>JAGIQG010000012.1:56176533-57426533 GCA_024679065.1 Sphyrna mokarran
AGAAGAGAGCTTAAAAAGGAAATTAGAAGAGCCAGAAGGGGTCATGAGAAGGCCTTGGCTAGTAGGATTAAGGAGAATCCCAAGGCCTTCTACAAATATGTAAAAAGTATAAGGATGAGAAGAGAAAGGATAGGACCTATAAAATGTGAAGGGGGAAAAGTCTGTATGGAACTGGAAGAAATGGCAGAGGTGCTTAATGAGTACTTTGCCTCAGTATTCATGGTGGAAAGTGATCTGGGAGGATGCACTACAAGTTTGCGGCAGACTGAAAAGATTGAGTATGTAGATATTAAGGAAGCGGATGTGTTAGAACTTTTAAATGCTATCAAGATAGACAAGTCTCCGGGACCAGATGGGATGTACCCCAGGTTATTGTGGGAGGTGAGGGATGTCATTGCAGAGCCTCTGGCAATGATCTTTGCGTCGTCGATGGAGACGGGAGAGGTTCCGGAGGATTGGAGGATTGCGGATGTGGTCCCTATTTTCAAGAAAGGAAACAGGGATAGTCCTGGAAATTACCGACCGGTGAGTCTGACCTCAGTGGTTGGTAAGCTGATGGAGAGGCTTCTGAGGGACAAGATTTACGAGCATTTGGAGAAGTTTAGGTTGATTAGAAATAGTCAGCATGGTTTTGTAAAAGGCAGGTCGTGCCTTACGAGCTTAATTGAGTTCTTCGAAAATGTGACTGAACACATTGACGAAGGAAGAGCAGTGGACGTGGTGTACATGGACTTCAGCAAGGCATTTGACAAGGTCCCACATGCAAGACTTCTTGAGAAGGTGAGAGGCCATGGGATCCAAGGGGCTTTGGCCTTGTGGATCCAGAACTGGCTTGCCTGCAGAAGGCAGAGGGTGGTTGTGGATGGCTCTTTTTCTGCATGGAGGTCGGTCACCAGTGGAGTGCCCCAGGGATCTGTTCTAGGTCCCTTGCTGTTTGTCATTTTCATAAATGACCTGGATGAGGAAGTGGAGGGATGGGTGAGTAAGTTCGCCGATGACACGAAGGTCGGTGGTGTTGTGGATGTCTGGAGGGATGTCAGAAGTTGCAGCATGACATCGACAGGATGCAAGACTGGGCGGAGAAGTGGCAGATGGACTTCAACGCGGATAAATGTGTTGTGGTCCATTTTGGCAGATCCAACGGGATGAATGAGTACACTATCAAAGGTAGGAGTCTTAGCTGTGTGGAAGAGCAGAGGGATCTTGGGGTCCGGGTCCATAAGACTCTCAAATCGGCCTCCCAGGTGGAGGATGTGGTTAAGAAAGCTTACGGTGTACTGGCCTTCATTCATCGAGGGATTGAGTTCAGGAGTCAGGAGGTAATGCTGCAGCTTTATAGGACCTTGTCAGACCACACTTGGAGTACTGTGCGCAGTTCTGGTCGCCTCACTATAGGAAGGACGTGGAAGCTATTGAAAGGGTGCAGAGGAGATTTACAAGGATGTTGCCTGGATTGGGAGGCACGCCTTATGAAGACAGATTGAGGGAGCTGGGACTGTTCTTCCTGGAGAGACGAAGGTTGAGAGGCGACCTGATAGAGGTTTACAAGATGTTGAGAGGAATAGATAGGATGGACTCTCAGAGACTATTTCCCAGGGCTGAAATGGTCGCGACGAGAGGGCACAGATTTAAGGTGCAGGGAAGCAAGTACAGAGGGGATGCTAGGGGAAAGTTTTTCACTCAGAGGGTGGTGAGTGAATGGAATCGGCTGCCGTCGGTGGTGGTCGAGGCGAACTCGCTGGGGTCTTTTAAAAGACTTCTGGATGAGTATATGGGATCCAATGGGATTGGGGGTTATAGATAGGTCTATGGCTGGGTAGGTTTTGATGTGTTCGGCACAACTTGTGGGCCGAAGGGCCTGTTTGTGCTGTAGTGTTCTATGTTCTATCAGCCATGATCAAACTGAGCAGACTCAAACGCAGATTAGCCTACTTCTGTATTTATTTTCTATGCTTCTATTTTGCAATTGCATCTTTGGATCATTAGTCAAGGTCTCTATTACCGCCCAATATTGTCACTATTATCCAACTGTACTCCTGATGTATATGGTACTATAAGTCTATGCAGCATTAGCAAACAACTGTATCAGATTATGTTAACACATTTGCTGTGAAGGAAAGATTATTTTACTCTCATTTCATAAATATACCTATTATATGAAATATATATATAGAAATGTATGTCAACTATTTGGATTAAACTGCCTTATATGAATTTGCGGTCATCAAGAAGAGGAATGTCAGCACTGGGAATGGAATACTTTTTCACTTTTGGCACTCACTGTCAGCGTCACTGCCTGCCAGGTCAGGTATAATATGACCAGATGTAGAATAAAGCTCCCTCTGCAGTATTCTAGTCCAAACTGCTCATTTAACTATAACCTCAGAACAGCAAACCCTACTGCATCGGTGTGAATTTTTCCACTTCCCAAGCCAGTCTTTTTATGTTTTCCCTGAGTGAGACTGCCAGTTTGAATGGTGATTAATCCTGAATTATGGATAGTTTAGCACTGTGGAATTGCATTCACGAAGAATCAGTCCTGCTCAACCTTCTTTTACTATAAGAATCTTTGCAGGAACCAAAGAACTTTCATCACATCAGTCAGAGCTGGAATCAAACCAGACAACGGGCAAAAGGACAGTATTTGGATCTGATGTCCCACCCAGTTCCTTTTACAAAATATATCTCTTGGGTTTTAGTAAGCTATTGGTGGTGGATTTGTACAATTCACTAACTCATTCTTTTGCACGGGATGGTGAAGGTGCGGGGGTGGAAGGAAGGTGCTAGAATTTACAACCACAGTGTTTTTCTTAAATTAGAAAACTCATGAGTCTTTCTCTGCTACTCATGAATTTTCCCTTAGACTTCATCAGGGGTGACTCGGTATGAGTCTGTGAGTACAATTCTCCACTGTTCTCGATGAGTAACAACATTAGATACCATTTCGAAAGAGTGCACTTCCAATTCTGTTACAAGCAGTACACAGAACAAACTCTCTTTCCCTCTATAAGGCTATGATTTCAATATTAAAGATTGGAGGTATTGCCAGGTGGAAACCAATCATTCCTAATAGACTAGGGTGAGGGAGGAAAGGAACAAGATTAAGTCGGAAATTACTGAAAACTCCTTGCCCATAAGCTACACCTGTACCTTTCCTTTGATATGCATTTTATTCATCCGAGTAGATGGATTGCAGACATATTCCTAACTTCCATTGATACGAATGTAAATAAAATAAGGGGGCATGTGTGATTTTCTGTTTAATCTTCTTCCACCACTACCTTACACAAAATTTATAATGACACATAATCTATTATCAGATCAACAGGGAGGCTAATAGTAATCATTATTATTTCTTGTGCTTACGCCAGAGCAGTGTCAGGCAAGGGCAGCTGCAAGGTTAAATGCATAAATCCAAAATTCCATTCTACCATTAACTTCCAGTAGTGTACTGTCAGCCTCATCAGTTAAATGCATTCAAAGACAAGGGCTGGAATGCTACCACTCCATTTTCCCATCCGGCTGCAATGAATGGAGATTTGGCTGAGTGCCAAATTTTGTGACCTTGCTGCAGCGGAATCGTGATATGAATGGCCAGTGAGATTGCATCCATGAATTTGATGTACTTGATCAGTACATACAAACTAAACCTTTTCATTTTTGTGTAAATACCTTTTTAATGACTTAACTGTTGAGTACTGGAGTCAATCTTTCTGGCATTGAATATTAACTATAATGGGTGTTGTGTCTTATTCTTTCAGATTTTAATTGTTAGTGTCAACTGTCGTTCAGTTGGTAGCATTCTTGCTTCTGACTCAGAAGATTGCCCATTTATATCTCACTTGAAGATTTTGAGTGCAAAAAAATCAAGGCTGGCACTCCAGTACAATACTAAGGAAGTTTAGAACATTACTGCCGCCTCAAATGTGTGTTTATTTCTGTGAGCTTCTTGAATATTTGCTAACTTTCTGCTCTGAGACAATGTATGAGTATTGCCTTCCTAACAGTCACTTCTGCATCTAGATCCTGCTATTAACAAAGGGGCTTCCTATTGAATACATACACCTCACGGCTATGAAACCATGGCAAGGCTGTACAATCAAAAAATCTTACCAACATGAATGGCCAGAAATCTCAGGCCCATGTGTCTAGAAAATATTGAGAGTTGTATGATGTTTTAAAGTTTTGAAAATAACCTTGTAAATTTAGAATTAGTGTTGGCTCTGCATTGCTTTGAGGCAAATCAGATAAGACAGAGATAGAAAGCCAGTGAATACATAACAAATTTGATAACAAGAATGATTGATGAAAATTCAATTTTTACCAGTTACTGAATCATTTTTTTATATCACAGGGATATCTTCCCATGCTGCAGCAGTGATGGATTTTAGACTTCTCTTGTTTGCCACAGAAATAAACATTCTAGATGCAGAAGTGACTGTTAGGAAGGCAATACTCATACATTGTCTCAGAGCAGAAAGTTAGCAAATATTCAAGAAGCTCGCAGAAATAAACACACATTTGAGGCAGCAGTAATTATTCTTGGAACATACTTTGGGCCAAAGAAAAGTAGGATGATTGAACACCATGGGGGCAATTCTCCCAAAGAAATTCTATGTGCTGTATTTGCGTGAAAACAGGAGTAACTCCTACTCGTTTTATTAATGTGATTTTCAGAATGAATCTCTCACATTGTGGGCACTGCAAAGTGTCTCAACATGAATCACTCTGAACATCAGGCAGTGGGACTTATGCTCCCTGGAGAGGCCAGCAGAATAACAGAGTATGCCACTGCACATGTACCAATCTGTCAGAGTGGAGCTCAATGCATTCACAGCCCCCATGCCCCTTCTCCCTGCTGTTGTTGGCTTCCCAATCACTGGCCAGCTCTGCAACCCTCCATTGCTGGCCTTCAGGCCCCTCTAACCCCCAATTGCTGGCCTCCTGGACCTCTATGAGCCAACAGTAATGTCCTCTCCCAACTCTCCTCAATCTCCAAAAATCCCCTTCCACCCAGTGGTCCCGAACACCCAACTCTCCCAACTAGATGGTAAGCCTTGATCACCCTCTTCCCTCCATTTGCCTGCGATCCCAATGCAGAATGGTACTGGGATCCCTCACCCCACTAACTGGCCCCTATAGGCCTCACCCTCTCTAGCCTCCTTGCCACTGCCTGATTCCCAGAGGGCATTGTCAGTTTGCCCTTTGGTTAGTGTCAGGGGCCAGACTGGCACTGCCATGCTGGCATTACCTTAGGGGCAACACCCTCTTTTCCTGACCTCCTGGTAGTCCTTCCAGGCATTCTGTTCCCTCCAGCGAAGTGAGCCGCCTGTTCCCCATTAATGCAGGGAACAACTTCTGGCAGCGGTGGTGACGCTAATAGACCTGGAGACTTCAGTCTTGGTTCAATAATAAATCTGCACTAGCAAATGCAGATTTAAATATGGAAATCAGTTCCATGCTGAGTTCTGGCACAGAGCTGATTACTGTAAAAAACTTAACCCTGGAAATGGGCAGAGGGGTGATTCATCCCAGCTCAACAGCCTGGGATGAATCACCCCCAATATGTTCTGTTAGAAATCTCAGGAAATGGTGAGTCTATCAAACAACAAATGGCATCTTCACAGCAATTGGCTTCTGCATGTAAATTTGATACACTAACCAATAAACTAAGTTGTGGCTAATTAATTGACAAGTCTTTTGGGAACATCTCCATATGGAAGGCAATGACTTAACCTTAAAAAAAAGCCACAAACTTGGCAGTCAAAATAAAATCTGCCATGTCAGTTTTAAAGAGGTTCCACAACATGCACCACACAACTCAGGATCACAGCGTTAGTCTGTCCAGCTCAAGTGCAAAGGTTACAAACAAGGAGATCTCAGCCATATAATCAACATGTGATCTAATTGATAAGATACCCCAAAAACTGTGCCCAAATTGTGGAGTCTCTATTGGTCACAATGCCATGTCCAGCCAAGGGATTAAGTGCAATTCATGTCTTAAGTGGAACAATTTTGCAAGGATGTGCAGGTTGGCAAAGAAGATTTCATTGTTTCAAATCTCATCCAGAGAGTGAGGTACAACATATATACAACACATAAAGCACCAAGTCACTTTAAAGAGTGTATAGTTAAGCTTGCAAGTATATCAGTGTCACTTCTTATCAATCCTGGCATATAGGTGTCTATATTAGTGACAAATTCTACCATCAGCATTTTTTTACAGTTTTCTCTCACTCCTGTACTAACAACAATTATGGTGACTATCATTCTGATTGTGGAAATGACCAGAGTTTCAGTCCACTAAAAATTCATCACCCTGGTCAGGTTTATTTTGTATCTAAAGGCCAAAACCTAATGGAGGTAAATATTTTTAATAGGTTGGTGTCAAATTTGAAGACACTACAGTAACATGATTGATAATGCAGACTATATATCCTTTCTTATTGAACGGATTTGCGGTGCTATGATGCTCCTCGCTTTGACATTTTGATTTCACAAAATTTGAGATAATTTCAGTTTGCAATCCATGCTAAAGGGTCACAAGAGCTGAAATACTCTGAGCAGAATCAACTCATCGCCATGGATGTCAAATCTTGCCTTTGCATGACAAAAAAGTGCAAACTTGGGACAGAATTTTCCCGTCCCACCCACCACAGGAATCATAATAGGTGGGATGGAAAATTTGGCAGACCATGCAAAGATTTGTTGAACTCAGGTGGGAATTTCTTGCCTTAGGGCAAGCGCAACTGGAAAATCCCGCCCATTGACCTTAAGGTGAGTAACAAATCTCATTGTATTCTAGACAAGTATCCATTTCGTACAATCCAAAAGCTATCAGCGTCAGTTCATGACTTCACGGTCTTCACAAAGCTCAATATGCCATGAAACTATGTTCAGATACTTCTAGAAGAGCAAAGCCGACATCTTATTTGCTTTAGTTACTCCTAAAGGCGCGTTTCAATAGTACAGAATGTCCCATGGACTAAGTTCAACACCTACTGCATTCCAGAAGATAATTTCTTCAAACCTCTCAGACATTGAAGGAATGTTAACATGATAACATTGTTGATAACATTGTTGACCACGCAGAATACAAGAAATGATTATCAGTGGTTCATACCTGACTTGCAAAACATTGTTTGATTCTCAGCATGGAGAGCATGAGATGAATCAACAGGGAAAAAATGCACATTTGTGGTACCTGAGATTGATTTTTTAGGATACGGAATGACAGCAACTGAACTAAAGCTTACATTCAACAATGACAAAGATATTCATGCACATCTGACATCATCGCATATAAAAGTCATGACTTTGCTCCTCAGAATTACAACTTTTATCACAAAGTTGCTCCTATGTATGCAGAGATCACTCTTTGAAAGCTACAGTGCAATGAGGCACTAAGGGAATGGATGATCACACAGAAAACAATATTTGAAATGTTAAAGACAAAGAAACCATCTCCAGCAGTCCTTGCACATTTCAACCCACGTGCAGAAGACAATAGAAAAATACATTTGGAATTATGTAGCTTGAAGTTGTTGCCACAGTTTTGTTAATGTTTACTTATTAGAGTCACAAGTAGTCTTATGTTAACATGCAGTGAAGCGACTGTGAAAATCCCTTAGTCGCCATACTGCAACGCCTGTTCAGCTACACTGAGGGGGAACTGAGCATGGCCAATGCACCTAACCTGCATGTCTTTCGGTCTGTGGGAGGAAACCAGAGCACCCGGAGGAAACCCATACAAACACAAGGAGAATGTGCAGACTCCACACAGACAATCAACCAAGCCAGGAGTCAAACTTGGGTATCTGGCACTGTGAGACAGCAGTGCTAACCACTATGCCACCACAGGGTCATTTGTAGAGGTGCAGAACATGGTTTAATGGGTTTTTCATTAAGTGTATAGTCCATTTATCCTTGCTAATCCATTCAATATTCTTTGCCTGGGAAAACACCAGATGAAATTATGATAGGTCATAACATTAGCTTACAAACATAGAAACATACAAAATGAAAGCAAGAATAGGCCGTTCAGCCCTTCAAGCTTGCTCCGCCATTCATTTTAATCATGGCTGATCATAGAATTCAATATCCTGATCCCCCTGCCCCACATGTCCCTTGATCCCTTTAGCCTGAAGAGCTATATCTAATTTCTTCTTGAAATCAGACAATGTTTTGGTCTCAACTTCATTTTGTGATAGTGAATTCCATACAAAACCACCCTCTGGATGAAGAAATTTCTTCTCACCTCAGTTCTAAAAGGTTTACCCTTTATCCTCAAACTATGACCCCCAGTTCCCCCAGTATTAGGGCATTCATTCTGAATCTAACTCTGTTAGAATTTTCAATGTATTCTATGTATTACCCTTCACTTTTCTAAACTCCAATAAACATAATCCAAATTGACTTAGTCTCTGACAAATCTGCCATTCCAGGATTCAGCCTAGTAAATTTCTGCATTAATCCCCCTATAGCAAGGGCATCCCTCCTCAGATGAGGACACCAAAATTGCACATAATACTGCAGATGTGGTCTTACCAACATCCCATATAATTGCAGTAAACCATCATTACCTCTATATTCAAATCATCTCTTTATGAAGGCCAACATACCATTTGCCTTCTTTACTGCTTCTTTAACCTGCACACTTACTTTGAGTAACTGATGCTTGAGGATCCAAGGTCTCGTTGAGTATCCACCTCTCCCCATTTACATTCATTCAATTAATAATCTGTCTTCATATTATTGCTGCCAAAATGGATGATCTCATTATATTAAATCTGCCATGCAGATGCTGAAGTACCTCTGCATTCTCTTCACAGCTCACCCTCCCACCCAAATTGGTATCATCTGCAAATTTGGAGACAATGTATTCAGTTCCCTCTTTCAAATCATTAATATATAATGTGAACAGTTGTGATTCTTGTACAGAATCCCTGTGGAACCATTGACTGCCAATCAGAAAAAGAACCATTTATGTCAATTCATTGTTCCTGTCTGTTAACCAGCTTTCTATCTATCTCAAGACACTACCTGCAATCCTATGTGTTTTAACTTTACATAGTAGTCTGTTATGTGAGACCTTGTCGAAAGCTTTCTGAAAGTGTATTGTTGACCATTCTTAAGACTAATGGGAATGAACAAGCAAAAGCTGATAAAATCACAAAATGACAAGGTAAAATAAAATCATACTTTGACTAAGGTTCAGGCACAATAAAACCGTACAATTTGACATTAGAGAGTGTACTTAAATCTATCTGCCAAATTGTGACCTCAAATTGAAAAACTCTTTGTCAAGTTTAAATCAGATCAAGTGCCTGGTCAGTGCTTATTGATTGGATAATAACACCAAGTGAAACATGAGACACCTGTTAGCAAACAGGCCAGGATATTTTAAGGACGGTAATTATAAGAATGCATTTCCTTTCTAATGAGTGATCTTGATCATCTGCCTCATCAAGTCATTCACACAAAAGCAAAACATCACATTTGTCGATCTGATTTCAGATCTAAGAGATCTCCTTATCTCAAAGACTATCTGTGTGCTTAGAGAAAGAAGCCATGTTGAAACCTAAGAAATTATTAAATTACAAAAAGTTCTTTTTTGTAAAAAAGGGAAGAAGATGTAGTTTTCAATCGTTTGATTGATCTATATTTGATTATGTTTTTCTGCAACCTGATCTATATAAACCTACTGGATTGTTTAAACTGGTGGAGCCAGGAAGCAAAGAAAACTGAGGAGAGTCCAGAAAAGATCTGAACTGTATAATAAATCCTCTGCATTTTATTTGATTAATTAAAGTATTATAAATAAATTTGTTGTAGATTTGGAATTAATATCATTTCTACATTGCTTTGAGATAAATCAGGCACACAAACTATACAGCAATCCAGCGAACACAGACCTGTGTATTCTATCCAATATTTCTCCCTCAATCAGCATCATAAAACAGATTGCATGGTCATTATCACATCACTGATTTTGGGAGTTTGCTGAGTACAAGTTAACTACCATATCTCCTGCATTACAACAGCGACTACAATTTAAAAGTACTTCACTGGCTGAATATGCTTTGCGACATCTAGTGCTCGTGAAAGACGATCAAGGCTTTTCTTTTCAGTAATTGTTGGTAGAGATTTCATAATTTTAAATTTATTTTTTCTTTCTATTTTTTCTCCCTCTTAATCCAATCTTTCCTTTCTTTGTTTCTTGTATTGTATCTGATTTGACAATGAATTTGTCCATTCTCAGTGACACCTTTCTCAGTTTCTAGTTATTGATTTCATAAGACTTTAATCTGACTGATTAAGGAGTGCTACTTCTGGTTTCTGCAAGTTAGAAATAATCATACTTTGCAGGAGCTTCATTGAGTGTATTTCTTTTGGCCCCCACATAGCTGATAGGCTGATATATTGTTACTCTGGAAGTGGAGGCACTGGACTGAGATGGGTACAGTAAGAAGCCTCATGACATCAGGTTAAAGTCCAACAGATTTATTTGGAATTAAGAGCAGCCCTTTATTCCCATCGCATTCAAGTATTTGTCAAGATGCCTCTTAAAAGTCACTACCATATCCACTTCCACTACCTCTCCCGGTAACGAATTCCAGGCACCCACTACCCTCTGTGTAAAAAATCTGCCTCATACACCTCTTTTAAACCTTGCCCCTCACACCTTAAATCTATGCCCCCGAGTAATTGATTCTTCCAACCTGGGAAAAAGTTTCTGACTATCCACTCTGACCTTGCCCCTCATAATCTTGTAGAATTCTATCAGGTTTTCTCTGAATCTCTGTCGCTCCAGTGAGAACAATCCAAGTTCTCCAGCCTCTCCCCATAGCTAATGCCCTCTATACCAGACAACATCCTGGTAAATCTTTTCTGTACCCTTACCAAAGCCTCCATGTCCTTCTGGTAGTGTGGCGACCAGAATTGAACACTGTATTCCAGGTGTGGTCTGAATAATATTATATAAAGCTGCAACATGACTTGCCAATTTTTAAATTCAATACCCCAGCCAATTAAGGCAAGCATGCTGTATGCCTTCTTGACTACCTTCTCCACCTGCATTGGCACTATGTACCTGTACACCCAGATTCCTTTGCCTATCAATACTTTTAAGGGTTCTGCCATTTACTGTATATTTTCTGTCAGTATCAGATCTTCCAAAAAGCATTACCTCAACAGTCTGATAAGTTTTTTTAATTTTAGAAAAACACTTGCATTGCAGATCCTTCCAAAGTTAACTAACTTGGGAATTGGTAATTGTACAATTTTACGCTCAACAGCCTGTTAAAATAAAAAAGTTCACTGCCAGAATTTTACACTCCCCCCACCACCCGCCAACTCCACACCCGCTCACTCACTCCCTTGGTGGGTTATTAGCTGTTGGTGGTGGTGCGGGCATGGAGAGTGAAATTAAATTGCAGGGCTGGGATTCTCTCTGGGTTCCCACCCACCCCAATACGCAGTGATTTTGCAGTGGGCCAGGCAAGGCTTGGATGAGAAGCCCATCCTTGCCCAAATTGAGGCCCTGAATGTGGCCAATCAATGATCATTTCAGGGTTGCTCCCTGCCCAACCTTAATTTTTAGGCAGATGTCTGGATTGAATCCCTGCGGGGGCAACCCAAAAATAAAGAAAGTGAGATCTCAGACAAGAAGGGGAACGGGGAGAGGGAAGCTCGAAAAGGAGGCCTTTACTTATTGGGGACCCCTAATGGCTCAGTGATCACCAGATCTCCCTCCCCCTCCTTACCCCCCCGAAACCCATATCATCCTCTTTGTGACTCTCAGGCCTTCCCTATCCTCCCCACCTTGGGACTGAGTTGGGTCTTTGGTTCCCAGGACTTATTTTTAGGCAGTGCCATGCAGTTCCACTTCCAATCACTGCAGTGCTGTTGCTAGAGGGGTTGGAGTGCTGCCAGCCAATCAGAGTGGCTGGCAGCTCTCCAAGGCAAGTCTTTCTCCCAAGTGAGGAGCAGAAATCCCACCTAGTGCCAATCAATGCTCATTCGAGTGTAAATTGGCAGCGAGGCAGTAAGAGGCAGTGGTGATGTGTTCTAATGTGTTCCCTGTCAACTTTTTGGATGGCAGGGGCCTGAGGCTCATCATTCTAAGAATTCAGGTCCATGTTTTTATAAATGGAACTAGATACAAGAGCTTATTGCAACACCATCTTTTAACTGAAGTCTGATTTGAATTCAGTTCAGATTGACATGATAAAAATTCTATGGTTCCTGTAAAGGTGTTCAGAATAATACCTTTAAGCAAGTCCACTTCCCTATAATTTTAACCCACTTCACACGTACTTACTGTTCTCTCCAGGTTGGGAGTTAACATTATGCTTTTAGTGTATCACATTTGTTTTTCCTCTCACTTCATTATTGCTTTGTTTTGCCTAGAAGTAGAATATATCATAGGGATACTTCATATAAACACTTGGAATGAAATCTACTTTTGATTAATCAACGCCTCAAAAAATTACATTTGAAGTCAGTATTATAAGGCACAATTAATTAGTTAGGAGTAATTTGAATGTCTGGAATCTAATAAAACTGATATAATAATATGGACCAAAAGAATAAAACCTGCACAATGATTACAGAACGGTGAAGTTTTAACAGCAGTTTTTTTGAATTAAGTAAACAAGTTACTGGATAACAGTTGATATATTTCTTAGTGCGCATACATGCATTTGTAGTATCTTAAAATGTGGTAAGACGTTGTGGTTTTTTGCAGTATCAATACTATTGAAATGAGTGTGTTTTGGTGCCCTAGGAATGATAATGATAATGGTGAGAGAAGCTTGGATATGAGAGAAGGTTAAAAATTGTTTTGAGCAGACTGATTAAGATCAGCTATTTTGTTTTTGCTCCATATATATTTTCCAAATTACTTCTTAATTATTTTGTCAAGACACCATTTCTTGTTTTAATAACTTTGCCCGGAGGACTGCTGTCATATCTGTCCTGCTCTTGTCTGCCTGCCAGACGTTCCAGATTGATAATTATGTAACAAATTATTAAACCACAGTTGTGGGAAGTTACAGACAAATTGTAACATGCATAATACCAAACAGTCATCAGCTTGGACTACATAGTACATATTTATCTAAATCCTGGAACTGACTAGAGACACTAAATAGCGCTTCTCAGTTAAAAGCCATGCTTAGTCAACTGCTGCTGGTTAAATCCATGCTTTTAAAAAGAGCTAAGACTTGATTATTGTTTTCATATTAAGAGAATTTCTTCCAGCATCATAAGAGTATGGGAACAAGGTCAATTAGCCCTTCAAACCTGTTCTGCCATTCAATAAAATCGTGGCTCATCTGTAGCTTAACTTTGGTGGGGCAGGTCATGGTGGTTTGGAGAGCTAGTGGTGTACTGGTATTGTCACTGGGCTAGTAATCCAGAGACCCAGGGTAATGCTGTGGAGACCCAGGTTTGAATCTCACTATGGCAAATACTAATATTTGGATTAAATAAAAATCTGAAACTAAGGGAGGAATTCTGGGTGTGTCCATCCCAGGGACGGAAATTCCCAGAAAGTCAATGGACCTTTGCATGGTGCGCCTTAACTCGTTATAATTCCTGTGATGGACGGTATGGAAAAATTCTGCCTTAAAAGCCTAATGATGACCATGAAACTATTGTCATAAAAACATATTTGGTTCACCAATCTCATTTAGGGAAGGAAACCTCTGTTCTTATCGGGTGACTCTGGATCCACAACAATGTGGTTGAGCTAGGGGATGTTAGGGATCTAGAGGAGTATAAGGTGTGTAGAAGGGAACTTAAAAAGGAAATTAGGAGAGCCAGAAGGGGTCATGAAAAGGCCTTGGCAGGTAAGATTAAGGAGAATCCCAAGGCCTTCTACAAAAATGTGAAAAGTAAAAGGATGAGAAGAGAAGGGATAGGGCCAATAAAAGGTGAAGGTGGAAAAGTCTGTGTGAATCCGGAAGAAATGGCAGAGGTGTTTAACGAGTACTTTGCCTCGGTATTCACAGTGGAAAGTGAACTGGGAGATTGCACTGCAGGTTTGAGGCATACGGAAAAGATTGAGTATGTGGATGTTAGGAAAGAGGATGTGTTAGACCTGTTAAAGTCTATCAAGATAGACAAGTCGCTGGGACTGGATGGGATGTACCCCAGGTTATTGTGGGAGGTGAGGGAAGTGATTGCAGAGCTCCTGGCGATGATCTTTGCGTCGTCCATGGAAACGGGAGAGGTTCCGGAGGATTGGAGGATTGCGGATGTGGTTCCTATCTTCAAGAAAGGGAACAGGGATAGTCCAGGAAATTACTGACCGGTGAGTTTGACTTCAGTGGTTGCTAAGCTGATGGAGAAGCTTCTGAGGGATAAGATATATGAACATTTGGAGAAGTTTGGACTGATTAGAAATGGTCAGCATGGTTTTATCAAGGGCAGGTCATGCCTTACGAGCCTAGTTGAGTTCTTCGAAAATGTGACTGAACACATTGACGAAGGAAGGGCGGTGGATGTAGTGTACATGGACTTCAGAAAGGCGTTTGATAAAGTCCCCCATGCAAGGCTTCTGGAGAAAGTGAGAGGGCATGGGATCCAAGGGGCTTTGGCCTCGTGGATCCAGAACTGGCTTGCCGGCAGAAGGCAGAGAGTGGTTATAGATGGGTCTTGTCCTGCATGGAGGTCGGTAACCAGTGGAGTGCCCCAGGGATCTGTTCTGGGACCCCTGCTGTTTGCCATTTTCATAAATGACCTGGATGAGGAAGTGGAGGGATGGGTTAGCAAGTTCGCCGACGATACAAAGATCGGTGGTGTTGTGGATGGTCTGGACGGATGCCAAAAGTTGCAGCGGGACATAGACAGGATGCAAGACTGGACGGAGAAGTGGCAGATGGACTTCAACGCAGATAAATGTGTAGTGGTCCATTTTGGCAGGAATAATGGGATTAAGGAGTACAATATAAGGGGTAGGAGTCTTAGCTGTGTTGTAGAGCAGAAGGATCTCAGGGTCCGGGTCCATAGGACTCTTAAATCAGCCTCGCAGGTGGAGGAAGTGGTCAAGAAGGCGTATGGTGTACTGGCCTTCATTAATCGAGGAATAGAGTTTAGGAGTCAGGAGGTAATGATGCAGCTCTATAAGACTCTTGTCAGACCCCGCTTGGAGTATTGTGCGCAGTTCTGGTCGCCTCATTATAGGAAGGATGTAGAGGCTATTGAGAGGGTTCAGAGGAGATTTACAAGGATGCTGCCTGGATTGGGAGACAGGCCTTATGAAGATAGGTTGAGGGAGCTGGGACTCTTCTCACTGGAGAGACGTAGGTTGAGAGGCGACTTGATAGAGGTTTATAAAATGTTGAGAGGAATAGATAGGGTGGACTCTCAGAGACTATTTCCCCGAGCTGAAATGGTCACTACGAGAGGACACAGATTTAAGGTGCAGGGAAGCAAATACAAAGGAGATGTTCAGGGGTAGGTTTTTCACTCAGAGGGTGGTGAGTGAATGGAACCGACTGCTGTCGGAGATTGTTGAGGCAAACTCACTGGGGTCTTTTAAGAGACTTCTGGATGAGTATATGGAAAAGAATAGGATAGGGGGTTATAGATAGGTCTGTGGATTGGTAGATGTGATCAGCGGAACTCGTGGGACGAAGGGCCTGTTTGTGCTGTATTGTTCTATATTCTATGTTCTATGACTCTTAAAATGTCCTCAAGAAGAAGCAATAAATGCTGGTTCAGCCACCGATACCCACTTTCCATGAACAAATACAAAAAAAAATCCACCTTTATACCATTCCCCTTAGTACAATTGCTTAAGAAAAAAAATATTGATCTCTAATTTAAAATCACCAATTGATCTGAATCAATTGCCACTTGTGAAAGAGGGTTCCTAATTTCAATCACTTCCTGTGTGTGGAAATGTTTCCTAATTTAACTGATGAAACATCAAACTGTAAATTACTATCATCAATGCTGCTACTCTTAGACTTTCCAACCAATGAAAATAATTTCTCTCTATCCCTTTAACATTATGAACAGTTCAATCAAATTGACCCTTAATCATCCAAATTCTTGGAAATATGGCCTAGTTTTGTGAACATTTCCTTGTAATTTCCTATTGGAGCAAACCAGGGGAGGGCCAAAATATAAGTGTGTGGTGCTGTCAATTTGAATTTCCCTGGTGATTCCCAACATCCACCATTTTTGTTAGGTCAGGAATGGTAACAGGCTGCGACCTGATGCTCACTTACAGTGATATAAATTTGCAATTTAAATCCCTGCTGTATACTCAAACTTCCATGTTTTTAGTAATTATATCTAACTGGTGGGTTCCTAAAGACTATGGGAACCCCACCAAGATAAATGAATTTGTGAACTTGGGGAAAGCTTGCTGAGGGGTCGGGTATCTTTTAACAGGTATATTTAAAAATTGATGCAAATGCTCCCTCGTATTTCCTGTGTCTTTTCCGTTCCCCTCAGTTCGCTTCTGTATCCTCAAACCCTTTCCACCACTTTCCTCCTTTCATAATCAATTCCCCTTCAACTCCTCCGACTCGCAACGTCTTCTCCACATCCACTTTTCCAATATCTGCTATGTGTAAAACCAGTGAACCACTGACACATCAGACAAGTTTTTGAAATGCTCCTGTAGCTCACATAATGTGCAGAGCTTCTTTCTGGTTGCTTGCCATTTTAATTTACCATCTGGCTCTCATTCTCACATTTCTGTCCTTGGCTGTTGCAACGTTCCAGTGAAGTCCAACACAAGCTGGAAGAAGAGCCCCTAATCTTCCGGTTAGGCTCTTTACAGCCTTCTGGATTCAACAGTGCTTTCAACAACTTGAGACTCTCTCCTCCATTTTGATTTTTTTCCCCAAGTGCCAATTTTTATCTTGTTTTTGGCTTTCAGACAGCGCTGATCTTTATTCTGCTATTAACACCTACTCTGGAACAACTTTCTTTACTATTGCCATTACCATTCCCTTTGTCTTTTGTTACTTGCCGTCTTTGGTGTTTAACCTTCTTTATCCTCCAACCTATCCCTGATTTCCCTTTTTATTCCACCCGATCCTCTTCTCTTTTGCAAAGGCATAAAACCTGTCACATTTCTATGCCTCTTCAATTCCAAAGAAGAATCATATTGGGCTTGAAATTTTTACTCTGTTGTCTCTCTGCTGATGCTGCCAAGCCGACTGAGTTTTTCCAGCACTTTCTGTCTTCATTTCAAATCTCCAGCATCCAAATTTCTTTTTTACAATAAGGTTTGAAAATTCACCCTGGAAAGATATGCTTATCCTCCAACCTCATAACGTTGTCAAACAGCCATTACAATTCATAGTATCAATGTCAAACACCTTCAAACTTCTTAATCTTGTCTGCACAAACACACAGGCATTGAAAAAACTACATCAAAAAAATGATAATGCATTACAAGATAATAAAGATGTCAATCAAACAAAGCTTGCACTTTCAGAAATGGTGCATCAACAGAATCTTGCAGATCAAAGTGCATTAACTATTCTTGGGGCTCAGCCAAACATCCATAACAAGGAAAACTGGTAAAACTGAATTCTGACCATCTGTTTTCACTGCTTTTGTGGATACAGAAATGAAAGTTCTGTAGGAGTGGGAAGAGGTGATGCACTTGGGCTTGCAAAGTTGGGAAATTACAACTCTTGTTGCCTGAAGTAATGGGGAAGATCTGGGTTCTGATATTATTCAGGTCCACCTTGTTGACCAACAAGGGGCATGCACGCGGCATGTCATGCGAGAGCTGCTCTTGGAGGTTGCTTCAGGAGTTGCCTAGTACTTCACGTCGTCAGTGTATGCTTAAACTGGACCATCTGAATGGGCAACATGACAGCTCAGAGACTATCGCTGTTGCTGTGCTGACACATGGATTTGGGCCTGTGTCTGCAGGAGTTTGCGCGTTCTCCCCGTGGTTGCGTGAGTTTCCTCCGGGTGCTCCGGTTTCCTCCCACATCCCAAAAATGTGCTCTTAGGCTGATTGGGTAACAAATTGTCCCTATATGGGAATCTTCAACAATAAGCATAGCCTAAAGACAAGGATATGTCATTAGGACGTTAGGACGGCGGTGTGGGCTTGTTGGGCCGAAGGGTCTGTTTCCCGTGCTGTGTTGTTCTTTGTTCTTTGTCAATCTATAATGCGTTGCGTTCAGTATCGCTTCCCTAAGATGTATTCATAGTAGCCTAGGTGTATTCCATTCTCGAATGTGACTTTCAGAATACCTCACGTAACCAGCATCTGATCCCTTTGTCACAATCCTTCTTACCATTTCCAATCTCCCTATTTCTGTAACACACTATTTTTTGTTCTGCCCAGATTTTTTTCCCCCTGTTTTTGGCTTGAGCACTAAATAAGCATTTTAATATCTGTTAAATACATCCTCAGTGTGTTAAATGAAGACCCGTCACTTCCCCAATCTCAAAACATTACAATTCTTTAACTTCTTTGATCTCATTTTCTTTCATTATTCTGATTATTTTAAAACTCAAGGCTGATGTCATTTCATTTCAGCTTCTTTGAGTTATTTTGTTACTTTCCTTTCAGCCTTGGCAATGTCCTACATTATTTTTCCTTAATGATTTCATAGGATGTGGGCATTGCTGGAAAAGCTAGCGTGAGTTACCCTTCTCTTATTGCCCTTGAGCTGAACATTTAAGAGCCAACCACATTGCTGTAGGCCTAGAGCCACATGTAGACCAAACCAGGTAAGAATGGAGGGTTTTCCCCACCACGGGACATTTGTGAGCCAAATGGTTCTCTATGACAATTGGTGATGGCTTCATTACTGATGAATTAATTAAACTTATATTCCACCAGCTGCCATAGAGGGATTATCCCAGGACCTTAACCTAGCTTCTGAGTTACTAGCCCAGTGACATTACCACTACACCACCTTCTCTCCCAGATTATAGGAAACTATCCAGGTTTCTCAAATGGAAATGAATCATCTGGAATCCTTTGGTAGCTGGTAGGTAAATATCCCATTTGACATAGATTTGTAAGTTCCCAAACCAAAGCTTGATCTTTGCTGGGATAACTTATCTCCACCAGCAGTGGGAACACTGTGCCAGAATCAGGGAAGAGGGAAGATTCCACCCAAGTCCCAGCTCCTGATTGCCATCAACTGAATTGACCTGCTCTGTACAAGAATGTAGATGTTGGAAAAGATGACCGCAGAATCAAATAATCTGTTCATTACATAGAATGCATGACACAGAAACAGGTCATATTAGGTGTATGCCAGTATTTATGTCCCACACAAGTCTTCATACTCCATGTGAGCCAGGCTCAGATTGTGTGAAGATTGCACATTCTCCCCATGTCTGCGTGGGTTTCCTCCAGGTGCTCCAGTTTCCTCCCATAGTCCAAAGATGTGTGGGTTAGATAGATTGGCCATGCTAATTTGCCCTTCAGTGTTAGGGGGATTACCTTGGGATAAACTTGCAGGATTAAGGGGATAAGGTCTGGGTGGGATGGTTGCTGATGGGCTGATTGGCCTCTTTCTGCACTGTAGGGATCCTATGATTTTATGAGACACATTATTGTCAGCTTTGTATCTTGGCATGAATGCCTTCAGGAGAGGTTGAACCAAGTAAAGCATGAATCAAAAATCCATTGAAGGAAGCAACTTACATTTAATACATAGATTGCTCCACCAGAACGGGTGACTGGGAGATCTGGAACATTCCCATGCATTCTCAGCAAATGCTGGAAAATCAATTAATGGAGTAAGTGGTAAACTATATAAAAAAGCTTGTTGATACACAAGTTGCAAAGCCCATCCTGCATTGCCGTGCACAACCACCTAATAAATTGGTGAGCTGTACACCAAGTAGTTTGGTAATTTCTTTTCTTAGAATTTCAAACACACGGGCAGTGTTTTTCCACTTACTGTGAGCAAGCAGTAATTGCCATGGAGAGATTGTTAGCGACCTTTTATCTACAGATCACAATGTCTATTCCGCATGCTGTGAAAGAAAAAAAATCTAATTTAAAACACACCGCACTCCTACGTTACCACATGAGTTTAGCCAGCAGCTAAGAGCACTGTTTGCTTCTGGCTGAATCCGCATGGAAATGTAGGAGTTTTAGTGTGTTTTAAATTACTTGCTTTCTTCCATCAGCACGCAGAATAGCTATTAGCACACAGTTAAACTCCCTCTCTGTTTAGTCACTGGTAAAAATCCCTGTTTATGAAATCTCCTAATTAAAATGGCCTCCTATGATGACATTTATAGTTTCCCTCTGTATTTTCGCCAGCAGCACCAAGTGGCGTGACATCATTATCTGCTGACAAAAGGCTGTTGTAACAGTTGCTCCAATTAGCAAACTCAGGAAAGTGGAAAATGTTCACTTTGAAACTCGTTTTTCACGGGGAGACTGAATAATCAAAATCGATGGGTGCTGAGGACCAGATACCCTGGAGAGCGTGTTAGAACCTGGATTAACTCTCAATTCTCCTTATTAATATTCACAGAAAGAGCCACTTGTGCAACCCAGAACGAAAAAAAGTATGTTGTGAAAACTGGAAAATAAAAATTTTCCAAATTGCTTTATTTTTCTCAATAAAAAGAGAAAATGCTAGAAAATCTCAGCAGATCTGGCAGCATCTGTAAGGAGAGAAAAGAGCTGACATTTCGAGTCTAGATGACTCTTTGTCGAAGCTAAAAGGCATAGAAAGTGGGAGATATTTATACTGTAGGGCGATGGAATGAAAGATGAGTCACAGCCGCAAAAATTTATTTATATTTTATTTTCCTGTTGGGAAAAGAGATTCAGGCTGTAATTTAATGGAGTGGGCGAGTGCTGGATCATGGAAAGATCCATCAACCTTGGGCGGGATTTTACGGTTACGTGACAAGCGTGGCCATGAAAATTCCACCCTCAGTCTCCTATAATCTGTAACTTGAAAACTTTCTGTGTGATGTGAAGGGAGTTGCAAACAACTGGAAAGATAGTATTTACCAGACCTGAAGATCCACAGATCCTTAAAAGTGGCAGCATTGGTGGAAAAGGTGGTGAAGAATGTTTATGGCATGCTTGGCAAATTATGTTACAGTTGTATAAAATGGTGGTTAGGCCACATTTGAAACACTGAGTCCAATTCTGGTCACCACACTACCAGAAGGACATGGAGGCATTGAAGGGAGTACAAAAAATGTTCACCGTGATGTTGCCTGGTATAGAGGGTATTAGCTATGAAGAGAGATTGAATAAATTGAGATTGTTCACTCTGGAAAGATAGAGGCTGGGTTTACAAAATTATGAGGGGCATAGGTAGGATGAACAGTTAGAAGCTTTTTCCCAGAGCAGAAATTACAATTACAACGGGGCAAAAGTTCAAGATACGACAGGAAAGGCTCAATGAAGATGTGCGGGAAAGTTTTTTATACAGAGGGTGGTCGGGCTCTGGAATGCATTGCCAAGTGAGGTGGTCGAGGCAGATAAGTGACATTTAAGACTTATCTGGATAGGCACATAAACATTCAGGAAATAGAGGGATACAGGCAGCTGGTCTAGATAGGACAATGATCTAGATAGTTCTTACTTGAGATAGTTGGTGGTGCAGGCTCAAAGAGCCAAATGGTTTCCTTCTGCACTGTAGGGATTCTATGATTCTATGACCTTTGAAGCAGTGATCTCAACAGCTGTGCACTGTGTATTCCTGTCCCACTCTGAAAAGCAGAAAATACCCTGCTGGACAGGTCACATGAGTCAGACTAAAATTGCTTGTCAAATTTATTTACACACACTTATAAATAAAAACAACCAGGAAAATATAGCAAGATACTGGTAGCAGGAAAATAAAACAGAGTGAAGCAGTCTCTGAAAATCAAAAAAGATGTCTGCTACACAGGCCAATAATTAGCATGACTTAATGAAAAAACAATGTTTTGTAGCTGTCCCAATAATTGAAGTTGACTTTAATGTTGCCCTCTGGTTTTCAGTGGAAAGGAATAATTGTGTGGGGTGTAAGATGGGAGGGTGACCTACTGCCATCTGTTTCTGGCCAGCAGGAACTATTAAAGTCGACTCCATGGTGTTTTATGTGCTGGATGCAATGTTTCCATCCTGTGCAAAAAACCATTTTGGTCTCAACTGAAAATGAAATAAGGGTAATGAATGGTAGGTTTTTGTTCTGCTAACAATGACATTGCGAGTACAAAGAACAAAGAACAAAGAAAACTACTGCACAGGAACAGGCCTTTCGGCCCTCCATGCCTGCACTGACCATGCTGCCAACTTAACTAAACCCCCCTACCTTTATGGTGACCATATCCCTCTATTCCCATTCTGTTCATATATTTGTCATGACGCCCCTTAAAAGTCACTACGCTATTCACTTCCATCCGCAACGAGTTCCAGGCATCCACTGCTCTCTGTGTTAAAGTTCTGCCTTGTACATATCCTTTAAGCCTTGTCCTTGCACTTTAAACTTGTGCCCCCTAATAATTAAGTCTTCTACCCTGGGAAAAAGCTGACTATCCACTCTGTCCATGCCCCTCATAATCTTGTAGACTTCTATCAAGACTCCCCTCAACTTGCGTTGCTCCAGTAAGAACAAACCACGTTTCTCCAGCTCCCCTCATAGCTAATGCTCTCCTACTAAGCAACATCCTGGTAAATCTTTTCTGTACCCCTTCCAAAGCCCCCACATCCTTCTGGTAGTGAGGTGACCAAAATTGAACACTATATTCCAATGCAGCCTAACTAAGGTTCTATAACGCTGCAACATGACTTGCCATTTTTAAACTCAATATCCTGGCTGATGAAGGCAAGCATGGCTTCTTGACTACCTTCTCCACCTGTGTTGTGACTTTCAGTGACCTGGATATTATTCACCCAGATCCTTCTCCCTATCAACACTCTTAAGGGTTCTGCCATTTACTGTATATTTCCTACTTGTATTAGACCTTCCAAAATGCATTATCTCACATTTGTCCAGATTAAACTCCATCTGCCATTCTTCACCCAAGTCTCTAACTGATCTAAATCCTATTGTTTCCTCTGATGGTCCTCATCGCTATCTGCAAATTTGCTAATCTTTGTGTCGTCTGCAAACTTACTAATCAATCCAGTTACATTTTCCTCTAAATCATTTATATATATTACAAACAGCAAAGGTCCCAGCACTGGTCCCTGAGGAACACCACTTGTCACAGCCCTCCATTCAGAAATGCACCTTTCCACTGTTACCTTCTTTCTTCTTGACCTAATAAGAAGTCTCACAACATCAGGTTAAAGTCCAACAGGTTTATGTGATAGAAAATGCCACTAGTTTTTGGGGCTTTGCCCCTTCCTCAGGTAAGTGGGGAGTTCTGATCATAAACAGGGCATATAAAGGCACACTCAGTTTACAGAATTAGAATGCGAGTCTTTACACTAATCAAGTCTTAAAGGTGCAGACAATGTGAGTGGAGATAGCATTAAGCATAGGCTAAAGAGATGTATATTGTCTGCAGACAGGACGGTGAGTGAGATGTTGCAAACCCAGACAAGTCATGGGGGTTACAAATAGTGTGACATGAACCCAAGATCCCGGTTCTTTGACCGAACCAGTTTTGTCTTCACCTTACCAGCTCACTTCTCATCCCATGCGACTTCTGCACCAGTCTGTTATGAGGGATCTTGTCAAAGGCCTTACTGAAGTCTTTGTAGACAATATACACTGCCCCACCCTCATCAATCACCTTCATCACTTCCTTGAAAAACTTGATCAAGTTGGTGAGACACGACCTCCCCTTCACAAAACCATGTTGCCAGTCACTAATACATCCACTTATTTCCAAGTGGGAATAAATCCTATCTCAAAGAATCCTCTCCAATAATTTCCCAGCACTGATGTAAGGCTCACCGAACTGTAATTACCTGGATTATTCTTGCTACACTTCTTAAATAAAGGAACAACATTAGCTGTTCTCCAATCCTTTGGGATGTCTCTGATAGTCACGTTCTGCACACATGAGATGACCTCAACCAGGATCTTGGATTGGTGTCACACTATTTATAACCACAAACTGTCCTGTCTGGAGACAATACGCATTCTTTAACCTGTGCTTAATGCTCTCTCTCCACTCACATTGTCTGTACCTTTAAGACTTGATTGTGAAGACTCGCATTCCAATCATTATTCTATAAATTTCATTTGTGATTTTCTATGCCCTGTTCGTGAACAGAACACCCACTCACCTGACAAAGGAGCAGCGCTCTGAAAGCTATTTGTGTTTGCTACCAAATAAACCTGTTGGACTTTAACCTGGTGTTGTGAGACTTCTTATTGTGACCTCCCCTGTAGCCAGCGAAGATACAAAGATTTCTCTCAAGGCCCCAGCAATTTCCTCCCTTGCCTCTCTCAGTATTGTCTCGAAGGGTAGAATATAGTGGAGACTGGTGAGAAGGACAAGCAGGCCTGGAGAATCACGTGTGGGATCATGCAAGTTACTCGTATCAACAGGCAGTAGAGTAGTACAGTGGTTAGCACTGCTGCCTCACAGTGCCAGGGACGCAGATTCATTTCTGGTCACGGGTCACTGTTTGTGAGGAGTTTGCACATTCTCCCCATGGGTTTCCTCTGGATGCACCAGCTTCATCCCACAGTCTAAAAACGTGTATGTTAGGTTGATTGGCCAATGTAAGTTGCCTTTAACGTCAAGGTTATGGAGATAGAGGCTGGCTGGGATTGTGGTCGGTGTAGACTCGATGGAGTCTACTCTGCACTGTAGAGATTCTGTGATTCTAGGAACAGGAAAACTGTCCCACATTAAGTGACGGACAGTAAGGGGCTGAAGTAGGGAATATAGCCCTTTACTGGTTCAAAGACAAATCAAGCTTGTTAATGAACAACTTAAATCCAATTACCACTGATCCCACTAGGATTTCACGACAATATGGGGATTAAATGAAGCTTTCCATGCCTCCAGGAAGCTCTCCAACAAACTATCAGGTTTGGCAGTGGTCTGTTGGGGATTGGCGTTGGTGTCCCTCCCTCACAGGCAGCTAGTGTTCTTTTGAAGGATCTGGCATCGGGAAGTGGTGGGCCTCCCAGAAGGGAAAAAAACAGTTCAGACCAGTATTCTTGTCCCATTTAACTCTTAAAACAGCCCCACCTTTTCATCCTTGATCCTCATTCCACCCCACTTAACTGTCTCCAAGGAGTCAGCATTGAAGCATAATGAAGGCCTTATATGTGATGGTGTTGAATAGCTACTGGCTTCTTATTGTCCATTGTCACCTTACTTAATCTAAAACTTAATCCAACTGGACATCTGATGCTAGCCTGGTAAATGCCTGCTTACCTGATAATTGTGACAGATTTTCCACTCACCTCACCTCCATGTCTGACAGTCCTTTGGACATATAGCACACAGGTCAATGGCTTCATCCATTTGTTCCAGGAACAGGAGCGCTCCCAGCCCTGTGAATGGAGCACTTGCTGCTATGGTGGTGGGCAAAGCTGGGTTGTAGTGGGCCAGAATGTCCATGGCGGACCACATTGCTTGATTTCAGTGAAAGTTTGCTCCTGACTTGGTGATTCCCAGCATTATGCTTGGTCTTTCTTAAATAGATGCCTCAAGAAATCTGTGAGCTGCCAAAATTGGTTTGAAAAATTGTCATCTGATTCACCATTCCCAAGAATTGCTGAAGGGCTAGAAGTGAGGGTAGCTTGGGAATTCACCAATAGCCTTGGTTTTTCTGTGGGTCTGCCATGATGCCTTTATTGCTGACAATGTGAGACAGGAATTGAATTGATGCTTTGGAAAACTCACCTTCTTCACTCAGTGTCAGCCTATTTTCCTTCGGGAGCTCTAAGACTGCAGTGAGTCTCTTGTCATGTTCATTCACCATTGCACAATATATTTGCAGTCCATGGTCCAAATGGCAACTGAAAATTCTTCAGAATGGTTGACATTGTGCTTTGGAAAATATCTAGTGCTAACATGATTCCAAATGGCAGCCACCTAATGTGGAATCTGCCAAAAGTGGTAATAAGCAATGGAAGGCTGGTACAGCTGCCTACAGAATTCTCTTGCTAAGTCACACATTTATCGAATCCTGGCTTTTGCTCTCTCAGTGGCATTTAGAAGTTGCAACTCTCTATCAGGTTATTTAATTATTTTTTATTTTCCATTCCAGAGCAAGCTTGGATGCCACATTGACTGGGGGCTGAGATTCAGCGGCCAGTTTTTTTTAAACTGTGCTTCTAACTCTGAATTATTTAAAGATTTCTCAGGACTTGCTGTCACCTGGAATTTTAACAGATTTAGCTCACCCTGTTTACCTTGCACTCAGGTATTTGAAGTTGGACTTCCAAAGGAAATTCATTGGTGCATTCTGCTGCAGTAAGGAATTTTAGTGCTGGAATTTTACTACCTTTCCTGCCTGAGGCTTGTAAGATCCCACCCAAGGCCAATGGAGAATGCCATTCTGGAGTGGGCGTGCCGGTCAACTTTCTACATAAGTCTTTACTATTAGACTTCAAGGCTTTTCCTTGAAGCTCTTTCTTCTATGCCTGTGCTGCTGGAGCTTTTCTTTCAATTAAAATGCTTTGCAGATTTTTTTCTGAATTATTCAACATTTTACCTACTCTCTGCGATGTTTGGGCTTTTTCTACAAGCTGCCACCATGTTGTACAGTTCAATAAGTCTGAAGAAGTCATGTGTAGGTTAATTGTGAGTGTTTATTGATTCTTGGAACTATTTACAACTATATATTAAAGAGTATAAGCAAAAAGCTGTCTCCATGCTTGCTGGTACACACAGCTTTGTCCAACATTCAACTGATCCTGGGTGGAGATCATGTGCTGTCTTTTGAATAATGAGTGAGATTTAAAATCAACTCATCAACCAATCAGTATTCTGCAATACAAATTGCAGTCATCCTTCAAAATTTGGCATTCTTGTCTTTGTCCTAAAGGATGCAAGATGAAATAGTTTAGCAAAATATGTCTCACTTTGGGTGGCAAAAATGGCACAGTGGTTAGTACTGCTGCCTCACAGCACCAGGACCCTGTGTTCAATTCTGACTTTGGGGTAACTATCTGTTGGAGTTTATACATTCTCCTCTTGTTTGCATGGGTTTCCTAGACATGCTCCAGTTTCCTCCCACAGTCCAAAAGATGCACGGGTTAGATTGATTAGTACCGGGGGATTAGCAAGGTAAATATGTGGGGCTATAGTAACAGGGCCTGGGTGGGATTGTGTTCTGTGCAGACTTAATGAGCCAACTGGCTTTCTTCACTGTCGGGATTCTAATTGTGCCTTCAGCGTTGAGGGATTTACAGGATAAATAGGTTGGGTTATGGGGATAGGGCCTGGGTGGGATTGTTATCAATATTGGCCTGATGGGCTGAATAGCTTCCTTCTACACTGTAGGCAATCCATGATTCATGTTTGACACTACAAAACCACTACTTAAAATCTATTACACGCAGGGTATGTTTGCATTAAAAAGCCACAAGTGCCGAAAACGCAGAAAAGATTTCTTCCATGAAAAATGCCAAAAATAAACTTTTCTCCTCCCTGTCTTAACAGCTCTGCATCACATTTTTACTTGCCACGAATTGTCAGGATGAGTGGGGTGGAGACCTGCCAACAGAAGACACGCTTTCCAAACAGCAGTACACTTGGAGATCAGAGTTCGCATTCTGCTGACTTCTGCACCCCAGTGGTGGAACAAATTGCCTTAGACATCCAGGGATCCATTTGAAAGTGAATGAGAATGACCGCACGCAGGACTTGCTGAGAGACTGGATGCGACCCATGGATTAATCCCACAGAGAGCGATGAAGGAGATACTTTCAATCCGGCTTTCTACCATGACTCACACAATGTGAATGTGTCACTATGTTATAGTCACAATGGAATGGTGGTTACCCCCCCAGTCCAAGGGGTTGTTTCTTCTGGCTGTGTGAGTAAGCCAAACTTGTCCATTTTTCACATGGTCAGTGATACTATTGTGCATCAAACAAAATGCCTGGAGTGCTTCTGTCATATCTGTCCTGCTTTTGTCGATCCATCAGAAGTATTAAATTTATAATTATGTAACAAATTACTAAACCATGTTTGTGGGAAGCGATGACAGACAACAGACACATCAATCATCAGCACGGACTTCAGAGCAAATTCCTGCTCCTCAGTTATTTTTCTCTGTTACAGGCTGCCCTGCTGATAGGCAGATAAGTTAGTCATAAGAAATATATCTGAAATCTTAGATACATTTAGTTGATAAAGCCACCAAGGTGTGGCACTGGCAGTAAATAACAAGAGAGGCACAAAATGAAACAGCCAGCTTACTTATATGCAGTAAAAGGCCATTCGGCCCCTCAAACCTGCATGCAATTCGATCATAGCTGATCTGTACTTCAGATCCACTTTTTTTCTCATCTTACAGGATGCCCTTACCCAACAGAATTTTTATCATTCTCAGCCTGGGAAACTTCAATTGATTTAGTATTCACAATCCTTTTAGAGGAGAGACTTCAAAATTGTGGTGAAAAATGATGCTTCTCGATTTCACTCCAAACTGACCTATTTTGTATTTTATGATCATGTCTCCTTGTTCTGTTGACCCCTTTCTGGAGGAAATAATTTTTCTGCATCTACCTCATTGATACAATCATTAAACACTTCCATCAAACCACCCCTCACATTGGTGAGTTTCGACCAATTCCCCCATTTGCAGCTCCTTGTGGAGGTTCTTATAATCACACGCTATCTTTAGGAGAAAAGACAACCTCAGGAATCTTCGGAAAGTTTTTAAATATTAAAAATGGCTTAATTTATTAGAAGTAGTTGATGCCAATGAAATGGGAAATACTTCTGTGCAGTTTTTTTTTGAAAAAAGGTCTTTTTCAGTTACCTAAGATTGAAGGTGGGGTTTTCCAGCTCCTTCTGGCCAGCAGGATCCTCCAGCCCTTTCCGGCCACAAGATCTTCTGATTGTTCTGAAAGTGATCCCCTCCACTGTGGCTTCCCTGATGGCAGGATTGGGCAAATCATACAGCATAGACATTGGCGGAACTGGAAGATCCCACCAGTAGTCAATAGCGAGCTGCCTTCGCTACAAGGTATCACACCACGGGAGCAATGGGATTCTGGATAATCCCACTCTGTCATAAGTGGTGAAACAATTAAAAATATATTTTTTTTGTGATAACCCAATATCCAAACTGCACAATGTTCTTACACATGTTCAGGAATATTGTTAATGCAAATAGGGCCTGGCTGGGATTGTGATCGGTAGAGACTCCATAGGCTGAAAGGCCTCCCTCTGTACGGTAGGGATTCTATGATTCTATGAAGAGCAAAGCAACACGCTTACATGGCAAAACGCTTGTGATTGTGCAAGTGAGCTTGAGTGGGAACTTGAACTTTATTGCAATTTTGGAATGTTGCTGCAATTCTGAGCATAATTTGCTGTTGCATTGCCAATTGCACCCAGAGCAGGAAGGTACTCCAAGTTCTGTCTTTCAAAATTTGGGTTGCTTTTCCTTTGTGGCAAGAAGGTGAAAAGAACACCTGACTCAGATGTTTAAAATAAAAAGAGGAGAATTGAATCCAGGAAAGTTTTCTTCATTCAGAAGGCTGTGAAAATATGGAATGAGCAGGTCATTTCAACTGTTCCTAATCCTAATGTGGCACAATAGTTAGTACCTGGGTTTGATTCCTGGCTTGGGTCACTGTCTTTGCACAGTCTGCATATTCTCCACATGTCTGCATGGGTTTGCTCTGGGTGTTCTGGTTTCCTCCCACAGTGTGCAGCCAGTCCATTGTGTTGCTGGCTTTTCCTGTTGAATTTTTAGACACTCTGAAAAGAAATCCTGGGGCGGAGCTCGCACCATCGGCAACCTTGGCCCCGAGAGATCGAGACACCATTTCTAAAGAGTGGTCTGATCAAAGAAAGGAAACAAAAGGACCCCACCCCCAACTATGGAAGCAGAACCCACGACTACATGGACACAGCATTTCCCTTCCCCCCCCCCACCTTTCAATGGAAGCAATGTTTGGGCACTGCCCAAATGTCAGACACGGAGTATGTTTAAGGAAATAGATTGTTAATTAGTAATGGGTTGAAGGGTTATGGAGAATGGGCAGAAAAGGGCCGAGACAAGATCAGCCAGGGGGCGTTGCCATGGCAATTCCAAGCTATTGTCTAGGCATGACCTTCTCCATCTACTTATTTTTGCGTTGCTGATGGGGATCATTCACCAGGTCCCCATTTGTCAGAACCTGTTGGAAACTCCATTGATGCAATGGTGGAGTTAGTGGGGGGAGCGTGGGGTTGGTGGTATCCTTATGTGGGGGGGATGATACAATGGAAAGGACCACCATTGACAAGTTAATGTGTGATAATGGCGTACCCAACTTTCATGGCAGGAACTCCATTATGTAAGTGGTAATGGGGTGGGAACTAACTCAACAGGAAATCTTGTTGAGATAAGTGCAGTTTAGGGACCCCCATTAAATTCTCCATCCTTACCAACTGACCCACCTGCCAAAAACTGGGGGTGGGGGGCATGGGGCACCGGGAGCAGAAAGTCCCCTATTATGTCTTCATGTCCCCAAAGAAATAGCAACATTCGGGTTTCTGGAACCAGAAGTCGGCAGCCAATTAGTGCAGTTAGCCAGCCAGATGATGGCCAATTTATGTCCAACTGGCATTTTGCCAGTGTCAGCATGCAAACCCTACCCCATGTTCATGTAGGAGACTACTAGGTACATCAAGCCAATCTTCCAACGACTTCCTGGCCTGGGGGAATCATCCTTTCTGGCTATTTCATGAGTGGCAATAGCTGCCTATTCCCAACACAGCTGCTGGAGGATTTATCCCCTCAAATGATTGCGACCTGCCTGCTTAGCCCTGACACATTGAAATAGAGCTTCGATGTGAAGCTGACTCCATCTCCTATTCCATTTCAAAGTTTTTATTATCAGGATTACCATTTCAGCCGATCACGCCTGGGTGAAGTAATGCTCCTCATCGAAATGTTGGCAGAATGTGGATATTAGCCTATGATGCTGACACAACTAAGGATAAAATAACATTCACGCACAATATTCAAAGTGCGTATTGTGGAAAGATCAGTTTATCGGAATATGTTGAAAATATTTTCTCCCCCAGTCGAGGAATTTTTAAGTTCCTGGATTTATTAACGTTTTGATGATATCCTTCCTGAATTGCTGATTGACAAGTTAAAACGTTCAGGAGAGAGAGAGTTGGCGAGCTTATCAGCCTGAATTGTGTTGGTACACTCTAATACTTTCATTTCCTGCTGGTACTGTACATCTCTTGGATCTTTATTGACTTTATTAAGCTAATGGAAATAAATCAGAAACCTATGATGTGAGGCTCAGAAGTGAATTTCGCTGAAACTCAAGGTCAAGATAAATGAAAGCCCAGGCTGGACTTTCCATTACTGACTGTTGCGGTGTAAGCTGGGGACCTATCTTCCAAAATTTATAAAACTTTTCACTCTGTCTGAAAAACACCGAGCAGGACTTTTACCTCAAGCAAGGAAGTCCTACAACCAGGACTGAAAATGTTATTTTATCTCCCAGACTGCATACCACATGAATAATCTCAGCTGTACAATTCTTTTGTCTAAAGTAAGATAGACCATTAGATATATAGGAGCAGAATTAAGCCATTTGGCCTATTGAGGCTGCTCTGCCATTCCATCATAGTTGATAGATTTCTCAACCCCATTTTTTCACCTTTGACTCCCTTACCAGTCAAGAACTTATCTCTGGCTAAAGAAATTCCTCCTCATCTCAGTTCTAAAGGGTCAAAACTTTACTTTGAGGCTGTGTCCTTGGGTGCTAGTCTCACCTAATAATAGAAATGAATATATAGTGGATATTTCATAATTCCTGGTTAACTTAGTTTCCTGGCTTCCTGCCACTTCTGTTCTTTTAGTTAGCTTCTTGATCACCTTCCCACCGTTTCCATTTTCCCCGCTGCTTGTCCCATTCACAGTTTTTGTCTAGAGGAGTCAGTAGCATTATCCCGTGGGAAATGAAGCACGCAAGGCGGATTCAGTATCAGAGAAGCTGCCTGGCTGCATCTTCTCTGAGGATTATGACTAAGTTCTCCCCCTCCCCCACCCTCCTTCCCTGCCACCAGTCCGTCCTTGCTCCATCTTCCAGACTTTACTCACCAGAACAGAAAACTCCACAGCAGCCAAACCCATACACAAAACAAGCCCAAAAAAATATTGGCACTGACCAAGCTCATCGCAAAAAAAAAACTTGGCTGCCGGTTCACACGAAAAGAAAAATACTCACTTTGTGGTCAGAGCTCCAGAAGACACATCAAGATGAAAAAGGTCTGTGCACTTAAGTACAAATGGATAAAGCGCCCACAAAATATTCACCTTGAATCACCTTGACGGACTTGTTTTTTTCTTGGTCCTGATTCAGAAAAACAATTTCTTAAAAAATATAATGAATAATAAAAATCCCGTCCCCAAGAAATGTTAATAATTATTTCAGAACATTCCTCACTCCTCTGATCTTTCATTTTTACTTCACAGCATTAGCAAAAGTTGAATGTTGTCTTGATGCCCGCAGCTGACCACCACACAGAAGAGGGCAAGAGAAGGTAAGAGTAATGTTAACCTCCATTTCCATCTTGTCAATATAACGCCATGCTGGATCTGTCAATCTGCTAGCATCTTGGCCAACATGAGGGATCTCAGGCAATGAATGTTGGCAGGTTAATCATTGATGGGCTGAAGTGGCAAGGGAACACAGCTGAGCCTGAACCCCATGACTCCGGATGTATCCTTCCAGTTGGGTAGCGATCAGCCATGGCTGATTTATCACCATTCATAAGGGACACTGAGGCCCATTTGTTATAGCTCCAATGCTGTCCCAGCTGAGATAAATGACTTACCAGATGCCAGGGATTAAACCTGTAACTTCAATAGTACGCATGGCCCAGTGCCACAATGGATGGGAAACTTTCCCACAGAACCAGTGCGATATCTTGCAGACTTAGCCCTTGTGGCAATGTTATGCTGAGTATAACGATATGAAGGGACTTTGGTAGCAAGGTGGCTTCATACCGATACATTCAGTCCAGCACTGCAACAAATAAACAACTTATGCTATTGCTTACCCTGTGGAGGCATAAGGATGTTGGCTTTTTGCATTCAGAAGAGACAGTTTTCTGACTGATTTGGAGGAAGAGCCATTGTTATCCTTCCTGCAGAACATCAATTATATCTATGGGGAACTTGGTACCAATGTTTTTATGGTAGTGACACTGACCCAAAACTGGATGCTCCATTTTGTTAATGCAAGTGCAGAAGTGTAGCTGCCACTGACAACGATTCCTGATTCCATCAGAATATCTAGTCTCCCAGTTGAGACAGTTAATTATAATAGCGGCCACACTATTTTGTGTGTAACTTTAGATCTTACTATGAGAGAGTAGATGGTAACTGAAGGACTCCCAGAGATGTGGGGTACCAATTCCCTTAAAGGGAAAGCTGATCCAATCGGCAGTGGCAAAGATGTATGAGGCCTTCAAGGCCAAGACTGTAGGCCAATGTGAGCCATCCCTTTCCAGAAGCTTTGTCTGCCAGTTTCATGCGTGCATTCATGCCAATGGCTGGTGGGGAGACCACAGTACAAGGAATCCATCCCATCTAGCCCACTCCCTCCAATAATATTGGCCATTTTTAGGACACAGTGATTCACCTTGCCCTTAGGCCTCATCAGGAATTAACTGCTTGGGCTGGGCTTTGGCTTATCTATATCACAGAATCTTCATAGTATAGAAGAAGGCTATTCATCCCATTGAGTCTGCACTTGCTCTTTCAAAGAACATTCTACTTGATGGTACTCAGCTGCCTTTTTCCCGTAACCTTACACATACTTTCTTTTGCAGGTAGCAATCCAATACCCTTTTGAATACCTCGACTGGAGCTACCTCTACCATCCTCTCAAGAAGTTTCTTCCAGATTCCTCTGGGCGAAAATGTTTTTCCTCATGTTATTTCTACTCCTTTTGCCCATTGATTTGAATCTCCAGTCCTTGAGGATGTTCTTAAGAGGAATGATTTCTCACTATTTACCAAGCATCATGCTTGAATTTCCTCCAATTATGTAATGCAGCAGTTGATATACATCAGGTGTGTGCCTCCTGGCCTCAAGAAAATTTGGAACCCGCTGTCAAGATGTTGGGATAAAAATTAATGTTGAAGAATTAGATGAAAGGAAACATAAGAATTCAGGTATATAATGACTTTTTCATGTGGATTAGCCTAGTAACAGGGAATATATATTTATTTATGCAAAGTGGGGAACAATAGGGCATAGAATTACAGGAGTTAAAGATACAGAGATAGGAATCCAAAGGGGAAAATAAAAATGGATATTGCACTTATTTGCTAAAAGGGTGACTTCTAAGATTAGCTGTTCAGATAAGACAAGATTACGTATCAGTGGTAGGGTTAGTCCTATACTGGAGGAGAACAGCTGAGTGGTGACCAAGATAACAGCCATGGCCAGCTGGAAGCTAAGCTCTCCAAAAACCAGTTTTTGGTCTGAAGTTTTCTATTTTAAATGCTAGCTGCTACTCTAAACTAGAAGAAAGTTTCCTAACAGAAAGATACACTTGTGTGTGGTAATTATTGCTGGATTTGGCTCACTGTGTTAACATCTATGGGATGTTGCCTTGGTATTCTTATGGTTTAGAAGAGGAGGTGTCTTTGGAATGAGATTAATTTAATCATACTGTGTGTGTGTGTGTGTGTGTGTGTGTGTGTGTGTGTGTGTGTAGTTAAGTGCAATTTTTGTCTTGTACGGTCATCTTATTGTTTGTGCACTTTATTGTGAATAAAGGTTTTTTTATTTGAAGGATTACAACAAGACCAAAATTTTCCTCATTTGTTTTCAACCCTTTCCTCACCTTATACCAAAAATTGCAAAAATAATTAAGAACCAGCATTCTGAGTTTCCCTTCCAGGATTTGAGATATCTTTGCATTTAACATCTTTGGAGTTTTTAAACACCCACTATCTTAATTATTATTCTGGCATGTTTTAGCCATTGTTCTGTGCCACTATTCACAACTTTGAAATAATATGCCATGGTATCAGAAAAATAGCGGAAAGCAGGGAAATAACCAAAATTACCTAAACTATCAAAGATAATCTTCTAATAGACTGTGTAACACAGGGCGAGTTTATGTGATTCACGGTATGCTGGAAAGAATGCCTTCACCTATTGAAATAAATGAAATAAGAATGACAGGCAAATGTAATACCAGCTTCTGAATGGTTGTAAAAACAGAGTATTGGCATCATCTAATAACACAAGTAAACCCAAGCCAAACACTTCAAGCTGAGGCTTCGGTCAACATGTTTTATTCAATCAAATTACACCCTAAAACAAAATGGGACTTATTTGAAGAGGTTCTATTTTGTAATTTGACCTGCACTGAAAATGAGAACAATAAAACTCAATTTATTGGAAAGTCTTAGTTTTGAAAATTATTGTTTGAAGCAGAATCTAGTCCATGAGAAACTCACTTGGAAAAGTAAATCATTTAAAATGATTATTCATAACAGAAAGCTTCTTATACAAGGAAAATACTCCAGTTTCTGGGAAAAAAAAAAGGGAAACATATTCTGGGAACAAAGTAGCTGAACTTGCTGGAAGTCTATGGCGAAATATCAGGAAAGTTGGTAAAAATGTGAGTCAGGATTTTATATTCCAACACTCTTGTCTGCGTACCCCTTCACTCAACACAAACAGAGCACATGCTCTGACTAAACCTCAGATGCCAGGAAAACAAACACTTTGATTTGCTGCAATAAAATTTGTGACGAGGAAGCAGACAGAACAAGACTCATTTTCCTTTTCCCCTGTCCTCATTGTTCTAGAGAGAGTGTGTACAAAAACTGGCTCTATGTCCTGGAGAAAAATCTGCAACGAGATTCCAAGATAATGGCAGAGACACAAAGAATGCTATAAATGATTGTGTTACTTGGCACAAAAGAGTCCATATTAAGAAATACATGGCATCTGAAGCAACTACATGCTTGTTAATTGCTATCAAAGAGCTGTCAACCAAAAGGAATCTTTCTAGTTTTTTTTTAATGTATTTTTGTTCTGTCTCACAATTTCTTCAGAATTGCTCAGACTAGCTAACATTCTATTCCAGTCTTTGCATGCGCCAGTTTGATGTAAGTCATTAGAATGTGAGTGAGTGAAGTCCCAGGTAACTCACTCTCTGCTTTCTTATCCTGCATCTATTTCCCACTCACTAGCTAAATCCAGTACAGGGTTGAATTCAGGAACATGCTGTAAGGGAGACCATCCATGTAACTGCAAACTGCAAGGTGTGTTCTAACATTAAGGTGGTGTGTCAGTGCAAGTACGTTACAAATTGTACTGTGCAAACTAACCAAAATACACAAATTAAGAGCAGTTACATGCTTTTAGTTCAACACTAGTAGATATCTCAACAATGCTCATGGTGTCACAATGTAGTTAGAAAATGACTAGAGCTAACCACCTACAACCACAGCATCTCTGAAATCCAATTACAACAGAGAATTCCTATTGTAATTGATGAAATAGTTATACTTAACATTAAACTTTGATGTAGGAAGTGACATCTGTGTGTAGGAAATATGAACATGTGCAAACTTTTTGATTTCATGGACAAAATACCCAGAAAAGTCTTGACCTAACTGCTGTTTAACTAGTTGTTTGTGATTACTTTTTCTGAGAAAAATTAAGTTAGCAAATTACACCACTTTATGTTGAATAAGTGCTTTGTAATAACTTCTTTAATCAATAGTGGCAAGAGTAATAGAGGTTTGCAGCATGGAAACAGGCCCTTCAGCCCAACTTGCCCATGCTGCCATCCACAGAAATAGTGGTTGTTTCTCAACATCTGGCGAATCCCGAAAGTTGCAAGATTGTGGCTTACAGTACTTGCTGTCCCTCACTGCCGACATAATGAGATTCAGAATCTGTGAATCTGATTTCAATGCATTTCATTATATGGTCATATTATTAATGACACCCCGCCTCTATATATTGAGCCCGAGGTGTAGTTTCAAACCTTGCTGATGTGATGTCATGTTGGCATGGTTTACTACAGATTCACCCAGATGTGAAGGGTGAGTCTGGCCCCTAGGGGAGAGAAATATGGTAGACAGTGACCTGGCACTGCCCCCGGCGCTGCTGTCTGACACAGGTTGACACTGAAGAGAAACACACAAGATGGAATTTTCCCTCTACCCACCATGGGAATCACAGTGGGTGGGTGTGGTGGGAGAGTGTGGATCATGCAAAGGTCCATTGACCTTGAGTGGAACTTTCCGGTCTTGGGCGAGCAAGGCCAGAACATCCTACTGACTGTTTTTTTCTGCTGGAACTAACACTCTGTCAGGGGCAGTGCCAGGTTACTGCTTACCATGTTCCTCACCCCGGGGAGCTATACTCACCTTTATGCCCTTAGGGAATATCTCCACAGATAAGATTTCATCCATAAGTTTCAAATCTTAATTTTTACAGCGTCAAGATAAGGAGGACTTTAAACCATGAATTTTCTAATTACAAAGAAATGCAAACTGAATTTATGCAACATGTTCTTGTACTTTAATCTTTAAACCCTGATAATATTGCAATAAATTTGTGTTGTACTCCTTCCAAGGCTCACGATCGTTCCTGTGGTCAGGTGTCTATAACTGAATGCAGTACTCCAAATCAGATTTGATTAAGATCTGTACAAACTAGAGCATCACTTTGTCATTTCTACATTCCAACCTATTCAATGTGAAGGCCAACATTCCATTAGACTTCCTGATCGACTTTTAATACCTGTATTTTTAATGTACATGGACACCTAATATACATGATCCTTTGCAGCTCCTATTCCCATATTATTTACAGCTATTTCTTTTTCTCTGAGATTCATAGATAACTACACACTGAACTCCATCTATCATAGCTTTGCCTATTCATGTAGTCTTCCTGTCTTGCTGTCTCATGCGTACTGTGTCTCCGAATGAGGCTTGGGTTTAAAATATTTTATTCCTTCATCCAAGCCATTAATGGATAAGATGAAAAACTAAGGCCTCAGTATATATCTTTGGGGAACATTACTTGTCACATCTAGACAATCAGACCATGTCCATTTTTTCTTGACTCTCTTTCCCACCTCTCAACCAATTACAAAGCAATGTCCCAAAGATTACCTCCAATTGCTTGCAACTTCGCTTTGATAACTTATTGTGCAGAACCTTATCAAAAGCTTTCTATAAGTTTGAATAGACAACATCTCTAGGCTTTACTGTACTCATCTTGCCAGGAACCTCCCCAAAAAAAATTCAACCTCCCTTTTAACAATCCAAACTCATTCTCTTTGAACAGCCTATACTTATCAAATGCTTGGTCTCTTTGTCGTTAATCGTGAATTCTTAACCTTTCTGCAACTGATGTCTACCTCCCTAATGCAATTTGCAGACAATTTTGGTATAAATTGTCATTGGGAAGAATGAACAGAGTGGAAATCAGCATTAATCCTGGCGTCATTTCAGTGTTGTGTTGGGATAAGGATATTCCGACCCATTTTTAGATTTAACATGCGTTTGGAAAAAGAAATCTTTGAAACTGAAATGGTGAGCCAAAATCTATATTCACTATAATTAATGGCAATAACATCTATTTGGACAGGTGACCTTAAAAAGGGGAAATATTACAATATTGGCACTGTTGCATGGAAGTATGATTCAATTTCTTTTCGGATGATCGTGGAATAATTAAGTCATTTTTTTTTGTTCAGTTCATGAGTTTAAGAATTCACCAACAATAAGAGGAATTCTTAATTCTTGTCGGTGCTGCCAGTGTGAAAAACCATCATGAACAGTTATAGTTTGGGAATTTCCTGTGTGATTGTGCCCCATGTCAGGTGAGATTGCTGTAGAGAATGACGGTGAAATCATCATAGAACACCTATGGTACAGAAGGAAGCCATTCGGCCTATCAAGTCTGCACCGACCACAATCTCACCCAGCCCCCATTCCTGCAACCCCAAGCATTTAACCCTGCTAGTCGCCTGATGCTAATGGACAACTTATCAAGGCCAATCAATCTAACCCACTCATTTTGGACTGTGGGAGGGAACTGGAGCATCCAAAGAAAACCCACACAGATAGAGGAAGAATGTGTAAACTCCACATAGATAGTGAGCTGGAATTGGATCTGAGGCCTTGGCGCTTGAGGCAGTAGTGCTAACCACTGTGCCACCATACTGTCCCAAACCGCTGCAGTGCTGTCATGGAACTAGGCAGCTCTCCATCAGGGAATTGAACCTCAATGTTCCAGTTGACAAGTGGGGATACTAACCTCTAAAATAACAAGGTAGCTCAATGTGGTTAAGGATTTTGCAGCCACATTGTCCCACTGGAGAATTTCTACTGGAATTAATGATGACTGCTCCTTGCCTTCTTGCTAGTGGGGGGGGGGGGGGGTTGCTGACCTGGGGCTGGATCCCAGTGGAATTCCTCCTCCTTGAAGGGTTGATTCTATTTTTGGTGATCCTCTGTCTTTTTAGGTGTTGCTTTTAGTTGCAGCCTCACTGCAGCACTATTAGGTTGGTCTTTTTAACACTGTCTGGCTGCTCAGTGATGTAGAGATGCCGGTGTTGGACTGGGGTAAACTCAGTAAGAGGTCTGGCAACACCAGTTTTAAATCCAACCGATTTATTATCAAAATGAAGATTTACTATCAAATAAATTGGTTGGATTTAAAATTGGTGTTGCCAGACCTCTTACCAGCTGCTCAATAGCAGTGAGTACTCAGTAGGAACCTTTTGGTTATCAGAGAGCCCGATTCCCAAGGAACAGAATCCTGGGGCTATATATTTTTAATAATGGTTTTAACACAGAACATTATGACTGCCATGTTATGTTTAATTGAGTAAGGAATGACTACATAAGTACAAAGGGCAGGACAGAACAGGCTCTTTGACCCATCAAGCCTGCACTGACACTTGGTGCAGGAATTTCCAGCCATGCTCACCCCAAAACTGGAAAACCCTGCCTGAGGTCAACAGATCTTTGTATGGTCCACATCCCCCCCCCACCTGCTACAGTTCCCATGGTGGGCAGGACTGGAAAACTCCTGCCATTATGTCTTTCTAAACTAAGGGATCTTTTGCTTCCACTAGGTCCATATCTCTCCATTCCTTGCCTATTCATGAATCTGTCAAGATGTGTCTTCAACATTGCTATTATATCTGCTTCCACCACCTCCTCTGACAGCCTATTCCAGGCATTTTCCACTCTCTGTGTAAAAAAACTTGCCTCTCAGATCTCCTTTAAACTTTCCCCCTTTTACTTGAAAAGCTGTGTCCCCAAGTAATTGACATTTCTACCCTGGGAGAAAAAACTCAGACTATCCATTCTACCCATGCATCTCATAATTCAATGAACTTCGATCAGGTCACCCCTCTGCCTCTGACATTTAAATAAAGACAAACCAAATTTGTACAATATAACATTAAGTCTGACTGTGGAAAGTGTGCTTAAGTAGATACATCAGTCGATCACTGAAGGGGTGTTGTCTCCCAGATGTTTTGGTGGTTCTGATAGATATAAAAGATGGTGATACTTGTGTTTTCCTGACTCTTCCCTCCATAAATACCACCACAAGCATTCTATTATTTTGGAGCCTTGTAGGGACATACTTTTGAACCTGGTACCAACTTAGTGCAACACTGATGGTGACCATACTGCAGATCTCATGCTGCTATTTGCCATTCTAGTGACAAGGAACGTCGACTAGTTTGTGCATGCAGCCCAGCTAACAGGTACGGCCTGTTGCAAGTGATTATATACAAAAAAAAACACACACACAAAAGTAGCTCAGTCTTCTAAATGAAAGTCTACATTTCTCATAAAACTCACAATGTGTTTGAAATAAATTAACTCAAAGAAGATGACAGCAGCCCCAAATAAAAGCTACCGTCTGATTTTATTGGTCCATAAAAGTTAAACCGTAATATTCAGCTGAAATTTTCACAAAGGAAACTGTGCTGAGTTTAAACAACGTTGGCGGGTGTTCAAAAGGTGATGGGGTGCAGATCTGAGTTTTAAAAATTGAAAAATACAACCTACTTAAACCAGGTTTTTTTTTGGGAACTTTGAACAACTCAGCGCAGAAAAGATGGACAAATGTCAAGAATACTCACTACCATATTGTGCGAATATAAATAGACTTGCTCAGAGCATAGAGTTCTGGATTACAGGTCAGCAACTATATCAAGGGGTTTGTTTAAGGACTATCTTCAAATCGCTTCTGACTGCATTCATTCATCTACCCTTAACTCAGTTGTTATTCATCCAGTTTTCTCAAATCTTAACTGATAAAACATTAATTATTTTAATCAGATCCTATTTGACAGAGCCACTGTCCTGAGGAGAAATATTTAAGGGTAAAGTTTGATCTACTCCATTTTTAGTAGGAAGCCTCATTTGATAGAGCACAGATTAGGCGGTAGAAATGAAAGTCAGCATACCTGATTGATTTACTGATGATTAAGTTCAGCAACACAAAATTTTAAAGTTTATTAGTGTCACAAGTTGGTTTACATTAATTAACACTGCAATGAAGTTACTGTGAAATCCCCTCGTTGCTGCACTCTGGTGCCTGTTTGGGAACAACGAGGGAGCACTTAACATGGTCAATGCATCTAACCAGCACATCTTTTGGACTGTGGGAGGAAACTGGAGCACTTGGCAGAAACCCACATGGGCACGGAGAGAACATGCAGACTCCGCACAGTAGTGCAAGCCAGGAAATGAAACCGGGTCCCCGGTATTGTGAGGCAGCAGTGCTAACAACTGTGCTACTGTGCGGCCCTTGGAAGTGTTGCAAGTCGTGCTTCCAAATCCAAAGCTGATTGAAGCATGGAGCAAAATTATTCCAGTCATGTTCGGATTTCAAGTTTTTTACCTTCATTTGTATCCTCCAGCTTGAATTAATAAGTTAAATTATGCACATCAATCTATAGGCCTGATTTTACCATTTTGATTCTACGTGCTGAATCTGGGAGTGTTTCAGATCTGACTTATAGTCCTGCTCTCAGATGCATCCATCAATATCTGCCTGAAAAAAAGTCAGTCACTCTGAATGATGTTGCACAAGCCTGTGGGTGGGGCTTAATGTGCCCAAAACACTGCAGCTCCAATTGGAATCTTCAACTGCGCACACACAATGAAATAAAATAGAAAAACTCTTATGCCACAGTACTCCCAGGCCGGATAAAGCCTCTCTCCTGGCTCCCACAGACATTGCTCCATCCCCACAACATAATTGACCTCCATATTACCCCCATCCCTGCTACCCACACAGATCACAGTCCATTGCCCCCCCTCTCACACCAATCACTCGCAGAGTGGTAGCAGACCATGTCTGCCCCGTCACCATTCACCCCTCTCCCCTACCAGAGAGCCATTTGACCCACCTCCTGCTTTCCCCCCAACCAAAGAACGATTTGACCCACCTCCCTCCCTCCCAACAGAGAGCCATCTGACCCACCTCCTGTCCTCCCCCCCAACCAGAGAATGATTTGACCCACCTCCCTCCCTCCCAACAGAAAATGATTTGACCCACCTCCCTCTCTCCCACCAGAGAGCTGTCTGACCCACCTCCCCGCCCCTTTTCTCCACCACTGATCTGAGTCAGAGAGCCACCAGAGCTCTGAATGTACCTCTTCAGCACGCCTAAATTGGACCCATATCTGTTTCCTGCCAAATCTGGACAAACAAATGCTGTAGTAAAGAGGGAAATGCCAGTAAGTTTGGACGTGTAGCTATTAAGTCAATTTAAAGGTATACAAATACATTTAAATTGACATCACGCCTGTTTCGGGCACGGTCCAGTCAGCAGCCATTTTCGGCATTTGGAAAAGGAGTAATGGGGGTGGATTACACTACTTGCTTCATACCAACTTTATCAAGATTTTGTGCCCAAAAACAGGTGCAACATGATGGTAAAATCAGACCCTATTGCTCATTCTTTTCGGCATGTACAAATCCTGGATCATGGCTCCCTTTAGGTATCATCAGCCCTGGGACTTTGAGCAATTATCTAAGTGTCACCTTAACTCCCTGATACTTGATGTCAATGAAACCTGATTGATCTTTTATTTTTATACGGATTTCTTTGCACATTTGGTTGAATAAAGTGGTAACAACTGACCCAGCATAGTATTTAGGTTCATATAACACAAACACAGATAAATGCTGGAAAATCTCAACAGGTTTGACAGTATTTATAGAGAGAGAAACCAGGGAACGTATTGAGTCTTCTTCAGAGCTTATTAGTATTTACATAATGCTGTTTAACTTTAGTCTAAAACTTAATGGTGGAAAGCTCATATTGATTCCAGTGTTCATTGGGAATAGGCATGTATGTAAGTTGAAATTCAATTTGTGATAACAGTTAGGAATATGCTGACACATTTGCATCAAGTTCCTCAGTACAATACTTTATTAAAGGCTGTACGCTGAAGCCTCAGAGATTAATGTGAAGTTTTCTAATAAGAACATGCAGTATCATTTCATTCCTTTAGAGAAATAGTACTTGGTATCAGTAGGCTGCTTTAACAGGTTCAGTTCTGGCTTTGGGTCATTGTCTATATGGAGTTTGCATGTTCTCCCTGTGTCTGCATGGGTTTGTCTGGTTGTTCTGCTTTTTTCCCACATTCCAAAGAAGTGCAGATTAGGTTGATCGGCTATGATAAATTGCCCCTTAGTGTCTGGGGAATTAGTAGGATAAATATCAGGATAGAGCATGGGTGAGATCATTGTCAGTGCCGGCGCAATGGGCCAAATGGCCTTCTTCTGCACTGCAGGGATTCTACAATAAACTTTTCCCAGTTGCCAAATGTATCAGAACTTCAACTAAGTTCTCAGAGTGATATTTTCCCTGGAAGGTAAAAAAACAGTTCAGATCTGTTTTTATTCCCTGCTTTATCGATTTCCATTTTAAAGTACATAAGACCAGTTCAGACTTGTATTCTCACTTCCTCTTTTACTGGTATTCCATTTTAAAGTACACAAGACCAGTTTAGACTTGTATTTTTATTTCCTCTTTTACTGATATTCCATTTTAAAGTATACAAGTTCTTATTTCACCATTTTACTGTTTTTTTCCTTCTGGGTCTTGTTTATTTTCAAAGATTTAGTTGGTTCTGACCTACCTCCCCCTATGCTTATACAGTAACAATGCTCTTTTGACCAAAATATGAAAACGTGGCCAAAAACTTCGCATTGAAATATAGTGCAGTAAAAAGAAGCTTTTGAGATCAAAGAATTGTTTACCTGCCATGGCTAATCATACTAAAACTCCAAAGAACTAACGGCCCAATTGCAAAAAAAGTAAAATATTTCTCTGGATTATGTGCATGGCACATGCCAAGTTTGTTTGGCATTGGCTAGAGGAACAGTTGATGCAAAACAAATTTACTTTCAGATGTTAGAAAGTCAGGGGGCCTGGCCCCATGTATACATTGGCACTGAGGTCAAATCTACATTTCTCCTCAAAATGTGTTTCAATGTCACGGTCACATGTTAAAGTAAGCTCCAGTAATTTGAACACTGCTTTATTTCCAATACATCCAGAGAGTCCCATAGGCTGGTAATTGCATGTTATGCCCACATAGCTCATGAAGTCTGCCAAAGACTTCAGAATCAACATGAAGAAATGTGTTCACAGTTGCAGGGCTTTGCGGACCTGTGTACATTCTCACAAAAACAATAATATATCATAGGGCTGTAATTATGCAGAAAAATCTTAACAATTTTTGAAAATGTCAGACTTATTGTTGGATTGCAGTCTTAGAAAAAGAGTGCATTGAGCTAGTTGAATAGTTTCAGCATTTAAAAAGCCCTTTGGGAACTGCATAAATGGGGAACAGTATTACAGCTTTTACTACAATACGAGAGTGTTGAAACTCACAGGCTTATGTTGCGTTGGAGTTCCTGATCACTGATGACAACTGTTTCTATGCTTGTGGGAGTTATGGTTATAATGGTCAATAAACACATGCAGAAAATCTGGAATCATGATTGCCTCCTCCTTGTCTTTTCTCTCTCACTCGGCTGAGCTGGTCCCACAGGCATAGTTGCAGACGCACCTTACCCTGTGCCAGGGTTAGCATATCTTGCTCAATTGGAGTGAGACTTGCTCAGTTTGGTTTAAAACCTACAGTGAAATTATGCATAGCTCTGTGTGTATATAAATGGATTTGTGATCTTTGTTATCATCAATCTCACTCTGAACATTCCTTAAATGTCTACACTTCTGCATTACGCAATGTCTTGCTGGAGTGAGAATAATTTTAAAAGGCAGTGTTTTCTACATCAAAGGAACAATTTTCTTCATTGGTTTCAAGGTGTGATTGAACAGCTCTTGGATACTAGAACTATGCGACTGCTGAATTGATGGGCTCAATCTGTGATCTTAACCATCAATTAAAAAGCATTTAGACAGTTACGTGGGTAAGATAGATATAGAGCGATGTGGGCCAAATGTGGCTAATTGGGACTCGCTTATGAGTTTCTAAAAAAAAAGGGCAGCATAGATAAGATGGACCCAAAGGGCCTGTTTCCATGCTGTAAACTTCTATGACTGTAATTACTATACTCACTTTGAGATGTAGCATATTATTAAATTGCTATTGCTCATAACCCTTGAAAGGTAACTGGTGCTCCACTAAAATGGCTGTTCTGTTTCAAACACCCTTCCATTTAACGAAATAGAACTTGAAAGTGATGTTGTGGAACTAAGTCACAGGAGGCGTAAGGTTTGTTCATGGGGCACAGAGCTTTCCAGATGCAGTGGTACTCTGCCTGAAACTCAGAATTAAGTTTCTGAAAATGATCATCAAAATAACATTTCAGGAATTCTTGTGCATACGCAGTTGAATTTGGCCACGATCTCAACTGGGCCAGCAAATGTTGGGAATTGGTTTGGATGGAGTGACCTGCAGAAGCCTTTCCCAGCTTGGATTTCAGGTTTAATTCCGTGCTTCTTTCTAATTATAATGGATATGTAATACACCAAAAGAAATTGACTAAACAAGGAGGATACAATGCTTATTTTAAAAGTTATATAAGAGATAACTGAGAAGGGGATAATATCTTCGCAATAGCTAATCCTATTAGACAAATATTTTAGTACGTTATTTCATTCTCAAGAAGATGTCCCTTTGTATGCTTTTGGGGGAGGAAAGTGTTATCTCATGTCAAAGCATAAACTGATATATACATTACATACAGTTGGTAAATGATCTGCTTAGTGAAGAGTGTGGGAGAATGGGGTCAGTTTGCACTGTGCGAGTACCCTGCGACTGCAAACTTGAGGCAAGGGAAAGTGTCAGCTGCATCTTGAACTATAGCATTCACAATATTGTGGCTCTCCAGAATTGAAAACAATTCAACATTTTCACGGCACCTGATGAATAGTTTTCCCCATTTTCTCTATCACTCCTGAAAGCACTGACATGTGTTGTGTAAATGCGTTAGAAGTGCTGCACAGAGTCGTAAAATCATATAGTGCAGAAGAAATCCTTTGGCCCATCGAGTCTGCAACAACATGTGTGAAACACCTGATCTCCCACTTCATTCCATTTACCAGGGAAGGCTCAGAGGAGGTTTACTGGACTAATACCAAGCATGGGTGGGTTGTCTCATGAAGAAAGGTTGGGGAGGTTAGGTTTGTATTCACTAGTGTTTAGATAAGTAAGAGGCGGTTTGATCAAACCCTTTAAGATCCTGTGCAGTATTGACAAGGTGGATATGGAAAGAATGTTTACCCTTGGTGGAGAATCTAGCCATGATGTGGAGATGCTGGTGTTGGACTGGGCAAACACAGCAAGAAGTCTCACAACTTCAGGTTAAAGTCTAACAGGTTTATTTAGCAGCAAATGCCACTAGCTTTCAGAGCACTGCTCCTTCGTCAGATGAGTGGGGCTCACCTGACGAAGGAGCAGTGCTCCTAAAGGTAGTGGCGTTTGCTACCAAATACGCCTGTTGAACTTTAACCTCGTGTTGTGAGAGTTCTTACTGGGAGAATCTAGCACTGGGGTACTGTTTAAATATAAGAAATCACTCATTTAAAGCGGAAATGAGGACTTTTTCCTCTCAGAGCACCATAAGTCTTTGGAACTCTCTTTTTCAAAAGGCAGTTTGAATACTGTTAAGGCAGAGTGAGGTATGTTCCTGATTAACAAGGAGTGGAAGATTATCAGAGATAGATAGCAATGTGGGATTCAGATTACAATCAGATCAGCCATAATCTTATTCAATGGTGCATTTTTGAGGGGCCGAGTAGCCTACTTCTGATCTTACTTAGTCAGTTAGTGTTACCAAAATTATCTCTCAGTTTTCTTTTCACTTCACATCCACAAGCTTATACTTTAGAGGTGGGAGAGTTGGGGCATAAGGTTGGGTAAGAAATGGATTGCAGTCATGCCCAAGTATATTGATCAATGTTTCTCTTCAGAAGTCCATGGACATTAAAGTCAATTGCAGAATCTCAGCTGTTTCCTTTGCCAACACTGGCAAACTCAGCAAACAAGGAATCAAACTTAACACCTCCTGCCTTAAGGGGCAAACTCATAAATGTCATTTAATACTGAACTGTAATAATATTGATTTATCTCAACTCTCCAAAAACAATTGGATAACTGGGTACATTCAAGCATTGCCAATATCACTAGTGAATAACAGTGAGCCACACAACTGGAAATAAAGACACATTTTATGCAGAAGCATTGCATAATCCACTTATCAACATGCTTTTTCTATTTAAGACATTAATTTTCTAATGGCCTTCAGTTTTTATGTTGAATTTCCATTCACAAATCCTTGGTTGAGGTTGCTAAATCTCCGCGACCATTCAAACACGTAAAGTATTTCTGTAATTGTTAACTCAAGCAAGTGTGATAATTTGACATAACCAATGCTACAAGCTAATCATACAGGATTACATGAGCCGTTACAACTGTCAGTCTCTGATAGAGTGTCATTGTTTTTCTTGGATGAACGCAATTGTGTGTTTAATAGAGTATAATGCAGGAATTGTTTCTCAAAGGGACATGTGGCCTTCAGCTTTAATCACATTTTTAAGCCCTTCCCAATTCAATCCCCTCCCCATGTTGGCCCCACTGTCCAAATATCCAACTGATTAAATGGAGCATGTCTTGCCCATATCCTCTCAATGGAGGTCAGGCACTAAGCGTTCTTCATATCATTTGACTGTAATTCAAATGCCTGGCGTTTGAGGAAAAAATGGGACGCCATTCCATGTATCCTTTCATTACCTGGAATAGTTTGCAAAAAGACTAGTTTGCTGCTTCAGCAGAGAACCCCACATTTCAAAACGTTTTCAATTCTACTGTGCTGTACCTAGATTTTGAGGTGTTAAACCAAGTCAGAAAATGCAAGCTGTTTTCATCTGAATTTTGAGATATCGGTCAGAATTCTCTGGCCGTGCTGAAAATTTTCGTCAATGGTGTTTCACATTCTCCACAAACAGCCTGCTAAAATCCCAGTGGCAGGCGGGATGGGACAATTCCAGTCATCATATCTGCCTCTTTTGTCTGACATTAGATTTGAGCAATGTGAGCCATCAGTGCTGAGTTCCACATGTTAACATTGTTAACAAATGATGCAAAGCAGGGTTCTTTCACTTAATGTCTGATACCAATGGGTTCTCTTTCTCATGTAACAAAGAGCTGATGGCTTAGTGAAACTCCAAGGTTGTTCAGGCTTCAAGGCGCCTGAGAATGTTTTAAACCTTTGTGCTGAATATTTGCTTTATGCTGCTTTGAGTTATGGTGCAGTATAAAGTTCAAGCAATGTGAGCTAACCTTAGCATGGTTCTCTCACATGTAAACTCCAAATTCAAACTGAAATCTGTTTGGCTTCAGTTACACTTGAATACTGTGTGCAGTTTTTGTCTCCTTATTCAAGAAAAGATGTAAATGGGTTGGAGGCAGTTCAGTGGAGATTCATACAATAAGTCTTCAGAGGCAGAAATCCTTTCAGCAAAATCCCTTTAATTACAAACTCTAACAGCAGTACATAGAGAGTTAGTAGTTAGCATCCATCCTCCAGGGGTGTCAGAGGAATTGGCGCTTCCATTTAAGTAAAAGGCAAAGATTGGCCCATCCTTAATCAGGGAGTTCGAATTCCAATAGGCCAACGCCAATGGCCTGACTAAAATCGTTATAATTTACTATTTAATGTGTTGTCTTATGAAGAAAGGTTGGAGAGACTGGACTTGTTTCCAATGGAGTTTAGAAGGGTGAGAGGTGACTTTATAAGATTGTGAATGGTTCTCAACAAGACGGATGTGGAAAGGGTGTGCATGAATCCGGAACTAAGGCCAATTTTTAAAATTAGGAGTCAGGGGGTGTCACATAATGTGAGCAGAGGAATGGCTGTGTTTTCCTGAACTCTGCTGCTACTCAGCTTTTAATCCTTTCATTTATTCTGGTGCAGAGCCCATAGGTACCTGATCCTGGAGTGTAAACTCCAGCCTCTATCCCTGGAAGATTTCTGGCTAGGTTTTGAGATACAAATGTGGAGTAAAATCATGAAAATCCTCGATGGAAAGAAGCAGTTGGAGGAAGCTGGGGTGAAGCTGAGCTCTGAATATAACGATTCAGTGAGCGAGCTCTCGACCCCATGATGTTGAAGACATAGTGGATGATGAAAACAATATCATTAATGTTGTAAAAGGCGAATTCGGCTTTTCGGCACAGAGTTTCAATGCTCACGTTCATAGAATCTCTTCAGTATAGCAGGAAACAATTCAGCCCATCGAGTCCGAACCGACAACAATCCTACCCAGGCACTATTCCTGTAACCCTATGTATTTAATCTGCTAACCCCTCTGATATTAAGGGAAATTTAGCATCAACCTAACCCACATATTTTTGGACTGTGGGAGGAAACTGAAGTCCCTGGAGGAAATCCATGCTGACAAAGGGAGAACATACAGACAAACAAAGCTGGGAATTGAACCGGGGTCCCGAGCCAAGGAGCAGCAATACGACTGAGCTGCAGAACACCAATAAGAAGCTTGATGAAACGGAGGAAAGAATTCTTGTTGTTGAGGATGCAGCTTTCTCAGGCGAGGCCCACTTTCAATCCTTACAATATTAGCTAAATGGAATGTGAAATATCCTGATTGATTGGGGAAGCCAGGCTGAAGGAGGAATGTCTGAGAGACCAGCTTTTTAGAAGGAGCTGAGGATATAGTAATCCAATAACTGGGTGCATTAATCTTGAAGGGTTACATCGTATCCAGTTTTCAAGACCTAAACCCGGCCTGTAATCTGCATTCTCCTAGCTTTGGTTGCAAATGTTTGAGTGAGGCTGGAAAGTGTCTGAAAGCTACCAGTGCAGGTATCCTACTACCCTGAGGATAACATCTGACAGATCCTTAAGGCTGTTCAACAATCCTACTAAGTCTTTGGCCTCTGTAAACTTCATGCATGACAATAATTTAGAGTCATAATTTGCAGTTCATTGCTAATTCTGGATTTTTTCCCTTGTCCCTACATTCCTTATTTGATTTTTAATGTTATTTATTATGTTAATAGGGTTTATTAACTATATGAGCACTGAAGTGAATCTCGCCCGTTATCTTTTGAAAACTAGAGGCATCTATTTGTTGAAATGCATCCCTCAATGTATTCCTTTCATTACCCCAAGCTTAAGAGCTAGATTTGATCTACATTTATATTTTCATTATACCAGTGGTCAAAGTGGAACAGGGGACTGCCTAAATTACCTCTTATCCAAATTGAGTCCAAGTGGCTTCACAGCCTAAAGAGCTTGAGAATATGGGAAGCATGTTAGTAGGTTGTATGGCACTAACGTTGTGAATTGTTTATCTGTTTTTTTTCTTCTTATAATTCTTGCATTTATAATGATGGTATCTACCAAATGACATCCTTTACTTTTGTCATGGCTAACATGAGTAACATCACTATGGGGAGATGGTTGGGTGGTTTAGTGTGGGGGTTGTGGGTACAGCTCAATAAGTCCTCACAGCTGGTGAGGAAAACCGTCTTAAAACTATTAGTGTCACATTGTTTGTTTCCGTAGTGTTGTTACTTTGGGATCAAAGAATCTCTGACGGACTCCTGGAAAGATAACACATATCCTGGGAAAATACATTGTTTTGTATCAATGGAGCTCCGGGTGTAACTAGAAATGAAGGGAGTGTGCTTTAGTGCTGCCCTATGTGTGGCTTGTGAATCTTTGGCTCTCCAACCTTTTCTATAGATGTGTCAATAATCTACGTTCACCTTGGCTCAATACGTAATGGCAGTAGCTACTTCAAAACCCTGGAGGTTAAATGTAAGCGAGGGCATGCAAAATTGTGCTATGTATTCATGGCTTTATCTTGTTCTCCTGCTTTTCCCCCAGTCTCTGAAACATCATTTCCTTGTTGTATCTTTGGAGGTCCCATTATAATGAATAATCTGAACCAACTACATTGATGGTTTCTTGCCTCTTTCTATACATATATGTGGAAAACAAATATGCTGTACTCTACTGATCATTTAGGGTTTGTAAAATGGGAAAAATCTTTAATGAAAGCAAACAAAAATAAATTAGTAGCTGCCCTTTCAGGACAGAAATGAGGAAACATTTTTTTCTCTAAGATTTGTGCAGTGTTGGAACTCTACCTCAGACACAGAGCTGGAGGTTGGTCATTGAATATTTTTAATCAAAGGTAGATAGATTCTTGTTGGGCAAGGAAATCAAAAGTTATTGGAGTTAGATACGCACATGGAATTCAAAGATCAGCTGTGATCTTATTGAATGACAGAACTGGATCGAAGGGCTGAATGGCCTACTTCTGCTCTTATTTCACACATTCGTGAACTGTACATTGGAATCAGATTGTTTCACAGGAACATAAACTTTGCAGTAAAATTGTCTTGTTACTCGAATGTAAGATTTATATTGTTGATAATTCAAGAATGCACATTTTATATGTAACCCTTTAATGCAGGCTGCCTGTTACCGGGCTGGGGAGGAGTGTTCCCTCAGTTCCCCTCAGTTCCTTCACCCCCTTCCTCCAGATAATTTTGAAACATAAATGCTGGTCAGCACATTTTAATCGTACTGAGCTCAAAAGTCAAAGTGAGCATGTGTTGAGAATATCAGTAGCTACTGGAGTTAGAAAACCGAAAGGTGAGTAATAAAGATCCACAAAAGCGTATTGTAAAATGTTTAGGTGGAAAAGGGGTTAAGGTGCAGAGACAATAATAAATGAAACATAATCTAGTAGCCTGCCATGACTGCTTTCACCAGAAAGAGAAGAAGCTATTTACGTACATGCACTGTGAAAGCATATGCTTCCATTCTGCACTGCTGGCTTAGCAACATTCTTGATGCAGAATGCAGATAATAGTAAAAGAAGGTTCATGTAACAGCAAATTAAAGCTGTATAAAGGTTTGACATGAACAAAGAATTCCTATGTTTGGTGCCAACTATATTTTAAAGTTTTTTGACAAGCTGGGAGTGCCGTACCGCACGGCACATTGGTATTTAGGGAAGGGTTTCTGGAGGGCAGGAATGCCCGATTCATATTTTACTTGAATATGATTTATGAACGTATCTGAAAGGGGTTAGATGGAAGAGAGATTATGAAAGTTCTCTGTATAAGCACTAATCGCCTGGGCTCCTCTATCATTCTTTTCAAAACAAGTTACAGGACAATGCTTTAACAAGAGAACCTTTCATTGCCAGAAATGTGAGCGTCTCAAAGGTTCTGATCAAAAATAATCAACAAACAGCTGTAGCATTTCCTCTCTCACTAAAAGAATGAACCTTAAATATTCATATCTGCAATATGGTTGCAAACTTATACTTCCATGAACACTCTTGAGTGTAATTTTGGCTGTATGATTTTTTTTAACTTGTTCTGTTCTATTCCCAAATCCCAGCGAATGTTTTTTTTTTTACGCACTGCATCGACACAGTTGTTTCACTGAAGCTGCTTTTTTTCCAAAATACAGTACAATCTGCATTGAAACATTATCGTGTGCATGGAGTAATACAGGAACAGTTCACATGTCTGCATTTAACATTATTTATGCAGCAATATATGGGAAACCCTGCTTTAATGCATTCTTTCACACTGTCCTAGCGTATTGAATTATAACACATGCAAAATGCTTCTAAAAAAATCAGAGCAGAAAGTTGCTTATAAAGGAGGCCTCATATTACAAGCATTTAGATACACAATAAACTCTATAGGGAACAACTTCCTTTCTGTTCATGTCGGTACTCTGGGTAATAAAGTAATAAGTGCAAATGTCCCAACTGACTGCACTAACTGCTCAAAAGCCATTATTGTGCTTTTTTAAAAAAAAGAACCCAGAGGTATAAGACTTAACACGGAATGAGTTTCTGCTGTATAAAAGGACACAATGAATCTGGATTTCTCGTTACACAACTGCAGCCAAGTTAACATCGCTGCCAATGGGCCTTTACTTAACCTTTTAAGAACAGGATCACTGTTAGAATTATGCACAATACCGGTATTCCATATAATTACGGAGAAGGTACAGGCCAACAACCTAACAGGCCAATACTCTGCACAAACCTTCCTTGGCCCTGCTTCACCTCACTCTATGAACGTTCCTCCAGGTGCTCCTGTTTCCTCCTACAGTCCGAAAGACTTGCTGGTTAGGTGAATTGGCTGGGCTAAATTCTCCCCCAGTACACCCAAACAGGCACCGGAGTGTGGCAACTAGGAGATTTTCATTGTAATTCCATTGCAGTGTTGATGCAAGCTGACTGGTGACACTAGTAAATACATAAATAAGTGTTTCTAGTGCTTTTTCCTTCATGTCAATATCTAGTTTCTCCTTAAATGCTGAGCTGTGACTTGGTAAGTAATCATCATGGTTACAAATACAGGGGGCCATTTTATTAAATGAGAAGGGGAATTGAGCACAAATGTCAGCAGCATGCAGTGAAAGAGAAACAACTACAGGTGTTCTAACAAAGCAGATGCACTCCAGAAAACCCAAATGAAGAGCATGAAGAAATGCCTTGTGAATTTTTGTCAGGAGCTGTTAGTGCTGGAACAGTGCTATTTCTCACTGAGTATCCAGTGTCGGCATTAAGCATTCCCAGTTCAGGCATCACCAGCCAGCTGCAGAGTTAAGCTGTTTCTATTCTTCCTTGACCTCAGAAAAATTTTGTGTCTCTCTGTTTTCCTGAAATGTAAATAGCTCTGTAAAATGTCCTTCATAGAGGGGATTAGTCCTGCAGACAAAACTGTCCAATGCACTCATGGAATCTATTTTTACTTCTATTGTCAATCACAATGGCATGTCAATTTAAATGATCATCGATAGTTACAATCCAAGATGGAGGCTGAAACTAAAAAGAAGTCAGCGATTGCCAACTCTGGCTGGGCATATTTCTAGGAGATGTTGGTGGAAGTGATGTCATGTAAAGTCGGCAGAAGTGATGTCGCAGGAAGCTGGTGGTATGGCTGGAGTGGATGAAATTTGAGGCAAAGCCCATGACACTCAGTGAAAGGAAATGAAGCTGTCTCCACTACATTTCACTGCTGAGTTTGAACAATTCCTTGCTCTGCCAGTTCTATTTTGGGGAATGCAAATCCATGGGATGCCATATCTGCCCAGTCATCACCATTTCAATCTGGCATCAATTAATAACATTAATAATGCTAATTAATCACTGTGCTAGAATTCGGCCAGTCTCAGCTTAGCCTAACCTTGACTCATAATCAGCGCCCTTTCCTTCAGCTCTGCAATCCAAGTGGGCTCTGTCTCATCCGACTGGAATACCGATGTTATGGTCTGTAGGCCATTTGGATATTTCTGTCAAGTGGCCTCCACCAACACAGACTCTGGAAGTGATCTTACCAAAAAAATTCAAAGTCCCAAATGAGTGTGAAAACAAGAGAGTTTCAGATCCTTTTTTTTGGTGAGGCCGCAATTCCAATCTTGTGCCACTCTGTGCAAAAAATATTGGTATGTTTGTTTCCTGCCAGCAAGGGGAGGGGACAAGACCTAAGCTCACTGGAAAGCCGTCAACACATAGTAGAGAGCACAATTGCACATGTGGATATCTTTATTCTGTGTAACAGAATAAAGAGATCTGTCAGTCATCTCCATTCCCTGTATATTAACTGTTTCCCCCGAGCCCCCCACAATCATTGGCCAGCACAGTGACACTGTGCCACCCTATCCAAGGCTGCGATTGGTTGATGGATGCTTCTGGTCACCATTGCCAACAGCTGAAATGCTTCCAGGATGCTTTTCTTAGTCTCTGGGAAATTGAGACTAATTCTGGGAAATGCCTGACCGTTCCAAAACGGTTGTTAATGCCCAAAATTGGTTTACGATTCCACAGATGTTCCCGAGACAGCCACTAACCGATGAACACCTATGCAATTCTTGTGATTCTATGTTTCAAGTATGTTCTTTATTTCAATCCTAACACTTGCTTAGCAACTTTTTCCTCTTGCAATTGTCTTCTCTTATGCTTCACTCCAAAATGTGGCATGATTTTCTTGGATATAATTCCATTGCTAGCAGGAACTCAGGAGTAATTTAGCCAAACAATCAATCTTCAGATAGTAGAATTTCCATGAATGTCAGAGGGCTACTTCTTACTGAGGCAGAATAGCACACTCTGACTTTGCCCGGCTCTGACATAAATTTGATTTGATTTATCATTATCACATGTATTAGTACACAATGAAAAGTATTGTTTCTTGCACGCTATACAGACAGAGAATACCATTCATATGGAAGGAGAGGAGTGGATACAGAATGAAGTGTTAGCTAGGGTGCAGAGAAAGATCAACTTAATGCAAGGTAGGTCCATTCAAAAGTCTGATGGCAGCAGGGAAGAAGTTGTTTTTGAGTATGTGGTCTCAGACTTTATACCTTTTCCCCAATGGAAGAAGGTGGAAGACAGTAGGTCTGTAGTCTTTGATTATGATGGCTGCTTTTCCAAAACAACAGTAAGTGTAGACAATGGATGGGAGGCTGATTTGCATGATGGACTGAGCTTCATTCATGATCCTTTGTAGTTCCTTGCGGTCTTGGACAGAGCAGGAGCCATACCAAGCTGTGATGTAATCAGAAAGAATTTCCTTAGTCTCCTGAGAAAGTAGAGGCATTGATGGACTTTCTTAACTATAGTATCAGCATGAGAGGACCAGGACAAATTGTTGGTGACCTGGAAACTTAAAAACTTGACGCTCTCAACTATTTCTGCTTTGTCCTCATTGATGTAGACAGGGCCATGTTCTCCTTCATTTTGTTGACATTGAGGGAGAAGTTATCGTCATTGCACCAGTTTAACAGATTCTCTCTCTCATTCCTGTACTTTGTCTCGTCATTGTTTGAGAACTGACCCATTACAGTGGTGTCATCAGCAAACTTGAAAATCGCATTGAAAGGGAATTTGGCCACACAGTCAAAAGTGTATAAGGAGTATAGTAAGGGGCTGAGGACACAGCCATGCAGAGCACCAATGTTGAGGATGATCATAGAGATGTTGTTGCCTACCCTTACTGACTGCACAACAAATTGTCTGAGTCACTAAACTGCTGAACGATGTAAAAACAAATGATATGTGTGCACAGAGTACATGGCTCATCTTGAAACTCTTTGAATTTTATTGTGTCATATAAGTCAGATATGTCCCAGACTCAATCTCTATCCATTTGTCAAACAAAACTGATCTTAGCTGGGCTCCTACAACTGAGCTAAGGAGGAGAAAATTTATCTTACATTTTCATTCCAGGCTCCTCATGTCATAATGTATGTGATGTTAAGGAAAATTTTACTTACAAAACTGAGGAAGTTTATAAATGCAGCTTAATAAAAATGTTAAGATTATATGCAGAGCTAGGTATGCCTTTCATCACTGTACAGCAACCCCTCCATAATGTCTGTGTGTGTGTCTATGTGTGTTTCTTGTTGTATTGCTCATAGGATTAGATAAGGAGGAGCAGGAGGAAGATCATGCAGAGGATAAATGTCAGCATTGACTAGAAATAGGCCATTTTTATGTTGTAGCTTCATGTTCTGTGAGCAGGACAGGATTTGCTGGCCACACTCGCCCCAAGACCAGGAAATCCTGCCTGAGGTTAATGGACCTTTGCATGGTCTGCAAACCCCCAACTGGCTTCTGTCCTTCCCATCCTGCTTGCTACATTTCCCTTGGTGGGCAGGATGGGAACATTTCACCCATTTATGTGTAGTTTTTGTTTATTGTATGTGCACAGGTCAGGATTGGGCCTAGTAGTTAGGAGCTCCACCTTGCCTACATCTAGGCTGAGGTTTGAAGCTTTGTAATTTGGCTCCAATCATCACCTCTATTTTGGTGGAACATATAGTGTTATATTTTTCCAGGGGATAATCAGTGGGGAGTTCTCTAACACATTTCAATTAATCAATTTATTAAATTTGGATGTCTTTAACTGTCAGTTGTTCATTTTTGGTCTGTTTAATTCAGCAGTTTTTAGCCGCAATATAGAAAAAGTGAACCAAATGATCATAGATCAACAGGGCGGCACGGTGACGCAGTTGTAGCATTGCTACCTCACAGCACCAAGGACCCGGGTTCAATTCCAGCTGCAGGCAGTGTCTGTGTTGAGTTTGCATGTTCTCCCTGTGCATTCATGGGTTCCCACTGGGTGCTTCGGTTTCATTTCACTGTCCAGAGATGTGTGGGTTAGGTGGATTGGCATGCTAAATTGCCCCTTAGTATCAGGGGGATGAGCAGAATAAGTATATGAGATTATGGAGATTGTTGTTGCTGCTGGCTCAATGGTGCAAACGGCATCATCCTGCACTGTAGCGATGCTATGATTTTATATGATATTAACACGATAATATAAAAAAGTCAAGCATTGGAACAACATTTTTTTAAACTTTATCTTGCAGAACTATAAATCCATAATGTAAAAGGCAGAAAGCCATTGATGACAAATTGTATTTACAATTGAGAATCCAGATTTACATACAAGGCCTCACCCGTGAAAGTCACTTCACGGATCAAATCTTGGCTCAGCTGTCCACATCATACTATGCATGAAAGACAGAGCCAGCACTTTTTGAACCAGCCGCTGAGGGGAAAAAAAATGATTGCATAGCTACACATTACAAGGGTAGACCTAGATATGAAAAATAAGAACAGACAGTGTGCTAAATTTAATGCTAGGTTTCCAAAACTCGAGCACTCAAGGGAGCTAATGATTTGAGCCATGGCTGTTTTCCACATCAAGGCTGTCAAGGCTTTAACAATTGCCCATGTCCATCAGTCTACTGTATTTCTCATTCCATTAATCATAAGGCCAGAGTCTTTTTCAAACAATGACGACTAATTCGCTGGGGATGCTTATGACTTCTTGGACTTGAATAGAAATGACAGTCTTGCATGTTGTAATCAGCAAATAATAGAGCCCTGAGCAGTCTCTAAACTGCAGCCAAGTCCCTGAGCCCACGCACCCTGCGTTGTCCTCAATTTTCACAAATACATGAGAGACTATTTCCGTTGCACACAGGCATTGCAGTCTGCATTAATTATGGAGACTGAGGGACCTTTTGGTGGACAACACTGTTTACCTTCCGGAAAGTCGAGGCAAGATGGCCAAAAGGCCATCTTTATCTCTTATTTATCATGTGACATTTTGTGCCCCTTTATCGCCCGACTTTGCCAGAGTTTTCCAAAATATTATCTTCCTTCTTTTCCCCTTTCTTCCTACTCCATAAAGGTAAACAGTTCATCAATTTATAATTTCACCCAGTTAAGATAGGAAATGAAGTTGGAGTCACGAATGTGCTCATTATTCATTCTTGCCAAAATGAGGTACAGTTTTAATGGATCAATGGAAAGACATCTGACCCCTAGCACCCCCCCCCCCCCCCCCCCCCGCCCTCCACCCCCTCATTCATATGCCTTGGCTGGCACATGGTACTCCATCTAGTGGCCACGCTTGCACCTAACAAAACACCATGAAATGAGCCCAGTGAACAAGAGTAACACACTCGCTGGAATTCTCTGACCGTTCACACCCCGCTGCAGCGAGCAAGTAGAATTTGGCGCTCATCCAAATCTCCATTCACTGTAGCGGAACCGGAGAATCATGGCTGCGGGTGAGATCAGAGAATCCAGTTCATTATCTTGAGACTCGAAGGATCAATCTTCTGATTAATATATTTCATTTGTCCGGATTTCGCACTTCTGCTGTAGATATAGCATAAGCAAGTTCAGAACACCTACTACAATAAAATAGCATACACTTTTACTCAGCGCCAAGGCAAATTGTAGCTGTAGCTGTACAAATCTAAATTCTACTACATAAGCAGTATTATAGGTAAGCACACTTTTGCTTGACTCAGCTAAATTGGCTTCTAAAGGCAGGTGGCTGCTTATTAGAATCAGGTTTAGCTCCAGTTAAAATCTTTGAAGGTAGAACTGGTGCATGAAAATGAGCTGAGTAAGCTCTTTGCTTGTGTCAATGACCTCGTCTCGAGATTTGATTACAATTCACTAATTCTACTAAACTCACAGAAGTTTTCCTCGTACTACTGCCGTCATCTCAAATGTGAGGAGCAAACCTTTCCAGGATTGTTAATTGATCTTTTCGGTTCACCTCAATGCTGTGACTGGGTGCTGAATTTGTATGCAAATGAAAAATAATATTTATTCATATTTAGATGATTGTCTTCAAGCTTTTGAGTGAAACGAGATGAACTAGGTAGCATGGACTGGAAAGAGACAGGAATGGCAGCACATATCTTTAACTCTGTGCTGCCCCATCTCCTCTGCGCAGCAGAGATATGGGTGAAGGTGGCATCTACTGCAATTCCCTTGGAAACTGGAGCTGAGATTTGTCCTTTTTCAGATGATTTGCTTCTGATGAATGCTTGGTAATTATAAAACATCAGTAGATTGAGCATTACAGACCTATGATTCATATGCATGGTCAAATGATAATATATTGATATGTGATTAAAAATCTGTAGAGTCAAAAAGAAATTATAAGAACTTAAGAAATAGGAACAGGAGCAGGCCATCTAGCCCTTCAAAACTGCCCCGCCATTCAATAAGATCATGGCTGATCTGAAGTGAATCATTCCCGCTTTCTCCCCATAACCCTTAATTCCCTTGTCTATCTACCTGTGACTTAAATATAGTCAACGAAGAAGCCTCCACCACTTCAATGAGCAGAGAATTCCAGAGATTCACCACCCTTTGAGTGAAGAAGTTCCTCCTCAGCTCCATTCTAAACTGCTCTCCCCTTATTTTGAAACTGTGCCCTCAAGTTCTGCTATCCTTTCTAAGGGGGAAGAATTGCTCCACTTCTACCTTATCTAGCCCCTTCATTATCTTGTATGTCTCTACAAGATCTCCCCTCAGCCTTCTAAACTCCAACGAGTGCAGACCCAGCAGACCCAAATTATGCTACTATGCCTTTCAGAAATACAGTTTAATCATGTTTTTTTCTGCAGTTGTTTTAAGAGGGCCTTTTGTGTTTTTTACAACCTGTATAGCTAGATGTCCTTTTATTATTATTTAAATGGTTTGAATGGGGTTTTGTTTATTTTTAATCTGGGCCTATTGCACTTTGAGAATTTACAAACCTCTGAATTGTCATGGAAAGATTGATTGACTGATCAAGTTGGACAGTTTTCTTTTATCTCCCAAGAGTTCTTTCACTTTCAGTTTTGACTGTTGGCTAGTTAGAAAGTTTTCTAGGCTGGATGCAATGGTTTGTTTCTCACTCTGGTATTAGAAATTTTGCTGGCAGAAGGAAGCATGTTTTCTTACCTTCCTGGAGTGAAAACTTTGATATTGACGGTGTGCTAGCTGGAACTCAACTGTGGCACTATTTTTATCTCAAGAAGGACTGAGATCCCAGAACGGAGATGCCAGAGTTTCAATTCTTTAACCAAAGGACTAATTCACTGCAGGTATTGTAGATTCTTATTTTCTGTGCTTAACATGGGACGGGGGTGAATTTTTTTTTGGATGTTTGTTATGTTGGGATAGTTTAGTTGTTAAGATTTATACAAATCATGTTTTTTTTCTTGTTTGTAACTACTAAAAGTTATTGCTAATTTTCTTCCTATATATTAACTGTATTCTTAAATAAATTTTGTTTGATAAAAGCTCCCTTGTGGATCATTTGAATCATACCTGAGCAAAACATTGTATAATTACTCGCACCAAATTCTAAGCGCAAAACTGGTGGTCTAGGCTAACTTTATAAAATATCTTGGAGTTTCTGACTTGAAATACAACACAGATTGAAAGGAGATTGCTAACATTCTTCATATGCATTTTGTCCCATTTTTTCCGCTGCATTTACAATAAATGCTCCGGTAGCTTTTAAACACAAGTATTCAATCTTGATTTGGTTCAAGTCTAGTTTGTTCTCTGTCACTTTTACATCTTAAAATATAATGGAAATGATGAACCCCATGGACGAGTCAATCAATCTAAAACACAAAGCATTGTTTACTTTTCATTAGGCTGCTTCTTTGTCATTTCACCTGTGAAATTCAATATTTATCTTCAATGGGAATGAGCTGTAATGTGAAAATCAAACAGATGATCCAGTAGGCGTCAGGCTGCAATATCTTCCCACTCATCTCAAGTTAACAACAAAGCCTGTCCGAACTGTCACATCTTGTGCTAACGTCACAAAAGACTTACACATTTCTGATCAAGCTCAACAATTAATCCTACTTGAGCTTCTATTCGGGTTTGCTGTCATGGTAAAGACATTACTTTCTCTGATACTAGTGTCTGAATACAGTGATCTGACAAGCTTAGGTTCCCGTGAGGAAAATTCACAAACAGCGAATAAAGGGTTTTAATTCCCGGGTCATGCATGCTGCAAGTGAGGTTCTACGCTGGAAATGGTGTCTTGCAAAATCAGCTCATCAATGCACTCATTACATCAGAGAATCATGTCGCACAGTGGGAGGCCATTTGGTCCATTGTGACTGTGCTGGCTCTTTGAAAGAAAGAATTATTTCCACTCTGCCGATCTTTGCTTGTAGCTGGCAAGTTTATTTCATTTTCAAGTATGTATCTCATTCGCCTTTAAAAATTATTATTTAATTTATTGCTTCCACTGCCCTCTTTGTGCAATGCATTCCAGACAAGTCATATGGCATTCATTTGTCTATTGCTCTAACTCATTTATCTTAATCTGTATTAATGCTTTCATTTAAGATAACAAACAATTGGATGCCTTGTTAAGCATTCTAACAATAACATTACAGCCATTTTTAGGCTTTTATCATCTTTCAAGAAAGAGACGAAAGGTGACAGTTTGATTGAGGTAGATTTTTATTTTCCTCATATCAGGATAGTGAAACATTCCAGTTTGTGTTTTGGTCAATAACTCAATTTCTGCCATAAAAACAGAAAATTCTGGAAATGCTCAGCAGGTCTGGATAGCATTGGTGAGAGAACTGGAGTTAACAGCTGCAATTCTCCCATCCCGCTGCATTAAATTTTTAGCACAGCAAGCTGGGTGATTCTCGTGTCGGCCAATTTGCAGAGTTCACAAAAGCTTCCGACTAGCAGGAACTAGCAGCCCAACCCCCCCTGGAGTGAAGGGGGAGCAACTGGAGTCCTCAAAGGATTGGGCGGTGGGGGATGGTTGCCCTCTGGGCATTTGAACCTTAGCAGTGCCAGCCCTGGCCCCAGTGGCACTGCCCAAGTAGCAACACGATGATGCTGAGGGGACACTTTGGAACTGCTCATTGGGCATGGGGTGGTGCCAAGGGGGCAGGGTTCTATGGGAGGCCTGGGGGAAGGGCCTGGTGGGACGATTGGTGAGGGTGGATATTCCCACCGCCACTCTGCAGACAAGATCATTGGAGGAAGGAGGGAGGCCAATATTTGGGATGGGCTGTGAAGGCTGGGGAGGGGGGCTCAGGGCTGGCCCAGGAATGGTTAGGGAAGCCAGCGATCAGGCCTTGGCAGGGATGGAGGGCCGGCAACCTGGGGATCACAGGGCTGCCTAGCAACCAAGCTGGCCATCAATTGGGAGGCCAGCAGTATGGGACTACAGTGCACTACCAATTTCAGCACTGACAAATCAGCACATGTACAGCACGAAGTTGCCAGTCTATCCATTTTTAATGATATTTACACGAGTGGCCTCTGCAGTGCAGAGTGTGTGAGATTCCTCTCTGAATTCCTACTGAAAAAAAAAGTGTGAATTACTCCATTTTTCACATGAATTTGACACTTAGAATTTCTTTGGGAGAATTCCAGCCAACATTTCACGTCTGTGATCTGTCATGACTCAATCTCTGCACCCTGGTTAGTGAATGTGAGTGACAATCAATTCAAGTCTATCAAGACCTGGTTGGGAGAATGACATTTTGTAACTGGTGCTGTCAACTCAGCTGCTGCTCAACATGAAAGAAACATTTATTTTATGCATCACTTCTCACACTCTTCCATCAGGGGCAAAGCAAAAGATTGTCACAAAAACTACACCCTATTGCTGGAGTGGATGATTAATCTCAGCGTCCTCTTCCTCCGGCATTGCAGGTCATACAATCATAGAATCCCTATAATACAGAAGGAGGCCATTCGGTCCATTGAGTCTGTACTGACCACATCCCATCCCATCTATTCCAATAACACCAAACATTTACCCTGCTAATCCCCTATGATAATAGGGTCAATTTAACATGGTCAATCAACCCAATCTGCACATCTTTGGTCTTTGGAGAGGGAGAAAACTGGAGCCCCCAGAGGAAATACACAGGGAGAAAGTGCGAACTCCACACAGACAGTGAGGGCAGAATTGAACCTGTGTCCCTGGTGCTGCGAGGCAGCAATGCTAACCATTGTGCCCCACATCAAAGACTTTCACATTTTCACCTAAGTCAATCCCTCCACATGATATCAAGAATTAGGCTTAAGGCCCTGGTTAGGGTGGAGTTTGAGGCTTGGCAATATCCTGGTGGTTGTACTGAAGACTTGTGCTCCAGAACTAGCTGCGCCTATCCATCCTGCCCCGCGATGTGGGATGTTTGTCTTGTCCACAAAAAGCAGGACAAATTCAATCTGGCTAATTATCTGCCCATTCATCAGCAAAGTGATGGAAGATCCTGTCGATGGTGCTATCAAGTGGCACTCACACAGAAATAATTGGCTCGCCAATGCTCAGTTTAGATTCTGCCAGGGTCACTCAGCTCCTGACCTCATTACAACCTTGATTTGAATTCAAGGCATAGGACAAGTGTTACGTTGCCCCGTAGTGTCTCTGATGTGTAGGTTAAAGGGATTAGGGGATAAATGAGTGGGCTTGTGGGGATTGGGTCTGAGGTGGGATTATTGTTGGGCAGACTCTGAGCTGAATGGCTTCCTTTAGGGTTTCTATGATTCTACCATTCGAAGATGAGATTGGCAGTCTTTGACAGCATTTGATTGACTGTGGTATCAACCAATCATAACAAAATTGAAGTCACTGTAAATTCGGTGAAATTTTTCACTGGCTTGAGTCATGCTTAGTACAAAGGGAGATGCTTGGGGTTATTGGAGGCTAATCATCGCAGGACATTGCTACTGAAGTTCCTCAGGGTAGGGTCATGGGCCTAACTATCTTTAGTTGCTTCATCCATGACCTCCATCATAAGGTTAGAAATTGGCACATTGTGCATGAAATTGGCTGATGATTGCACAATGCTCAGAACCATTTGTGATTCCTCAGATACTGAAGCAATCCATACCGTATACAACAAAACCTGGTCAGCATTCAGACTTGGAGTGTTAAGGAACAATTTCAGGGGTAAGTTTTTCACTGAGAGGGTGGTGGGTGAGTGGAATCGTCTGCCGTCGGTGGTGGTGGTGGCAAATTTGATAGGGCCTTTTAAGAGACTTCTGGTTGAGTACATGGGATTTAATAGGATTGAGGGTTATAAGTAAGCCTAGTAGGTAGGGGTATGATTGGTGCAACTTGTGGGCCGAAGGACGTGTTTGTGCTATAGTTTTCCTATGTTCTATGTTCTAATTAACATTTGTATCACACAAGTACCAGGCAATGACAATCCACAACAAGAAAGAATCTTATCACCTCCTCTTGATAATCGAAGACCTTCCCATTGATGAAACCTACAATTAATATCCTGGGGCCAATCACTAACCAGAAACTGAACTGGACCAGACATATAAATACCATGGCTACAAATATAGATCAGGGCCAGAGAATTTTGAAGTGAGTATCTCACCTCCTGACTTTCCAAAGTCTGTCCACAATCTACAAAGCACAAATTAAAAGTGCAATGGAATAGTTTCCACTTGCTTGAATGAGTGTGGCTCCAACAACAACAAAGAAGCTCAACAGAAAACAGGCAAACAGTGTTTGGTCAGCATACTATCCACTGTTTTGCTCCCTCCACCAACAGTGGCAGCAGTGGATACCTTACACAAGAGGTCCTGCAGCAATTCACCAAGGCTGGGATTTTGTGCATGGGTCAAGTGGATCAGGCACATGTGGCAATGTGATCAGAAAATGTGACCAAGATCTTCTCGTGACATTTTCCGGTGATGTCAATCCAGTTTGCGATTATCCCCTCCTCCCATCAATGACAGGCTGCATTTCCCATTGCTGTCCTCAACTTTGAGAGAGCCCGGAGGTGAGTGTATATGACCTACTGCACTATTTATGAAGAATCCCCATGTAAATTCAAGGAAACAATGGATTCAATAGGGAGGGTGGGACCACTGGCAAATATACAAAGTGGCTTCTTCTCAGCTGCCTTTCAGTGCTATGCTGGCTGGGGAGGATTAGTGAGGATCTGGGGGTATTGTTGGTAGAAGGATGGGGGGAGGGTGTGGTTACAAGGCAGCACTGAGGGTCCTAGGAAGAGCAAGGGCTTCAGTGCAGGCTGCATAGGGAAAAGTGTGGAGGGAAGGGCAATACAGACTGAGGAAGGTACATAAACACATGACAGTGCAGAAGAGTGGAGGAGGGAGGTGACAAAATTGACCACTCAGTTGGAAAACCATATCAGAATTGAGCATTCTTCCACTGAGACCATTCAGCATCAGCTCCATTGACATGCTTGGACCATGACTTCTAAAGCAATAATACCCACTTAAGCAACATAAATACCTGATAGCGTCATTAACTGCTCCTGCAATTTTAACTCCTCAGGCACAGACTGCAAAAGAATCTACATTTTATGTTGCTAAAGAACAACTGGGGGAGTGGGCAAATTGGAAATCCCCTTATCTGTTCCTGAGTATGGAGTAAATCACTGAAGGAGGCAATCAGAATCCCTGGCACTGTAGTTATTCAGGTTTTGAGCAGTAACCTTCAGAGCCCAACCTACCCGCGCAGACTAGGTAATACCCATGCCTCAGTGGAGGGCACAGGATGCAGTTGAGTGACTGAAGTTGTCATCACTCGGTCAAGAGGTTTTGGGGCAGCAGTAGGGGAGTTTTCAGGCATGAAGGTAAACACTGACTATGTAAGTGGTGCCCGGGACTCTCTGGCATGTGTGAAGAAGCCTTAAGATACAGCTAGAGCTGGAGATTTAACCTAAAGAGATCCTACATGTTGACCCTCGGCTGTCTTGCTGTGCTATTGCAGTGAGGAGACTATCAAGAATGTGGAACTTGGTGATCCCACTGTCTGCTTCATGGCTTACAAATGGGATGGGGAAGGAAAAGAATGCAACAGAGGTGCCTGACTCGGCAAAAGGAGGAGCACAACTTCAAGGCCAAGAGGCAGCAGGGCATCCTCCACACATCCAGGAAAATCCATAGAGGATCGTTACGTGTAGATAACTCGCTAGTCCAATGGTATAAAGATGACATTAGTCTGGCTGGTATCAGCATACTCATACTCTGTGCAGAATTTCATCTTATGCAGATCTTGTTGGAATACACCAAGAACATGGTCTTCAACAATACTTGATCTCTTTGCAATACAATTATCTTCAGCATTTCCTTCAGCATTTTCCCCACATCGATCCAGAACGCAAATGAGGAAGGGAAGTCTACATCAAATAAGAGGCTGCTGGCAACCTGACATATATTATATCACTGCACAAAATAATGGAGAAAGCCATCAGTGAGACAAACACCCATTTCCCTCCTGCTTTCAAACTTTGCCAGTTATGTGGAAAATCTGGGCCCACGTTTCTTTTAATAGCACTTTCCAATCCTATGATTGTCCACCACCTAGAAGGACAAATCACATGGGAACATCACCACCTGCAAAATTCCCTCCAAGTCACACTCCATCTTCACTTGGAATTATATCACTGTTCCTTCAGTGATACCGGGATAAAATGCTAGAACTCCCTACAAGGCGCTATGGATGTTTGTACTCCAGCAGCAGTTTAAGAAGGCAGTGCAGCACCACCTTTTCAAGGCCAATTTAGTGATGAGCAAAGGATGCTGGCCTTCCAGCAATGCCCACATCCCAAGAAAGAATAAAACAAGTGATGAGTTGGCTAAGCATCTTTATAATGGCGGTTATCTAAAAGAAAGATTAGACTTTACTTTTTTTTTAAATCATATCACTATCATGGGTTTTCCTGGTGTATTACTGAGTTTGAAATGACCAGACTGCATACAATCCATGGAGCTTTGATATGGACTTGACATCACATTTACTACAATCCAAGTGCCTATTCCCCCTTCATGTTCAGCATTGGAGAGGGAGATTCCAAATTTAAAGTTCAACAAACAATAGAATCAACAAATAGAGTTGTAGAATCCTGCAGAAGGAGGTCATTTGGCCCATCAAGCCTGCACTGACAACATTCCCACCCAGGCCCTATCCCTGTAACCCCTCATATTTACCCTACAAATCCCCCTGACAATTAAGGAGCAATTTAGCACAGCCAATCAACATAACTGCACATTTTTGGACTGTGGAAGGAAACTGGAGCACCAACAAGAAACTCACGCAGACACGGGGTGAATGTTCAAACTCCATACAGACAGTAACCCAAGCCAGGAATTGAACCCAGGTCCCTGGCGCTGGGAGGCAGCAGTGCTAACCACTGTGCTGCCCAAACCAGGTGCAATTAATTAGATTGCACAGGCTTAAGCAGGAACCACAAAAAATAAATTTCAAATCAAATGCATTCCACTAGGAACTGCTGGCCAGTCTGTACATGGCACACCTCTAAGTCTTGGCATTGCCAAGTTCCCAGAGGTTCTTCCCGCACCCACCAATGATGGAGTATTGAAACACGTGCCATTAACACGTACTATCAGTGAGGGACAGCAAATATCAAACAATATGCATGTGCAAAGGGTCTAATGCATGCTTCAAGACCAACTCATGGGCACATCTCTTTTTGCCTTCCCAAAATAGTGGGCAACAAACATCTGGCATGTAATGTCCACTAAACTGGATGTTAGGGTTATTTGTTTTACACCTGAGGAACACAGTATTATCAAATTTCTATTCCAAGGATTTGAATTAAGTAAAAGAGAAGATTATGTATATATGTGGACCAAAACATCACTGTCACTTTTAAATCCTATTGAGAAATGACAACACAAAAGTCTTCTGATATTGTAAAAGTGTATTAGGGTATGTAGGAGGTCTGAAATGTTGAAGACCTAGGTAGGATTAATGTCACTGAAACCAGAATTGTAGACACATAATTTTCTTACATCTTAATAAAAGAATTGAAATGATGCAGAAAAGATGGAATTTGAAACATTCAGTTGAATGGAAAATTGTATAGAAATATGTCATTCATCTAAATTAAGGCCCTGACAACTGAAACCTACTTCATTCTGTCATGCATAGGAAATGCAACCAAGTTTCCCAGAGTTATTTGTTTAAGGTCTAAAATACTTTCTGAAAATTGGCTTTTCTTATCCCGGTGGGTTTGGGCCCACAGAATAAGATGTGATGACAAACTTTAATCACATTCACTCACTTTCATTGAATGGCTCATTCTTTTTCTCGTATATTTTGCAGTGAACACATTTTAGTTCACAGGCCGCAAAAGCTTGCTTGGTTTATGCATTATATTCTGCTAAATCTATTCCTGAAAAGTATTACATTTCACCTTACCATATATCATTCTTTCATGACCCAGGCAGACTACTCACTACAGCTTATTTGGACACAGTAATAACTGCACTCTCTCTGTTTTGACATAGTCATTGTAATTCCTAGGACGTGTTTGTCTAGAATACAACTGCAACTGATTCATTAGGCTCTTGAAATGGAACAGGAAGAAAAGCTGGCTCAGTATCAATAGGATGTACCTTGATACGTATTGCTAGCAAAGGTGTGAGGGCAGGTTGTTGTCACAGATAATGGGAAGGTCCTTTGGCATTAAAGCTCAAGAAAGAGGGCACTAAAGGTATTCTATATATCCTGTGTTTCCTCCGACTCTCTCTTTGCTATCTTCCGTGTGTGTCATTCATGGCTCAATTGACACAGTTATGGGTGTGCTTAGCACTGCTGCCTCACAGTGCCAGGGACCTGGGTTCAATTCTCAGGTTCAGTGCCTCGGTCACTGTCTGTGTGGAGTCTGCACATTTTTCCTGCATGTTCTGGTTTTTCCTTGGATGTTTTGGTTTCTTCCCGCTGTCCAAAGATGTGCAGGTTAGGTGGATTAGCCATGCTCAACTGCCCCTTAGTGTCAGAAGGGATTAGCAAGATGAATAATGGGGATACAGCCTGGGTGGACTGTTGTCAGTGCAGGCTCGATAGGCTAAATCGCCTCCTTCTGCACTGTAGGGATTCCATGATCCTGTGACTGTTGCCTCTAAGACACAAGATTGTGGGTTCCAGGACTTGAGCACTAAGAGAAACAAGGCTAATATTCAGTGCAGTTCTGAACGAACCCTGCACACTATTTTGGAGATGTTAAACTAAGGCTGTACCTGCCTGCTTTTTGGATGGATGCAAAAGTTTTCTGAAACTATTTTGAAGAGAATAGGGGAGTTATTGCCAACATCATGTTTAATGTTTATCCCTCAATCAAATCACATTACATTTCTGTAACTCTTCTTTGAATTAATCGGGGCCAGGAGATTTCAAAAGCATCACTCACTTGGTCTCCATAAGTGGGTGCTGAAGAGTAATAAGGACAGGAGTCCTTTTGATGTAACAAGTGTACCATTTAAATTATAAACAACATGCAATAAACTAGTCAAAACAGAATGGAACATATGTAATATCCAGAACTAGCATTTGTAATTAATTAATTTCCTTTAATGAGACATCCTCAATAATAAATCTTATTTGTCTATAATATAGTATTAAAAACATATCCCAAACTTTTTTGCCAAAGAGGACTGGATAACCATTGGATCTATTATTGACTCCAACGCACACCTCCCTGGTGAGCTCAATGCATTCTATGCCCGTTTTGAGCAAGAGGTCAGCGAGAGCATGCCCTCCATCCTGGAAGACCTGGATGGACCTGTATCTGGGGTCACCACTGCAGATGTCAGAGCAGCTTTCTTTAAAATCAACCCACGAAAAACAATTGGCCAGATGGACATGCACTCAGACCCTGCACGGATCAGTTGGCAAGGAGTATTCATAGACATCTTCAACCTCTCTTTACAACAAGCAGACTTGATGAGCTGAATGGCCTCCTTCTGCACTGTTGGATTGTATGATTCTTTGAAATGGAAGTTAAGGTCCAGAAAAAAAAAGGAAAATGCTTTTTAAATGAATATGAAGTCAACTGATTCCTGAGATGATAAAAATACCATAAATAATACAACACATTAATTGAAAATAGCTTTGGTGGGTTCAGAACACAGGCATGGTATTGAATAACTTTTCCATTAGAATTGTAATGTAATTTAAATTTGGTAGCACAATCTGGGCTTTGGAATGCAGAGGTCATGCATGGAACTTGCTTAGAATTCAGAAATATTCATCTTAATTCTTACTCTTCACATTCTGGTCTATATCAAACAACATGAAAGTGATAGCGCTGAGATTCTCAGCGTTCTATAACTGTGATCAAACAACTCATTTATCTAAGAAAGTTGAACGCATGAACTTTGAAGACAATGGAAAGTGGGAAAATCTGATGCCTGCAACATTTCAAAGCTGTAGACGCAGCTAACTATCACTGAAAATACTTGGGAAGATTTATAACTTACTGATTGAAGCAATTGAATGAGAAACCAAATAGCTTTTTTTTTGAAACTGGTGATGTTTTGCAGAATTTCCACAGTAAAGTCGGGGCACTGAATACCAAGAATATTTAACTTGTGACTTCATTGTCACAACACCAGTGACTTCACTGCTTGCAAAGTATGTGATGAAGTCATTCATTTTTTTTTGGACAGTAAATGGCCCTCTGCCACAAATCCTTCACTTCAACAATTACATTTCCAAAGCCCAATCTTTAGCATTTGCCTTTCAAGTTCTACGGCATAAGGACATTATCCAAAATACTTGATTCACATAGACTCACTGGGGACAGGAGGGTGGAATTTCAATGTCCTGCCCACCATGGAATTTGTAGCGGACCATGCAAATGTCCATTGATCTTGAGCAGGATTTTCCAGCCTTGGGGCAAATGCAGCCAGAAAATCCTGCCCCCAGTGTCCATTTTGACTTTTGGGTGATCCAGTTCATTTCAGTGTTGAAGTGACCCCTGTCATTTGAGAGCCTGCCTTCATTTCAATCTAGGTAAACTGCAAGGCCTCGCGATTGGGTCAACATGATAACCTAGATGAGGAGGTGGTAGGTGTGTGAACAATCCTCAAGGATGTAAGACTCTAGGCTGGTCGTGGCCTAGGTTAATTTTGAGGGATGCAGGGGAGTTTTCCCGTCCAAAACTAATTCAGCACTTATCTTTGTTGGGCCTCTTCAGTTGCATCACTCATCAAACTGATCAGGGCCTGGAAGCACTTGGCCTCTACCATTTCCATCCTAAACTGACAATTTGGGCTTTATTTACATCATAGGATTCTGATTTCCATGTGAAAAGTGGTCATTTGTGGGAAACGGGCATTTGGCAGAGGGAAGTCTCTTTCAAAATGGAGTTTGCTGCATCAGCCATGTCAGTCAGGAGGTACAGCCAAAACTGGTGAAGGTAGTTAAAACTACTAGTGCTGCCGCATCAAACTTTCTTTCCTCCAATCCCTCCTGACAGCACATGAGAAATGTCTTCTATTGGCAAAAATTGCCAGAACCCTTGATTTATAAGTGAACACTAGTTTCAGTCAGAAATGAGAAATAAACTCCTGATGTAATACAAACTAAGTAATGCAACGTTGGAACATAATCCTCAGTTAGTTCTCTGCAAGAGGGTGATTTTCATGGTCCGCAGAGAGTTGGCCACAGAATTTCTTTTGTGATGTTTCTAAGGTATGAAATATGAGCACTCTTCAATTCAATGCATTTGTTCTTTGCATCAAGTAACAGCATCAAGCACTCCCAGTTCAGGGATTAAGTGCGATATTTTCTTTCCCTAAACCCTCAATCTCACCTCAACAATGTAGCCCAATCTCTGCACCCGCAACCTCTTCACCAGATGAGATTTCCGTTTCCCACGTTGCTTATTGTGATCAGTCTCTCTTACAAATGCCAAAATATTATCACAATTAAGTGGCTGGCACAGGAAAGACGGCTGAAATTCTCTTCATGCAACCTCTTTAAAAGATCTTCATAAGAATGCTTTCACACCCACCAAAACCACAGCTAATGCAATTTGAAAGGTAATCTCAAGTATGTCTTTGCACTGCAGCTCTTACTGTTACAAGATTTTACACTAAGAATTAAGGCGCAGCCCAACGATTCTCACTTTACACTGCCAGACCCATCATTGTGAGTGCCGCAACTTTGAGATGGTGCTTTGCTTCTGTTTAGAGTATCATGGTTCTACTAACTGACCTTTGAGGAACACGCATCAATAATTTGAATTTGTCATGGTAATAGCTGTCCAAGTAGTAACTTGAAGGGAATAAACACAAAATACAATGTTTGTACCTTATTCATGGTTTATGAGTGAGCAATTAACTATCGTCCGCCTAGGAACAAAGACCTCTCTTTCGCTGATGTTAAATAGTTTTTTTTAAACAACATGGAGATGGCTGTTCATTGGGTATCTTTTGTAGAATTTGTGCCGTGAGCAAATTGTCATAAGTTAAATAAAATCAGGGAGTTGAATGCATGGCTCAATGATTGGTGTGGGAGAAATAGGTTCCAATTCATGGGCACTAACAGCAGAATTGGGAACAAGGGAGTTGGAATGGACTTCATTCATACAGTAGTGGATCCAGTGTCCCAGTGGATTGAATAAACAGTACTGTGGAGAGGGCACTACATTACATAGGGCAAAGGAAGGGAGTGCATGTCTGTGGTTGGGATATCTAGGTGAAGTGAAATTTAGAAATTTAAATGAATAGAAAGAGAAACACTGTACAGTATTAGCATACACAATGATAGCCAGAGTGTAACAGGAAGAAACATGCAAAAGTGCACGCACCAGCAAATAGATTTAAAGTAGGGAGCAGTGAGAGAGAGACAGAATTAAGGAGTCTTTATTGGAATGTTTTCAGCATTAGTAACAGAATTGATGAATTGAGAGCACCAATAGAAATAAATAGGTGTGATTTGTTACCCATTATAGAGATTTGGTTGCAAAGTGACCAGGGCGAGGAACCGAATACTGAAGCATATTTGATAATTTTAAAGATGGAAAGAAAGATCCAGGAAATGGGCCGTTCAGTTAATAAATGATGGCATCAGTACAGTAGTGAAAATTATCTTGACACAAAAGATCAAGACATAGAATCAATTTGTGTGGAGATAAAAAATAGCAAGGGAATAAAGTCCTTGGTGAGAGTAAATGATAGCTCCCCTCACCCCCCTCCAACAGCTGCTACACTACAGGACAGAATACCAATCAAAAAATAATCCAGGATTGTGAGAAAGATATTGCAATTATTGTGGGCATTGTTAGTTCTTGTAAAAATTGAACAAATCAAATTGGCAATTGTATTCTTGAGGACAACTTCATAGAATGTATTTAAGACAGTTTCCTTGAACAATACATTGTGGAATCAACCATGCAGAAGCTGGTATTGTTTAATGTGACAGGGTTAATCAATGATCCTGGGAGTTTGCGCGTTCTCCCCTTGGTTGCGTGGGTTTTCTCTGGGTGCTCCGGTTTCCTCCCACATCCTAAAAATGTGCTCTTAGGCTGATTGGGTAACAAATTGTCCCTATATTGGTCTCTGTATGTCATTAAGACATTAGGATGGCGGCGCGGGCTCGTTGGGCCGAAGGGCCTGTTTCCTGTGCTGTGTTGTTCTTTGTTTTTTGTTCTTTGATCCTCTCGGAAAGAGTGATCACAACATGCTCGAATTTTAGGTTCCATTTCAGGGTGAGAAATATGGCTCTGAAACTGCATTCACTTGTAGGTACAGCAAGTAAATAGCAAGGTAAATTGAACATTGGCCTTTATTGTGAGGGGGATGGAGTATGCACGTCTTATTACAACTGCATATGTGTAGTCACACCAATACCCAGAATACTGGATGGGAATTTCCATCCTCCACCCTGCCACAGTTAGTGAGGGAGATGACACTCCATTGGCCAGCAGTGGGAGCTTCCTGGAATAATTGGAATATTGTTGGTGAACTCAAATCCCTAAGAGGACCCTGCCAGTCAACAGCCTAAGATAGACATACATTTGGACATTACTGAAACCAACCTTTTGGCCCTTCATTATCTTACTTTGACTAATGTTCCCTCTAACCTACACTGCACTCTGGACACCAGACCATTGGTACATCAGTCTTCCATGCTCTCTATCACATCCTCCAATATCCCCTGGATCCCTTTTCCAGTCTTCCATGTCTCCAACCCCACTCTATACCTCCTCAGCACTGGCTTACTCTTGCCAGCCACCTCCATGCAAGCTGCTATTTTCTCACTCTATTCCCCATCTCTCAGAAAGTTCAACAAGGTAAACCACTGACCCTACTTGCAACTACAAAAAACCAACTGCTGAACATGATCTTTAAATGATTGTAAACTAGGTGCCACCAGATTTTCCTGTGCTGCTGACTATCTCCAGGATAGTAATTTATTGAAAACTGTTTGATGCTGTTGAGTATTTATTGCATGCAGATTTATCACAAGTCTGAATCTGTCATAGGCCAGTGTGAGGCTCAACATACGGCAAACATGACACTGACTTTACCTATCCATCTCAATCTACCAGAGGAAATAAAGATTTTGCATCTCGCTTAATTAAGTTAGCCAACATGCCACGCTTTTTCTTCTTGCAATCTCCATAAATCTCCCCACCCGTCTCCCCACAAGATTTTGGAAAGGGAAAATATATTCGTTAGCAATTGACGAAAGTTTGGCAGATGGAGTATGTTGTGGAAAATGTCAAGTTATCCACTTTGGTAGAGAGAATAAGAAAACATCATATTATTTAAATAAAAAGAGACCATGTAGTGTTACGATACAAAGGGATATCATATCACATAAAATCACAAAACATTAACATCAAGATACAGCAAGCAATTAGCAAGGTAAATTGAACTTTGGCCTTTATTGCAAGCGGATGAAGAATAAAAATCCATAAGTCGTCTAACAACTGCTTAGGTGTGGTCTTTCAACCTACACCATCCCACTCTCTCAGCACCTCCCATCACCCCACCCACTTTCACGGTGTATTTTTTGGCAGTAGAACGGTCTGCCATTGTCTTGCGGAGAGATCTTCGCCAATGTCTACAGGGTTTTATGTGTCCCACACTCTCCACTGGTCGGGAGAGCACCACAGGAGGTCACCATCATCAAGACCAGAAGACCCTGCCAATGGAAAGGGCTGGAAAATTTCAACCACTAAATATAATTTTGATCACCTTATTTAAGGGAGAATGAACTTGCATTGGAGACAGTTCAGAAATGGTTCACTCAGTTGACTGTCTAGGTTGAACACGTTAGCTTGTGAGGAAATGTTGAGCAGGTTGGGCCTAAACTCATTTTAGAAGAATGAAAGATGATCTTAATGAAACATATGAGATTCTGAGAGGACTTGAAAGGGGCATTACTGAGAGGATTTTTCTCTGCGTGGGAGAATCTAGAAAGAGGGGGCTCATAATAAGAAGTCTCCATTTTAAGATAGTAATGAGGAGCAATTTTTGCTCTTAGATTACTCTTTGGAATTTTCTAACCCAATGAAGGTTGTGTCATTGAACATATTCAAGGCTATGTCAGGCAGATTTTTGATTAATAATTAAGTCAAGGATTATGCGTCAGGGGGTAGGAATAGAGGAAGGAAATTGGAATTAAGTCACATCAACTCAGCCACAATCTTATTGAATAGTGGAACAAGCTCAAGGGCCTACTCCTACTCTCATTTCTCACACTCCTTATTTTCAAACTGATATTTGGGAAGTATTATGCAGGTTTATGATTCTAACACAGAGAAGAATGTCCATCTCATTATCATATCCCATGTAAAATAGGGGATATTCCCGATGATGAGCCAAGTAATAAACAAGTCTCCATGAGGGAGATGGATCAGTTAATTCACAAATTATGAACTTAGTGGCAGATATAGTTTGTTCTGTGAGTGGAAATATTTATTATATTACATATTTAGCAATGGCATGTCCCATTATAAAATGAAATATAAATTTAATCAGTATCATTGTAGTTTGGTGCTGCCTAAAAGAAATCAGCGACGATAGTTCTGTGAAGCCACTTTGTCTTTTTGTGGTCATGTCCAGAAAAAAAATAAATTCCCATTGTCATAAGAAATATAAGTTCTGGATATTAGCATGAGTCACACTATCCCTTACTCAACTCCCTCTGTCTCATACTCATAATAAATCTCTGTCACCATTTCTTGATTTATTTCAATTTTTTTTTTGCTTTATTTCAATTTTGTTGGTATTCCTCACTGTGGGACCTGAACTTTCATCTTGGTTTCGTAGTAACAGGAAAAGCAAATCGCTTTATTCAGTCTGTGGCTCAACCGTATGATTTATTAAAAAGCCCTTTCCGCCCCCACTGTCTGATACCGATCTGCAAGCCTACATGTTGTTGACAAAGCTATAAGGAGTGACTGTTCAGTGCTACACGAGGGAGGGGGAATCCATCTTTCCCCTCTGCACTGGGTTCAATCATGGCTTCATTGGATAAAAGCTGCACTTCTACTCCTCATCAAGCGGTCATCGAGATATTTTACTTGACAGAAAAAGCAAATATTGGATAAAAGAGAATGGTTGGACTCAGGCCCCTGTCACATTATGGAGGCAAATCATTCCTGCAATGCAAAGCGTGTCATGCCTATTTTTGTGAAAGAAATAATAATCAAAAGGATTGGAATCTAACCCTGATCCAAATATTTGAACAAGTTATCCAGGGGAAGCAGTGAACTGCATCTGCCACTGATCCACTTGGATCAAGGGGTTTCATTAATAGTCATTACTTCAGTAAGATATTGGATCGATAGAAGATACATTTTGCGTCTTAATATCTGATCCACCTGGGTTAGAAGTCAATGAATGATACTTATAGCCCAGCACTTTCAGATGAACATGCCATCTGCTGAGTGCAGAATGGAGTTTAATTCTTGAAATTGGGTCTGAAGTGTGATTCATTTAGAAACCGATTACAGAATACTGTTCCAGCTGGCAAATCTTACGTAATATAGTAGGTAGAGGTAGAGTAAAACGATACATCATATAAAGACTCTGAATCAATCTTTCCCATAATCATCTCAAGAGTGTTTAAAAGTGTATTAGGATTGAACTTCTGGGCCTCAGTGATTTTCTTCTTATAGGCCAGACTATCAAAGATATATGTTACACATATGTTTGCTAGCTTGCCTCAGTGTGAGTAAAGTTGCCTCACATTTAGAAGGTTAAAGATTCAAGCCCCACTCTTGGATGTGAGCACATAATCAGGGCTGATACTTTGGTGCTGTAAAGTTGCTCCATTGGAAGCGCTGTTTTCAGATGACTTGCTAAAAGAACTCATGATAACTTCTCAGAAGAAAAGTAGGAGATTTTCTCTGTGTCCTGAAGAACATTTACACCCTGTCCGCCACCAAAACCGAGTTACTGGTTCTTGCTATTTTGTGAGAGGAGAAATTGGTTGATGTGCTAGCTGACAAAACAACAGTATCTAACATGACAAAGTAACTCATTAGTTGCAAAATGTTTTGGAAGATCCTAAAGAAGTGAAATACGTAATAAAACACAAATCTCTTATTCAATCAATAAGTGGGAAAATGTGGCTATAGATAATTTTTTTAACTGATCTAAAATTTACCATCAGTGTAACTCCTTTCTGTACATCGTGTCAGAGACTATAAAAAGCCTTCTGGATTTCAAGATAGCAAAGAGAATAACTTATAACATTTATAAAAGAAATGTATTGGCAGCAAATATTGGAAGCTTTTCTTTTTTTTTGGAATTAGTTGTTTAAAAGCAGAGCCCGCTGACTTAACATGGGGTGAATTCAAGGTTAGGAAATACTGAATCTTATTAAAAGTCGAAAATGTGTTAATGTACTACAAATGGTGGAGGAAACCTGAGACCACTCGAGGTAATGAATGTGTGTGCTACTGCACGGCATAGAATCTTTAGCCTCAGTAATTGCATACCATTTAGAAAACAGTGTCATTCAGGAAATCTACGCAGTGTGAGATGGATTAAAGATATTACAGTGCTAGTTACAGCTAACTTCAAACTACATTGTGTTCTAGGAACGGTCTCCAGTTATAGAGTTATAGCGTTGGACCTCAAGTATGCAGTTTGGTAGCATCTGATATGCTATTTCCAGCTTCATTACCGAAACAGTTTTGAATGCAGCTTTCAGGGGCAGCCAGGGTTCCTGGGGACTTGAAGTCACAGTGCAAATACTCAGGTCCCACATGATGCCCTCGACAGATCTTTATCCTGCATGCTCCCAGACGCATTCAAGATTGCCACTGGTTGATAGGGAACGCACACATTCTTCTTATCACACAATGCCAGGAATTTGAATGCTGTAGTTACTCTCAACACTCTTGTGGTTTTCAAAGCATGGCATTTGTCTAGAATGAGGACAAGTTGAACCATCTCATCAAAACTGATTTGGATGTTTAATAATTTACAAGCGCAGCAACAATAGCAGACTTCCACTAACATCAAAAATCATATCATATTTTACCCTGCCAAACAAAGCACAATGTCAGCATCGGTTATTATAGCTGGGCAGAGGAATTAATCAAAAGCTTTCCTGATTGTGGTACAGCTTCAAAACAAGAGCGGCCGCTGAGAAGAATAACAATATTCTCCTAATTGAAACAAGTCAACTATAAATCATTTGAAGCTTCACTAATATCGCTTGCACACTTGAGTTGTGTCTCAGATACTCTTTGAATTCAGTCTCTGGGGAAAATTCTAGTTAGATCTCAAACATTGGCCTTAACAGTCACTTTAATTGCCTCAATGTACATGTGGGTGGGTAGCCATCACTATGATTCCCGTGGAGACCAATAACTTCTTAAAAATAATTCAAACTTCCAGCAAACAAGTGAAAGGGGCACACACGACAACAACATTCCAAGTTTACTGTAACAAACCAAATAAAGACAGCATTGACTGAAAACAATATCAATAGGCAAAATATACTCTAAACAACAGGAAAATAATCATGCATTTAACTTTTACAATGACCTAAAATCATCCCCCACCATGTTCATACCTGATTCTGTCTCTTAGGCAGACACTGTAATCCGATCGTACAATGCCTTTTGGGGATTTTTCCCCAATTAAACACCATCTTAACAGCAATTTGAATCACACGGGCCTTGTAACCAGGTAGAAATGCTAATTGGCTATTCTCCAGAGTCCATAATTCGAATCTATTTAGGAATGAAATAGACATTTAAAGTATAACTGTTTGCAAAACCTGACATTCTAAATACCTTCTTGGGATTTGTAGACTAATAATCTATCTACTGTCAACACAGCTGCTCCCTCCACCCAATAAGAAAACTCCCCACCACTCCTCTCCCTAATCTTTAACAACCAAGCCAGCAGTGTTTATTGGTGGACAGAAAGTCAGATCACATGATCCCTTTCATTCCTCCACTTTACCCTAAATTACATAGACAGTTCTAAAACATAAAAGTATCTTAAAACCTCATACTTGTAATACCTTTACTCTGTACATCCTCATCTTGCTGAATTTGTCCCTAACAATATAGGTTGGAGGTGGGAATATGCTACTAAACTAGCATTTAGTCTCTACAGTTAGCTATCTCTCCCACCTCTGATCACATGTTCAATGCTATTTGAAAATTTTGCCCTAATCCGCATTTCCTGACTCCCCTGATCTTTGAATTTAGCTGTCTGACTGCTTGCTGTCCAATAATACTTAATAATCAACAATAATGCTTAATAGTAACACGATAAAATAAATCACACCATGATTCTCATATCGTAGTAAGGAATCCCAAAACATGACAATCACATATTCAAATGGATCATGCCCCATTGAATTAAGTAGGGACTTGTATCAGCACGACACACATGGCTAAGAACTCAGGTTTCTAAAAAATAAATTTGTCCCATCTGAGGCTATCAGTCATAAAATCTTGCAAATGCCCCAGGCCTTTCTGATTCTTAAAAATATTTTTTGAAGCGTAGTTTATGGACTGCATTGTAATAATCTGTGCCATAAATAATGACACTGCTTCAGCTGCTGTCATTCTTGTTTTACTGCATTTACTTAATTTGTCACAGCTTTGTCTCAAAAATATTAGGACCAGTCAAACAAAGATTTTCAGGGCTTGGGGCAGAGTGGCAACGTGAAATGGCTGTAAGAGATGCACTGCAAGTGGGAAATCAGGCAGCATTCATATGTGTCGGGTCTTTCAACACAAGGACATCAGTGAAGTTTATTTATTAGGCACAAGTAAGGCTTACATTAACACTGCAATGAAGTCACCATGGTCCAACATCTTTTTAGGTCAATGCACCTAACCAACACATTTTTCAGAACATAGGAGGAAACCAGAGCACCTGGAGGAAACCCATGTAGACACAGGGAGAATGTGCAAATTCCACACTGACAGTGGCCCAAGCCAGGAATCGAACGAGGGTCCCTGGCACTGTGAGACTGCAGTGCTAACAACTGTGCCGCCCTGTGCTAGAAGCATGAGGGAACATGATTTTAGGTTCCATAACATTTCTATCCATCCACAGAAATATGTAATTCCCAATTTTGATTCAGCACAAAGATTAGGCATACATTTAACAAACTATCCCAACCTTAGCAGAATAATACTTTGGTGCCTTTTACCCCTGAACCTCATCCGCATGTTGCCTGGTAGGTAACTAGTGGTGAGGCAGTCATTGACCACTGAATAGAAGCAGAAAATTAGGCAGCGGGAGACTGCTGGCAGTGACTGAAAGAAGGGTCTCCATAATTCAGGATACTCATTGGGAGAGGTGTCACAATGAAACGTGGGAGAGTGAAGTGGAGGGGAGGTCTAAGTGTTCCTACTGCGGGGCTGGAGCAGGCCTTGGTTGCTCTCAGTCATACAAGAAAAGGAAAGATAAAGTTAAAAACCTATCTCTTTGGGTTTAGGTTTTTCCTCCTAAGTTGCCCAGTCTGGGGGCCCAATTTTATTTTCAGCTAAAAGCAAAATACTGCAGATGCTGGGATCTGAGACACAAACAGAAAATACTGGAAAGTCTCAGCGGGTCTGACAGCATCTGTGGAAAGGGAGTTGAGACAACGTTTCAAATTTGGATGAAGACAGTCTGACAAAGGGTGATCTGGACTCAAAATATTGGTTCTATTCTCTCTTCACAGATGATGTCAGATCTGCTGGGATTTTCCAGCATTTTCTATTTTTGTTGTTATTTTGGGCAATGCACTAAAGATGTACATTCAGATGAGCCATAACATACAAAACTATGGACCAAGTGCTGGGAAATAGGACCAGAATAGATAGATGCTTGATGGCTGGGGAAGACATGAGACATGTTAACTGAAGAGTCTCTTTCTAAGAGGCTCGAAGCTACGTAAACAGAATCCGATTTATATACTTAAAAGAGAACCCTGCTGATTTGCAGCAAGGGTCTTTCAAATCCTGCTCAGGAAAAGGAAAGAAGACAGTGGGGATGGGATGGGTCGTCCCCTGCTCTCCCCCACCCCCCACCTCCAACTCATGGCAGAGATTTACTCTTTCTCATAGTGCTCAGTTGGTTAGTCGCTGTCAAGAAAATTCCGGGTTCAATCTCTGCCTGTGCTGCATCGCTGTTACAGGATGGCTGTGGGCTTGTTGCAATTGGCCTGGGTTCTTGTATTTGTTCGCTATTCAGAAGACCTTTAGTAAATGCCAGATAAGGACAGAATCAGGTTTGGCTGATATTGAGTAGCTTTCAAGCATTCATTACATTAACTGAAACACAACAGTTGTCAAAAATGTACACTTGATTGAGTCCCTGAATGACACCTGTGAAACTATTATCGAACAAGAATCATAACCTTCACCAGGAGGGAAGGGGTGGGATTAAAATTGGGAGAAAAACAATGAGATGTTTTAAAAAAGGGATAATATCTATTTTTTGCAATTACTACAAAGGAATAAAGAATGAAAACAGAGAAAGAGAGGGAGAAAGATTCATGAACTCTGTTTATCGTCTTATCTAATCTGCAAACAAAGCGGGTCTATATATTGACAGCTCCTGAAAATGGTAAGCTCAGCAACTTTATGGTATGCTTATATCATAATTGTAGCATGGTATCAGTGCTCAAAATGCTATTGGGTGGCTGCATGTCTGTACAAGGAAGTCAAAATTGAGAAGTGGTAATTGATTGAAGCCAACACCTCTTAAAGCCAGCTGGCATCCTTTAAAGGAGAGATGCACTATGGCTGACTGAAGCAGCTGAAGTCCATGTACAAATCAAGATTTGCTGCCTATAGTCACACCCATGCTAAATGCTGAGGGTATGCAATCACCTTTGGCTCATGTTACATCTCCAAGCTGACATCTGGCACCTGAAGAGTGATGTCTACGCTGTCACAGACATAATTCACCTTGGAAAAGCCCGTAAACTTGACTCTCACTGCACCTTTGGCTTTTTGGCAAGGAATAATTAAGTAGAATTGACTCTCTTTATATAAAAAAAAGGGTCAGTGACTTCTCTTACACAATAGCTGACAGCAAACTGCAAGATGTTGCAAATATCTACAGCCCCAATCTGGAAGGAGTTGATGCATAAACATTCATGGCCACAATCATTTTCACCAGCTACTGACAATATTTTCCTGACCATTCTCTGAGGTTGCAGTTGTGGCACCAAGTGACAGATTTCAGACTGGACATGCTTACTGAAAAGCAGAAATCTAATGAATTGTTCCTTACTAAGATTCAGGGAAGAGAATTGTTCCCTGAACAGTTAGGGGAAGTATGGCTCCTACTGACAGCTTTTCTGTCCCTTTACTTCCTCCTTCCTCTTCCAGTAGTTTATCCTGCTCTGCATCATCCCTGCTCATTTCCTCTATCAAGCTGCATTCTAAGAGGAACTCCTATTTTTGCATTCATTTTGGGGAGTAACTGGTTTGTATACTGCAGATATTCACCATGAATATTCTAACCATCTTACTTTAGTGCAACTCACTGCAGGAGACATCATTTAGACAACCAAGGATGGATTGGACTGGATTCAACACTCCCCTACAGATGAATGGCTTACCTATTGCCTATCTGCCTGTTCCCTGTTTCATAGCAATTTTACTAGTTGGGCAATGGCACCTACTTGATAGTGAATCAATTCATGCCCAACTAAAATACCCTCATTCTGTTGCTACCTAGATGTAGTAAGTGCAGGAAGAGGCCCACTGCAAGTGGTCAGCCCAGCAAGATTCTCACACTGACTGGTCGCAGGTGAAGAAATCCTCATTCACTGGCCCTACAAATCCATCATGGGGCTTCCATCCAAGGATTTACTAACTCTCCCCTTAGATTTCCTACCTCTTGTGATGTCTCAAACTCCAGCTTCTCTTCACGTCCCTCATTCAACACCCGGTGAGACACTCAATCACTGTCCCAAATAATGCAGTGCCTTAGGTCCAAAATGCCGGAGAACTGCCAGTCTTTGATTGGCTATAGCACTCCAAGACAGGATTTCCTGATCCTGAAGATTGGAATTCCCACTTCCAGTTGATTAACACTTCATTCGCTTCAAAATGGCTATGGGATAACTGGTGATGCTCTTGGCAAACTTTCCCCTGATCTTTTCACTGGGGGTGGGGGTGGTGAGGAATCTGGTGCCTTATATAATTCAGCTCAATGTTCCAAACAAAAAGAGTGTTTTGGTTCCAAATGTTGCACCCAAACTCTCCAAACTGTGGAATTCTCTTAATAGTTCATGGTTTTGTGTGGAATACTTTCCATTTTAGTTAACACTGCAGTCTATGTGGAACAATTATTTTTTAAGCTAACAAAGGGGGAGGTGCAGCTTGGCAAAAAGATTGCAAGGCAATTTGAACCTTGGGGTTAGCAGTTTTTTTTGGAGTTCTTTGGCAGCATTCAATGAGAAAATATCCCATCGTGTAACTGTTGGCCATTCACATTATCATAAGACATTTGAAGGTCAAATGTAAAGGAATGTTAAGGGTATCAGGAGCAAACTGGAAGTCTGACCTGATGCTGTGCATGTTACCCTGAGCAATCCTTAACATCGATTCTCAGGACCCATGCTAACTTCCTGTGCTACCAACGTTTATTTTCTGTAAATTCTCGCTGTGAATTCCAAAATAATTTGGTAGATCTTGTTTTTCACAGAATTGTTCAGGTTTTCTTCATCAGTTTAATTCTACATCAAGGACATAGTTAACAGTGCAATAGAAATGGTGAAATGAGTGCTTTCCTCCATTAATCATGCCTCTCAGTATTTTCCAGAAACTATTACACTGCTCTGCCATGATTCCTGTTGAAATAAGCTTCAAAACTCAGCAACCTGACTCCATGACTTATTAAATTCATAGAATCATGTCATTCTGACATTGCAAAAGGAGGCTATTCAGCTCATTGAGTCTGTATCGACCACAATCCCACCCAGGCCCTATTCCCATAGCCTTCATAACTCCCCTGACACGAGGGTCAATTTAGCATGGCCACTCAACCTAACCCGCACATCTTTGGATTGTGAGAGGAAACTGGAGCACCCGGAGGAAACTCAGGCAGAGAGAATGTGCAAACTGCACACAGACAATGACTGAGACTGGAGTTGAACCTGAGTCCCTGACACTGCAAAGCAGCAATGCTAACTACTGTTGGTTATTACTTTCCCAAACTGACTCCAGTTTACAGGTAGCTGTCATTGAACCTCAATGACACCGATGAATGGTAGCTGGGTGACATATGGATTTAAACATCAGGACTTCAGTGAACACAAAGACAGCCTGTCTAAATGGTCTGTGTCTTGCAGTGAAAGTACCTTAAGCATATTGTAATTGTCAACTAGAAAAATGGGCTGAAAAATGGCAAATGGAATTTAATGCAGACAAGTGTGAGGTATTGCACTTTGGAAGGACAAACCAATGTAGAACGACCGGGGTTTCTGATAGGACTCTGAAGAGTGCAGTTGAACAGAGGGATCTGGGAATACTGGTACAGAATTCCCTAAAAGTGACATCACAGGTGGATAGGGTAGTAAAGAATGCTTTTGGTACATTGGCCTTTATGAATCGGAGTTTCGATATAAAAATTGGAGTGTTATGGTAAGGTTATATAAGGCATTGGTGAGGCAGAATTTAGAGCACTGTGTACAGTTTTGCTCACCTCGTTACAGGAAGGCTATAAATAAGACTGAAAGAGTGTAGAGAAGGTTCACAAGGATGTTGCCGGAACTTGAGAAGCTGAGTTACAGAGAGAGATTGAATAGGTTAGGACTTTAAACTTTTTTCCTTTCACCCTTAACCCATGTCCTCTGGTTTTTTTCTCCCTTAGCCTCAGAGGAAAAAGCCTGCTTGCATTCACTCTATTTATACCCATCAAAATCTTATACACCTCTACCAAATTTCCCCTCATTCTTCTACACTCCAGGGAATAAAGGGAATATTAGATGGGGCTTCTTCACACAGAGACTGATGCGAGTGTGGAATAAGCTGCTGGATAAAGTGGTAAATGTAGGCTCACTTCTAACGTTTAAGAGAAACTTAGACAGGTTCGTGGATGAGAGGGGTGTGGTGGGATATGATTCACATGCAGGTCAGTGGGACTAGGGATAAAATGGTTTGGCACAGACAAGAAGGGCCAAAAGGCCTGTTTCTGAGCTGTAATTTTCTATGGTTTTTTTATGTTCCTTGCATATTGCATGTTGAGTAATTGTAATGTGGGCGTCTAATACACTGGATTTTTGGAGGTTAAATTTGATAGTAGACCCCCACAACTCTTGACCTGACATTATGCCAAGTACAGCAGGGTCCTCCAGAGTATTCCAGGCAGTAACATTTGTTCCTGAATGCTCTGATTTTTTTTTAATCATTCGTAGGACATGGGTGCTGCTGGCTGGCCACATTTATTGCCCATTCCTAGTTGTCTTTGAAGGGCAGTTGAGAATCAATCATATTGTTGTAGTTCTGGAGTCACGTGTAGGCCAGACCAGGTAAGGATGGCAGATTTCCTTCCCCATAGGATATTAATGAACCAGATAGGTTTTTTCCACAATTGACGATAATTTAATGATCATTGGTAGATTCTTAATTCCAGATCTTTTTTATTGAATTCAAATACCACCATCTAACCTGGCAGAATTCGAACCCCAGGTGCCCAGAACATTAGTTGAATTTCTGAATTAATACATTAGCGATTATACACTAGACTGTCACTTTCCCCTGTGGCTTTTCATGTTTTGTGTGAGAGCATAACTTTCAATTGTGGACATGTTCCATGTGTGTGTTTCTGGGTTGCTAGTCATCAAACATATTGCCAACTGATAGGTTTTGCTGTCAGTCACCACTCACTGGTTTGCAGTACTGGTTTAAATGCAGCTAGCACAGAGGATAGTGACAGAATAATTGCATTATGTCTGCTGCTGTGATATTGGAAATTAGCCTGCATGATTTGGCACAGTGGTGCCTGGCCCCTTTAAGGGGGTGAGCTTTTGAAAGTGTCACATGACCACACACTGACCAATCAGGAACTGAGTTGGGGCTTCACTCCAACTTTCTCGCCAAACCTGTCACCTCTATTGGCTCTTTCCTACGTCTTACTGAAGAAAAACCAAAGATAATTTCAGAAAACACCACAGAGAGAAGCATTTAACAAAGTCAACTTATTGCATTTGTCTTGCCTTTTGGCTACACTTTGATGTGTCTAAGAAGTTAGTGTTAACGTGTGATGCTTCCCCATAAGGAACTGGGGTAGTTTTATCAAACAAAATGGGCGTAAGTCTATTAGACATATTGCATAAGTATGAAGAACATCTTTACAACTTGAGAAGGGTTACTCGCAGATATAAAAAGAAGGGCTATCTATGGTGTACAGCATAAGAAAATTCTATCAGTATGTCTTTGATAGACTTTTTACAGTTGCAACAGACCACAAGCTATCATTGGATCTGTTCAAAGTGGATAAAGCTATTCTGCCAATTGCATTGGCCAGGATTCAGCACTGGGCATTGCTCTAGTCAGTCTATGAATACACATTTGAACACCAGCCAGAGATACAAATAGCCAAGGCTGATGCCCTTAGTTGTCTTCCACTGCCAGCGGATACACCAGCAGCTCCGCCTCCCCCCAGTACTGCAAGAGATTATGATAGCAATGAGTTTCTTGGACACTTTGCCAGTCTGGGCACAGCAAACAAAATTTTGTTCCAGCAGAGATATACTGCTGTCAAAGATCACAAACATGTGGCAGAATTTTTCCATCCTGCCTGCCACAAGAATCATAGTGGTAGGGGATGGGAGACACACCATGCAAAGATCTGTTGACTTCAGGCGGGAATTTCCAGCTTTGGGATGAACGTAGCCAGTAAATTCTGCCTGTGATATTAATAGGTTGGCAGAATGAGACAATTTCCAATGAAATGAAAGCATACCACATGGGGAAAGACAAGGTAAGTTGTGAGGATGGCATTATTCTATGAGGAGAAAGTGTAATCATTCACGTCAAGGAAGAAAATTGCTCCTTGCAGAGTTGCACAGTGCCCACCTGAGCGTATCAAAAAGGAAAGTATTTCCAAGAAGCTATGTTTTGTGGCCAATATTAAGAAAATGGTGAAGCATTGTGACCAGTGCCAATTATAGCTAAAATTACCAGCCACAACACCTTTGTATCCCCAAGAATAGCAGGTTGGTCGCAGGTGTGAGTCCACACAGACGATGTGGAATCATTGCTGGGCACAATTTTCCTACTGTTTGATAGAAGCCCAGTACAAATGGAGATATTTGAGATAAGATCCACAAGCGCGTGCAACAGTTGAAAAGGGTAGCTAATGGCCTAGTGGTATTATCACTAGACTATTAATCCAGAAACTCAGCTAAAGTTCTGGGAACCCAGTTCGAATCCTGCCATACAGATGGTGGAATTTGAATTCAACAAAAACATCCGGAATTAAGAATCTACTGATGATCATGAAACAATTGTCGATTGTCGGAAAAACTAACTGGTTCACTAAAATGCTCTTTAGGGAAGGGAATCTGCCATTCTTACCTGGTAAGGTCTACATGTGACTGCAGACCCACAGTAATGTGATTAACTCTCAACTGCCCTCAGGCAATAAGGGATGGGTAATAAATGTTGGTCAGCCAGCGACACCCATGTCCCACAAATGAATAAAATTAACTTTGCCAGTGCTTTGCAACCCATTGACTTCCAGAAATGCTCATTTCAGATAATGGCAGGGCTTTTATAAGTGCTGAATTTCAAAATTTCATGTTTTCTAATAGAATAAAGTTTATCAGATCTTCACGTGTTATTCCTCTTCAAAAGGATTGGCTGAGCGTCCTCTCCAGACTTTCAAGACTGTCTTGAAGAAACAATACCTGCACCTTTGGAAACCAAAATAGTCTGATTCCTCTTAGTCCAGGACCACGCTGCGTTCAACCACAGGTATACCTCCAGCAGAACTGTTGATGGGTCAAGGTCTCAGGACCAGGCTGAGCCAAAATTAGTGGAGCGGATATAAGCAAGACAGTGCAACCAAAAGATTTGACTAAAGATGCAAGAAATAGATCTTTGAAATATGTGACCAGTCTATATGGGGAGCTTCGGGAATGGCCCAAGTTGAGTTCCTGGAATTGTGGTGACCAAGACCATTGTTGCATGAGGCACAAGTACAGGACAAGGTTGTGAAGAAACATGTGGACCATTTGCAAGGACAGGAGTCGTAGCAAGAGCCAGTGTCACAGTCTGATTCAGGTCAGAGTAGTGTTGTGACTGAAATAAAAGAGGTTGAAGTGGTGGGGAGAAAACTGCCAACTCCAATCGGGGTAGCCAGGAGCACCCGAGATCTCCATGGTGAGCTCTGGTGGAAGATCATTCATGTTCTGCTTGGGAAGCAGTTCAAACATGGCGCCCCAATTTCAGTACAGCTGGGCATGCTGATGTGTTTAGCTCCCGGTCCTGCCATCCCTCTTGCCAGCATTGAACTCTCTCTGGAGAGAAACATGCCATTTTTCCCACGAATCAACACTCTGCCAAATTCTGATAAGATTGCCCTCACCTTTTACCCATGATAGACTTTTGCAACTTAAATAACGAGGAAAGTAGTTATAAAATCAGGTAAGAAGCCAGAAGGCATCAACTAGTAACTAGGTAGTTGATGATAATCCTTTTAACTAGTACTGTCGACCACATGTTCAGTTGTGCAAAGTTAAAACAAGGGTTGTCTGATGTATTGAATCCCAAAATGACAGTGGTGATGTCAAATCATCACTTCATAGTGATTGATATCATGATTAGCCTCCTCGACATATTGCCATTTGGTGCTTACTCTGGTGTCAGCAAAATGGCGCCCACAGCATGGTATTCACTCCACAAGTACCCATGCTGCTACAGACTCCATTTTAGTGCTCTAAAGGCATGCATGACATCCAGAAAATAAATAGAAACCATCCTAATGTTGTGTCAAAGTGTGATGCAATAATTTGAGATGCACACATCAGGCTGGATTTTGCTGGAGTAGCAGCGGTGGGCCAGAAAGCCGAGGGCGGAGGGTCAATTTTGTCTCTGCCAATTGAGGGGGCAATAACAAGAAGACAATTTATTGCACAGATCATAGATATTAAAAGCTAAGTTTCAAATCCCAGACAGGAAGAAAATCTGGGGAATAGAATCTCTCCAGACTTTTGTCGGTAACATGTTTTCCTCCTGTGGTTAACTAACAGAGAGTAAAGAATGAGGGTAAATGGGTGTTTTTCCGTTTGGCAATCAGTGACTAGTGGGTGCCTCAAGGATCAGTGTTAGAAGTGCAATTGTTTATGATTTACATAGACGATTTGGAGTTGGGAACCAAGTGTAGTGCGTCAAAATCCACACTAAGATGTGTGGAAGAGCAAAGTGTGCAGAGAACCCTGAAAATCTGCAAAGGGATATAGACAGCTTAAGTGAGTGGCAAGGGTCTGGCTGATGGAGCACAATGTTGGTAAATGTGAGGTCATCCATTTTGGTAGGAATAACAACAAAATGAACTATTATTTAAATTGTAAAATATTATTAATTTAGTTGTAAACTATTATTTAAATGGTAAAAAATTGCAGCATGCTGCCATGCAGAGGGAGCTGAATGTCCTTATACAGGAATCTCAAGGAGTTGGTTTGCAGGCGCAACAGATAATTAATAAGGCAAATGGAATTTTGTCCTTAATTTCTAGATGGATGGAGTTTAAAAACAACAAAATTATGTTGTAGCTGTATAAGGTGCTGATGAGGCCACACCTAGAGTACTGTGTACAGTTTTGGTCTCGTTACTTGAGAAAGGCTATCCTGGCAGTGGAGGGGGTGCAAAAGATATTCACTAGGTTGATTCCAGAGTTGAGAAGGTTTGGTTTTAAGGAGAGGCTGAGTAGATTGGGGCTATAGTCATTGGAATTCAGAAGAATGGGGGTAGATCTTACAGGAGCATATAAGATTATGAGGGGAAAGATAAATTAGAAGCAGGAAAGTTGTTTCCACTGGCAGCTGAAACTAGAACTAGGGGGCATAGCCTCAAAATAAGGGGAAGCAGATTTAGGGACTGAGATGAGGAGGAACTTCTTCACGCAAAAGGTTGTGAATCTGTGGAATTCCCCACCCAGTGAAGTAGTTGAGGCTATCTCATTGAATGTTTTTAAAGCAAGGATAGATAACTTTTTGAACAGTACAGGAATTAAAGGTTATGGTGAGCGGGTAAGTAAATGGAGCTGAGTCCTCAAAAAGATCAGCCATGATCTTATTGAATGGCGGAGCAGGCTCGAGAGGCCAGATGGCCTACTCCTGCTCCTAGATCTTATGTTCACAGAGATTTGGCCCTTTGGCTTTGTCGCTTTTGATTCATCATTCTGCTTAATGTGGCATATCTTACAAAGTTTTTTGTCAATGACCCCGAAGCAGGAAAATTCAGGTCATTATTTCAGTTCAAACATTTTCAGTATCCAAGTATTTGCATATTAGCCTCCCAGTCCAGAGATCCAGGTTCGACCCCCAGCTTAGGTCACTGTCTATATAGAGTCTGCACATTCTGCCCGTGTCTCTGTGGGTTTCCTCTGGTGCTCTGGTTTCCTCCCACAGTCCAAAGATGAGCATGTTAGGGGCATTGGCCATACTAAATGGTCCCTTAGTGTCCCAGGATGCATAGATAAGAGGGATTAATGGGGAAAATATGTGTGATTGTGGGATTGGGGCTTGGTGGGATTGATGCAGATTCAGTGGACAGAATGGCCTCCTCTGCACTGTAGGGATTCTATAATTCTATGATTGTATGACAGCACTCAACGCTGGTAGAAAAGAGAATCTATGGAGTCTAAATTCATACATTAGTCTAAATAAATATCCTTTGGCTGTTGGGGGTGGCATGTGTGTGTTGGCGCAGGTGATTAATGCTTAGTTAAATGGTATATTGTTATAGCAGACTGTATCTCTGGTCCCCAGCTCATGCTCTCTCATTGTTCTGCAACTTCAAACCTTTTCACAACCAGTACTTTTCCAAAGAGAACACAGCACTAAAAGTGGCAGACATTTCGAGGAGAACTGTGCATACTTGTCACGGTTTGAGAGAGGAAAAGCATTTGATTCAGGGTGTATGTGAGGGAGGAGGATGAGCATTAACTAAGCACTGCTGAACAACCAGAGGGGGGAAAATTTTAAAAAGGTGACCACCACAAATGTAATCATTCATACATCTTTAGAATTGTATCCCAAATTTTACAACTTGTATTCTTGCTGATTTCAGGAAGTAGGAAAGAAATCTTCAGCTTTCAATGAATTATCTATTCCTCGCATGTTATTGTGAGTGCAACTTCTGCCTGATAATCTTGAAAAGCCAGGAGAGAAATGTAATCACTCATCAATCGTGCAAAATACTAACTCCCAGGGTAAAGCTTGAGATTGTAATAGCACATTGCTGATATCGCATTCAATCTGCTTTTCAGAAACCCTTTCACACGATGGCAGACATGTTTTAAGTGTTTCACTTAGATACAAATTTAAAAAAAACATACATTTTGAGGCAATTAATGAGTATTCTTGTGCATTGATTGACTGTTCAAGGATTAGAAGGGTTTTAATTATGTTCATGGCATGGAGAAGGAGAAGGTTAAGAGTCTGTTTCCCTACTGTCCAGCTTCCCTGATTTATTATCACTGACAGGACACCTGGTCTCACACACATGGAATAGTTTGAATTTTTACAGACTTTAATGGTTAAGATCTTTAACCTGGCCCTACCTGCAGTTCTGGATTCAGCAAGTATCCAGTTGGATTAATGGTCTGAAAGTGAAATAACACCTTTTAAAGGTTAGCACAGATATCAGTTTCCCTTCACTGCACACCTGCAATCAATGAACACCAACTTAATTAAAACAGATTCCACCTACAATCTGTCACACATTTCTTTCACTGTTTGTCGAAACTTGCCTATTATTATTTCCATCAAATTCCACTTGAATTTCCTATCAGGCACTGTAATCCATAGTTGTTTGTGGCACTGGTGTGCTATTAACTGCTGTGTAATTAACTCATAAGAGAAAAGGCCAAGACTTTGAGCATGTAATATAATACGGCCTCCTAGAGAGGGAAGATATGAAGTTGTACACAAGTGGATGTGCGATTGCAGTACAGAGTAAGACTAATGACACTGTGCCAATTGGCGAGATGTGGTGCTTCAAGTTACTGCAGTTATTGTGGCTCACATATTCTCAGAATTAATTCTTGATTCCATCAGTTGTGAGTTTTGTAATGCAAATGGCAAAATGCCATCCTGTATCCGCAAGAAGCCAGGATTTTCCAGTTCCACCTGGGGCAGGAACCGTCATGGGTGGGATAGAAAATTAGACAGACTAGCCAAATGTCTGTTAACTTCAGGTGGGAATTTCTGGTCCTGTGGCTGATGGGACCAGAAAATCCAAGTCTTTAAATCTTGTTAAAGCCTTACTTTCAAAAGAATGGGTTGGATTTTCCAGGATACTGGTGTCGGGTCCACATAGGAATCAGCAACCTGCTTATCATGGAACAATGTGGAGATGCCGGCGTTGGACTGGAGTAAAACAGAAAGAAATCCCACAACACTAGCTTAAATTTTGCTACTAATAAACTTGTTGGATTTTAAGCTGGTGTTGTGGGATTTTTTTCTATCATGGAACAAGCCTTGAGGATGCACCCACCAAACAGGACTGCAGATTCCATCAGAGGGCCCATAGCAATATTAGGCTGGTAGAGGTGGGCAGTACCAAAGCCAGCAGCTCAATACAAAGATATCTCAACATGGAGATTGCCTTCAGCTGCCTGTATAGAAGTGATTAAATTGAACTGGCCTAAAGTTGGCTAGGTCATCAGGTTGTGGGGAAATTCTCTTCATGGGGAAGGTTCATATGATCCTCTCTGGTGTTCACCAGCACCCTAATCTTGATCAACTTCTGCTCATTCACTATGTGTTAACTACTAGGAACATTATCTGTAAGCACATGATCAGTTAGCATATATAAACTGATGGCACTCACCTCCTACGTTTATGCAATAATATTGACTCCAGGTTCTTGCTTTATTGTCCAGCTGCTTGTTTATGAATGAGTTCTGGAGATATTTTCATGGCATTGGATAAGCATCTTAAGGATACTGGCTCAGGAGAAAAGTGGACTTGTAAATCTTCCAGCCTTGATATTTACTATGAGATTTCAGCTGCTCGAAGCTTCCACCTGCAAAACCAGAGCAATTTTAACCATTGGAGCTGACTGCAGGATGTAGCCAAAGAATGCAAACCAGCCTGTGGAAAATGGGATGAGGCTCAAGTGTCCAGCAATGCGCAGGTAAATGTGAGGATGGGAGTTCCAAGTGCTCTCTCCCTCTCCCTAGCTCTTCAAAGAAAAGTAAAAACATTTACTGGGAGGGTGTTGATTCCAATCCTCTTCACGCTACCCTCAACCCGGTAAAAATCTCCCCTTACCATTTTGGCCAAAGTAAATGTTGCAGTTGAATAATATCTTTGGACACACCAGTTTTCCTATTTGAATTAGGACACCTTTGTTTCTGGGCAGGCAACTTAGTAATCTGCCCAGAGATGTCACTGAGTAAGTAACCCAGTCTGTTTTAACTCCTCACTCACTTGATGTCTGTCATTCACTCCCTTGTTTTTATATTTGATTTGATTTATTGTCACATGTATTGGTGTATGGTGAAGGTATTTGCTCCTTGCATGCTATAGAGGCAGAGCATACCGTTCATAGAGAAGGAGGAAAAAAATTACGACCCCTGGTTTATAATAAATCAGATCAAATCGAGGATGAACAAGCATGCAATATGCATGTGTGTGTGAAAAGAGAATATATATATAAACACACCACTGAGTGTTTTTCTGAATTTGTGCTCCTGGAATATTTCAATTTCTGATCCCTGTTGCCAACCCCTTAGCCAAACATAGCTAGGAAAGGATTCCTTTTCATTGATAAGCTTCAATTTTATAAAGCACTACTAGCAAAGGCTGATTAAAATAAAATGCATCTTTAGCTGTTTCATTGATCCGCAAGAGCAGATTAGCTTAAAATAATTAATGATATTTCAGAGATGTAATGAAACTTTGCCTCAAACTTCTCAGCAGGATACACTGGAGTTTTGATCAAGCATAAAATTCCTGTGTAGCATTCCCATCTACTTTCATTATCTAAAAGTCCTGTTCCAAATATAACATTTCTCAATAAATTAGTTATGCTTTTATCAAGATCCAGCCATGCAGCGGGAGGTGGTGGTGGAGGTGGGGGTCGGGGTTGGGGGTAGGGGGGCTAATTTAATTTCTGCAGAATTGCAGAGTTAATCAGAAATTTAAAACTGAGAGAGGTTCAAAAAGCATTAACCAGTAACATTCTGCTTTTCAGAGATGTTTTGGAAGAGGGAAATTGTTCCTTCCCAGTTACTCTTTACCTTCAATTGATCATTTGAACTAAATGAAATGAGAACAGCGTATAATGCTTCAAATACTTTGGAAGCTCAAATTCATAGCAGATAGCATGATGTATTAATCTCAGCCTTTCATGTTTAATTGTCCACTAGACTGTCACAGCATATAAGGCTAAAATGCATTTAATTACTTTGAGGAGCTTGCTAACCTCTTTGTCTTTAAATAAATTCTCTGGAGACAACTTTTTATTCTTGGCCTTCATACTGAAATATATATGTCAAGCCTGAAAAATGCACTGATATACTATGGCTCTGTTTTTCCAGAAAGAGTGCTGATCTGTGGACTTGCAAAGCAGAGATATCCAACAATAGCAAATTTTTCACTAATTTGAATAGAGACTGTACTGCAGAAGTGTCAGCAGGACTATGTAAGTTCTCACTGTTCTAAGATGTTTCAGAAAATTCCCTTAATACTGTACATCATGATTATTTGATGGTTTTGAGGAATTTTAATATTAGCAATGTACTATTAATATTGTGTTAGGCAAGTGCAAGTATACACATCTCATGTACAATAACTTGGGAATTAGCTGTAATGGTGTTTTATTGCACACAGTAAAATTAAAGCAAAACCACAATCCTGTGATAACACATAGAAGTTCCGACCAGGAACAGACTTACTAGAATTTGTTGAGCTGGGTTATCGAAATGTTCCTTTTTCCTCATCGCCAGTGTAAGAACTAAGGAATCAGCTGCTTACTGAAACAGAATCAAAAATGCTATATAAATATAACTTGTTGTGTAAGTGGCAAAAGGAAAGGGTTTCATGAGAGCCCTGATAAAAGAAAGGTGGACAGCCCCCTTCGGAGAACTGTGGCTTCCTGTTCAGGCCTGGATTAAAATACAACCAGGTCTATTGGCATAACAGGACTACATTCACATAATTCATAAGCTTCCACTTGGGAGGCACAATGGTGTCGTCATTAACACTGCCGCCTCACACCGCCAGGGACCTGTGTTCGATTCCCAACTTGAGACACTGTCTGTATGAAGTTTGCACATTTTGCCCATGTCTGTGTGGGTTTTCTCAGAGTTCTTGGTTTTCCTGCCATAGTCCAAAGATGTGCAGGTTAGGTGGATTGGCCATGCTAAATTGCCCCTTAGTATCAAGGGGAATTAGCTAGCCAGGATAAATGGGGATAGGGCCTGAGTGGGAATACAGATGGTGCAGACTCAATGGGCCAAAGAGCCTTCTTCTGCACTCAAAGGTCCTATGATTCTGTTTCAAGTAAACACCTCATCTACCTCTGGAGCTCCAGATCTGACAGGATTGTGTTGAACTCTAAATGGGGGAGTAACCTGCTCAAAGTTAGCTTTGCAGCCAGTTTCTACAGGTTGCTTAGGACTAAATCATTACCAACATCCTTCACAAGGAATTTGGGTGAGATGGAACTGACTTTTATTAAAATGCTTAATAGACAAGGCATTAATGAAACTGGTATAACTGCAACAGACAAGAGCAAAAACAGTAACAATATTAGTGCGAAGAAAACTTTTAGAATGATTGAATATCTTTACTAATTTTCCAATGATGTATTTATATGGAATGACAGAGGTGTGTAGAATTTGATCAGCATTTCAAAATGCAGCACTGTTCAAATTTGCCTTTTTATTTAAAACTACTTCAAACCAATACTTCAAAACCAGCTTGGTTTATGCTCAAAGTCAGTGGAAAACATTTCTTGCTGATTCAGAGAATTTCCTCCTCCCATTCTTAGGTGAGTTAAAACATAGGTCCTCCCTTAATTCAGCAATAAAACCTTGATGCTCAGCAATCCCTGCCAGCAATATTTCCTCTAACTCAGCAAAGTTGTCAGTAGTCCATGCTCAACCACTTACTTGAGATACTTTTCAATTTTTTTTCTGAAACCTCACCAAAGTCACACATTAAGTGTGCTCATCTGGGCCTCACACCCACATTGCCATGTGTTCGGTGTTCCAAGCTACCCCCTGTACCTCTGCTGCACTGTATCATTTGCCAATTACTGTTAAATTGAAAAGGCAGGTGGGAGGACTGGGGATATGTATTATTATGTGGTTGCAGACTCGAATTACTACTAATAAAGAGCAGATATTAATCTTTGCCTATAGCAACTCTCTCAGCAACCAGCTTTTCATGATGGCAACTTAAATCACGTCTATGTGAGCAGATTTTTTTTGGGGAAAATTACATTCCTGCTTATATTGCATGATGGAGACCCCATTAAAATGATGGAATTAAGTTCCCACCTGTTTGAAACTAGAAGCAGAACTTGTGATGTATTAAAGGAGCAGTTCCTGGGGTGAGGCTCCTGCTCCATTTTCCAATTGGGTGTGCCGAATTTACACCTGTTTATCATAGCACTTCATTTTTAAAATGTCAAGTTGAATGTTTTCCTTTGTTAAAACCAATTCTGTGGAAGGAGCGGGCAGTTAGATGCTGACCTTTCACCGAGTAATGTAGAATCACAAGCTGAAAAGGGGTCACAAGGACTGGAAGAAGATGGCGCAGGCAATCTTGACTAGATCCCAGGATGCATTGCTGTCTCGCTTCAGCTACCCAATCAGCTGCCAGCAGGGTAGGTGACCATTTCAGGGATAGTAAGAAGTCTCACAACACCAAATAAAGTCCAACAAGTTTATTTGGAATCACGAGCTTTCAGAGCACTGCTCCTTCATCAAGTGAGTTGTTGGACTTTAACCTGGTGTTGTGAGATATTTTACTGTGCCCACCCCAGTCCAACGCTGGATCTTCGCATCATTTCAGGAATGGAAGCGAACACTAGGATGGCAATGATGGATGTGCTGCTGTTATTTTCAAAGAGTGGCTTCTCAAATACAGCTGAAGCTTTTTCTGATGATCCCGCTGATTGTCCAGGTTTGTCAGAAAGCCAGCAGACCAGAAAGGCTTGCGGATGCTCCAGTGTTGAATACACTTAAGGTCGCATAAGCAGAGTTTGTCCTCTTAGAGGAATCAAGGGATATGACCAGTGGGCAGGAATGTAGAGTTGAAACTCAAAGGCATATTAAATGGTGAAGCAAACTCGATGAGTTATGTGGTCTATTTCTTGTTCCCATTCCATGGTTCTTGCGAATCTGATCCTTTGGAGATCTATAGCCTGCTCATTGGTGACTTGGCTTCCTATGTAACTGCTATTGTGTTCCTCCTCTGCTTTCATTCCAGGATTCCTCACTAGAGTTCAAAGCCATTTCTTTTATTTTAATTCATTTGTGGGACATGAGCATTGCTGGCTGGACCAGCATTCATTGCCCAATCCTTAGTTGCCCTTTGGAGGGGAGTTGAGAGTCAACCACATTGCTTTGGTTCTGGAATCACATGTAGACAAGATCAGGTAAGGACAGCAGATTTCCTTTCCTCAAGGGCATCAGTGAACTAGATGAGGTTTTTTGACAATTGACAATGGTTTCATGGTCATCAGTAGATTCTCAATTCCAGATTTTTTTTTATTGAATTCAAATTCCACCATCTGCCATGGCAGGATTTGAATTCAGAATATTAGCTGAGTTTTTGGATTACTGGTCTAGTGATAATATTACTAGACTATCGCCTGTCCCTAAATGAGTAGCTCTTGTCACTAAAGAATCCTATCTTAAAGATGGGCAGGGAAGAATTAAAGCCTTGGACACTTAGAATGCCAGAGTACATAGATGTGTATTTTATTCTCTTACAGTTTATCACTGGTGAGGACAGGATTTATTACTCATCCCTAATTGCCCCTGTAAAGATGGTGGTAAACTACCTTCATGAGCTGCTGCAGTCTGTGTGGTACATTCACCATGTTGCCAGGAAAAGAGTTCCAAAACTCTGACCTAGTGACAATGAAGGAATATGGTTCTAAATCAAATAAAGGCAAAATACTGTGGATGCTGGAATCTGAAACAAAAACAGAAAATGTCAGAAAATCTCATCAGGAATGATTCTCACCCTGACTCGAAACGTTGACTGTATTCTCTCTGCTGATGCTGTCAGACTTGCTGAGATTTTACAGCATTTTCTGTTTGGTTGTAAGTCAGGATGATGCATGACTTTGAAGGAAACTTGCAGCTCATTCTGCATCTTCTGCCTTTGTTCTTTCAGGTGACAGAGGTCACAGGCTTGTAGGGTGCTTTTGAATGAGCTGCTGCAATGTATTTTGTAGATGATGCACACTGCTGTCACTGTATATCCGTCATTGGAGGGATGACTGCTTGAGTTGGTGGATGGGATGTTAAGCAAGCAGGTTGCTTTGTCTTGGATGTTGTCAAACATCTTGAGGGTAATCTTACCATCGTGCCCTACTGGCTAATGGGTGGGATGAACCGGTAAGATCTCACAATCTTACTGGCATCGGATATCTGGTGAGATCAACCACTTGCCCATTTCCGGCACAAAGCTGAATAGATTATGTAAATCTGATTTAAGTATCATTCCAATGTCAGTAACAAGTCCTGGACGCAATTATCTGGTCTCACTTGCCTGTCTGGGCTTGCCAGGAGAGGGTCTCTCTGATGAGAAGAGCAGCTGGTCTTCAGTAACAAGGACCAACCAGGGTTCCTCTACTGACGAGGGAGCTGGAGGCCATTTAGGAACCCCCAGAAAGTCAGGGGCAAGGGAAGATGCCTCTTAGGTAGTGTCAACCTGGCACCCTGCCAGTATCAGTCTGGCAAACTGGCAGTGTCCACTGGGCATTCAGGCACTGCCCACCAGCACTGGGCAATGGGAAGGAGGCAAGGGTGAGGAGACAAGGCCTACTTGGGAAGTAGGGACAGACCAGCAGTCTGGGATGGGCTGATCATAGCAGAAAGGAGAGGTGGACTATTGCTACTCTGCAATGGTGATCGGTGTGATGGGGAGCAGGGAGGATCAATAACTGCCACTCTGCGGTTTTGATGGATTGACGGGGGGGGGGTCAATCAGTCCAACCAGCAGGGGTAAGGAGGGGCTCGATTGGAATGACTGGAGGTGGAGGTGGCGGAGGTTGGGGGTGTTGGTTCATGATCATATAAATAGCTGATGGCCTAGAACCCTATGACTCTTTCAGACTGACTGTCCAGATCAGTACGATAATGAATGCATTGACTCCACCTTCTGAATAGGGCATCAATCACCATCTTGGTGCAATGCTGTGCCACTGACTGGAGATGCCATTCTTGTCTTATGTCTCCAGTGGGTCCTGTTACAAATCAAAGGTGTTGAGGTTAAGGGCAATGGTGACCTTCACTATCACATGCACTGGTTGACCATCATTGGAACTCAGCTTGCCCATCATTAAGATACAAAGATATGTGACAGTTTCTGATATCTGGAGGTCGCTCACCCACTCTGTACACCACCCTTGCCACTGGATACCTTCTTGACATCTGATCATGATCCTCTCTACAGCCTTCTGCCACTTCCCCATCCTGAGGCTACCCCAGCAGGTGGCTGGCCATAAAGAGTCCAGGTGCCTTTGGCTGCCCCTCCCTGTTTCCTAGGTGTCCTTCCTCACTGAAGAGCCAGCCTCCTGAGTGGCAGGTGGGCATACCGGGTTTTTAGAGCCAGTGACCCAGATGCTTCCTCCAAGCACTTTACCTTTCCAGCATCCTTCCAATGCACTATTTGCCAGCAGCAAGATAGCAGTATGAACCTGGCACCCAAGTTTCCTCTCCTCATAACAATATATTCTGACTACATAGTGTGGCCTTCCTTTAAACTCGCGGTCCCTCACTTGATTGCTGTTGAATTCAGCACTTATCTGATCTGCCAATTTGTTCCTGTCCTAATATACCTGCTGGGTTTCTGTAAAATCCCAGTCGGTTGATGCTAGTGGCTTAAGCAATTTTGTCCAGATCCACCTCTGTATTGACTTGACATGCTACCCGCCTCTCACCTCCAAGGCCATCTGCAAAAGGGCCAGAAAGTGCCAACTATGGAATGATTACAACACAGCAGAAGGCCTTTAGGTCATGGTGCCTATAACAGTTCTTTACTAGAGCAATTCCCTTGCCCTTTCCACAAAGCTCAGCATTTTTCTTTTCTGGTATTTATCCAATTTTCTTTTGAAAGCCATATTGAATCTGCCTCCACCACATTCTCAGCTGGTGCATTCCAGAACCTAACTGCACACTGCGTCAAAATGTTTATCCTCATGTGTTTTGCCAGTCACTTTAATTAAGTGTTCCCTGGGCCCTGACACTGTTTGTGAATAGAAACTCTGGGCCATGTCTGATGAAGGGGCAGTGTTCCAAAAGCTAGTGGTTTTTGCTACCAGATAAACCTGTTGGACTTTAACCTGGTGTTGTGAGACTTTTTACTGTCCTGGTACTTCTGCCAATAGAGAAGTTCAACCCTATCTATACTGACCAGACCAATCATGATATTGAATTTCACTTCTTACTGTAGAACATTAGCTTCTCCAATATATTCATATGACACAATAGTTAGCACTGGTGCCCCACAGTGTCAGGGATCCAGATTCAATTCCCAGCTTGGGTCACTGTTTGTGCAGAGTCTGCACATCCTCCCTCTGTCAGCCTGGATTTCCTCCAGGTGCTCCAGGTTCCTCCCACAGTCTGAAAGATGTGCTAGTTAGATGCATTGACCATGCTAAATTCTCCCTTAGTGTACTCAAACAGGTGCCAGATTGTGGTAACTAGGGGATTTTCATAGTAATTGCATTGCAGTGTTAATGTAAGCCTTCTTGTGACACTAATAAATAAGCTTAACTGGAGTTCCTCATCCCTAGAACCATTCTCTTAAATCTTTTTGACATCCTTGTTTAAGCCTTCATATTCTTGTTGAAGTGTAAAGCCCAGAATTAGATACAGTGTTCCAAATGAGGCTGAGGCAATCTCTTATAAAGGTATTTGCAAAAGGATATACTGGCTATGGAGGGAGTACAGAGAAGGTTCACCAGGCTGATACCAGAGATAGGGGGTTGACTTATGAAGACAGATTGAATAGACGGGGTCTATACTCGTTAGCGTTTAGAAGGCTGAGGAGACATCTTATAGAGACTTACAAGATAATGCAGGGGCTACATAGGGTAGAGGTAGAGAGATTCTTCCCGCTTAGAAAGGATATCAGAGCTTGAGGGCACAGTCTCAAAATAAGGCAGGGGGCTGTTTAGAACTCAAAGGGTGGTGAATCTCTGGAATTCTCTGCCCATTGAAGTGGCGGAGGCTACCTCATTGAATATATTTAAGTCACGGGTAGATAGATTCCTGATAGACAAGGGAATTAAGGGTTATGTGAAGAAAGCGGGAAAGTGGAATTGATTCACTTCAGCTCATCCATGATCTTACTGAGTGGCGGGGCAGGCTCGAAGAGCTGGATGGCCTACTCCTGCTCTTATTTCTTATATTCTTATAACAAAGATCAAAGAGCAACACAGCACGGGAAACAGGCCCTTCGGCCCAACAAGCCCGCGCCGCCGTCCTAATGTCTTAATGACATTTCCATGACTTTAGGCTATGCCTATTGTGGAAGATTCCCATATATTCATCTTATTCATAGATTCCCTTATGTTCATCAAAGTGTTCTTGCATTTGTACTGTATCTATAAAACTCAGGATCTCGTGTCTTCTCAACTACTTTCTTAGTCTGCCCTGCTACATCCAACAATTTATGCACATATATTCCTTGGTCTTTCTGTTCCTGCACCCCTTTAGAATTGTAACCGTTTCTTTACACATCGCTCCCTGTTCTTCCTACCAAATTAATCACTTCAGATTCCTCTGCATTAAATTTCACCTGCAGCTTGTCCGTCCATTTCACAGCCCCATAATCATCTTGAAGTACATTATTCTCCTCATAGTTAACCCGTTTTGTGTCATCTGAAAAACTTAAAATTGTGCTTTGCACACTCAATTTTAAGTCATTTATTTATACAAAATATATCAGTCCAATCTTAGTTGTTTCTCTGTACGTTCACTTCATGTCAAATAAAATAACTTCATGATTCCTAGTAGTGGATAATATAGACGATCACGATAATCTACAAAACAATATCGATAGGTTGATGGAGTGGGTGGTAAAGTGACAAATGGATTTTAACATAGAGAAGTGTGAGGTGATGCATTTAGTGAGGTCAAACAGTTTTAGGGAATACACAATAAATGAGAATATCCTAAAAAGGATGAAATGAAAGAACTTCATATACAACATTTCTCACTTCATCAGCCATGATCAAAATGAATCGCAGAACAGGCTCAAAGGGCTGGATGATCCACTCCTGCTTCTACTTTCTATATTTCTATAAGTACACATGCCCCTAAAGGCAGCAGTTCAGTAGACTAGGCTGTAAAGAAGGCATATGGAATGCTCCCCTTCATTGGCAGAGGTATCGAATATAAATAGGGCAGTACAGTGGTTAGCACAGCTGCCTCACAGTGTCAGGGACTGAAGTTCAATTCCAGCCTTGGCTAACTGTCTGTGTGGAGTTTGCACATTCTCCTCATGCCTCTGTGGGTTTCCTCTGAGTGCTCTGGTTTCCTCTCACGCTAAAAAGACATGTAGGTTAGGTTGTTTGGCCACACTAAATTGCCTCATAACGTCAGGGGAAATTAGCAAGGTAAATACATGCATTTTGGAAGGTCTAATACAGATAGGAAATATACAGGAAATGGCAGCATCCATAAGAGTATTGATAGGCAAAGGGATCTGGGTGTACAAGTAAGTAGGTTACTGAAAGTGGCAATGCAAGTGGAGAAGGTAGTCAAGAAGACATTCAGCATGCTTGCCTTCATTGGCCAGGGGCACTGAGTTTAAAAATTGGCAAATTGTGTAGCTTTATAGAACCTCAGTTAGGGTGTACTCAGTACATAGTGTTCAATTCTTTTCCACACTACCAGAAGGATATGGAGGCTTTGGAGAGGGTACAGAAAAGATTGACCAGGATGTTGCCTGGCATGAAAGGCATTCACTATGAGGAGAGATTGCAGAAACTTGGTTTGCTTTCACTGGAACGACAGTGGTTGAGGGACAATCTGATAGAAGTCTACAAGATTATGAAAGGTATGGACAGAGTGGAAAGTCAGAAGGTTTTTCCAGGGTGGAAGAGTCAATTACTGGGGAGCAGAGGTTTAAGGTGCGAGGGGCAAGGTTTAAAAGAGGTATACAAAGCAACAGAAGGTGGGGGTGTCTGGAATTTGCTGCTGAGAGAGGTCATGGAAGCAGATACGATAGTGACTTTTAAGGGGCGATTTGGTACACGAATAGAGGGATATGGTCCCTGGAAAGGTAGGAGCTTTAGCTCAGTAGGGCAGCATGGTCGGTACAAGCTTGGAGGGCTGAAGGGCCTGTTCCTGTGGTGTCATTTTCTTTGATCTTTGTACGGGCATAGGGCCTATGAGGATTTTTTTTGTCAGTGCAGGCTCGATGGGCTGAATGGCCTCATTCTGCATTCCGAGATTCTATGATTCAAATCTGACTTTGTTTCACTTACTTTTTTCTTGGTCTATCTTTGAAAAGACTGAGGGTGAGGGTGGCGCACCGAGCAAATGTGAAAGATACAAGTGTCCCTCAAGCAAGTTCTATAGCAATGCTCCTGAGTTGCACCGTGATGTAACTGTGATACTTGATAGCGTGGCTGCATTCCTCAATGTCGGACATTGAGACTAATTATCAAAATGACTTGCCTTGCAGTGCCCAAGAGAACATTTAAGGGAAGGCTCAAACTAGGCAGCAGCTGCAATTGGACTATCTGAACCCAGTCCTCAGTGGGCACAGGCCCACTGAACAAACTTATCTATATTTGCACTGATCTGACATTCCTACTCAGCTGGTGTGGGAATTGTAAAAATATAACAATCATTAGGGAATGCATTTCTAGCATTGGGGTTGAGGTACACTGTTGGGACACTGCAACAGGAGCTTTATATTTATCCACGCTGTCTAAATCTCAGAAGGCTTGATACTGACAAATGCAAAAAGTGGATTTTTTTTCAGTTCAGTTCCCCAGCATTAACATTCACAACTTTATATCAACATTACATTCACTAACCTAATTTATAAGATTGAATGTTGAGAGGCAACTGGAGTACCAGTAGTGTAGAATTTTAGTTCCACAAATTGTTATCAGCCTAGTTTGATCGCCGAAGCTACTTTCACCAGAGCTAGAGCTTCTCCTGTGCAAGGGCACTGTAAGGGGGAACTGAATTTGAATCTTTCCTCATTAGCAAGGGCTTTAGTCATGGAGTGGATCTCAAACAGAGGAAAAACTGGTTAAAAATTAGGAGCTATTGAAACTATTGCCTTCACACTCACACAGGGCACAGTATTGAAAGCACCCACACAGATGCTTTGTAAATTTTTACCTCAGATTGGTAAGAAAATTGACAGCAAATCTTAGGAGAGAAAAACAGATTGATGACAAAAATAAAATTTCCAACTCGTTTGAGAAATATTTACATTTATCTTTTCCCAAAATTCCTTTCATTTATTTTCTATATCAGAACACAAGAGCTATGAACTCCCCTTCCCATTTATAGTTCTATTGGGAATAACAACATTCAACTTGTGCCACTTAAGAATGATGCTACTAGGTAAAGTATGTGTTCCCATGGATGTACTGCATGTTCTATTTAAATGTATACAGATTCCATTCTTGCTCGGGTTCAGCAATCTTTGGCCTCTTTGATGGTTGTGTCCCAATGAGCAGGAGTTTGGGAAGTTCACACATCCTTTCAAATATTTGCTACAGGGTTGTGGTCAAGCAGACGCTGCCACCACTGAGTGATCTACAGCCTACACTGCCAGAGGTGCTGGTGTAATGGCATTCTGCGGGCAGTGCATTGCTGCAGTTTCCAGTCTTTGTGAGCTCGCTGCAGGATGCCAAGATATTTACAGCCTGAGACCAGATGGGAAATGAGCCACTGCCACATGCAAGAAAAGAGGTCAAACGGGGATTTTTCTTTATCAAATGGATTAATGATTGAACAGCTAAACAGTGTTTCTCTGTTAAAGCAGCAATTATTTTTTATTAATCATTCCCATCCGCACATTACTTCCACCACTCGTTGAAGTGACTCGATTATCGAGTGCTGAGTAAGACAAATGATTTTAGCTGCACTTGAAAGTTTATTAATGATGTGCTATTAATTATAAAAATTAAAGTTGGAAGGATTAGTTGTTCTTTATATTTTGGAGTCTCGGCTTAATTAATGTTGATTCAGTGTTACACATGAGTAGAAACGACAAGAATGGTACCATTTTAACAAAAAAAAGCGATATTGTGAAAATCCTTAAAGGAAATGTACAGCAATATTACCCTGTCTTTTATGTGATATAAACACATGCTTAAGCTTCCTTTCCCTGCAATTCTCTAACATATGGAAAACATACGCATAGTTTTTTTTCTCTAATAATTAATTAGCTTTGTTGGAACACTTGGTTTGCAAATTTAATACAGGCAGTAACCCAGTAAAAATAGAGGGGCAGATCAGGTTGATTTTGCAATTGATATTGGCTGGAATTCAGGGGTCTCATTCGCTCTGCCATTGCGGCCAGTGAGAATGGAGAGTTTAGTACTCAGCCACTCACAGCGACAGGACCAGAGAATCACACTGTGGACAAAGTTGGAGATCCCAGCCATAAAATCCCTATAGTCCAGAAGCAGGCCATTCGATCCATCGGGCCAGCACCGATAACAATCCCACTCAGGCCCTAACCTCATAACCCCACATATTTACCCTGCTAATCTCCTTGACACTAAGGGACGATTTAGAATGGCCAATCAACCTAACCCACACAATTTTGACTGTGCAAGAAAACTGGAGCACCTGGAGGAAAGGCACAGAGAGAATCTGCAAACTTCACACAGTTACCCAAGGCTGTAATTGAACCCGAGTCCTTGGCGCTGTGAGGCAGCAATGTTAACCACTGTGCCACCTGATTTGATTGAGCTAGTATCTGATTGTTGGGCTATTACGTTGATATTATAGATTTCTATGCCGAGTTGTCTACCCCTTTATCGTCCCATTGATTTTGTGAGAATATTTTTGATTGATCCAGAAAGGATGCATCAATTTGTAAGCAAACTCATGTATAACTGAGGCAAATCATAGAATTATAGAAACCCTACAGTGAAGAAAAAAGCCATTTGGCTTTTCGAATCTGCACCGACCACCATCGCATCCAGGCCCTGTCCCCATATCCCTACATATTTACCGGCTAATCCCTCTAACCTATGCATCTCAGGACATTAGGGGACAATTTCAGCATTGCCAATTAACCTAACCCGCACATCTTTGGATTATGGGAGGAAACCGGAGCACCCGGAGGAAATCCATGCAGACATGAGGAGAATGTGCAAACTTCACAGAGACAGTGACCCAAGCCAGGAATCGAACCTAGGTCCTTGGAACTGTGAAGCAGCCCCAAATATTATTTCGAATTGCAGTGTCTATTTGCTCTGGGCAGAATTTTACCGAGTATGATCCAGCCCAAGGCCAACAGAGAAGCTTGCCCACCCCCAGAATCATGCCAGTAAAATTCTGACTTCTGTATTTTATTTTGTGAGTCTGTTTACCATTCCTGCTCACTATGCTCAAATAGTTTAAGCATGAGCTCAAAGAAAAGTAAACTAAACTGGAAGTTGCTGGAAATTAAGCCCTGTAAATATTGAGAGGACAATTCAGAACAATGTAAATCAATCCTGTTACAAGGAGCAGAATGATACACAAGTGGCCATGTAAAATTAAACGGTCGGAATTCCCCATTCACTCAAACCCAAATGTAGTTTCACGCTTGGGTTGGTAGGCCTAGGGCAATAAACCCACCCATTCACCTATTAAGGCCCTTAAATGGTTAACGTCCATTTCAGGACTTTATCCTGCTTCAATTTTTATGCTCTCAGGAGTGGGTGGGATAGTGACACTAAACACTTTCCCCCAACTTCAGGTGGGTCAGAATTGGGATTCTCTTGGCACACTGAAGAACCAGGATGCCTTCCCTCCTCCCCACCACCAACCTATCTTCCATTGCTGCAATCGCCATCTGGCCTGATCCACCCCAGGTTGCCCCTACCTTCTCACTCGCAGGACTCACACCCAGTCAGAGAGCCGCAGTACTGCCTCTGGACACCACAGTGCTGTGCCTGACCTGGTTGAAGAGCTGTTGGGCAATCTGATTGGCTGACAGTTCTCAAAGACAGGACTTCTTTCCAAAGGTAAATGGAAGTCCCACCAACTGCCAAACAACACTCAGACTGTTGGGATGAAGAGTGCTGATTGCTCAGCATCCTTAATATTCTGTTCTTAGAAACTTGTGTCATTTCTGAATTGCTCCAAAATACAAAATATCCAACAATCTCATTTCTGCCATTTTTGGGATGAACGTCCATTTGTGGCAAAACAATTGCTGAACAGACACCATGCAGCAATCACCAGCAGGAATGTTCTCTTCCTGTCAGGGAACATTTCAGCAGTGAAGGGCATTCAGCCTCTGATCTTCAGGTAAGTGTTCTCCAAGGCGGCCTACAAGATACCCGTCAACACAGAATCACCGAGCAAAAACTGATAGCAAAGTTCTGCACACGTGAGGACGGCCTCAACCGGAATCTTGGGCTCATGTCACACAACATGTAATCCCCTATCATTTGGCCTGGGTTTGCAAAATCCTTCCAATTGTCCTGTCTTAAGACAATTCATACCTCTAATTTCCTAATACAGATGCTTTGACATCAAAACATAGAAGAATGAATAGGCCATTCCACTCTTTGGACTTGCTCAGCTGTTCATTCTGATCATGGCTGATCATTAAAATCAATATCCTGATCCTGCCTTCCCCCCTTCTTAAAAGTTATTTATTTATTAGTCTCAAGTAAATTTACATTAACACTGCAATGAAGTTACTGTGAAAATCCCCTCGTCGCCACACTCTGCTGGTGCTTGTTTGGTACACTGAGGGAGACTGTGGGAGAAAACCAGAGCACCTGGAGGAAACCCACGCAAACACGGGGAAAACGTCAAACTCCACATAGACAGTGACCCAAGCCAGGAACCAAACCTTGATCCCTAGCGCTGTGAAGCAGCAATTCTAAAAACAGCATGACCCTTGATCCCTTTAGCCCCAAGAGCTATATCGAAATTCTTCTTGCAACCACACAATGTTTTGACTTCAACTATTTTTGGTGGTATTAATTTCCACAGATTCACCACTCCTTAGGTGAAGAAATTTCTCCTCACCTTAGTCGTAAAAGGTTTACCTCTTATCTCAAACTTTGACTCCGAGTTCTGGACTCCCCATGAGTAGGAATATTCTTTCTGAAGCTACCCTGTTAGAATTTTATAAGCTTCTATGAGATCCCCTCTCAGTCTTCTATACCCTAATGAATACAATCCTAACTGACTTAGGCTGGAATTTTATCGGCCTGTCCGCCATGGGAATCAGAGTGGATGAGGGGAGCATGGGAAGGTCTGTTAACCTCAGATGGGATTTTATAGTTTCGGGATGAGCATGGCCATAAAATCCTACTGTTAGTCTCTCTTGATATGACAGAGTTTCCATCCCAGGAATCAGCCTGCTAAATCTTTACTGCAATCCCTCAAAAGCAAGGATATCCTTCTTCGGATAGGAAACCTTAAAACCTCACTTAGTAGATTAAATTTGACCCAAAGTAAACCTTGAATGACTGAAAAATTGACAGATGCAATTTTGGATCAATTATTAACCAGTTACTGTTAATAAGCAAAACTGGTTCTCACTTTGCACAGTTTATGCCTGTAAGATAGGAACAACACCATCTAATTCCTACCTCATATTTTCTCACTTGTTTGATTTTTAAAATTCATTCGTGGGGTGTAAGAGTCACTGGCTGGTCTGGCATTTATTGCCCACCCTAATTGCCCTTGAAAGGGAGGTGATGAACTGCCTTCTTGGACCGCTGCAGCCCGTTTGGTGTAGGCAAACTCACAGAGTTGTCAGTAGGGAGTTCCAGGCTTTTGACTCAGCGACGGTAAAGGAACAATGTATTTTAGAAAAGTTTAGATTGAAGAGTATTTTGAAATGTAAACAATTTTGCCCTTATGATCAATGATCTTAAACATTTTCAAGTTTTCACCAGTTTTGTTTCTGCTCAGAAGCACAGCTTGGAGTGGGAGCGAGCATATGTGGAACCTTGAACACAAACATGCCATAGAATATTAACACACTGTGGCATAGTGTCACATGTATGATAATATTGCACATACGGTATATAACAGGAACGTCTAATATTTTAATTTTTTTATTCATTCATGGAATATGGTATCACTGACTGGGTCAGCATTTATTGTCCATCCTTAATTGTCCTTGAATTAAGGCTGTTTCAGAATCAATCACATTGCTGAGGATGTGCAGCCTTGATGAGGAGATGCCAGCATTGGATTGGGGTAAACACAGTTAGAAGTCTTACAACACCAGGTTAATCCAACAGGTTTATTTGGTAGCAAACACCACTAGCTTTCAGAACTCTGCTTTTTTGTCAGATGAGTGGAAGATCAGGTCTCAATATCCTCCCTGAACGCTGAACATTTAAGAACATGTGGGAAAAGTGTTCAGGGAGGCTATTGAGAGCTGATCTCCCACTCACCTGATGAAGGAACAGTGCTCCGAAAGCTAGTGGCTTTTGCTACCAAATAAATCTGTTGGACTTTAACCTGGTATGATAAGACTTCTTATTGAAGATGTAGAGTTCAGATCAAGTAAGGATGGCAGATTACCTTCCCTAAAGGGCATTAGTGAATCAGATGGGACATTACAACAATAGACAGTAGATATCATTAGACATTGGCTTACAGATTTTTTTAAAAATTGAATTAATATTGGTGGATCTTGAACTGGGGTCCCCAGAGTTTTACCCTGGTCTCTGATTACTAATCCAATGACAATACCACTATACCATTGCCTCCCCACTGAATGTAAGTTGCAGCCATTTCACACGCCACTCTTAGTAATAAGTCCCTGTTTCTTCAATGGACTGTATTTGGCATTAGATATACGGACTGATTTGAGATTGGACCTTACTATAAAGCACCCAATGAAGGGAGAGGTGATGGCCTAGTGGTATTATCATTAGATGATTAATCCAGGAATTTAGCTAATGTTCTGGCGATCTGGGTTTGAATCCCACGATGGCAGATGGTGGAATTTGAATTCAACAAAAAATATCTGCAATTAAGAATCTACTGATGACCATGAAACCCTTGTCAATTGTCGGGAAAAATCCATCTGGTTCACTAATGGTCTTTAGCGGAGAAAATCCGCTGTCCTTACCTGGTCTGGCCAACATGTGACTCTGGAGTCACAGCAATATGATCGACTCTCAGCTGCCCTCAGTCAGCTGGGATGGACAATAAATACTGACTAGCTAGGTTTACTCATGTCCTACAAATGAATAATAAAAAAAGCTGGAATTAAGATTGTGTCAATCTAAATGTGATTTTAAATTCTGTAGTTGAATTTTCAGTATCTGGGCAAAGTGAAGATATGTAAATATTTAAAAAGCTTCAATAATTCCCATTATATCAATCATGCCAATTTTATGATTTAATTTGACCCATATTGATTTTTTTAATAACTCAGTCTTTTATTCAGCTGGGTTAGAATGATGGTCCAATTTGATACTAAAGTACAACAGCACACTTGTTAAAAGTCACAGAACAAGAAGCTTATGAATTTTGAAACAATATTGCAGATAACAGAATCCCTATGTTGCAGAAAGAGGCTGTTTGGCCCATCAAACCTGCAATGACCTCATCTATCCCCAAAACCCACATATTTATCCTCAAATCCCTCTTTCACTAATGGACAATTTAGCATGGCCAATCAACCTATCTTGCACATTTTTCGGACTGTGGGGGGAAGCCAGAGCATCCGGAGGAAACCTACCCACAGGGAGAATATGCAAACTCCACACAGACAGTGACCCGAGACTGGAATTGAACCCGGGTCCCTGGCACTAAGGGGCAGCAGTGCTAACCATTATGCCAATGTACCTAAAACAGCCATTAGTAGATTCATTACAAGTATGTTGAATTGGAACTGACATCAAACTCATCCACAAACTGAACGAAACACAAATGTGATAGAACGAGGTTAAACAAATGGAGAAGTTGCTTGAAAACAGCAAGTGAAAATCCACATTCAGTGAATAACGTGACAGTGCCTGTTTTCTCTAATGAACTGCTGACACAATTGCAAGGCTGGATGATTTCAAAACGTGTGATTCGTGAGAGCAAAATTCCACCAACGTTTGCTTAATCACAGAATAAAGCAGGTATTCTCCCACTCTTGTTAGAAGTATTTTTGCCCCTCTGGGTGGATTGTTGTAGGTGCAGGCTCAATGGGCTGAATGGCCTCTTTCTGTACTGTAGGAGTTTTATGGATTCTATGATCGAGAATATTGTTCCAAAATTCATAAACAAGAGAATGGAGAGTTTTTTTAAATGCATGGGATCCGGATGCTGCTGGCAAGGCTGGCATTTATTGTTCATCCGTACATGTCTTAGAGAAGGTGGTGGTGAGCATTCTTCCTGAACCACTGCAGTCCATGTGATAAAGGTACCCACCACCGCCCCCAACCTCACCCCACAGTGCCGTTAGATAGGGAGCTCTAGGGATGGAATTTACCCATCTCGCCCACCATGGGAATCGTAGCAGGGGGGAAAAACATTTGGTGGACCATGCAAAGGTTTGTTGACCTCAGGCAGGAATTTTTGGCCTTGGGACAAGCATGCCTGGAAAATCCCACCCCAGAATCTTGATCCAGCGACAGTGAAGGAATGGTGGTCGTTCTGTTGGATGTTCATTTCTATTCAGTAAATGAGTTGATTTTGAAGTTAGAACACCCACAAAATTGATGTACAGTTTCAATAGGAAATTCTTAATAAATAATAACCAGAAATCAAACATTCATCATTGCCTCTGAGGCCTCAAGGCTGCACAGTTGAAACAAATTATGGGTTAATGCTTAATAATTTCCAGTTCAAAGAATTTTACCATTGTCTCTAATGAAAGAAACTCTTGGCTGTCATTAGCGGACTGAATTAACAAGTTTCCATGAAAATAGTCAGCGCTGTGTTACTGCAAGTGGAACTGACACGCAGAAAATTCCACAACATGAGTGGAACAGCATATGGGAAAGATACGCTCACAACATTAACAGCAAAAAGGAACAGGAAATCAAACACTGTCTAGAAGTAACTGGCATGTTTTCCCGGAAGTTTGGCTCTGAGTGTAACAGATACAGAACTTCTGGAAAAAATTCAGAAGGAACCTGGGAAAAGGCAACTGGAATTGGAATTGGAACCAAATTAACCTGAACGATTACCGTAGCTTTCCTTAGAAAGAGCTGACATATTGGGTACCACTCCTGTAAATCAGTTACCCGATCTGATCTACAAATAATACCATGAGGAACAAAAGATGGGCTGATAAAGAAAAGTCATTAAAGAAAAGACTGGGGTAACACGTCTCCTCGCTGTGGCTTTGAATGCAGTGCAGCTGATAGGGTATACATGGTTTCTCACTTTGCTGGCTGAAGTAGCCCCTGAAACCTTCTAATCTAGCCCTTGAAAGCCAAGCAAAACAGTTTTATTTAGCTGTTCTACTTGTCATCCAAATGTAAAAGCTGTGTTGCAGATCAGTTGCCCTATTATCAAAGTTCTTTGGAAGTGTTTACCAGGTCTGCTGCATGATGGTCAACTCATCTATCACTGCAGTTTTACATAAGGCAACAAGTTGAAAATCTACCCATATATTTCTCATTTACTGCTTTGTCCCTTTTATATTCTGTGATCCCAGAGTTTTGCCTCTTTGTTGGATAAACATAGAAGATAGGAGCAGGAGGACGCCATTTAGCCCTTTCAGCCTGTTCTGACATTCATTACAATCATAGCTGATCATCCAACTCAATAGCCTAATCCCCAAAACTTTGATCACATTCACCCCAACTGCTATATCTAGCCACTTCTTGATTACATTTGCAGCCTCCTGAAAATATTAAGATGATTTCAGACTCCATCCCAAATCATCCTATGCTCTCTTCTATGGTTTCACTGCTTCCCTGATCTCTCTAACCATCCCCCTGTATATAAACTTTTCTACCTGACTTTCATTTTACACCCTCAACTTGCCATCTCATCTGCCGTCCTTACTATCAGAATTGTACCTATGCCAGTTCCTGGTAGATGTAAGTTCTGTTGCACCTACCAGGGCTACATAGTGTTCCAAACTAGAAACATGTGCTGCCTAAGCTCCATAAGGTAAGGAACATCTTGGCTTAGGTGCGAGGAAAGTGAGGAGAAAAAAGTTAACTCAATTGGGTAGCGCCCAAATACTAAGTTAACATCCCTCTCTCCACTCATTGCTAGTCAAACTTAGGAACATAGGAATATAGGATCAGAAGTAGGCCATTCAGCCTATCTAGCCTGCTTCACCATTCAGTTAGATTGTGGGCTGATCATCTACCTCAATGCATTAAGAAACCCAAAATTACCTTAGAGGTTAGGAACACTAAGCCCAAATTAATCTTGGACATCCAGCGCATGGGAGTGGACTGCTATGCACACTTTGGCAGCCTCACGTTGTTTGGCCCAAGACATGTCTTGCACATCTGCATCTAGAGGAAAAAGAAGAAAAGTGGAGAAACCCAGATGAGGTGACTGGATGTGGACTGCTAGAGTCAACAAGAGTTCAGAGAGAGGGACTGGGGAGTGGGACAGGAAGCACAAAAGGAAGTCCCAGGTAAGGCACAATACAGATCCCAGGAAAGTTCAATTAAATGTTAGGAGCAGAGAAATAGACTCCAAGTTAGAGAATGGGTTGTGGGGGACCCTGGAGAAGTCCTGGTAGTTGAAAAGAGCTAAAGAGAAACACTGAAGATCCAAGAAGGGAGTAAAAGGTTGGTGCCAACGGTTGGGACAAAGGTAGCCATTTGCAGCAATGGTTTTCTTCTTGTCATGACCAAAGAGCTAAAATCATGCTTGCAAATTGATACTTCAGAGTATTGTTGGGAATACAGAACAAGAGAACCTCAGAGGTGAAATTGAAGCCTTATGAGGTGGACTATCATCGAGGCCATCACAGTTGGACTGAATTTTGGAGAGAATTTCAAGGCGAGATTTTCAAAAGTAAAGACTGGAAACTCTCATGAGAAAGGTTAAATTTTGGTGAAATGGTTGACTCACATTGTGACAAATGTCTGGTGGGTTGCTGAGAAATCCATGGAATTTATTTTGGTCACATCTGTCACTTATTATGTGTCAACCACAATTTGCCTGTTAATCCACATGTACTTCAGTCTGACCCCAAACGTTAAGATGTGAGACAGATATTGTAATTGTTTTATATTTCTGACCCTTGTATAGCAACATTTATTTTTGTTTGTTCAAAACCCATGGAATTTTGTGGATTGTTTTCACCGAGTGAGTGTCATAAATCTCAAACTTTGCCTACTCTAAGTAAAACATTATTGGTCCGTTACCGGATTCTCAGAACAGTTTGGGGGATCTGGCTAAGGATCTCAACAAATGCCACTTTCACATGCTATTCCCATATGCTTTGATGTCATTAGTATCCAGAAACCTATCAATCTCAGTCTTCAACATGCTCACTGAGTGAGCTTCCACAGTCCTCTGGGATTGAGGGTTCCAAAAATTCACCACCCTCTCAGTGAAGAAATTCCTCCTCATATCAGTCCTAAATGGTTGCCGTTATTCTGAAATTGTGTCCCCAGTTCTTGCCAGCCAGAGGAAACATCTGCCCTGTATCACCCTGTAAGAATTATGTAAGTTTCAATGAGATCACCTCTCATTCTTTGAAACTCTTTGATTTCCTGCTGTATTGTTTTATCTCTTTGTGACTTAAAATTAAGTCTTTTGGAGGCCTCAGCAGTTTAGGGTTGTTCATTTCTCATGAAGCTAGATTTCCATATTAGCTGGCATGTGATCCTGTAACAGGAGTGGTTTCCTCTTCAATTCTATTCCGCAGCCAGCTCCACACATACACATATACACATGCATGCAGCACTGACTTGTCTAATCCACTGAGCACTGATAGTCACTTGGGGAATATTTTCCATGGATCCATGTGGAATATTTATATTATATATTGAATTTCATTTGCATTTGTGAGCTTTTAAATATGCTTTTTGCTATGTTATAGGTGTTATACAAATGCAATTTCTGTGCTTTTATACTTAGGATTCGCTGTAAAGTGAGGGACGTTATAGCTGAAATGGGTCAACATTCGACCTAAACAACTTCTTAAAAATGCAATAAAGATGTATTATTCTCTTGTGACTTCTGTCAATTTTGATTGGCACTGGATGTTAAGCCTAACACATAACAAATTTTCAGTTGCACGTTGAGATTCTGGTCTTAATAATGAGAACAAGAAACAAAATCAAAATAGAATAAATGTGGACAAGAAGGCAGAAGTATACAGACAAGGAGAAGATAGAATGATTCAAAAGGAAATGAGGAAATACAGAATAGGGCAGAAATGGGCACATGTTAAAGTAAGAGAATATGGGAAAGAAATATCAATTGATGGATGATATTTGAATGAGGAGTTTCAGCAGCAGTAAGGCATTTTGTCATGTAATCCACCTTTGTTCTTGAATGTAATTCTATGTGATTCTATAAAAACAGTTGTATGAAGAACTTTAGCAGTTCTCCTGAGGACAATCATTGCATAAACCCAGTTTTCTGTCCATATCCTGTTGAGGTGGAGCATTGTAACGAGGAAAGCGAAGAGCTGGCATTCATAGCCAAGAGAATTGACATTGCACGTCCAGTCGCAGCATGGTTTCCTGATTAGTTAGGATAACATGGAAATCAGAGGTCTTTGAGGTTTAAAATGTAGGAAATTGTGAAAAAGAACAACAAATAAAAACATTGTTTAATGCCGTCTTTCCACAAATAATCAGTGCAAGATGCAATTTGCTTAAGACATCTGATTGCTTCCACATCTGTGATGAGTCTTTCAATGCACACAAAAGTCAAATAAAGTTTATTTTGGATTGCTGCACTCTTCTAATAAATACTGCACAGCTTAGAAGAAGTACATCATATATTTCCCCTATCAACTGTGCAGGGAGGCTGTTGAAAAAAGACCAAAGGAGTGATCATTAAGACAAAATAAATGAATACTTTCTTAAAATTCCATTCATTTTCCATACTGCCAAAGATTACCAGGACATCCTCTATATTATGGCTTATTGAGAGAGCGTCCTCACAGTCTCCTGACTCCCTGTTCCCTTGAATGCTTTTTTTATCCTCCTCTTAAATCAATGCCAGAACAGTGGCAGCATGGGACGAAACGGCATGGCAATGCACGTTTTCAGTGCCTCCCGGTAATACTTCAGTTCATTCTCTGAGAAAGGGATATTGAATAGATTCAAGAAACAGAATTTTCTTTGGCAGAAAATGCAACTTCAACATATTAAAAGGTTCATTCTGGTAAAAGAAAGGGTGACAAAGCCACTATTTTTTGTTGCTATTTTTGGACAGGTAACAATATATTTGTCCAAAATAAATCAAACTGGAATGGAAGCAGTCAAAAGATTCAAAAATGCCACCCCATTCCTTGTGAAAATATAAATAAGGCATTTCAGTATAATCCTTTTTTTAGTTGGCAGAAAGGATTGCCATGAATGTCTATATGACTCATTGTTGGATCTTGGACAGAACAATTACCTTTCTTCTATATAGCATTCTACTCAAACTAATCCCACCCCACACCCATATTATTCTTTCAAAATTCTACTTTTAAGTTCTTATAAGCTGCATGTTTGCCATCTGTGGCCCTAGTTCTCATGGTCACCCTCAATGTCAGTGAAAGAAACCTTCAAAATGGGTGATCAGCCTCAACCAAGATTTAATTTCGGAAAGATCTTTACGTATTCAAATTAAAATCCCTGCCTCAACATACCTGAAAGCTGCAAGAAATAGAATGGTCAAATGCTATCTAAAGAAGAACAAAGCAGCATCTGTTCATTATTGCCGGTGATTTTTTGTTACAGTTTTGTTGACATATCAACTTGGCATTGGGATTGAACAGATTAGTTGGGTGAACCATGAACATCCTGTTATCTATTACTGTAAAGATTACCTGAGGACTTTTATATGCTTATCATAGCAAACAAAATATAGTTTTCAGTTTTGCACTCTGTCCTGCCAGTTGTATCAAAATGCTTACGGACCTTTCACACAAACGGGCAAACAACAGTAAGAATCACTTTTAGACAGTAATCCCAAGAAAATTTACAGACCATATACTGTTATCCTTCCCAGCAGCCGGAAATTATATGGTTACACTTCCAAATGCCCTTAAGGGATAGCAGCGTGCCATCACTAGAGGGGAAGTGTGTCATGTGATCCAACCCTAGCTTTCCTTTGCCTGTGAGCAGAACACATCTAACACAGCTCTGTTGTTGATGCCTTCAAGCTTTCCATTCATGTATATAATTTTCTAACAAATGAACCCATAATGTGTTTATACCACCCATTATGAATTATAAAATACAACACTGTCATACTACTGTTGACATATCAGCCAGAATTTTATCATCCCACATGCCACGGGAAACAGAATGGATGAGGGTCAGACTATGGAAAAGTCCATTGATCTTGGGTGGGATTTTACGGTCTCAGGATGAGTGAGGCCATAAAATTTGCCCATTAACTTGGCATTAAGATTGAAGAGATTAGCTGGGCATGCCATGGGCATCCTGTTATCTCATACTGAACAGATTACTTCAGAACATGTATATAGTAATCATAATTTGGTATGTTAGCAGCATATGGGATTTACTTTTCAGTTTTGCATTCAATTCTGCCAGAATTATCAAGGTGTTTATGAAACTTTCACACATGATGTGGCGATGCTGGTGTTGGACTGGACTAAACACAGTAAAATGCCTCACAACACCAGATTAAAATCCATCAGGTTTTTTTCGTAACAAACACCACTAGCTTTCAGAGCGCTGCTCCTTCATCAGGTGAGTGAGGATTTCTGATCACAAACAAGGCATATAAAGGCACATGTTCAGTTTACAGATTAAAGAGATGTGTATTGTCTCCAGACAAGACAGTAAGCGAGATGTTGCAAGCCCAAGCAAGTCATTGAAGTGACGTGAACCTAAGATACCGGTTGAGGCCATTCTCATGTGTGCGGAACTTGGCTATCAGTCTCTGCTCAGTGCTGTTGTGTGCCATGAAGGTGATTGTCAAGCTGACATTGTATTACAATGCATTGTCTAACATTAAAGACAGATAATAATCCTGTTAAAAAAGAAGATTGACTTTTTATTGTTATGGGTTCTTATTTGGGAAATAGAACTACTTATTTGGAGATAATGCCCAGTGAATGTTAAGCTTTGACCATCTCATGCTTATCTGCAATTGCAACACAGATGCATAGCATACTGTTTCAATGGACAGGATTTTTTGGCCTTGCTTGCCCCAGAGTTGAAAAATCCTGCCCAAGGTCAATAGACCTTTGCATGATCCATCCCCGTATTCCACCATGTATCTTTGGAAATGGTATACAAATTATTTATTTGCCAACAGTACTGCTCAATTTACTTTTTCTTTTTTTCATATTTTAAATGAGATTATACTTATTATGTTTGATTTTATATAATTATGACTGTATTATCATAATTTTATATAATTATTAAATGATTCCATGATAAACAACCAACTTGGTATGTGATTAGGCCACATAAGCCCTATTGCATCTGACTTTAGAGAACATGCTTCAGGAAGAACATCAAGAGTATAGAACGGGTGTGAAAGAAATTTCAAAGGTGATGGATGGAAGACATTAGTTATATGGATCTTCGAGAGAAACTGGAGCTCCCATCATGACAAAGAAGGTTAAGAAGAGAGCTTGCAGCGAGGTTCAAAATGCTGAGAGGATTTGGTAAAGTAATTTGGATGAAATAATTTTCATTAGTTGGTAACTAGAGCAAATAAATTTCAGATCTTTACTTTAAAAAAGGAAATATTAGGAGAATCTTTCTCATTATGCAAGCAATTATTAGGATGAGGAATACTGTCACAGAAACATGATGGAAGCAAAATTTATAATAGCTTTGAAAAATAAATTGAATATTAAAGAGTGTGGGGAAAGAGAAAACAAACAGGATTAAATGGATACAGTATAATTCCCTGACTGCTTAAAAAATTACAACTAAAATATGAAATACAATTTTGGCATGCATGTAATTCCAGACTAATTTTTTTCTGTTTTTTTTCTAACATAAAATATGTTAAATAGTCCCCCATGTACGATAAAATGTCTGGGTGTGAGGGATGACGTTGTACGCATGTTGTAATTATGAGGTTTATAAGATTATTTCACTTTGGGACTGTAGCTTCAAACTTTGGGTAAATGCTGCAGGTTATGCAACTTGTTTTGCAATCTATCTGACAGTAAGCCTTGGTAAATAAATAAATTTGATTGTTAGACATCAAAGGAAGGCTGAGAAGCAGTTGCAGGGTAACTTTTGGAGACAATGGCAGCAATCTCTGAGGTTACAATAAGTAGACTTTGAGTCTCCCAAGGTCCCAGAAAGGTGTTGTGATTGTAAATATTTCTGATGTTGTTATGTCCCAGGACTAGGCCCTCAAATGTTTGTTACAATCCAGTTAGGGACCAGTAAATTTTTGCTACGTAGAAACTGGAGTTTCAGACTGATTCACCATATCTAACACTATTGTTCAACTGCACATATCTGATCTTGCTTATCTTATCTATAAAATCACTTCATAGGATATCTACAGTACAGAAGGAGGCAACTCAGCCCATTGAGTCTGTACCGACCACAATCCCACCCAGGCCCTATTCCCATAACCATTGGCATTTACCTGCTAATGACTCTGACACTAGGGTCAATTTAGCATGACCAATCAACCTAACCTGCAATTCTTTGAACTGTGGGAAGAAACCAGAACACCCAGAGAAAACCCACACAGGCAAGGGGAGAATGTGCTAACCACACACAGCCAGTGACCCGAGGCCTGGAATTAATTGAACTTGGGTTCCTAGCGCTGTGAGGTAGCAATGCTAACCAGTGTGCAACCGTGCCCGGTGACTTGTGATAACTTATTTACCTGTTCCTGCACTGTTACCTCTGATGCCCCAAGGCTCTATATTTGCCCACCTTCTCCAATTTCTCAGCTGCTTGCTGCCCCTCAATGACATAATTTGAAAGCAGAGTGTTAGTTTTCGCTAGTCTACTGACTGCACCCAGCTCTCCATCACCACCACCTCCTCTCTCCACTCCTGCATTCTTGCTAATTATCAAACTGCTTATCCAATGTCTGGATGAAAAACAATTTCTTCCAATTAAATACTTGTTTCTTGCTCCAAACTCTGTTCCCTAAATGCTGGCTCCATCCCTCTCCATGGTAACTGTCTGAGATTAAACTAGTCTTTTCACAACTTTGGCATTGCTCCAAGATAAGCTTCTGACTTGACATTCACGTCGTCATTAAGAGCATCTATTTCCACCTCTGCAACTTCACCCAACCTCATCCTTGTTTCAGCTAACTTGCTGTTGAAAACCACATTTGTGTCTCCATTATCTCTATGTTCAACTCTTCCAATGACACCTTACTGGCCTTCCATTTTATTCTCCACTGACTTAAGGTCACTCAAAACTCTGCTGCTTATTTCTTAACTTGCAGTAAGTCCCATTGATCTATCATTCCTGTGCTCGCTAATCTACGTTAGCACCCAGACAAGCATTGCTTTTCTTTCAAGATACTTAACCCTGTTTTCAAATTCTTCCACAGCTTTCTCCCTGTTCTATATTTGCAGCCATTCCAGTTCATAATCCTGCGTGGTATCTGCATTCCTCAAACACTGGCCTCATGTGTATCCTTAATTTTAATCACTCCACCATCGATGGCTGGGCCTTCAGTTGCCTTGGCCCCAACATCTGGAATTTGCTTCCTACATGTGTCTACTTCACTTCTATGCTTTAAGACACTTTTTAAAGCCAACTTCTTTCACCAAGCTTTTGGCTATATGACCTAATATCACCTTATGTGGTCGGTGTCATATTTTATTTTATAACATTCTTGTGAGGTGCTTTTATGTTCTACTACATTCAGTATATACAGTGTTGTTGTTGACGAAGAAGGGGCCTTGACTAGGCCAGCCAGTGAAATGCATTTATTTTCCAGGACCAGACAGTGAAGCATACCTTTAATGGTCAAGAATTCCCCCCTTGTGTCAATCACTGTGTTTTCTAATTAATGCTTTTGCTTTGGTCAGTGTCAGGCAAAGCTCTTAATATGAACACAAGTCTGCCTGCTATTAATTATCGCAAAACAATGTTGCTGAAGCTTCATGACGCCCAAAATAGAAAATGGCCTCTACAGTGGCACAGTGGTTAGCATTGTTATCTCACTGTGCCAGGGACCCAGGTTCAATTCTGGTCTCGGGTCACTATCTGTGTAGAGTTTGCACATTCTCCCTATGTCTCTGTGGGTTTCCTCTAGGCGCTCTGGTTTCCTCCCACAGTCTGAAAAATGTATGCGTTAAGTTGATTGGCCATGCTAAATTGCCACTTAGTTTCCTGGGATACAGGAATTGAACCCAGTTCTTTATATTGTGAGGCCCCCCATTCAGTGTGGAATGACTCATTTCCACCATTACTCAACACCTGGCTAATATAAGGACATGTAAGGCTCATTTTTTATCATTCTATGAAATGAGGCTGGAATACAATTAATTGAAGGTTAAATATGTGATGTTACGGGGATAGGACCTAGGTGAGATTGTTGTTGGTGCAGGCTCGATGGGGCTGAACAACCTTTTGCACTGAAGGGAATCTACGATTCTACGATTACCTTACAGTAGACAATAACACACAACCTGCAATATTTGAGTAGTTTGGCTATTATGACATTTAACTTACGGAATAACTTACGGAATTGTCATTCAATATTTAAAATTATAATAAGTTGATTAGTTTAATGTTGTGAAAATAAATTACAGGAGACTTGAGAATCTGTGAAATATCAAGCTACTAGCAGTACTTATTACTATAATAGCTATGTTTGTCTGTATAATTGTGAGAATATGAGAATGATATTCAAAATGTACCACTGAACTGTCCTTTATCTTTACTGTATGTGTATCTAAAATAGGTGAACTGTATCCCACTGCAGGTACAATTTTTGTTTATTAGTTCAATCCAACATATAGGCAGCATAAAAATTGGTTTCACAGCTTGTTTTTTGCATCACATTCTGAAGCATTACCTCATAATCTGGCAGGAATCTGAAACAATATGATTTGTTACAATTTGAGATTTTCCACCCCGGAACAGATTGTGGTTAATTTAGTCACAGTGGAATTAACTGAGGGTGTATTCATAGAGGAAGGGAGGGTACTGCACACAGTTATCTACAAGTACCCTGTACAGAATTTTCCATCGTTCATTTTCTTTTCCATAGTATATTTCTGTCCTCTGTTTCCTGCCTGTCACTCAATTTTCCTGATGTGTTGGCGACATCAATGCTCCTTCACCAACTGTAAACATGAGCATCCCAATGCCTCACTGAGTGTTATAGAATCCCTACAGTGCAGAAAAGGCCAATCAGCCCATTGGGTCTACACCGACTCTCTGACAGAGCTCACCGCCTGTTCTATTCCTGTGATCCACATATTTATCATGACTTATCCATCAAACCTACACTTCTTTAGACACTAAGGGATAATTAAGCAAGGCCAATCCACCTAACCTGCAGATTTTTGGACTGTGGGAAAAACTGGAGCACTTGAATTAAACCCACACAGACACAGGGAGAATGTGCAAACTGCACTCAGATAGTTGCCCAATGTTGGAATTAAACCCATATCCCTGGCACTGGTGCTAATCACTGTGCCACCACGTCACTCATTCAATCCCATTCCATGTGGAATGACTCATTTCCATCTTTTCTCAACACCTGGCTGATATAAGGGCATATAAGGTTCATTTTCTATCACTCCATGAAATGGGGCTGAATTTTACACTGGAGGTTAAAATACAATTTAATTGATTACAGCTTGAGCTTTTGCCCCCATTGCGCAGAGCTCTGGGAGCTGCTGACCATCAAATAGAATGGTGGTCCCTGTTAGGACTACATGCACTCCCATGAAGAAAATGAGCCAGGAATAAATTAAGTCCCAGATCTTGCTGGGGCCAGACTGGCAGGCCCTGGTCAGAGCATGGGGGCTACGCTGGACAGGGTACAGGAGGAGGTGGATACCTTGGTGGATGGGGGCTAGGGGATACTTTGGAGGGATATCCAATGGACAAAGTGACTCAAAAAGTTGGCCTCCCCACTTCCCAAACTTTCCCCCACCCTTGTATTGGGGTGCCTCTTAGATGAGATGCAGGGTAGCTGTCATTAGAGATGATGTCCCAGTGAGAGGTAATGTTTCATGAGTGGTTTGAAGAAAATGTAATGAGGAAGAGGTGATTTGATGGAAACATATAAGATCCTGAGGAATCTTGGGAGGATGGACATGGAAAGGATATTTCCTCTTCTGGAAGAATCTGGAACTAAGGGGTCTCTATTTAAAATAAGGGGTTAAATCTTATAAACTTTATTTAATAGTGTCACTTGAATCCTACATCAACACTGCAATGAAGTTACTGTGAAAATCCTCTATTTATAACACTGTGGCACATGTTTGAGTATAATGAGGGATAATTTAACATGGCCCATGCACCTAACCAGCATGCCATTCAGACTGTGGGAGGAAACTGAAGCACCCAGAGGAAACCCTTACAATCACAGGGAGAACATGCAGACTCCACACAGACAGTGACCCAAGCCGGGAATTGAGCGGCCCATTTAACACAAAGATGAAGAGAAATTATTTTTCTTCAAGGGTTGTGAGTCTTTCAAGCTACTATTTACTTGTCCAAACCCCACTGGATACAGGTCTAACCTGTCCAACCTTTCCTCGTGAAACAACTCTTGACATTAGTTTAGTAAACCTTCTCTAAACTGCTTCCAACACATTTATATCCTTCCTTATATAGGGAGACTAATACGCTGGTCTCACCAATGCCATGTATAACTCAAGCATAATTTTGTTGCTTTTGTATTCAATTTCCTTCAGAATAAATGATAACATTCTGTATTCTTATCGAATGGTGAGAAGGCTTGTGCAGCCGAGTGGCCTACTCCTGCTTCTAATTTGTGATCTTTCACAAGTTGTTGCAAACAGTGGTTGAAACTAACAGCTGAATTCTATAAAGGGAAGCTGGTATTCTGGACAGACAGATAGCTCACCTGGATCTATCTTGATGTGATGGTACTTTATTCCTAATCAAAAAAGCCAATGAAGTGCAATCAGAGTCCCCACACGAGTGACAATCCAGATCCAAGCTGACAAGACGAGGATGTACATCACATCTTGGGCTTGATCAAAGCAAGATCCAAGCTGACAGGATGAGACATTGAATCCCCTCCTGGGCTCAATCTGAGGTTTCATCTTAGCCAAAAGGCCAAGATGGCTTAATTGCGTCAGATAAAGCCTCGGTTTAATATTGTTGGCTACCCTGATTGCTTACTCTGCCCAGGGAAAACCACAATCACAGGCACCAGCACCACCCCCAGTGCAATGGACTAGTGCTGTGTTACAGATCATTCAGAGGTTCCAGGTTGCTGTGGCAACATGCACTTTTACATGCATGTTGGCAGTTTGGAGCTATGGATAGTATGTATAGAGACTCCAGCTTTCTTTTCATTGCACAATTGAGCTGGATTCGCTCTGTTCTTGCTGCCTGCCACTCATGTGAATTGAAAGGATTTTGCAAGTTGGTTTTGATTTGCAGGTTGGCAGAATGAGGCCATTCGCCCATGGAATACAATCCCACCTAGGCCCACTTATTTAACCCCACTTATTTACCCCACCTGCTAACCCCCAACACTGGGGTCAATTTAGCACGGCCAATCAATCTAACCCATACATCTTTGGACTGTGGGAGGAAACCAGAATGCCCAAAGGAAACCCACGCAAACATGGGGAGAATGTACAAACTCCACACAGACAGTGATCCAGGTCTGGAATCGAACCTGGGTCCCAGCACTATGAGGCAGCAGTGCTAATCACTATGCCACCGTGCCACCCCTTGGCCATCAAGTCCTGTGAAGGGATTGAAATCCCAGCTTCTGACTTTGAGACAGGGGCACTTACCTCTGCACCATGTACATAACACAGCCTTTGGTAAGCTACTTTCATTGCTCTTTTAATAGTTACAATCTTAATACTGAATTACTCAGCCTTTCTGCTTTCACACTGGTAAGTTTCTCCCCTGGGTAATTTAAGAGGATTCCTCCATTTCAACTTTGTCATAGAATGTTGATTTTGAGTTTATGAGTAATTTCATCACCGTTAATGTTTTTTAAAGATGCTTGAGTATCATTATTATATGTTGTCTTTGAGATTTTTATGTAAAAGTAAAACCCATGGCCATCTGGTATAAGGCTCTAATGTACGTGTGCATGGTTAAAGTGTATGCACTGCGTCATGTACACAGCTGCTAAATTTATGTATGGATGTGGCTTTTATCAGCTCCACATTTCATGGGACAACATGACGACACAGTGGTTAGCACTGCTGCCTCACAGCACCAGGGACCCAGGTTCTATTCTCGGCTTGGTTCACTGTCAGTGTAGAGTGTGCACACTCTCCCTGTGTCTGTGCGGGTTTCCTCCAGGTGCTATGGTTTCCTCCCACAATCTGAAAGGCATGCTGGTCAGGTGCATTAGCTATGTTAAATTCTCCCTCAGGGTACCCGAACAAGTGCCGGAGTGTTGCAACTAGGGAATTTTCACAGTAAATTCATTGCACTGTTAGTGTAAACCTATTTGTGGCACTAATAAATAAACTTTAAAACTTTGGTCACTGTTCTGCTACCTCTGTTGGAGTCTTTAAGTATGCTTTTCTCTCTCAAGAGCAGAGAAGGCTGCTGGGGGAAATGATTGAGATGGGTATGATTATGAGGGGTATGGACAGGGTGAGTCAGGAGCCACTTTTCCCCTTGTCAAGGGGTCAATCATGAGTAGGCATAGTTTTAACGTAAGGGGCAGAAGATTCAGAGGGAATTTGAGAAAAAGCTTTTTCACTCAGAGGGTTATGGGAATCTGGAATGTACTGTCTGGAAAGGTAGTCAAAGCCAGAACCTTTACAACCTTTAAAAAAAATTGAATGAGCACTGGAAATATTATAAAGATATGGGACAAGTGCAGAAAAATGGGATTAGCACGCCTTAAGTTGTATATATTGACTCGATGGGCCAAAGGGCCTTTTCTGCACTGTCTGGGCAGCACAGTGGCACAGTGGTTAGCACTGCTGGCTCACATCTCCAGGGACCCAGGTTTAATTCCAGCCTTGGGTCAATGTAGGAGGTGTTTGCAAGCTCTCCCCCACCCTGTGTCTGCATGGATTTCCTTCTGGTGCTCCGGTTTCCAAAAATGTGCGGGTTAGGTTGATTGGCCATGCTAAATTGAGCCTTCGAGTCTGGGGGTTAACAGGGTAAATATATGGGATTATGGTGATAGGGCCTAGGTGGGATTGTGGTCAGTACAGAAGCCATGGGCCAAATGGTCTCCTACTGCATTGTCAGGATTCTATGAGTCTGAGGGTCAGCCAGAGATCGTCATTATCATTGCTATCATAATATCTGCACAAACGTTCAATTATGTCTTTTTTCATTCCAATTATGAAGCGTAACAGTAAACTAAGTCAAGAGTAATGTGAATAATGTCTTTTTTGAAAATTGCGCAATGCTTCAAAACTCCATTTTCCCCATAATTAGAGGCAAGAAGGATTGATTGTGCTGAGGCATTTTTGCCTGTATACAATGGAATGCCATGTCTCTTCCTGTAGTTAATGGATTCCTGATATAAATAGGCTTCTTTACGGTTATAATATAAGCAATTAGAGAAATATTTGTGCAAGAGTCAGACTTTTACATGCAGCTTGACTACTGTGATTTCTTTCTTTTGTCCTGACCTAGCCACAAAGTAACAGTTACCAGTAAAGGATTTGAGGGCACCCAACTGCTATTCCCTAATGTGTAATTGTGGAAAAAGGCTGCACCCAACAAATATCTGTAAGCTTGTGGGATGCAGGGCTGCTGATAAGACAGACCACACAACTGTGTGGTTGCTTAGGCGTTCCAAGAACAGGACTAATAAGGGCATTACAGAACAAATCCACTCCAGCAATTATCATAAGTGTGAGATGACATCATTATTATTTTATACAATGACATTAAGAACATCACTTCATTGCCACTTATGATGGGGTGTGGGCTTAACCATTGTTCACTAGCTTTTCAAATTTTAAGACCAGCATTTTAAGCTAGTCAATCATAAAACCATTGTTAAATTATTCCTGACACACTACTTCAGAGGACCACACCGAGAATTTCTTTCTCTCACATTTCTTATCCTTTTTGAAGTGGCAAAATAACGCTGGAATCTCTTCTGAAGTGATTAATGCTACATTTCAGGGGTATTTCAGTTTAATAATTCATTTTTTTGATAATCACCCAAAAAGTAAGAAAGGGGAATGGGACAAGTGTTTTTAATTACTTGTGAAATGACAATATTTTTCATTGGAGCAACTGGATCCACTAACTTGAAATGAGACAGACCCAGTATTTGAACACAAACTTTCAGCAAGAACAATGGCAGCTAGTAGAAAGGTTCTCTCTGCCGCTACCAACCTTCAATTTTCTCTCTGTGGCTACCATTAGGGGATATGATTCCACAAATGTCCATAGCCTTCTGGCACCTCATTCAAATGGCTATTCTTTGCATGTGAACCTTGATTGTTTGAGCAAGTTATTTATTCCACACCGTATGAAATCTCAACTGATTCTCACATGGCATCCACCTTAGATCCAGCCACTGTTATAGAAGTGGGATGAGGAGTGGGAGACCAAATTGACAGGGGTCAGGAGTGAGAAACCTTTCTGCTGTCTAACCTAGGAAGCTTAAAACCACTTATCCTTTCCTGACACATTGCTAAGGTTAGCAAACTCATAGAGAGCAAAATGTGAGGCTGCATATAACTTAAATCATTTTTATGTTGTGGAAACCCTACAGACCATTCAGCCCCACTTTCTGACAGAGTATCTGACCCAGGTCTTATCCCCCATCTTATCCCTGGCTAATCCATCTAACATACTTTGAAACATTAAAGTGGTAATTCAGCATGGTCTAATTTGCACGTCTTTGGACTCTGGGAGAAACCTGAGCACCCAGAGGAAACCCACGCAGATATTGGGGGATCATGCAGACTTTGCATCGTCAGCCAAGGCTGAAATTGAACCCAGGTCCCTGGAGTTGTAAGGCTATCCACTGTGCCAACGGATGACTATGCAGCATCATCAATGGACTTGCTTTGTTCCTATATCACTTTAACCTATCCACTCTATTAAGAAGTTCATAAAGGGGAGGTGACTGTAAAATGATCTGCCTGCTGGAACCTGCTGAGCAGTTCAAATCGTTCCAGTCACTTGCCATATTTTGGAGCCACTGGATGGCAACTCTTTCCAATTTTAACCTTTGCATCTGCGCAGGCAGCAAGGATAGCTGCCCAAAAGCTGGCGTGGTTTTCTCTTTGCAATGTTGGATCCCATTGGCACATTTGAGAGCCGGCTGCAATTTTAACTCAATGACCTGTGTGGAAAGCCACTGTGACATTGAAGCCAGATCAAGACAATAAGAAAGAGGCTCAAACGGATAAGTTAATTTTCACTATCTTTGTGGGACTGAGAGGAACAGGCACGTTTGCTAGGCCGCAGGAAAACTAAGACCTCTCTTCCCAGGGGCTCACTCTCTTTCCTGAATGAGAATTGCAGCAAAATGCAATTTCCCGTAACTAATTCCAGCGCTGATCTGGAAATGCAATTTTTCACCACTTCCTGCACAATTTCCAGCCAGGACACGTGGTAAAAGGTGGTTCCTCTGAACAGGACAATCCTCTGGGGTACACAAGAAATCTCGTAGCTACCCAGTCTTAGGTTTCTGTTTCTCCTTCCTAGTCATGGCTTATTTGCTTCAGTGCTGAGAACCGTTCCCTTGGATCTCATGTAGTGTTCACCTGCCGTGCGGATTCTGCTCCCACCTGACGACCGCCTCGTCATTCCTGACATATTCAGGTGAGAGTCATCATAGAATTGTACAATCAGTAAGTATAGAAGGAAGCCATTCAGCCCATCAGGCTTACACCAACAACAATCCCATTCTATTCTATAACTATTTACCTTCCTAATGTCCCCCCCCCCCCCCACCCAAAACTAGGGTCAATTTAGCATAGCCAATCACCCTAAACTGCATATTTTTGGAGTGTCGGAGGAAACCAGAGCACCCAGAGGAAACCCATTGGGAAAATATGCAAACTCTGCACAAACAGTGGCCCAAGTCGGGAATCAAATCCAGTTCTCTGGTGCTGCGAGGTAGCAGTGATAACTACTGTGCTACCGTGCCACCTTAGCTTGCCTCCTATTTTTTGGGCCTTGAATTTCATTTAGCATGGCTTTCTCACCTGGACTGTTGTGGGCTGTTTTACACCATCCCGACCCTTAGCTCACAGATCCCTTGAGTTAGAATTTGAACTGAAACGCTAAGCTGCAAAACTAGCAACTTCCAAACTCAAACAGCCATGCAGCTTTAAGATGAAAACTCAAACTGGCAAGGCCTGTGGATCTGTCAGATATCCTTTTAATATGAATGAAGGGAGGAGTTCAGGCAGATGTCATTGAAACTACCATAAGCCCTCATCCAAGTAATGTTTGTGGATTCGCCAATTTACCCGCACAATGTGCTCATCACAACTTCGAAAGTAAACAGTCATTGCTATGGATAGTGAAGCCTCAAAAACTGGACTATAGATTAAACATCTCCCGAACAGCTTCAGAAGCAATCTCGGAGGAACATTCCCTACCACAGTTAGTTTATCATTTCCCACACTTGCTGTGCTGTGGCTTCACAGATTGAGATTGTCAATTCTCACTGAATTTTGGATAGTATAATGTTGTGTTTCCATGGTGACTGGGAACTGGATTCAAGCAGGCCAAATTCCTTGTACATGGCACAGTTTGGAATCAGTTTGCAGATACAAGAGATATTCGTTCCATTAGTCTGGCTGAATTTGAAATCAACTACAATAGGTGAATGCCTAATGTCCATTATTGTATTAAGGGATCTAGGGACAACTTTTTCACACACAGGGTGATGCACATATGGAATGGGCTACCAGAGGGTGTGGTAGTGACGGGTACAATTACAACATTTAAAATACATTTAGACAGGTGCATGGATGGGAAAGGTTATTAGGGATATGGGTCAAATGCAGGCAAATGAGACTAGTTCAGGTTCAGAAAAGCTGGTCAGCATGGATGAATTGGGCCGTAGGGCCTGTTTCCATGTTGTATGTCATAATGGCTCTATGGCTGGAATTTTACTCTCCTCGCCCGCCTGAAACTCGTATGATTCTGCCTGAGGCCGACAGAGAATTTCATTCTGGCCTATGATTCTAAATGACACATGGGCATTTATAAAGGGTCATCTTCATGAAGCAGTGTTTTATAAATGTTGTTACGAATAAAGTGCACTATAACATAAATTGCCTTCGAAAATATATTTGTGTTGCATTGATTGACTTTGCCATGACTCAGAAAAAAGTAAAATATAATTCCTCTTTTACCTGTTTCTCCGCCTCATGAACAGTGTCCCTTTAAATATCTATCTTCCTGAAGCTTGTGATCTGAGGCTCAATGAAAAGCAGCATTTCAAAGCTCTGATTGCAATTCTCTGACACACTCCAGCTGAATGTCGAAACATTTAAAATAAGACCTGGATTATGTTTTTGTAATCAGAAAGCAACTATTTACAGAAGATCCAGCACTTAATCAGAAATTTGATACCAAATAGAGGCAACAGTGATTTTAAAAAAAATGTTGCCAGAACACTGTAACTTTAAATCTTTAATCCTTTCAAATCTGAAATTTTCCCAGAAACAAGCCCCATTAGCCTGGATTCTCACCTATTTGCCGGGTCCACGAATCCACTTTGCTAATTATCGTAGGGGTTTAAACATACTCTGCATCACCAACAACCCACCACACATCACGCCCCCCTCTGCCCGCCCCCCCCAACCCCGCCTCACCCCCAATAGTATAAATAGACTGACTTGTCATTCAGACACCTCGAAAGAGTCTGGAACATTTTGTGGTCACACTGGCTTTTATAGTCGTAATATTTTCAGGTATTTTAGTCGGAGAAGTACAAAGCCGCTTTTGATCTCTGGAAACACAGCTCAAATTATGTTTTTGGCTTTCCATGTTGGAAACAGTTTTTACACAGAGAATTCGCTATTTTGCACCAAGTTATTTTCTCTTAACCCTTCCCAGCCTTCCAGGTCCATGTGCCAACTGTGCCTGAAGTGAGTGAGCTGTGGCTGGGGCAGGATTTCGAACCCGGCTGTCAAGCTCAAATGTGGGGCACAAATCAGCCCCCCACACCCCCCCCCCAAACTGAGGGGAGAAATAGTCACTCACTGTGATTTTCCAGAGGGAGGCCACTTAGTAACGAGAGGGCAGGTTTGATGTGGAAGTAATGACAGTGGGCAGTCCCCGAAAGTCATAGAGTCATACAGAAAAGGCCCATCAGCCCATCAAGTCTGTACCGACAATAACTGCCACTAAAGGCACACTAATCCTATTTTTCTGCATTTGTCCCATATCCTTGAAAGTCATATTTCAAGTGCTCATCCAATTTTTTTTAAACGTTTATAAGATTTCCGACCTCCACTATCTTGCCAGGCAGTGCATTTCAGATTCTCACCATCCTCTAAATGAAAATGTTTTTTCTCAAATCCCCTCTGAATTTCCTTGCCCTTAAACTATACCCTCTCACGATTGACCCCTCAACCAAGAGAAACAGCTTCTCTGCTCTAAGTCAAAACACTCCAAGCCTATGTAGTTTCTCCATATAGCTCAAATGTCCATCCCAGGCAACATATCCTCTGTACCCCCTCTATCAGTGGGAGGGCCAATTAAAAACCTTCTAGCTTGAAAGCAGCAGCAGGCTAAAAGAGAGAAGGCAATTCAAAATGGAGGTGCCCTCTTAAGAATGTTTCTAAAATTAAAATAAAAAAGAATCTTGTGCAGCCAAGCCACTCTCCACTGTCATGGGGGTGGTAGGAGCCCTTGTCCAGGAGGGCTGGTGACTGCTGCTGTATCTATGTAAGTGAGAAGGGCCTCGAGGCCTGCCTGGTGCACTGACTCTGGGAGGACGTCTCCAAGCAGTTAAATTGATCCCTGCAACCTGCTTAAATCAGAAAACCTGCAGTGTAGAAGGAGGCCATTCAATCCATTGAGCCTGCACTGACAACAATCCCATCCAGGCCCTATCCCTGTAACTTCACATATTTACCCTGCTAATCCCCTTGACACGAAGGGCAATTTACCATGGCAAGCCATCCTAAGCTGCACATCTTGCTACATCTGTCAACTGGCAATCTGTCAACTAAAAGATTAACATTGTAAATTGGAAAAAGCTTCAGATGAGTTAAAAAGCAGTTCAGTTCATCTAATGGATTAAAAAGATAGAGTGCATTTCACACTGTTGAAAGTGTAGCCCAGTACGGCAACCAAGTATAACTGCTTAGTTTGTTTCCCATTACTTTTATAATCAGTTTAGATATCTGTTGAATTGGCAGTTATGAAATCTGTTAGTTTACTCTGTTTTATATAGTCTTGGTTGAAACTGAACTGCCTAATCATTTCACAAGTACTTGATACTATTTACAAAGTCTGTTTGTTTGCTCAGAGTTTTATGGGCTATTCAACAGCTTCCAATCATTATAATAGGACCGGTATGTTCTGTTCATTAAGTGCATGATGGGTGAAGTGATAAGGAGGAGGGGTCAAGGCAGGTGAGAGGGAGTTGGGAGGTTCTGTTTCAAAATGATCGAAAAGATAATGTGTGTATGGATGCGCTGTTGTTGCATGGAAAAAACCACATCAAAGACATTTTGCGAATGGAGGTGGGCATTTTAACCTACCTACCTTGGGCTCACCCATCACTATTTTTGCCCGGGGTCTTCCACCTCTAGCAGCATGGCCTGCCTCTCATCCACCCGCTGGAAGATCCCGCCAGCTGGCTATCTCGAGATGGAGGTGACATCACAATGCAGGATCAGCCCCTTCTCCTGATTCCTGCCTTAGGCATTTGGCTTCTGCCAAAGTCATGCATGAGATGGCCACGAGGAAGATAGCTGAGGTAATTTCTTTCACAAGTCTACAAGATCAGAATGTAAATGTGGTTTAAAAAGGCCATCCAGTCAACCTGAGTTCATCCATCCATTAATTCCCACCAATCACCATTCCCAACGGTGCATTAATTCATTCTTAAATAATATTCCAGTTTTGAGTTGGATTGCGCTGTCCAGCAATGCTTTTTTTTAAATTATTCACAACAGAATTTCTGCACCGTTTTTGGCATTCTGGAATTTCAAAGAATCAAAGTGGAATTCCAAAATAGCTTTCACACTGGCGGGATTTCACTGCTCAGTTGGAACAAAGGTATAAGATATTCACACTTGGATACAGTGGCAACAGCATTGGTGTTTACAACAGGGCTCCAAAGCCCCAGAAAGGTGCTGAGAATGTTTTGCTTTTGATAATTCTTCTTCTGTCTGCCCTGGGTGAGTTGCCGTACAATCTTATTGAATACTATTCATTGAGTTTTTGCTTCATAGGTAACTTTTAACATCAAGGATGCTCTACTTGTCTACACGTACCACTCAGTAAAGTGCTCTTGATTGGCTGAATTTTTTGGATGCCCATGTCATTGGGAGCAGAGATGGGGAGAAGTTTGAAATACTGGTGCCAGGCAGCATGGCAGTTGTAAAATTGCATTCTCAGTGCCATCCGTTTTGGAGGAGGCATGTTCAGGGCCGAGGAAGATTGCCCACCCCTCATGAGGCAGGTAGGCAATTTGGCTCATTAAGATGTAGAGTGGGAACTTCCAATCAGCCCCTGTTTGCTCCAGCTAGTGGTTGGTGGGCAGTGAGGGGAGGGCGGAAGGGCAGTGAGGGGGTGTAGGGGGAATGCGGGTGCAAATGAACAGTTTGGATGGAAGTGTGCACTCACAGCAGCAGACTGGGGTATCGATTCACCTTGCACACTTCCAGGAACACTCCCTGTCTGCCTGAGGGGGGGAGCAGCCAAAGGTCACTCGGCAGAGGGGCTCCCTTCCACAATGGTGGCCTGGCTACTTTCTGTATTTTTAAATGAAAGCTCTTAAACAGTGTCTGAAAAGGAACCTTCTTCATGTGACAGCCTCCTAGTAATTTACCTTGTACTGCAGCCAAGTGCTTGTCCAAAGCTGGAACACAATTGATTGCCCCCATCATTGGCCACTCATTGCCCTTAGTGAGACAGGGAATCCTTCATTATGCCAGGAAAGGGTTCACCCACTCGAAAATCTTCACTTCAGTTTCCCTGGTAGGTTTCTGAATTGAAAAGAAATCTGGCTCCTATTTTCTGCCTCCAAGACAAAAATTCAGATCCACAAGCCTTAGTAAGGCCCAGATTTTCACTACAATAAAGAGCTTCTCTGTCATTTTGGCAATGGTGACCGAGCTCAGTGATCCCCCAGAATGGACACCTCCTATTTTTATGACTTCAGGGCTTGTGTTGCATCAGGGTTCACGCACGTGCAGTTTGCGGAGGCAGCTGATCACGTAAGTCACTGGCTGCCTTCACTGAAGTGGGATTTTCCTTGTGTAGGAGACAAAACCTAAAATGTGCAAATTAGACCAGGTAACAACAGGTTGGAACTTGATGGATTCATTTGCTTGGTACAGTACTCCCATGGAGGGTTATGGTAGGCTTTGAGAGAGGAGAGGCACTATTTGGGATTCTTAAAAGTGAGCATGTTTTTGCACTTTTTCCACAGCTACCCATTGGAATTGCAAGCTGTCAGGAAACTATCGAACTATCAAAGAACTTTCATGTAACTGTCATTGCTGTTAAGGAACTGTCAAGCTACACACAATCTCTATCAATGATTTGGATGCAGGATTAAATGTAATATTTCAAGTTGGCAGATGACACAAACTAGGTGGAATTGTGAGTTGTGAGAAGGATGAAAAATGCTTCAAGGAATTGAGAGAGGCTAAGCAAGTGGGCATAAATTTTGTAGATGCAATATTAGGTGGAGAGATGTAAGATTATCCATTTTGGAAGGAAAAACCAAAGTATTTCTAAAATGTTGAGAGATTGTGTTACTTTGGGTGAGAAAACCAGGATGATTTTTGCTGGTATATCAGACATGAATCTGATTGCAATCAGATACCAGTGGTATAGTTAAATTCTATATCAAATAAGGCCACTTATTCACTATCAGACTTGACCACCTATGGAGCTTCAATGGCCTCCAAGCCTCCCAGCATGCCTATCATGACTAGTTTCCAAAGATGATAGGCCTATCGGGCTATAAGGAACTTGTATCATAATGCCTGTACTGTTTGTAGCATCTTTAGTTGATGATTGCAGGGGAAAACTTTCTACTTTGTCAATGGAAAAGCATATCACACTAGTGATTCGTGCCAGATTCCCACTGTACCTGAGAGTTGGAGAATCCAGCTTCAAACTGACTGAACATATTTAAAATAACATTGCAGAAAAATGTTTCTAAAGTAGAAGATGGGACATGATCTCACTTAACATCAGAGTGGGCTCGAAGGACGAAGTGACCTACTCCTGCTCCTATTTCTTTCATTCTTATATTTACTCGCAATGTGTCTTAATCTTTATAAATTGCTTGGAAAGATTAGAGAATCCTCTTGATCTGATTGGACATTGCAAGTTTGGCATCTCTATGCAACACTTTCCTTTACCAGCTGAACAATTGGATAACAGCAGGTGAATTTCCAGTACAAGACAACACTGTACTATCCTGTAAAAATATCTTCTTGATATACAATAATAAGATATGCTTCAGGATATTTCTCACCTTCACTGTCTTGGCAGCAATCCAGTAAGAAGTCTCACATCACCAGGTTAAAATCCAGTAGGTTTATTTGGCAGCACAAGCTTTCGGAATCTTGTTCTTTTCACCTGAAGAAGGAGTGATACTCTGAAAGCTAGTGCTGCTGAATAAACCTGTTGGACTTTAACCTGGTGTTGTGAGACTTCTTATGGCTTACCCTAGTCCAAAGTTGGCATCTCCATACCATGTCAATCCAGTGGAACAGATCACCCCCCTCATTTCAATCCATTCATATCTTTGGGGTAAAAATTGCACTGCTTCTTTGAATGACAGGAGATCCACTCTGCCACTTACCACCCAGGTGGCGAAGGACAAGACTATCTCACTGTGCACCTGTTTTTATTTATCTATAAGCATGCCCGTGTAAATTGTCAAAAAGGTAGTAAATCAAAACTCAAACAGAAGAGGTAGTGACTAAATTTCAAAATTACACAACCTTGCTTACCCAAATATTGCAAAGCTTCATGCTTTTGGCAGTGGGCCTGGAGTAGAACCATCTGTGATTCCATAACATATTCATGCCTATCAAGGCTTAACAGATCACTCGAGGGCATGACCTGTAAATGAATGCCATGTTTTCTCCTCTGTAAATGGAAAGCCAATAACAGATGTTCAATGTGCCAACTACAAGTTGTGTTAATTACTGATAGGTTCACCTGAACAAAGTTACTCATGCCTTCCAATTCTATTTACATTCCACAGGAATGTTTTCCTCTGGGCTGTTTGGAAACTTCTCCCAAACTAAAATTTGTCCTGCATAAAACTATCCATATGTAGACAATTGGATGTGATTGACTATGAAGGATATTCACAAATACCAGAAGTATAGTTAAGTTCTATACCAAATAAGGCAATTTATTCCCAATCTATTTCCCATTAGTGATAGCATTCGGGGTCATGACAACAGAATAGCCTATGCTTTCGGAGAGCTATTTGGTATCATAACAAATGTCAATGGCATTCAGTGACGACAAAGTGCCAGGAAAATTCATGGTTTATATGCATGCTTTCTCGACAGATATCTCATAGATTTATGTTCCTAAGTGACTGGGACATTTCTTTGTGGTATATATTTTTTGAAAGATACACTGGAGATTCTAAAATAAAAACAGAAAATGTTTGGAAATCTAGAGGGGGTAAAGAAGCATTTGAAATAGAAAGACAAGTTCACATTTCAGTGCTTCGCAATTCAACATTCTGATGATTTTTTTTTAAATTTAATTTTGGAATCAGGGTGCTACTGGTAAGATTAATATTAAAGCCCACACTTGTAGAATCAGTCGCTGATGAAGGTGGGCCTTTTTCTTAAATCAGTGCAGTCCATCTGGTTTCCCATAATGTTGATGCACTTCCTTCCAAAGGTGAACATGGATTAAATATATCATTGTTGTAATTTGCTGATGACACAAAGATAGCTGGGAATGTAGGACATGACGAGAACATTGGGAGTCTGCAAAGGGATATACTATCTCACAGTAAGTTCATCTTTTTCTACATCCTAGCTATGATTGTAACACTACATTCTGCGCACTCTCCTTTCTTTCTCTATAAACAGTATACTTTGTATAGCACGCAAGAAACAATAATTTCCACTGTAAAACAATGTATATGACAATAATAAATCAAAAATCAAATCAAAAATTAAGAGAGCAAGCAATAAAAATTGGCAGATGGCATATAATGTGAGAAAATATGAACTTACCCACTTTGGCAGGAAGAACAAAAAAGAAGCAAATCATTAAAGTAGAGAGATTGCAGAACTCTGAGGTATGGCTGATTTGATTGTGGCCTCAATTCCACATTTTGCCTACCCCCAAAAACTTTGATGCCTTTGTTATTCTATTTACCTCTGCCCAATTAAAAATACCCAATGACGCTACCTTCACCACTCTCCAGGGAAGAGAATTCCAAAGATTCACGACCCTTTTGGTGTCCTGGTACATGAATTAAGGGAAGTTAGTATGCAGGTACAGTGAGTGATTAGGAAGGCAAATGGAACGTTGTTGTTTATCACAAGGGGAATGCAATATTAAAGTGAGGAAGCATTTCTAGAGTTGTACAGGGCATTGGGAAACCATGTCAAGAGTGGCATGTACATTTTGGTCTCTTTATTTAAGAAATGACATCAATGCATTAAAAGTAGTACAGAGAAGGTTCACATAACTGATATCGAGGATGGGCTGAGCAAAGATTGGACAGGCTGCTTTGGTGTTTAAAACATAGAATCATAGAATCACTACAGTACAGAAGGAGTTGTTCAGCCCATCAAGACTGTACTGACCACAGTCCCACCTAGGCCCTAGTTCCATAACCCTCATTTATCCTGCTAATTCCCCTTATACTAGGGGCAATTTAGCATGGCCAATTAACCTAACCTGCACATCTTTGAGAAATGATCTTACTGATACAGTGGGGGAAACTGCTAAGTATATGTTAATATATTATAATGAGGAGGTTTGAAAGGGTGCATTTTGGAAGGATGTTTCCCTTTGTGGGAGATACTAGAATCAGGGGATGTAGTTTGAAAAAAAGGCAGGGATGGGGATTTCCCGCCCCTGTTTTTGATGGTTGGGAATGGCAGGGAGGGAGGACAGTGGAGGGGGAGTCCCAAAATGACTTTCACCCTAGTGGGATTTCCTTGCTAACTGTTCTCACTCCCTGCCAGTGATGTAACAAGGGTCCTGCCATACAATGACAGGAATTCCATTATAAAACATTAACATACACTTAACAGGCTTCTCCACTGTATTATCCCCTCATGTAGGGCAATCCCACCCGCCCATGCCACCCTCGCAACGAGATGTCACTTCAGTTGGGTTTACAAAAGGTTTTAAAAAACAGGAAACTGGTGAACAGAACCCATTGGGAGCTCACAAGTAAGCCCCCAGGTGGCAAAGGTTCATGCCCAGGATGTATCCTGGCAGTAGCCAGGCACTACCACTGCCACTGCACTGGCACAGACCCCTGGCAACGTAAGAGCTGTGCTTGGGCATTGCCAGTGGAGTTTCTGTTGGGCAGGTTTGAGATGGGGTTGTGTGGTGGTGGCACCCTGGAAGTGATGGGTTTCTGTGTCCTTGCGTTCCTCTTTTTTTAATTTTTTTTTAGATTGAGTTACTCTTCCTGATCTGTCCGGAGCCAAGGTTGTTAGCAGGAAAGGTTCATTCAGAGCATGTGCAGTCAGAACAAACCCAGTTAGCATGTTGTCCTGTGAACTGCCTCTTCACTTTCTTCTGAAAGTGGTTAAAAATATGATGGGTCAATCTGGGTTGGCAGCTGATGGGTTGCCCTCCGCTTTTCCAGCTGGAGACAACACTTAGAATAAAAAAAATCAGAAAATTCCGCCCAAGGAATTCCCCATTTAAGGCAGAAATGAGAAGAATTTATTTCTCACAGAGGGTTTGAATCTTTGGAATTCTCGTCCCTGGAGAGTGGTGGAGGCTGGATTAATGATATTTTTTGAAGCAAAGGTAGAAGACGTCTTGGCTAACAAGGCAGCCAAAAGTTTTTAAGATAGGCAGACTGTGAATTTGAGGCCACAAGCAGATCAGTCATGATTGTATTGAATAGTGAAGTAGCAGGATAAATGTGAGTTATGGACCTAGGTGGGATTGTGGTCAGTACCAACTCGATGGGTTGAATGGCCTCCTTCTGGACTTTAATGATTCTATAATTTTATGTTCTAAACTCCAATGGATATTAGCTTAAGGGGCCAAATGAATTACTCCTGCTCCTCATTTGTATGTTCATATGTAAAGTTAATGTATATAAGATCTAGGGTTGTGACCCTACAACAATGGAGGAACAGCAATATATGTCCAGTTCAGAATGGTGTGTGACTTGGAAGAGAACTTGAAGGTTGTCATTTTCCAATGCTCTTTCTCTCCTTGTCCTTTCAGCTGTTGGTAAGCAAAGCTTTGGGAGGTACTTTGGTGAGCAATGCAGTTCCTCCTCTACACATTGCAGTAATAATTACAGTAATATTCATGCCACACATATGCCAGCCTATGACCATCACCAATAAGAGACATTCTAGCCACTGCCCCTTGACATTTAATGGTATAACCAGCACTGAATTCCCCACTCTCAACATCCCTAGGATTACTATTGACCAGAAACTCAACTGGACTTACTACATAAACACAGTGGCTACAAGAGCAAGTCAGAGGCTAGAAATACTGTGGCGAGTAACTAACCTCCTGAGTCCCAGAGTCTATCCATCATCTACAAGGCACAAGTCAGGAGAGTGATGGAATGCCACTCATTTGCCTGAATGGGTGCAGCTCCAACAACATTCAAGATGTTTGATATCATCCAGGACAATGCAGCCCACTAGATTTGTACCACGTTCACTAAAATTGAATTCCTCTACCACCGACACTCAGCAGCAGCACCTTCCAAACCCACAACCACTTCTATCTAGAAGGACAAGGGCAGCTGATAAATGGGAATGCTACCATCTGCACATTCCTCTCCAAACCACTCATCATCCTAGCTTGGAAATATATTGCAGATCCTTTGCAGTCACTGGGTCAAAATCCTGGAATTCCGTCCCAAACAGCAATGTGGGTCAACTCACAGAAAATGGATCGCAGCAATTCAAGAAGGCAGTTCACCACCACCTTCTCAAAGGGCAACTAGGGATGGGCAATAAATGCTGGCCCAGCCAGCCACGACCATTTCCCATGAATGAATTAAAAAAAAACAATTAGCTATTAATAAGGAGATGGATGTTGAGGCTAGTGGGTGATAGTTGATTCAATGAACTCCTTTATTCTGGAAAATATTGGGCTGCACCCAACATTATATCTCGCAACTGGAAAATATTTCATCACACTCCTGACATGGATCTTAGAGGAGGTTGAAAAATCTGGGGAATCACCTGCTCTGTCAGCCCTGACATTTTGTGATGATCCAGTTGGATCTTGTCCAGGATGTTAATGGCGGTGGACTAGCTAAGGGAAGTTGGTTATGTTTTCTTTTATTGGAAATGGCCATTACCTAGCTCTTCTGGGGAGCAAATGTTACTTTCAATAAGCAGTCCAATACTGGATATTGTAAATCTGTTTTATTGAGTAGCAAATAAAATAAGAAAAGGTTTGTGTATTTTATTGACCCAGATGTTGTTTCTCCATTGGGAACTAAAATCAAAGAATGCTGGTTGGCTGATGTATTGTATAGGATGCAGGATAAGTGTTTTGTCTGTTCAGTTTCATGCATCCCATAATATCTTGGCTTTAGTTGCCTGCACTCAGTAGGACATCAGGAAATGGTTTCTCTCTCACACTCAGTATTTGTCTGTCTCTCATTCCCTTCCCTGTGCAGTCATAGCACATGTTAGTAGTCGGTTCTAGTGTAAAACTGGCAAAAGGCCTGGGAAAATAACCTGGGAAGCAGCACCATGAGACCGAGAGTGAACGGGATGGTAGGGAGTGGGTGTGCAGAGAGGAAACGACTAAAATGAATATGTTTATTTTGCAAAAAACTAAGTAGAACCACTAGTGATGGTGAAATCCAGCACCACAGCCTGAGAAATGAAAGTTCCTTATCAGAAGCTGAGCTGTGGGCAATGTTTCACAGAATGTCCACATGGAAAAAAGGACAATGGAGAATGGCAGTCAAACATCAGATGTTAACTGGCTAAGCAGATACAGTCACTCCAACTCTTGGTGTAGCTACTTTCAATTTGCATTTTTATCCATATTAAAGAGTAGGAATTAGCTGAGATCAACCAGTCCCCTTGGGTTTTTCTAACCTACTGCCCACCTTTTACCCCCTGTCTAAACTTGATAATTTGCTTTCATTTGACACCAATGAAATGCTATATTCTGCAGCCAAACGCTTCCATTGCTAGAACAGCAGGATAGTATTTTTTAAAAAACAAAGACATGAGTTTGGGTCTTGGCCTGATATTTTGTGAATTCTTGGTTAAATGCCTTGCTAAATGCAACTTTCTTTCAATGATCATGGGTTAGATAACTGTAACTGTAAAGCCCTGGAACTCCCTCCCTAACAGCTCTTTGAGTGTACCTATAACACATGGATTGAAGTGGTTCCAAAAGATAGCATGCCACCACCTTCGCAAGGGCAACTAGGGACGGGCAATAAATGCTGGCCTAGCCAGAAAACATCCACATCCCAGTAAGGAACATCTTTTTTAAGAATTGACAGCTACAAGCTCAAAGGAGGCTTCCGTAAAGGTGCACCGTGTAACCAAGGAAACTCTGGCTGTGTACACCAAAAATCAAAATCAGAAATTTGGAACTGTTTTTTAGGAATAGGGATTGAGACTATATCAATATAATCAGAATCAGACACTTGTGGCCCAAGTCACAATGCCCAGTAGTTTGCATGGTACGGTGGGACTAGCCGATATTATTATGTTAGTTATAATGATAATGGATAGACTAAAAAGATTTGGACAGGTTAGGAGAGTGGGCAAAGAAGTGGCAGATGGAATACAATGTGGCAAAGTATGAGGTTATGCATTTTGGTAGCAAAAATAAAATCTGAAGCACAAAGAAATTTGGGAGTCCTGCTTCAGGACTCTCTTAAGGTTAATATGCAGGTTCAGTTGGCAGTTAGAAAGACAAATTCAAAATTAGCATTCATTTCTAGACAGTTAGACTACAAGAATACGGATGTACTGCTGAGGCTGTATAAGGCTCTGGTCAGACCCCATTTGGAATATTGTGAGCAGTTTTGGGCCCCATACCTAAGGAAAGATGAGTTGACCTTGGAGGGGGTCCAGCGGAGGTTCACAAGAATGCCCCAGGAATGAAGGGTCTGTCATATGAGAAACAGCTGAGGAGCCCGGGTGGAGTTTAGAAAGATAAAGGGGGGGAGGGATCTAATTGAAACTTACAGAACACTTGAGAGGCCAAGATAGAATAAATGTGGAGATGATGTTTCCACTAGTGGGAGAGACTAGAACTTGATGGTGCAATCTCAGAGTGAAGGGACGCTCTTTTAAATCTGAGATGAGGGGGAATTTCTTCAGCTGGAGGGTGGCGAATCTGTGCCGCAGAGGGCTTTAGAGGCCAGTTCATTGCGTGTCTTTAAGCAGAGATAGATACATTCTTGATCAATAAAGGGGTCAAGGGTTACGGGGAGAAGGCAGGAGAATGGGGATGAGAATAATAGCAGCCATGATTGAATGGTGGAGCAGATTTGATGGGTTGAATGGCCTAATTCTGCTCTTATATCTTACGGTCTAAGATTCATTGCTCCAAAGCTGGCAGTGACAATTTACTGTAACATAATAATAATCATGAAATAATAATGACGAGGGAGACAGTTGCATAGTAGTTATATTATTGGATTAGAATCCCAGAGGCTCAGGCTAATGCTCCAGAGATAGATTCAATTCTCATATTGTTAGCTGGGGCATTTTAGATTTAATTAAATAATAATTCTGCAAGAAAGAATTCGTCTCATCAATAACGATCATAAAACCATTGGATTGTTATAAAAACTCGTTCTGTTCACTAATAACCTTCAGGGGAAGAAATCTGTCTCCTTTATCAATTCTGATCTAAATTGACTCCAGATCCACAGCGCTCTGGTTGGCATTTATCTGACCCTGAAATGACTTGGCAAGCCACTCAATTGCATTAAAGCACTACATTAAAAAAGTCACCATTTGTGTACTTTCACCATGGACTGCAGCACTTCAAGAAAACACTTCACTACCACCTGCTCAATGGCAATTAGGGATGATCAATGGCCTTGCAGTGACACTTGCATCCCAAAAATGATGACAAAAACATCATCACTTGAACTAGAATGTGTTCATCATTTCTGTCATCATCCCAGAAGTCAAGGATTTCAAACTCCTTAATCAAGGAGTATCTTAATAAAGATAAATTTCCACCATGTTTTCAACTTCACATCCCTTTCAAGGAACCCAAGCCTATTTAGGGGCAATCTGTCCTTGTTACCACAAGCACTCCATCTACTGCTATTATCTGTATCAAGTACTCAAGCCAAAAACAACAGAGAAACCATGGCTAATATGGTCATCATCCACCACTGTAATAGCTTTCATTCAAAGTAAGATTGAACAATTTTAGATGAGGATTTTTATTTTACACAGCAAAATGGGTTCAAAATTTTCAAACAGAATCGAAACAACATCTCTTTGTATTGTGTTTGCTCAACCTATGTAAAGATATTCTTAATTTTGTCTGCTTTGCTCTCTTTGGATTTCCTCTTGCCATCCTTATCTGAGGCGGGAGACAGTGCATCTACTTCAAGGTTTGTTCTGTTGTTACAATCAGGAAATGATGCATCGTTGCCATTAAGGGATTGAACTAGCAGGGAATGCCAGCAACTAGTAAATACATAAAAATAACCACCTTCTGATTTCCCTCCCCTCCCTCCTTTGGAGAGCTGGTTTGCCTCTCTTCACACATTTTGAAGTGTTTCGGCTGATTTTGGAAATTCACTATGTAGGGAATTGCAGGCAAAAACCTACACAATGGTGCCCAACTAAAAACTGCTAGTCTTCTTCTAACATTCGGTTTAGTCCGTAGACAACATCAGGTGAACAAAATGTAGAATTTTTCCTTCAATAATGCCTTAGTTGAGTAATGAAAAAATCCATCGCAGACATATTAAATAACAGATTCAAATATCATCCAACAAGAAGACAATGTCACCACACTAAAGTGAAGCAGTAAATAGTTAAGCTGCTCAGTTGGTGTTTAGAACAGCAACAAGAGAAAAGACATTTACTGCTTTTAAATTCATTAGAATGTGCACAGCATTAACGATGAGGCTATATCTTGTTACACTTACTGCCTCGTGTTGCACCACAGTAGATTCAAAGACTAACGGCAAGAGTTATTTTTCTTCTTTTTGTCTGAGAAATTTGATTTGTGTTTGAACCTGAGTGGAATATATAATCAAAGGCAAATACAGGCTGGCAGACAGCCTTTCAAAACAGTGACTTCATGAATCTGCAACTGTATCAGAAGCCAAAACTACAAAATAACTGGACACTATAAGACATTCAAAAAAAATTACTCAACAAGTTAGGCATTCAGGGAAAATAACACATGACTTTCATGTTCTGTGAAGTGGAAGATATTTGTGGGAGAAGTCCAGTTTGTCAATACATGTGCAAGCTGTGGTATGACACGTTCTTCAGTTGCACCTCAACAATAGTTATTTTCTGTATAAGATAAAAAGAATGGTGTTACTATTATGACCTACATTTGTCACTGCCCTATGCTTCAAAGCTGAATGACGGCAGTTCAGTAAGGGTATGTTCGCAATCATGCAGTTCAGCAAGGCTGCAGTTAAAATGCTGTTTATTTTCTGATTTCCCTCTTAACTTAAATAGTTGCATCGAAATGCTGATCTATCAAATGGTATTGGCCTTAGGAAAAAGTAAAAAAGACGGTCTTATGTTGTTTTTAACACAATATTACATCCTCACTCTACAATAACCAAGTGTCAGTCCCTTCCTCCTCCCCCACCCACCCCAATATCATCGTGAAGGCACAGTTTCTCCCTATTCTCTCCTCATTGGCTGTAACTTTTTTTTTGTTTCCTTCATTACTTAAACAAAACACTGTCAAACTGTTAACTCTGATCTTTCTTACAGTCAATCAAATGCCCTGTATTTTCTTTAATCCTTATAATCTACTTTTAAGTAACAGAAGCATTTGAGGCTGGTCTTTGAAGGGATTGTAGGCTGGGGCACACCTGCAGGTTAATGCTTAGTGCTAACAAACATCCTGGTGTGCTTCTAATGCCAGTCGGTATTTAGGACTGTACTTACAGAACATTTTTCAGAGTTATGAGTCCCAACCCTAACTCTTGACACTTTCCTAGCAAACACTATCAAGCTATTTGGGATTGAACATTGCTGTCAGTTGACACTATGCTACTTGTTTGAACCCATTTACCCACTTATATTCCCACCATGAAGATATGTTTTGAGATACACAATCATTTACAGCCTTTTTGTACACACTTAAAACTCATTCTGCTTTCACAACAGAAGTGCCAACTTAATTCATCTAGCTATCAGTGTGCAGAGAGTTATTAATCTGAGCAATAGTGGAGCCATCTGCATATCTTAAAGATTTTGCTGAAGTGTGTGTAAGTTAAGTTTTTGGCTGGGGAAGAAGGAGGAGGTAAATTGCTGAAAATATGTCTCTTACAATTAAATGTTAATTTTTAAAAATTATAATGCAAAACCATGTAACAGCAAATTGCCAGCCCTGGTCAGTGCATGCAACTGTGATGTTACAGACCAGAGACTTAATGGGTGGAATTTAGGCCTCGCTTGGGCGAGACTGGAAATTCCTGCCCGAGCCAATGGACATTTCCATTGTTGGACCCTCACTCGCGCCCACTCTGTGGCGGTTGAGACGGTAAATCTCTGGCCCATAACTGTTGAGTAGGAGTCGAGAGAGTTCATAAACCAGATTTAAGACCCAATGTTGCAGAGGAGGCAATCTGGAAAATTTCTTTCCAAACTATGTAAGGTGATTGAGACCAGGAGACCGCTTAGATCATGACTGCTCTCATTTGGCACCTATCTCCTGTTTCTTCCCCCAACCAGCAATCAAATCCAGTGAGTCGGTTCTCACTATGTAATCAGACAACCTGTTTCTAAATCACAAGTTTGCCATCTTTTGTGGGTGATAACCTCCATGACTGGCATGGGGAAATCACTGATAAGCCTCCCTGTATGACTCATCGAACAAGATCCCTGGGGATTGATAATTAACTCATCAGGTGGAGCTTATATACCAAGCCCTGTATAAAGCAGTCTCCTGAGTGGGTCCAAGATTCCTTTGTTCCAGTGAGGACTTATTTATGTTCACCATAGGCTTGTGGTTTTACTTTACTTCATTTTGATCAATAAAGCACTGTTCCTTTACAATTGACTCCTGGAGTTATTATAGTGTGAAATTAAGACTGTGTAACATCTAATCAACTCTCTCTTTGTATAAATTTAGGCTTGTTCCCTGGATTTCCTATATATGTATGTTGTTAATTTCCTATATCATTTATATGAGGAGAGAAGATGAATTATAGACCAACTAAAGCAGAGTTACGTTGTTCTGCTGTTGTCCTCACAACAAGCACATGCAACATTTTTCTATTAATTGGTTAGACAGTGAAACTATGTGCTTTAATTTTGCAGAAGGACAGATAACTTATAAGTGAATGACTATATTTTAGGGTGAAATACATTAAGAAGTAGGCTGGTTTATAATATTGACCATTTTTGGGAAAATTAATATTGATATTAAGCTTCCTAAAAATGAAATATCACCTTATTGGTGCTTACCTATGTGTAAGACCTCCTCATTTTGTTCTCTGCAGATCAATATCACAAATCAGCCTATTTCTTAATGTATCTCACCCTTCGATTTAGTCATTCACTTTTGAGTTTTCTGTCCTGTGAGACCATAATAGCGCATATGGAATAACAGCATTCCATAGCTCAATAATAGTCAAGGGACCATTCACAAGCAGATCCTGAATGGAATGAAACATTAAGCTGGAGAGATGAGAGGTTCAACATTATTAGCAATTTGATCACTTTCTTTTAATTGCGAGATAATGTTTCTCAATTCTCTTGGTTCCGAGACCCTGAAAAAGTGGGCCTTCATTTATGAGAAGATGAACCAAGTTCGACGTTAGCCAGCACACTCAGCTCTCCAAATTTCAACACATATCAATATGAGAGAGCAGTGCGTCAGATTGGGATGATAATGAGTTTGAGAGATTGCATAGAATGAAATTTATTAACGTTGATGAGCAACAGCTGAAAGTGTGGAAAAATGACACAACCAACAGGATGGAGGTGATCAGATCATAGGCCTGGATCCAAGCAGTCTTGAAGACCACAGCACTCTAGCTTTTAAGAGGAAAAACTTGGAAATATATGAGCAGATGGTGAATGCATTGGACAAACTGACAAGGAAGAGTGCACTTCTAGCATGACTAACATTCTGATATAATTAATCTGCTGCAGACTATTGTGTAAACAGAGCGTTACACACTCTGCTCCATTTTCCCAGTATTATTATTTCATTCATGTAAGATAAAATAAGTTAAAATCAACCTTGTAAGGGTGGACATTAAAATTTTAGTGGTGAGGAAGTATGCACTTATGGAATATTTTTATTGTATCATATGCATAAAAAAACTAAAAACTTATGCATGTTTTTTAATGGGCCACCAAGGAGAGAATCAACAACTGCTAATTTATTAATAAATAGAATTTAATAAAAATAATTAAAGTTTTTAATTAGTGACACCAGTAGGCTTACATTAATACTAGCAATAAACTTGCTGAAATTGAGATGGGAATTCTACATCATGAAACACTGACAGGGTTATTTGTTACTATTTATTTATTAATTATTGCCACAAGCAGGCTTATATTAACATTGCAATGAAGTTACTGTGGAAAATCCCCCAGTCGCCACACTCTAGCGCCTGTTCAGGTACACTGAGGGAGAATTTAGCATGGCCAATGTATCTAAGCAGTTCGTCTTTCAGGAGGAAACTGGGGCACCCGGACGAAACCCACGCAGACACAGGGACAACATGCAGACTCTGCATGACAGTGATCCAAGCCGGGAATTGATCCCGGGTCCCTGGTGCTTTGAGGCAGCAGTGCTAACCACTGTGTCACCATGTTACTAGATACGCGGGGAGTTTTTCTGCCACGGGAATCATAGCAAGTGGGCGGCGGACCATGTAAACATCCACCGATCTCTGGTGGGATTTTCCAGCTTTGGGGCAAGCTCAGCCAGAAAATCCCATCCATTGTCTCATTAAGAAAGAACGGGGGCAAGTATCTGTATCTGCCTGAATATTCATTGCAGCAATGTTAAACATGAATACTTTCTTTTCTGGGAATATAAGTCAGGATTACAATAACAGGATAAACCAGGGGGTACAAATGGTCCCTGTTAAATATGTCTAATTATATAGCCACTTAATGTCAGTGAATAGGCCATTAGAGATTTTAAAACAAAGTTGTACTGTATGCAAACAAACTGACAGGCCTCCCCCTTGCACTGGCATTCAATCCTACTATTTAGTCCACTGGCTACTAATAGGAAAATAATATTTAACTAAAGGAAATGGTTTGTAACTACAGCAATGCAACAACTGTCTCCTGTTCAACTAATTGCACAAAATCCATACGGGATAAATATCTCCTCAAGAACCTGGAAGCCGAGACCTTTAAGTGCATTAAAAGCTTACATTTACAAAATAATCCTGGTAGGATTTTTATAGAGTGAGATGTGACAAAGGTGGAATTTGATCTGATGAAGTATTTTGGGGCCCTATCTTCTCAACCTCAGTAACTTTGCCATGATTTAGTGGCCGGGGGAAAATCATACTCTTGCTGTTAAAGGTCGATTCAGTGGTGTTAATGCCATGTCACATTTTCTGCAATGGGTTTATTTGAATGGTAAGCATTTAGCGCCACTGAGTTCAAAACGCTGACTGAGAATGGGTAGGCCCCTATTTGCTGAAGCAAGTCAGCCATTTTCTGGTTTGTTGAGGCTATAATGTAGCCAGTGGTGGACTTAATTTTATTGGCATTAACAAACTTAGTTTGGTACATTAGCTCGTGCTTATTTTGTGCTTTGGGGATATTAGCACGTACGTACAAAGTTACTGATGCATTAAGAAGGAATAGGATCAATTTTTAAGACAGCAAGTATGGACAGTGGCGATTTTTAAAGTTCGCTCCCTGTTTATCCAGCAGAGACCTTTGTGATTCTTAAACAAAAATGTAATTTCAGTACTTCCTTCAGTATTCTTTCTAGAATTTTGCATTATATTCTTCATGTAAAATAATAGAACTTGGTCTGCACAAAATCTTCCATTTTATTGAGATGTGACAAAGGTGGAATTTGATCTGATACGTTCCTCTTATATATTGTGATAATACCTAATTAGAGGTGGCATGGCAGCACAGAGGTTAGCACTGCTGCCTCATAGCTCCAGGGACCTGGGTTCAGTTCCCAGCTCGGGTCACTGTCTGTGCAGTGCCTGTACATTTTCCCCACGTCTGCATGGGTTTCCCCAGGGTGCTCCAGTTTCTTCCCACACTCCAAAGATGTGCAGGTTAGGTTGATTGGCTGTACTAAATTGCCTCTGAGTCCTGGAATGCATAGGTTAGAAGGATTAGTGGGATAAGTATGTCGGGCCTGGATGGGATTGTTGTCTGTGCGGACTCGATGGGCCACATGGCCTACTTCTACATGTAGGTATTCTACTCTATGATCTGTTTTTATGTACATGCGGATGCAATTTAAATATGGCATTTGGCACTATAACCTGCTGATACCATAGCGGGGTGGGCAAATCACAGACTGCCCACTGACACGACAGTCTGTCCACTCGACACAGACATCAAGTTTCTACAGAGATGCAAGAAAGCAGACTCTCTACATCACTGACACGACAGCATGGTTCTTGTTGATGAATATTTCTTGACAATCGGGCACAAAAAAAATACTATTGTGTCTGGTGAGAAGAACATAGCACAAGTGCCAGCCACTGCACCTGCTCACAGAGGGGCCAGTCCCCAGCCTGTGTCAAGCAAGGACCAGGTGAAATTGGTGCTGGCACCTCCTTGTTGTCCATCAGGCATGCATCAGCACCACCTACACGATTCATTGGCTCTGTGCCAGTTTTGGATGCTGGATATACCTTGTTTCCACTTAAAGGTAGCCAGCACCTCTTAAAGAGAAAGTACATTCTGGTTGCAGAACGCTGAGAATGTACATAAGAAGAGAAATGGCTGTAAAACCTTTCAGTTTTCCCATGCAGCTTTGCAAGCCCAGTGTCAGATAGGACAATGTCTTTGCATTTCATTGGAACATCACCTTAAATTTAAACGCTCGTGTTCCTGTGTGGGAGTAGCAGCTACAACACTCTGACTGAGGCATGTTGGCCTTTAAAAACAGTGTAAAGTCTGGCAACGTCAATTTTAAATCCAACCGATTTATTTGATAGTAAATCTGCGAGCTTTTGGCCTTCATCAGGTGAATGAAGTGTTCCTCATTCGCCTGAGAAGGTCACAAAGGCTGAAAGCTTGCAGATTTACTATCAAATAAATCGGTTGGTTTTAAAATTGGTGTTGCCAGACTTTACTGAGTTTACCCCAGTCCAACGCTGGCATCTCTACATCAGGCCTTTAAAAAGCCAGGAGACAATAGGGTCAAAAAAAAAATATTCCAGAAACTGTGAGATGAAGATGTCCTTAAAGTTGTACATGAAGTGAAATCAGTGCAATCGAATGGAAATGGACATGAAGAAACAAACATTGAAAGAGAGAACGAGAAACATTTATTCCACCACCTGGTAGCTTAATTGGTCAATGCTATTCACAAATTCTTAGTGATATATACCAGAATTAAAGGTGGGTTTATATTTTCTCTTTAACTGGGATCCTACAACAGAATCTCACTAATTTCTGAGATTGTCCCATATATACTTAGACTTGAGGGTGTGATTTGAAGTATTAGAGGCAAGAGGAGGCAATACTGGTCAGTTTAGATCACTGAAATTTCCAACAAACCTTCCATGTTTTGTAAGGAGGGACAACCATTGAATGTCACTCACTAAGAATTCCCAATATAAGATGACATTTTGAGGGCAATTCTCCCAGGAACACAGTGGACCAGCAGCCATTTTGCAGGCTTCCTGCTGGACAGCATCACTTCTGAGTCTCCAGCCACTGGACTTCTGGCACTGTCAGCCTGTGATGTGGATATACCGGTGTTGGACTGGGATGAACACAGTAAGAAGTCTGACAACACCAGGTTTAAGTCCAACCAATTTATTTGATAGTAAACTGACAAGTTTTCGGGGTTTGCCACTTTGTCAGGTGAATGAAGAGTCCTGGCCTCAGACAGAGCATGTAACAACACAGACAGTTTACAGATTACTGATTAGAATGTGAGTCTTTACAACTAACCTGCTGTTCAAGTCTTCAAGCCTGTGCCAGAAATCAGTGCGGAGCTTATAATTTATTCAAATGAGGATTAGCTTCTTATCAGTGGGCAGGGGTCTAAAGGCTCCGGGCCTGTTAGAGTCTACATCCCCATCAGCAGTGTTTCACTCCAGCATGGTTTACAGCAGCTGCCCGCTTGTGGGGTGCTGGCGGCCTTACCCAGCTGCAGTAAAGAGGGGCAATGGAGACCGCCCAGAAGTTCGGTCGTAAAGAGGGTGCCCCCTTGGCATTTCCAGCTTGGTAGTACCAGCCTGGCCTCTGGCACTGCCCAAGGGGCAAAGTTGCAATGCCCAAGGGGACACTTTGTCACTGCCTGCCAGGCAACGGGCAGTGCCAAGAGGACAGGGCCTAATGGGGCAGGATCTATAGGGGGCAGTGCCTCTTAGGCAGAGGTCATTGGGGTGAGAAGGTCCCACTGTCACTCTGCACTGGGTGATGAGGGAGGTCGGGAGGGAGGCCAGCGATTGGAACTGGCCATCGGGGTGAAGGTTGGAGTGAAAGGCCCGCCGGGGGATCGAGACTGCGGGGGTTGCAGCCGGGACTTGGAGGGTGGAGGGAGAGAGGGTTCGGAGCTACCGATGGGGTCAGGGTGACGGGGGTTGGGGGGGGGGGGGGGGGGGGGGGGGGGGGGGGGGGGGGGGGAGGGAAATCAGGACAGCTGAAGCAAGAAGTTGGGGAGATTTGGCCTCCTAGAGGTGGGAGCGGAATGGAGGCAGGCTGGGGGTTTTAGGGAGTCAACGATCGAGCTGGCCAGCAACCAGGAGGCCTACTGCACATGCGCTGATCCCTGCTCTAACAGATGGGCACATGCACAGTGGCCTGCCCAGCAATATGCTGCCAGCCCCTCCAGCGGGAATAGAACCTGTCACTGGGTTTTTAATGATATTCATGCTAGTGCACTCTGCAGTGCACAGAGTGTGGGAGATTCATTTTGAAAACCCTTCTGAAAAAAAAAAGTGGGATTTGCTCCAGTTTTTACATAAATTCAACTCTTTGAATTTTTGTGTGGGAATCCCATCCTTTATGGTGAAATTTTTAAGCAGCGGCTAAAAGTCAAGAACAAAGTCAGGGAATTGGCTGCTCCACATGCCCACGTTCATGCTAACATGGAGCCCAAGATGTTTTGAGGCCTGTCACTCTGGAGACAGCAATGTTCCTCTTGGATCCCCAAAAGAAACAGAATACAAGTTTCCCCAGCAATGTTATGAATGGATTTCAGCAATGGCCCCCTGTAAGGACAACTGGTTAGATCAAGCAACGCCCAGTACAGAAGGGCTGAACGTGCATTGCTCACACTTAACCAACAGATACCTAAATATTTCAACTGTGGGCTTCTAGCCTACAATCGGAACTTGCACATTAAAGCAACTCATGTAAAGAAAAGCAGCTAATGCTAATTAAAACAGCATCTTTCCTATTTCATGAGATGTGATGCTCACCCATTTACAGGCCCAGCTGAACAGTCCACCCGACAACCTTTGCCCTTTAACGGAGCTTCCAAGGTACACTTCCCCCTGAATTATCGATGACTGCATCTGGAAAATCACACCACTTCCCACTTCCCCACCTTCCGCCCTTACCCCCCTCTTTTGCCACAGCAACTGACAAAAGCTCTGTTTTGCAACCATGCAGAAATGACATCTCAATGCACCCCACTGAATTGGCTGGAAACTAGTTGATTGAACAGTGCCTATCATTGCTTTGGGGAATTGTTCACTGCCAGTTCTCAGTGGGAAGGGATTGAACTAATGCACAAAAATCTTCTCAACATTCACATTTAGCTGGCAAACGGGAGTTTAAAGCCTTGCCTGAGCTCAACGGGGATTACCCACTCGATCGCATGAGCTCAGTAAGCAGTGCCAAAGGTCACTGAATATTTTCTATAGTTTGAAATGTAAAGTTCTGCAAATAACATAGCTCAGCACACATATCAGATGCTTTTGAAACTTTAAACAGGCCTCAAGTTCAGAGGAAGAAGTGTAATGCTACACAATCACAGAAGTTCTTGTCGGATGGAGGAATATTTAATGGAGCATTTAAAGAAGCAGTGGGAGTGATTTTCAGTAGGTGCTCATCACTTTAATGATATTCTGAGTAGTCAAAATCTGGCAACTGAAGTGCAATCTCGCCTGTCCATTCTGCACCAAAAGTATGCTCATGCCACTTAGGATTGTGCCTCTTCATTGGCATCCAACAATGCCAAGAGACGAGTAGTCACCTAATCAATTAAGGTGAATGAGAGGTTCCACTTGCTTAAAGGCCCTCAAAAAACAACTCAGCATTTTTGGCACTGAGTTGTCAATTTTACAATAGACCCACAATCAAGGACAAGAACATTTAAGTATCTCAGGTAAATCGTTGGTAGTTCATTTTGAGCATTAGTGTGCTACATTGCTGTATTTTTTCCAATGTTGCCTTTTGATATTAAACTTTCCACAGATCTGTCTGGCTGAGTCTGCACGGGAATGTTGATTATAGGGCCAGAATTCTCCAACCTCACCCATTGCTGGGGCTTTCTGCTTACACTACAATAAGCAGAGATTTGGCTGAGTACCAAATTCTCCATTCTCACTAGACGTGAATAGCCAGAGAATCCTGGACATAGTCTTTTAGCAAACTCCAATTGGCGTTACAGGTTTGGTGATTGGTCTGTAAGAAGAGGAACAGCAGCAGGCAAACAGTCTAGAGTCAAGTAGTTACTGAGAAAAGTGGCAGGAGGAGGGAGGCTTCATTAGGTCTTATGCCATTCAGGTGTACCAGACAAGAAGTTCACTGTTCCGGTTTAACAGGCAGAAAAATGCGAGGAAAAGCTTTGCCTTTAGAGGAGTTGCTGTAACACCAACTGCAACCAAGCACTACATTACTGAACTCTGTCATCTGTAACACCAACTGCAACCAAGCACCACCAGTCATGCCTGTCCTTTCCTTTGGTTTTGAAAGCAAGGGTTCCATGAAATATTTGAGGTTAATCCAACTGCAGCAGTGTCATTATGACTATTAGACAATCAACAGTGCATGTCTGAAACAAGCAGGTGATGGACATGCCATGAACTTCATCTCCTTCCCTATGGAGCCTATGAGGCAGAAAGACATGGCTCTAGACTCCATCAAGATGCAGACATCATCAGCTCCCAGACAGCATTGACAGAGCATACATAGCCCTGCTTACGATAACATGAGATCCTGCAATGAAAATCAATAGAAAGCCTCCCCATCCAAATGACCCACCTCCCACACCACGCCAGGCGAATGTAATGCTGCCCTGTGCCAATTGACAGGTCTATATTAGTCGACATGAGGTATTCATCCTCTGCCAACCCTCAGTGCCTGCTGTCTTTCACTCATTGAAACAGAGGCTAGCTACTTGGAGACAAGCTATCAAATATTAGCTTTAAATCAATCATCTTCAATATACATAATTCGACAATAATATCTGTCACGCACCTTAGCCAATTGTATCTTATCCACTGATATAATGACATTTTATTAGTCTGTAGAAACCGGAAGCTAGTTCCTATCTCGGTGACTTCACTTTCTGTGTTATCTAGTAACCTCAGACACTAGGCCAAAGTTCAAATTAATGTTCCGATGAGTTCTCTTATAGATCACTGTCAAGCCAGATTAACTCTCTGGACATGCATCCATCTTATCTGGAAAGTGAATAAACCCTATTTATGAAATATGATTAAGTGTTCTAAATGTTCTCTCTATCCAAATTCTACTGCTAAATCCTGCATATCCTCAAAGTTTTAATATTTTCTTAGGATATGGCTTTGCATTCATGCCCTTTACTATGATGCTTCATAGCAAATTGCCTTTGGCTAAAGTGAACAATGATTCTTAAAAAATACACTAATACATTCAAAATATCAGCATATGTATTTTACAATCATAATCATGTGCTTAAACCTCTTACTGCATCTCATATGTGTATAAACTGCTTTTTTGTTAGCTCATAAGCCTGTTTAAAAGTCATTTAACTTAATGCTGATTGATCTATCAGTGCATTAATGTCTAAAGGTTTAAAAATCTTCCTAGCCTATTAGGATTCTTCCTCTTACAGTTGGCATCGGATGTTAGTGTACAACAGTGGGGTAAATGGTTGCACATTGTGCCATTGGGTTTTAATTCCCAGATTGTGAGGGAGAGAGTGCAAACCCCAAAATAAAGACAGATGGCCAAGCCACTTGTGGGATATTTCCTCCAATCCTTCAGCCACATTTTGAGTACACCCTCTGGCCTTCACATTGATTACAGCCTTGTTAATTGGCCAATGCCTGTAGGTTCATGGTGGTTTTCCTCCTAATCTGGAGATTTCCTTCTTCTTATTGTGCATTGGCTGATCCAGCAACAAAATTGGGAATGCATTAGGGTAGTGCCTTTTGATCAAAGGTGTATTCTGCACGTGGGAAAAAGGACACAATAATTGTTGAAAGAAAAAGAAATATTTGCATTTGTATAGTGCCTTTCATGATTTCATTTTCTAGTCAGAAGTATAGTCATATAATTTTGGAAACATAGCAGCCAATTTACACAAAACAAGCTTTCCACAAACAATTAATTTTACATTATTTATTAATATCAAAAGTAGACACATTAATACTACAATGAAGTTACTGTAAAAATGCCCTAGTTGTCATACTGTGGCATCTGTTCAGTTACACTGAGAGACAACTTAGCATAGCCAATACATCTAGTCAGCACATCCCTCAGACTGTGTGAGGAAATCAGAGCCCCCGTGAAAACCCACGCAGACACAGGAGAACATGCAGATTCCATATAGTCATCCAAGCTGGGAATTGAACTTGTGTCCCTGGCATTGAGGTAGCAGTGTGCCACTATCTTACCGTGTTACCCCTATGATAAGGACCAGATAATTTGTTTCTCACTGATATTGGTTGAAGATAAATATCAGGAGAATTTCATCCGCTCTTCAAAGTAGTATTGTGGGTTTTTTTTACATCCAATTGGGATAGTAGATGGAGCCAAAACTCAATGCTCCATCCAAAAAATGGCACCTCCTACAGTGTAGTGATCCCTCAGGACTTTCTTGTTATTCTAGAGTTTTGTTTTAAGTTTTTAGGGTGGGCTTAAACTCACTGCTTTCTGACTTTGAGATGGAAGTGATACAAGTGGGGCCACAGCTCACCCCATGGGCAGGGACAGACAGTATCAGGAGGAGATTGTGTAAATGGAAGAAGATAAAGGCATTTTGAATTGGAACTTGAACTGTGATTGGAAGAAATGGAAAGCTGACTGGCAAGGACTGCTATTGCTGGGGCTACAGTGGTGCAGGGAAAAAATTTTAAGAAAGCTGCAAATGGGAATCTTGCCTTAGCAATTGTGATCAGATTATTTAATTTCTTATTACAGTAAGGGTTTTGGTATTCATTCCTGGCACTCCTCCCACCGGCCATTGTTGCTGGGCTATGTAGAGGCTCCTGCTTGAGTCTGCAGGGAACCTCTTCGTCATCTCCTTCACCAAGCCCTCCACAACACAATCCAGCAAATGGGGCATTTAGCAGACAATATCTTTCAAGCTATCCTGCAGAGAGGAAAAGGGGACTAGCAAAAGTATGTTGTGTCGGTGAGCTGGTTGAAAAGGGAATTCTGGCCTTTCTGTCCTGCATGTGCACCCCAACACCTGCAGAGCGAGATTCAAACATCTGTTTGGCAGATGTCATTGCTTGAGACACTTTTTCACAATGAACAGCCATCTTTCTAATAACATCACAATTTGAAGGAAATATTATATTGAAAGACTGTTCAAAAGCCACCCAATGCCAAACTATATCTGAAGGGGAATCAGTATTGCCTGTTTGGCCATGCTTGACAAAGCCTCAAACCATTGCCGTGGGCCATGGAAAACAAACCAAAGAATGGTTGTCATAATCTGGATCAGCAAGAAGGAATGATGTAAAGCCCTATAGTCTTGTAGTAGGAGGTGAGCATGATTAACTCAGACTAATTATCCTTCAATTTACTGTCTTTCACAATGAGAATGACATTTTGTATTTGAACTGCATATCGAATAGATTGTGGTAAAAGGCATAGAATTTGTTCTGCCAGTATTCCTATTTTGATTTTATTAAGTTCTGGGACAAGGACATCACTGTCTGGCCAGCATTTTTATTGCCTATCCCAAGTTGCCCTCAAACTGAGTGGCTTGTTAGGCATTTCAGAGGGCAGTTGAGAATCAACCACACTGCTGTGGCTCTGAAATCACACGTAGGCCAGACCAGATAAGGACAGCCAATTTCCTTCTCTAAAGGACATTTGTGAACTGAATGGATCTTTTCTGACAATCCATATGGCTTTATAGATTCTTAATTCCAGATATTTTTTATTGAATTCAAATTCCACCATCTGCGGTGGCAGGATTCGAGTCCGGGTCTCCAGAACATTAGCTAAATTTCTGGATTAATAGCCAAGCGATAATACCACTAGACCAATCGCCTCCCCCTAAATTTTTAACTTTTAATTTTTTTTAAAGATACGCACAAGACATTTAAATTGTATACCCGTGTTTCATAATTAACGAATGTACAATCTTCTGAGCTTTTCTCAAAGCAAACATGATGAAGTCATATGCTGCATGCTTCCTGTCAGAAACAAGTTGCTGTATGATAATGTTCCAGTTCTATATCTAATATCAAATAAGGAGCTCTGTAACTTTTGTTATTATAAGAGTTTCTATTAGACACTGTAAAAGCCAATGCTAATATTTTAGAGGTTTCAGTGTACAGTGGCAGTAATGAGGAAACAATTCTTTCACCATTGGAATGGATTTTTTTACAAAATATGTATGATTTGTTCTAAAACAATAGGTAATTTCTGCACCAGTTTCTTTTCCTGATCTGAAAGCTATATTTTTCTAGCTTGCCTCCTCTCAGAATATTCCCCTCATGTAGACATTGTTTCTTCCCCTGAAGATTTCAATGGGCTTTGTGCTTCTTCTCTTTGTAAGGGGGGGTTTTACCTATAGCTTTGACCTAATGCTCTAAACTGTCTGGCCCCGTCATAAAATGAGGGTCTCGCTCAGCTGACTGGCCTAATCATTCAAAGCGACCTGTCTCTGTTTGATCACAGCAGGCTGTTTGCCCGAGTCCATGGGAAAAATTAAAGGGGCCTAAATTCACATGACCTGCTGACAAATGAGGGGGTGGGGAAGAGCAGTGCATAAAAAAATGTGTCCTTTCTATATTATTTTAGGATAATCAAACTAAGCAGTGGTTAGCACTTACAGCAAGAGCTTAATCCATTACTCATACTTTTGGCAACTGTGATTTTTTTTTGTCTTTCAGTCTCTCATCAAGTAGGCTAAGTATCTCATTGCTATTGACTACTGTGTGTCTCCTATTTGGTCCAGGCAGAGGCTAAGAAATCAACAGCAGAAACAGGGAACAAGGTCTTATGGCTAAACATGCTGTGTAATTCCAAAGCTTCCATTGGAGATATTTATGAAAGAAGGGTTTGTTTCCTCTGGGCTGTAATCCATTCTCTGTTTTGCTTCTGACCGACCTTGTCTGTCTGATAAGCTTGAAGCTTATCACTATCTTTCTGCTGATATTTTTAAAAATTATTTCACGGGATGTGGGCACTGCTGGCTGGGCCAGCATTTGTTGTCCATCCCTAAATTGCCCATTTTAGAAGGCAGTTAAGAATCAACCGCATTGCTCTGGTTCTGGAGTCACATATAGGCCAGACAACATAAGGATGGACAGTTTCCATCCCTAAAGGACATTAGCAAATTAGATGGGGCTTTGCAGCAATCAACAATGGTCATCATTAGAATTTTAGTTCCAGATTTTAAAAAAAATTAATTCAAATTTCACCATCTGCTGTGGTGTGATTCAGAACCACATCGCCAGAGCATTCTGCTGGTCCCTGGATTACTAGTCCAGTGACAATACCACTGCGCCTCTGCTTCCTCTATTCCAATTATGAAGTTTATAAGATTATTACATTTTGCATTGTATCTTTAAATTTAGGGTACATAAATAGGGTTCTTTACTTGCTTTGAACTGATGTAAGTCTGGATGGCTTTCTTCTTAGAGACCAAAGGAAGAGTTTGAATGTTTTATTGGGAAGAAGGTTCAAGGTGTTTATGATGGAGGCAATGGCAGTAGCATCTGAGCTCACATAGGGTAGACTATGAGAGTGGGGTTTTATGGCTTGAAGTCAACGAATCTTTCCATGTTCCGCCCTTTGCCCACTCTGATTCACCTGACAGGCAGAGCGGTAAAATTCTGGCCTGAGTCACCCAAAATCCAAAAAAAGTGTTGAAGGTGTCAGCTTGCAAACAGTTGTGCTTTAAATTGGTTATTTAATTCTTAAGTGAAAGAGCATTAGGGTCAAAATAGCTCATCAGCATTTCTACCTGTATGCAAGTTCAGTGCTCAAGTGTTTTTCATGTTGCCATGGGAAAGAGGGCTGAGTCAGCCATTTTTGAGGTCAGGTTATGGGCTTCCCTATAAATCAATGAATATTTGAGGCAGGCAGTGGTTTTGTGTCGTCAGCACAGAAAAGAGATTGCATGACTTTGCAAGCTTACACCAGGCAAACTGTTCACCATCACCTTCTTAGTTAGGCAATTAGATGGGCAATAAAAACTGGTCTTACCAGCAACACTCTCATTCCACGAGTGAATAAGAAAAACAAAACAAAAAACAACTTCTGTACAGGAACTTGAGACAATTCTGCAAGAAAAATGCTGTATCAATGGAAATGGTTGGCAATTGTTGATCAAATGCTTTCAAACTGCTGCCCTTGTACAAAGGCATTCCCAGACATTAAATAAATGACTACATATCACTACCACCTACCAGTTTAATTTTAGATTACAACTCATTCCTACCACCTCATTTCAGCTGTCCAGCTGTGTGGGGAGGTAGACAAGATTTTATCTATAGGAATGAATCATGTCAGTTTTACTCATTATTGATGGTATTATTTTTCACATAAAGAATGATACATGGCAGGGAATGATTGAACAAAAGGAATGAGAAAAAAGCAGACTGACAAGGTCTATTCAGAGAACCTTACCTTAAGAGCTGGGATCTAGATATAACCGGGGCTGAAAAGAACAAGAAAAGCTTAGCCCATCAAGGTAAATCAAGGCACTAGATAGTAAACATAAAGCTTATAAACACTCTGCGGGTCGCAGCTCTGTTAGAAATACGGTGTACTTATGAGATTTGGGTTGGATGAACAACCTGTGTACTAAAACTACAGGAGGCACTAGATTGAATTTTCTTTTCCACCATGGAATTTGGATAGTTGTGATACTCTAATTATTTGAGGTTGATTAAAAGAAGGGAGATGTAAAGAGCAAATTTATATTTTTTTTTATCTGCCTCCACAAATGGACTTGGGAACTCTGTGAACACCATATGGGGCAGAATTGCCCTAGTGACATAATGAGCAGCATGGTGGCACAGTGTTTAGTATTGCTACCTCGCAGTGCCAGGGACACAGGTTGAATTTCGAACTCAGGTGACTGCCTATGTGGAGTTTGCACATTCTCCCCATGTCTGCATGGGTTTCCTCTAAGTGCTCTGGTTTCTTGCCACACTCCAAAGATGTGTGGATTACGTTGGTTGGCCATGTTAAGTTGCCCCTTACTGTCAGGGGCATTAGCAGTGTAAATATGTGGGGTTACAGGGATAGGACTTGAGTGGCATTGTTGTCAGCGCAGGCTTGATGGGCTGAATGGCCTCCTTCAGCACTATATGGATTCTATAGCAATTGTATTCAAAAAGAATAAATTTACAAATTTGGTAGAAAATAGTAATTTTTACAGGACCTTAATGGGTCTCTCTGGGCAATGTCAAAACTTTGCAAGGAGACTGAGCAGTCATGTGATTTTATGATGACATGGCTTCAAAAGAGATCACATATCTGAAGCATGGGGGGGGTTACCCACAGGAATGTGGGCAATGCATAAATGCTGCTAAAGTAAGAGATAAACTATTCATCATTATAAGTCCTTGTTGTCTATAATTCAAGAACTCAACACTTTATTTCGTGTCAGAACTTTGAAACCTCGAACAGCTTATCTTTGATGAAAACATTGGAGATAGTTGGAAAAAATTTGAGAAGGAGTGACGTACTTATTGTGGTGCTGCATTGTCTGACAAGTCAATAAAAGTACCTTATTAAACTTAATAGGGCCCGAGGCTGTTGCAAAATTCAAATCATTTGTTCTCCAGATGGAGGAGGGAAAAGCGGACCCTGACATAATCCTAAACAGTTTGAGAATATCTGTTTTGCAGTAAAAAAAAATTCTTGACCAATATCCATTTAATTCAACAAACCAAAGAGCAGACGTAACAATAAAATCTTCCAAGACCACCCTGAAAATATTGGCGAAGAAATGTGTGTTTGGAACTCTCATTGATGAACTAGTCAGGGATCGAATAGTTTGTGGAATTCATAGCGATTTAGTGAGTGAGCAGTCGCTGCAAGAGCAAATAGCCAATAGTATCTGTATGTTAAACAAACAATCAAAAAAGAGACTCAGTGATGACAAATAGAAGTATTTGCAGTACAGAGTGTGCCCTGCTCCAACTGCAATGGCTGAGACCTTAAGAACAGCACATCTTGCTTTGCATATGGCAAAAGATTCAACAAATGTGGGAAATGGAATCGCTTTGCTAAATGCTGCAAACCAAAACCACACCAGACCCCTCTGCCATCAATAATATGGCAGCTGGCTGATCCTTTGTTCCTCTGGCTAAGCTTTCTGGATCTGTACTCATTGGAGTTTAGAAAGATGAGGGGGGGTCTCACTGAAACTTACAGGATACTGAGAGACCTGGATAAAATGGACATAGAAAGAATGTTTCCATTAGTAGGGAAATCTAGAATTAGAGGGCACAACCTCAGGCTAAAGAGGTAATCCTTAAAACAAAGGTAAGAAGGAATTTCTTCAGCCAGATAGTGGTGTATGTGTGGAACTTTTTGCCACAGAAGGCTGTGGAGGCCAGGTCATTGAGTGGCTTTAAGACAGAGATAGATCGGTTCTTGATTAATAAGGGAATCAGGGGTTATGGGGAAAAAGCAGGAGAATGGGAATGAGAAAAATAGCAGATATGGTTGAATGGAGACTCGATGGGCCAAATAGCCTAATTCTGCTTCTATGTCTTATGGTACTCCATGGATAGGAACACCAGTAAGATGAACGAACAGATCTCAGCCAAAACAGCAAAGCTACAGAGCCTCCAACAACACTTTATTGTGAGAGTGTTGACACGGTCATAGAAAAGGGTGAAATCTTCATTAACTTCTTCAAGATTTACAGTAACTCTAGACAGAAGGTAAAGACTAACACTGGAGCAAAGTGTAACAATATTGCCCAGCTGAGTGTCACAGAAATAGACCCCCATATGCAGCAGCAGACTCCAACACCCAGGTGTACCTTGTGACTTATGGCAGACAATGATCTACAAGGTATAGCTATTCTCCACTGCACACAGAGCTGTTTCAAGTTTCATATAGTTGAGCAGAATGTAAGGCCTACTATTGGGTCTTGGAACATCATTGCTCTGGGGCTCATTCAACTTGATGCAGAAGTGCATGCTTTACAACACCAAACCCAGAAATAGTATTTGGAGACCTCTGCAACTGTAACATCATTAGCAAACAGCTTTTTGCGTCTGTCTTCACGGTAGAGGACACAAATAGCATACCAATAATTGACAACCATGGGACTATAGTGGGTGAGGACCTTAAAATGATTACAATTACTAAAGAGGTAGTGCTTGGAAGGCTAATGGGACTGAAGGTAGACATGTCCCTGGGTCCAGATAGTGTGCATCCCAGGGTACTAAAAGAAAGTAGTAGCAGATGCATTAGTTGTAATTTATCAAAATTTGCTGGACTCGGGGGAGGTGCCAGCTGATTGGAAAACAACTAATATGCCGCCACTGTTTAAAAATGGAGGTAGACAACAGGTGGGTAACTACAGGCTGGTTAGCTTAACAGCCGTAGTTACGAAATTGCTGGAATCCATCATTAAGGACACCTGGAAAAGAATGGTTCAATCAAACAGACGCAGCATGGATTCATAAAGGAAAAGTCATGTTTGACAAATTTCCTGGATTTTTATGAAGATGTAATGAGTGCGGTTGAGAGAGGGGAACCCGGTGGATTTGGTGTTTTTAGATTTCCAGGAGGCATTTGATAAGGTGCCTCACAAAAGGTTGCTGCATAAGATTAAGGTACATGGAGTCGGGGGTAAAGGATTGGCTATCTAAGAGGGAGCAGGGAGTTGGAATAAATGGGTGCTTTTCTGGTTGGCAGTTGGTGACTAGTGGCATGCCGCAGGGATCGGTGCTGGAGCCTCAACTGTTTACCATATGTATGAAGGGACCGAGTGTAGGATAACAAAGTTTGTGGATGACACAAAGAAGAGTGGGAAAGTAAATTTTGTGGAGGATGCAGAAAGTCTGCAGAGAGATTCGGCTAAGTGAGCGGGCAAGAATCTGACAGATGGAGTATAACTTTGGCAAGTGTGAAGTTTGGAAGGAATAATAGTAAAATGGACTATTATTTAAATGGTGAAAAATTACAACATGCTACTGTGCAGAGGGACCTGGGAGTTCTTGTGCTAAATCGCAAAAACTCAGTTCGCAGGTGCGGCAGATAATCAAAAAGGCGAATGGGATGTTGGCTTTTATCGCAAGGGGGATGGAGTATAAAAGGAGGGAGCTCTTGCTGCAATTGTATAAGATACTGGTGAGGCTGAAACTAGAGCACTGTGTGTAATTTTGCTCCTCTTATTTGCGAAAGGTTGATTCTGGAGATGAGGGTTAGCTTATGAGGAGAGATTGAGTAGATTGGGCCTGTACTCAGAGTTTAGAAGGCTGAGGGGAGATCTTGTAGAGACATAGAAGATAATGAAGGGGCTAGACAGGGTAGAAGCAGGGAGATTATTTCCACTTAGAAAGGAAACAAGAACAAAGAGCACAGCCTCAAAATAAGGGGGAGTCAATTTAGAACAGAGTTCAGAAGGAACTCCTTCTCCCAGAGGGTAGTGAATCTTTGGAATTCTCTCCCCATTGAAGTAGTGGAGGCTACCTCGTTAAATGTGTTTAAGTCACAGGTAGATAGATTTCTTACCAGTAAGGGAATTCAGCGTTATGGGGAGCAGGCAGGTAAGTGGAGCTGAACCAGTGTCAGATCAGCCATGATTTTATTGAATGGTAGGGCAGGCTCGAGGTGCTAGATGGTCTACTCCTGTTCCTATTCTTATGTTCTTATGTAAACTACCAGTTGTGTATCATATGAGAACAGATAATTTGGTATCATTAATGGCCTGTTCTCTGAGGAGAATCCTAGTAGCCACAAAGCAGAAAATAGTTAATAAACTGCAACAAACAATAGCACACGGTAACTCCTATAGGCAAGGCCACAGAATGGGTTTCAGCAATGATGGCTGCAGTAAAGAAAAATGGCATTTTCATGATATGTATTGATCCAGTGCACTTGAACAAGACATTGCTCTGACCTCATCATCCAATGAAGACAGTGGGACAGGTAATAGCGGACATGCCCAATGTTCGATGCTAAATGTGAGTTCTGACAGATCCTGATAGATGTAGAATCCTCATAACTAATCACATTCATGTCTCTGGTAGGCAGATATCATGTACTTTGTATTTCATATGGCTTCTCCACTGACAGCAAGGCCTTCCAGCAATGCATGGAATATTTTTTTTGCAGGCTAACCTTGCAAGATTATTGTTGACAGCATCCTGGTTTGGAGTTGTACTATGCAAAAATGTGAAGCACATCTTTGTCTCATCCTCAACAGAATCAGCACTACACAGCTGTTGCTAACTCTATGAAATGCAAATTTGGGATCAACCAGGTTCCTTACTTGAATCATCTATTCACAGCAGAAAATGTAAAGCCCAATCCAGACAAGATAATGGCTCTAAGACAAATGGACATTCCTGTGGTCAAGCATACCATACAGTGCTGACTTAGTATGACAAATTATCTTTCTAAGTTAATTCCATGTTACGTTGAAATCACTGAGCCTCTTTGTCAACTTCTCCATCAGGATGTTGAATGGTGCTGTCAAAAACATCACACAGCATTCTTTAACAGACTCACACAGACACTTGCAGTCTCATCAGTGTTACAATATTTTGCCATATCTATATCAGCTGATACCTCCAAGCATGAGTTCAGCACAGTCTGTATCCAAATTGGCAAATCTAGAGCCTTTGCTTCAAAGGTCCTCACTGACATTGGGACTAGTTATGCAGAAATTGAAATGGAACTCCTGTTGTAGTCTTCACCTGTCAGAATTTTTATGACTTCGTACATGGTTGCTCTGCAACTGTAAAAACGGATCATCAGCAACTTGTAACCCCTTTCAAAAAGCCTCTTCACATTGCATCTATATGTTCGTAAAGCATGATTCTATATTACAATCTCAGCGTCATTTGCAAACATACTAAGGAACTGTACTTGGTTGATTCCTTCTTCAGAGCCAGACAGATCAAGAGGAAGACATGGACATCATGACAATAGAGGTGCTGTCCTCTCATCTAATTCAGAAACAATAAGATGCCTTGAAGGCAGAGATCACATGTAGACAATTATACAACATCATCAAGGGGACTCCCTCATGAGTTCCGCATATTATTTACATTCAGAGATGAACTAACCGTAGAGGAGGGGCTGATGCTACATGGCCAATGATTCATCATCCCTACTTCTCTTCAGAGGTACTACACCCAACAACTTTACCAAGGGCACCCTGGGTTATGGGAACTTGATCCAGGAATAAGGACTGTTCTAACCCTCCATGTATGCAGACATAGAAAGGGAAGTTACCAGATGTGCACCATGCAATGCGTTCAAGCAGCATCAAGCAAAAGAACCAGTGCACTTAAATGAGGTCCCAGACCACTGATGGTCATTTACAGCAGCTGATACCTTTGTATAGAAAGTTAAACAACATTGAGTCTTAGTTAATTTGTATTCTGAATGTGTTTGAACTCAAGTATCTGCCAAACATGGCAGATATAGCTGAATTGTCCCCTCTATGAAGAATGGGGCAACAAAATGCAGCAATCCCTAACTATTTGCTTGAAGAATTAACATAACTTAAATGCTCAAATTCATAAGCTCAAGCAGACATTTTTCAAAACACATCATCCTGAAGAGACTCATGACAGACAAAGCTTACCAATTCATTGCCACTGAATTTTGTAACTTTGCACACACAAGGGACTTTGAACATAATGCAAGTAGCCTCCTACACCCACAGTCAAACAGCCTGGTAGAATGGACAGTTCACCGAGCCAACTATCTTCTAGAGAAATGGTCTTAGGATCATATCGATCACTGTACTTCACTCCTCAGACTGCAAATTCTACCATGACAGAACTGGCCCACATCAGCACAACAACTCTTTTCTTGGTGTACCAGAAAGCAAAATGTTCTATGATCAAGAAGTGTTTGAGGCTTGGCCCTCAGACACCTGGTCACACGGTCAGGATTTAGAAAGAACTTGGCATGACCAGTTGGCAGTAGTATACAGCCATTCCCCACAACCGAATAGTTACATGGTAACCTCAGACCATAAGTACCCGTTATCTATACAACCACCATTTCTTCCTATAGGTATCACCAACAACAGCAGACATGCAGATTACTTCAGAGGCCAACTCAGGGAGCACTGCACCTACAGCATACACTCTCAACACTCCTGCACACTAAAAATGCCAGCCAGAGAAAGACTACAACACTACCAACCAGCATAACCACATTAGGCCTCCTGAGAATGAGGATCCAGGAACTTATTACCACCTAGCTGAGAACTACCTTTTGAATCTCATTTTTCTACAATGAAAACAGAAAGGAGACATTATGGGCTATGTGCCAATTGCAATTGCCTCACTGGATATGTAAATAGTTATGCATTATTAGTTTGTTTCAGTTCTATGTTACATAATGATTGTACTGAGTTTCCTATTGCACACACTGGTTACATCTCATGCCATTGGGTGTTCCAACCCAAAGGGGAAATATGTAGACTGAGTGGTCACATAATTACACGATGATACAACTGAGAAAGAAATCGTGTGAGAAGTGTGGGAGTTATTTGCAAGAACACTGATAGAATACAAGTATTGAAGAAGCAAGTAAGCTAGTGAATAAACTACTCTCCATTATGAGGCATTGTTATCTGTGAATCGGTAATCCAAAATGTTTACACTTCATATACAATAAATTACTGTGAAGGCATCACCAACACTGGAGTAGATAATTTGCTCCTTCTTCAAAGGAGTCAGTACAGCTTTGACCTCCTTCTGTGCTGCACCATTCTAGAATTCCACATCAATGATATAAACGATATTGGCTGAAATTGAAATCCATAGTAGGGCAAACTTACTGTTGTTCAATAAGTTCTCCAAGGTCTGTAATGGCACATGGACAGGCTGAATTGTCCTCACTCTGTCTGAAGAAAAGGGCAGCATAAGTGCAGAAATCCCCAACTACTTGCTTGAAGTATGAACATAATTTAAATGCTCAACTTCTGGAGCTGGTTTGAACCCACAACTTTCTGACTCAGAACTGAGTGTGCCACTCCTGAGGCAAACTTACATATGGAACTTAACCAATCTGTCTCATGGGTTTTATTTTTCAGAGATCCTATAATTGCTTATTGATTAGTCATTCCAAATTTGGCCTTTCAAGTGGATGTTCTTGGAATGTGTAAGGTATTCCAGAAGCTGACAAGGTCACACTCCCATATGTTACTTCATTTGTGTGCCTGCCATTAGGCTATTTCCATTTTAAGTTAAGCTTTAAGTTTACTTATTAGTGTCACAAGTAGGGTTACATTGACACTGCAATTAAATTACTGAAAATCCCCTAGTCACTATACTGAGGTGCCTGCTCGGGTACACTGAGGAAGAATTTAGCATGGCCAATTCACCTAACCAGCACATCTTGTAGATTATGGGAGGAAACTGGAGGAAACCCGCACAGACACAGGGAAAACATGCAGACTCTGCACAGACAGTGACCCAATCTGGTAATCGAACCCAGGTCCCTGGCACTGTGAGGCAGCAGTGCTAACACATTGTGCCACCGTGTTGGATGCTATTTTAGAAATTCTGCTTAATAGCCTATTTTCCATTACTTAGCTGACATTCAGATGAGATCCTTGGGATTCTCTTGCTTCCCTGCCATAACTTCAAAAATAAAATCACCATTTAAAGGCATAAATGGAGTTTCTGCCAAAGCTATGGTGGCGGATTTGGAGAGCTGCAAGAAACTGTACACCCAATGTCAGCTAGCCAATGACATTTACCTTCCAACTCTTTTTGGAAGTTAGAACAAGAGGTTCCAAGCAACGTGTTGACTTTGGCAGGGCCTCATTGATGTAAACATGTTTTAAACACAGTGATTTCAAGATCTCTAGTTCATAAGACTCCAAAATGCTAGTAGTTTGCGCATGAACATGCACTTTGAGGTCTGCAGAGTATTTCAGAGGCAGGGCTATGCTTCCTCTGTTATTTAGTTGCTTTCTTCCTGCCTGATTTTTAGGTACAGTTTTGCAACATTTCTTGTCCATTGAGGCTGAGTGTATTTTTTTGGAATTTGTGGTAACAAAGAAAACATTGGATCAACTTATCACAAGTTGGACAAAAATTAATCAACAAGAATGATTAATCTTTAATCAAGGTGGGGTAAAAGGATAAGAATAAAAAATATGATAATAAATAAAAATTATATCAATTGGCAATTTCAAACAATATTGGGATCATATGCAACAAATGCAATGCACACAAGTCAGAGTATTTATCTGTAATAAATTTGAATTATGTGGGTGACACGGTGGCACAGTGGTTAGCACTGTTGTTTCATAACACCAGGGACTTGGTTTTGATTCCTGTCTTGGGTCGCTGTCTTTGTGAGGTCTGCACATTCTCCCAGTGTCTGCATGGATTTCCTCTGGGCATTCCGGTTTCTTCTGCAATCCAAAAAACATGCTGATTAGGTGTATCAGCCATGCTAAACTCTCCCTCAGTCAACCGAACAAGTATTGTAGTGAGGAAACTAGGAGATTTTCACAGTAACTTCCATGCAGTGTTAATGTAAGCCTACTTGTGACACTAATAACCAAACTTGTATAAATAACAAGCTACAAACATAGTGGTGAATTTTTAGTACCTTCGCTGCTAGGAGATTCTCTCTTTTCCAGAAAAGTGGCCAGAAAAAAATCTTGCTAATTGATAGATAGCAGTAAAATATTATGAAGTATTACAAAAAAAGATATCCTGTGGTCTCCATGAATGTAACAATACTGTACCTTTAAGAAATGTATTTCATCATGTATCTTGTACAGGGTTGTTTTAACAATCTGTTCTAACCAGTGCTGTTCATTCTGTGATTGGCATAAGTTGTTACCTCAGCAGCATAATTGCTCCTAATTGCTAGGATATTTGTTTCAATCTGAACTAACAGTGTTCTGTTATTTTAGTTTTGTCCCATGCTCTGTAGGAGAATGAGTGCAGACTTGATGGGCTGAATGGCCTCCTTCTGCATTATAGGGTTTCTATATTCTAATTAGGGGACTATGGAGTGTGGTGCTCTGGTCAGACACAAATAATTTTAAATTCACCCTTTGGAGGCCTCCTTCTCTGTATGGATTAACAGGCCATTGAAATGGCATTGGAGCCTGCAGACCAACTTCTTTCAATTAATGAGGTTCTTTTTCCAATGCAGAGTCCACAGTGGCAATTAGTGATTTAATTCAATAGCAACACTGAACATTTACATCAAATTTTTAAAGAAGAAAAACACCTGAGGTGTTTCTCAGAAAAGTAATCAACTCAACACTGACACCAAGCCAAAGAAAAAACTATTCAGAGGGGCTGATCAAAAACTTGGTCAAGAAGGTGACTATAATGAACGGTCTTAAAGAAGGAAAGTAAGGTCAAAAAGAGAAGTGAATTGCAGAGCTTGGGGCCTAGTATATTGGCACTAAAGATGTGGTAAACAGAATGGAGTATGTAAAGAGCTTGAATTGGAGGAGCACAAACAGTGGGGCTGAAGGAAATTATAAAAATAAACAGGGGTGAGGCTGTGAAAGGAAATGAAGGGGGGATAAAATGTTTGAATTTGAATTGTAGGTGGACAATGTAAGTGAGTGCTCACAGGAGTGAAGGTGCTCATCCAAAACAGTTGAAGTTTGTGGAAAGGACAAACAGCAGGGAAGCTGAAATCAAAGAGTAAGCTGAAATGGATGAAGATTTCATGGGAGGAGGAATGAGTGGGAGAGAAGTAAAATTGCAAAAAAACTGAAGCAAAGAGAGAGAAAAGGTAAGGAAAGGAGGGGATAAAATAAGGAGAAAGGGTGGGGGGGGGGGAAGAAAAATAAACACAATGAAGAAATGAAAGATAGACAATAGTTGAGAATGAAATGAAATGAAAACAAAAGGGCTGAGATGAGGTAGGGCTAATTATCTGAAGTTTAACGTTGAGACCGGATGACTATAAAGTGCCGAGCCAGAAGATGAGGTGCTGTTTCTGCAGTTTGCGTTGAGCTTCATTGGAACATTGCAGCATTGATGCGGAGATGCCGGTGCTGGACTGGGGTAAATCCAGTAAGTAGTCTCACAACACCAGATTAAAGTCCAACAAGTTTATTTGATAGTGAACACCATAAGCTTTTGGAATGCTGTTCCTTTGTCAAGCGAGTGGAGATTCCGATCAGAACTCTCCAGTCTCCTGATGAAGGAACCACATTCTGAAAACTTGTGGTGTTTACTATCAAATAAACCTATTGGATTTTAATCTAGTGTTCTGAGATTTCTTACATTGCAGCAAGTCAAGGACAGATATGTTGGACATGCAAGAAGGATCGTGTATTAAAATGGCAAGCAACTGGAAAGTTAGGGCCCTGTGGCTATGACTCACTTTGATTCCCTCACCCTACAGTTTAAATATCTCCAGTTTCAATGCCTTTTAGCTTTGACAAAGGGTCGTTTGGATTCGAAACGTCAACCCTTTTCTCTCCTTACAGATGCTGCCAGACCTGCTGAGATTTTCCAGCATTTTTTCTTTTGGTTTCAGATTCTAGCATCCACAGTCATTTGCTTTTATGAAGTTGATTGACAACCAGTGATGAGTGTATGAGAACAGTCAAGTCTAGCGATATCAATGATATGAATGCAGCAGATGGACTGGTCAGGAGTGGGAGTAGATAATGTCACCTCAGTGAAAGTACACATGTAATGTAAAAAATATGCAATTAGAAACTCAGCTTGATGCTGAGCTCACACACATACTGCTTCAAACAGATGCAATGGTTGGGAAGGGGTTAGAATTGATGGAAAGGGAATGGAGTTCTGCGGGGGATAGGGTGTGAGCTGGTGGGGTAGGAGGAGAATGTCTTATCTTTTCAATATTTGTTGTGGTTTATCCAAGATTGTATCTTGGGACCAGGAACTTTGAGGAAAATATGGAGACAAATTGTAGCCTGGTCACAAATAAAGAATATCCAATTTCTTACTTTGATTAGGGCTATTTCAATGTTTTGGAAGGGATGGAAACTGGAAGGATTCGAGTGGAGTGCTGCAAGAAAAGTAGGCATGGATTCAGAGGCATTGATACATTTAAAGACTTTCAACAGGAAGGAAGGGTTAAAATGGGATGAAAGCTTGCAAGAATATGGGGCTTTCTGAGGAGTTGATGATAGATGTTTGGAGAATAGGGTTGACATTACCTGAGAGAAAGGAACCAATTACAATGTCAGCACAAGGATCAGAAAGGGAAATTTGTTGGTCAACCTTGGAATAGGATTGAAAGGCTAAGGGGCAGGGATCATGGGCACTGTGCTGAGAGCATGATCAGAATGGGGGAGATGACATTGGTCATCAACAATACAGGCAATGTGGATCAGCAGGCAGCTTTACATGTTGCCCAATCACTCTTCCATTGAAGTCAATGAAAAAAAAATGAATATGCTTCATTTTCACAAGTTTGTACTATTCTAAAGATCAAGTTCAAAGCCTAAGGATTTTGTGCTCTATATCAAATTTTAGAAAGCAGTGAGATACGTAGAATGCACTAAAGATTGCCTCAATTTAAGGACATTTCCAGATGCAGAAACTAATGAAAGTTTGAATAAACCCCTCCATGTATAAGATTAAAGCTTCAGAAGTAATATGAATGATAATGAATGCCAGGGAATCATTCAAGGCTTTAACCTAATTGTCAAATTCAGATGAGGGCTATAAACCACCCAAGCTTTCCTCTTTTAGTTCACAAGGTCATTTGAACTCTTGGATCAGATTACAGCCTCTGTGTGTCCATTGGTCTGTCTAATTAAACAACAGTATCAGGACACTTTGCCTTTGTGAAAATCAGACTAATCCACAATTGTAAATTACATCATATTTTTGTGTAGAATGTTTTCTTTAAATTCTTAGACATACATTCTTGGGTGGCCTGATTGAGCTGAAGCGTCGATGAGTAGGTTGCCTCAGCTGGCGTTTGAACTCACTCACCCCTCATTGGGGATTGTTTAATCAGTTCCCATCTGAATAGCGAGAGCAACGTGTGAAGCACTGCAAAGATCTCGGAAGAAAATTAAACTACGGAACCATCATGTTTTTCAGTATGGCTTTGCCATTTTCTAGTGGAGATATCTGAAGGTGATTTGACCACCCACCCCCCAATTCCATAATGAATAAAGGAGGAAATATGACACTGAAATGTACGATTGAGCAACCTGAAAAGAAAGGGAAAAAGGGAAAAAGGTCTGAAGAAGAAATCGCACAGAACTACTTGCAGTCATTGTACTTACTCCATTAATCTAAAACTATGCATCAAGACAATGCACTGCAGAAGAAAAACAGCATATATCTATGTACCGATGGGTATATCGTCTTATAACCCATACATATATCTCTGTATAAAAGATTGCCAAAGGGCAATAAGAACGTACAACAAAACCTATTCAGACAACTGCTACTTTGTGTCTGCTGTGTAAATGGAGACAACTTTTGACTTTGAAGAGTAACACCCAAATTTTTCAATGGCGCCTGTGTTCTAATGAATAATGTAAGAAAAAGCCTTTCTGTGTTTCAATTGTCAGAGGAACAACACAATCCCTTAAAACCCCAAAAATGCTAGCTGGCAAGTACTTCACCTGAATTATATGTTGACAAGTTAGGTAAAGTGACAGTTAGAAAAAGCACACGTGTTAATTCCTCCTGGAAAAGGTACATGATTAATCTTTGCTTTAAGTTTCATTAAAGGTATAAAGCTAATCTGTATATCTTTACTTTGACATGATTTGTTATGTTCCAGTAATTATCAAGATGTAGCTACATTCCGAAAGATATGCCACTCAATGACTCAAAGCATATTATCAGACAAGATCACAGTTATCTGCTGATGAACATGCTTTAAAATCAGTAAAGCGGAAGTTGTTAACTAACTTACTGATTACCACCAACTTGCTCCAAAGTTGGTAATGGCAAGTACAATTCTATTGCAAGTTTCAACATTAGCCATGTTTTTAATCTTAAAGGCAGGTTTCCTAAATGGCTGGGTTGAAACTAAACCTATATTTGAAGAGTGATATAATGTTGGTCGAATTTACCACATATTACCACCTGCCCATTTTCAGTGATAAGATCTGTTGTATGGATTTTCTCGATGGCTGATTATGAGCAGGAATTTTTAATCATCAAAATCAATGGTGGTTTGCAAGCATCAGCAATCCTAGAGTTTCCGAAGTTTCAGCCGACTTTTCAAAAAATAATCTGCTGAAGGAAAAGGACTTAAGTAAGCTAATTTTAGATGTTTAAAAGATTTCTTGCTCAGTTTGGTCTTTGGTTTTTTCTCTTACGATATCAATTTCATTCTCCTGCAGCTATTGTAGGGCTCCAGCATTCAGCAATAATGAAGTCATTAAACCAGAGTGTGCAACTAATCAAACTGAAGAATTCCCACAGACAGCAAACCAGGGAAATCATCGGGAGAACAGGAGTCAAAATATCATAAACATGCTTAAAAAAATAAAATTATGATTTTTTTTATAACTTTTATGGATAGTTTCTCACAACAGACAGGAAGGAATGGCACTCCAGATTTCGAAAATCAGTTTTTTTATAGTTGAAGAAGCTGTTCTTTAGTAATCATTGCTTAGCAGGCTGTTAAAAATGGAAAAAATAACTATAGAGCACCATTCACAACCACTGAACATTTCAAAGCACTTGGTAGTCAATGAAGAACTTATGAAGTGTCATCACTGTAGGAAAAACGACAACCAATATTCACACAGCAAGCTCCTGCAAGCAACAACATGATAATAGCTAGATAATGTTTTGTGAGGTTGACGAAATGATAAATATTAACCATAAAACAAGGGATGATTTGCCTGCTCTTCTTCAAAATACTCCTGTGGGAGAAGATGGATGGGACCTCAGTCTGAAATGCAGCATCTCCAACAATGCAGCACACCCTCAGTGCTGAACTGGAGTATCAGCCTTGTCTTCCGCATCCCAGTCCTTGAAATTAAACCCAGAACCTTCTGACTCAGAGTCTGAACTGCTGTCGCCTGAGCCATGGCTAACATGGAGGAGGGAGGATGGTACACTAAATAAGGTGAGCACCCTATTTTATTTTCTCAATCACCCCTCAGTTCGCCCCCATAACATTTTAGGGTCTATCAAAGTCAGATGGGGTTATGGGTTGCTTGGAGTGTGTAAAGTGACAACCAGTCTGGAGTCACACTGCACAAAAGCGGCGCCTAGCAAAATTGCCTTAGTAAATTGTTTCTATTAAGTTAAAATTGATAAATGGAACATTATAAAAATGTACAGTTTTCAGACAGTGCTGGTTTTTGGACAGATTTAAGACACTTTATAGAAACATAGAAGCTAGAAACAGGAATATGCCGGTCAGTCCTTTGATCCTGCTCCACCATTCTTTATGATCATGGCTGATCATCAGATTCAGTATCCTTCAGTAGCCTTGTCCCAATATCCCTTGATCGCAAAGCCTCAAGAGCTATATCTAATTTTTCTTTAAATCACATAATGTTTTGCCTCAACTACTTTTTGTGGTAGTGAACAGATTCACTACCATCTGGGTGAAGAAATTTCTTTTTACCTTAGTCCTAAAAAGTTTGCCCCTTATTCTCAAACTATGACCCCATGGTTCTGGACTCCCCACCATTGGGATCATTCTTTCTGAATTATCTTGTATAACGCTGTCAGAATCTTGTAAGTTTCTATGAGATCCCCTCTCACTCTTCTTAATTCCAATAAATACAACCCTGATCAACTTAATCTCTCCTCATATGACAGACCTGTCATCCCAGGAATCAACCTGCTAAACCTTCGCTATATTTCTCTATGGTGAGGACATCCTTTCTTACTGTAGCTGTACTGATTTCTGTTCAAGCTAACAACAACTCCACTTTTCTGCCCTAAAAGGATCTAATTTTGTTGTACTACCTGGATTTTATTCTACCCCACATTGGGTGAAATGGCAGTAGAAACAGCAGGTATAAACCAGGTAACACACCATATTACTGCATCCCTGTTGTAATCTTAATTTCCCCCTTCATCCTAGTGAGACTCTCCCAAACTGTAACTTCCCTACAGGCCACCTGCAAATGTTACCATGGAGACGAGGCCTGGATTCCCAATTGATTCCCCTTCTTTTGCCATTGCTTCCTGGGAATGCCAGGTGAAGCCTGTCAATAGTTGCTGGAGTGGTGGTAGGAAGCTCCCTAAGTGCCCACAAAGAGGGAGAGCCCAGCTCCGGTCCACACGTCCTCCATATCAGCCAAATACCGCCCATCCCCACAAAAATATCTTGGATGAAGCCTTCAGTACATTTGTTGCTTTCTTCTAATTGAAGATTGACTACCACCCAGAAACCAGGCAGATGGAGTGGTTGGAACAGAGGGCTGAAGTCACAGCATAAGTTGAATAATTCAAGTGATGGTGACTGCACTTCAGCAACCAAAGATTTATAGAGTGAACTTCAGCTATGTCTGACGTTTCGAAGAGTCTTGCTCCTTAATCAGCAGCGCTCATGAAACAGATTGACAGCAGCAGCAATTAATGTCGGGTCATTTCATTCTGTTAAAAAGGGTTACATAAATATCTAGATTGAGACAGAAATTCAAAGCAATAGATGCAAGCTAGAGAAGGGGAACATTGTCTATGCATAGTAGTGCATTGGGCTGAATAACAGAGATGTGAAGGTGAATGATTTTTTTCTGGAATATTGCTTTATTCCATTTGCAAATCAGTGATGTGCATGCAGAACAGGAGATTAGTTGGCTGGAGTAGCATTCATGATAAGGACAATTGTAGATGGCCCCTGGGAATAATAGAATTGATCGGCTGAATCCCAAGCTCCACAAAACATGCCCGCACGTGGCCACATAATAAGTTTAAACGTAATGCAAAAAAATTACATTACAGGCTGCGTATAAGGAGAAATTAGAAGGAACATGCAGTTTGAACTGTTTATTTGTTCACGATAATGAACTGTGCCAAGAAGAGTTGTGTAGCAGTACCTTTTGACCCTTCGTCTGCTGAGATGCTGTGGGAAGGTGCTAAGATAGGAAAGCACTTACTCAGACTGTGAAAGGGAAAATTGGAGATTCAGCAGCCTTTGCCTCCCTTACATTTATTGACAGTGAGTTTCAGAGAGATTCAAGTTAAGATCTGGGCCGGTCACTTGTCTAAATATTGGTGCAATGTTTGCTTTCTGGTTTAAATTTGTGAATTGAGTGAAACAATGTCACACCACCAATATGTACAATATCATTTTTCAGAATGTCTACACAGTGACTCAAAGAATAGGAATGTTTGTCTCCCCCATTATGATTTCTTTCTTGGTGTCACTTGTTATGAGTCTTACACCAACTTTCCGTTTAGAGTTTAATATTTTTCCCAATGTCCTTGAGATGTTAGTCAATGACTCATGTATTGGATCCTGAAATTTCCTTCTGCTGCAGGACTTAAAAATGCATGGCTGTGTGATGTTTAGCAACTTATTCCTATTATACAGAAACACAGTCAGAGCTGCAGGGCCCATATCAATGTGTGAAATGCAGGTGCAATAACTCTCACTGGTTTATTTCCACTTGACAGCTTTCTGATATTTCAATTGTTCAGTTGAGAGTTTTTTTTTATAAGATACATTTAATTTCCTCAGGCAAAAACACAAGGAGAAATATAGTTTATCCTTCAAATGTATTTTCTAGCTTTGGATTCCAAATATTACTCGGGAAGCAGTTATAATCCCAAAAGCTAAACATCTTTTCATTGTTGTAGCTGTACCTTTTGTCCCTCATCTTTTTGGGCCACTGACAAACTCTCAATAATGCCACACTGATTTACAGCTTCCTTCAGCTCTGTTCAAATAAACCATCTGATTATCTGGAATTTAAAAAAATCCTTCTTCACGATAAGGCTGTAAGATGTGGTATCATCAGATACCTTTTCCCTGTAGTGTGTTGAATGAGAATAACAGACGGAGGTTGGAGCAGGCAATGGCTCTTTACTGGAACATTATATTTACTGTCTATCTTGTTTATAATCCAACTGTAGTAGACATTTCCCTTTCTCTCAAAGATAGCACTGTTCTTATGAAAATGTAACAGTTTAATCTTGACTAAACTCAGAACCGAAAGGTTCCTACACCTCAAACAAGCTATACATCTGCGAGCATCTAAGGTTTTCTGCAAATGCTCCAATGTGAGTGGTTACTGAGTTGTCTCTTCCAGAATGGAGTATAGGAAAGAGTAGAAAATCTGGTGAACTGGTGCAACAACAATAATCTCTCCCTCAATGTCAACAAAACAAGGAGATAGTCATTGACTTCAGGTAGCATAGTGGAATAAATGTCCCCGTCTACATCAATGGGGACGAAGTAGAAATTGTCAAGAGCTTCAAGTTTTTAGGTGTCCAGATCACCAACAACATGTCCCTGTCCTCTATAATTAAGGAAGTCCACCAATGCCTCTGCTTTCTCAGGAGATGAAGAAAATTTGGTATGTCTCAGGAGACGAAGAAAATTTGGTATGTCCGCTACAACTTTCACCAACCTTTACAGATGCACCACAGAAAGCATTCTCTCTTGTTGTACCACAGCTTAGTATGGGCTCCTGCTCTGCCCAAGACTGCAAGAAACTACAAAGGGTCATGAATGAAGCCCAGTCCATTACTCAAACCAGCCCCTACACTTCCCGCTGCTTCAGAAAACCAGCTATTATAATCAAGGAATTCTATGGACCCCGGACATTCTCTCTCCCACCTTCTTTCATTGGGAAGAAGCTGTTTTTGAGTTAGTTGTTATGTGTCCTCACAAAAGTCAGAGGACACATAACAACTAACTCAAAACAATTTTTTCCCTGCTGCCATCAGATTTTTGACTCGATCTACTTCACATTAAGTTGATCTTTCTCAGTCCCCTAGCTATGACTGTAACATTATATTCTGCACTGTCTTCTTTCCTTCTCTATGAATGGTATGCAATGTCTGTATTGTGCACAAGAAACAATACTTTTCACCGTATACTAGTACATGACAATAATAAATCAAATCAAATGAACCATGCATTTTTGACAGTCATTCTGAAATACTTTTAAAGAATGACTTTTTTCTGTGATGACATTGTTGTCCTACCAAGAGAGATTTGGTTTGGGTCTATAGCCCTTAGGTTTAGAAGAGAAATGGGTGACCTGATTCAAACATATAAGATCCTGAGTGGGTTTTACAGGCTAGATGGTGAAGTATTTTCACTTTTATGAGAATATCGAAAAAGGGGACATAGCTAGAAGATAAAGGGCTGATCATTTAAAACAGGGGTGTGTAGAAATAGAGTAATAAATCTCTGGAATTCTCTGCCCCAAAGGATAGTGGAGCCTGCATCATTCTAAGTATTCAAAGTGGAGGTGAACAAATATTGATAGATTGAGGAATAGAGGGCTATGGGGGGGGTCACCATAGATCAGCCATGAGCATATTAAATGGTGGGGTAGGCTTGAAAGGCTTAGTGATCTATTCCTACTTCTATTACTTGTGTTTTGGTGACATGGCTAACTCAAATTTCATTAATTCATCTAATAATTGACTGAGAATTTGACTTTTTAGTTTAAAGATGTCCATCAGTTTTAGACAGTTAGGGATTGAATTTTCATCTGGGTCCAGAGCTGTGTTTCGGTGCATGAATATTCATGGCTAAAGTTAAAGTCACAAGTAAGGCTTATAATAACACTGGAATGAAGTTATTGCGGAATTTCCCTCTTCGCCATACTCTGGCACTTGTTCAGGTCAATGCACCTAAGTAACACCTCTTTCAGAATGTGGGAGGAAACTGGAGCACCAAAGGAAACCCATGCAGAATGTGCAAACTCCACATAGACAGTGATCCAAGGCGGGAATTGAACCCAGTCCCTGGTACTGTAAAACTGCAGTGCTAACCACTGTGCTATCATGTTGGCCCTGCTGGGAACAGATTTCTTCCCCATTCTCCACACCGGCAGACTTGGCTTGCCACTGGCAGCCATTCAATCCTGCTGATGTCTATGGTGTTTTGTGTGGCTAACCTATCCTGCTGTTAGGGAACGCTCTGTAATGGGCAGCCTTCAGTGGGGCCAGAAAATCCTACCTGTGGGAAGGGCTGGAAAATCCTGCCCTCATTTTTTGGGGGAGAATTCTAATTTCCCTCCACATTTTTGACCTGGGGTCATTTCCCTCTGTTTTATATTTGCAGTTCTATTGTCTATAGTGCAATGTCTATACTACAACTGAGATTGAATCATCTTTTTAAATGTGGGCTAAAATTAGATTTCCTTCCACATACACTTTCTGCCAATGTGCTGCAAGGTTTTGGAAGCCCATTTAATGAACATCAGGTTTGATGATTCATAAGGAAAACGGAAGGCCTGCTGAAGAATCTGGAACATATTTCATTTTTAATTCATGGGATGTGGGCGTTGCTGGTTGGACAAGCATTTATTGATGGTCCCGAATTGCCCTCCATTTCAGAGCATTTGAGAGTCATTGCTGTGGGTCTAGAGCCACATGCCGGCCAGACCAGGGAAGGACAGCAGATTTCCTTCTCTAAAGGTGTGGCAAGTGATCCTCAACACTTCACAGCATCAAGGACCTGGTTCAATTCCAGCCTCGGATCAGTGTGTGGAGTCCACACATTCTCCTTGTATCTATGTGTGTTTTCTCCTGGTGCTCCAGTTTCCTCCCACTGCCCCAAACGTGTGCTGGTTAGGTGCATTGGCCATGCTCAATTCTCCCCGGTGTATCCATATGGCGCTAGAGTGTGGCGACGCAGGAATTTTCACAGCCTACTTTGTGACACTAATAAATAACTGAGAACCAAATGGTATTTACAACAATCAACAATGGTTTCATAGCTGTTATTCGTTCCAGATTTGAATTTAAATTTCACCATCTGCCATGGTGAGATTTGAATCCAGGTCCAGATCTTGCTGGAAAATCTTAGCAGATCTGACAGCATCTGTGAAGAGAGAATAGAGCCAACATTTCGAGTCTGATGACTCTTCATCAGGGTTGCTGGTGAAGGATCATCCAGATTTGAAACATTGGCTCTAGATTTTTCAGCATTTTCTGTTTTTGCTTCAGATTCCAGCATCTGCACTATTTTGCTTTTATCCCAAGATCTCGCCCTAAGTCCATGGATTATTAATCTAATAACAATATCACTCCCTAAATGTAAATTATTCTCGCAGCCTTAAATGTAATTATTTGTTATTGTATTTTAATACTTTTTTTTAAGAGCAACACAGCACGGGAAACAGGCCCTTTGGCCCAACGAGCCCGCGCCGCCGTCATAACTTTGATCATAGGAATTCACCCTTTAAAGTGAAGTTGACCCTTCCATTGACCAACCTTGTATATTTGTTCACATGCAATAGTGCTTTTCCAATACAGAATACACCATAATGTAGTGAAAATAGTTACAGAACATGCCAACAGCCAGTGCTGACAATTTTTCTACTAATGATTTAAATGGATTTGGGTAATTAACAAAATACTAATTTTAAAACTTGAAAAAAATCTACACTTGAAAAACACAACATTTGAAAAAAATCTAACCATTTGATAAAAATCCAACCATCTGCTCTCTTACATTGATTGACAGGCACAATGCTCTGAAATTGAAATTAACAGTTGCTGTTCTTTCCTTCTGCTGGAGCAGACTAGTGTTTGGACTACTGTTGCCAACCCAAATGCTTGGCTGAGTTTCAAGTGCAAATGGGTTTCAACACGTTAGGTATTTCATGCCTCTGAAGATAAGGACAGTTTCATGAAGCTGTAATAACAGATTATCACTTTCATGGTGCTTTTTAGTTTGTTGACACAAGCTGATGGAATTACAAGTACTACAGGGTTCTCTTTCACATGGTAAAATGCATTTTATTTATCACAATTAATGAAATGGTGACTTATATTTGTCCTCTAGCAATGTGAAATATTTTCCATTGATATTTCATAGAACTCTAAGGAATAGACATAGTGGGTGAGTGGCCCTGGAGGATACATGGGGGCTTAGAGGTGGCATGGCATGGCATGGGTGATATGAGGGGAGTGAGCTGTCATGCAAGTGGGTTGAGCTATGATGGAGGTAAGGGGTGAGAATCAGGGGGCCATTAAGCATGGTTGAGAACTGGGTTACTTTGTTGGAGAACTGAGGTGGGCCTTTGCATTGGCCTGTCTGCATACACACAGCCTTCACACACTCCAACATAACTTGCAAACTTGCACTGTGAACCTAACCTTGGGTGACAAAGAAAAATCAAGTGCACTCGCACATGGGTCAGATGTACAGCTTGCCAGTTGCAAAAGAGTGCACAGGAGAAACTTGAGGAAAAGCTGTTTCATGCAGAGTGTGGTTAGGGAATGCACTGCCTAAAAGTATGGTGGAGGCAGGTTTGTCGAGGCATCAAAAGGAAAATCAACTATTATGCGGATAGGAAGAATTTGAAGATCCTTGGGGCTTTGCGACCAAGAGGATCCAGGACCTCAGGAAGTCATGACAAGTGAGTGGCATGACTCATTCAAGTGTCAAACCCCACAGCCTGACTTTCCCGTTCTCCTGTGCAGCACTTATCACAATACCACATCTTGCAGCTCCACTTGTTTCCCTCATATCTCCATCAGCCTAATGCCACTGTTTCATGATCACCCTCTCCAAATATTGTCTTTCCCTCCTATCCACACCAGCCAATTCTATCACTCATAGCTTTCTACTTCCTTTCCTTGCAAGAGAAGAGAACACAGAACATTGGGGAAAGATAGGGCCTCAGCAGGGTAATGAGGGTCTCTGCCTTTTCTATGCTTATTGTAAGGCTGAAGAGTTTTGAGGTTCAAAACAAAGCAATTAACAAGCACTTGGATATCCTCTGGAGTGCGGACTATGAGAACACATTCACCGGCCACCAAGAGTTTACCGAGTCGCTGTTTTGCAATCTTTGTGTGAGTCTTAAATTTTTGCAGATTGAAGAATTTGCCCTCTATCCTGAACTAAATGTGTGCTCCTACATCAAAACTTTTGAATACACGCAGAGCATGGGATTTCCTGCTGGCTACCAAACTGTCCAGCTGAAACACACAGTGATCGGGGTGATTTCGGCATCCAGAACTGATATCATCTTTAGAGAATTTAAATCCCTGAATGCATCAAAGCTTAGCTGTAAAATTCTTCCCTCTATGTTCCAGTCACGATGGTCTAATTTAAATTTGGCAGCAACGTGTAACAGCATTTACCGTGACTTTGAATTTAAATAATGTTCTTGCACGGAATTCGTGAAGGTATTTCCAACCAACCTAAGATATTGACAATCTGGTGAATTCCTCATCAGATTTCCTAAACTCCACACTCCCACATTCTGCACCCAGTGTACTGATCCCATCAGCTGGGAGCATTTACCTCCAATGCACATTCAAGGAGTTAAATCTCTGAAAGAGCTCTGACTTCCTCCTGTAACAAGGTAGCACGGCCCACAGCTGTAAAGCTCACTGACGTACCTCCATAACCCAGAGAAACGGTTCAAATCAGGCCAAGAGCACCAGTAACTAACAGAAAGCTGATTACATCTCCCAGAAACCAATGCTTCTCAGCTGTAAGAGCCATTAACAAGTCTCATCACTGCCCTTATTAAACAATTAGAGAAAAAAAAATCACAGCAGCATGTATTAGGCCATTCAGTCCATCAAGTCTGCTCTGTCATTCAATCAAGGCTGATTGGGTTCTCAACCTCATTCTCCCACAGTAATCTTAGATCCCCTTATCAATCAAGGATCTATCTGTCCCTGTCTTAAATACACTCAATGACCTGGTCTCCACAGTCTTCTTTGGCAGTCAATTCTATAGATTCACCACACTGAGGCTGAAGAAATTCTTCCGCATCTCGGTTCTAAAGAGTATTTCTTTTACCCGGAGGTTGCACCCTCAGATCCCCTTTATAGTTGCATGGGGAAGGAAATCTGACTGATAATGCTGATGCATTTTTCTTTAATTTTCTATTCCTTCCGATGCCATCATTCCATGTGCATTGGCAGAAGGAAACATGCCTTATATGTCACAAAACAAACGGACACTTTGTGAGGAATTGTATGTCAAGAGTAAGCCAGAAGATATATAAAGTGATTCATTGTAGAATGTCTCAGATTATTGGAAACCAACTGTATCTGAAGCATTTATACCATTTATCTTGACGCTATTAACACAATCTTTGGATTCCTAGCTGGCCAAGTGTCATCCCACTGGAGTTTTAGATTGAAGTCGTGGAATTGGGCATTTTATCTTTCCCCTGATGAACAGAAAAGGTGGTATTCCTTAGTGTGACTCATATTATCTACACTCCTACTGGCAGCACAGTGGTTGACTCTCCGCTTGGGTAACTGTCTGTGCGGAGTTTGCATGTTCTGCCTGGGCCTGTGTAGGTTTCTTTGGGATGCTTCAATTTTCACTCGCAGTCTAAAGATGTGTGGGTTAGGTTGATTGGGCATGCTAAATTGACTCTATTTTTGGGGGATTAGCAGGTTAAATATATGGGGCTCCGGGGATAGAGTGGGATTGTTGTTGATACAGGCTTGATGGGCCAAATAATCTCTTTCTGTACTGTAGAGATTTTATGATTCTAATTCACTCAATTGGGTTTATCATCTACCAGGTAACTGATCATTTTCATTAATATGAAACATGTTCACTTTCATCTATTCACCCTGTGTTCACATTCAAGACAAACAAATAATAGCCAGCAGCAGTGACCTGATACAATTATAGCTTTCCTATCAGGCTACTCATGAGAAGTGGAATCATGGGTCAAAGTTCGGAGAAAGGTCAGTTGACTCTCAAAGCTCCTGTTGGCATCAATGAACACCTCTTGATCGTCTGCTAAAATTTGCCAAGAACCAGCAGGCAACAATGGTGAGTACTCATGGCACAAGCCTTGATGCCAGTGCTGAGTATAAAGATATCTTCTTCTCAAAATGTGTGCAAGTTAGCCAATGATAAAATGCGTGGAGTTATGGATATAGTGCTGGGAATGGACCTAGGTAAGATGCTCCTCGAAGAGTCATTGCGGACTTGATGGGCCGAATGGCCTCCTTCTCCTCTTAGGGATTCTATACTTCTATGGTTATTCTCTACCCTGGATATCATGTTGAGTCAAGTGGTCGACCTGGTCCATATGGGGAGGACAAGCCAACTGAAAGATTTGGAACTGAAGCCACATTTAAGCCGGTAGTGGGAATTGTCAGTGCAGAATGGTCATTTGTTGTGGGGCGTGTGGGTCGTCATTCCCCTGTTCTTGTGGAGAAAAGTGTTGGAGCAGTTGCACAAGGATACCCAGGAGTCATGCAGATGAAAACGGTAGCCTGCAGTTGTGCATGTGATGGCCAAAAGTCAATGCCTGTATTGAGGAAGAAACAGCTCATGCATGTCATGTGCCAAGATATAGAAAGCACTACCTGCGTCACCATTGCATCCATGGGAATGGTCAAAAGGGCCTTGGGAGCACATCCACAGAGTTTTTTGTGGGGACAGTATAAGACCAGATGTTGTTGGTGGCTGTCAATACACACTCAAAGTGGCCAAAAGCGATATGTATGAAATCGACAACCACAGAAGCGACCCTTGACAAGCTCGATGACGTGTTTGCTAGGTTTGGATATCCAGGTCAGGTTGTAAGTGACAATGGACCGTAGTTCATGTCACAGGACTTTGAGGAGTACATGGAACTACGTGGAATTTTGTTGTGTAAAATCTGCACCCCACCACACAGAGACAAATGGGTTAACAAAGTATTTTGTACTCCTTGGAAGCTTCATGGGGAGAGGGGTCATTGGTGTGAAGATTACGCCAGTTCTTGTGTATATAGGAATAGCCCCCATGCAACAACAAAATGCCCCCTGGCAGTGGTGATGTTTGAGAGACAGTTGTGTACAATGGTTGACCAACTGGGGCCTGATGAGACTAGATGAGCGGTGGAAAGGAACCAGGTGGTGTAGATGGACCATCAAGCTGAACATGCCAAACTGAGGGTGTTTCAGGAAGGCAAGTTGGTAATTACCAGAAACTATGGGAGAGAAATGGGTTCCAGCCATGACTGTAGCCAAAACAGAGCTGTTGTACTATATGGCTGAAACTTGGAATGAGTTAGTTTGGTGTTGATATGTGGATCAACTGTTAGCAGCCCCCCACATCAAGTGGTGGGGACCCCATACACAATTTCAGAGGCATTCAAACGGTGCCAGTGAAGATACCACAAGAGGGAGGTGTGGTATTAATATATTAATAACACAAGAGGGAGGTGTGGTATTAATAACCATTAATAATGGTGATCTTTCTTCCTGCACATCTTTGGTTGCCAATGCTGGCCCCTCAGTTCTCAGCAGGAACTGAGGGACCAGCATTGGCAACCAAAGATGTGCAGGAAGAAAGATCACCATTGGCGGCTTCATCAACACTGCAATTGCCGGAGGGGGGCATAAAGCCAGTTCCAGTTCCCAGAAAACAGCCTCCACAGAATTGTCATCCCCCTGACAGATTAAACATGTCAATGCAAAGTGAACATCGGAAAGGGGAAACTGACCAACGGTCTGTATCATATTCTAAGTAGACTGTGGGCTCTTCGTCAAGTATTTGAAATGATGTAAAAAACTCAAATAATTGTCTGTAAATAGTTTAAGTATGCTGTTGCTGTTTTGGAAGGATTGTTGTTTAGAGAAGAGAACTGTTACTTATGTTGGAACATAGCCCCTTTACAGAATGGGTCATGCGACTCGGGGTGCGGGGAACCACCCTGAGAGGGTAGTTGTGGTTTGGAGTGTGGAGCAAGTAGATTGAATAAAGATCTGTGTTCCCTGATGCCTGTCTATGGAATAATTCTTAAAAGGATCCCTCGGTAATAAGGAATTTAACAGGAGTCATTATCGTCCTTCTTTAGCCTTGCAACTTGATTATGTCCAGATAACTGGACCTGACCATGTGCATTTTTCCAACAGAGTAATGGATCCCCCACTGGCCATTTCTTGCTGGAAAGCCTAGGTGGTATTCAATCCCTTCATGGTGTATTTCCTGTTTTAGTGGGCAGCAATGCTGTTTTTGTCTCCAGTTGACTGAGCTGCAGTCCCTTCTTATCACAAAATTCCTGCAGTGCAGAGAGAGGCAATGCGGCCCATCAAGTCAGCACTGGAAGTGCAACCCAATCAGACCCTTCCCACACATTTACCATGATTAATCCATCCAACCTGCACATCTTTGGACACTAAGGGGCAATTTAGCATGGCCAATCGACGTAACCTGCCCATCTTTGAACTATGGGAGGAAACCAGGGTGCCAGGAGGAGACCCATGCAGAATGAGTAAACTTCACACAAATTGTCACCCAAGGTTGGAATCGAACTCTGTCACACCCTGAATTTGGCATACTTCAGCGTTTTCTAAATCCATAATATTTTATTTTTATACATGTGGCAGGAAAGGTTTATGTGGTGTTTGTGTAGAATTGTGCCCCAGTACAAATGACCACTTTAACACTGGAAATGATTGATAATCAGCGATGGAACGAGAAAATGCCACGAAATATGATTCACAATAGGCTTAATTTATTCCATTGTGGGCTAGGACTTGATTTCTCAAGATTTCAACTGCCTAACTGGACCAGATACAAATAATATTCTCTTTAAATCGATATTGTAGTTTACCCAGTGGCTCACTCTAATGAGCAATTTCATTTTCACAAGAGCTCAGGCTTTGTGGGAGTTGAGAGGAGGAGTACGCAGAATATTAAGAGCAAACTGTTAGGGTGTACCAACATTACCTCACCGCATTTTACGGTGATACAGTGGATAGCACTGCTGCCTCGCAGTGCCAGCGATCTGGGTTCAATTCCCAGTCTGAGTCACTGTCTGAGCAGAGTTGCACATTCTCCTCGTGTCTGCGTGGGTTTCCCCTGGGCACTCCAGTTTCCTCCTACAGTCCAAAGATGTGTGGGTTACGTGTATTGGCAATGCTGAATTTCCCCTTAATGTCCTGAGATATGTAGGTTGGAGGGATTAGCGGGATAAATATGTGGGGTTGCGGCAATAGGTCTGGGTGGGATTGTTGTTGGTGCACCTTCTGCACTGTAGGGTTTCTATGATTCTATGAAAAGTGACCACATCCTCAGGTTATTGGGCATGTGCAGATTAGTGGAATAAACAAAGCTGAGGTTGCAGTCGGTCACTCAATGCTCTACCACAGGCAGCGCTGTGGTCCACCCTCGAACCAGGAATCATTGCAAAGACTGGGAATTTCAACATTCCCACTCTCACCTAGCTGTCAGAAACGCCATAAAACCTCACCCTCTTCAATTAGTTGGTGACTGGGTTTATAAAACTGATGTTGTCAATAACATTTGATGAAAAGAACTCGCCCCAGCAGTGGAATACTGTTAAATGATTAACCAGCAAATTAAAAGCAAATTGTTTTGGGTGCTGGAATCTGTAACAGAAACAGAAAAGGCGGGAAAATCTCAGCATCCATGGAGAGGGAATAGAGCCAATGTTTCAAGACTGGATCTGACAAAGAGTCATCCAGACTCAAAGGGGAGAATTTTCCTGTCCCGCCCACCATGGGAATCATACAGGGAACATGCAAAGGTCCGTTGGCCTTTGGTGGGATTTTCTGGTTTTGGGGCGAGTGCGGCCGGAAAATCCCATTCAAAATGTTAGCTCCAATTTCTGTCCATGGATGCTATCAGGTCTGCTGAGATTTTCCATCATTTTCTGTTTTTCATGGAATACCTAGAGTGCAGAAGTGCCATTTGACGCATCTAGTCTGCACCAACAACAATCCCACTCTAGCCCTATCCCTGTTATCTCACACATTTACCCTACTAATCCCCTTGACACCTGAGGACAGAAGGGCAGATTGAGTAAGACACAATTTAGTATGGCCAATCAACCAAACCTGCACATTTTTGGACTTCTTGTTAATTTTTTTTTAAGCTTTATCAGAAAATTTTAGCTTCCACCTTCTTGTGTACATCATAGAATCCCATTTATGCAGAAGGAGGCCACTCGGCCTATCTAGTCTGCACCGACCACAATCCCATAGAGGCCCTATCCCTGTGACACCATGCATTTACTCTAGCTAGTCCCTCTAAGACAAAAGGGCAATTTAATAAGGCCAATACACTTAACCCACACATCTTTGAACTGTGGGAATAAATAGGAGCACATGGAGAAACCCACGCAGACATGGGGAGAATGTGCAAACTCCACACAGACAGTGATCTGAGACTGGAATTGAACCCGGGACCCTGGCACTGTGAGGCAGCAGTGCTAACCGCGGTGCCATCGTGCCACCCCATATATTCCAATCTTTAATTTGTTTTATGTAAACATTCTGAAAAGCAAATCTATTTTACCAGTTTTGGTTTCTTATTGGGTGTCTATGAAAACTCCTTTAGTATGATTGGCTGTTTGGACAATTTGACAATATCACTCCAACTCCATGTAGGCCATTGTCGAATAAAGAATGCTGCAGTTCCATTAGCTGCAGTATCACTGCACCGAGATAGAGGTGAAATGCTTGCCATTGCTTCAGCCCCGAACCACAAACTCCTGGCCAGTATTTTCATAATGTGCGCCAAGTGATGACTTTCCACTTTCTGTGAGCTCAATGCCAGTCAGGATCAAGGCAAAAATTGTAACATAATATTGTAACATAAAATTGTAACAAAAAGTAACATAATATTAATGATGTGTTAATGAAGACAGTGTGGATGTTCACTGTTGCCTGACGTCTGTTAGTTTAAAAGTTTTAAATTTTAAATTTTATTTATTAATGTCATAAATAGGCTCACATTCACACTGCAGCGAAGTTACTAAGAAAATCCCCTAGTCGTCCACTCCAGTGCCTGCTCGGGTAGACTGAGGGAGAATTTAGCACTTAAGCAGCATGTCTTTTGGACTATGGAAGGAAACCAGGGCACCTGAAGGAAACCCATGCAGACACGAGGACAAAATACAAACTCCGCAGTGTCCCAAACCAGTGAGACATCAGTATTGACCACTGTGCTCAAAGGAAGAAATATCCTGCAATAGTGGAAAAATAGAACTGAAGTAACAAGCATATTTCTGTCAACGAGAAAAACTGAAAAATCATATAACTGTGCCTTTGGAAACAAAGTTAAAACACAAAGGCAGACTGTGTGGGAGTGCAGCTGATCTGGGGGTCTATAGGTGAAAGTTACATTAATGTAACATATAACGCCAAGGAGAAAATTGCAATCATCCAGCACTTCAAGATCATAAGAGACCACCCACGTTTTAACTTCTAAGAATACTAATATGAAGTTCCTGGAATTCCACAAGGAGCGGGGGGGTACTGTCAAAAGTAACTTCCAAAATCTGATTGAGTGCATTCACAAAGATTACATTACTCTGGGCTGCCAGGGTTAGCAAGCAAGGAGCTATCAAATAGTTACACCACCAACTCATTAACTTTAGCTGAAGTGCAGAAAGACATATCCAGTTTGTTCTGTTGCTTATGAATTTGAGTTAATTATCACTCCTGGCATGATGGCCAAGGATGGGGGGCTAGGTGTATAAGGTGTTGTCCCATGAGGATGGAAAGGCAGATTGGGTAAAATGCACTTATATTCTCCAGGAACAGCCTGGCACTTGTGAAGGAGGCAAAAAACTGGATTAGTTGGCAGGGGCACCGGACTTATTTCTATATGCCTCTGCTGGAGTTTTACCAGCAGTGGGAGGAGTGTTGGGTAGACTACTCACTATTGCATAAATTATGTCCATAAAAATAAAACATTTGAAAACTTTTTTCTGCCAGCATTAATACTCTGTCAGTCAAAAGTCTCACAACACCAGGCTAAAGTCCAACAGGTTTATTTGGGAGCACGAGCTTTTGGAGCACTGCTCCTTCATCAGGTGAGTGAAGAGTTGGGTTCACAAACAGGGCATACATAGACACAGACTCAATTTACAAGATAATGGTGGGAATATGAGTCTTTACAGGTAATCAAGTCTTTACAAATGCAGACAATGCCAGTGGCAAGTGGCAGTGGAAGTGGCAGAGGCAGTGGAAGACGGTCCCAGGCTGTGTAGTAAAGCTGTCAGGTATATCTGCAGACAGTGCCACACTCCTTGATCACCCCATTCCTGGCCTGCTTAGCACTGCCTACACCACCCAGTCAACTCAGTTGCAATCAGACAGGTCCTGTTGGGGCTGCCCTACCTACCTTCTGCTCCAGCCTTCATTGCTGCTCCTGGTGGGGGATGGACTCCAGTGCCAGCAGTAGCCACTTCTCTCAATGGTGCTGTTTAGACTGCAGAGGGTGGCACGGTGGCACGGTGGCACAGTGGTCAGCTCTGCTGCCTCACAGCTCCAGGGATCTGGATTTAATTCTGGCCTTGGACAACTGTGCAAAGTTTGCACATTCTCCCCATGTCTGCATGGTTTCTTCCAGGTGCTCCAGTTTCCACCCACACTCCAACGATGTGCACGGTTTGATGCATTGGCTACACTAACTTGCCCCTTCATATCCAAAGACGTGTAGGTTAGAAGGACCATCCACAGGAAATGTGCGGGATTATGAAGAAAGGGCAGGGGAGAAGGCTTGGGTAAGATACTTTGTCAGAGAGTCAGTACAGACTATGGGCTGAATGGCCTCTTGTGCGCCCTAGCAAATCTATGAAGAGTTGAAAGCACTCTATTTGGCAGCCTGCTCTTGGAGATGGAAAATCCTGCCTCTGGATATTTTGTGGAAGAGCATTAAATTCTGGCCACAATTAGGCCATTCGGCCCCTCTAGATTGCTCCTCTATTCAGTTATATCATGGCCAATTGTCTAGATCAACTGTACTTTCCCAACTTATCCCCATATCCCTTCATATTCAAAAAACTTATTGATCTCTGAACTGAATACGTGCTATGTCTAAGATGGGTAGATGTTTGAACACTACGGATATTGAAGTTGGGGTAGGTTGGGAAAGTAGAGTTGAAATAAATAATTAGCTCTGATTTTATTGATTGGTGGAACTAGCTTACGCAGCCTTGTGGCAACATTCCTGCTCCTATTTCATATGTTCTTGTCACAGCCCATCAAATCTTTGCAGATGTGATGCTAGAAGTTGCAATATCCCGGTTTCTTCTTTCATAAATGTTCCAATCTTCACAAGAGAAAGCAAAATAAACCTCTGAACTGAGTGCGGATATAAAAAAGTGCTTTCTTCCAACCCAAGGAATTGTGTAAAACTACCTTTGGACTCTTCCAGAAATTGAAAGGGAGATGAAACACATGTTCTGTCAAATGCTATTTATGAGCGACTCATACAATAAATACCAGCGATGTGCAGATAAGTAAGTTTAAAACTCTGGACATAAATCTTTATACATCTTATCTTACCCCCAGCTGATTTTGAGCCGTAAAAATGGCTATAATTAAGATTGAGTTTTTCATTTGCAAGTGTTCAAGAATACCCATAATATTTTTGAAATCACTTTTATAGTGTTTTATGTTGTAGATATGTTCCAGCCATTGGTTTCACATGGTAGCATTCTTAGCTCAAGAGTCAGCAGTGAGCTACACTGCCTGTAGGCACTTCTCTGATTCTGCAAGCCAGCACTCTGTTCCTGCATGCATGTGGTTCTCTGTTCACAAGTTTCAGACTGCCAATGCCATTACTAATGTTCGATGAGGGTAAACTGCAGAATCCGCTCTTTTTGAATATCAGAAATGTCTCATGCACAATAGGCATGTCGCATAGAGAATTTTCAGTCAATAATATTAAAAAATTGGACACAAACAAGTTATTAAGATGGTTGCCTCAAATCATGTGACTTCTGGCATCTGGGCTACAAAAAGTCACCTCCAAAGAATGCTTAATTAAATATAGAATAGGTGAGGGTACCTCACAGTCATTCGTGGAATTCACACATCTTACTGTTTAAGAATAGGCCAGCACCAAAAGACTAGAGTTTCCAGACTGGCTCCTCCATGTTTCAGCCTGGACAAAAAGGAAGATTGAAAATCAGTGGCCACTATCAATTTCCCATTAGTTGGAATTCTCCAGCCATTCACACTGGTGGGATTCTCTGGTCCCAATGGCAATGCATCACCTGCTGCCTGTTTCCCCGTAGCATGGGATGACTTCACTGAGAATTTCCATTGACAGTCCTGCCACCAGTGAAAGCATCGCTGGGAAAAAGGTTGAAGGGAGGGCAGAGAACCATACCCATTTTATCACAATAGTCTCTCCCAATCCAAACCAGACTGAGTGGGCATCAGAAGTGTTAGCCCTGAAGCCGTGTGATGGGAGCTGGTTTCAGGGGCTGCTGCCTTATTACACTAAGATCCAGCAGCTCCATGAGAACTGTCAGTCATCAACCAATTTGCGTGCTGGATTCTGAAGCTGGCTGCGCCTCATCAAACAGCCAGGGTACCCGACTCGTTCTGATTTTAATGTTTATCTGAGAGCCAACTTTATAGACATTTGACTGCAAGAAAGCTTCACTGTCAGTAGTGGACCATTTGCATTGTAAGACCTCAAGTCAAGTTTTATTCATCAAACATACTCAAGATTGGAAGTTGGGGTAGGTGGTGAGATCAGCAAATTTGCTGATGACACTAAGATGCTTGGATTGGCGGGTACAGAGGAGCAGTGCCAGGCAATACAACAGGATATAGATAGGTTGGTAGACTGGGCAGATAGATGGCAAATGGAATTTAATCTGGATAAATGATGCATTTTGGCCGGAAAAATGTAGAAGAGAGTTATAGGATAAAAGGTAAAACTATTTGGAGTATAGAGACGCAGAGAGACTTGGGGGTGCAGGTTCACAAGTCTCTGAAGGTGTCTTCACAGATGGAGAAGGTGATAAAGAAAGCGTATAGTATGTTAGCTTTCATAGAAAAGGGTATAGAATATAAGAGTAGGAGTTTGATGTTGCAATTGTATAGAACGTTGGTTAGGCCTCACTTGGAATATTGCGTCCAGTTCTGGTCGCCGTACTATCGGAAGGAGGTGGAGTCCTTGGAGAGAGTGCAGAGGAGGTTTACCAGGATGCTGCCTGGTATGGAAGGACTGTCTTATGAGGAACGATTAAATAGACTGGGGTTGTTTTCCCTTGAAAGACGTCGGCTTAGAGGGGATCTAATAGAGGTGTATAAGATTATAAGGGGTATAGATAGAGTAAATGGTGGTAAACTTTTTCCACCTTCAGAAATGGATAGGACGAGGGGTCATGGCCTTAGGGTGAGGGGGGCTATGTATAAGACGAATATTAGAGGGCAGTTTTTCACACAAAGGGTAGTGGGGGTGTGGAATGCACTGCCGAGTAAGGTGGTGGGAGCAGTCACGCTAGGGCTGTTTAAGGGTCTCTTGGACAGCCACATGAGCATTATGCAGATAGAGGGATATAGTAGGACTGTTTAACTATGACTTTTTTTTTCCACAGGTAATTCGGTCCAACTTGACCAACAAGGAGCATGCATTCGGCAGGTGGTGCGAAGACAGCTCTTGGATGTTGATTCATGGGTTGCCTGGTGCTTCATGTCGTAAATGAGTGCTTTATCTGGACCGTCTGAAGGGCACCATGACAGCTCAGTGACTATCGCTGTAGCTGTGCAGGCACTTGGAATTGGGCCGGTGTCTGCGGGAGTTTGCGCATTCTCCCCGTGGTTGCGTGGGTTTTCTCCGGGCGCTCCGGTTTCCTCCCACATCCCAAAAATTCGCTCTTAGGCTGATTGGGAAACAAATTGTCCCTACATTGAGACTCTTCCATATTAGGATTAACCTAAAATTAGAATAGGAAAATGGAATTGTTACTATAAAGTTATGATGGCGGCGCGGGCTCGTTGGGCCGAAGGGCCTGTTTCCCGTGCTGAGTTGCTCTAAAAAAAAAGTCAAAGGCCTGCCATATGAGTGACTAGCCTCATAAATCAGAGACTGAATTAATTGTAATCTAAAGTGCGCTATCTTTATTATGTGTGCATAAGACTGATACCAAGTTTTCCAGTCCTGTGTGTGGCTGATACTGTTACAGGCAGGAATGGAAAATTTGGAGAGGCAGTCGAAGTCCACTGATTTTCCATGGGATTGCTGTGGGGTATGACCTGAAAATCATGTCCTGAGTGTGTGATGTTCATTGATTCAAGATAAGTATGTGAGAATAAATAACATTTTTTATTTTAAACTCATGAAAGCTGGCTGCTGAATTACCAAATTGGAACAAACACTCCAAGTGTAGCATCTTTCCATAGAAAACATACTGATTTCAGCAGGTTTGTCATATGAGGAGAGACTAAGTCAGTTAGGATTATATTTACTGGAGTTTAGAAGAATGGGGTTCTCATAGAATCTTATGAAATTCTAACAGGGTTAGAGAGGGTAGATTCAGAAAAAATGTTTCCAATGGTGAGGGAGTCCACAACTAAGAGTCATAGTCTGAGGATAAGGATTAAACCTTTTAGGATTAAGGTGAGAAATTTCATGGGCTTTGAAACTGGAAATTGTCAAAATTTGAAAAATAAAAATAGAGTGGTGAATATTTGGAGTTCACTCCCACAGAAAGTAGTTGAGGCCAAAACGTGTGATTTCAAAAAGAAATTAGATGTAGTTCTTGGGGCTAAAGGGATGAGGGAAAGGTGGGAATCAGGATATTGAATTTGATGATAAGTCACAGTCATAATGAATGGCACATCAGGTTCGAAGGGCTGAATGGCCTACTTCTGCTTTTAGTTTCTATGTTTCTACGTTCAGAAAATACATATATTCTGCCCCTGACAAATGTAAAGCTGGTCAGTTGGGTTATTTGTACTCTTCCATATTTTAAATCGAATTTTAAGTTGAAACAGAGCGATGGATTCTATGTGGCTCACTAAACAAGCACGTGGGTTGAGGAATCAAAACGATAGCTCAGCCTCACACTTCAGTTTAAAGAGTTTCCATTTTGGGAAAGAACCTTGCTGATCTTCCTTCAAATCAAGGCTAAACTAACAGGTAATAACCTCTTCCAGTACTCTCACATAATGTGTAATGCTGAACCGATGCTAGTCTGTCTGTAGCATTGTTGCTCATTCTTTGTTGCTAGCAGCAGAAACGTCTTTACTGGGATAAGAGATACTTAGTATAGAACAACAGCTGCCTGTCCTCAGTCAGTGAAGAATGCGCAGTATGAAGGAATCCGAAAGAAGTGGTGGAAAATAATATTAATCTAGGAGAAAGGAAGGAGAGAGATTGTACAGAGGAAGGAACAAAGAATAACTATAAACATCCGAGATCCTATTTACTGCAATCTCTAATGCAATGGATCAGAGATTATGCTGGGCCATGAAAGACCTGTCCTTGCCCATGTACATTCCATGGACTTTGGCACTGGGAATTACCAGAAATTGGAGAATGATAAAGCACAATGCTCCTACGGGAGATCTGAGAACTATATGGATAAAGCATGCAATAATATGCATCCTTAACCACTCAGAATAAAAAAATGTCAATGAACAGCACAGAGTCTGAAATAAAGGTGTCAGATCGAAAGATGAATTCAATTTCAATTCAGGTACATAAATAATGAGGGAAAGAAAGGTGAGACTACGAGAGAAATAAAAGAGAGGGAAAGAGAAAGTAATTAAAAATTAAATTTGTTTTGATATTTCCAATAACAATTAAACTCTGAAGGAATGAGACCCCACATTTGTAAACGTTGAATGGCAGAGAAGCCTGCAGCAGTAATTAAACTTTATTATGTCATTGAAAAATAATTTAGACTGGAAAGGGGCAAACTCTAACTTTTTCTGGCAAGTTTAGTCCAGGGTGGGAATTCTCCATTGTTCATGCCAGCAGGATTTTCCGGTGCCACTGGTGGTGCATCCCCACCCATGGGTTTCCTTCCAGTGTGGGGTTTTATCAGTGGGAATTCCTATTGACAGCAACGGAATGAAGGAATCCCACCGTAGCAAAAAACATGTCACCTCCCACCTAATAGGAGGCCAGAGAATCTTTGAGGTATGTACAGGAACATTGCATTGTGCAATATATTTGAATGGCAAATTAGGCAGTGGGATGCTGCTTTTGCAAAACTATTAAAGAGGCAGAGAATCTGGAACAACAGCTTCTTTCTTTTTTACTATACACATATCGTCACTGAAGGGTGCAGTCTGATTTGCGCATACATAATGGTGAATACTGTTAACCACAATCTTACTTTTACAGTAAACTTTGATCAATACCACAATGCTTAATAAAAAGTGCTGACAGTTATATGGAACCCTTATTAATGAAAAAAAAGTGACCCATAAAACAATGAGCCATAAGAAATATTATTTTATGACGAATCCATGGGCAAAATATTGTTGCCAAGTATCAGCCATTCAGACTGACAAGTCATCTATTCAATCTATCATTTGGGCCAAGTTAATTCATTTCAGATATGGATATTATGGTTGTGCTTTGTACCATAAGGCCATAAGTTATAGGAGCAGAATTAGGCCATTTGGCCCATTGAATCTGCTCTGCCATTCAATCATAGCTGATAAGTCTCTCAATCCCATTTTACCACCTTTTCCCATAACCCCTTTTTCAGTCAAGACTCTATCTATCTCTGTTCATATGAATATCCAACAAGTTCCATAGGTTCACCAGCCTCTAGCTGAAGAAATTCCCCCTCATCTCAGTTCTAAAGGGTTGTCCCTTCATTCTGAGGCTGTGCCATCGGATCCTCGTCTTTCATACTAATGAAAACATCTCTCCCATGCCCACTCTATTCAGGCCTTTCAGTATTCTGTAAGTTTCAATGAGATCTCCCCTCATCCTTCTAATCTCCATCAAGATCCAGAGTCCTCAGCACTCCTCAAACATCAAGCTTTTTATTCCTGGGTACCCTGGTGAATAAAAAGAAAAGAAAATCAAGATAGGCCCTCTATCAAAATTGCCATTTGGAATTCCTCCTGGAAAAAATGCACGTTTGGATATTGAGAAAGAGTAGAATTGGGCTTAATTCTGTTTCTCTTGATGGTGCAATAAATAACTTGCCAACAATCACTGCATGAAGATTGGTCATTGGAGTGCTGTTTTTTCAGTGAAACTTCTTACTCAAATCTTCCCATTCAGTGCGATGCAGAGGGCCCAATCGGGACGATCACTAAAAACCCAGGGGGCAGGACTATTTGCGCCAGAGGTCGACAGTTCTGGAACTCTGCACGTGCACAGTGGCCCTGATCTGTCAGTCTCCTCTTTTGCTGGCCAGCTCAAACATTGGCCAACTCCAGACCCCCGTAGTGTTGCTTCTCCAGGCCCCCTCACGATGGCACGATTGTGGGCCCCCATAACAATTCTCAGGCCAGCTCCTCCCACCACCAGTGGCAATTTTCCCCCACACCCCTCATCCCGGCAGACCCTCTTCAGCCAACCCCGATTGCTGGCCTCCCTCCAGCCCAGACTAATCCCTGTAGAGAGTGGCAATGGAATCTGGCCACCCCCACCAATCTTCCCCAGGCTCCAACCTTTTGGCACTGCTCAATGCCTGGTTCGCAGTGCCAAGATGCCCGCTAGGCATGGACACTTTGCTCTTTGGGCAGTGTCAGGGGCACAGACTGGCACTGCCAGAGCACCCATGCTCAGGGGGCACCAACTCCCCCCACCCCCCCCACCCCTACCAAACTGCCCAACCCTGTGGTAGGCCCAAACTGTTCCCTGCCCTTCTCTCTGGCTGGCCTCCCACTAGTTCCCCGAATGTGAGGAGCTATTCTAAACCCTGCTGGAATGAAATACTCCTGGTAGGGTGGGAGATGCTGTCAGGACCAGCACGAAACAGATAATCACATCGAAATTACATTGAAATTACATTTAAAACATTTTCAAATTGCTTACCTGACTTCCTGCTGGACTTCTGTGCGTTCTCGCTATTTTCTTCTGATTGGGAGATGCACACGGGTTGTAAATGCTCACGGCAAAACCACAAAATGGCTAATACGCATATCTCCCAACCCAAGCCGCCAGAAAATGCGATTCGTAATGGGAGAATTGGACCCAATGTGTATAAAATAACGACATAAGCATGTCAAAAATGATTGCGATGATCAGCATAATCTTTGCACATTGTCTGATTTAATACTGTTGATAAGAAGGAAGTTTAAAGTATGCCTCTATTTTGTTTAAACCTAGAATTACAATGAGTTCATATCCAAAGATAATTTTCATTTGCAAGTCATGTACCACAAAATCTGATGTTATTTGCGGTGACACAGAATGCAAAAGAGGTCACGTCACATCAGTCAACCATGAGATTTTCCCCTTTCAAAGGATTGAGAGCACATTAGCAGGAACCAAAGCACCCACAATGCCCTTACAAACCTTGCCAGCTGCACGAATCCTTATTTCCAAAAGAAAAAAGAGAAATGAGCAGCCAAGCCATTCTGAAAGCCGAGTAACAGCTTGGGAAATGAACAGAAGACAACAGGGCTGGTTCAAAATGTGAAAAACGCACATTTCTAAAAAGTCGAAGAATTGTCTCTGATTTAGCAGCACATTCTGTTTACCCATGAAAGACATTTACATTCAACAGGCATCTGTGTGAATCACAATCGTGGCAGCATGAGCACATTGCTTTGGGCTGTCCTCCACCAATTCTAGGAACAGTTTTGCCTCCCAATAGGGGCCAGTAGAAAAATCTGCTCAATCTGTATGTTGGGCTATCTGTCCTGAGAGAAAATGCATGTGTAAAAGAGCACGAAAGAAATTAGAATAGGCTGGTGATTTTTGGCATACTTTTTGAGGATAAGATATATCTGTCACATATGAATTTCACTTGAGTTGGTAGCTGCAGTGAATCTTGTCAGTTCTAACTCCAGTTTTGCCAGAATGAAACTGAACCTTGTCATTCCCAATTACTATGCATGCCCCTGAATTAATCTAGCGTGGGTTTTAACTACAGAGTACAAATTGTACACAAACTTTACGAACATAAAATCCTCTGTCGCATGGACACGTAAATAAATCAACCCAGAAATATTTCATCTAATGTTACCACACAGTCAGGGCACAACGCAGGAAAACATTTGATTTATTACTGTGACATATATTGGGATACAATGAAAAGTATTGTTTTCTGTGCGTTATGCAGACAAAACACACCATTTATAAAGTACACAGGGGAGAAAGAAAGGAGAGGGTGCAGGATGCAGTGTTGCCGAAACAGATAGGGTTTAGAGAAAGATCAGCTTAATATACAGTTGGTTCATTCAAAAGTCTGATGACCGCAGGGAAGAAGATGTTCTTGAGTCGGTTGATACAAGTTCTCGGACTTTTGTATTTTTCCCAGATGGAAGAAAGTGAGAGTATGTCTGAGATGCGAGGGATCCTTGATTATACTGGCTGTTTTTCCAAGGCAATGGGAAGTATAGATGGAGTCAATGAATTGGAGGTTGGTTTGAATAATGGACAGGACTACGTTCATAATCCTTTCTAGTTTCTTGCAGTCTTGATCACAGCAGGAGCCATATCTGGAAAGATTGCTTTCTATGATGTATCTATTAAAATTGATGACAGTCATAGCTAACATGCCAAATTTCCTTAGCCTCCTGAGAAAGTAGAGGCATTGGTGGGCTTTTGTCAAGAGCAAGCATTGAAGATATCACATCATTTTGCTGTCATGGGCTTAATCATGTTACTTTTCTGACTTTGGTTCAGAAAATAAGGTTTGAGAAAACAACCATCCAAACAACTAAAATCTGTCCTGAAGCACAGCATTTTGTAAGACAATAAGGTGAAAGGGATTTTTTCCTTTTGTAACACTTTAACAGAATTTAAACCACAGGAGCCAAAACCCAAAAGTTTAAATTCCCATTGGATCTATGAAAATTAGGCATAAGTTCAAATATTTTTGCAAATGATTACATTTGTATTCTGATTTCAGACTTTGTTTATTGTTAAAGAGGATGTGGCCATTGCTAGCAAAGCCAGCATCATTAATGACCTACATACTCTTGAGCCCCTAATTGTTCTGGAGAATGGGATAATGGACCATCTTCTCGAACTGCTGACCATATTATTAGGAAGCAGTTCCAGCATTTTGACTCAGCAATAATGATGGTTTACCTATAGGACTTTGCAACTTAGGCACAGCAAGTACAGTTTGTAACCCACAGACAAAGCAAAATAACTGGAGGAGGAAATCTTATTTTGTTTCACTTTGTGGCTTTATTGTGCAAAATTATTTTTCGCACCTACTTGGACAGGAATTCCTTTTCGAGTATTTTCACTACAATACCTTTTCTCCCCCCTTGGGGAAAGGTGGGAGAAGTGGGTGGCATGGTGGCACAGTGGTTAGCACTGCTGCCTCACAGCACCAGGGACCCAAGTTCAATTCCCAGTTTAGGTCACTATCTGTGTGGAGTTTGCACATTCTCCCCATGTCAGCATGGGTTTCCTCTGGGTACTCCAGTTTCCTCCCACAGTTCCAAAGATATGTGGGTTAGGTAGATTAGCCATGCTAAACTGCCCCTTAGTGTCAGGGGGACTGGCTAGGGTATGGGGTTATAGGGATAGTGCCTATGTGGGATTGTGGCCAGTGCAGACTCGATGGGCTGAACGGCCTCCTTCTGTACTGTAGGATTCTATGAAATGGTGGAACAGTTCCTGAGCTGATCATCAGCTCATTGAGCCATGTTCAATGAATTTTCCATCACCAACAAGTACTGGCATTGGACTCAAATCCAGAGCTTCTGGTCCAGGGGTAGGGACACTTCCACTGCCTCACAAGACTGCCTATGGGCAGCAACTATTAGGTTATGGATCTGAAGTAGGTGGCAATCAATCTGGCTCTCTTCTCGAATCATGAAGGCTAAACTAATTTCAAAAGTTGGGCTTTATTAATGTGCCCCAATGATGTCAAATAGTGGGAAATATATCATTGCTCGCAAGCGGAAGGTGAAATGCATGAGGACCAGGCCAATACACTAGGGACTCATGTTATCTGATTTCAAGAAGGAATTAGATAAAGTTCTTGGGGTTAAAATGAACAAGGGATATGTGGGGGGGGAGATCAGGATATTGAATTTGATGATCAGCTGTGATCAAAATGAATGAAGGGTCAAAGGGCCTACTCCCGCTTCTATTTTCCATGTTTCTATGTAACTGTCCCTGGAAAAGTAAATCACCAACAAAAGCTGTGGGGATAATTGGGAAGGTCCACAATCGGGATAGTGGTAGTGCAGAAGAACTTTGATTCTTCTCCCAAGGCACAAAAGGAAGCTCTAAAATGTAAAAAAACAAAATTAATTTATCTGCGTCTCATCTGAAATGAAACTGAAGCATTTGAATCTGTACAGTTCTTAATTCAGCCCACAGTTAAAATGGCGGGAAAATCCAAATTAAATTATCAGAATGCAACTTGGCCATTTCATCATGGTCCTCATTCCTTTGGTCATCCAGTCTTCCAAAGTTGAATTGAGGCTCGTTGAGATGGGGGATGCAGAGGCATGACAGGAATATAATGCGATCAACTTAACCAGTTCTTGCCCACCTGCACCCTATTAGTAAGAAGATGGGTTCAAACCAGCTCTGCAGCCAACAATACTTTGTGATGCTGCCCAAGTTCTTACCTGTTGTGCACTATTCATTGTTTGGCAATGAGAACCTCTAGAGTTGCAGTAAATTAAAACATGATCTGATGTTTCAGGGGTAGTTCAATTTTGTCATCACAAGAGGTTGCCTTTTTCGTGAGAAATAAAAAAGTTAGTGAAACTTCATGCAATTTTAAGCATAGCATAATCATAAATCAGTCACAAATTTTAAATGAAGTATTACGAAGTATTACATCAGTAAAGGGTTTGATTTCAAAGGGAGAAAGAGAGCCACTAGGATGTCAATTTCAAATCTATTGGATCACAGGGAATTCCTGTCAACTAGTAATCGAAATGAAGATGAAAAAAGGAAGTGATTAAAATTTCCTTAAAGTGAAAAAAAGGGAGAAAGATAAGGTCCAAAGAGAGTTACAAATGTAAAATTAGAGCAGAGGAATTTTGGTATAATCTGATCTGTTAAAGTCAGTCGTTGAGAGAAGCCCCACTGGTGCCATCATTCTGTGTACCGAGTCTCCCAGATTGTAAACTTTCTCATGCTAAACGTGAGCTTGTAAAATCCAATGCATTCTGAATAAAATCTAGCAAAAAATGATCACAGTATGAATACACTGAAAAGCCTGATGCAGTACAAACAAAATGCACGACTATGATAAATAGAACATGAAAGCATTTGGAGTCTAATAAGAGCTTTTATAGTTGCAATCTCGTGTTAGTTTTGATGCTCGCCCGACCCTATCAGTGCATTCACACATACATGCACACACTAGTGGCAGATTAACTACCATCCCAACCCCTAGGCTGAGCTTCAGTAAGGCCCCCTGACCTTGCTCCCGGCCCGTGTCCCATCCTTTGTTGAATAGAATAAAGTGACATTAAGTGACACTAGATAACTTAGATTGTTGCACTATGTATAATGTATACATATGTAATATCATAAAGTTATATGAATCAATTACAGCCCTTTTCATTTCTTTTTCATTTTCTTTACATTTGTACTTTAAAAAGCTTTCATGTTTTTTGGTTTAAAAAGTGTTGATAACAGCATATAAATCGAAGCATGTCTGATTCAATGTGCGTGAGTGCCAAGTGACTAAGTTTCTCATCTCTCATTATTGAGTGCAAATAGATTTGGATCCTCTTCAGGCCAAAAATGAACACTCACCTGAACAGTTAGTGATCATTAAGAACAGATAAATTTTAAAGCAAACATATGTATTTGAATATACCTCATGCAGTCCATCTCTTGCCAGAGCTCAATATATCACCGGATTGTCTTGAACGTGCTTTTGAAAGCTCTTCCACAAAGGCCAAGTCAAAGTTTTAATAATAAACACAATCTCACAGCTGCAGTACCATGTCCTAAAAGCATTACTTCTAAATGTTTATATGTTTGAAGCCTAACTTAGAAAACAAAGTAGTATTTGTAATATTCCAGGTATGAAAAAAAATACAAAAATACTGAAACGTCATCCAAAATACTCACGTCAACACTCAATTAAACCACTTTTTGTACACTCAATTAACCTTTTGAAGGGTAGAGCAATGTAAATGTTGTCCATTGTATTAAGGGGAAAACGACGTCAATGTCTTTCTCGGTAGGCTGACTTTGTAATGCCTGCAGTGATTGGTCAAACAAGATTTACCAACTACTATTGTTCCAATCAGACGCCTTCTTTCTTTGGCTTCATTATGTTGTTATTCATGTGTTGCAAATGCGTTACGATAATGAATTCAAACTCTTGGTCTGGTGAGTGGTGATGGCGAGTCATTTGTCGCGCTGTGACAGTGGTGGCACGCAAACTAAAGTCTGTTTTGACGTTTTCACATGCGGTAAATGCACTGAACAACAGTTTTAATGACGGATTATGCAGTGATGATAATGGGAGTGATTAAGATGCCGAGGATTTTGATGTTGATATTGGTGAATTATCAGATGATTATTGTGAATTTGATGATACATTGATGGCACTAGAGTAGCGGTGATAGTCATCGTGCTGCAGTGTGAGACTAATATTATGTAAGGGTGAATGTTGAAAAAACTACTCTTTGTAACCACGTATGCACTAAAGTAAGTATGTATACATGTTACATCATGACAATAAACTCTTTGTTGCATTTATTTTGTACTTATTTGCATGTAAAACTAGTCTGGGCATGAAGCTCTTCTAAAACTGGATGGGATTTACCCTAGGATTCTCTGGGAGGCGAGGGAGGAGATTGCAGAGCCTTTGGCTTTAATCTTCATGTCATCATTGGCTACAGGTATAGTGCCGGAAGACTGGAGGATAGCAAATTTTGTCCCCTTGTTCAAGAAGGAGAGTAGAGACCATCCTGGGAATTATAGACCGGTGAGCCTTACTTCTGTTGTGGGCAAAGTTTTGGAAAGAATTATAAGGGAAAGGATTTAATCATCTAGAGAGAAATAAATTGATTAGGTACAGTCAACACGGTTTTGTGAAGGGTCAGCCGTGCCTCATAAACTTTACTGAGTTTTTTGAAAAGGTGACCAAAGAGGTAGATAAGGATAAGGCAGTTGACATGGTGTATATGAATTTTAGTAAAGCGTTTGATAAGGTTCCCCCCGGTAGGCTACTGCAGAAAATGCAAATGCATGGGATTGAGGTGATTTAGCAGTTTGGAGCATGAATTGGCCAGCTGATAGAAGACAGAGGGTGGTGGTTGATGGGAAATATTCAACCTGGAGTTCAGTTACAAGTGGTGTACCTCAAGGATCTGTTTTGGAGTCTCTGCTGTTTTTCATTTTAATAAATGACCTGGATGAGGGTGAAGAAGGATGGGTTAGTAAATTTGCTGACGACACCAAAGTCAGAGGAGTTGTAAACAGTGAGGATGGATGTTACAGTTTGCAGAAGGACATAGATAAGCTGCAGAGCTGAGCCGAGAGGTGACAAATGGAGTTTAATATGGAAAAGTGTGAAGTGATTCACTTTGGTAAGAGTAACAGGAGTACAGAATATAGGGCTAATGGAAGGACTCTTAGTAGTGTCGACGAGTAGAGAGATCTCGGTGTACATGTGCATAGCTCCCTGAAAGTTGGGAATTATAGACCGGTGAGCCTTACTTCTGTTGTGGGCAAAGTTTTGGAAAGAATTATAGGGGATAGGATTTATAATCATCTAGAGAGAAATAAATTGATAAGGTTGTTAAGAAGGCATACAGTGTGTTAGCTTTTATTGGTAGAGGGATTGAATTTTGGAGCCGTGAGGTCATATTGCAACTGTACAAAACTCTGGTGCAGCCGCACTTGAAGTATTACATACATTTCTAGTCACCGTGTTATAAAAAAGGTGTGAAGACATTGGAAAGTGTGCAGAGGAGGTTTACCAGGATGTTGCCTGGTATGATGGGAAGGTCTTATGAGGAAAGGCTGAGAGACTTGAAGTTGTTTTCGTTAGAGAGAAAAAGGTTGAAAGGTGACCTAATTGAGGCATACAAGACGATCAGAGGGATAGATAGGGTGGACAGTGAGAGCCTTTTTCCTCAGAAGGTGATGGCTAACACAAAGGGACACAGCTTTAAATTAAGGGGTGGTAGTTATAGGACGGATGTCAGAGGTAGGTACTTTACTCAGAGGATAGTAAGGGGTGGAATGCCCTGCCTGCAGCAATTGTGGACTCGCCAACTTTAAGGGTGTTCAAATGGTCAGTGGATAGGCATATGGATAACATTGGAATAGTTTAGGTTAGAGGGTCATTAGATTGGTTCCACTGGTCGGCGCAACATCGAGGGCCGAAGGGTCTGTACTGCGCTGTAATGTTCTATGTTCTATTTATAGATATTTGTTATATTAATTCACTCACGGAATATAGTTATGAAAGTTTATTCACCCTTAAAAGAGTTAAACCAATTTTTTGGTGCTCTCAGGACCCCCCTCCCTTCCGGGCCCCTAGACTTTAGCCTATTCAGCCTAATGGTTAATCCACCACTGGCATACACGCACTTCCACTCTGCCACCACCTCTCCACATGAACACATACACAAACACACTCCTATTGAATAAACTCATCCAACTACCTTCACATTATTTTTTTCACTGTAGAGCTGCGATTGTTGATAAATCAATGGCTGAGGAACAGTTGGAATCCATGTTCAAATATGAAGAAAAATGACAAAAAAGGCCTGCAGGAAATAATATCTGCCATAAAAAGTGTTTTTTTTTGCCAAAATACAGCATCTGATGCCTTTGGCTATGCTTTCACAGAACAATATCCATGGCATTCACGGGCAGGGTAATTTTGTGTTTGTGAACTTCCAACAGAGAACTTCAACCACTGGGGGTGCAAATCTGAAATTCAGATGTGCAATGCCCATCATTTTCCAACCGTACATTTTAATTAGTGTAAGATCATGGGCAGTATGCCTGAATTTTGACAAAGCACTCTGCATGGATAGGGGTCTTTGCCAGAAGTCAGGACTTGTAAAGCTATCCTCAGAATGCACTGTAGTAATGAGCTCAAGAAAAATGTTGAAATCTTCCTCAAAGTGCACACAACAAATGTTCATGGCCTAAAATTGCTGAGAGTTACCCCCTTTTCACCATTGTGACTTTACCCAAAATGCAGTGGAAATCTAGTTGATACAAACCATAATTTTATAAACCAAACAGATTTGTGTTGGGTGATGTCAGATATTTCTAGGCCAGATCTTCTGCTGTTTCTTATCTGCAGGCAGACAAGGGCAACATGGTCGCACAGTGACTAGCAGTGCTGCATCATAGCGCCAGGGATCCAGGTTCGATTCCAGGCTCAGGTGACTGTGGAGTTTGCATATTCTCCCCGTGTCTGCGTGGGTTTCCTCCGGGTAGTCCTGTTTCCTCTCAATCTGAAGATTTGGAGGTTAGGTTGATTGGCCATGCTAAATTGACCATTAGTGTCAGAAGGATTAGCAAGGTAAATACGTGGGGAGGTTATGGGAATAGGACCTAGATGGGATTGTGGTCGGTGCAGAATTGATGGGCCAAATGGCCTCCTTCTCCACTGTATGGATTCTATGATAGGAGGCATATTTAAATGTTGATGCAATATCAGTGGAAAACATGCTTCTGCCTACCCAAAAATGGACACATGAAAGAAAGAAGTTCAAAAAAGGCAAGCCTGTATTTTTCAGCTGTAGTCCACCACATGTTCAGCAGATCTGGGATAGGGGCAACTACCGACCTCCCGTCCATTGCTATAGGTCCAGGTCGCATTATGATATAGAATGTGGGCAGACTGAATGAAGGAAACTCATCCTTTGATGTAGTTGCCAGCAGTGCATCAATAGAATGCAGTCGACTGATTCCAGGCTGTTTAAGGCTGTTCCTGATTCTACCTTCTCTTCACCTTATCAATAGTCCCATACTTATAACACTGCCATGTAAACAACACTAAAATTACACACAGTCACTGGGCTGAACCGGGTGTTTTGTTGTTATGTTACACATTGTCATCTTTTTAAACATGGCAGAATTTGAGTTGAAAGACAGAAGAGATGTCTGTCTTGTTATTCCATGCAGGGATAAACTCCTTTCTACAGCCACAGCCTCCATCCCTCTTCTTGCCACTGATTGAAGTGGAAGCAAACTCTTTGTAACCTCAAATTTCTTTTTGGCACTGAAGCTTCCAATTCCCATTAACTCCATGACCTCAAGTAAGTTTCTACCTCTACTCAGCTTCCTTCCTCCTGAAAGCCTTCATCCATGCTATCGTTATCTTTTAATTAAAGTTAAAGTTTATGTATTAGTCACAAGTAGGCTTACATTAACACCACAATGAAATTACTGTGGAAACCCCACAGTCCAGCACCTGTTCAGGTACACTGAGGGAGAATTTAGCATGGCCAATGCACTGAACCAGCAGATCTTTTGGACAGTGGGAAGAAATCAGAGTACCTGGAGGAAACCCACACAGACATGGGGAGAAAGTGCAGACTCCACACAGACAGTGACCCAAGCCGGAAATTGAACTGAGTTCCTGGAGCTGTGAGGCAGCATTGCCAACCACTACGCTACCGTATCTCCAACCAGTCCAATGCTGTTACAGCCATCTGTCCATTTTGCATCCTTCAATAAACTTCAGCTCATTCAAAACTCCTCTGCCTATCTTAACTTGCAACATATTCTATTCACCCATCATCCCTATGGGTAAGCTACAGTGGTTCCTCATCTAGCAAAATTTCAGATTTTGAAATCCTCACTCTTATTTCATACACCTCAATGGCTTCACCCTGCCCCATCTCTGAAACCTCCTCCAGTATGACAATCCTATGAGATCTCTGTACTCTTCTATTTCTGTTTTCCATTGGCGCAGCAGCAGCTGTCATGCTTTCAGCTGCCTAGGATACAATTACGGAATTCCCTCCTTAATCTTCTTCACCTACTTCCTTCTTCCTCCTCCTTAGCATTTTTCCCTAAAATATACTTCACTGACCACACGTTTGGTGTCAAATCTTGCTTGGGAATGCACCTATGAAATATTTCGGTAGATTCTATTACATTAAGAGGATTATACAAATGAAAGTAGTTGTATTTCAGCTCACGTGGATGGACGAGCTGATCTTCTGTCATGTTGACCATGGACAGCCTGCGGTTTGGAGTACGGTTGGGATGGTTCATCCAAATTAGGACCACACAATAGTGGAAACAGGGAGTGGAAAACTACTGAGGATCTGGATACAGAACTGAGTGAATGGAGGTCTGGGGACAGAAGAGAGTAAAGTACAGAACAGAGTGAGAGACGCCATTGGGTATGAAGAGCTCTGGTGGTTAAAAAAAAAGGAATGGAATAGCCCAAGAGTGGAGGACACTCTTGAAGTAGGACCAGGAAGAAGATCAAGATTTGAGGACTTGGGACTATGATGAGCCAGGAGCAGAACAAAAGAATAGGGAATTTTGCATAGTGGTGCAAGACAATAGATAGACAACATTTAAAAATGAAAACGACTCATCATCTTCAAGGAAACAAAAACAGGAAATGCTGGAAAATCCAAGGAGATCTGACAACATCGATGGAGAGAGAACAGGGCTGATATTTTGAGTTGAAACATTGGCTCTATTCTCTCTCCATAAACGCTGTCAGACCTGCTGCGATTTTCCAACATTTTCTGCTTTTCTTGAACATATTCCAGCTTCTGCAATATTTTGCCTTCATTTTCAAGAGAAGTCACAAACAGTGGAAACTGAGCTATTTATGGTACTGTTAAATAAATCTGAAGAGGTATCAAGATAAAGTAAAATGGAGAACAGAAAAGGTGAATAAATAGTAAAGAACAATTGACAAAGTACACTCAATAACGTACATGCCACCAACATGATGTGTTAATTTGACATTGTTACAATTATGCAGATCTTCCTTCAGGATTTTCCCTGTTAACAGTGCGTAAGTATAAAGCTGAAAAAAATTATTTTTATGAAGAGCTTCCATCTCATTGAGGAGGCCTTCAAGCCAATCCACATCGAACAACTTGCTCTGAAAACTATGCTTACTTTTGGCAACTGTGACAAATTCTATCACAGCAGCTGAAACAATCCATGACATTACATTTAGAGTATAACAGTGGCACAAATAGTTAGCATGGTGCCTCCCAATGCCAGGGACTTGTGTTCAATTCCAGCTTTGAGCCACTGTCTGAAATTTGCACACTCTTCACATGTCTGCATGGGTTTTCTCTGGGTGCTCTGGTTTCCTATCACATTCCAAAGATGTGCAAATTAGGGTGATTGACCATGCTAAATTGTCCCTTAGTCTCAGGAAGTTATGGGAATAGGGAAATGGGAAATCGTCAGTGCAGGTTCGAATGGCCTCGTTCTGCAATGTAGGGGTTCAATGATTTTAAAACAAACATCAACATTCTTAAAAGAGTCAACCCCACTACCCCCATCATCCAATGTTCATGGATCTTTTTAAAAAATCCAGGATGAGATCTTTACCTTTGCGCATTCTTGCCTGGATCTTCTCCTGTTTGAGTAATCTATCCATTATTTTTTGAGAGGTGTTGGCTAGAACATTCCAGTCCTTCTGTGTCATCCTTTGCCATTGGCCACTAGTAAGATCTTCCTGTTCCACTGAAGTCTACGCCGTTTTGGATGGCGTACCTGTACCCCCACCAGGGAATCCACATTGGGAGTCAATATTCATGGGACTGGAAGATCCTGCCAGTGAGAAGGGCTGGAAAATCTTGCCCAGTAATTGTTTATTGTCAAGCAGAATAACAGGAAAAACATTATCTCTGCCCAACTTCCACAGTGGAGGTAAAAATTGAGTGAAAATCAGAAACTAATAGAAGGAATTATGTTTTCTACTCATGTCACTAAAAATTGCTTATAAAAATAGAAAATGCTGGAAATACTCATTCGGTCAGGCAGTATCTATGGAGAGAGAAACAGAGTTAACGTTTCAGTTCAATGACTTCTCATCAGCGCTGGGAAAAGTGCAAGATGTAATAGGCTTTGAGCAAAGTATGGGTGAAACAAGAACAAAAGGAAGAGCCATGATAGGATAAGAGATAGGACAAAATGAATAGCAGAAGAGTTAGTCTTACAGGGTCATAGAAATTGGTGATGTGGCAAGAAAAGGAAGAAAGACACAAGAGACATGCCTCCAGTCAGTGAAAAATTTTCCCCTGATCCCCAATCACTTCTGTTTTGCTGGGGTTTCTTGATGCCAGACTCAGTCAAATGCTGTTTTGAAGATAAGGACAGTCACTATCACCACAGGTCTTGAGTTCAGGTCTTTTATCCATATTTGCACCAAGGACGTAATAAGATCAGGAGTTTTGTGGACCTGGCAGAACCCAAACTGCGTGTCATTGAGTAGGTCATTGTTTAAGACCATCTCCAAGGCACAAGTCAAGTTTGTGATGGAATAGTCACCACTTATTTGGATGAGTGCAACTTCAACACTTAGGAAGCTCAAATTATCCATGACAAAGCAACCCATTTGATTGGCACCCTATCCACCATCTTAAACCTTCACTCCCTCCACTGCTGATGCATGGGGCACAGATACATCTGAACAGCATTACCTGCAAATTCCCCTCCAAGCCTCGCACCATCCTGAAGAGGAACAGTAATGCTGTTCTTCACTGTCATTGGGTTAATAGAATGGAATTCCCTTCCTAATAGCACTGTGCCTATAGCACATGGACTTCACGGTGACAGGATAGTTTTTAATGTACTTAACTCTATCAAAGAAAAATAACAGAAGTACTTCGACTATCACATACCTGCACGCTTGAAGTTCACTCACATGCAAAGAGATTACACAGTGGGGAGAATAGATTAAGCAATTTTAATTCCAGTAGAATTATAGGGGTATATGGCTCTTGAAGGTTGATGATTTGGCTAGCTTCAAACGGAACTCAGTGGTTCTGCCGGTTTCAACATTGAGGTAGTTTAAAGATGTAAGTGAACGATTTATCTGTTCTTCTGAAGATAGTAGTTGAATTCTTTTTTAAAAATATATTTGGCTTCAGCAGGCACATGGGTAGTCAAAAACAACAGATATGAGTTAAAATTTGCAAGTTGGATGAAGAAAGAGAGAAAGAAGAAGCTCACAAACAGTCTTGCTTCCTCAGCATTTCAATTCCTTGTCCAGTTCTACTGAAAAGTTGCAGAAACACACAAAGCGTTGGTTTGTCATATGACCCATTTCTCCAGCTGCCCAGTGACTCAAATGTGATCTTGGATAGTGTATTCTTGTTACAACTTGACTGAATCATAACTGGAGCTTCTCCTCTCAGCCAGGATCCCATTGTAGACGTAATTGTGCCATCTTTGACTGTGATCGCAAGTTACTAGAATATGGTTTTAGCTTTTTTAAAAACATTTAGTTAAGAGTTTCCAGCCATTAAACTCAAAAATCATTTTTTATATAGAGCAGATTGCCACAAGAGGCTTTAGCAATGTTTTAGAAATCTTTAGCCTTGCTTGTATTATGATTGCTGCTGTTCAGTGGCGAATGAGAAAATGGTCACTGTAATACCAAATATCAAAGAACAAAGAAAATTACAGCACAGGAGCAGGCCCTTTGGTCCTCCAAGCTTGCACTGATCATGTTGTCCCCTCTCTTTCTAGGGACCATATCCCTCTATTCCCATCCTATTTATGTATTTGTCAACACGCCCCTTAAAAGTCACTACTATATCCGCATCCACTATTTCCCCCAGCAACGGGTTCCAAGCACCCACCATCCTCTGTTAAAAAAATCTGCCTTGTACATTTCCTTTAAACCTTACCCCTCACACCTTCAACCTGTGCTCCCTTGTAATTGACTCTTCCACCCTGGGAAAAAGTTTCTAACTATCCACTCTGTCCATGCCCCTAATAATCTTGTAGATTTCTATCAGTCACCCCTCAACCTCCGTTGTTCCAGTGAGAGAACAAACCAAGTTTCTCCAACCTCTCCTTATAGCTAATGCTCTCCATACCAGGCAACATCTTAGTAAATCTTTTCTGTACCTGCTCTAAAGCTCTACATCGTTATGGTAGTGTGGCGACCAGAATTGAACACTATATCCCAGGTGCAGCTGAACTAAGTTTCTATAAAGCTGCAACACAACTTGCCAATTTTTAAACTTAAAGCCCCAGCCAATGAAGGCAAGCATGCCTTATACCTTCTTGACTGCCTTCTCCACCTGCTTGCCACTTTCAGTGACCTAATAACCTGTACAACCAGTTCCCTTTGCCTCTCAATACTCTTAAAGGTTCTACCATTTACTATATATTACCTAGCTGCATTTGACCTTCCAAAATGCATTACCTCACATTTGTCCAGATTAAACTCCAGCTGCCAACTCTCCGCCCAAGTCTCCAAGTGATCTATATTCTAATCTATATCCTCATCACCTTAAATCATCTCTAAAGCACAAGGACAAAATGAGTCTTTAGTCCAGTAGCAAATACAGTAGGTGGAAATTTCCAATCCTTCACGCCAATGGGGTTCTCTGGTTGCAGCGGCAGCAGATCCCTTGTCATGGGTTTCCTGGTGATGTGGGGTGGCTTAACTGGGAATTCCCATTGACCTCAGTGGGACCAGAGAATCCCACCACCAGTAAACGGCATGCCACCTCCCACAGCTGAAAAGGCGAGGATAGAGAGTCTTACCCAGTGCTAAGGAAACTCATGTTAAATCTACGACTCAGTGCCATGAGGTTTGTTTTCATTCCAAAAATGCATTTTGTGCTATATTTAAAACATATGTAATAAGTACATATAATCTAACCTTTCATTCCAGTGCACTAAATTGTACTGAGTTAAGAATATTATGTATAAAGAGCCACAGTTTGTGAAGAACATCCCATTACAAATAAATTAGGATGGCATAAAATTTGTATGAGGGTTGCACTGTGAAATGAATGAACATTCTGTGAAGAACTCTAAATGGTCAAAATAAATGATCACTCTACATATAAACGAGAATCATAAAATAACAACATGTGCTCTCACACTGTGTGCCTGTTAGTAAGTAACTTTTCAAGATATTGAGCGTGGTGCTACCATCTGTAGCCTTAACTGTTCGAGCAGTGCATATCTAAATAGGATTCATCTGTGTTGATTTTTCTTTTGCACAAATGACTGCATGTGTTTCCGATAAAGCCTTAGCCCAAATAAAATTACTTTATCCTGAATGTCCACTAAATATAATTTGGTAAGACTATCCTGCCCTACCACTGTTTTATCACTCAGGGAGATTGTGGCTTGTTCTCTCTGGCAATCATTAAGTCACCTTTCTGTGGAAGTCTATCCCCCTTCCAAATAAGATACTCATTCCTATCTGGGTGAGCGGTAACCCCAGGGGATCTTTGAAAATAAGGGCTAATGGAAAATCCCAGCAAACTGTGGAGAGCCAGTTTAATCTGTCTCTAACATTGCAGGGATTCTAATGAGGTGTTGTGGGACATTCGGAGCAGCAGAATTGTACTCAGCCACTTGCAAGCACAATTTCTGAAAAAGTAACATAAGCAGCAATGTTGAAACCAAGAAAGAAAATAGATTTGTATCCAGATTTGAGATTTTACCCTCAAAGTGGAGCAAGGTTGTAACTGAGCTCATGGCATGAGGCCAAGGTTAAATTCATTACCATGCTATCTTTGCATTTTGAAAGGTCACAGAAGAGTGGGAAAATAGTGTACAGATAAAAAAAACCCTCCATAATCGAGAGCCTTAATTGACCACAATGACTTCAGAATTCCAATGTGGGAGAAGATGACCAATAGTGGCATAAGGTTTTCATTATCTTCATAGTCCCTAATTGGAAAAAAATTGGGAGCTTTAAGATTGTTTAAGAAAGAGGAGGGTCGAATTTGAGATAGATTAATTTCTGCAGGCGTTCTCCTGCTTGTCTCTTCTGTAATTTTTGGGGGAGGACTTGGAAAGTCCAATGGAATGATCAAAGTGGCAGAAATATATCTCCCAAGAGAAGCTTTTAGTTCAAAGTGTGACTAATGAAAATGCTATAGCGATGGAGTTGAAGTGTTCTTTTATGGTTAGGGAAAAGATTATGCTGCATCTAATCCTTGCTATGTCTGGCCTGTGGGCGCATGATGCTGAAATCGAGTGAACAAAATGGGGAAAAAAAAAACCACACTACAAATACTATCCCTCAGCGTAACCACACAAGTGGTATGTATTGTGTTTTGACCTCCAGCTTTGGACAGTACATTCAGCCAGGGAGATTCCCTTTATCATCACTGACTGCCTATATTCTTTCAGGAGAAACTAGTGCACAATGTCCAATAGATGTAGGTAGAAGAAGGAGCTGACAGACTTTGGGAAATAGCTGTCCAGCCTTGGGAGAGCAAGTGGTAATGAAAAAAAGTGAGAATGATATTGGTGGTAGATGAGGTGGCAGACTCGGCTATTATCAGTTCCCCTTTGAAAACATATTGTGAACATGGCTCTGACCTAGAGGCTGATTACACAGCGAGTGACAGGAGTCAGTCCATGATTCAGCCAAGTCCACTAACAACCAGTTGCTGTTTCTCAGAATAACAGCACATGACAGGCCTCTGGCTTAACCTTATAGTGAGCTATTTAAAGAGCACATAAAATCCAGATACGCAGGTATCTTATACCAGTGACGCAGGCCATAGTGACCACATGTGCAGCAGAGTAGTTAGCATTGCTGCCCCACAGCACCAGGGACCTGGGTTTGATTCTTGGCTTGGGTCACTGTCTGTGTGGAGTCTGCACATTCTCCCCGTGTCTGTGTAGGTTTCCTTTGTGTGTTCCGGTTCCCTCCAATAGTCGGAAAGATATGCTGGTTGAGTGCATTGGCCATGTTAAACTCTCACTTGATATACCCGAATAGGCAGCAAGTATAGAGGATTCTTACAGTAACTTCATTGCAGTGTTAATGTAAGCCTACTTGTGACATTAATAAATAAACTTTAACCCTAGATTAAATTGGAATGAAATGAGAATCATTTTTGCCATCTTCCACCTGAGCAGTTTCTTACACTGCACCTCAGGTGACTGCATGATATTTTCATCTCTTGTGGCATTGCCCAAAAGACATTGGCAAATATAATCATTCTCTTTCCTGTCTCTGCTATCTTCATCCTGCTGTTCTCTAATCCTCTCTTTTACTGTATCTCTTGGCTCTTCTGTGTCCCGCTCTTTCATTCTTTGCTTCTGTCACTGAATGTCTCTTGTCTTTTACTTAATTTCTTACAACAGCCGGAAGAAAAGGGGAAATTCCGACACTGGAGCTATCACAGCCTTGCTGCTGTGGCCTGTCTCTCTGACTGAAAAACCACCAACATTTATTCCTGGTAAATTTAAGCTTAATGTCTTGTCGTTGAGAAATTACCACAGACATTAATCAATGAAGATTTGGTGAAGATGGGCATCTATTGGATATTTTCTCTGGCACGATTTAATTTTAAATATATGTAAATCAATCCATGTGCAATTTATTTAATGACAGTGATTTTATAAATGGGATAATTTCAGTGTCTCTTGGATTAAAACTGATTTTTAAAAATCAAGAAGTTATAATAGTGGGAAAAACTAGAATAATTTAAATTCTATCAATGATTTTTCATCATGCCAGATGCCTGAGCAGTTTAAATAATTGCATTTCATAGAATCATGGAATCCCTACAGTGCTATTTGGCCCATTGAGTCCGCATTGACAACAGTCCCACTTAGGCTTTATCCCTGTAACATCATGTATTTATCCTGCTATTTCCCCCGACACTAATGGACAATTTTATCATGGCCAATAAACCATACTTGCACATCTTGGAAGTGTGGGAAGAAACTGGAGCATCTGGAGGAAACATACACAGACTTGGGGAGAACGTGCAAACTCCACACAGGCCCAAGGCAGGAATTGAACGGAGGTCTCTGACACTGTGAGGCAGCAGTGCCAAACACTGTGCCACTGTGTTGCCTTATTTAACTAGATCTTCATTTTATAAAGCAGCAAAGCAAAAGATAACATCACCATATCCCAGATGAAGCTCACCATTTATGAGGGGCGCTGGTAATGGCTAACCTGAGGATCAAGGTTGAGAATGAAGGCCCTTCATGAATAACCGCAGCCGGTTCAGAAATTGAACCCACACAATTAGCATCACTCTGCATCATAAACCAACCATCCAGCCAACTGAGCTAACTAACATCCCAAAGCTGTGTAACTCGATGTACAATTATGGTCTGGATTTTTCTGTCAGTGCAAAGGAATGGGTTTCATCAGTAATAAGAGCATAAGAACTAGCACCAGGTGTAGGCCATCTAGCCCCTCATGGCTTTTTGTGGACTCAGCTCCATGTACCCACCTGCTCACTATAATCCTAAATTCCTTTACCATTCAAAAATGTATCTATCCTTGCCTTAAAAACATTCAATGAGTTAGCCTCAACTGTTTCACTGGGCAGGGAATTCCACAGATTCACAACCCTTTGGTTGAAGAAGTTGCTGCTCAACTCAGTCCTTAATCTGCTCCCCCTTATTTTGAGGCCATGTCCCCTAGTTCTAGTTTCACCTATCATAGAACATAGAACATTACAGCGCAGAACAGGCCCTTCGGCCTTCGATGTTGCGCCGACCAATTAGGAACAAGCAGTGACCCTCTAACCTAAACCATTCCCCTTTCATCCATAAACGTATCTACTAACCTCTTAAACGCCACCAAACTTGGCGCATCTACAACTGACGCAGGCAAGGCATTCCATACCCTTACCACCCTCTGGGTAAAGAATCTACCTCTGACATCTGTCCTAAAGCCACCACCCCTTAATTTAAAGCTATGTCCCCTCGTGCTAGCTTCCTCCATCCTAGGAAAAAGGCTATCACTGTCCACCCTATCTAAACCTCTAATCATCTTATATGTTTCAATAAGGTATCAGTGGAAACAATTTCCCTGTTTTTATCTTATCTATTCCTTTTATAATTTTATATGCTTCTTTAAGATCCACAAAGCACCCTCCCTCATCCCCATTCTTCTGAATTCCAAGAGTACAGCCCCATTCTACTCAGTTTCTCCTTATAAGCCAACCCTTTCAACTCCGGAATCAGCCTAGTGAATTTCCTCTGCATCCCCTCCAGTGCCAGAATATCCTTTCTCAAATAAGGAGACTGAAATGATACACAGTACTCCAGGTGTCGCCTCGCCAGCACTCTATACAGCTGCAACATAACCTCACTGTTTTTAAACTCCATCTCTCTAGCAGTGAAAAACAAAATTCTATTTGCCTTCTTAATTACCCGCTGCACCTGCAAATCAACTTGCAGGTCCCTTTTCGCAACAGCATGCTGCAATTTTTTACCATTTAAATAATAATCCATTCTGCTGTTATTCCTACCAAAATGGATGACCTCACATTTGCAAACACTGTACTTCATCTGCCAGACACTCGCCCACTCACTTAGACTATCTATATCCCTTTGCAGATTTTCAGCATCCTCTGCACACTTTGATGTGCCACTCATCTTAATGTCATCTGCAAATTTTAACACACTACACTTGATCCTGAACTCCAAATCATCTATGTAAATCGTAAACAATTGGGTTCCCAATACTGATCCCTGAGGCACATCACTAGTCATTCGTTGCCAACCAGAAAAATGCCCATTTTCCCCCACTCTTTACTTTCTGTTAATTAACCAATTCTCTATCCATGCTATTACATTATCCATAACACCAGTAGCCTTTGGTGCGGCACCTTGTCAAATGCCTTCTGGAAATCCAGATAGATCAGACCCACAAGTTCACCATGCAATGTTTTCAAAGATTCCACCAAACTAGTCAAACATGACCTACTTTCATGAACCCACGCTGCATTTTCCCAATGGGGCAATTTATATCCAGATGCCTTGCTATTTCATCCTTGATGATAGATTCAAGCATTTTCCCTACCACAGAAAGTAAGCTAACCAGCCTATAGTTACTGCCTTTTGTCTACTTCCTTTTTTAAACAGTGACGTCACACTTATTGTTTTCAAATCTATGTGAACTACACTAGAGTCTAGCAAAGTTTGGTAAATTACTACTAGTGCATTTGCTATTTCTCCCACCATCTCTTTTAGTACCCTGGGATGCATTCCATCAGGGCCAAAAGACTCATCTATCTTTAGCCTCATTAGCTTACCTAACACTACCTCATTAGTGATAATGATAGTTTCTAGGCCAATCCTGATATAGCCTTCTTGTCATCAATTTTTGACATATTTTTTGTGTCTTTCCACTGTGAAGACCGACACAAAATACCTGTTCAATGCCTCGGCCATTTCCTCATTTCTAATTATTACATCTCCTTTGTCATCCTCAGAAGGACCAATGTTTGTTTTAGCCATTCTTTTTCATTTTATATATTTGTAGAAACTTTTACTTTTTTTTATATTCTGAACTAATTTACTCTCATAATCCATTTTAATTTTCTTTTTAGCTTTTATCGTACTTCCTGTTGATCTTTAAAGATTCCCCAATCCTCTAGTGTCCCATTACTCTTTGCCACTTCGTATGCATTTTCTTTTAATTTCATACCCTCCGTCATTTCCTTAGACATCCGTGGCTGATTATCTCTTTTTCTACAGTCCTTCCTTGTCACTAGTATATTCTTCTGCTGAGCACTGTGAAAAGTCACTTTGAAAGTCCTCCACTATTCCTCAATTGTCCCACATAATGTTTTTGCTCCCAGTTTACCTTAACCAACTCTTTCTTCAGCCCATTGTAGCTTCCTTTGTTTCAACAAAAGACACCAGCATTGGACTTTACCTTCTATGCTCCATCTGTACTTTAGATTCAACCATACTGCGATCGCTTCTTCTCAGAGGATCCCCAACTATAAGATCATTAATTATTCTTGTCTCATTACGCAAGTCCAGATCTAAGATAGCTTACTTCCTCGGAGGTTCCATTAAATACTGTGCAATGAAGCTATCGCGGATACATTCTCTGAACTCTTCCTCAAGGCTGCCTTTGACTGACCTTGTTTGATCAATCAACGTGTAGGTTAAAATCCTCCATGATAATTACTGTACCAATTTTACATGCGTCAGTTTTTTTTGTTTATTTCTTGCCCCACCATGATATTATCCGGCGGCCTATAGATTATACCTATCAGTGACTGCTTCTCCTTCCTATTTCTGATTTCTACCCCAGTGGACTCAACCGTTTTTTTCCCCATAAAGCCTATATAATCTCTTTCTACCACCTTGATATCATTCTTAAATATCAGAGCTACACCACCTCCCTTATCTCCCTGGTGGTCCCTCCAAACAGTCTGACACCCCTGGATATTTAACTCCCATCCTGCAAACATGTCTCTATAATGGCCACCAAATCATTCTGATTCGTGTGCCGTCAACTTATTTAGCTTGTTTTGAATGCTATGAGCACTTAGATAAAATGCTCTTTTGCTAGTTTTTGTACCCTTTTGAATCCTAACACTTCCATCCATAACATCTTCTGAGTCCTCCTTTCTTTTAATTTTTAGCCTGATTTTTGATGTAGTTGAAACCTTCTTGCCATACGCTAACCTGCTGCTTTGCTTTCTATTAACCGTTATATTCCCCGTAGTTCTACTCTTCTCTTCCCTCCCAATTTGCTAGTTAAAAGTCTTTGTGATCTTTCACTTGAATACTGATCCCAGATCGGTTCAGGAGAAGACCGTCCCAACAGTACAGGTCCCTCCTGTTCCAATACTGATGCCAATGCCCCATGAAATGGAAACCTTCTTTCCCACACCATCCCTTTAGCCACATGTTAACTTCCCTAATTTTCTCAATTCTATGCCAATTTGCATGTGGCTAGGGTAATAATCCAGAGATTATAACTCTTGGAGACCTGTTCTTTAATTTAGTTCCTAGTGCTTACTAGTTCTCAAAGAGGTCTTCTTTCCTAACCTTGCTTATGTTGTTTGTTCCAGTGTAGACCACAACAACAGTAACCTCTCGTTCAGCCACCATTGACTTCCAAAGTCTTGTAAACAGAGATTTCCACTAATTCAGTGTCTGTGGTTCCCTCTGTAGAGGGACTATGAATATGACAAGAAACAATGTGACTCCTCAACAGATCACATTTCACAAATTGAGCTGCACAGATTCCAACCCAGGAAGTAAAAAAAAATGAGAGATATAAGATACATTTCAACCTTATGTAGGAAGAAAAATACAGATTGGAAAATATGGATGGAATTAAAGAGGAAAATTGAAGGAGCAAAGCAGAAAAAAAATTTTAAAAAACTTATTTAATTCTGCAACATTAACTTTGTTTGAGGGAATGGAGCCCCACACTAAATTATTTTTTCAGGGCCAGTGAAGTTGTTAAGCAATAACAATCACTTACTATGCAGTTAAATACTCGATTACTCCTGAATGCATTAACCCTAACATTCCAGTCATCTTAAAAACAAAATACTGTGGATGCTGGAATCTGAAACAAAAACAGAAAATGCTGGAAAATCTCAGCAGGTCAGACAGTGTCTGTGGAGAGAGAATTGAACTTGATGAACGATCACGCTGACTCAAAACATTGGCTCTATTCTTTCTTCACAAATGCTGTCAGACCTGCTGAGATTTTCCAACATTTTCTGTTTTTATTGCAACCCCTTTATTGCAGAGCTAGTGTGTAACTCCTCTGAGTTCACACTATTATAGTGATTTCAATCACGGCTTTATCAGTGAAGGGCTGCACAGCACACCCTGTGGAGGAGCAGGGTGTCTCTGACAGCAACTTCTGGGGTCCCACGTTTAACTGTCTAGATGCAAATATCAGAAATTGCTGTCAGATTTAACCTATTATTGTAACAGTGAAATCTAATAGTCTGCCATTTTTATATACGGCAAAATCTGGGCCTTTAAGTTCCAAGTAACTGATTCATTTGATCTAATCCCTCAATAACTAATATGGTTGTCTTGTGGAACATCTATGTTATTAATTGTTGTCTTCACACACTTATGCAGGTGTATAACATATAAACCAAATAGGGAAAAGTGACTCATTCTCCCTCGAATTTCTTTGAAATCTTGCATTAGAGAGAAAGGTTGACGGCTGGAGACCTGCGGAGAGTTATGAATTCTACCCTGGAAGAAATTGAAAACAGATTGTTAAAAAATGAATTGTTGCAATTATTACTACTCACCAGAGATGCAGTAGAGCATCTGGCGCAGTAGCAGGCCATCAAGGAATCCAAATGGAGCATATGTGAGCTACATTTTCAACGCAGCTCACAAAAATTGGAAAAATATAATTAAAAACAAGGCCAGAGGCATTAAATTAATATGGTCATATTACCATTTCCAACAGGGTTCATGTCATCTTGCAAGCATTATCTTAAGGTGCTTGAGCTTATTTTAATAAATGCTAATAAGAAGTTTAATTTAGCAGCAGCTAAAACTCATATTCACTCAATACACTAAAAGTAATAAATTCAAGAAAAGAAATTACTTGTTTGCCAGTGTCAGATGATACTAGCAGAAGCATTTTACTTTGTAAAAGTGTTTTAATCCAGTGATTACTTTGCATATGAGACAAACTTTGTAATGTTGTAGCCCTTGCCCCTGACACCTTAAGAGACCCGATTCCTCTTTCTCCTCAACCATTGCAAGTGGCTCTGGAGTTAAAGTTATGGGACTTACAACAGGATCCTGTCCTCTGCTTTAGTGGAGAAGACGGAAAGAATAAAAGAAGAATGACAAAGAACAAAGAACTGTACAGTATAGGAACAGGTACTTTAACCCACCTGCATAGGCACATGATGCCTTTCTAAAGACCTTTTGCCTCTACGTGATCTGTGCCCCTCTATTCCCGGCCTATCCATGCATCTGTCAAGATGATTCTTAAGCACTGCCATTGGATTGGCTTCCATCATCTCCCCTGGCAGCACATTCCAAGCACTTACCACCCTCAATGTAAAAAAAACCTGCCTCTCACAGCTCTCTTAAACTTTCTCCCTTTTACCTTAAACCTAAGTCCCCAGTCCAAAGATGTGGAGATTAGATTGATTCAATGTGCTAAATTGCCCCTTAGTGTCCCAGGATGTTTACGTTCGATAGATTAGCAGGGTAAATATGTGGAGTTTCGGGCATTGTTGCCAGTGTAGACCTGATGGATTGAATGGCCTCCTTCTGCACAGCAGAGTTTCTATGATTCTAGTAATTGACATTTTACCCCAGAAAAAAGATTCCGAGAATCCATTCTATCCATGCCTCTCATAATTCTGTAAACTTCTATCAGGTCGCTCTCTCAGCCTCCACATGCAAGTGGAAACAAATCAAGTTTGTTCAATCTCTCCTCATAGTTAATAGCCTCCTAACCAGACAACATCCTGGTAGACCTTTTCTGTACCCTCTCTGAAGCATCCACATCTTTCTGGTCACATGGCAACCAGAATTGTCTGAAATATTCCAAACATGTCCGAACATAAAGTTCTACTCAGCTGCAACTTGACTTGCCAATTTTTATACTCTGTGTCCTGACTAATGAAGGCAAACATGCCATACACCTTCTAAACCACAAAGCATCTCACGCATGCTCCTCACTATCCATGTGAAAAATGAGTGATTTTTAGCTCAGTGCAAACAATATCTGTGCTTCTTTCTCTGCATCCTTTTTTCAGTTTTCTCTTTCACTCCTTGAGCTGCTGTGTATGTTTCTTTCCCTCTCTGTGTCTCTCTTTGTCCATCAGAAATCTACGAGTAACAGGCCACAGTAAGATAAGCTAAACTCGGTCCTATTTAAAACAGCATGGGACCACAAATAAATAAATTAAGTGAAATTCTTGAATTGAATATTTATTTGGTTTACCATTGCAAATAAGTCACTATGTAAAATCCTGGCGTAGCAGATTTGTGCCAATGCATTTGGATCATCCAAAAGTTGACTCCTTCATTATGTTGCATGTTCTCAACATTTTGCACAGCTTGCACTAAAAATGTCTTTCTTTTATTGGTACTTTTCAGTACTTAATCTTAGATTACTTAAATCTTGTTTGTCCCTCATGTGGGGACCATGATTGGACTTAATTTAAATTGGCTGTTTTGATTAAAAAAAATTATCAAAACAGCCAATTTAAATTAAGTCCAATCATGATCCCCACATGAGGAACAAACAAGATCTAAGCTGACAGGATGAGTTATAGCATCTGCTCCTGGGCTTGACATGAAGCTTCATCTTAGCAAAAAGGCCAAGATGCTTTAAAAAACTTGTATCCGATAAAGCCTCGATTTAACCTCACTGGCTACCCTGGTCTCTTACTCTACCCTAGTTTAGGGAAACAATGGTGACAGACAACAGCACACCCCACCTCCAATGTAGTGGGCTAGTCTTGTCACCTCTGCAGGTAAGTAAAATGTCTTTCTATCATTTCATATTCACATGGATGATAAGGCAGTCTCAGGTCCAAAGTCACCCGTCAAGTTATATCAGAGAGTGCACTAACACTTTTAAGCACACCTTTTTTCAATTGCCTAGCAGCATGCACTTGTGTCTTTCTCCCTTCTCCTTTTTCCATTTGTTTGAACACCTGGTGAGTTTTTTTCCCCTCTGTTGATGTCAAAGATGTCTTTTTCATCTTCTGATAAATGGCAAAGACAATGAAAGCAACATAAGCAAGTTCAGCATGAATTCACAAGAGAGTGCCATGATGGCAGTCCTGCCTTGGCATACACTTGAAGCAGCTGAAACATCAAAAGGACTGCAACGTGCAGCCTTTGAACTTGATCGATTAAGTGATCTGGCAACCACCAAGATTTGACGTTTTCTTTTATTTTTAATGGAAAGGCAGAGAAGAGTAAAGAGAATGGAAGTCTCTTTGATGGTGTGAATTCGGGTTACAGTTGGCAGCAACTTCTCTCTCAGTGTTTAGGTTTGATTTAATGGCAGCAGGCAAAAAAATGTAAGTGACTGAACTTTTCTTTGTTATTTGTCAAAGGTTTAGGAGCAGGCTTCTCAGTTTCTTTCTAATGGACTCTGGGGAGAGATGGACAACTTAGGGCCTGAAGTCAACTGATCAGCCTTTGAGAGTGGAAGTGAGCCAGCAGTATGGATGTTGGATAATGCACCTGTGTAACAAACAGCAGGTGAACAAATACTACGGCAAGGAAGAAAAAACAATAGTTGTAACGTCCCAAAACTGGATACACTTCTGAAAAGGAATGGTATTATAGAAATGTTGACTATGAAATCTATGGACGAGTTTGAAATATTTCTGTTTTTTGCTACATTTATTTATATGGCTATTTTCTCAACAATGTCATAAAAAAGTGGTGGCTGCAAGTAGTTTGACAAAGTCACCCCAAAATTCCACACAGTGAGTAGCATCAGCTTTGCATTAGAGCATTTAAATATTCTCCATAGCCTAATCCTCAGGGATACTGTGTCGCTTGTTTGCATATATGTTAGAGGAATGGGAGTTTAAGTTCATTAGCATCACAAGTAGGCTTACATTAACACTGCAATGAAATTACTGTGAAAATCCCCGAATCACCACCCTCTGGCAGCATGGTGGCACAGTGGTTAGCACTGCTGCCTCACAGCATCAAGGACCTGGGTTTGATTCATGGATTGGATCACTGCCTGTGTGTCTGTATGGGTTTCCCCCAGGTGCTCCAGTTTCTTCCCACATTGACCATGCTAAATTCTCCCTTAGTGTACCCAAACAGGTGCCGGGAGTATGGCAACCAGAAGATTTTCACAGTAACTTCATTGTAATGTTAATGTAAGCCTACTTCTAACTAATAAATAAAACTCCAGCGCTTGTTCAGGTAAAACGATGGGGAATTTAGCACAGCCAATGCACCTGACCAGCACATCTTTCAGACTCTGGATGGAAACATGGCAAGAACATGCAGACTCTGTATAGACAGTGACCCAAGCCAGGAATTGAACCAGAGTCCCTGGCGTTGTGAGGCAGCACTGCTCACTACTGCGCCACTATGCTGACTATGAAAATATACCCTTCCTGCTTGGCAAAGTCCTCACTTTAAACGGGTTTGGTGTTGGATGGGGGAAATGAGATCAGTATCTGCTTCTACAGGCAGTTAGAAGCATGTCCAAGGCTGCCTAGAATGAACGAAAAATAGGAGCTCTGCAGTTATTCCCAGCTGCAGTCATCATTACTTAAACTTTCAGTAATCTTTAGGCTCAATATCTCCTGACTTACACCTGTCTCAGTTGATTCTGCCAGCAGCTGGGTCTTATATTTCTCATTCCACCTTGCCCCGAGTGCATAAAAGTGTAAAACCAGGAGGTTAGATGGCTGGGGACTCAATAGATGGATCACGGGAAGGGTCACATTGTGCAAAGTTGGGAGGAATGTGTGTTTGAATTTAAACTCATGGGCACAACCTCTGCCCCAATATGTTGATTGAAAAAAAACAGCCTGTCCCAGCTTTAAGTTAAAGACATGGGGGAAATGGTATGGATTTTTATTTCCAATTAACACAGCCTTGCCATTTGTTGAAATTGCAATCATTCAAGTGTTTGTTTTTCCGTAGTTTGCTTTGCTGATCAACATTTCAGCAGGCTGAACGGTTTGAGGGGCACCATTCCAAGCACAGTGGTTAGCACTGTTGCCTCACAGCGCCAGGAACATGGGTTCAATTCCATCTTTGGGTGATCATCTGTGTGCAGTTTGGACATTCTCCCCATGTCTGCATGGATTGCTCCAGGTGCTCCAGTTCCTCCCATAGTCCAAAGATGTGCAGATTAGCTGGATTAACCATGCAAAATTGTCTCTTAATGTCCCAAGGTGTGTTGGCTAGGCGGATTAGCCATGGTAAATGTGTGAGGTTGTGGGATAGAGTGGGGTAGAGAGCCTGGGTAAGATACTCTGTCAGAGTCAGTGCAAACCTAATGGGCCAAATGGCCTCTTCTGCACTGTAGGGATTCTGTTTAAAAAAAAAAAGCATGGCTGACCAGGAAATTCACCCTCTCTTACTGCCTACCATTGGCACATCGGAAGGGTATTCAGGCTGATAATCAATCTGTTTGGCCATGTTATGAAGACATATTCGGTGACTATCCAGTTCTAGAGTAGGACTGGAATACAGAGCTTCTGGCTCAGAGGAAGGTATGCTAAACACTGTGCCTTTTGGATACACTATAAATAACATTTTCAATTAAGCAGATATATTTAGCACATAAAAAATAAATGTGTTGAAACTGCTTTGTGTGTCCTATTTCCTTTATTTCCTACTTACTTTATTACCCTTGTAAAAATCAATTACACTGAGTAGCAAAACAAGGCTGAGCATTTTAAAATATTTTGATCCACAAAAATTAAAATAATTTATATATTAAACAGTTCATATTACAGATTTGTGCTTAACGTAAGAAAAAGTAGCAGTGAGGGCTGATTTTCCATTATTGAACATCCATGTAAGAAGATACTGAGCTCGGAGGAAATTTGGGAGGAAAAACTAGCGTTCTTACATAGAATCCTGACCGACTTTTTTTTTCCGCACCCCCGGGCATTGCGCCAGGCAAATGTTTTACACGTAAGTGCAGTAAGACAAAATTCAGCCCTTGCCTGTTCCTCTGCTTCATGTTGTTAGCTTGGTTTACAATGCAGCTTGCTTATAAACACATTCATGTGCTAATGTAGATTTTTAGAAATTGGTTGAAAGTATTTATTTCAACTTGTAAGCATATGTCCACTGGAATTACACATTACTTTGTCTCGTCAGGAAAAAAAAGGATTACCAATCATTCAAGTATTTGACTTCAACCAATGAAAATTTGTTGCGACTGAAATGAAATTCCTTTGCAGTCCCCAGAACACCGTGCAATAAAATGATTTAATGATTTTTTTATTACGTACATTGGCTGAGTTTTGCAACTGACCTCAAATGCTGCTAAATGACAAAATAATTGGCTGCCAATGGCAGTAAATTCCAGAAACCATAATCTTAAATGAATGATATCACAGTATGAAAAGACATTGCCATGTATGAAATCACAGGTTTAGGAATAGTGCCCATCAGTGTGCTCACAATGGTGGCTGTCAGCACTTCGCCCACAGGGGCAGCTGTGTATATGCTCCATGTGGCAGCTTAAGACCAGAATCAAAATAAATAGTACTTGAGCATGTTTTACGCTGGCAAAATTATCTAAATATTCCTCTCCTTTGCAAAGAAGCATGCAGAAGAAAGTGATATGCTTGAATTAAGCTCCGGGGAGGAATTTCTCTGATCATAGTGGGGCTGAAATTTTGCTTTGGATGCATCAGTGAAACAAGTGCATTTGCACGCAGCCATGGATTCTCAGGGTTTTTGCAAGACTCACTAAATGCAATGCACTAGGATGCCATCACCTAGCCCTGTCCCTGGTTTTCAACTATTGGTCTATGGAAGCACCAGATTATTTAGCAAAGAATAAAAGGTTAATGCTATTGGGAGGGGGTGGGGGGTGGGGGGAGGCATTGTAGAAAAGAGAACTAGTTAAACACTGATATAATGGAAAGGTAAATTTAATGGAACTAGAACGTGACAACACACTTGAAGATAGTGGAATGGTTGTGATGAGAAGTCATGATGGTGGTTTTCCCAGACGGACATGGGATCTTCTTACTGCAGTGGAAGGTTAGTTGGAGCAATTGAATTAAGTTGTTGGCAGTACAGCAACTTTAGATGGAAGTATCTGGAATGATGTTTCTGCAGTAGGCCCTTCCTGTTCAGGGGCTGAGTGCCTTGAGCCTTCCTAGAAGCTCCTCCACTTCCTCCAACATAACTTGCTATTCTTCATTGGCTTCTCATCAACTGGTTTTACTCCTCTAACAATTCTAACATTATTTAGGACAAACTTGAAGAAGCACAGTGACACAGTGTTTAGCACCGCTGTCTCACGGTACAGGGGGACCCCAGGTTCAGTTCTGGTCTCAGGTGACTGTGAAGTTTATATGTTTTCCCCATGGCTGCGTGTATTTCCTCTGGGTACTCAGGTTTCCTCACACACTCCAAAGATGTGGGGGTTAGGTTGATTGGCCATGCTAAATTGTCCCTTAGCATCAGGGGGATGAGTAGAGTAAATATGTAGGGTTACGGGAATATGGTCTGGGTGAGATTGTTGTCGGTGCAGGCTCAATGGGCTGAATGGCCTCCTTCTGCTCTGTAGTAATTCTATGATTCTCACATGCGACATTAGCTTAGTAACCTTTTTGATATACCCTGAAAAAGAATTTTTGTATAAGAATCTTAATGATATTCTTTCTAATAATGTTGATGTATGAGGTCCATTACCTTGTTATTCAGGTACACTGAGATGAGTTGTATTCAAGTAACCTTAGCAGCTATCCTTTCTATTCTCCCCATTTTCTCAGGGTATATTAGAGAAAGTTACTAATCTCATGCAGCATGTTGTGCCTTAAATACTGTTGGAATTGTTGGAGGAATCAAACCAGATGATGAATACCTCTGGATTTGATGAAGAGCAGCAAGTAATGGAATGGCGGATGTATTGAGTATGATGGAGTTTTTGAGCTGACAGTAGCCTGCATAAGTTATACCAATGGTTGCATATTTCAGGGGTTGTAACTTCTTTTATTCATGAACAGGCAATTCTGGAAACACCAGAGCCCATTTCAAAGAATCGTAAAATGATATTGCACAGAAATAGGTCATATATCACCATGTTCAAGCTTCTTGTTGGTGCAATCCAGTTAATCCCAAACTATCTCTTGATATGTGCTCAAGTAACCATCCAATCAATGCCCTCCACTTGTTTGTACTTAACTTCAATTGATGTCATTAACATTTTCCTGTCTTTTTCTCAGATCTCTGCAAATTTGTTCATGTCTAGTTTTATTCAGTTCACTTTTGAATGTTATTATTGAATTGGCTTCCACCATATGGTCAGAGAGTTCTTTTTCAAACATATTTTGAACTGTCTCATTAATTTGAGGTAAAATGGAACAGTGAAGGAGTAGTAAGGTCTTCCTGGTAGCAAGCTTTCGTAACTTGGTTACATGGAGATTAGGGGCATAGAAGGGAAGGCTGGGTCCTCGGTGAGCTTCCAAGCAGAACAGAGGAATAACCGCACTTTCTGCTGAGACAGATGCATCCTGAGGCAATCTAAAAACTCTCAAAGGTTTACCCTGGAGAAGAAATCACTAGAGTGGAACTTGGTGCTGAAAGTCAGTTTGAGCATTCTCTAGATACTGAAGGAAAGGACCTGCAATGATTGCTGGATGTTGCAACTTAGCAAAATGGGAAATATAAACCTCCTGGAAACTGGGACAGACAGTGGACTGTTTGCTACAAAGATTGTAATCCTGTGGAAATGTTTATTTTATGCAGCAAAGTAGATGTATATAGCATAACATTACTGCTCACATTGAGACAAAAATAAGAGTTAACTTTTGTTTAGGGTATTATTTGCCTACTGGCAATATTTAGTCAATGGCCTGGATTTTATGGTCCTCCCCGCCTGGCAGAATATTATGGTCCTGTTGATATAAACAATAATTTTAATGACCTCTTGCATCCGCAGGTGGGAGACACAGCATGGTGGGGCCATAGAATCTTGGCCAATGTTAAATTTAGTTTGTTTGTTACAATTAAAATCGTAAAATTTGTGCAATTCCCTGAAGCTGGTCACTGGGAATTTAAATATTTTGTTTAAAGCTATCAATCTGTATGAGGGTCATAACAAGTCCCTCTCAAACCAGGAGATAAGCATGACTCTACATTCTTTCACTCCATAATACTGTGCACAGGCATTCAGCTGTGAAGTGTCATTGTGCCATCTCATTTGTATTAGAGCCTTCATAAAACTTGGTTCAAAATGGAGAAACAACACTGTAAATTTAGGCACCACAGTAGATTTGTCTGTCTTGATATATTTTGTATATACCACATACTAATGAAATAGTATTCAGTGTATATGGCTAAACTCCAGAAACACACGCTAGAGGAAGACTTTTCCTAATTCTTACAGCTAAAATAATAAGATAAAAATCTTATTGAAAATTCAATCAATTGATAAATATTGCAAAACTGCTGACAATCTTTCCACAGCTTATGTGTTCTGTAATTAGATCTGTTCATTGTTTAAATTGGTATCAAATCAGAACCCACAGTCCCAAATGACTGTCGTTTTATATATTCTTGTAATTACTGTGTTTTAATGACAAATCTACCTGGCAAATGTTATTTTCCATTCGTGCAGCTTACATAGTGAGGAATGGGAAAGTTTGTGTTTTAATGTTGGGTTCTTAATACAAAAATAATTTGTTTTTGAAAAAAAAAATGTGGATGTGAAGTTTCATCTCTAACCATTACCATACCACTATGAGTTCAACTGGAAAATAGTGATAATTGCTTCACTTAAAAATTGCCCTTCTTTTTATTAAATGTGGGGCTAATGGTTTTTTTTTCTGATGGGAGCTTTGGAACATTTCATTGAATCTTTGTTTTAAGAAGCAGAAATAACTATTCTAAAGTTCAGAGTATAAGTCTATTAATATGTGTCACAAGTGAGGTTTACATTAACAATGCAATGAAGTTACTGTGAAATTCCCCTAGTCGCCATGCTCCAGTACCTGTTTGGGTCAATGCACCTAACCAGCACATCTTTCAGACTGCGGGAGGAAACTGGAGCAGCCGGAGGAAACCCATATAGTCATGAGGAGAAGATGCAGACTCGGCGCACACAGTGACTCAAGGCAGGAATTGAATCCAGGTTCCTGGCACTGTGAGGCAGCAGTGCTAACCGCTGTGCCACTGTGCCACCCAAGGGCTTTAAGAGTGTGGACAGAGTGTTTGTTTAAGTGTGGAGACTAGAGAAATTTAGTGCTGATTCAGAGCAGCGATAGTTAAATGTTTATTTTAAGTAAGCAACAATTTGGCTCCTACAATAAATTTTCCTGCTGACTTTCACTTTACTTAATGAGTTATGTATTTTCAAATTTATAACTTAGAAGCTGAGTATGAGTGTTTTTTTGAAGGCTCCTTTTCATGTTGTGGAACTGCTCATTAGCTGGCGACTGCTGACAAAAATGACTGGGACTGGGAAATTAATAAATTTACCAGAAAAATTGAAAAAGTTGTTTTTAAATGAGCTTTTTATAAGTTGAGATTACTAATGACGTGGTTCTGCTTTGATGTGAGACTCCCAACACTATTTTAACTCTGCAAGTAAAAGACACATTGAAGTGGTCTAATAAACTGGCAAGTAATCACTGAACCTAGCAGTGTGTAATACTGAGAATGCCTCTCCCTATGAACACATGATGCAGATTTTAAAAATCACGGGGCCAAATTTCTTCTTCTTAGCATAATTAACCCTCTTTGGCTAAATCAATCACTTAACCATCAACTGTGCTGTAAACAGTGTAAACCCAGAAGGAAAATTGGAGAAATGTTAAGCCAACTCCTTGTCACCTGATGGCACTTCTTGAGGGGAGTTTTCTTGGGAGTCGTGGCGGGAAGGGAAGGGGCAGACAAGGCAAAAGTCCTTTCATCAGAGGTGGAATTTTTCACGTTTGGGACAAGCGCAGCCAGAAAATCCAACCCGTAGAATCTTCTGCCTGACGTGAAATTTTGCATATAAGCTGTTTGCCTAAACAATGACAAGCAGAATTCAAGCAAATGCAACTATTTGGAGTGCATCATGTAATGGGCCGAGTTTCCATCCTCCAGGTGGACAGCAGGAGTTAGGAAAAATCCCAGCTCAGCCAGCCTGTCTCAGGAGCGAGTTCCAGGAAAGACCGGATTTTTATTGTGGGATGGTACGGTGCAGGCTGCAGTTGGGTCAGTCAATACAGCAAAGATTTTGGAGGCAGCCATAGGAGCTATCAGGTGCTGAGACACACTGTTTAAAATGCCTACCTTGGCGCTGTGGACCTTCATCTCAGTTATAATGAAAAAAAAGACCCTCTAGCCCTAACTTCTCATATCCCCTCATCTCCTCCACACATTCCCTCCATCCATGCCACTTCATGCCCTCTCTTGAACTTTATAATCTTTCAAGCCCCCTCATGCCAAGTAATAGCATTTATACATCCACTCACTCACAGTACACCATATAGAAACAAGTAACACTATAGTAACAATAGTATGTGTTTAAAAAAAAGTTTTTTTCAGAAATCATTCATTGATATCTTTGTACTTTCTGAGAAAAAGTACATCAGGAGCCCTTAAACTGTTAATTAAAAAACTGCAAGCATTTGAATCCTCTTAACTTTGTACAAATACACATTATGAAAATTAAGAATGCAGAGAGCCACAGCTGTTAATCAAACAATGTTTTCTCTGTGACTTAGGTGTTTCAACAATCTAATGGATTTCTGGGTTCTCAGCCAAGTCTCATTTGTATTCTTGGCTGAAAGCCCAAACAATCATAAGAGTACTGAAATATCTGAGTTCCAGGGAAAACATTACTTGATTGGCAGCTCTGGCTGTCTAATATCTTCTGTAATTTGCACAATGTTTATTTATATCAGATAAAGAGGGTTCAAGTGCATCCAGTTTCAACTATTGATATGTAAAAAATTAGCACTTTTGTTGGGCTGTAGTAAAAAATGTTTCTTTTAAGAAAGTGAAAAGTTATCAACAAATGTTTCAAAAGGCTTTCATTGACCCAATATTCACTGTGGAACCAATGGGCGCATAAGTTTCATAGCGTTGCTTGGGGCAAAAAAAGCAGACCAGGAAATGAGTGAGGGCATACTTAGGCATTGGGGAGGGGGGGTGCATGAGGAACTATAAAGAGCGGGTTTAGGGGGAAAACCTTGTCATGGGGGGCATGAGGAGGAACTATTCAACTTACTTTTGAAAAGGTTCCATCGTGCAGATTATGCTTCATAACATCTGAGGTGCTTTGAACAATGACTCTTTGAAAACTTGGCTCTACTCCGTGCAAATGATAAAGAAATATAATGCACGTACCAGCATATCCCCACAATGGCGCTAAGAATAGGGGCTTGCATCCTGAATCAGTCCAATATTTTAAAAGGAATCCCTGATGATCAGAAACTCTGGGAAGGGGATGATGAATCCCAAATTCTCATCCCAACTGCCATTTTCACCCTTCCACTGAGTATCCTTAAATCAATGGAAATCCAACCCAATGTATTCCTCACTATTTGTGCGTTATTACCAAAACATCCCCATTATTCAGTATTATGGTCAACTTTACCTGTGGAATTGTTTGGAAACGGAAATCAACTTTCTATTAATGTCAGAGAACTCTAATTTCCATAGAGCATGGTGATAGTTTGGATGCCTCGTAGTAGGACCCCTTCAAAATGGAGCTAGTCACATCTCCAATGTTACTGAGAGGATAAGACAAGTGACACTATTTTTTTGCCATTCATGTTAACAGATAAAGACAATAGAAATCAAGTACTTCTTGGTGCTAATGAAAAGAAAGCAAACTCTTACCTTGCTGACTAGCAGAGAACCATCAGTCTCATCCTCACATACTATTCAGTGGACAGGATATCGCAGGTTGACTATTGATGGCAACGTGCAACATTTTACTTTCAAAAGAGAAACAAAGTCCCCTTCAGAGGTATTGGGAGCGAACAGAAGTAACAACCTAAAAAGCAGACTGCCTCACACCTGATGTGAAAGGGTGAATGGCGAGCATGCAAGTGATTCTAGTAACCCTGTAGTGAGTTGTGAGAAAACATGCCAGAGTTGTGTGAGTGAAAGAAAACTTATGCCTTTGGCATCTATCCAGTTGGAAGTGCTTCTGCAAATATTTAGCTTTGAGAAGTGTGAGGCAGGGCCAGTGAGTTGCAGACTGCATGGCAGATGTGGCAGCATATTGTGGGCCGAGTATTTCGTATATGCATAATGCAGGCCTCCCTTTGCTTTTAAGTGGGCCCCATTAATGTTCTCTGCCTTGGCTTTCTTCCTCGGTGCTGAAAACATTTTTTTTCTCATCTGGTCTAGTCCCATGGTTGATGCACTGGAAAGAAAGCACTGACGTGATTGGCTACTCCTTGCCTTGGCTCTGTTTGAATGATTTCCCAGTGCCTCAAATATTACCATTTCCTTCAGGACTCTCCTGATCTAATGAGACTTCCAGGCAGTCCCTGATGAAGGGAACAGTTTTTGCCATGGAATCAGTCTCTTTTTAAAAGTCTTTAATAGATACTTGCAGTCACGACTGATTTGACAATGCACATTTAAAAAAGCTATGCAGAGAGGATTATTGAAATTATCATAATGACCCAATTACTGATCTAATACCCAAGTAACACTGGTGTACATTGTATGTGCCAGAATCCCTGACTGAGGAAATTCTACATTCTTGACCCAAACATTTTCAGATTTAGTTCACCTAATTTCAGATTACAGCACTCTTTTTGCCCCCTCTTTCTCATCAGCAAAAGATTATTAATTCAGAGCAAATAATTTTCTGGCTTTTTTGAATGTGAAGATAAAGTTTCCAGTTTCTCGGCAATTTTTTCAATTCCCATCTCCCGTGCTGCAATAGAAAAATAATCCTTGTACCTGTTAATATTACACCTTGAATCAGATCAGTGGGTGGGGGTGGTGAGATAGCTTAGAATCTAATGCTGGCTGGGAAGTCATCATGTACACCTTTACATGATGCGAGGTGTAAAACTTATGGATGAGTTGTTGAAAGATCAAGCTCCGAATCTTGTCAAACAGCTGGTTCACCTCAGCAGTGCCATTTTCTGTGCTATTCCTGCACTTATTTATTGTACGTAGCTTTGAGGAATTGTATTTATAGTACAGCAAAGAGTGGACTGACGTGCCACAGATATTTTGAGTAAGACCCCTTTCTAGATTGGTAGCATAAGGCAACTTCTAGGTACTTGTAGATATCATGAAGTGGATCTAATGAGTTGTCATTTATTTCAATTCCTGTATTAAAGTTCTTTTGGAATGCTAGTTTCCTGAAGTAAATAAAGAAAAATGCTGGAAATATTCAGCCAGTTTGCTGTGGAGAGAGATACATGCCTGGACTTTTAGATCTCTAGGTTGGAATAGAGATTTTAACAATGATGGATGGGCTTCCTGATTCTGGGATTCCTGTTCCCATTTCTGGCACCATTAATTTTCGTATCGCAGGATGAAGATGTGGATAAAGAGGCTGCATACTGCATTCCTAAATTGGCTAGCTCCAATTCAGGTGAAGACATGTCATAAGCCCTGCGTGTTCCAGAGAGTTAGGCCAGCTTTTCCATGATCTCTGTGTCGTGGCTTGTAGCCCTCCAGGAGTTGTGTGAGTCTGTGTTTAGAAGCCTTTTTTAACTATAAGGTTAAAAGGCCTTACCCATGTCCCCATACTTCCTCCTTGTGAACTGATGGGCCAGCCATCTTCAATGCCACTTCAAACTTGCCCCCCAATCACACCCTCAAGCCTGCACCCATTCCCAGTCACACCCTTCAAGCTTGCACCCACTCCCGATTGTCCCTTGTTCTGTCCATACCAACTGATGGCAGTTGCATTCCCATTCACCCAGTATATACTCTATACAAAACCAATAAATCCTATAATAACAATCACATGCATGCAGCTGCTGAAATACATCTATTGATTTTCATTTTAAAAATCTGCTGTTGTTACAACCACGTAAAAAAAAAAATTCAATCAGTCAGACCTTTAAAGTATCAATAAATGGAAGCTAAAAGCTCAAAACACCTCTTTATCTTTTGTAAGATAAAGAAATGAGATGACGAGAAATCCTTTATTTAGAGAGTTGCTGAGATTTGGAATGTGCTGCCTGGGAGAATGGTGGAGGCAGGTCCATAGGAGGTTTCAAAAGAGAGCTGGATACATATTTGAAAATGATGACTTTAGAGGGTTATGGATATAGGGCTGGAGAATGGGACTGGCTGAGTAGCTCTTTCAGGAGCAGGTGAAGATATGATGGACTGAATGGCTTCCTTCCTCCTGTGCTGTAATATTTTATGATTCTATCATTAAATACACATTGAGCCAATAATAAAAGAGATCACAGAAAAAATAACATTATAATATCATAAAGCTGTCAGTCAAGTAAAGCTTTCTCTGTCCCCAGCTGTGGACAAAGCAAAACCTTTTTATTGGAGTGTGGGCTCTCAGCATACATGGATAATGAAGCTTGTCTGAGATTCCAGGCTCCCATAAAAGGTTTTACTTTATTGACATGGTTTTAGGGAACATAGAACATTATAGCACAGAACAGGCCCTTCGGCCTTCGATGTTGCGCCGACCAATATAAAAAGCAATGCCCCTCCAAACTAAACCATTCCCTTCTCTTCCATATACTTATCAACTAACCTCTTAAACGCCACCAAACTTGGCGCATCTACAACTGCTGCAGGCAGGGCATTCCACTCCCGAACCACCCTTTGGGTAAAGAACCTGCCTCTGATATCCGTCCTATAACTATCACCCCTTAATTTAAAGCTGTGTCCCCTCGTGCTAGCTTTTTCCATCCTAGGAAAAAGGCTATCACTGTCCACCCTATCTAAACCTCTAATCATCTTATATGTTTCGATTAGGTCCCCTCTTAGCCGCCTCCTTTCTAACGAAAACAACCTCAAATCCCTCAGCCTCTCTTCATAAGACCTGCCCTCCATACCAGTCAACATCCTGGTAAACCTCCTCTGTACCCTCTCCAATGCCTCCACATCTTTCTTATAACGTGGGGACCAGAACTGCACACAATACTCCAAGTGTGGCCGCACTAGAGTTTTGTACAGTTGCGGCTCCGAAATTCAATCCCTCTACCAATAAAAGCCAAGACTCCATATGCCTTCCTAACAACCTTCTCGACCTGACTGCCTACTTTCAGGGATCTATGCACATACACACCAAGATCCCTCTGTTCATCTAGACTACTAAGAATCCTACCATTTGCCCTATACTCTACACATTTATTATTTCTGCCATAGTGCATTACCTCACACTTTTCCACATTAAACTCCATTTGCCACCTCTCGGCCCAGCTCTGCAACTTGTCCAAGTCCCTCTGCAAACTATAACACCCCTCTTCACTATCTACCACTCCACCGACTTTAGTGTCATCTGCAAATTTACTAATCCATCCTTCAATACCCTCATCCAGATCATTTATTAAAATTACAAACAGCAGGGGCCCCAAAACAGACCCCTGAGGTACACCACTTGTCACCGAACTCCACGATGAATATCTCCCATCAACCACCACCCTCTGTCTTCTATCTGCTAGCCAATTCCTAACCCAATTAGCTAAATCACCCTCTATCCCATACATCTGCATTTTCTGCAGAAGTCTTCCATGGGCCACCTTATCAAACGCCTTACTAAAGTCCATATATACTACATCAACCGCCTTACCCCCATCCACCTCTTTGGTCACTTTTTTCAAAAAACTCAATGAGGTTAGTAAGGCACGACCTACCCTTCACAAAACCATGCTGACTATCCCCAATCAATTCATTTCTCTCTAAATAACTATAAATCCTATCCCTAATTATTCTCTCCAATACTTTGCCCACAACAGAAGTAAGACTCACTGGCCTATAATTCCCTGGAAGGTCTCTCTTCCCCTTCTTGAACAATGGGACCACATTCGCTATCCTCCAGTCCTCCGGAACCACACCCGTAACCAACGACGACCTGAAGATCAGAGCCAGATGCTCTGCAATCTCCTCTCTTGCCTCCCAGAGAATCCTAGGGTAAATCCCGTCCGGCCCAGGGGACCTATCCAACTTCAAACCCTCGAGAATATCTAGCACATCCTCCCTATCTACTTCGATACTTTCCAGTTTGCTACCCTATACCTCAGTGTTCTCCATAACTACATTTACATCACCCTGCGTGAATACCGAAGAGAAATATTTATTCAGTACCTCTCCAATCTCCTCATGCTCCACGCACAACTTCCCACTGCTGTCTATGACTGGCCCTAATCTTGCCCTAACCAATCTTCTATTCTTAACATATCTAAAGAAAGCTTTAGGATTCTCCCTAATCCTATCAGCCAAAGTCTTCTCATGTCCTCTCTTCGCTCTCCTCAATTCCCTCTTTAGCTCCCTCCTGGCTAATCTATAGCTATCCATTGCACTAACCGAGCCTTCAAGCCTCATCCTGACATAAGCCTCCTTTTTCCTTTTAACGAGCAAATCAACTTTTTTCGTACACCAAGGTTCTCTTACTCAACCATTTCCTCCTTGCCTGACAGGGACATACTTATCAAGGACCCACAGCAGCTGCTCCTTGAATAAGCTCCACATTCCAGATGTTCCCAGTCCCTGTAGTTTCCTAGTCCAATCTATGCACCCTAATTCTCTCCTGATGGCCTCATAATTACCCTTCCCCCAGCTATAACTACTGCCCCCAGCTTCATGCCTATCCCTATCCATCACTAAGGTGAACGTAACCGAATTGTGGTCACTATCACCAAAATGTTCACCAACCTCCAAGCCTAACACCTGGTCTGGCTCATTGCCCAGCACCAAATCCAATGTAGCCTCACCTCTAGTTGGCCTATCTACATACTGAGTCAAAAACCTTCCTGCACACTTTGTACAAAAACTGACCCCTCTAACGAGCTAGAGCTATAGCTATTCCAATCAATATTAGTAAAGTTAAAGTCCCCCAAAACAATTACCCTATTACTTTCACTCCTGACCAGAATTGACTTTGCAATCCTTTCCTCTACCTCTCTAGAACTTTTAGGAGGTCTATAAAAGACTCCCAACAGGGTGACCTCTCCTTTCCTGTTTCTAATCTCAGCCCATACTACCTCAACAGACAAGTCCTCATCAAACTTCTTCTCTGTCACTGTGATACAGTCTTTGACTAATAATGCCACTCCTCCCCCCCTTCTACCTCCTTCTCTACTCCGACTAAAGCATTTGAACCCCGGAACCTGCAACATCCATTCTTGTCCCTGCTCTACCCAAGTCTCTGAAATGGCCACAACATCGAAGTTCCAGGTACTGGTCCAAGCTGCAAGTTCCTCCCCCTTATTGCGAATACTCCTTGCATTAAAGTATACGCATTTCAAACCATTCCCTACCCCACCCGTATGCTGCTGTGTTTTACAGCTTTCCTCTATGACCCCCTTACTCTCATCCCTCTTAGCACCCCAACTATTCAGGATCCCACCCCCCCCCGAATCAGTTTAAAGACCCCTGCATAGCCTTAGCAAATTTTCCCCCCAAGATATTAGTTCCCCTCTGGTTCAGGTGTAGACCATCTCTCTTGTAGAGGTCCCACCTATCCCAGAATGAGTCCCAATTGTTCAGGAACCTGAACCCCTCCCTCCTGCACCATCCCCGTAGCCACGAGTTCAAACATTCCCTCTCTCTATTCTTCTCCAAACTATCCCTTGGCACAGGCAAGAGTCCAGAGATAACCACTCTGCCAGTTTTGGCCCTAAGCTTCCACCCCAACTCCATAAATTTCTGTTTAATATCCCCTTCCCTCGTCCTTCCTATATCATGTGTCCCTACGTGAACTATGACTTGGGGTTGACTCCCCTCTCCCTTAAGAATCTTAAAAACCCGATCTGCGACATCCTGGACTCCAGCCCCTGGGAGGCAACACACCAGCCCTGAGTCACTTTTATTACTACTTACTCTCCTATCTGTCCCTCTAACTATGGAGTCTCCAATTACTAGGCCCAATCTTTTATTCTCCCTACCCACCTGAGCATTCTCAGCAGGCTCACCCCCAGAGACCTGCTCCCTTTGGTCAGCTCCAGTTGATTCTTCCTCAACTGTAGCCTCCAAGACAGAAAGGGAAAACACTTTACTGACAGCTTAATGACATTATACTGAAGACTTTTGAGAGGTCCTTGAGAATGTATAGAGGCCATGAGTTGGCATGGGGACTGATTAGGTGGTAGAAAGGAGTCATAAAATCATAGAGGTGTTCAGCATGGAAATAGGCTCTTTGGTCTAACTTGTCTATGCTTTTTTTTTTTAAATCCCAAAGCTAGTACCAATTCCCTGCATTTGGCCCATATCCTTCCATACCCGTCTTACCCATGTAACTGTCTAAATGCTTTTTAATAAACAAATTGTACCCGCCTCTACTATTACCTCTGACAGCTTGCTCCAGTTACTCACCATGCTCTGAGTGAAAAAAATTATCCCTCTGGACCCTTTTGTACGTCTCCCGTCTCACCTTAAACCTATGCCCTCTAGTTTTCCTCCATCTTTGGAAAAAGATGTTGAATATCTAGCTGATCTATGCCCGTCATTATTTTATAGACCTCTATAAGATCACCCTTTAGCATTCTACGCTCCAGAGAAAAAAGTCCCAGTCTTTCCAGCCCTTGTAACTCAAACCATCAACCCCGATAACATCCTAGTAAATCTTCTCTGCACTCTTTCTAATTTAATAATATCCTTTCCATAATAGGACGGTCAGAACTGTGCACAGTATTCCAAGGAGTGTGGGGGGGAATGAAGCTGGAGGGGCAAACAATTGTGACAAAGTTCAAGGAAATGAGGCAGGTCTTTTACACAACTTATCTTGATACTTAGGTATGCCCATAGCCACCTCCAATCTGCTTCCAGGGGGCAGAAAGTCTAACATTATCCCACACCCACCCACCCAAAGTAAAAATTAAGTCTGACTTTCTACCAATGTGGATCTGTCAAGTCGGGAAATTTATAAACTCTCACAAAGATGAAAATCAGCCCATAGAATTAACAAATAAAATTTTAATGGAACTTATTAAATTCTCTACTACTGGGGTGTATTCTCAAGAGGTCACTCCACAGACAGACATAGCGAATACGGTTATTTATTGCAGGTCTTATTCATACCGCATTCCAAATTACAACTGCCCTCTCAAGGCAGTCCCTGGGCAGATCACCCCATTTCCTTAAAGGGGCTACGCCCCACATGCACAACAAAACTCATCTGCTCAGAACAGGGTTTTGCAGGGGGGATGGAGGAGTGGGTTCGGCAGCAAGTCAGCAACCAGGTTACAGGAGGGGGCTTTGCCCTGACTGTTTAACTCAGCCACAACACTAGCATCCCACTTCTAGCTGGCCTGAGCAATCGCAGAGTGCAGGGAGGATTCTGAGTTACATTTACCTGGGCAAGAATCAGAATGACTGAATCCCGCACTGATTTGTGTGAGCAACCACAAGAATGAATGTGAGACATAACAAACTGCTCAACACCCACTCTGCCACCACTCCTTCTCCAACTTCCCCCTCACCCCACCACACGTCCTACTTTTTTGATTCTTCTCTTCAGGTCCTGCTACAGAATCTGAGGAACTGTAGCGAAAGGGCAACCTCTCAAACTAAGCAGGTAGAGATGGAAGTGGTTGAAGAAAGTGAGCAGCAGGATGTGTTCCTTCCAACTCGGAGTCAGTTCTCCACGACATTTAGGATCTCAGAAGGGCAGGAAAGATGAGTGGCATCCCTCTTCCAGGTGCCAAACCATACACTCTGACTACCCTGGCATTCTCCTCACAGCATTATTCAGACCAACACACCTCACAACTCCACTCATTCTTCACTCTCAAGTCACCTACCCATATTCCCCTCCAAACTGCCAACACTGGGACTCGCCCTCCCATTCCACCACCTCACACTCTCCCTCACAGTCACCCTCCTTTCCACTCAATCCATTTCTCATACTCAACAGCACTCTCCTTACAGAGGAGAATCCAGAACTTCAGGGAGAGATAGAGAAGCAGGGGTGCATGGTGGCACAGTGGTTAACACTGTTGCCTTACAGCTCCAGGGCCCCGTGTTCGATTCCCAACTTGGGTGACTGTTTGCACAGAGTTTGCATGTTCTCCCTGTGTCTGTGTGGATTTCCTCTGGGTACTCCGGTTTCCTACCACATTCCAAAGATGTGTGGGTTATGTGTATCGGCCATGCTAAATTGCACCTTAGTATCCCAGGGTGCGTAGGTTAGAAGGACTGGCGGAGTCAGTTTGTGGGATTATGGAGATAGGGCCTAGATAGGATCATTTAGCTCGATGGGCTAAATGGCCTCCTGCTGCATTGTCGAGTTTCTATGATTGACCCCAAATGAGAGTTATTGTGACTGCTGATGAAGATGAGGCTTTGAAGGTTGGAGGGTAGTGCCTTGTATGGTTATTATGCCACTAAAGAGCTGGAGGTTTTCATAAATATGGAATAGAATTAGAAATCACACAATCATAAGGCACACAACAATCACTAAAATCACTTCGCTGTCATCAAAATAATGACTTTTTATCTTATCTCAATGTCAGTCCTAAGAGGTAGTCTTCATTTCTTCAAGGGCAATGTAGAAGCTGGAGCAGAGAAGGCCTGGCAATCTTCAGAAGATGGTGTACGTTTTGCACAGGCACTGTGATAAGACTCACACACTCCTATAGCGCAGAACACTAGTGTGGCAAGCAACGAAATGAGCTTGACAAGATGTACATCACATGTGAGCAGGGACAGATATTGGATATAGAGTCAGCAGTGGAGAGTCCCTCTTGGAGAGCACAAAATGTGCTCAGCCCTGCTCGGTTGGGTGTAGGTACTGTGCTCTGGGGATAATTCACAAAGACTATAATTCCGGATCAGCAACAGAAAATGTGTGAGATAGATACGCAGACAATCAGCAGATCTGGCAGCATCCGGGGAAAGAGTACCAGAGTTAAATTCAACTTGAGAAGTTAACTCTTTATCGACATTTCTTCACTCTCAAGAAAAGTCATATCCGACTCAATTGTTTTTTATATCTGCACTGATTCTGCCAGTCCTCCTGAGTATATCCACTACTTTCAGATTTCCAGCATCCACGGTATCTTGATGTTATGGATGATTGTGAGGTTATCTCAGTATTTCTGGAGGCACTGAGCAGTTTGAGGGAGATTGGAGGGGTCTGTTTTTGAGATGCCATGATGACTTGAGACATTTGCACTAATGCCCACCTGTGTAGGGAAAGCAGAGAAAATGTCAGTGAAACAGAGAACACTGTGGAAGACAGTCTGGAAGATTTTCCAGTAGTTTTTATTTGAGGAAAATTCTGGGAGAGTGGCGTTAATCAAATCAAGAACACTGTTGCAATGATTCCATGGCACTATTCAGAGAAAAAGCGCAGAGCATCATGTCCAAAATTCTTTCCTCATTAAAACAAATTAACCAGTTTCTCATTTCATGATTATATCCGGGACATTGCTTTGTGCAAAATGGCTGCCGCACTCACCACCTTCGCCCTCCCACCACCCCCCCGCTGCCACCCCCCCCATCCCATAGTAACAGTAACTGCGATTCTTTGTATCTAAATGGTTCTAAGATTTCTCTGAAATGAGATTCTACCAATGCAAGTTCTGTCTTCAAGACCTGGGCAGAAACTTTGACAATGCAAAGTCTAACTTTGAACATTTTAGAACAGAAAATAAAGAATCTGACTCTGATTAAAGCAGCCAACATCAAAAATAATAGAAAAAAAAATCAAGCTCTCAAAATGCCAGCAATTGTAAAGCAGGTGAAAACAATCTGTTCCATAATGGGCGTTTGAAGTTTAAAAGTTTCTAATGCACCTTACCAGGTGTGGTTCAATTATTCATTGTCATGGTAACACGCTATTATATTCAAAGAATCTCAACAGTGCAGAAGGAGGCCATTTGGCACATCAAATCTACATCAGTCACAATCCCACTTAGGTTTTATCCCCGTAAACCAACACATTCAGCCTGCTAATCCCCTGACACTGGGGTTAATCAACCTAACCTGCACAGCTTTGGGCTGTGGGAGGAAACCCAAGCAGGCACAGGGAGGATGTGCAAACTCCACACAGATAGTGATTTGAGGCCGAGAATCAAACCCGGATCTGTGATGCTGTGAGGCAACAGTGCTAACCACTATGCCACCCAGTCTTCATCTCTCCCAGTATATATACAATTTATACTAAATACAGACAGTAATAAAATACACCATCTGAAGCCCTTTGTGCTGCTTCATTTTGAAAAGATATAAATGTTCCAGTTCCTGATGAAGGAAATGTAGGTTCTTCCTTTTTTATTGTATATCAGTTTTAGGTCATCCTCCAGAACCTTTCATTTGCATTTTTTTAAAACATTCGCTTGAATTTATACACTATTGAATAGTAATTTGGATTATCTCCACTGATCTATGTTGACACTAAAGACAAAAAGAAGTACTACAAGCTAAATTACAAATAGAACTCATTTGGATTGACTTGTTAATGCTTGAAGAACAATTAGCAATTAACCCTTTATCCTTCAGTCAGTATGGGAAGTGGTATGAGCTCAAAAATTGGCCTTACACTTCTGGGAGAGGGAGGTGAAAAGAATTCAGTTTCAATTGCTACTTCTGATCGTCAGCCAATAACTGATGCCGGAAAATATACATGTGCAGTAATTGGCTGAGAATGAGTTCAGGCTCAGCTGCGATGTCCCCAGAGTGAAAGAGTCTGTTGACTTGCAAGCTTAGATTCGCGAATCAGTCGTCTGAAAAATAGACATAAATTGGACAAAGTAGATTGGAAAGTAAGTGCAGACATGTCTATCTGTAAGCGTGCAATCTCTCGTGGCATTTTCTTCTGGCACTTTCCCAGCTGAAATGTTTTGATATGTTAATGATCCCCAAGTGATCCATTAACATCCTTCACGCAATTTCCTGCCATTCTCATCAGGGTATCCCTGACTCATTTACCTGGTGATTTAAATCATAGAAGGTTGCTGAATGTTACTAGGGCCTGTACTGATGACTAAAGTGCTTTTAAGGTGCCCTGTTAGAAGACTTTGATTTATTTTTCTTTCTTCTTTTCGTCTGATGGATGAAAAGTAGTTGTATCAGAAGGCTATGAGATTTTGCAGAAAGGGAATTAGGTTTTCACTAACCCAGACAATTATAGTTTGCACCCAAATATTCCACGACACAAAACCCCAATGCAAGGGAATTGTACATTTCAGAATGTATGGTTCATTTGTAACTGACAACATAAGATTATGCAAGGCATTACTTATTTCTGAGATAACTGTCACTATTGCATTCATTTCAGTTCAGTCCAAATCCTACCCTTTCACAAAAGCATGTGGCAAAAACTAAAAATATATGATGAAATGTAAGTAAGTACAAAATTAATGATAATGAACATCATTGGTAAACTAGGGCAGTGTTTCAGGTGCTTGGTCATTATGAAGATATCAGTTAATCTGTCATATCCGGTACAACCTCCTCCTGCAAATACACACAATTTAGGAGGATGGCATGAACAGCAGGAAGGGCCTGAAGAAGCTACATGAGAAAATTCATTGCTGGCTCTGAGAACTAATTAACAAAGTCTCACCCAAGAGATTTTCTCCTAATGTGAAAGTCTGCCTATTGTTTTAACACTCCTCTGTAAATCTTCTCAATTCCCTCTACCTATATACCTTAACTTTGCCACTCAACTCCAAACATTTCTGAACCTTACACCAATTGAAACATGATACAAAATCACAGGAAGGACATTCTGTCATCAACAACATAGTCAATTATTTAATAAGCCTCCATATGCTAAGTGTGAATGTGTACTGTTTAGTTTTTTTGGTGTTTCTCCTCGATTAAAATGCATGATGCAGGTCCTCATAGAATTCCTACAGTGCAGCCCATCGAGTCTGCATCGACTATTTCACAGAGTATCTTACCCAGACCCACCAACCCGCTCTATCCCTGTAACCCTACACATCTATCATGGCCACCCCATCTAACCTGTGTGACACTAATGAGCCTTTAAGAATTTTTTTTTTAAATCATGTCCTCTATAGATTGTAAGCATTTATCTTCATTATGGCACTGGTTGTCTGCTTAGCAGTCCTTTTATTGCTTCTTCAATGGTTTAAATAAGGCCTTGTTTATTTTTAATCTGGGCTTCATGCACTGTCCAGGATTTTATGACCTTATGAACTGTTAAGTGGAAGATTGATTTGCAAGTCAAAATCAGATGATTTCTCAATTCCGGCCTTGGGTGACTGTTGTAAGAGAATTTGCTCTGAAACTCGTAATTAAAGCCTGTATGTTGAAATGTGATGAGATCAGCATGTTAATAGCCAATGTAATCAATGTATGTTAACCAATGTGATGAAATTAGTAATCACTTATAGTCAATGAATGTAAACAGTAACAGCCTTGAGAAACAATGGTTGTTGTTCAGTTACTCAACTCAATATGATTATAACTAAAAGAAAAGAATGAAGTAAATATGCTTTTTTTTATTATTTGACTTAAGTCAGCTAAACTAAGCCACGATTATTGTATAAGCAGAATTGTCTAGATAAGGGCAAAGGTCGTAACTACCATGGTTTCAAGAAGCAAAGAGATGCACCAATGAGTGACCAATCTCAAACTAGGTAGATAAAGGGTCGACCCAGAAACAATGGTGGCTACAAGGTCGAATCTTAAAAGTAAGATAAGAATCTTGAGGTATGGAGCTGTAATGTGTATAAAAAGACTGTAAGCAGATGGTTCATTGGATTGTTCCGGACATCCCGGCTCTATTCTCGTGCACTGGAGAATAAAGTCTTACTACTTGGAAAATCAAGGCTCAGACTCTCATTTAATCAGCTAAAAGTCCGTTGTCGTCCTGGGGAACCACGACACTGTCTGTGTGGAACTTGCACATTCTCCTGGTGTTTGCATTGATTTCTTCCAGGTGCTCCGGTTTCCTCCCACAATCCAAAGATGTGCAAGTTGGGTAGATTGGCCATGATAAATTAACTCTTAGTGTCAGGTGGATTAGCAGAATAAATGTGTAGGATTATGGGGATAGGGCCTGAATGGGGTTGTGGTCAGTGTAGGTTCGATGGACCAAATGGCCTCCTTGTGTATTGTAGGGGTTCTATTTACTTATGTAACGTGCTGCAGATAGAAATTGTTGAGCTTCTTTTCCTGGTAGTTGTAATTCATCCATGTTCAACAATCATAAAGTTGCCAAAGTCCTAGATTATCGTGACAGGTGATGATTTAACCTGAGGATCACAACTCAGGCAAGTTGTTAAGTTGATTGGATATGCTAAATTAATGTCAGGGGGATTGGTAAGGTAAATAGTGGGGTTACAGGGATTGGTCTGGGTAGGCTTGTTGTTAGTGCAGACTCGATGGGCTGGATGGCCTTCCTCTGCACTGTAGAAATTCAATGATTCTATGAAACTGACTGAAACATAGAAAAGGATACAAAGCATTCCAAGCTCTAAAGATGAAGATGATGACAGTAGCATGGTACAAATAGGCTGAAGATGACAGAGGTTAGGTCCACAAGATGAAAATAAACAAAGAACTAGCTGTTGCAGCTGCTTCTGTTGAAGATAACACTGGTGGATCTGCACCTTCCAAATTGATGGAAACAGAGTTGAACATGTTTTGTAGACCTGTGCCATTCTTAATGGAATCTGTGCCCACAGAACTGAGATTGGTTCTGCACTGCTGTCGGCTGGGCACCGGGTTTCTTTCTAGAAGGAGAGCTGACATTCTTTTTAAGGAAGAAGGAGTTTTCATGGATTTTGCAACTGTGATAGATTATATACATGCTGAGTGGTTGCTGAGCCAATTTATCAGATCAGCCTTAGTTGTACCTGCCACTTAATGTGAAATTTATAGTTTATAATTGAACGCAATTTGCCTGTTAATTCATGTTTGAATGATGTTGATCCTACGTCTAAAGTATAGGAGATTATCCAAGATAGCATTTAGCATTAGCTTTGCTTATCTCTTGTATAATAAAAAGTGATCTGCTTTAAACTTTGGAATCTTCTGCCATCATTCTTTGAGTAAATAACTGGCATTTTGATTTTGTTTTAAGTTACTGGTCTCCACCAAGGTTGAAACACACTCCAATGTGACTTTTCACTTTCTTCCTTGCACTTCACCAGATATGATGTAGAGATGCCAACGTTGGACTGAGGTAAACACAGTAAGAAGTCTGACAACACCAGGTTTAAATCCAACTGACTTATTTGATAGTAAACTCACAAGCTTTCGACCCTCTGGTCTTTGTCAGGTGAATGAGGTGTTCTGGTCTCGAGGTTGGAGATTTCTTACTGTGTTCACCAGGTAGGCACAGTAGTGCCATCCTGAGAGTGGCAATAATTTCAGGAGTGTCAATGGTTCAAAATTAAGGGAGGAATCAAAGTGTCTTCTCTGCATCTGTTGAAGTGCAGTAAGATATGATTTCAACATGGAAATTGAGGCTTTTTCAGTGATGAGGATTCAGCAGAGGGCTTTTACTTGTTGCATCAAGTCTTCAAAATACGCATGACTGGATCTAGTTATATATTAACTGCACAACATATACCCACAGAGAAACAGATTTAATTTCAGTTATTATCTTCACAGGATAAAGTGCAGGAAGTCAAACACTGAAAATTCTAAGTCACGTTACAGTAGCACTAAACACCATTTGAAAGGATATTGAAAATACAGCTACAAATACTCCCAACCTTGCCACAGATATCCAGCCACAAGCTTCAGTTTTTGCAGCTTAGCACGCAGTTTTTTTTTCAAGTGGCAGGATTACAGGAGCAATGTGATATTGTCATCAAGTTAATCTTATAAAATAAACCAAATGTCAATGAAGAATGCCAGGGCCAATATTTTAATTCAATATTCTGGGGTGGTAGCCTGAGTAAGCGAACTTTGTTTAGCTTGCTCAGCTTTTAAATCCTCTCATCCCAGCAGTCACTGCTCATGCAATCAATTAGTTTATGGAGGAACAACAAAGATGATTTTAAGCACTGGGCCCTGGTTATGTCAGTTTGCCTCAGTTAATAACACTGTCATCTTTGATTTCGGATGGACGTAGGTTCAAATCCTGTTTCAGGCCTTGAGCTCATTCCTGAATAATGTTACCTCTGGGTTGCATGGTCAAGCAGCAACATACAAATCCTGTGGGCCATCCAGAAGTTGGCCCTTTAAAATAATTGTATGCGTGCAAAATGAAAATCAAAGGGGCTTAAATAGATCATCCATGCATTCCTTTGCTGAGGAGTGCTGCATTGTTGGAGATACAACCTTTTCAATGAGCTGTTAAGCCAAGGCTCTGTCTTTATGTGTAAGAGGATATAAACAACTCCATGGTACCACATAAAGGACAAAGAGGTCATCTGGCCAACATTCTTTAACCATTATCTCGTCATTTACTTGCTGATTGTAGGAGTTTGCTACTGCCTTTGTTGACCTCACATGATGTGGAGATGTCAGTGTTGGACTGGGATGGGCACAGTAAGAAATCTCACGATATCAGGTTAAAGTCAAGCAGGTTTATTTAGTATCATGAGCTTTCAGAGTGCTGCTCCTTCATCATCTGACCAAATAAACCTGTTGGACTTTAACTTGGTGTTATGAGACTTCTTACTGTGACCAAACATAGTAGTTACATTGCAAACATAGGACAGCAGAAATAGACTCAGGACACAAGAGTTGTGATGTATATGTAAGTTTGCTATTAGTGTGGAGAAACTCAAAGTTACTTCCTTTCAGTGAAGGAAAAAAGATTGCAAGTGGACATGATTCAAACACTGAGTGTATTTGCAATGCATCTTGGACTGTGACTACAGAACTAAAGGACAGCATTACAGTATCACCTCAAAATTGCTTTATAATTGATGGGAAATCAGAGGAGAATCCCCAATCATAGCTTTTTTGAAGACTGGGAATCTAAGATCGGAGTTACTGAATTCATCAGCCAAAAGTAATGATTTCTCTCCCCTCCACAGAGGAATATTTTCCACTCACAGCCTGTCATGCTCTTTTCTTGTTCCTGATGGAGAAACAAACTAATTTGCCAGTATTTTTTAACTTTTATCTCTGCTGCTTTCATCATCCTTTTCACAAGCAGCTCCAATTATAAAATGATCCCTGTTTTCCGTGACTACCACTAAAACGTCTTGCACGGCTTCTTAAGAGTATTCTTTTTCAATCAGTTTAATGGAACCTGCTAGAAATCTTTCTCCACGCAAAGTGTGAAACGATTAAATGCAATAGTTGACAAACTGCTTACCAATCAAATATGACCCAAAAAAACCTGACAATTGGTAGTCAACGTTGACGATGGAAGTCTCTGAATAAATGCCCATGACTAAAGCAACGGCTTTAAGGTAATGGAGTAACCATTGAATGGTTACAGCACAGAAGGAGGCCATTCAGCCCATTGTTTGTTTGTGCTCATTCTCTGAAGAAGCCTTCTTCACGGACCCTCACATATTCTTACTGCTCGGATGAAAAATTTCCTCTTGAACGTGCCAATTAAATCTGTCTGCACGTCATTTTCGGACAGTGCATTCCAGATTCTAAATGCTAGTAACGTAAAAACAGTTCTCCACGAATTACCATTGCTTCCTTAGCCAATTCCCTTATATTTGTGTTCAGTCCTTCCACCAAACAGTTTCTCCTTATCCCTGTCCAGATCCCTCATGATTTTCAATACCTCTACCAGTTCTCCTCTCAACCATTTCTTCTTGAATGAACCTATCCAATTTCTACAATCTATATGTCACTGAAATTCATCATACCTACAGCCACTCTCATGAATCTTTTCTGCACTTACATTTATGCCTTCACATCCTTCTAAAGTATGGTACCCAGAACTGGATGCAATACTCCATTCAGGCTGAACTGCATTTATACTGATTTAACTTAGCATCCTTGCAATTGTTTGATTTGATTTCATTGAATCATAGAAACCCTATTGTGCAGAAGGAGGCCATTCAGCCTATCAAATCTGTGCCCAGGTTCTAGCCCTGTAACCCCAGATGTATACCCTTTTAATCCCCCTAACCAATGCATCCCAGGACACTAAGGGTCAATTTAGCATGGCCAATGCACCTAACCTACACATCTTTGGGCTGTGAGAGGAAGCCGGAGCACTGGAGGAAACCCCACACAGACACAGGGAAAACGGGGAAAACGTGCAAAACGCCAAACAGACAATGACCCAAGCCGGGAATCAAACCCAGGTCCCTAGTGCTGTGAGACAGCAGTGCTAACTACTGAGCCACCATGCTTCCATGATTTGATTTAACTTATTATTGTCACTACAGCATCATTAAACTGCAATAAAAAGAATTGTTTCTTGAGTGATATACAAAGCATACTGTACATAGAGAAGGAAAGGAGTGCAGAATATAGTATTACAGTCATAGCTCGGGTGTAGAGAAAGATCAACTTAATACAAGGTAGTTCCATTCAAAAGTCTGACAGCAGCAAGGAAGAAGCTGTTTTTAAGTTGGTTGGTACATGTTCTCAGATGATCATTTCCCTGACAGAAGAAGGAGGAAGAAAATATGTCCGGGGTGCATTAGGATCTATGTACTCTATGGGCAGAATTTTTCCTAGCTGTCTGGTGTTTTACCTGCTGGCTAGAGAGCTAGTAAGGCACCCATGCTGCCTCTTTTGGGGAAGACTCACTGACCCACATTTCAATCAGGTGGTGATGACACCAAAGCAGGCTTTCTCATAGAAACAAGACCTCAAGAGTGGAAGTCTTCCTATCAAGTGCTTTTAGCCAATTAGCAGCACATCCCTCCTCCAAGCTCACCAGTAGCGAGAGCACCAGTATGAGAGCACCCCATTCACATATTTATAATGTTGAAGATACTATACACTTTATTAATTGCTTTCTCAACCTGTCTGCCACCATTAATGTTTGATGCACATACACACTAAGGTCCCTCCACTCTTGCACCCCCATAAAGAGATGAATGTAGTATTTTATATTGCCTCTTTACACTTTGCCTGTACAAATGAATTACTTTCACATTTCTCTGTATTAAATCTGATCTGTTAGCTGCCAAACCATTCCATCAACTTGCCTATGTCCTTTTGATATTATACTCCTCACAGTCACATTAGTTCCAAGTTTTGTATCGTCTACAAGTGCCCTATACACCAGTTTCTAGGTTATATAATTACATCAGGAAGATCAAGGGTCCTACAGCAACCCTTGGGGAACTCCACTGTGAGCCTTTATTCAGTTTGAAAAACAACCATTAACCACTAATCTTTGCGTCCTGTCACTTAGCCAATTTCATTTCCATTGCTTGCAACTGTCCCATTTATTCCATGAGTTCTAATTTTGTTCGGACATCTGTTGTGCCATACTTTATGAAATCCTCTAAAGATGCCCATTAATACCACATCAGCAGCATTATCCTCATCAACACTTATGCCACCTCAACAAAACAAATCTCAAGTCAAACGTGATTTGCCTTTAATGAATCAATGCTGGTTTTCCTTAATTAATCTACAATATCCCATGCCACTATACATTGTGTATATAATTACGGTTTCCAGAAACTTCCCCCCCACCACTGCGATTATATTGACAAGCCTGAAGTTGCTGGGCTTATATTTACACCTTTTAATTGAGGTTTCTTTTGATTATGTTGGATTTCAGAAGCTATACTACATGATCGCAATTTAGTCTACTTTCTCAATGAAAACTAAAATGCAAAGACCTCACTGTCTGACCTTAAAAACTAGGCTCCTATTTTGGAAACTTGGTACCCAAAACTCCTTGATCGTGCTTTTAACTTATACCAAATCTAATTCATCCATCAGTTCCCCGCCCTACAACTCAAATTTCCTCCAGGTCACATCCCTCCCAAAACATCCTTCAATTCTGGCTTCTTGAATACACCTTTTTTTGTGTTACACAATTGGGAACATGTGGCCATCTCAAAATAGAAGCACAAGACCCACGCGCCCTTCCCAGTCATATAACTTCACTAGTTTTATCTTTGCACAAATACCACCAACATACAGAATTGCACATTTGCGCACAAGTTGGCGACAGCTGCAAATGTGTGAAACTTTGTGGATTTGTATACCTGCAAAATAACATCTGGCACAACTTCAGCCGCCAGCACCTCAGGCTATAAACATTCAGAGGCCTGATATTGACACACTGACAAGCCTTCATGTACGAGAAGGCATTAAAAAGTCTATTTTTTCTTCAGTTAGCTCAGTGGGAAAAGTGATGCCAATGGACTGGACAAAGTTTGTCCCATCTCAACATTAATTAATTTGGACAGAATTTTGCAGCCAAAACAAAGAAGAATAAAGTGAAGTTCCACAACCTAATAAAATACAATTTATATTTTGATGTGTGTTCTGTTCATTTTACTTCACAAGTAGGCTTACTTGTTGGTGGGGGGGAGGGGTGGGGAGCATGGGGGGATCATCACTGCTGGGGGAGTGGCTGGAGATTGGGTAGTTGAAGGTGGGGGTGGGGGTGGGGGTAGGTTTGGGGCTGACCTACGATGGGGCCTTGGGCCATGGGAGGGTTGGAGGGCAACACTGTGAGGGATCCGGGTTGGCCAGCTATCGAGCTAGCAATGAAGATACTGTGAAAATTCCCTAGTCGCCACACTCTGTCACCCGTTCGGATACACTGAGGGAGAATTTAGCATGTCTTTCATAATGCGGGAGGAAACCTAAGGAAACCCACACAAACACAGGGAGAACGTGCAGACTCTATACAGATAGTAACCCACACTGAGAATCAGCCTCGGGTACCTGGCGCTGGGAGGCAGCAATGCTGACTACTTTGCCACAGTGACGGCAGTGATAACAATGATGCCAATGAAAGCTCAATTCAATGAAAATACACATAAAATACTCTGACAGCCAGACTGCAACACAGCGTGCAGAATTGCTCTCTTTACTGTTGTTTGTAAAAAGGTTGTTTCAACCATCCAAATATTCTAATAGCACAATAAAATATGAGTGCTGACAGTAAGTTAAGTTTAAGGGCCAAAAGAATAACATTCTTCACTGTGACTGAATCAGTTTAAATTTTTTAAAAATGCTTATTCAGCTGTTCTTAAGTGCAGTATAAATAAATATTCAAATTATGAATAGACGGACAGAGTGCTGTCTCAAGAAAATACCTGCTTCAAACAGAGGAGGTCTATTCCTAATTGATTTTGGGCAGTAACATGAGCAGTCCAGAAGCTAATGATATATATCTGTGGCTTTGTAGTGACCCTCCACTAGGCTAATCCAAGAATATCTACAAAGAAGGAACAGTAGGTCTAATTTGATTTAATTCTTCAAAGGATAACACACATTATTATTTGTTCTTTACTGTATAATACACTCATCATTCAAAAGAAAAAGTAGCCGTATTTTCACACCGCATAAAAAGAGTTCAGAGACCAGGCATGGCAGAACTCCAGGATGCTGCATTTTATAACATAAAACATCAGCTGGGAGGAAATCTTTTTTAAAGAATTGCTGGAGCACTTTCCACCTTCGTAAAATAACTTTGGACATTTGTATCTTAAGTAAACCGCAGTGCAGAGCCAAGGTTCAGAAGGGCTCGAGTGAAGATGTGGTAAATCAGGGAGGAATGATGAGGTGATGGTAAGCTTGAGCTTTTTCAATAAAAAGAAATGAAGATTGTAGGAGGAAGAGGGTAAGGGAGGTAATAAATTCCACAGCGCTGAGATTCTGGGAGAGAGTAAATCACTGCCAATATAATTTGTTTTATGAAGCATTGTATGAATCTTTAAAATTGAAAATCATGTTTTTTATTGTTTCCTTTATACAAGTCAGATGGGATGGAGGGGGTGAACTGCTTATAATTCTTTTCCCATGGAAAACAATCGGAATCTTAATGCATGTTCTATTTTACGATGCCTTCGGCAACATGCAGTTTCTCAGCACTCCAGATTCTCTTATCATTATACAATGCATTTCAAATTGAGTAATAAACACTGAAACCTTTTGCATTGAAGTCACAGGCAAAGATATGCTTGCACAGGAGACAGTTTTCTTGGCTGAGTAGTCCATGATATTTATGTTTCCCATTGCAACGTTACATACTAAATGTTGCAGAAATAAAAATGAACAGAGTACAAAGTATCAGGATGACTCCTCAAAATATATCTGCTTATTGAGTGGATGTCAATGGGCAGAATTTTATGTACACCCTATGTGAACGGGTGGTCACGTGGATGTTGGGGTGACATGGGTACAAAAGTAGTCATGTACTGGAAGTGCCAACGTGTATCAGCTACAACGCTCACCAACTTTTAAAGATGCACCATAGAGAACATTCTTTCTGGTTATATCACAGCCTGGTATGGCTCCTGCTCTGCCCAAGACTGCAAGAAACGGCAAAAAGTCGTGAATTAGCCCAATCCATCACACAAACCAGCCTCCCAGCCTTTGACACTTCCCACTGCCTTGGAAACACAGCCAGCATAATTAAGGACATTCTCTCTTCCACATTGGGAAAAAGATAAAAATGTCTGAGGTCACCTACCAGCTGACTCAAGAACAGCTTCTTCCCTGTTGCCATCAGACTTTTGAATGGATCTACCTCACATTAAGTTGATCTTCTCTACACCCTAGCTATGACTGTAACAGTCCATTCTGTGCTCTCCCATTTCCCTCTCTACGAATGGGTATGTATAGCTTGCAAAAAACAATACTTTTCACTGTATGCTAATATATGTGACAATAATAAATCAAATCAAATCAAATCCCAGAATGCAGGCAGAGACACAGCATGTAAAAGAAGTTCAGCTCCTGTTAATAAATATCAATTATTTTTAGTCCCTGGTCACCAGTTATTTACCTAATACTTCTACATGGTGCCAAGAATTGGCAAAATGGGGCATGGAATTTGCTGCAATGACTCAGTTATGTTGGATAAAAATTTCACAAACTACTGGACAAAATTTGAAAAAGAGTGGCATGTCCACTGTGGTCCTAGCCTTTCATCAAATCAAAGAAGATACAGGGATATGCTCTCCTAAATTTAACATTCCAGGGTGATTAAGAAATAAGAGTCCTTTGTTTTTCAAATGGAGAAGAGAGGATAAGATCCCAAAATATTGCTGAAAATGTTCAAGAACATATGCATGCCAGTAAAGCACATCACACTGATAGACATGTATTCAACACAACCAGCCAAAAATTTGATGAGTCTATTCAATCATACGCTGTGACTTTAAAAGTTCAAGCAAACAAATGCAAGTTTGGCACAGTCACCAATGAGTTGGTGAGAGACTGCACTATATGCGGGTCCACACTATGTGCAAGTAGCTTCTTTATGAGAGAGGCTTAACCTTGGAATCTGCCATCAGTATTTGGAGCCTGGATGAGCAGTCAGAACGCAGCAACAAAGAGTTAAGATCTAACTGCAGCAACCATCACTGTTGGGGGAAATTATTCTACTTCAAGGTGGTGTGAATATATGCAACCAAATACGACTTAAGAGCCATTGATACACTCACAGAAATCATATCTTGTGATCAGATATGCACAAACTCCTATGCAAATTCTCTGAGTGGGACTTCTCCACCGGTCCCTCCAGTGGGATCTTCTGGTTCTGTTGAAGTCAATAGAGACTTGAATGGGTTGCAGCAATTGCCATGGGGAAACACTCACAGATTCTGGCCTTCCGTACACCTATGCCTTTTGTCTCAGTATTGGTGGTTGTTCAGCTGAATACATCCCATTCTTTGGAATTCCATTTCTCATCCCCTCCTGAAAATCCCCTTATCAATTTGGTTCCTGCTCCTAATCTCTTGTTCTGTGGCTTGGGGGCTCTATCTTTTATCTTTACACCTCTGGGAGATTCTTCAACTTTCAGGGCATTTTATAAATGTAAGTTTTTTCCTCATTGCATTAATATTTATTGGCTTCTCTCCATTTTGTAAATGTGTTAAAATATTTATTTTTGAAGAATGCAATACTGAGAGTTTGGAAAGTAAGATATTTCTTTAATTAAAAATCACATGAGTTTTTTGGAAATTTTTCTCAGCACATATCTTAGAATCACAGAATACTACAGTGCAGAAGAAGCCCTTCGGCCCATCGAGTCTGCACTGACACACGAAAGCCCACCTAATCTACTTGTCATCACTAGGTCCATATCCTTGAATGTTATGGCATGCCAAATACTCATCCAGGTATTTTTTGAAGGATGTGAGGCATTCTCCACTACACTCCCAGTTAACGCATTCCAGACCGTCATCACCCTCTGTGTAAAAAATGTTTTCCTCAAATCCCCCCTAAACCTCCCACCTCTCATTTTTAGCTTGTGTCCTCTTGTAACTGACCCTTCAACTAAGGGAAAAATGTTCCAATTCCTTGTATTTTTGTGCTAAATCTGCAATATTTCAACACTTCAAAAAGAAAATTTATCAACACTCAAAATAGAAATATAAATACTATGGAAACTTCTTTCCTGGTGAACACCAACAAATGCTGAAAGCAACCAGTATTTATTCCATTTGACTCAGATTTAATCATAGTAGGTGGTCACACTATAGATTTGTTTTTGTCAAATGAGGGGGATCATTTATGAAGTCAGTGCTTAAAGTGCGCCTTTCATTTATGGTCTCCTGGTAACAGTAGATTCATACACATTTCAACAGGGAACTTGACTCTGTTGCTGTTTAGATCACCAATCATTTTATTTTTACTAAGAACTCTCCCTATTTTACAGGAGAATTGTATTGAAATGCAAATATGAAATCGATGGTGTTGCTTGTCCTGGGTGCATACACATTCACTGAATCACATAATTCTCCAGTGCAGAAGAGGCCATTCAGCTCATCAAGTCTCCATCTTTCTGGCAGAGTATCTTACCTAGGCCTTTTTTCCCACCCTATCCCATAACTCCACACATTTACCATGGCTAATCTATCTAACCTACACATCTTGGGATACCATGGAGCAAATTATCATGGCCAATCCACCTAACCTGCACATCTCTAGACTGTAGGAGGAAACTGAAACAGCCAGAGGAAACTCATACAGATATGGGGAGAATGTGCAAACTCCAAACAGACAATGACCCAAGGTCAGAATTGAATCTGGGTCCCTGGTGCTGTGAAACAGCAGTGCTAACAACAGTGCCATTGTGTACTACCATTCTCCCCATCCATTGTACTGTGTAATTATAAGTAACTAAAATCCTTCTTTTATTTAGTTTAGTTGAACTAGGCATTATATATCTATTCTAAATTCTTTATCAAAATCATTGATCTTTCAGGCCATATTAGTGCACATAATCTGCTGTATATATCACTGTCTGACCCATGGCAGGGGAATCCTGGATAACAATATTCTCCGCAGTTACAGCCCCTGTTATGTTAAAGAAATGCAAAGTCAGAGCTTAGAGTGAGAGCAATAAGGTGCTTGTGGAGCACACTATCAGCATGTTGAAGCAGTATTCAGGTGCTCACATAGCATGGAGCCAGTCTGCAATCCAGCTGTGGATTCTGGTAATTTTTTGCAGGCGGCATAACTTTGTCCTGTAAAAAAAGGGTAGCGGAGAGGCCCAGAAGGGATAAAACTTTTTGCTGTAACAAGGTCCCCAGGAAGAACAACAGGGTCTGAATCAGCAAGGAGAGAAATTCCATGAAAAATCTAAGGATTGTCTGAGTTGGTTGTTTTTTTTTAATTCATTCATGGAACTTGGGCATTGCTGACTGGTTGGCCAGCATTTACTGCCCATCTCTCGTTGCTCTTGTTCTGAGGGCAGTTGAGAGTCAACCGAATTGCTGTGGGTCTGGAATCATATGTAGGCCAGGTCAGTAAAGACGGCAGTTTCTGTCCCTAAAGGACATTAGTGAACCAAGTGGGCTTTTCCGACAATCAACAATGGTTTTGTGGTCATCAATAGATTCTTAGTTCCAGATTTTAAAAAATTTAATTCAAATTCTACCATGGCAGGATTCAAACCCAGGTCTACTGAATATTAGCTGAGCTTCTGGATTAATATCCAGCAATAATACCACTGGGCCATTGCTGGCTGCTGTATTTCCACAGGAGCCTTTTGGAATTAAGGTGATCTTGACCCTGGTAACCCAAGAATGAGATATCTCCAACAATTATCAGGATGGTTGGATCCTTCACACATGTTGGCATATGTCCTGGTTATGGAAGGCCTGGCAAAAATATCAAGATCTGACCATCTTGAGACACAGTACCAATATCTGTCTACAGTAAGCCTATGCATCGGTTGCTGTGCACTCCTTCACCAGTTTGTAGTAAATATGACAGTAAACTGAATAACATCAATGAGGTCAATAAAGCTGTGCCTCAATGTGATCTGCAAGGATGACAAAATGGAAAGAGGGAGCTAATTTTACTCCAGAATGCTAGGTCCCCATGGCAGTAGTTTAAGCATTCATAGAAAAATCAGTTGCTACACGCTTCACGGTTAACTGCAAAATTGCTACGCAAGATTGCACACATATGTGGCTGGTGGATTCCAACAGCCAACCCAGGGCCAGCTAATTTTCACAATATCAGGAATTGATTCCTCCTGCTGTTGACTTGAAAAGATTTGTAGACTGGGGAACTTAAAGTTCCTCAGCACTCTATAGAAACAGCAAAAAAAACATGAATGATAGATAAACCTGGTTCACAAGTGGTAAGAACCTTCATGTCACCCTGAACAGCCGCATAGTGCAGAACAAAGTTCAATGACTTCACAAATGTAAATAAGGAAAAAGTCTCAATGTTATGCTATATGCTGGAAACATACACTATCCATTGTTGGATGCATTTTAATGTTTGAATGGGTAAGGCAGTGGAGCTTTTTAGCTGATGGGTAGCGTGTGCCAGCAGTCCAGCGGACAGTGCTCCTTGCCAGTGGAATGTGCCAGCCAGCTGGTGGAGTGTACCAACCATAATAAGAACAGAAAATGTTGGAAAATCTTAGCAGGGCAGGCAGCCTCTGTGGAGAGAGACAGAGTTAAAGTTTCAGGTTGATGACTTTTCATCAGAATGGGAGAAAAGTAAAAGTTTTTTGAAAGCTGGAAAAAGACATAAAGAACAAAGAAGTCCATGGATAGGGTGGAGGACAGGAGAGATTCAATAACAAAGATTTTGGTTGGAATTCTCCAGCCTTGCATGCTCCACTACCAGTTCCAGCGAGAATGGAGAGTTTGGTGTTCAGTTAACTCTGTTCACAGCAGCGGGACCGGATGACCCCAGCACCAGAAAAAATCGGAGGATTCTGGCCTTTGTCATACAGCGGCCAAAGAGAATGGCAATAGCTATAGCAAAGATGTCCAAACTGGATTTGAATTGTCATACAAACATACAAGCCATCCGAATGTGGCATGAAGGAACAAAAAAACAAACAAGACTGGGACAACTCATTGAAACAATAAAAATTGAGAAGAATACACATAGAACAAGTTGAAGGCAGATGTTATGATCGAAAGTTGATTGATTTGAAGTTGAGTCCAGAAAGCTGTGGGTTGCCAAGATGAAGCATAAGGTATTGTTCCTTGACAGGGCAGTTAGCTGCAATGGATATGGATCTGCTCCATCACACAGCTATTTTGGTGAACATCACTGGGAGCCCTGGTTGGAAAGGTTAGAATGGGAGTCAGAATAAGAATGAAAATGACCAACAACCAGAAGCTTGAGGTTACACTTGCAGATAGAATGGAAGTGTTCAGCAACACTGTCAACCATTCTACAATTGGTTTCTTCAATGTAGAGATGACCACATCATAAACAGCAAATACAGCATATTAAATTGACAGAATGATAGAATTCTACAGTGCAAAAAGAGGCCATTCGGCACATTGAGTCTGCACCCACCATAATCCCAGAGAAGCCTATCCCCATAACCCCATATTTACCCTAGCTAGCCCCCTGACATGAAGGGGCAATTTAGTGTGACCAATCCATTTAACCCACACATCTTTGAGCTGTGGGAGGAAACTGAGGCACCCAGAGGAAACCCATGGAGACACAGGGAAAATGTTCAAACTTCACACAGACAGTGACTTGAGGCCGGAATTGGATCTGGGTCCCTGGCACTGTGAGGCAGTACTGCTAACCACTGTGCCATCATGCCACCCAGATATACAGGTAAATCTCTGTTTCACCTGGAATGTGTGTTTGGACAGTGAGAGCAGGGCAAGTGGAAGTGTAGCATCTCCTATGTTTGCGGGGAAAGTTCTTATACACAATGGGGGGTTGTGAGGGTTGCCTGAGGAATGGATTAGAGTGTTGCAGAGATAACAGTCCTTATAGAATGCTGAAAGGGAAGTTTCGGAAAAGGTATGTTTGGTGGTTGCGCCGAGCTGCAGCTGGCAAAAATTGTGGAAAATGATTTGTTGAACATGAGAATTGGTGGGGTGGAAGCTATCGTGGTTCTGGGAAGGAGGGCAAGGAGTGAGGGCAGAGTTGTGTGAAATGGAACAGATACTTTGGATAGTCCTGACAACCATTCTGGATGAGAATCCTTGACTGAGGATAAAGGAAGACATGCTGGAATCACTAGTATGGGAGGTTATATTGTCAGAACAGATGCAACGAAAGGAAGAATGGAACCTCAGAGGGGAGCAAAGTGTGAGGAAATGTCATTGAACTGGCTGCGAGAGCCATCGGTTTTACACTGGTCAACGGCCTATCTCCAGAAATGAAGACAGAAAAGCCAAGGAAGAGAAGGGACCAGGTGTGGACCAGATGAAGGTGAGGGAAGAGATGCAAATTGGAAAAAAGTTCAGATGAAATTTTCTAGTTCATGGTGAGGCCAAGAAACAACATCAAAATAGTTGTCAATGTACCAGGAAAAGAGATGAGAGAGGGAGTCTGAGTAGAACTGGAATAATGAGTGTTCCACACATCCACAAAAAGGCAGGCATAACTGAGACCTATTACACCTTTTATTTGGAGGAAGTGAGAGGGGGTAAGGAGGAAGTTGTTCAATTTGTAAATAGGTTCGGCAAGGCAGAGAAGGGTGATGGATGGGCACTGGTTGGGCCTCCTCCTGAGGAAAAGGGAAAGAGTTCTGAGAATGTCTGGAACAAGCTGACAGAGATAGTACTAGAGGCCGGTACAATTTTATCTTTTAAAAAGCATTTAGATAGTTATATGGGTACAATGGGTATAGAGGAATATGGGCCAAATGTGGGCAATTGGGATTAGCTTAGGGGGTTTAAAAAAAAGGGTGGCATTGACAAGTTGGACCAAAGGGTCTATTTCCATGCTGTAAACCTCTAAAATGTCCTGGTGGGAAATGAAGGCATAGATGGGCTGAACATCCATAACGCAGGGCACGGAGTTTGAACCAAAAAGGTGGCACCTGTTGAAGTTATGCAGGGCATTAGAAGCATTGCAGACCTAGATAGGAGGAGACTATACAACAGGAGAAAAAATTGACTTGAGTCTCCCACAAGTTCCATGGGGCATGAAGAGGCTGAAAGAATAAGGTATCCGGGGCAGTCTTGTTCATGGATTTTGGGAAGTAAGTGGAATCAGGCTGTTTGGGAACTATGAGATTAGAAACAATGGGGGGAAGATCATTAGCCATCCAGTAGAGTGTGCCAGCTGCCTGCTGCAAGCTACCAATTGGTTGCCATCTCGAGGAGCAAAGAGGTCAAAACCATTTTGAGACCTAGGATTCATTTTAATGATATCAGCATTTTTGGGTATTAAGTGGATATCTGGTGCTGTTTACTGGTTTGGATTCTAAGGAATTCCAGCCAGCGCTGACACCAAGCCATCCCAAAGGTAAATCCTGGTACTGAGAGGGTTTGTACACTTTGATGACAGTGATGCCAGGGAGACAATTGCTCTTCCTGATTGAAAATCAAAGGTCCATATTTCTGGGGATGTTTTTGGAGTGATAAACAGCAGTGCCTTTATGGTTATGAGACACGGGCACAATGTGTTTGCCACATAATTGGTCCATGTGCCCCACAAAATTGTAATCAAGGTCCACACTCTCATATTGATGAGTAGCCTTAAAAACCATTGGGCATCTTACTCTAGTAGGTGATCTGGTTGCATGCAAAGATCTTTCCTTGGAAGCACTTTTATGAACATAATTAACTATGTACAAGATTACAGAACATCAGGACAGAGCTATTGTTCTGCTGTTAGATTTTTCACACTCATCTTTCTCTGAGTGATGTCATTATGACATAATTGCTTACAGACACATGCTCAATAGCTTTTATTAATATAGGTTAGAGTTACCCCTTTGTGTCTCCCCCAAGTTTTTATCTCCACATCGTTGTATGCACATTCCCCTGCACTTCCCCATAAAGTTTCTACTTTTAAAAGGATAGTCTCTTTGATGGTTTACCTAATCTCCTTGAATGTGTGCAGAATTCTTTTTAAGATGGTTGTAAATCTGTTCACTCCAAACTCATTCCCTGACAGATGTCACTCCCTGTCTCCCTTGTCCAGCAGGCATGACTGTTCTTGAGGACCAATCCATCTTCCTATTGGTTTCCTCCTCATTGAAATAAAGAGATTTCTGTTTCTTCACGTTACAGTCTTGGTTGTTGTAACAATCATGTACCTTCTTTGATTTTTTTTTTTGCTTTTAAAACCCAGGCTTTTGTGAATTATATATTATTCAAAGACCAACCTTGCCATACCCATAGCACTGTTTAAAATTCTTCACACCTATGGACTTTCTTACTGTCACAGACAGGACATAGAAAAATGGCCCTTTTAGTGGGCTTCCTGGGTTGCTGCCATGATGTACTTTCAATTTTGCACCCAACAAACAGAATACATTCATTGGACACACTTACCAAGACTTGATATTGCCTTTGTTCTTCGGTCCGCTGAACCAGTTGTGCAGCTGTACTTACAGTCAAATCTTCCCCAGATGGTAGGAAGGCTGACAGGGTTTCTTCGAAAACACTGACCACTCTCCTGCCTCCAATTAAATCATCTTTTCATGTTCCTTACTCATAATGGCCAGCCAAACAGTAGAGACTATTTATGAATGAATTGTTAAAAGTAGGCATGAATGTACATAAAAAGTACATGAACTCATTAAATGTCAAGCTCATTGGAACTATTAGCAAACATGTCAAGATCAACAGTCAAATCTTTCAAGAAAACCTGTCAAGAGAACCTTTGGAATTGTCAAGAAGATCTGTTAAGTGTTAATAGGACCTGACAAAAAGAACTAAGAAAGGAAACTGCCAAAAACTGTAAAAGTTCTGCCCTTTAAATCTTTAAAAAATGTATCTGGAATGTTAAAAAAAATGCTTGCTTTCACTCTGTTTACAAATTCCTGAGGACTTTCATTATTCAATTGCTGCGGTATGATTGATATCACAATCTGTTACCATAATTGGGTGCCTGTCAATTCATAGCTTGATCGGCAGCTGCAAGTGGCTTTAGACTCTTTGAACTGGGACTATAAACTTCAGTGCTTGTTCTTTTAAGGGATTGTGCCTGTTAATGAAAATCCTGCCCAGTGATTTTAGGGAGTTAAAATCCATTCATGTCTCCAACAGAGTATAAGAATGTGAGGTGGTATCCATTAACACCTGTCATCTGCAGATCCACTTTCTTTCCAATATTATCTGTGTGCTTCTCCATCAAAGGCATTTCAAAGATGTTTCAGTTTGTTTGCAGCATTTGTCATCACTCCTTCCGAAGACTGCTGTGTGCAGTACTTTGAATGTGACTCACCAACATCCTATTAGCAAAACCTTCCATCTTTATATTCCACCTGCAATAAGTAAACAACATAATATTTGTTTTCATAATCACTTGCTGTACTAACTTGCATACTAACATTTTGTGATTTATGTACCACGACATCCAGATCCCTCTATATCCCAGAGTTCTAAAATTCTTCCCAATTTAAATAATATGTTGTTTTTCTCTTCCTTGCTGCCAACATGAACAAGCTCACATTTTCCCCTACAATACTCCATCTGCCACATTTTGTTCATTTACTTAATCTGTCTATATCCCTTTGCAAACTCTGATGTCCTCATAACAGCTTACATTCAGACCTATCTTTGTGTCATCAGCAAATTTGGCAACCTTATATTCAGTCCCATTACCCAACCATTGATGTAATCAAGCACTGATCTTTGTGACATTGTGAACCTGAAATAATCCATGTACCTGCTACTCAATGGGTGGGATTCTCTGGCTGCATACAATGCCAGATCAGAAATTCTCACCCGATTTAAACAGACCTTTAAATGTTCTGCCAAATTTTCTGTCTTGCCCGCTACGATCCTTGCTTTTACTGACAATTAATCAGATTTTTTTACACTCATGGGACGTGGGAATTGCTGGCTGGCCAGCATTTATTGTTCATCCCTAGTTAGCCTTGAGAAGGTAGTGATGAGCTGCCTTCTTGAATTGCAACAGATCATGTGCTCTGGGTTCATCCACAATGCTGTTAGGGAGGGAATTCCAGGATTTTAATCCAGCAACTGTGAAGGAATGGCAATATATTTCCAAGTAAGAAGTCTGACAACACCAGGTTTAAGTCCAACCGATTTATTTGATAGTAAACTCATAAGCTTTCAAGGCTGTCCTTTTCGTCAGGTGAATGAGGTGTTCTGGCCTTAAATAGCACATATAACAGCACAGACTGTTTACAGATTACTGATTAGAATGCGAATCTTTACACCTTACCTGCTATTCAAGTCTTAAAATGGTCAACTATATGAGTGGACGGAGCACTGAGCACAGGTTAAAGAGATGTGTATTGTCTCCAGACAGCACAGTAAGTGAGGTTTTTTGCTAACCCAGGCAAGTCATGGGTGTTACAGACAGTGTGACATGAAGCCAAGATCCCTGTTGAGACCATCCTCATGTGTGCGGAACTTGGCTATCAGTCTCTGCTCAGCGACTCTACGCTGTCGTGTGTCGTGAAGGCCTCCTTGGAGAATGCTTACCCGAAGTCGGAGGCTGAATACCCACGACCGCTGAAATGTTCGCCAACAGAAATGGAACAGTCTTGCCTGGTGATTGTCGAGTGATGTACATTCATCCGCTGTTGTAGTGTCTGCATGGTCTCCCCAATGTACTATGTCTCGGGACATCCTTTCTTGCAACGTATTAGGTAGACAACGTTGGCCAAGTTGCAAGAGTGTGATGACATCGTCACACGTGAGAATACCATCCACCAGGTATACGGTATATACTCTTGCAACTCGGCCAACATTGTCTACCTAATATGTTGCAAGAAAGGATGTCCTGAAGCATTGTACATTGGGGAGACCATGCAGACACTACAACAGCGGATGAATGAACACCACTTGACAATCACCAGGCAAGGCTGTTCCCTTCCTGTGGGTGAACACTTCAGCGGTCACGGGCATTCGGCTTCCAACCTTCGAGTAAGCATTCTCCAAGGGGGCCTTCGTGACACACGACAGCGCAGAGTTGCTGAGCAGAGACTGATAGCCAAGTTCCACACACATGAGGACGGTCTCAACAGGGATCTTGGGTTCATGTCACACTCTCTGCAATCCCCATGACTTGCCTGGGTTAGCAAAAAAACTTCACTTACTGTGCTGTCTGGAGACAATACACATCTCTCTACCCTGTGCTCAGTGCTCCATCCACTCACATTGTCGACCACTTTAAGATTTGAATAGCAGGTTAGGTGTAAAGATTTGCATTCTAATCAGTAATCTGTAAACAGTCTGTGCTGTTATATGTGCTGTTTGAGACCAGAACACCTCATTCACTTGACGAAAAGGACAGCCTCGAAAGCTTGTAAGTTTACTATCAAATAAATCGGTTGGACTTAAACCTGGTGTTGTCAGACTTCTTACTGTGTTTACCCCAGTCCAACACCGGCATCTCTACATCACGATATATTTCCAAGTCAGGATGGTGCCTGGTTTGGAGGGAAACTTTGCAGGTGGAGGTGTTCCCAAGTATCTGCTACCCTTGTCCTTCTAGATGGAAGTAGTTATGGGTTTGGAAAGTGCTGTCTAAGGATTTGTGGTGAATTGCTGCAGCGCATCTTGTAGATAGTGCACACTGCTGCTACTAAGCATTGATGGTGGAGGGAGTGAATGTTTGTGTTTGTGTTCATAACATTCACCAAAGCTACATTCCAATGAGAAAGAAGAACTTTAGAGGTAGAATGCATAATACACAAGTAAAGATACATCAAATTGAAAGAAAAAGCTTACAATTCAATGAAACTTTGTGGCAGGTCAGAAGATTGGACAGAAGAAAAAACAACAAAAAATTACTAAAAAAAATGAGGGTGAATTTAGAGTATGAGAGAAGGCTAGTTAGAAATGTAAAAACAAAATAGTAAGAGTTTCTACAGGTATATAAAAAGGAAAAGAGAGACAAAAATGAATGTTTGTCCTCTGGAAACTGAGTCTGGAGAATTAATAGTAGAAAATAAGGAAATAGCAAATATACACTGAACAGACTTTTTTGTGAGGCTTCACTGTAGAAATCACAAATATAATTCCAGAAATTATTGTAAATCAAGAGGTGAAATTGACAGAGTAAATTAAATCAATGGCAATTACCAAGGCAATGGTACTGATCCATCCCCTAACCTAATTTCCCTGTTCATTTTAGCTCGTTCTGTCTTCGTACCCTTATAATATATAACATGGGCAGCACAGTGGCAGAGTGGTTAGCACTGCTGCTTCACAGCTCCAAGCACCTGGATTTGATTCCTGGCTTGGGTTACTGTGTGTGTGGAGTTTGCACATTTTCCCTGTGTCTGCATAGGTTTCATCCGAGTGCTCTAGTTTCCTCCCACAGTCCAAAAATGCATGGGTAAGCTTCAGTGGCCATGCTAAATTACCCCTTAGTGTTCAGGGATGCATAGGTTAAAGGGTTTAATGGGGTAAATATGTTGGATTATAGGCTTAGGGCCTAGGTGGTGTTGTTGTTGGTGCAGACCAGCTGGACCAAATGATCTCCTTCTGTAGGTAAGGTTTCTAAGCGTTTATTTCAGTTTAAAATATTAGTCTTAGACCCATCATCTCTCCCTCAAACTAAGCACAAAATTCAATACATTATGATCATGCTATCTAAGGACCACTTATGTTCTCTTGCCAGTCATCCTGGAACTTTTGCAGCTTCTCTGCAGCAACTTCCTTTGATATTTCTCTATGGTGAATTAACCTCTAAGAGGTACATTCAATGTTTAAATTCTGACATCAATCTCTCTGGAAATTTTATTATGTGGGTGAGTGACCTGCAACTGAGGAACAGCCATCCTGCTAATCTTTTGGAAATGAGGTATATTGATTACTATAGACTTCAAGGTGATTCTCATTTCCATGCACAATACTGACTTCAAGGCGCATGCTCTGTTCTCAAACATCTCAGTTCCCCCACTCCAGTTAAATTCAGGGCATTCGTTCTGCACTTTTCCTTATGCGTCGTTAATAAATTACTCTGCATTCCTGCTACAGACTTATGGTTTGCCTAAGTTTTGCCAATATAACTTTAGCTTTAAATTACACTTAATTAGGCAATCTCACTGAAGACCTCCAACAAGCTTCTATTACAGTCTTCTAAAATATTCTAGTCGAAAATTGCAATTTTATGTGGAAAACCAAGAGCATGATCAGGCTTTTGGCTTCTTTTCACCAGTTGCAATAATTTAGTGTGTTTAAGTTATTATTCCCTTGCTGCCACAAATAACAGTTACCATATTACTCAATTTATAATAACGCTCAATTTACAAGGGGAAAATGTTGATGCCTACCAGTTTTTGGACAATAGCTCCATTGGATATTTGTATAACATTACACTTGGCAGGTAGACAGCAACACACTCAGCCGATGCATTACAAAATTTCCATTCCCATTAGGGAGTGGATCGTTTTTACTAAACAAGCACATTTTAAATGTTAATTTTAATTATTCTAGACTGGGAAAATACATCCAGTTAAAGAAAAGACCAATATTTTACACACAAACACCACCAGTGTTGTGAATGTTAGAGATACTTCTGCAAAAGCCAGCAACAATTTTGTTTCTGGCTGCTAAAACAAATCTTCTTTTGTCGACTTTCCATTTATTTTGCAATGCTCTCTCTGTGTGTTTTTCTTCCTATAATAAGAGACAGGGTTAAAAATGTCTTTTATGGAAAATTGAGTCGATAATAGACAAGGTCGCCATTATCAGGTTGAAGATATTATTTGTGCTCACTGAGGTCTCATGACTTACTTTCAGATGTAAACGCAGAACTGAGCACAAAAATAGTACCCTCCTCTCGTGAGCACAGCACAGCAAGGAATTATACCAGGGAAGCACTGCAGCTGTAAAACATAAATTCTCTCTTCTCTTTTTACACATCAATGCTTGGTACCTTCCCAAGCATACTGCATAGAAGTGCTGTCAAGCTTCCCTCTCAGACATGGAGCATCAATCTCAGGAAAATGTTTTATAAAAGATTGTAACAGCTCCTGAACTGAACTTTCAACTGTAAATAGGAAAGTGAGAGTATTAATATGGCATTTTTAAATATATAAACAGAAGGAAATTTGAAATAATTACATAAATGAACAAAAAGAGTTTTGAGAAATGTTGAATTAAAATTTATCCCTTGTGACCCTGCCAGTACTTTATTCAACCAATAGAATCCAGGATGGGAGTAAAGGTGAAGCTGACTATTGTTATAAATATGAAATGTATCATATATTCGTGGAAATTCTCACTTTGAGGTAACCTGCAGGTAAGGATGGCAACAAAAACAGAAAATGCTGGAAAATCCCAGCATGTCTGACAGCATCTACTGAGACAGAACAGAGCCAATGTTTTGAGTCTGGAAGATCTAACGAAGGATCATCCAGATTCAAATGTGCTGGAAAATCTTAGCAAGTCTGACAGCATCTGTGGAGAGAGAATAGAGCAGATATTTCAAGTCAGGATGACTCATCGTCAAAGCCTCTGAAGAAAAGAGCTCTGATGAAGGGGCACCCAGATACGAAACATTGGCTGTATTCTTTCCCCATGGATGTTGTCGGACCTGCTAAGATGTTCCAGAATTTATTGTTTTTGTTTCAGATTCCAGCATCTGCGGTATTTTGCCTTTATCTTAGGTAAGGATGGCAGGATAGACATGTCAGGGCATTCTTGAAATGTCTAATGAACAATGAGATAAGTGATGTAGTTCCATTCAGTGTAAAGGTCTACAAATGATCACAAATTTGCTATCTGCGCGTGAAGGATCTTTTACTTTAAATTCAGATTGAATTAATTAATTGTGTTTGATGGACATTGTCCTTTTTTTTGGCAAGAAACTAAAAGCTTGTGACTGTAAATTCAAAGCAACTTCCTGGCACAATACTCAAATGTTACCCAAGGCTCACTACTTGATGTGTGTGCTATGAGAGCCTTTCTGGTTCCACAGAGCTGTCTGCAGAATCTGGTGCATGCCACACTGGATACCATCTTGTGTATGACACTATTTGGGTAAAACACTGCAGATGCAGAGAGATATTCACAAATATACAGAGTAATCTAGCTGTGCTGCCAATTTGTGTGTAATGCCAATTTCACAGAAATAATGTTATCTTGGAGCTCAACACTGATAAAAGACTCAAACTCCCACCTTCCATTTCCACTAATAACTTTCAGGTTACTTCTTGAGTAATTTTGACTGGGTGCTGCTGAGTTTGGAGAGGTGCTTGATGGTTTGTCCTTGTATATGAAGGGACTGTACACTAAATTCAAGGAGTTGGCACTCAAGACGTTCTCCTAGATATGGATCCAACATGCATTCCTCTGTCACTAGAGCATGTAAGAAGTTTCACAGAGCAAGACATCAGCCTGGAAAGGGTGGTGGAAGAAGGGATGAAGAGCTCTCAAGACGAAGTTACTCAAGCTGTACAGAGACCAATTCTCCACCCTCAACCTCAACAAGAAACTATGTATTATACATCCCAACTTCACGAAAATCCTCACAGAAATGTTCTTATTTTTGGATGAGATCAGTTGAAAAACAAATCTTCCACCTACTTCAGAGCAGGGGGATGATGGCTTGCCAGTAGGTGCAAAGGCATATGCCCATGAATTTTTATGCCTTTTATGTGCTTGGCTCCTGTCAGGCTACAACAGGCAATATTTGTAACTTTTTCCAATTCATAATCTACTAAGGTACTGAAACATCCTATGCAACACACAGCAGAAATAATAAATGTGTAGAGTATAGGGCAAATGGTAGGATTCTTAGTAGTCTAGATGAACAGAGGGATCTTGGTGTGTATGTGCATAGATCCCTGAAAGTAGGCAGTCAGGTCGAGAAGGTTGTTAGGAAGGCATATGGAGTCTTGGCTTTTATTGGTAGAGGGATTGAATTTCGGAGCCGCAACGTCATGTTGCAACTGTACAAAACTCTAGTGCGGCCGCACTTGGAGTATTGTGTGCAGTTCTGGTCCCCACATCATAAGAAAGATGTGGAGGCATTGGAGAGGATACAGAGGAGGTTTACCAGGATGTTGCCTGGAATGGAGGGCAGGTCTTATGAGGAGAGGCTGAGGGATTTGAGGTTGTTTTCGTTAGAAAGGAGGAGGCTAAGAGGGGACCTGATCGAAACATATAAGATGATTAGAGGTTTAGATAGGGTGGACAGTGATAGCCTTTTTCCTAGGATGGAGAAAGCTAGCACGAGGGGACACAGCTTTAAATTAAGGGGTGATAGTTATAGGACGGATATCAGAGGTAGGTTCTTTACCCAAAGGGTGGTTCGGGAGTGGAATGCCCTGCCTGCAGCAGTTGTAGATGCGCCAAGTTTGGTGGCGTTTAAGAGTTAGTTGATAAGTATATGGAAGAGAAGGGAATGGTTTAGTTTGGAGGGGCATTGCTTTTTATATTGGTCGGTGCAACATCGAAGGCCGAAGGGCCTGTTCTGTGCTGAGAAAAAAAAAAGAAAAAAAAAAGAAAAAAGAATACATTTGGTTTTCTCTTGCCAGGGAGAAGCAGGTGTAGCAAGCACACACATCCACTAGGATTGTGACTTCCACATGCCACATCTTATCAATATTGTTATGTGAATACCATGTCATCACGGGGATGTATTGCAATGATCCCAAAAGAGATTCCATTCCCTCAGTGTGCAACCATACACAGCATTTCCAGCAGGTGAATGATCATTAATCCAATCACAATCATGTTGCCTTTATTCAGAGACAGTCCGCTAAACCATCTGCATTTAGGCCCACCATGACAAACAATGCTGCCACACAAAATGCCACCCAGCAGGTTTCACTGCCACTGCCTGCCACCCTCTGGGGAGTACTCAGTAAGGCATTCATCAGAATTCCTCCTGTCTGTTACATTCTGCACAACCTCACCATCATGAGGGCACAGCCCTTCCCACTGGCAGCAAGATGAGGAGGAGGATGGAGAGAAAGAAGCAATCATTGCAACTCTTTTCTGATTGGGCTATCCAAGGCCAACTCATTCAACTCTGGCCCCAGTAAACACAATCATAAATTTCTCTTTCGCCAACAATTCCTCACTTTCTTTTCCCTCCTCTTGTGGGCAAGATTTTCCAGCCATGATCGCCCCAAGACCAGAAAATCCTACGCGATGTTAATGGATCTTTGCATGGTCTGTGTCCCACCTGCTATGATTCCCATGGTAGGTGGGATGGGAAAATTCTGCCCATCGTGTCTGCTGGCCACAATGTTAAAGTAACAGCCGTCAGGAAGTAAACCTTCCAAGTCAAAATTTTAAATAAAATCATCCAAAATTATACTCAAAAGTATATTAATCACCCTCATGTATTAAGTATAACTTATTAGTCACAAGTAAGGCTTACATTAATACTGTAATGAAGTTACTGTGAAATTCCCCTACTTTGGCACCTGTTGGGTCAATGCACTTAACCAGCACATCTTTCAGACTACGGAAGGAAACTGGAGCACCCTGAAAAAACACACACCGATATGGGAGAATGTATAAACTCCACACAGACAGTGATCCAAGCCGGAAATCGAACCAGGGTCCCTGGCACTATAAGTCAGCAGTGCTAACCACTGTGTCACTGTGCCGCCCTATTCTCTGTTCTCTGTTGTATTCTCTTAGTCACCACCTTCCATGCTTCTTTACTTGCCCTAATTCTCCTACAGAAGTGCTATGTGCTTTCCCAGTAGCCCCAAAAGGCGTGGTGAAGCCTGCTGATTTTAAGTGCAGCAGGGCCTTTGATGATCTTTAAGGACAACCTTAAGCAGCCTCTGGACCTCGAAGACCTAACTCTAGACTGCACAATCTCACCATTGGAATTAGAATCTGAGTTGGTTGGGCGACAAACAAGAGCAAGGGCATTGGAAGAGAAGAGCTGGTCAGAGGACAAATGCTTACTCCCTGAAAGAAGGCAGCTAGTATGTGATGCACGGAATCATTGTCAATCCCCTGGGGTGACACCTCAGAAATCTGAGTAAACAGTCGGAGGACAGAGTTCTGCACTTGTTCTTGCAGGGAACCAGCATAGATGCAATGGGCTGAATAGCCTTCTTCTGTTCCATAACCATTATAGGATTCTTTTCTGTCTGATAAAGCTACACCCTTATTTTCAATCAGAAGGACGTACAGAAAATTTGTAATTAATGAGTTATTTACAAAGGGAAATGAAGGGAGGGATTTTCTGACCCTTCCTGTCAGCAGGATCTTCTGCTCCTGCCAAAGTTGACCTCCCGCAGTGGGGGTTTCCCAGCTGCCTCTGCTAGAAAACCTCACCCTAAAATTTAAAAAAGTATATCAAGTTAAATTGCTGCAGCCAAGGCCATTTTACTCACTACCATAATGCTTGCTTCATTTAGACTTAAACAGTTATGCAGCATTAACACATTCTTCTTTAATGGAAGCAATTTCAAAACAAGGCCCTTTTAAGAGCTTGCCTGATGTCAGGAAAGTGTCACTACTATTAACACATTTAGGACAGGTAACTCCACCTTCCCGCCTCATCCCTCCCCCAGACCCACTTCCTCACTCCTCCCATCACCTTGCCACCCCCAACCACTGGTTTTCTTATGTTTAAGCAACTTACAACTCCTCCCTGCTTCACTAATATTCATTACACCCAAGATGGCAAAAAGCAGTTCTAATAGATTGTTGATTTTTCAAATTTAGATCAGAATTCAGTTCATGTTTCAGGATGATCTAAATAAACAATAATCAAACTTTTAGGCATGCTGAACCCAATAAGAAAATTTGCTCGATCATAAACACCTCCGGAGAGTATTTGTCTGATATAGTACTGGAAAATATCTGAGAGGACCTTCCCTGATCCTGTGCTCCCTACACATTTTGGAGCAGTCACTAAGCTAAATACAGTCATCCTATACAATTAGTCTGTTTATAATTTTAATCCATGATATTCCATGTTACTCAACAAGCATTAGTTTTCAACATGGATGTAAATGTATCAGCGTTCTTGCAGGTTAAGTCTAGCAGGCAGGAAGATGCGGATAGTTTGGAAAGAACTTACTTATCATGGCACAAACCCTGTCGATCTGTCATAATCTTGGTTCAGCCATTTAAAAACCTATTCGAATCTCGAGTGTTACCAGTTCACATTTTTCCTGCCTAACCTTATCTACATAATGATTCATAGCTTCAGGTGGAAACTCTGAGTAGGAGATGAAAAATGTGTACAAGTCAAACTTGGAGCAATGTGTTCAGTTTAAGGGGAGTAGCAAAAATGTAAAACCCTTCTGGATTGAATTCAATATGCACTGTAGGGATTCTATGATTCTATCTCAACACCGTGATGACTCTGTCAAGGCTAACGGGATATGGAATTAAGAAGTGGCAAACCAGGATGAAGGATAAAGGGCACAAAGGTGTACGTATGGACATTATTTGAATAGAAAATATATGCAGGGTTACAGGAAAAAGGCAAGAGAATGGTACTAAGTTATAATGTGCATTCGAAGAGTCTGTGCAGATACAATAGGCCAAATGGCCTCCCTCTGCACTATAATAATTCTGTGATTCTGTCTGAACTTGCAGTCAATTGATTCTACAGCCAACATATAGTCTCCTTTTTGAGTCAGCCAGAGTTGAGTTGGACCTAAAAATGTTTCTTTTATTATGCCACTCTGCAGCAAAATCCTATTGGACAGCATTTAGCTTGCCTGGAAAAAAATGCCGTGAAGTTTCAGCAGATTGTTGATGTCTCTGGAGATGTGAGAGCTCCACACTGCAGTGTAACTGTGTGTGGTCTTGCAGCAGATGGCACAGCTTGGCATTTTCTAACATTGATCCAGGTTCTGTTCAGCAGGCAGTTACCACAATGATTCCCAAAAAGTTTCATCACAGGACCAAGATTTTGATAATGGCTCTTCATCACTCTGAAATGCTCTTTTGCACGCAACATCATGTAAAGCATGACACACTGTAATTGTGAAATTCCTAAAGCATTTGCAGCATTGGAATTGTAGCAGTGAACGCATCTCAAAGTAAGATTTGTTACGACTATGTGCAGATGTATGGGTACAGGTACAAACTAAAGGATCCAAAGCCTGTCCTGTCTGGTATCCTTCCTGTGGTCATCTTTTTCATGGAATCATAGAATTCTCACAATGCAAAGGAGGCTATTCGACCTATCGAATCTGCACTGACTCTCAGACAGAACATCTTATTCAGGCCTACCTTTTGCCCTATCCTCATAGCCCAATGCATTTACCCTTCCAATTCCCCTAACCTTGGGACACTAAGAAGCAATTTAGCATGGCCAATTCACCTAGCCTGCTGCATGGGCCAATCCATTTAACCTAGACATCTTGAGACACTAAGGGGCAATTCTGCATGGTCAATCCATCTAACCTAGACATTTTGGGGCACTAGATGTCCCAAGACGTTTTGGGATGTCCATATCATGGGCCAATCATGGCCACATCTTGATGCCCATACCATGAACCAAAATACAGTGTTTTGGTGAGGGTGGGTGGCAAGAGATTGTTTGTTTTACATTAGCCCTAGTTTCAGATTCTTGCTCTATCACAACCTCATTTGATATTTGAGGCCGGTTTGAAATGGATGTCTTGAACTTCCCATTGGAAACATTAAAAAGGCAGCATGGAAGAGTTCCATTTAAGCTTTGATCTCAGGCCCATGCCAGCAACACACCTCTAGCACACCAGCGAAACTTGGCAGTTGCCAAGATCTTAGGCAGGGTCAGAGCTGAGAAGGTATTTAAAATCATACTCGCATTTTTGGGGAGGTAATGGCCTAATTGTATTATCAACTAATGTTCTGGGGACCCGGGTTCACATCCCACCATGGCAGATGGTGGAATTTAAATTCAATTAAAAATATTTAGAGTTAAGAATCTACTGATGACCATGAAAACAGTGTCAGGAAAACCCATCTGGTTCACCAAAATCCTTCAGGGAAGGAAATCTGCCATCCATACCTGATCTGGCCTACATGTGACTCTTGAGTCACAGCAATGTGGCTGACTCTTAACTGCCCTTGGGCAACTAGGGATGGGCCATAAATGCTAGCCAACCAGTGACACCCATGTTCCAAAAATAAATAAAAAACCTGCTGAAGACTTGGTTGTATTTGTTTCCTAGAAGTTGGTTGTTTCTAGCTGGCATTTAGGTTTTCATAAAGTTGAAAATTGAGTTCCAGGTCAGTTACTTATTTTACCTGAACTTCCTTTCAGTGACACCAGAGAGTCAGAAATAACATATTCTCAGAAAACATGGACCCATGTTCAAATCTGGCCTTGCATAACTGTCTGCGTGATACTTCTCCCTCCTCCCCTGTGTAGGACTCTTCTGGGTGCTCCAGTTTCGTCCCATAGTCCAAAGATGTGCAGGTTATGTGGATGAGCTATGCAAAATTGGCCCTTAGTGTCCCAAGATGTCTAGATTAGATGGATTGGCCATGCAGAATTGCTCCTTGGTGTCTCAAGATGTCTAGGTTAGACAGATACGTCATACTCCCTGCAAATGTGAGTATTCATTTTAAATAATGAGATTTGCAGGAAATTAGGGCACAAGAAGTACTTGGGCACCAATTTGTGAACCTAAGGACCAAATGCATAAGGCAACTGTAGGATGAAAAGGAACTATAGCTACTTTTTATCCCATTGAAATAAACAGCCAAGACAGATTAACTGATAACCAAACATTGGAGGAAGAAGATCCAAAAACATCCTCATTCTAAATGATGGGAGAGGCCAGCAATCAGTGCAAGGGGCAAAGCTGAAGCACTTCTTGATACCAAAAAACAGGTTTGATTTGATTTGATTCGATTTATTATTGTCACATGTAATACCATACAGTGAAAAGCATTGTTTCTTGCGCACTATACAGACAAAACATACTGTTCATAGAAAAGGAAAAGACAGAGTGCAGAATGTAGTGTTACAGTCATAACTAGCATATAGAGAAAGATCAACTTAATGCAAGATAGGTCCATTTTGAGTCTGACAGCAGCAGGGAAGAATCTGTTCTTGAGTTGGTGGTACGTGACCTCAGATTTTTATATCATTTTCCCGATGGAAGAAGGTGGAAGAGAGAACGTCCAGGGTGTGTGGGGTCCTTAATTATGCCGGCTGCTTTGCTGAGGTAGTGGGAAGTGTAGACAGAGTCAGTGGATGGGAGGTTGGTTTGTGTGATGGATTGGTTTACATTCATGACCTTTTGTTTGTGTTCCTTGGGTTCTTAGGCAGAGCAGAAGCCATACCAAGTTGTGATACAACCAGAAAGAATGCTTTCCCTGGTGCATCTATGAAAGTTGGTGAGAGTCGTAGCTGAAATGCCAAATTTCCTTCATCTTTTGAGAAAGTAGAAGTGTTGGTGGGCTTTCTTAACTAAATTGTTGGCTTTGGGGAAGCAGGTCAGGTTGCTGGTGATATGTTCACCTAAAAACTTGACCCTTTTTACTTCATCCCCATTGATGTAGATGGAGGCATGTTCTCCTTTACACTTCCTGAAGTCTTTCCTAACCACGGGTGTACATACACCACATGGAGGCAAACTTTCCCATTCTGCCTAAGCTGGGAATCGTAGCAGGCGAGAGATGGACCATGCAAACATCCGTTGATCTGGGGCGGGATTTTGCGGTTTCGGAGTAAGCATGACTGGAAAATCCCACTCACAGAATGTAACAATTCAAGAAAGGACTCACAATCCCTTTTTTGCGGGCAATTAGGGACTTGCAACAAATGCTAGCCTAGCCAGCAATACTAACATCCCACAAACATTTATTTCTAAAAGCAGAAAACTGTATCTTTAAAAAATTGCTGCAATTTCATAATATGACCTCTGTATCATTCCTACTGCTGTTCTGACTTTTCAGAAACTTGTTTTCTGGTGAAAGGGTTTACTTCTCAATTATTTACGGTACTTCATTCTCCATAACAAGAGCAATGAGTTTATGACATTTAAAACATTCAGTGATAACTGTTACAGAAGGAACAGGTTATTAATTTCAGTAATTATAATTTTGACCGTAGTTTTACATGATTGTTTGTAGCTGGTTCAGCGTTACCAGGGAGACAGCTTGTCGATCCATATGTTTTATTCACTGATGCAGAAATTATTAAACAAATGAGTCAATTGATGTGATGTATATCAAGCCAGAGTATTCTGAGGATTTTAGTTATAGCAATCCCCTGGAGAACAGAGTCCTTTATTGACAGAAAATAAATCTTTGGCTGACCAAGGCTTTCGAAACTTCCTCTAGTTAACTGCTGACTCTCAGTTTCGAACAGTGTTTTTATCATATTGGAAAGTATGACTGTTTAAATAGAAAATTATAACAGCAGCAATTTTTCACTTTGTCAGCTTTGACAGTATGAGCTCACTGACAGGAATCCCCTGAGACACACATTACACAGCATGAACTGTTCAGGCTGTTGCTGAGATAAAAATCCTTTTTTTGTAAGCATTCTACTGGCAAAGTCAATGTAATGTTGCTAAGCCTTCCTGCACTGCTGGCATTTCAGCATTATTACACAGCATTGGTTGTTACCATTTCATTGGTAATATCCTCACCTTCTCTGACCTAATACTTCTCTACAGATTGCAATCTCGGAGATATCACGGCTGTTAAATTTTTTCTCTCTCGTGTTTAGCAAACAGAGAAATCCGCCGCACCAAAGCTGGAAGCAGTAACTGTACATCTGAGAATCATATTATTATGTTTCCCAGTCATAGTCAGGTCCCAATCAAAATTCTGTTATTATTGAAATATATTATTACACAAGAATATCCTGCAACTCTCAAAAAAAACAAATGAGATATGACCCTTTCAGTTAATTTAATATCATTTGTGGAAGAAATGCCATCGGTTGTGGCATTTTATGGGATCACACCACTGTTCACCTAACAAGGCAGAATGTATGTGAGATAAGTAGGATTGATTGATGGGCAGTATGGTAGCACAACGGTTAACACTGCTGCTTCACAGCACCAGGGGCTTGGATTTGATTCCTGACTTGGATCACTGTCTGTGCAGAGTCTGCACATTCTCCCCATGTCTGCATGAGTTTCCTCCGAGTACTCTGGTTTCCTCCCACACTCCAAAGATTTGCAGGTTAGATGGATTGATTGGCCATGCTAGATTGTCCCTTAGTGTCCAATGATGTATAGGTTTGATAGATTAGTCACGGTAAATGACCTGGATTTCGGGAAAAGGGTGTGGTGTGGGCCATGGTAAAATGCTCTTTTGGAGAATCCGTGCAGACTCAATGGGCCAAATGACCTCCTCCTTCACTCTAGGGATTCTATGATTTTAAAGTTATCCCCTATGTAGTTCTTTCACAAGTAAAACAGACTCAAATTAACTTAGGGACAAGTTAAGAGGGGTAGCCCCCAAAAAAAGAAGGGGAACGGCCCAAACAGAAACCAAAGTCCAAAGGAAACTTAAAACATTAAATCAAAATGTGATTGTAAGGGTTATAACACACACCAGCCCCTGCGGTGCCCAGCTGGCACAGAAGGCATCAACTGTGCTCGTGGACGCTGCATGCTCCCTCTCCAGGGACACCTGGCCACGAACGTAGCTGCGGTAGAGGGGCGGGCAGGCAGTCGGGATGGACGACCCCATCAATCGCCTGCTGCCTGGACCTATTGATGGCACATCTCGCCAGGCCCAGAAGCAGGTTAGTTATCCCCTGTGTAAATCTACAAGAATGTTTTAGGTCTATGGTACTGCTTACAGTAAATAGGGAAATGATTTTTGTCACAGCAAATCAGACAATGCTTACCGCTTGATTGGCCATATTTTTCATTGTATATAATTTCTGTAGACTCTTTCTCGATGTCAATATTGAAGGTCCAGATGCGAGAGATGGAGCAAAGGAGTGCACTCTTTTCTTGATCAGATTTACTAAAACAAGCTGTCTGGTTGCCCGCAGCAGAAAAATCTTTTCATGTGTGAACGGACGTAAGTGTATCCACATTTGGGCAGTTTATTACTACAAATATATAGCATGAATGGCATAAACATAATTTGTAACCGACCGTACCCACAGGAAAGCAATATGCATTGTACAAAGATAACCTTTCAACGCGTGTTTCCTATGCGAAGAAGCAGGGGACATTAACAGTTTGTGTCCACATGACACAGAAACATTGCAATGTGTGATCCTATCTAATAACTCAGAAAATGAAGGCATTTTAAAAATAATCATTTGCCAAGCCTAATATTTACTGTCCATTCCCAGGTTTCACAAATTTTAAACCCTCATATTATTTTCGCTGTTCAGTTGGAGTGAGTAAGGCTGAAAATGCACCAACAGCGCAACTGCTGTTGATCCCTACACCTGATCCTTGGCCAGGACAAAAGGAGGATCTTGTAACTTGCAAGTGTCAAGTGCCTATAATGCCATGGGCACATCCGGGCTGCAATTCACAGAAGGGGAAATGGGGGAAACTACAATAGCCTCATGTGAGCCACTGGTTAAAGAGGTTTTATGTAATGCAACTCAATTTGTCCCATTTTTCTGAGAGGCAATCAGCAGAATTTTACCGGTACATCCGCCCAAGATTCGTAGAATCCAGCCGAAGGCCAATAGAGGATGCTGCTCTCTGAGACTCACCTGCCCCCGGAACCGGTTGCCTGAGCTGGAGAAGTTCAGGATAATTCAGCTGTCGCTATCATGAAGAGCAGACACAAGGAAAGTTTCGCCCGAAACTGGCAATAAACAGAAAAGAGGTTGGAATACAAAAAGAGGATGGATATCGTTGGTGCAAGTTCAATTAATTTTAATGAAAGGCAATTACTTTCCAAATAAAGGGGGCAAAGCTAAGAAAGTTCAAAACGAGAGTATCACTGATTGAAAACACAACAGTTGGAGCTGAGAATGAAATAAAAATAAACAGCAAAGGAAATTCTCAGTGATAGCAAAACTCATTGATTGTTAATGTTAGTTCTGGCTGGTGACCAATTGTTGGGGAATAACAAAGATTCACTACATTTCACTTGTTTGTGGGTGTTGGATATTGTCACAGCGGTGTGACTTGTGTACGAGTGATACCAACCTGTAACTTCATCGGCTAATTAAACATAAATGGAACTGAGCAAAAATGACACTTTAAAAGCATGACACAGGATGGGATTTTCCACCTCGAGTGCTGCAGAGATGGATCGCATTGACTGGAAGTGGGATCTTCTGATTCCACTGCTGTTAAAAGAGTTTTCCATTGTTCACACCCTCTGCTGCCAAAGAGCCCACCACAGGGAATTACATCGGCAGGAATGGAAGATCCCAACAGTGGGAATGGCTAGAAGGTTCCACCCAGTGACTTAGGATGGTTGCCACCTGATATCTGATGTTGCACATTGGCCAATTTTCTGGAAAGTTCCAATATGGAATACAACTGAGACATCCCACAATACCTTCAGGAAATTTCATACCTGCTGATGTCAAGAACTATCTCCTCCTCCCTCTTCCAGTGGCTTGCCCTTTTCTGCTTGTTTTTTTTTATTCTCCTAGTTATATTGTGTTCCAAGGAAAATGTCTGTGTTTGTGAACACTTGCCGAGGAAGAACTAGCTTATGTGAAGTTCTTCAGCATTTGCGACGTGTTGTAGGTTTTTGCAAATTGAAACAACTACAGAAAGTAGCAAACATTTGTAGAATCAAAACAAATTCCAGAAGAAATCAACCAGCAACTAACAAATAAGAAGTTGATCATCCCTTTAAATAACATTAGGAGATCATTCATGCTGCTGAATGCCTATCAGCAAAGTTAAGTTAAAGGACGATATTAATTGAAGTACTGAATTTCAAAGGAGCATCGTTTGCTTCAAATTTTCAATGCATCCTAATTGGCATATCATTTGCCTGCCTTACATTTTCAGCCAAATGGTAATTATGCAGACAAAAGACTTCATCAAAATGGCATCCAATGTGATTCTCTACAGAAATGTGTCCGCATGTGGACACCATTCTGGGCCAATAAAGGATCTCCTAATATCCAAAGAATGGGTGCAAACTTTCCCAATATCATGCCTGACATGTATATAGCTGATCAACTCAATCAGTTGTCTTACTATTTAAAGCTACTTTGCTCCTTGACTTTAGTATGAGCTGTTGCCAAATTGAGTGATATATGTCATTCTGGCATGCATTATCAGCATGGAATGTGCTATTGCACTTAACTGATTGATCGCAGTGATAGTCATTGCTAAAGGGAAGAAGATAAGGAAAATCAAAACATTTAGACAGGGTTATACTCAAAACAGGATGACATGCCAATCATACTTTGTGGGGCTATTTAAGGATTTTTTTCAGGTGATTCCTTCATAATGCTCAGATACACAAATACATGTGGCCATTTTTTAAGTAAGAACTTAAAGGAGTTTACATACAGGTCAACTAATGTGATGGTTTAACTCAACAAGTCAGCATTGGAACCTCTTTGTCAACTTGTCACTGGTTTGCAAGCCAAATTAGTATTTTTCACTGGAGTTTGTCAGCATTAAGCTCATGGATAATTTGAAAGGTGGTTCCCGTCAAAGTCAATCTCGTTGCTGGAAGGTGAGATTGAAAGCTATTCGAAAGAACCAAACCCATGGGAGGAGGGGACTTGGGAACCAATCAATCAGCCAGACCTCAGTTCTTCCACCGTTCACTGTGTACAAATACAAGGCAGAACATTTTTAAAGGAGCTCTTGGCAAATTACAGTCACATTTATGTTTACTTAAAACATTTGCAAGTGAGTTTTTGTTTAGTAACAAGTAGACAGCTACAATACAACTTTTGAAAACATTTCAATTTTCTCACATTTTCTGGTATATATATCTTACTGTTGGTTTTAATTTCTTCTATTTTTACTACCTGACTTTATTTGAGCACTCAGGCCACTGACTAGGGATGCACATGAGGCTAGATAAAGATAGAGAATGTACATTGAGTGAACTGCCAAAAGCGGTGATAGAGGCGTGTGTAATTACAACATTTAAAAGATATTTGAACAGGTATATGGATAAGAAAAGTCCAAAGGGATATGAGCCAAATGCAGACAAATGGGATAGTTCAGTTTAGGAAACCTGGTTGGCATGGCCCTGTTAGGCTGAAGGGCCTATTCCCATATTCTATATCTCTGTTACTCAATAGGTGGAATCTTCTGGACCGCTTGCCCCAAAACCAGAAAATCCTGACCAAGGTCAAGTTACTTTTGCATGGCCCTCATCTCTCCACCCGCTACGATTCCCATGGCTGGTAGGACAGGAAAATTCCCTCCAATGTTTTAGAAATATATCAAAGAAACGGCATAGACACGGGAATTTGGCTCAACCAGGTCATGCCAATGTTGAGGTCTCACTTGAGACTCCATCTATCTTTCTTCGTCCAAATCTATAATTATAAACTTCCAATAACCTTCCCTTCTAATCTTTCCTCAAATTAGTTCAACAGTTTCACCACATTTCACTTTCTTCTGAATTTTCTGGTGACTATCTTATATTGGTGCCAACTATGGCACAGTTGGTGGCAGTCTGACTTCTCTGAGTCACTAAATTTCACTACTGGAACTACGCACGAAACTAAAGGAGAACCATCCAGTGAAATACTGAGGGAGCATTGCTTTGTGGAAGTTGCTACCTTTTGGATGAAAGGTTATACCAAAAGCCTACCTGCCTGTTGAGATGGATGTCAATGGACCCATTGTTCTGTTTTGAAGAGAAGGACTGTTATTACTGTGTCCTGACCAATATCGTACCCTCAATCAACATCACTAGAGCAGATTATCTAATTATTATTACATTGCATTTTGTGGAAGTTTGCTTTGGGCATATTGATTATAACATTTCCAATATTCCAAAGTACTTCATTGGTTTGACAGTGGTTTGAAACATCTGGCGGCCATACAAAGCGCTACTGAAATGCGAGTCTTGCTTTTCCATTGATTGGCATTCTCTAGTTATGCTGTTCCTCACAACTGAAAACTGAGACTAGAATGTTCTCACCTTGTAGGTAAACCCGCCATCAGAACCAAAAACTGCAGATGACCCCCTGCATCTGGCAGTGGGATCCTGGATGGCATTCAAAAAGACTGTCTGTCTTTGAGACCGTCTTCCAATTGAGAGAAGGTGCTGACCACCCAATCAGGCACTGTAGCTTTCCCTTTTAGATGTAGCCACTGATGAGATTGTGGAACAGTTGGAAGTTTCACAGCACCAGGTTAAAGTCCAACAGGTTTACTTGGCAGCACTAGCTTTTGGAGTCTCAAGCTCCTTCATCAGGTGAGTGAGGATTTGTGTTCATTAACAAGGCATATAAAGACACAGATTCAATTTACAAGATAGTTGGTTGGAATGCCAATCTTTACAGGTAATCAAGCTTTAAAGGTACAGACAATGTGTGTGGAGAGAGAGCCAAGCACAGATTATAGAGATGTGTATTGTCACACAATAAGGCAGGAGAATGGGGATGAGAATTGTATCAGCCATGATTGAATAGCAGAACATACTCGATGGGCCAAATGGCCTAATTCTGTTCGTAAATCTTATGGTAATAAACTTTGCATCGTACATTTCCTAGAGTATTCCCTTCCCTTAGCAGAGAAGTTTGTCCAGATAAGTAGATAAAGATGAGCCAACCAGGACTGGCAAGAGGATGTATTAGAGTGGAGACGTACGGCAAGACTTAGCAAGCTGTTCATCATGGCCACATATCCCATTATGGCCGCTAAATCTCATGAGAAGACATAATGGGATTTTCACCAGCAAGATCTCAGTTTGAGATCTTCCTTGATCCCCCCCCGATGATGTTTGCATGAATTTAAATTAAAATCAAATACAATTAAATGGCCTTATGCTGCAGTGTCCAGCCCTGTGGAATTCTCCCACTCTGGCAGCAGAACGTCACACCGGCACATTTCACTGCTGGTTCTCGAAAATGAGAACTGGACACGATGACCAGATCAGCAATGCAGAGTGACTGGAGGTCCCAGGGGTTGAAGGCCAAAGCTGGGCATTATCTGCTGGCATCTTGAAGTGGACACTGAGATGGGCACTGAGTTTTTTTTTAGATTAGAGATTAGAGCAACACAGCACGGGAAACAGGCCCTTCGGCCCAACGAGCCCGCGCCGCCGTCATAACTATATAGTAACAATTCCATTATCCTATTCTAATTTTAGGTTATTCCTAATATGGAAGAGTCTCAATGTAGGGACAATATGTTTCCCAATCGGCCTAAGAGCGAATTTTTTGGGATGTGGGAGGAAACCGGAGCGCCTGGAGAAAACCCACGCAACCACAGGGAGAACGCGCAAACTCCCGCAGACACCGGCCCAATTCCAAGTGTCTGCACAGCTACAGCGATAGTCACTGAGCTGTCATGGTGCCCTTCAGATGGTCCAGATAAAGCACTCATTTACGACATGAAGCACCAGGCAACCTATGAATCAACATCCAAGAGCTGTCCTCGCACCACCTGCCGAATGCATGCTCCTTGTTGGTCAAGCATGGACCGAATTACCTGTGGAAAAAAAAGACATAGTTAAACAGTCCTACTATATCCCTCTATCTGAATAACGCTCATGTGGCTGTCCAAGAGACCCTTAAACAGCCCTAGCGTGACTGCTCCCACCACCTTACTCGGCAGTGCATTCCACACCCCCACTACCCTTTGTGTGAAAAACTGCCCTCTAATATTCGTCTTATACATAGCCCCCCTCACCCTATGGCCATGACCCCTCGTCCTATCCATTTCTGAAGGTGGAAAAAGTTTACCTCCATTTACTCTATCTATACCCCTTATAATCTTATACACCTCTATGAGATCCCCTCTAAGCCGACGTCTTTCAAGGGAAAACAACCCCAGTCTATTTAATCGTTCCTCATAAGACAGTCCTTCCATACCAGGCAGCATCCTGGTAAACCTCCTCTGCACTCTCTCCAAGGACTCCACATCCTTCCGATAGTACGGCGACCAGAACTGGACGCAGTATTCCAAGTGAGGCCTAACCAACGTTCTATACAATTGCAACATCAAACTCCTACTCTTGTATTCTATACCCTTTTCTATGAAAGCTAACATACTATACGCTTTCTTTATCACCTTCTCCACCTGTGAAGACACCTTCAGAGACTTGTGAACCTGCACCCCCAAGTCTCTCTGCGTCTCTATACTCCGAATAGTTTTACCTTTTATCCTATAACTCTCTTCTACATTTTTCCGGCCAAAATGCATCACCTCGCATTTATCCGGATTAAATTCCATTTGCCATCTATCTGCCCAGTCTACCAACCTATCTATGTCCTGTTGTATTGCCTGGCACTGCTCCTCTGTACCCGCCAATCCAAGCATCTTAGTGTCATCAGCAAATTTGCTGATCTCACCACCTACCCCAACTTCCAAGTCGTTTATGTAGACCACAAATAGAAGAGGACCTAGTACTGAGCCTTGTGGCACTCCACTAGTGACAGGCTTCCAGTCGGAAAAAGAGCCTTCCACTACTACCCTCTGTCTCCTCCTCCCGAGCCAGTTCTCGACCCATCTACATACCCGGCCCTGTATCCCATGCGCCTTCACCTTCTCTATCAGTCTACCATGAGGAACCTTGTCAAACGCCTTACTGAAATCCATGTAGACGACATCAACAGCATGTCCTTCATCAACTGTTTTTGTCACTTCTTCAAAAAATTCCACTAGATTTGTAAGACAAGACTTCCCCTTGACGAAGCCATGCTGTGTATCCCTGATCAGATCGCAGCGCTCCAGATGCTCATACATCCTGTCCCTGAGGATCCTCTCCATTAGCTTACCTATAACTGAAGTCAAGCTCACCGGCCTATAGTTCCCTGGGTTATCCCTCTGACCTTTTTTAAACAACGGTACTACGTTTGCTATCCTCCAGTTCTCTGGGACCTCACCTGTGTCCAAGGAAGAGACAAAGATTTGCGTCAGAGGCCCAGCTAGGTCTTCCCTCAACTCCCTTAGCAGCCTGGGGTAAATGCCATCAGGCCCCGGAGCTTTATATGTCTTTAAGCTGCCTAACAGCCCCAACACCTCTTTCCTCGTAATCTTTATTTCCCTCAACCGATCCTCAACTTTGTCAACATCAGCAACAGACATCTGGCCAGTCTCCTGCGTGAATACCGACGCAAAGTATTCATTCAGGATCTCCCCCATTCCCTCAGGCTCTAAGCATAGATCCCCTCCTCTGTCCCTGAGAGGTCCAATCTTGCCTCTAACCATCCTTTTGCTCCTTACATAGGTGTAAAATGCCTTAGGATTTTCCTTAATCCTACCTGCCAGAGCCACTTCGTGGCCCCTTTTTGCCTTTCTAACACCCCTTTTAAGATCCCGTCTACACTCTCTATAAGCTTCCAGCGCTGTCTCAGTCCCCAGTTGCCTAGATCTAATGTAAGCCTCTCGCTTCTTCCTGATCAAGTCCTCAATATCCCTGGTAAGCCACGGTTCTCTAATCCTACCTTTCCCATCCTTCCTCCTTGCCGGCACGTATCTTTCCTGCAGAGAGTTTAGTTTTCCCTTGAAAGACTCCCACATGTACCTCGTCGACCTGCCCTCAAAAAGCTTATCCCAGTCGGTATCTTTAAGATCTTGCCTAATCTGGCTGTATCTAGCCCTCCCCCAGTTAAATACCTTCCCTTTTGGGCAGGTCTCGTCCTTTTCCATTAATATCCTAAAGCAGACAGAGTTGTGATCACTATTTGACACATGCTCTCCTACCTCGACGTCAACCACCTGCCCTGGCTCATTCCCCAGAACCAAATCCAGTATAGCCCCCTCTCTAGTCGGGCCATCCACATACTGCTCCAAGGACCCTTCCAAAACACACTGTACAAATTCCTCCCCATCCACTCCTACAGCTCTGGGCACTCTCCAATCTACTCCAGGAAAATTGAAATCTCCCACTACTACTACCCTATTTTTCCTACACTTATCTAAAATGTCCCTGCATATCCCTTCTTCCACGGCCTGCGGGCTGTTGGGCGGTCTGTAGTAAACACCCAACAGAGTAACCACTCCCTTCCTATTCCTCAACTCCACCCATAGAGACTCAATTCCTAAATCATCCATACCTCCCTCCCTCTGCACTGCTATGATGTTGTCCTTAACTAATAAAGCCACTCCCCCGCCTCTCCTCACACCAACTCTGTCACGCCTAAAACACTTATATCCTGGAATATTCAATTGCCAGTCTTGCCCCTCCTTCAACCATGTCTCGGTCACCGCCACCACATCTAAACTCCTCATGAACATTATTGCCTTCAGTTCATCTGTTTTGCCAGTCACACTCCTCGCATTAAAACACATGCACTGAAGACCCTCAGCTCTCGGATATTCCTTTCTACCTTCTGGTGTTACCCTATCATCCCTCTCTCTCCCACTCCCAGTTCCCTCTCTCTCCCCACCCTCCCTCCCTATTAGTTTAAACACTTCTGAAACACTCCAGCTAACCTCCCAGCTAAAATATGTATTCCCCTCCCAGTCAACTGCTCCCTATCCCTCTTGAATAGATGGCCCTCCCTCCTGAAGACTTCCCAATGATCAATAAATATGAAGCCTTCTGACCTACACCAATCCCTCATCCATGCATTTAGTTGTAGTGTCTCATTTGTTTTTACCCAATCGGTCCCGGGCACAGGCAGCAGCCCAGAGAACGCCACCCTGGAGGCCCTACCTTTCAGTTGAGCCCCCAACTCCCTAAACTGCCTACGTATGTCCCCCCTACACTTTTTTCCTACATCTTTCTGTCCTATGTGAACTATTACATTTGCCTTAGACCCTTCTCCCTTCAAAATTCCCTCTACCCTCTCTGAAACATCCTGGACCCCTGCTCCTGGGAGGCAGACTACCATCCTGGAGTTTCTCTTTTGCCCACAGAAACACCTATCGATCCCTTTAACCATCCCATCCCCCACCAATATCTCACTTCCTGCTTTCCTGCTGTTCTCTGTGGCATTCTGTTCCCCCTCACTTGCCCTCTCCATCACAGTTTTTACCCCTCCCTTGGTTTTCTGGGAATCCTCCTTTGAGATGGCCTTTGTGCCTTGATTTTTATTCTTGTTCCTCGTATCTATAACCAGCCCATCCCTGCTACTAGATCCTGGGATCCCCGCAGGACTACCTTCCCTATTCATTGTAACCTCATTTTCCCTCACTAGACACATGTCCTCCAAGCGCAGCTCCAGCTGCCTCACCCTAGCTCTTAAACGTTGCAATTCTAAACATTTTGCGCATATATGGGCCTTCGGGAGACGTGTTGCCTCCAAGAAGGTCCACATATGGCAGGGCAGGAGTTGGGCATGCCAGGGCTTTACTTTCTTCCACTGTAGTGGCAGAGAGTGGTGCACACTTGTGACATGAAGGAGAGGAGGGGAATGCCCTCTCAATAATTCCATAATAATGCTAGCAAGAAATCTCCCAGTTTTCCCACTGGCAAGGGCATTTAGTTCTAAATCGGGAGAATAAGCAACCAATGTAGATATAAGAGCAGGACAGAGGCTAAGGATCCTGCAGTGAGTAACTCACCTCCTGACTGCCCACAGCCTGTCCATTATCTACAAATCAGGCTTGTAATGGAATACAACAACTTCAGCTTCAACAACACCCAAAGAATCTCAACACCATTCAGGAGAAAGCACCCCCAGTTGATTGGTACCCCATTCACAAATATCCATTCCTTTCTCCACCATGCACAATGGCAGCAGTGTGTACCATCTACATGATGCACACTGGGAACTCACCAAAATTCCTTAAATAGTATCATTCAAACCCATAATCACTATCATCTGGAAGGACAAGCAGATACATGGGAACACCACCCCACTTGGAAATACAACTCCATTCGTTCAGTGTCACTGGGTCAAAGTTCTGGAACTCCCTTCCTAACTGCACCCTAGGTGTATCTACACTAGACAGGCTGCAGTGGTTCAAGAAGGCAACTCACTGCCACCCCTCAAGGACAATAAGTGATGGGTAATAAATGCTGACTTAGCCAGCAACTCCACATGCCAAAAATTAGTTTAGGAAAAGAACACACAGTAAATGGATTTTTGGACACAAAAGTAAATGGAGATCAGGTTGAGGTTAAGAGTCAGCCATGATCTTATAAAACAGGGGGGCAGAATCAAGCGATCTGCTCTTTATTTCTTACACTCTTCTGTTTAAAAGACAGCAAATGTGCATCCATAATATTATCCTCCATGTTTGTCAATGATTGGTAATCTGTTTCTTAGACAAAAATAGATGGCAATGAGGTGAATTTCTCTCTTGGGCTGAAGGCTGGCACAGTGGTTAGCACTGCTGCCTCACAGCTCCAGAGACTCAGGTTCGATTCCCGACTTGGGTCACTGTCTGTGTAGTGTCTGCACATTCATTCCATTGCCTCCTCCAGTTTTCTTCCACAGTGTGAAAGTCATGCTGGTTAGGTGTATCAGCCATTCTCCCTCAGTGTACCTGAATAGGTGCTGGAGTGTGGCAACTGGGGGGGGGGGGGGGGGGTTTCATTGTAACTTCATTTCAGTATTAATGTAAGCCTACTTGTGACACCAATAAATAAACTTCAAATGCTAAGGCATTTAAAGTACTTTCAGAGAACTTTTGTTTTTTTTAAATGATCAGCAAAAGTGAAACTTCCTTTCCTGAATGTTTCTTATTATTGTAAATAACCAGCTTCAATTGGTTTGATTATATTCAAGAAAACAGAAGCCAAGCTCACATTAAAGCTTTGAAGTAAATCATTTATTTCAGCTGAAGAAAAGATTTCCTTCATGGCCATGCAAAGTTTTGGAAATAAGTAAAACTGAGGAACTGATTTTGGACAGTGAAAGTATGAGGTTATGTTGATAGCAAGTCTCTGTTTTTTAATTCAGACATCTGCTTTTCATGATTATAAGTACTGTTATTATTGTTTAGTATTTTGTTTGGACAAAAGTTATTGTACAAACCTTTGTTACTGGCAAAGGCTGTTTGTTATTATAATGCTTTTCCTCTTTAAGTGACTTTTTAAATTATATTTCTTCTACATGCCAGGGTTAAGACCTTCTAATCGAGGGAGAAGATCCAAAAAAGTTTTAATGCCATTCTTACAAAACATATGCAGCTTAGAAATTGTTATTACGGGTGGAATTTTGTGGCTATTCAAACCAGCGTGATTTTCTGGTCTCACTGCAGTGAACGGAGATTTGGCTGAGCACCAAATTCTCCATCCTCACTTACAGCAGCAACAGGACAATAAATGGCCAGAAAATTCTGGCCAAAATGTTCTCAAAATACAGCATATTCTAAATACTGTTAGTTTTGAGGTGGGAGAAGTGTTTTAATTGTTCCAATTTATTTTAATGTTTAATCTTTATGTTACAGTAGATTTTCAAAGCCAATTGCTGTCTTCAACTATGGGTGCATGTTAACATAAAACAGTTCAATGGGTGGGATTTTCCAGCTGCTCCTGCCAACAGCGATCTCCACCTCCCCCCCCCCCCACCCCCCCCACCCACTCACTATGGGTTCCCCGGCAACTGAGAGTGCAAACGATGGGAATACCATTGGAAGCAGCAGGACCACAGGATTCCTCCACTGGCCAATGGCAGGCCACGTCTGCCACCACATGATACAACACGGTGAGAGTTGGGGGGAATCTCGCCCCATTTATCAAAGAACTTCATCAAAGCATAATCGAGAAAAGAAATGCCAAATCAAAGAAAGGAACATTTGAAAAGTAACTGATAGCTCTGTCAGTGAAATGTGTTTTAAGAAAGCTCTAAAGGAGGAGATGGCGATAGAGATGGAGTGATTAAGGCACGGAATTCAGCATCATGAAATCTAAACTGAAGTCACAGCCACCAAAGAGAGGGAGAGCAAATGTACGTAAGGCAAGGCTCGGAGGAATAGATAATTAGCTGGAGGTGGATATGGCGGAGGGCAGTGGGAGTGGGGGGAGGGTGGTGGAGAGCAGGCAGGGGATGTGGTGGTGGAACAGTTAGAAAGTTAGAGAAAGCAAAGTCACCGTAGCACTTCAGATGATATTTTTTAAGTAGGAGCTATTGAGGTTCCGAGAAGATATGTAGTTCAATGAAGACATGATATTCTAATAGTTCCTGATGGCAGGTTCTTACAGTCCCACATGACCGCCTGCCCCCGCCCTCCCACTACCGCCGGCATGGGCTCCCCTGTGATGGAGTGCACTAACAACAGAAAATATTGTTGACGAGAATAGCACCACCAGTCAATAGCATGAACTTGAGCTAAGTTATAGACAGCCGAGTTTTGGTTGAGATGCAGTTTACAAGATGGAGGATGTTATATCCCAAGTGTATCTGGAACACTATCAAACAAAATATGATGTATAAAATTTCATATTTTTACAATTATCAATTAAGTTTATAGTGTTGAAAATCCCCAGTTTTAATTGCCCACCATTGGTGACCACGCCTTCAAACCACACTCATCAATCTCCTTTCTAAACCTTTCCACCTCTCTACCTTCTCTAAGACATTCTTCAAATCTACATCTTTAGTCAAATTTTTGATCACCTGACTTGATTTTGCCTTATATGGTTCAGTGTTATACTTTGCTTTAAAACTCCAAACCAGCATCTTGAGATATTTTGTTAACATTAAAGATGTTATAGAAATTCTTAGTCATTGTTGTTGCTGATAAGTCATCAACCTGAAACATTGACTTGTTTTCCTCTGCACAAAAGCTGGAAAGCATTCAGCTACAAAAGCACGGATAAAGGTTTTATCAGTAAGTAAGCTAAAATTAGGGCTGTGGCAAGTGACATCCAGAGATAGAAGTAGGCTGTCTTTGTGACAAACAGAATATAAGGTCAGGAGCTCCATTTCAGGTGAAATGGGGCTTCGAGTTTGCAAACAATCTGACAGACACAATGTCTGGGGAGAGGGAACAATCAGTAGTAAAAGATCAGATAAGAGGCCAAAGGTAATGGTCTCAATTTTACCCTGGATAAGACTGCAATAAATTCATATTCTTCCAGAAGTGAGTCATGGAAAAGAATTCTAACAGCACTGAAACATTGGAGTATTCTAGAGAGACAGGGGAAAGACTTTGGTGGGTATCCTGAGCACAGGGAGGAAGCTAATCTCAGGTTTGCAATTGAGGAACTAGAGAGGGCCAAGGAAAATCTTTAGGGAATTTCAGAGGCCACAACGTACTGGCAGTAAGAGATGAAATTGTTGAAGATGTTCTGGCAATGGCCAAATAGGCAGGAGGTAGAAAGGACATACAGGAGGTAGAAAGATTCATACTGAATCGAGGAAAGGGATTGGCAGAAGGTGCTGTCATCAAACAAATGAAAATGTACAGGGAAGATGAGGATGCTGTCGGTAAATTATTTCAGGCTATTTGGCGCAGATTTGGAAGTCACCCAAAGCCAGAATTGAACCTAGGTCCTTGGAGCCTTGAGGCAGCTGTGCTAACCCGTATGCAATCATTGGTTAATCAAACAGGCTGAAGCAAGAATGGTTGGTAGCTTGGCTGTTGAATTAAAAGGATTATGGTAAGGGAACAGAGAGTAAATCATGAATCTGAAGAACTATAGCAGAGGAATTGAGAGAAAATAGTTGAATGACTGTAAACTGGGATTAGAAAACATGACTGTTGAGAATGACTGGATCAATGGATTAAAACAATCTATATCCTTATTTCTTGGACCAGCTAGCCTTTATCAATTTTTCACTATTGTACATGTACAATTCCACACAAAAGGAATTAATTCTTATTTTTCCCCAAGATTTTTTAAAAATCTAATTTTAAAAACCTGGTACTTTAAACAAGTTCTCAACTTAAATACTTATTTGGCCTCAAAACTGTTCTACTTGACCATAGGTCAAATGTTATATCCTAAATATATTTAGAACACTATGAAACAAAATATAATATATGAAATTTCACACTTTTACAATTATCAATTAAGCTTATAATGTTGAAAATCTCCAGTTTTAATTGCCCCACCATTGGTGGCCATGCCTTCAGACCACTAACTCATCAATCTCCTTTCTGAACCTTTCCACCTCTCTACTTCCTCTAAGACATTCCTCAAACCTACATCTTTAGTCAAACTTTTGATTACCTGACTTGATTTTGCCTTATATGACTCAGTGTCATACTTTGGTTTAAGGGTCCAATATAGCATCTTGGGATATTTTGTTACATTAAAGGTGTTATAGAAATTCTTAGTCATTGTTGTTGCTGAAAAGTCATCAACCTGAAACATTGACTTGTTTTCCTCTCCACAAAAGCTGTCTGACCTGAGTGTCTCCAGGACTTTTGTTTTTATTTTAGATTCCCAGCTAGGCTGAACAGTAGTCAATGCTTAATATTGCTGCCTCACAGCAGTCGGGACCTGGGTTTGATTCATGACTTGGTTTACTATCTATGCAGAGTCTCCCTGTCTCTGCATGAGTCTCCTCCAGTGCTCTAGTTTCCTCCTACAGTCCAAAACATATACTGGTTAGGTACATTCTCCCTCAGTGTACTCGAACAGGCAACTAGGGGATTTTCACAGTAACACTGCATTGTTAACATGACAACAATAACAAATAAATAAACTGCTGCAGTGTTTTCCTGCTGCTCGTTAGGATAATTGCTTCCTTTAAACTTCAAATTACATTTGGAAGAATTGTCAGTTGGCTGTTTGGTGACTTGGTGAAAGAATAAGCAACAATTAACAATTTTATTCATTTTTGGGAAGGAATAGGAATACTGACTGAACATACCCTGCCCTATAAAAGAGTTGAATCATACTGAATTCATACATGGAAAAATTAATTAGCCACCCTGTATTGGTCTCCTGCTGTATTATCTACTCTGGCTATTACAGACTGCATTAGTGAACTCAAACAGAAAGGAGAATTAGGTCGGATATGCAACAAGATGCTACCACTGGTTAGTTTTCATTGCAAGAGATGTGTACTGACCCTATAGCCTTATGAAGTGGTTCTGCTGTTGATTTCTATGCAAATGTGTGCCAGCAGAATTTAATGACATCTGATTTTACTTGGTGCACCATTTGGGTGGCACAGTGATTAGCACTGCTGCCTCAGTACGCAAGGGAGCTGGACTCAATTCCCAGCCTCGGGTGATTGAATGGAGTTTGCAATTTCTTCCTGTGTTTACATGGGTTTCCTTCAGGTGCTCTAGTTTTCTCCCACAGTGCAAAGATGCATGGATTAGGTGGATTGGCCATGCTAAATTGTCCCTCAGTGTCCAAAGACATGCAGGGTAAGTTGATTAGCCATGATAAAATATATGGGGTTAATGGGATTGGGTGAAGGAGAGGATATGGGTAAGATACTCTGCAGAGAATCAGTGCAGACTTGATGGGCCAAACGTCCTCCTTCTGCATTGTAGGGATTCTGTGATTTCATTAGTTGTTGAAACAATGTTGGAAACTATTATTCAGGATGTCTTTTAGAAAAGTGTTATGTGATTAAAACAAGTCAACATGATTTTACAAAGGGGAAAACCTTTCTGACAAATTTAGTGAAAATTTTTCAGGTTATGTAACAAGTAGGATAATATATTAGAGTGGATAGAGAACTGGTTAATGATGGGCATAAACAAAGCATTTTCAACTTGGCAATCTGTGGCTAGTGGAGTGCTGCAAGGTTCAGTGGTGACAACTCAAATATTTACAATTTATGTTGAATACTTAGATGAAGCGACAGAACATAATATATCTGTAATCCAGGTAGAAAGGTAATCTGTGTGGCGTACACAAAGAGAATGCAAAGCAATTTAGGCTAAGCAATTAAGTAATGAACAACAAGATGGCAGACAGTGTATAATGTGGCCAAGTGTGAAGTTATTCACTTGGTTGTAAGAATAGAAAAACAGAATGATTTTAAAAGGTGTGTAACTTTTAAGTGTTGATGCTCTAAGAGATTTGGATGTGTTTGTACAAATAATGCATAAAGGAAGCATGCAGATACAGCAAGCAATTCGGAAGGCAAATGACATATTGGATTTTATTGCAACAAGATCATAATATAGGAATAAAGAAGCCTTGCTACAATTATACAGGGTATTGGTGAGACCACATCTGGAACACTGGGTGCGTTTTTAATCTCTATATTTATGGAAGGATATACTTATGTTGGAAACAGTACAGCAATGGTCCCTATAAATAAAGGGATTGTCTTATGAAGAAACGTTGATTCAACTGGGCCTATATTCTCTGTAGCCTAAAGAATGTGAGGTGATCTCATTGAAACATACAAGATTTTGAAGAGGCATGATAGGGTGGACATGGATAGGTTGTTTCTGCTGGATTCAGGGAGCAGACAGAAAAGTGAAGTTTAAATCCTAGATCAGCCAGTGTCCTAATGAATGACACAGCAATCTGAATGGGCCAAAACATCTTCCCCTTCTTCTATGTCTTGTATTGTCCTACTCACCTCATCTTGATCTCCAACGTCTCCCCCTTACTGAATCCCAAGATAACAATGACATTAAAAGGAAGGAATCATATACATCTATCCACCAGCCAAGCAAGTATATGCAGGTGTTTGTGCCGCACACATACCTTATTGCACTTGATTTCATCTTACCTTTTCAACAAATCTTTCTATTCCCTTCTCCCCTATACTCATCTAACTTCCCCTTAAATCTATCTATATATTGTGGATAGAGGATTGGTTGTCTAATAGGAAGCAGAGAGTAGGAATCAATAGGTGCTATTCTGGTTGGCAGCTGGTGACTAGTGGAGTGCCCCAGAGATCGGTGCTGGGGTCTCAACTGTTTACCATTTACATAGATGATCTGGAGGAAGGGGCTGAGTGTAGAATAACGAAATTTGCTGATGACACGAAGATGAGTGGAAAAGCAAATTGCGTAGAGAGTGTGGAAAGTCTGCAAAAAGATCTGGATAGGTTGAGTGAGTGGGTAAGGACCTGGCAGGTGGAGTGTAATGTTAGCAAGTGTGAGTTATCCACTTTGGTAGAAATAATAGTAGGAGGGATTATTATTTAAAAGGCAAAAAGATACAACATGCTATGGTGCAGAGGGACCTGAGAGTCCTTGTGCACAAATCGCAAAAACCCAGTCTACAGGTATTTTGGTCGCCGCATTTGCGGAAGGATATATTGGCCTTAGAGGGAGTGCAGAGAAGGTTTACTAGGCTAATACCGGAGATGAAGGGGTTAGCCTATGAGGAGAGATTGAGTAGACTAGGTTTGTACTTGTTGGAGTTTAGAAGGTTGAGGGGGAATCTTATAGAGACATATAAGATAATGAAGGGGATAGATAGGGTAGAGGTTCTTCCCGCTTAGTACTAGAGGGCACAGCCTCAAAATAAGGTGGGGGGGAGCCACTTAGATCAAAGTTGAGGAGGAATTTCTTCACTCAAAGGGTGGTGAATCTTTGGAATTCTCTGCCAGTTGAAATGGTGGAGGCTATCTCGCTGAATATATTTAAGTCACGGGCAGATAGGTTTCTAATAAGCAAGGGAGTTAAGGGTTATGGGGATAAAGCGGGGAAGTGGAACTGATCCACTTCAGATCAGCCATGATCTTATTGAATGGCGGGGCAGGCTCGAGGGGCTAGATGGCCTACTCCTGCTCCTATTTCTTATGTTCTTATGTTTCAACCACTCTATGTAGTAATAAATCGTACTTTATTATCTAGGGAAAGAAATTTCTCCCAAATTCCTGATTGGATTTACAAGTGATCTTCTTATAATTAAGGCTCTTAGTTTGGGACTCTCCCACAAGTGATAACACTTTATTTACATCAAACACTTGCATGATTTTAAAGTTGTGTATTCGGTCACCACTCAGTCTTTTGTTTCCTGAATATCAAATACATTTGGAATGAAAGAAAGTGAACTAACAAAGAGCCATGTGTTTTGAGGAATGAAGGAATGATCTTTCATGCTGAGCATTTGATTCTAAACACTGAAACACAGCTCCAGTCCAGGTTTTGTGTCTTTCTGGTGAAATAAGCCTTTTAAACCTCCTGTAGATGTACTGGGCAGAATTTAGTGAATGTGATGGGCCCTTGCTAACCAGTTGGAGAACTGAGAGGAGCTTCTTGTTGATTCTTTCTGGAAGACCCAACCTAATTACAAGGAAATCAAACACTGACCTGGATAGCACTTAGCTTCCAATCAGATTAAGTGCTATGTAGGATGGACATCCTACTGAAACCGGCAGCTCTCCAGTATTGGCAGCACCACTGGAAGCAGTGGTCACTGATGGTATTACATGCAAACCGATAGAAGTGTCATGGAGGCCAAGATAGAGATGAGTGTGGACTGGATAGAGGTTGGTGGGAGAGGAGTCACCAGCAAGGGGTGGCTTTTAGAGGAGCCCCTTTCCTGCCGCCGGATCTTTGGATGCCTGTCATTGAGGGATATTTCCACTTCCCCTCCCCGCTACTGGCAATCCCAACGGAGTTCATGAGGCAGTCTTGCTGTATGGTGAATCCACTGTCTGCCATTGTTTGAAGAGCAGCAGAGATTGGCTGAGATCCTTAAGTGACCCTTGATGACCATGCACGGAAGCCACCCTCTACTCTTTCTGCCTTGAGTTTGATTGGTGATGAAGGCAGCAGTTTCTCCACACCGTACCCTCCTACATGATCAAATAGCTCCCACTCCTTCCAAGCATGCCTAGGGTTGGGAACAGGGATTAAATTCCATCCTTGTTCCATCCACACCCTCTTTTGTCTTGCACAGAATCATAGAATTCCTATAGTACAGAAGGGGGTCATTTGGCCCATTGAACCTGCACTGACAACAATCTGACCCAGGCCCTGTCCTTTAGCCTCATGTATTTACCCTGCTAGTCTCCCTGACATCAACAGGCAATTCCATCTAACCCGCACATCTTTGAAGTGTGAGAGGAAACCAGAACATCCAGAGTAAACCCACCTGATGAAGTAGCAGCACTCCAAAAGCTCGTGACATCAAATAAATGGACTTTAACCTGGTGTTGTGAGAGTTCTTACTGTGCTTATCCCAGTCCAGTTCTGGCATCTCCACAGCACACAGATAAACAGAGAATGTACGAACACCAAACAGACAGTGACCCGAGGCTGGAATTGAATCCGGTTCCCTGGCACTATGAGGCCGCAGTGCCAACCATTATGACACTGTGTGCTGTCATCACTTTTGTCATTTAATCTGTGCAATCTTTCACCCAAGGGAGCTATGCCATATTTAATGAAATCAGATGTCATGGAGAATAGGGCATTGCCACTTGGTGAATGGAGCTCTCAGAGTTCCTCAAGCGATGTGTCCAAGACCTGACAGGAAGGAATAGAAGCTGTTGAGGTTGATGGTCATTGGCAACTTTCGGAGGTCGACTGCAGTCTCAGCCATCCAAAAAGCTTTTTGTCAGAGATGGCCAATTGCTGACATGAAGTTCACTACATACATGCATAGAATAGGTAACCGTGATAGTGGTGCATGCTAATAATGCCTCATTATTATGGTGGCATTTTCCAACAAACTCAAATCTCTAATCTTTCTCAGACCAAGATCTATAGATTTCAGAGCAAGTGGCCTATACAGTGCTGAACAAGAATCAGACTTAAAAAAATTTTGTTTGCAAATCTACGATTTTTTTCAAAGCTTAAACTTCATAAAGCAATCAGTTTGCTTTAGATTATCACAACTGACAGAGCAGACCAATGTAATAGTTATTGTGATTATATCTTCCTATTAAATCTCACCAGCATATCCACACTGTCTACTATGCAAGTCGGTATTGTTGTACCCTTATTTTTATGTTCAAATTCCAGATGGAAGGTATATGTGAATTCCCTCCTGGCAATAATTGTCCTGAAAGGGTTGGCATGAATACAAAGTATGAAATTGCATTCAAAAGGTGACTTTTTCAATAATTTACTTGGAGGAATTTCACCCCTAGTTATTTTGAGAAATAAAAGGCACCTGCGGTAATACTTACTGGAATAGACATGCTTACTGGACTACACACAAGTCACTGTCTCTTTGATGTCTCATTATTTCTCAGCTTAGCAAATTCATTAAAATCCACAGAGTAAAAGAAAATCCTTCAGTTCAACTGAGTTGAGGAGCAGTATATGAATGGCTAAGTCGGTTGTGGAAACCCGTAACTTTGGGTGGAATTTTACACAGCTCGGCAGTGGGCTGATGCGGGAGCCCATGAATCAGCAACTCCTACATCTGCCTTTGAAAGATGGCATGTAGTGACCAATTTATTTATGGCTGTCCAGCAGGGAACTGGCCAACAGGTTCAGGAGATGGTGGGCAGTGTGCATGGTGGCACAGTTGTTAGCACTGCTGCCTCACAGCACCAGGACCTGGGTTCAATTCTGGACTCAGGTGACAGTGTGGAATTTGCACATTCTCATTGTGTCTGTGTGGGTTTCCTCAGGATGCTCAGGTTTCCTCCTGCTGTTCAAAGGTGTGCCCAATCAGAATCAAATCACCAGGGACAAGGGGCGGAGTGGCATGACCTGGAAGGAAGTCCGAGCTGCCCAGTTACAGGACACCCCTCTGGCATGGGAGGCTGTGGCAACTGTAGCATGAAGCATACTATCCTTTTGCAAGGAAAGAAAAAACATTTGAATGTAGCTGACCCATTGCTTAGGGAGTCATTGAAAACCAGGCCTTTAACTCTCTTTGCTTTTCTGCAGATGTCGGAGTTGCCGATTCATGGGCTCCCGCATCAGCCCACTGCTGGGCTGTGTAAAATTCCACCCAAAGTTACGAGTTTCCACAACCGAGAAAATGGAGCCAAGAGCTGATGAGGGCCCCAGGCCAACGGTGGCCCCCAAAGTTTGACGATTACTCACTGTGAACACTCTTCCAAGCTGTAAGTGCTGGGCAGGATGTCCTCATGCTAGCTGGTGGAAAGAGGAGACAGCCCAGTCTTTTTCCCAGGGTGGAAGAGTCAATTACTAGGGTTTAAGATGTGAGGGGCAAGTTTTAAAAGAGATGTACAAGGCAGATTTTTTACACAGAGTGGTGGGTGCCTGGAACTCGTTGCCAGGGGTGGTAGTGGAAGATACAATAGTGACTTTTAAGGGGCATCTTGACAAGTACATGAATGAGATGGGAATAGAGAGATATGGTCCCCAGAAGGGTATGGGTTTTAATTAAGATGGGCAGCATGGTCGGTACAGGCTTTTGTTATTTGTTTTTTGTTCAGTCAGACAATAGTGCCCTGGACAAAAGTCACAGTGGAGGTCAGTGGTTATACAGCCAACCTGGCTTTCAGGCCACAAAAGGACCAATGCAACTTTTGAGAGTTGCAGGGGTGAGTGTGTCACCATTCTGAAGGTAGGCACATAAGAAAGGGTTTGATGTGGCTCCATGGTAGGACTGTCTTGTGTATTGCCCAAGAGTGTAAGGCATTGTGACGCACACATGCCACTCTGTGTGGCAGTCGTGTTTAAGAAGGCGTTTGGGAACTACTACATCTATCAGCTGGCAAAAAGTATAGAATAAATTGTGCTGACAAAGGACACAACAGCCACAATCTTGAAGACATTATCGTCACAAGGCTTTATCAATCCAAGCTTCTCCTTTATTTGCCAGGGAAAGTGGAAGCACAATGACCAAGAAAAGAGCAGGACTGGAAGTACGGGGACAGAGTGGGGCGGCATGGCAGAACAGTGGTTAGCACTGCTGCCTCACAACACCAGGGACCTGGGTTCAATTTTGGCCTCTGGTCACTGTCTGTGTGGAGTTTGCATATTCTTCCCTTGTCTGCACAGGTTTCCTCCTGCTGTCCAAAGGTGTGTAGGTTAGGTGTATTGGCCTTGCTCGATTGCCACCCAATGTAAATGCTTGGGATATGGGGATGAGACTTCGGTGGGACTATTGTTGATGCTTGATGGGCCAAATGACCTCCTTCTGCACTATAGGGATTCTATGATCTTCTAGGATCAGTGTCCCCAAAATTACCACCCAGACAGTCATTGAGGAGGAGGTCCTGGAAGTGGCTGACAACAAATATAGCAGGGCCATTGGTTGAGGAGAGGTAAGAGGAAGGCCTCTAAGTGGTGAGAATCTAAATTTTCATAACTCCAACAAACACTGCTAAAGGGAATAAGGAAGAGAAAGCTGGCAGGAAGGGAGCACGGGTGGGCTCGAGATTTTGAACACCTACTAACATTGTGAAGAAGGTTCGCTGAACAATGAATCACATCTCCCAATGCCTCATGTGTTTGTGAGAAGGAGGTGGAAGATGTCTGAACTTTTTTTTTCACTGCACAGATGGAACTTTAACACAGCTGGCAGTAGCCCCAAGGGACCAATATTAATCTTTGAGGGGGAAGAGGATATCTCACAGAATGCAATGATATATCTTAGCTCCAATGCAGATACATGCACCTCGGTGGGCACATTCCACTTGACTATAATGGATAGTGAGACATTAGTAATAGCCATTATAACCATCATACAGAGCTATTGGAGACTGGGATGGAGCTGCCTCTGACATTGGAGTGCTGGATGTGACCTGGATGCTGAGCTTCCCCCATGCACCCCACCTCTGATGATGGGTCTTTCATCAGGTGGCAGTTGTTGGACACCCAGCATGAGGTGTGTGGAGATGTGACAGAGATTCCAGAGGGATTTAACACTCTAGTTCGTGACATTGATGGGTCTAGCTCTAGAATGCTCAACAGAATGCATGGCTTCCTCCACTGACACACTGAGTGGAGTGGAGCATCAACCTTGTGAACCCTCCCCCAAGACAGCTCTGAATCTGACCAGAGGTCTAGGCACAGCAAGGTTTTCCCAAATAACTAAATCTCAGCAGCCTCTCCTACTAAATCAGGCAAAAACCCATCTCCAGACTTTATATCTGCCCTTTTATCAGTCCCTGAAAAATGATTTCTACCAGCCATGTTTCCCATGCACGTTTTTATATAGGTAATGTTTTATGACAGTCAATTGGGCTGTTCAGTACCTTAATCAGAGTTTAAGTACCAATTTCAAAATGATAGGCATGCTGCTAATTTCAGAGTCCTTTCACCTACTAGATTATTGAGGCATAATGATGTGTTCCTGAAACAGCATCTTCACACTGGATTTAACACTCCTGTGGAGTCCCACTTTGGCTATGTAAAGTTCTGCCACTTATCTTGTTACATTTGGATTTGAAACAAAATATCTTCTGATATGTTCAAATTACCTTGGCTATTTCTACAAGATCACTAGGCTGCTGGAGTTAACTTCAAATAAAAAGAATTGCAGCTTTTCAAATTTAACTCAGTAATAAACTGGAACATTTATTTTTGAGGAATATTGTGTAAAATGTATATCTTGGCTTCCTGGACAAAAGGAAACTTTGAAATCATGTTCAGCCTTTACTCCATTCTGTTCACACCATTGAAACAATCCAACATTTTGCCATCAAACACTTTTGGACTAAAGTTTATATAAAAAGTAAATTGTTGATTAGATAGATATTTCAGTAAAGCATTTGTCTGGGCTCAATTCTCGCATCGTGGCAGAGCGCTGGATGGGGGAGGGAGGATCGTCAATGTTGGAGGGTTGGCTGGTGATTGGGGCACTCTGAGACTGGGGGGAGGGGGGAGGAGGGGGAAAGGGAGTCGAGGCTGGCCCAGGAATAATTGTGGGGGCTGTGATCGGACTGTGGTGTGTGTGTGTAAAGGTAGCACTGCAAATGCCCTGGGCTGACCACTGATCAAGATGGCCAGCAAACCGCAGGTTGGGGCTACTGTGCATGTGCAGAGTTCGGGAATTGTCAGACTTCAGCATGAATAGAGCCCCGCCCCCCGAGCTTTTAGTGATATTCACAATTGTAACCTTTGCATTGTGCAGAGTGTGGGAGATTCAAGTGTGAACTCCCACTGAAAAAACAATTATTATTTACATCATTTTTTTTTTGCCAGTTCAGCACTTAGGTTTTTTTTGGGAGAATCAGGCCCATAATTTCATATTGAAATATTTTGTTTTAATATTTCAATAAAACATTCAGAGAATCTTGTAAAGTTTAATGGAAAATATTTATTAACAAAAATGTTATAAATAGAAGACTTTGATACCATGTTAACATTTAACTAAACATTTTATTTCAGCAGCTGCATTATGACATTTCATTCAATTGCCTCATCTTTTCCAATTTCTTGCAATAAAATATATTTTATCTCTTTAACACAGTGATTTTTTTTTACTTTACCACAATGGTTCTGTTGTGGCTGTAAACAAAGAAGTAAGGAAGAGAGGAAGGGATGGGCGCAAGAAAGGAGGGCAAGGTGGGGAGGAGAAGGGAGGGAGGGGAAAGGAGGGGAGGGCAAGGGAGAGGAAAGTAGGAGAAGGGAGAGGAAGGGAGCATTTGAACATAATAATTGTACATTTTACATATGGTCTGGCTCTTCTCACGATCCCTGCACCTATGCCAAAGCCCCAAAAGATCTTCAGTTGTTATAAGAAGCCAAGCTAAAAGTGTGATGCACCAGCAGTGGTGGAACATGACTCCAGATGTTCAATTTACACTGGATTCTGCAATACTTATCAGAGAGACAGTTCACATCAGCTTACAGTAGACTTATGTATGTCATCTTAAGGAATACACTTTCCTAACGTATTTGAAATAGCCAAGTTGCATATTTCCCATTATAGAACTCATATCACCCCATATCTTAAGAGGTTTCTAAGGATTAACATTGCATCAGGGAGATACTTAAAATGAGGATAAACAATCTGCACAGCAAATTCCAAATGGACTTTGGCTGAAACTTATCACAGATACTGCAAATCTATTTTTATATATATGATTGTATTTTTTATTGGAATTAACAAAATGTCATGATATAGTTGTAAACAAAAATTTTAAAACTCTCGCTTTTTTTACACGTTTTAAACATCTTTTAAATGCATTTACAAAAAAATTAATCCACCAAAAGAATGTTGACTGCCTCTACTCACTGCAGTTAGAGCAGCAAAAAAGTGTGCAAATTAATAAACGTAAATACCCATCTATCAACTGGGCAAGTAAGGGAAGTTAGGGATAGACTGCAGCACAGTGCTTCAATTCCGCAGCTTTAAAAAAACAGAACTGGGGGTTTAAACTTGGTGAGCTTTCAGTGCACACATTCATGTGTTGGGATCTCTGGATTGTTCCAACACACATGTGGCACGCAATCCCCATAAGTCAGTTTTCCGGCCGGAACTTCAGGCCATTGTTTCAGTTCAATGGTGACATCAGTCAGTAATACTAAATGTGACATAGTCATTGGGCAGGATTTTCTGCGCAATCCACTGTGTGTTTCGCGGAAGCAGGAGCAGTCCGCGATTGGTGGCAGTGGGATTTTCTGGTCTCACTATTATCAGCGGGGTATCCCGTTGAAAGCACCCCTCACCACTGAGGATCCTGCAGCATGAGTGCACTGTCAGCAGGACTGGAAGATCCTGCTAGCATGAACTGCTGGAAAATTCCAGCCATCGAGTCTTTACAGCACTGAAATTGATTCATTGGTATTTAGGGACTTTTACTGATAAATGACAATTTATGGAGATCAAATGAGAAAAATAATAGGCATAGCTGTGGCAGATTGCTGACACATCTGGGCTAACAGATGGAAAAGTGCCAATGGGATGAGCTACCAGTCATTCAGTAGTGGTCAACAAACCTCAACAAGTGTCAATAGTACCTTCAGGAAAGCAAGTGAGAAAGAAATTTAGAGAGAGAAAGAGAGAGACAGCGATTGGACTGGTTCTACTTTACAAGGGACCTAACAATTCCACAAAATAACTGCCTTCAAATCCTATCTACCCTTTTAGCTAATGGAAATAAGAATGAAATGTAAAACAGTTTGTAATTCATTACTGCCCATTTTACATTATCACACAATATCAGAATCTTCTCCACTGTGTTTATCATTGAGTGTGCGGAAGAACTTTCATTTACTCAATTTTGTTTAAAAAAAACACTGCTGGATGTTATCCTACATATTGAAGGTTGGAATGCAGGTTTGCCCCCGTATTTTGCCCAAATACTGAATTATTCATGTTGTTGAGAATAGGTTAAAATTGAGACCAGTTACTCCCTCACTGAGTCTGAAGATGTCATCAGACATACCTGGATAGGACCTTCCCTCTCACAGACAGCATGACATGGGAGGGTTAACGGAAAAGAAAAGAGAAAAATATAAGTTCTTTCCAAAGAAATAAAACTCCTACATCTGACTAAAAATTAATGAACAACATTTTTGTTTACAGAGATGTGATGTTTTAGTATAGTTTAGAAAAGAGGAGCCAAGTGTAGCATTTAGAATGGATACACTCAAGCATTTGGCAAAGCACTGAATTAAACTGACATATTTACATGAAGCAAGAAAGAGTTTGCCTTTGCAAAGATGGAAATGTAGGTCAAGAATTCATTATTGATACGTGCTTTGTGTGTAAAGCTATTAAGCAAAACATCTTTCAACAAGTTTTATTTAATTAAACAGTAGAAAAAGCTTTTGTCAGATAACCACTTGCTGGAACAGGGTTCATAATCAATTGAAATAATTGGACTGTTGTTACAAATTTAGGTCATGGATACCAGCTTAAGTTCAGTGGCGTCAACTGGTGTCATAAATAGTCTGACCACCTTACTTTTAGGGGAGTTGACTTACACAACACAATAGTGTAACTAGGAGCGTAACTTTAATACTCCCTTGTGACTTGAACCAAGTATTCATGCCTTTTCATTTCTTCCATCATTTGGAAGATGGGCTAAGCAAATACTCACAGGGAGGAAGCTTGATATGAACCATTTATTGCAAATAGTTATGATCAGAGCAATAGTTATGACCAGATCCATTTAGTTTGATCAATATAACTCATTGTTATATTGACAATGAGTCAATATAACATTATTGACTCTGTTAACAAAGGTGGAAATTTCCCCCAAAATGAACTACGGGTGGAATTTTCTCCAAAAATTTCCAAGTGTCATACCAGCAATAAAATAGAGTGTTCTGTGTCAGTTTCTCCAGTGCATTACACATCACAATTTTTTGACACTTAGTGGAATGGAAGAGCCACCATGCAAATCACACTATTATGGAGGCTCCAAGCACGTGACTCACCCAAAATGGTTGTGTGTCACTACAAATGGAAGCTGCATTTAATCATTAACAATACACTCACAATCAGTCACAGTAGGAAGATGGTACCTCAGAGGGCAGCGCCACACTTCACAGGAGGAGAACTGGGATGGTTTCTGGGCACCAAAGGGGAGAAGACAGTCACCTTCTTTCCCTGAGATGGTCTATGCTTCAAGGCAGCATCACAGCGTGCTGCATAGGGAATTGTCATCATCCTCACTAACATAGTCAACCAGGTCCATCACCCTGGTGTGATATGAGTGAGACCAATGGCAGGATGCATGGACAAGGGATGGGGGTAGGGGGGAGATTGGGGAGAAAGGGTTTACAGGTGGGGTTAGGAGCTGCGAGACCACTTTTGTGACAAAGCGGCTTCCCTCCCTGTCCTACCCTGCCAGACCCTTACCTGCATCTGTCCCATCCTCTGGCTCATCCGTGGCCTCATCCTCCTGATCTGTCTCTTCCTCCTCAGGGGCGTCACTTTGGTTCCCCTGCTTCTTCTCTCCACTGGTATGCCAGATTGCAGAGTGCACAGCAGACAGAGATGTTGCGGGAGACCCCCAGGAGAGCTGTACTGGTGGATGCTGCTAGAATGTCCCAGGCAGTGGAACAAAATCTTCAAGAGCCCAATACATAAATGAAGGACACCCCTTGCATGCCGTCAACAGCTCCCTGCACATGGGGTATACTGTCGCCAATGGTGGCAAAGCCTGGAGCCCGAACATCCTTAGGACATGGCCAATGGTACTGACCATGATACTAAAAATTCATGCTCTTTATTGTCAACAAAAAGTCCATAATATTAGAGAGAAAATAATAAATATGCCAGGCACTTTATGCATTGAAATGTATGCTAGAACTTATGATTTGCTGCTTTATATTTTATATTATCCGTACTGTCCACATAAAGCAGGGTAAATCTAATCAACTACTTGCCAACTCATTCATCTATTCTCAATCATCACCAGGAGGGTATTATGACAGTGCAAATGAGTGGCATTTGATGGTTAATTTTCTCAGTTTCCACCAGGGCCACTTAGCTTCTCCTGACGTCATAGTAGTTTTGGACCAAATATGGAAAAAAGGCTAAATTCAAGCAGAGAGGTGAGAGCAATGGCCCTTAACATCAAGGTAGCATTTGACCAAGTGTGACATCAAGAAACCCTTGATTTGAGAGTTAGTGGGAAAGCCTTTTCACTGGTTAGACTGATGCCTATTGCACAGAGTCAGTTGCAGGACATCACTGCAGGAGTTTCTCAGAATAGTGTCCTGGACCCAACTATCTTCTTCCGGTGGGGAAAGGTGCAGGGAAGGAGGAAGAGGACATACTCAGAAACCTGTTCTTGGGCCTGGCCAATCTTGCTTTAAACAAGTCCAGGCCGCAGGTGACCGAGGAGGGGTTATCTGGCCTGATTGTCTGCCACTCTATTGTGGCTTTATGCAATGTCCCAATAGTGGGAGCATGCAGTGTCAGCATCAAGACATTCTGTGCTCACTGGTCACCACAGGGATTGAAGTGTGTTATTGACCCTTTTAATAATCTTTTGATCCAATGTTTTAAGTTTCAGTGATACTTTGTTTTTGTTTCGTGCGTTCCTCTTTAAAAAGGCTGCCCTTCTTGCTTTGTACCTCAATCTGTTTAATTTATGGTTTAATTAGTTTAGTCAAAAAGAATGGCCCAACCATCTTCAGCTGCTTCATCAATGACTTTCCTTCCATCATAAGGTCAGAAGTGGGGATGCTGAGGATTATACAATGTTCAGCACCACTTGCAACTCCTCAGAAACTGAAGCAGCTCTTGCATGTATGAAGTCAGAGCTGAATATTCAGGTTTAGCAAGTAACAGTCTTGCCACATAAGAGCCCAGCAGTCTTCAACAAGGGAGAATCTAACCATCTCTGCTTAATGTTCAGCAGCTTTACTATTGTTTAATCTCCCTCCATCACCATTATGGGGAGTTACCATTGACCAGAAACTTAACTGGGACAACTTTATGAATCCTGAGGCTACAAGAGCAGGTCAGGAGCTGGGAATTCTGTGACAAGTTCATTCACTTCCTGACACTCCAAAACATTCCATGATGTGCAAGACACACTCAGAGTGTGAAAGAATACTCTCCATTGCCTGGATGAGCTCCAACAACATTCAAAAAGTTCAACATCATCTAGGACAAAGCACTCCATTCACCAGTTTAAACAGTTACTCTCTTCACCATTGTATGCAATGGTAGTTGCATGTATCTCATCTTCTTTGATGAGAAAATTAACCATCAAATGCCACTCATTTGCACTGTCATAATACCCTCCTGGTGATGATTGAGAGTAGATGAATGAGTTGGCAAGTAGTTGATTAGATTTACCCTGCTTTATGTGGACAGTACGGATAATATAAAATATAAAGCAGCAAATCATAAGTTCTAGCATACATTTCAATGCATAAAGTGCCTGGCATATTTATTATTTAATCTCCAAGATTATTACATATCTCCAAGATATGTAATCTCCAAGATTACACATAGCAGCTCACCAAACCTCTTTTGACAGCATCTTCCAAATCTGCAACCTCTATCACCTAGAAGGATGAGGACAGCCGATATATGGGAACACCACCATCTGCAAATTTCCTTCCAAGCCATACACCATTATAATTTAGAACTGTGTTACCATTCCTTCACTGTAACTGGATCAAAAGACTGGAACTCCCTTCTGACAATGCAGTGCATGTGCGACAATACACGGACCATAGTGGTTCATGAAGGCAGCTCGCCATCACCTTCTCAAGGACAATTGTTCAACAAATATTGGCTCAGCCAGAGATACTCACAGCCCAAGAAAGAATGTCAGAAAATATTATTTATTCAACTGATTTATTTACATAAAACCATATTTGTTACATTATGTTGAAATAATGATTATTTATGCTTTTTGAAAGAGAAAAATCTGTTTTTGATTTGATCTCAGAATCTTGCCAGTGTTTATCTAGACATGGAGCAATTGAAAACCACTGACTTCAGACATAAATGCATGAAACTGATAGCACACACCACCTTTAAACAAATGTGAAACATGGGATGGGATTTAACAGCCTTCTTCATCCTGAAACCATAAAATCCTGCCCAAGGTAAATGGACCTATCCATTCTCCACCCCTCGCTCACTTCAATTCCCATGGCGGGCGGACTGGTGAAATTCCGGCCAGAGGGTCTGATTTTATCATTAAGTTGCGCTTGTTTTCAGGTGCGAAAACTTGATAAAGTTGGGCGTGAGGTGAGTAGCGCAATCCCGCCCATCTCTGCGCCAGTTCCCACTTTAGCAAGAGCTGAAAATGGTTGCCATCAAGGTGACACCCAAAACAGGAACGATGTCAATTTAAATGCATTTGCATGCATTTAAATTACCTTAATGGGCCGCATGCCCAAACTTACTGACTTACTGGCATTTCCCTCTTTACCACCACATTTGCCCATCCAGATTTGCCATGGTCTGCAAAGGTCTGAGTTGGGCGCTTCAGCTTCTGAGGAGATAAGTTTCAAATGTCCGGCAGCTCTCTGCATCAGATCTTTGCGGGGTGGGGGGGAGAGGAGGTGGGTCAGATCACTCCACTCACATTGGGCGGTCGGCGGGGTGCGTGCGGTGATGAGGTGGGGAGGGAGATAGGTCAGATGGTTTTCTGACTCAGATCGGTGGGGGGAGGTGGATCAGATGACTTCACTCAAATTGGTGGGGGCGGGGGGAGGCAGGAAGATGAGTGGGAGGTGGGGAGGGTAGGGGTCTGCTGCCACTCTGTGTGTAATTGGTAGGGGGGATGAGGGTCAGAAACTGCGATCAGTCTGGATGTGGGTGGGTGGGAGGATAATGGAATCATTAAGGTTGTGGGGATGGAGCAATGTCTGTGGGGACCAGGAAGAGGCACTCAGGAGCGATGTAGCAGGGGAGCGTTCTTCCATCTTTTTTTACTGTGCATGTGCAGTTGGAGGCGCTGATCAGAGCAGTGTTTCAGATGCAGTAAGTCCCACCCACAGGCATCTGCAGCGTGATTCAGAATCATTGCTATGTTTTCAACAAAGTGTGTATGGGGACACCTGAGAACTGGTCTAAAAGTCAGGTCTGAAACACTTCCAGTTTCAAGTCTGCCCAGCACTTAAAATGAAAATGGTAAAATAAGGCCCAAGGTGTCTGAGGTTCTCACGCAGTTAACAAAAGCAGGACGTTAGTAAAAATAATTTTATGCTAACGAGTATTCATGGAATGCAAATGTATTACAGGTTGGATCCCACTACAGGATAATGTGATGTCTGACATGACTAAAACACACCGTTGACTTAAATTCTGCATCTCAGCCTGCCATCAGGAAATCAAAATTTCAGCTTCCACATAACTCAATCATTCTGTATACCACGCTTCCCACTCTGCAGGCTTCATGAAACCACTACCTTCCCTCCCCTTTGCTTCCTAGGTGAATGCAGTTAACCTGGGTGACAAGGGGGATTCGTGGTCCTAGAGTAACCAACCGGGGGAATTGAGAGTGATATTTGTATGGGAGGAAACAAAGATTTTAAAGAAGAGGTGTGAAGAGTGAGACAATGTGAGATGTTCAATCAAAGGACAACATGGTGTCAGGTGATTAAGAGGAAGATCAAAATGAGATTTAGACATAAGGGCAATATCACTGCTTTAAAGGTTTGAGCGAGGCAAGTGGTGAATGGCATAGCCAAGTAAAGATGTTCATTACAGAAAAAATGTCGTCATCAGTGTTCCCTATAGGCTGTGAAGCTGTGCAGCAACCTAAAGTTCCCAGACAGGCTGTGTGCAAAATTGATCTCTTCATGTTTATGTGTGGCTGCTAAAATAAATTAGTTAAGAAGCCCACGCACTTACACAAACCAGCAGCATACAATAAGAAATATATTGTAGATAATTAGCCATTACTCTTCAGCCTGTCTCTGCCATGGCCATCCACAAATACAAGGGCTTTATTAGCAAATGAATATACACTTTAGAGGGAGATGTGGAAGGAAACAGTGATAGCCAGTCAATGGACAACGATCCCATGTTCAGAGCTGGGGACCATGAAAGGCATGATGTGGAGATGCCGGCGTTGGACTGGGGTAAACACACTAAGAAGTCTCCAACAGGTTTATTTGGTAGCAAAGTACAACAGGTTTATTTAGTAGCAAATACCACTAGCTTTTGGGGATCTGCCCTTTCATCAGGTGAGTGAGTTTGCTACCAAATAAATCTGTTGGACTTCAAGCTGGTGTTGTGAGACTTCTTACTGCGACAATGAAAGGGACAGGAAGGAGGATTCAGAGAAATAGGGAAAGGAAACATACAGAAAAAGTAAGAAATTAAAAATAAAAAATTGTGATCGGTGCAGACTTGATGGGCCAAATGGCATCTTTTTGTACTGTACGGTTTCTATTTCTATGAGTCTGCACCGATTACAATCCCACCTTGGCCCTATCCCCATACTCTCATGCATTTATCCTAGTTAGTCCCCCTGACACAAAGGAACAATTTAGCATGGCCAATCCACCTAACCTGCACATTTTTGACTGTGGGAAGAAACCAAAGCACCCAGAGGAAACCCACACAGTGATGGGGAGAATGTGCAAACTCCACACAGAATTGAACCTGGGTCTCTGGTACTGTCAGACAGCAGTACTAACCATTGTGCCACTGTGCCACCCCAATGAATGGCAGTCATTGACAATGATCATGTCCTTTAAAAAGTATCATTGCTACCATTCCCCAAACTTTTTCAGCTGCCCAAGAAGTCATCCAATCAGCAGGTAGATTCTGGAGAGGCCAACCACTGATCAGAAGAGATGGAAACAGTGTGAAACTCAAATGCTACCAATCTGCCTGACTTGGCATGGAAAATCTGGGAGTCGCCCACTGAACCCCAGGATTCCACAGAACTCTGCTTAGGAATGCCTGATCTATGTTGTTCGCTATTGACTTTAAATACAGGCAGCAAGGTAAGATCATATCTGCAACAAAATGCAGCTATTTCATGACGTCCAGTATATTTCAATGGTGAGGCAGGCAGCAAAATGTCATTTTTGAAAAGCTAATTACCACAGCAGCAGAAATAAGACAGCAGCTTTTAAATATTGGCATTTAGCTACACATCAGCCCCTTCCCTAATGTTGTAGTCCCACTCAGATATCTATAATGGTAAGTTTCATTACACTCACAATTACTTTGACAGCACATTAATTTTAATGCTCAAAGCTGTCACTGAAAGCATAAACATTAGGCAAAATGCAAATGTGGATAATATGGCCACTTATCTTTACATGGGTGGGACAAACAGCATTCAGGCCACTTGGCACTCAACTTATACACAAAGTTAGTGAATGGAGAATTATTGCAAAATTACATCAGGAGTCTAAAGTGGGAGCTATTTACACAAATTGGCATAGGGTTGCAGTGTGCAATGTGGTCAGTGCAACTGTGATGTGCAGCAAATTTTACAATCTTTATCTGCTCAGAATTCAGAAGCTCAAGTTTTTACAGTTCCAAGGGCTGTTTGTGTTATTGCTCTCCAACTGCGCCGGGCAAAAACAACTGATTTTATGGTGTATGCTTTCCATGATGCATCAGCCTCCCCTTACGTGAGAGCAAAAGTAATAACTCTACGTCAGGTCGCGCTATCAACACAAGCATCTTCAAGGTGTGACTTTCTCTGATGCAGTGTGTATTTGTCAGAACCCAAACTGAGAAACATATGGGCCCTGCATGATCTGTAAATGAAAAACAAAGATAAGAAATGAAACGGTGTTAGCTGAAGTGCTGATATGTGAAGACAGAGCATGGAACAACTTTTCATACAGAATGATATTTGACACTTAAAAGTGATTTATATCTGGGATGAAATACTTGATTTGAATGGTTTTCGTTTAAATTCAAGTAGACCTCCAAAAAAATGGAGGCATCTCTCACGATTTGCATTTATTTTATGGAAATAGGTTATTATTTCTTATGTTTCTTTCGTACACTGGCTTACCCCAACTGATATTAGAATTTGTGAAGCATGTTTCTGGCTGTCAATATATTACATGCAAAGTTTCTTAAGTCCTTGCAACGTACACAGCCTAATGGATAAAGTATTAAGTTCATTGGAAAAATAAATAAACTTCCAATTAACAATTTCAAGTAACCTGATCCATAAACTCACACATGTTTGCTTTGCAAATGTTTACAATGTGCAAGCCCAGCATCTGCATTCATAATTGACAAAACTGAGGGGGTTGTAAGTAGTAGTAAGTCAGAAACAAGCTGAGCAAATAAACATGAAAATTGGACTTATTTAAAAATAGATAACCAGAGTTAAAGGAAACAAACAACCTCAAGAATTAGATAAAATCTACAGACTGCTTCAACTTTATTCTCACTGCAGTATTCTAACTTTCCAATTATTGTATTAACTCATGCCAACCCTTTCCATGATATTGAAGAGCAGCAATATGGTTAGCACTGCTGCCTCACACTGCCAGGGACCTGGATTTGATTCCCAGCTTGGGTCACTGTCTGTGCAGTATTTTCCCATGTCTGCGTGGGTGCTCTGATTTCCTCCTTCAGTCCAAAACACATGCTGATTAGATGCATTAACCATGCTAAATTCTCTCCCTCAGTGTACTCGAACAGGTGCCAGAGTATGGTGACTAGGGGATTTTCATTGTAACTTCACAACAGTATTAATGTAAGCCTACTTTGTGATAGATAAACTTTTTTTTGACTTTGTATTTTAAATAAAACATTTTTTTGCCATTTTTTGGCTTTTATTAGTTCTCATTCAGCTTTGTATTACTTTCAATTCAGCACCAAATATGATTTATTTAAATGTGATTTATTTATTGAATCTTCAAATCTAAACATTTTGGATAGTCCCATTTACTTAATGTTAAAAACACTACCAGATGTCATCAAATAATAAGAGTCATGCTATAGCACAGAACAAAACAAAGAACAAAGAACAAAACAGCACGGGAAACAGGCCCTTCGGCCCAACGAGCCCGTGCCGCCACCTGGATGTTCCCACCTCTACCCGCCATCCCTGTCCATGTTTATAGATCTATGGATTAAAAACCAAATTTGAGACAATTTAGGGAGAATTTGTTTTGTCAATTAGCCTAAGAGCACATCTTTGGGATGTGGGAGGAAACCGGAGCACCCGGAGAAAACCCACACAAGCTCGGGGAGAATGCGCAAACTCCCACAGACACAGGCCCAAATCCATGTATCTGCACAGCACAGCGATAGTCACCGAGCTGTCGTGTTGCCCATCAAATGGTCCAGGTCAAGCGTACACTAACGACGTGAAGCACTAGGATACTCTCGAAAAAAAATTCCAAGAGTAGCCCTCTCACGACCCATCGCGTGTATGCCCCTCGTTAGACAACAAGGTGGACCAAAGCACTTGTAGGATAGAAACAAGTACATCAATATCATCATCTATTTACACACTTCCCAGGGACTCCCAAGGCTCATGATCCCTATTTTAAATCAGTTTTCTATACCCCTCCATTCCCATTCTGTTCATGTGCCCATCTAAGTATTTCTTAAATAACTCCAGAGTACCTGCCTCCACCACTTTACTTGGCAGCGCATTCCATACCCCCACCACCCTCTGTGTGAAAAAACTTCCTCTAGCATCCAAATTATACCTTACCCCCCTCACCCTAAGCCCGTGACCCCTCGTGCTATTCGAGTCCATCCTAGGAAAAAGCTTAACCCTGTTTACTCTATCTATACCCCTCATAATCTTGTACACCTCTATTAGATCTCCTCTAAGTCTACGTCTTTCTAAAGAAAACAGTCCCAATTTGGCTAACCTCTCCTCCTCGTAACTCAGACCTTTCATACCAGGCAGTATCCTGGTAAACCCCACTCTCTCCAGACTCTCCACGTCCTTCCAGTAGTAGGGCGACCAGAACTGGATGCAGTATTCCAAATGAGGTCTAACCAACGTTTTATACGACTGCAACATTAAAGGCCAGCTCTTGTACTCTATACCCCTTCCTATAAAGGCTAACAAACTATATGCTTTCTTCACAACCTTCTCCACTTGCTCGGCCACCTTCAGAGACTTATTCACCTGAAGGTAAGCACATCATCCTAGGTTGGTCCAGATCCAGACTGGCAGGACCAAGGCATGACAATACCTTATTATATTTGAAAACTTGAAAAATATGTGGTTCCATGCTCTTTTTAATAGTTATCCATGGTAGACCAGAGAGCAGATTGAGTGATTTTGGTTTAAACTAAGGTAGACTACCAAAGGACGGAAGGTGTCCTGATTTTGTATTAAAAATCTTTTCTACTGAACATGGATTCATTCAGGGGGAGTTTTCCTGTCCTGCCCGCCATGAGAATCGTATGGATAGGGGATGGGTCACACAAAGATCCGCTGACTTCAGATGGGATCTTTTGGTTGTGAGGTGAGAACACCAAAAAAATCACGCCCATTGTGTTCTATGTTTCTTTTATCCAAAGCATGTTTCTAGCTGACAAAACATTTCTGATAGTCTCCATTTAACTCAGGTCATGAATAGTTTGAGGAACTAAGGTCTCACATTGTACGTTTTTTATAAAATATACATCGGTGTAGCTCATTGTTAATTGCAAAATGTTAGAACTATACAAGGATCCTTAAAATGGCTGAAACTATGTCTGTCTATGACCCCAGAACAAAAGAAGCCACCTGGCAATTTTTGGAAAACTCATACCTCTTTATCTCTGAGGAGCCGAAAATGATCCCTTCTCTGGACTGCACAGCTCATTTGCAAAGAGGGCTACACAAAGATCATCTGCATCTAATCACCAAGGCTGGCCAGAAGGAGATGGATCATCTGTTAAGGCAAAGGCTCCGCAACCTATCATTCAATTACTATTGACTGAGACATTTAATAGTCTTCAGATGGATATGCATCTTTGACAAAGGATAGATGGAGAAGGAGGAAGTTATGTGACATAGCTTGTGGAACAAATAAGATTGTCTTGCTCAACGGCACAGATTAGTCTGATACTTCCGTACCATTGCCGATAAGACTGATTGATCTCTGCATGCTTATTTCACCATGTGAAGTCAACTCAATGAATTACACAGCATCAGTTTTCAATCTACTGGCCTCCATGAAGGAATACCTCGTTGAACTTTGATCTGGATGCTAGAATTCACATGAATCAATATTAATTCTCTCTGTGGTTTCTATACTGTAGAACATTACTTTGGGGTGGAACAGTGACACAGTGGTTAGCATTGCCGCCTCACAGAGCAAGAGCAAGAGGTTCGATTCTCAGCTTGGGTCATTGTCTATATGGAGCCTGCACATTCTCCCCAATGTCCGCATGTTTTATCCGGGTGCTCCAGTTTCCTCCCACAATCCAAAAGATGTGCTGGTTAAATAAATTGGCCATGCTAAAGTCTCCTTCAGTGTACCCAAACCAGTGCTGGAATGTAGCAACTAGGGAATTTTCACAGTAACTTTTTTTTGGGATGGCATGGTGGCACAGTGGTTAGCACTGCTCCCTCAGTGCCAGGAAGCTTCTAAACTTAGATGACTGTCCATGTGGAATTTGCACATTCTTCCAGTGTCTGCATGAGTTTCCTCAGGATGTTCTGGTTTCCTCCCACAGTCTAAAGGTATGCAGGTTGGGTGCATTTGTCATGATAAATTACCCCTTAGTGTCAGGGGGATTAGCAGATAAATGTGTGAGGCTACGTGGATAGGGCCTGGGAGGGATTGTTGGCAGTGCATGCTTCATGGACTGAGTGGCTTCCTTCTGCACTGTAGGGATTCTATGATTCTTATCCCTCTCTGTGTGGATGCCACATTGCAACCCTTTTGCATTTTGAATGTATACAATAAACTAGCTCTTTTTAGTTTATCCTGTCTCACGTTTGCTGTGGGATTATTAATAAACAATTGGATCACACAAAACCAAGGGTGTATCAAGAGGGAAACTAAATCAAAACACCTGTTTAGATGGGTGGAGCAAATAAAAATAAGCAATATTTAACCTTCCATCTGTCTGTAACAGTAGTCTCAGATATGATGATCAATCAGTCTATACCATAAACAGTGAAAGATGTCAGGCCGATTCTCCAACGTCACCTGCAGTTGCAATTCTCCAGTCCCAGTGCAGGGAGATTTGGCTGAGTGCTATTTTCATTATTCTCGTTTGCAGAGGCAGTGGGATGTGAACAGTTGGAGAATTCCAGCCATCATCAAAGAGCAAAGGCCATGATATAGCAAATCCTGATTGGTGCAGATCCAGAATGGTAGGATCATCGCATTGAGATAGCTTATTTTATCTGAAAATTTTGTTAACCTACATGTATTTGAAAGGATGCACCATTTTATTACAGAATCAAATATCCACAGAGACACAGAAACTGGCAATATAAACTATCAACATTCTCCAGGAGGCATGTTGTCCCAGCATGCTCACTGCCCACCTTGGACAAAGTGGCAGAAGATGTGGAAAGGGTAGGTGAGACATTGCACGCATTAGCTGTCAATCGTGTGCTACGACTGAATAAGGGTGCCTGAGTGAGCGATTGCGACTGAAGAAGGACGAGGTCTCAAAGATTGGCTGGATTGGCACTAAGCCATCATGTTCTCCCTTGCTCAAGTCATCTGTGGCTTCCCCGACCAAGATTATACAAACTGCTTCCTGATGGTGGCTCAAATGGTATATGTTAAAAGGGTCTGTGGTTGTGGGTAGCCTGCTCCTTTGAAAACAGAAAACACAAGTGCTTAGAACATTTGAATGTAATGATATGCAACACCAATGCCTAACCCACAGTGTAAATGGAAGACTACACAGCAGGAGTAATTTTGAGAGTCCATGTTTGTGGCAGGTGAGGCTTCCCACCAACAACACACACAAAAAATTATCTCCACCATCTGCAAGTAGTTTGAGATGGTATTGTGATTTCAGCATGATTTCAGCATGCTACATATCTGGGGTACCTGTGACATCTGCGGCGTTATTTTGAGCGGTTCCATTTCCAGTAGAGAGCCCGGGGGCAGGAATGGGGCTACTAAACTGTAGCTACGAGTTTCTGAAGCATGCTTTGAGAGGAAAGGAACCCTGCAAAATTATTACTTAGAAGCCTTTTTCTGGACCAACCACATCACAGGAATTAGACCTCCTGAGGATTGGTTAGAAGGTGTGAGGGATCATGTGATGTTTTTGAACCTTTGCTATTCTTTCTGAACCTTTTTAGATATTATGAACATTTATTTCGTTCCCATGATTAAGTTATAGGCAATAGTACCTTGGAACTCTTCCCCATGCCAAAGAATTACATATTTGCTCCCACAACCTAGAGATAGGATAAAGGGCATTCACTCTATCAGCAAACTCTTCTCACACTATTGAAGCATAGAATCATAAAAACCCTACAATGCAAAAGAAGGTCATTTGGCCCATTGAGTCTGCACTGACTCTCTGACAAAGTAACTTACCCAGGCCCACCCTGCCCTATTCCTTAAACCCCACATATTTATCATAGCTAATCCATCTAACCTGTACATATTTGGACTGTGGCAGGAAACTGGAGCTCCGGGAGGAAACCCATGCAGACATGGACAGAATGTGCAAACTCCACATAGATAATCATCCAAAACTGAACGAGAACCTAGATCCCTGCCATTGTGAGACAGCAATGCTAACCACTGAGCCACCAAGCAGCCTATACTGAATTTAAGTCACAGAGAATGACTGTGTTCATCATCAGATTATGAAATCTACTGTCAAACTATTTCTAAAAGAACATGAAGAGACTCTTTATCAAAGAGGGTAGTTCTTTCCTTGGCACAGTTCTCTTTTGTAGCATTATTCAGCCACAGGCCATAAAAGAGATACTTCCTTCTTCATATCTCACCCATTTTCACTTATGAGGTGAGATTTTATGATCTCACTCATCCCAAAATTGTAAAATCCCACTCGAGATAAACAGACTTTTTCAAGCTCCACCCCCTTGCCTGTCCCTATTCCTGGGGCAAACGGGGTGGTAAGATTCTGGCCATAGTATTCACTATACTAATGCCAATCTGCAAGCAGCTCATCATTTTTAAAATGCAAAGATCTCATTGAATCTGATAAGATCACATCACATTCCAATGCAAGATACTTCCTGTGCTTGTGGAACATTCCCTGTTGTTTTGCCACAAATCAGATAATCAGCCCCAAAATCTACTCTTACATTCAATATACCACAACACAGCGTTATCATCAGATTCCACAACATTAATGCTGATTTCTTTAGAAATTGGCAATGTACAAATTTGAATCTCTCAATTTGGTAACCAAAATTTCTAATGTTCAGATTGAGAATGGGATTGTCCAGCCATTCACACCAGCGGGATTCTCTGGTCCCGTCAGCAGCCACCCCCGCCATCCGGTAGCATAAGGTAGCTTCAAGAGGAAGTCACATTGACAGCAGCGGGACCAAAGAATCCCACTATCCGTGAATGCCACCTCCCACTACCAGGAAACATACAGCTGGGAGGCAGGAGAATCAAGAAAATGTAAAAATTAGACATTAGTCCATAGACATTCTGGCAGTGATCTTGCATCACCAGAAATATGCAATGAAACAAAATATCTGCTTCGACTCTGTCACACCACATTCTCCAAGAGATGGGATTGTTTACTTATTCAAGATAGTTGTCCATGTTAATACTGCCACGATAGAGGTCAATAACTTGCCATTATGTTGAAAAAGTTTTTTTTTAAATTAGCTCATGGGATGAGGACTTTGCTGGCTGGCCAGTTCTTATTGCCTATCTCAAATCCACTTCTGATCTAAGGATAGAAGGAAGATCATTAATGAAACAGCTGAAGATGATTATGCTTCAGACTCTCTCTTCTGAACTCCTACAGTGATCTCCTGGAACTGAGATCATGGACCTCTAGTAGGAAAACAAAGACAGTTTTAAGGGATTTATATTTGTATTGGTAAACATTAGAAGTAAGGTATAGTTTTAAGTGAGTTTAATTTAATGTTTCAGCGTCTGGTTAAGCTTATAATTAGAATTAAGCCATTCAAGGTGTTTGAATGTGTGGAGGTTGGTTATTGTGCTTAGAGAGAGCTATGGCATGAAGAATAAACAAGCCTTTGATCTACTATTTGCAATGCCACTAGAAACTGATTGGCTTCTAAAATAAAGTTGTCAATGTATTTTCATTAAATAGAGCTAAAACACTTAGGCTACCATTTTTAAGAAGTTAAATTTACCTACTCATTCAAAATAAATTTGATTTAAAACTGATTTAAAATAGGGATCGTGAGCCTTGGGAGTCCCTGAGAAATGTGTAAATTGTCGATGATATTGATGTATTTGTTTTATCCTACAGGTACTTTGGTCTGCCTTGTCTAACAAGGGGCATACATGCGATGGGTCGTGAGAGGGCTACTCTTGGATTTTTTGAGAGTATTCTAGTGCTTCACGTCGTTAGTGTACACTTGACCTGGACCATTTGGTGGGCAACACGACAGCTCAGTGACTATTGCTGTGCTGTGCAGATACATGGATTTGGGCCTGTATCTGTGGGATTTTGCACATTCTCCCTGTGCTTGCGTGGGTTTTCTCCGGGTGCTCTGGTTTCCTCCGACATCCCAAAGATGTGCTCTTAGGCTGACTGGCAGAACAAATTCTCCCTAAAGTGTCTCAAATTTGGTTCTAATGCATAGATCTATAAACATAGACAGGGATGACAGGGATCATGGGTAGGAGTGGGAACATCGAGGTGGCGGTGCGGACTCGTTGGGCGAAGGGCCTGTTTCCCTGCTGTTTTGTTCTTTGTTTTTTGTTCTTAAACTAATCGCCCTCCTATTATCTACTAAAAAGACATAAAAATCTCCATTGTTATTTGAAAATGCTTCCTTTAATACATACTAAGTAATACCATATGATATCTACTAAGTTGATATCAAAAGCATGATTCAAAAGTATGATCCAAAGAATGTCTCTTGAACAGTAAGTAGCATCCATACACAGGTTGTTTTTATCGCTGATCTTATATTGCAGCCGGTATTGATGGGCTAGCTTTGACAAAACCACCTCTATGACTGAACGGAAGTTATTGTTCAACTCAACTTGGCTGACCCTTATTGTGAGCAAGAAAAACAGAGAGGTGGTTTGCAAAATCATAACCTCCAGCTCACTGTGAGTGACACCACTAAAGAAGCAGTAGCACAGTATACATTTCAAATGGTATTATTGTCCAACAAGCAGAGATCCACTGGCTGGCTTTACCCATATGCAGTAAGGAGCCTCACCACTGCGATCACCTACTGGGAGATTGCAGGTGCACTCCCCAAGATTTTCCATCCACACTAGACAGAAATTCAAGGGAATCGTGCCCATTATTTCCCAATGTGCACTCCTGAGAGTACAATTTCATAAACACTCCGATACCATGTTGAAATTCAATTACTGTACTTTGATTCATTTTTATGACTTCTTTAAGGCTTGGGGCAAAGCTTTGTGAAAATCTATTTGAATCATTAAAGGCACAGCATGCAGTGTTATATAATAATGCAGTAGGGTCATAAAAACGCTTTCCTTCAAGTTTCAGGGGCATAAAGAATGATCTGATGCAGAAGCTGGAACTGCCTGCTATTATGATGTGAGCAGCTGAACAGTTTACTTCATACCTTTGATGAAGTTATTGCTTCCTGCGCTGTTACCTCTCACTCAATAAATAATTCCCTCATAAAAAATTCAAAACAATTTTTGAAAGAATTACAATTACGATGATACAAGTTAAAGGCATGGCTGAAAATCTATACATTTAGTCAGCAAAGACATGAAACTCATTCACCATTGTGGTCTTTCTGAGTTCATAAGCTTTTTCAGCCCAAAACTACTCAATTATATACTTTGTTGGTCATGGAAGCTTTACTTATGCCATGAAGCTGTGGTTTATTCGAGCTTGTTCCTTTCTGGCACCAGTCGCTCCTAGAACTATTTACAAACATTGGTTGTTCCAGCACTTCAACTCACCCCATGTCCTGTTAGTTCACCATCGTTGAACACACTTAATGACTGAGGGGGAGAAAAGCATCCGGCTTATAGAAAGGAAATTACTGGTGTACTTTGCAGTGAAAAGTAAATTATTCTTCTTTATAGCAAGGTTCTGAAAGATTTCAAAGTATTGACACAAATACATAACACCCAGCACAAGTGAAATCCTGTCATCCATTTAAATTGAAAGATATAAAATATTGAAGAAGGTTTCTAAAAGAATTTCAGACCTAACTGTTCACACAAACAAGAAACATATTTAAAATAAGATACACATCTCCTTTTTAAACAAAGGGAAAACGTGGAGGTCGTGTGATGTAAATGCAGGAGTGATGGCGTTTTCTGGCACCACTCGTCTCTTAATCCATTCTTATCCTAATGCACAACCCATAATTGTCCAATCCTTATGTGTGCTATGTTCCTGGAAGATCCTGGCTCAATTTTGGCAAACGGTCTCGAGTTAAATCAAAAAGATCCTGTTTGATTAAGGTGGTTGGAGAGGGAAGGTGTAAGTTTTGTTGACAGTGGCAATTTCACTGGTGAGCAGGCCCACGCTTTGGTGATGCTGCTGACATCCAGATGAAGGCTGCCATTGTAAGTAGACAACGGTCACAACATGCTGGCATGGATATCTGGTGCTCATATTGATGAACTGTGAGATATCCTAAAGACAATGGATGAAATGGAGAGGAGAATCCTGTCAGTTGAGAGGGCAGTTCCCTGAATGGGGGCTGTCCTAGCACCCTTGGAAATCCTCCTAGCTAAGATTGGGCTGGAGAAGAAGTACCCGTATGTCCGGTGTCCCAAGGGGATGAATTCCTGGCCAAATTTGAGAATTGTCTGCCATACTTTCACAATTCTGATATGAAAACTGGGTATCTTCAGCCTGATGAAGCACATAGTATCTAGTCTTCAAGGTTTGGGGTCATTGAAGATTTTGACCACTAATCTTACATTGTCTTGTCCTTCATGATTATCAAGAAGGGTTGGAGGCAGCCAGATGTATCAGGTCCTTGCCACTTGCCAGAGCCTTGGTTTTTCTTTGCCAGGGCTTCAGTTCAGTGGAACAGAGGCTTTGGTGAAATTCTGGAAAGGTCCTGGATGTTGCTAAATAACTCTGTCATGGATTTTGCCTTTTCAAGCTCTTTGGATGGCTGTTTTATCCTGTAGTTCATCATTAATCCTGAACTTTGTTCCCTTGAGATTATAATCCTAGTTCTGCGGTGTTGCCTTTTATTGTGACAAAGGTATATAATATATGAGCATGGAGGCATTAACTGCCTGGTATCCTGTGACATATGAAAATCAGGATTGTCCATGTTCTCTTTTTGATGGCATTCGTCTACCAGTGTGCTCCGATAGAGGAAGGCCGTAGTTTAATTGTTTGCAGGTCTCCTTCTTTCTATTGAAGAGTATGTGAGTTGGTTGTGTGACATGAGGGTTGTGTGATATTTACTTGGTTTGTTATAATCCTTGCAATTACACTGAGGGAGTACAGTTTTTTGTATCCTTCACTTTATTTTTTTATTTAAGATAAATGATGCTACAGCCGGGTGGTGGGTAGGTGGTTTGGTACAGTGATGGTTGGTATACTCTCACAATACCTCATTGTTGGTGAGGGTAATCCCCCATTAGTATAATTATGGGTCATGTTTATCTTTTGTAATTTTGTTGTTCTGGGATTTAGGAATCTTTGCTTATCTCCTGAGCAAATACAGACAGGTAATGTTTCCTGGCAAAGTCTCTGCTTTTTGGCATCTCGGGTGTTATTGCAGTGGGGGCATTATGTTCTGGCGCATGCCCAGGCATTGTTGCCTAATCCTTGGATATCCAGCCTTCTTTAGTTAGTCTTCTATTGTGATTTGGCTGCATGAGCAGTGGAATTGGTTATTTAGCTCATGTAATATATGGTGAGCATATTATCCAGTTGTTAGGGTTTCTCTTATGTGGGTAAATGAGTCGAATCACATTAATAGCACATCTGGGATACACAGAGAAATCGGTAGTTTGGTTTGTTCAATGGGTTCAAGAGTGATGTGAATACTCTTGGTATGTTGGCCCCTATTCCAATGTATACTTGAGCAGGTTAGGGCTATAGTGGTTGTACTTGTCCAGATCAGGTACGTTGGATGAGGAGTAGGTTGCCCTCGCCAAGACATTCCCTTTTGGACTACTCTTCTTCTTGAAACTTGCTCCCCTGGGTAGGGTCCTGTTGACCGCGGGGCCTGAGTTTGAGTCTGGGTGCCTCAGTTCAGTATTGTTGGAGTTGCTCTTAGGTTGGAGATTAGGTTAGTTAAAGAGAAGGTCACCTCTTCCAAGTGGTCTTATATGAAGGTTTCCAGACTGTCCTTCATCTAGATCTGTGCTCCCCTGAGGTAGCAGTGTCCTGTTATTAGTGAGGATTATGCTGTTCTGTTTCTGATATCCTTACTACAAAACGATGCTGAAAGACTACCTCTGGCATCTATTGGATATTCTTGATGCTCCTCTATCTCTGAGGCTTCCTTTCCTTGTCCAGGTAGATGGGATGTTGATATAAGCTTGGTTTGTTATAGTTAATCCTCAAGGGTTTCCCTTATCTTGTTGGGAGAAGGAAAATTGAATCTCTCCTTGAGATACCTTGCTGTCTTAACGATTCTTCTTCTCCTTGTCCATAAGGTTTCCTTGGTGGAATATGGTATAAATGCTTCATTGATGGAGAGTCTGATGGTTTTTTTGGAACAGAGAAGATTGAGGATGACCTGATCGAGGTGTGCAAGATTATGAGGGACATGGACAGAATGGATAAGGAGCTGCTGTTCCCCTTAGTTGAAGGATTAGTCACAAGGGGGCATAGGTTCCAGGTGAGGGGCAGGAAGTTTAGGGGAGATTGAGGAAAATCTTTTTTACCCAGAAGGTGGTGATCATCTAGAATGCACTGCTTGGGATGGTGGTAAAGGCAGGTTGCCTCATATCCTTCAAAAAACATCTGGATGAGGACTTGGAATGTCATAATATTCAAGGCTATAGGGCAAGTGCTGGTAGCTGGGATTAGGTAGGATTTCAGGAGTTTATGCCATATGGGTGCAGATTCGATAAGCTGAAGGGCCTCTTCTGTACTGTATGATTCGATGATTCTGATCAGCGTCTTTGCTATGGTCGAAGAGGAGGGAGGTTTGTCGTGTTGCAAGCCTCAGTGAGATATATGAATCCTTGGCTTATTGGTTTCTATACATGAGAACATATGCTGCCACATCACATCTTGTATTGATGGCAGCATCCTGATGTTCCCTTTTTCTGGGTTATTCTTTATTTGTTTGAAGGTCCTGGGATGCTGAGTTGGACCCCGGCCAGTTGTATATTAATCCATGAGGGATGCCATATATTGTAATTCCTGTATCTGTTATCTTGTGGAGGAGGGTGTGCACCATGGGAGCCATGTGCTCATAGTTTTACCCTGAGATTCTCCACTCTTTTTGATATCCTTTCTATATGAAAAGAGATGCCGACTACAACAATTAGTGATTGAGAATTACAATCATTTGTATGAATATTGCTTGTCTTTTCTGTATGATTATGTGAAATAATGGCCACTCTGCATTGTACTAGATTTTGGGAATTTGTCTTTTATGCCAAAAGTAAAATGAAAACTTTCAATAAGAACATCTTTGAAAAAAACAAATGAAAAAAAAATTATTAATGCTTCAAATATCTTACTGACGTCCATTTACTCCTTCAACCATTTAACTCTGCCTGCAATAACTTCTACTACTTCTGTCCTTCATAAGCATTCTGGTACCTTTTTGCGCAACTTTCAGCGTTGAAGGAATATTGAAGGTCAGCCACATTTCTGTGGATCTGGAGTTACATGTAGACCCACAATGGGCAAGGACTGCATTAGTGAATCAGTTGTGCTTTTACCATAATGCTTATCATTTCACTTTTAATTCCAGATGTTTTATTTTAATGCCACTATCTGCTGTGGGGGGATTCGAGCCCATGTCCCTGGAACATTATCCTGGACCTTTGGATTCCTAGTTTAGAGAAAATACCACTGCACCACACAATGCGTAATGAATGTCATTCTATACATTTGACGCCTTGCTTAAAAAGAAAGCTGACTGCTGAACACAAGCCACATTACCAGTGGCAAAATTAAATTTCTGATTCGACTGGAAAAAATGCCAGAACCACATAGCAGGGGAAAACTTGAAAGGTCACTGACAATTCAAACTGTGCAAGCATGCATTACTTCAAGCAGGCATAATAAGTGATTTCTAGATTAATAGATTTGCTGTTTTATTCTTATACAGCAAGGATATCACAAGTTTATGAGTAAGTATTTCTGATAACTGTACTGTATCTCAAATGGACATCATGAGTGGCACAGTCATTAGCATTGCTGCCTCACAGCACCAGGGACCCAGGTTCAATTCTGGCGTCAGCTGACTGTCTGTGTGGAATTTGCACATTCTCCACATGTTTGCATGGGTTTCCTCTGGGCGCTCCAGTTTTCTCCCTATGATCCAAAGAAGTGCAGGATAGGTTGATTGGCCATGATAAATTGCTCCTTGGTGTCAGGGGTCGTGGGGGGGTGGGGGAAATGGGGGTTTGAATGTGTGGGGTTACAAGGATAGAACAGTACTTGGGTGGGATTGTTATCGGTGTAGACTTGAGGGACCGGGTGGCCCCCTTCTGCACTGTAGATTCTATAATCATGTCAAACCTTAGCTATATTTTAATTGGTGTAGTTCTACTTATATAAATGACTGAAAGAAATCTAAGAAATTAAAACAAGATAAATTGTTTGTTGGCAATATGTCACATGAAATGAGGCCAGGATAATACTTGTTACAAACAGTTGAGTTCTTGATTGAAGTAATAACAAGATGTAAGTGCATCAGAAATAGGAGATGGAATAGACCACACAGTCAGTCGGGTCCTCTCAGTTATTCAGTATGCTTATAGGTTTTTGGGCTTGTGTTGCGCTTATGGCTAATCTTCTGCTTCAGCTCCATTTTCTCCTGCTCCCCCAAGAGACTAAAACCTGTCCATCCCAGCAACATGGGGAAATTTCAATTCCTTGTAAGTATAGGTCAACAGCCTATAGCAATTGGGTAGTCTCCTTGTATCATTAAAGATTATAATTTATTTATTACTTCACAGGTAGGCTTATATTAATATCGCAATGAAGTTACTTTGAAAATCCCCTAATCACCACATTCCAGCGGCTGTTTAGGTACACTGTGAGAGAATTTAGGCTGACAAATGTACCTAACCAGTGCGTCTTCCAGTTTTTTTTACAGGTAGATTTATTGTCAAACAAGAATTATGGTTTGCCTCTGAGAAAACAGATATTTATCAGTTCTGAAGAGGGTGTAGAAATTGAAAGGAATACAAATTATAATTGTTCGTCAAGACTGAAGACATTCTTGATTTGTACTATGTGCACAAAGAAACAAGTACAGACAATATCAAAGATCAGGCAGCATAGTGGCACCCTGGTTAGCATCGCTGCTTCACAGCGTTCGGGATTCAGGTTCAATTCCAGCCTTGGGTGACAGTGCGGAGTCTGTGCATTCTCCGTGAGTGTGTGTGCGTTTCCTCTAGGTGCTCTGGTTTCCTCCCACACTCCAAAGATTTAGAGGTTAGGTGGATTGGCCATGCTAAATTGCTCCTTCATGTCCTCAGATTTTAGGAGCGATGGAATAGCTATGGTAAATGTGTGAGGTTTCGAGGATCGAGTGGGGAGAGGGCCTGTGTAAGATACTTTTTAAGAGAGTCAGTACAGAATTGATACATTGAATGCCGTCCTTCTGCATTGTAGGGAATCTATATTTAATATTGAAAGTGTTGATGTTCATGATGTGCAATAATATATGCCTGTAATATGTTACATTAATTGATTTCTGGTATCATACCTCTATTGATAAACAATGCTATATCCCATTGGGAAAGGCATAGATGGATAAACGACAGAGACCACGTTTGTTTAGGAAAGGGGAGGTAGATGATTTTCAAGCCATCAATCACCTACCCCAAGTCCACCACCTTAAAAAAGCTCCTACATTTACTGCCTCTGATCACTAGGGCCAAATTTCCAATGTTGGTTTCTTCCTGGAGCCTCCCAAATAGTGGGTGAGTCCTGAGCTAGGGATCCTGATCTGAGGATTAGGGGTAAACCTTTTAGAACTGAGGTGAGGGGAAATTTCTTGCCAAGACAGTAGTGAATTGTGGAATTCACTACTACAGAATGTAATTGAGGCCAAAACATTGTCTGATTTCAAGAAGAAATTAGATATAGCTTTTGGGACTAAAAGAATCAAGGGGTATGGGAGGAAGTGGGCATCAGGATATTGAATTCGATGATCAGTCATGATCAAAATGAATGGCAGAGCTGGCTCAAAGGGCCAAATGGCTTACTCCGACAGTAGTTTCTTTGTTACCATGTAACTCTCACTGCAGCACACTCTCGATAATGCAGGAGGACCTAGGGCAGCAGCAGACAACATTGAGGTTTAAAGGCAGGTTGACTTGATTGAAACATCTGCACCATTTTTCATATATTGTACCATTCTTTGTTGTTATATCTATTTTCTTCAAATATTTTATATGATTATTATTGGAGGTGGAAGTGGGGTCACTGAATATTTTTAAGAAGGAGGTAGATAGATTCTTATGCGGCAAGGATATCAACGTTTATCAAGAATAGAAAGAAATGTGGAATTTGGAGCCAAAACAGAATAGCCAGAATTGTATTGAATGGCAAAGCAGGATTGAGAGACTACTTTGTCCCTATTTTGCATGTTTGAATGTATTGAATAATTGAAAGGGGATTTGGAAATACTAGTGTGGTTGATTAGTTGGGGGGGGTGGTGCATGGGAATGTCCTGTACAGGGTTTTATCTAGATGTTTAAAATAGTTAAACTGACATTAGAAATGCTTTTATTTTTCTTTCAGGGTAACAGTATCACACTAGCAGAACCATCGACTTAGTGAGTTAAATCACTTTGTCGAATGATTCCCAGCACATTGCTATTGTCCAGGCGAAGTTACTATTTTTAGTCAATTGCTGGTTAAGCCTTTACCTGGGAACTTTCCAGAGAGATTTCCCAAGACATCTTTGGAGCCCCTAAATCTGAGAGTAGGGAGCTAGATCCATTGTTTTCACATATAGAAGATGGCAGCACAGGAGATGGTGAAGAAGAAAAGTTAGAACTTCTAGATGAAGACATGAGCATCTTCCTATCTGATGTGGAAGTGCGACACAACTACAACCTAACATGTGGAAAAATGAAACTACTAAGGAATGTGCAGTCCATTGCCTGAAAGGGAGTAGCAAATTCAACACAACTAGTGGGTCAATGCAGGGCAAAAGCCATGATTAGATGAGTGCTGCCAGGGTGTGACAGATACATACATGCAAGTTAATTTCTGATACATTAAATCCTACTTTTTGAGTTAAAAATACAGAAATATTCCAAGATGTGTTGTTTCTGTTTACTAATTTTATGAGGTGTTCTGAAATGCAGTTGCCTTGGAAATGACTGACTTAGTTGTGCGTCATCTGTCACTTTCTGAGTTTAAAATTACAAAAAGGTAGATGGTGATTTTATTTACTCATTTTATGAGGTGTCGTAAAATATGGTTGCCTTGGAGATGGCTCTGAATTTTTCATAAGTATTATTTCCAATGAGAAGTCCCCCTGGGTTCAGGTTTTTGGCTGTTTCCAGCAGCCAGGAAAATCTGGACCATGTTTGTTTCAAAAAATATTCATTTTTCCCTTTAGGGAAAGTTAGTCCATTATGCCTGGGGCCATTTGTCAACTGGACAATGATGGGATGGGGAAGCTGTACATCAGAGATCTGATGGAACAGCAGGAGTTTGGGGTGGACACTTGGCTCCTCCTACCCCATGATAACTAGTGGTCTATCAGATGTGGCGATGAGCAAAGCTGATGTCATCAGCTGAGTATTAAACCATCAGGAGGAGAGTTCACTTCTGTAAAAGAAATTGTGAATATTTCCCTATGACAGATGCAAGGTGGCCATGGACACATGGGATGACAATAGAAGTGAGTTAGCTGAAGCATCTGAAGTTTAGGATGGAGCTGAGTGCATCACAGCAAAATGGCAAAACAGCTGCAGCAGAAAAGAACAGTGTTAAGAGGGTGAAATGTCTGATTTGAAGAGTCATTTTGGTGACACTTCAGTGATAATGTTAAATTTCATGGTTCTTGGGAATGGGAAGGCTGATGATACGATGGCTGCTGTAGTGGAGGGAGAGGCTCAGAACCTTCGGGAAGGGAGGAACGTGTTACTTTGGGAGCAGAAACTCTGCCATCTCCATGAGCACATTGGCAACGTCAGGCCCACGCTGGTGGTGATGAAAATGATGTGATTCTGCTTGAAAACTTAAATGAGGAAAAGGTTCAAGGGATTGAGACTTAGCAGGTAACTTCTAACTTGGTTCAACAAACTTTGACTGAAATAAAGATACATGTTAGACAGCATTTGCAAAGAAACAATGAGATTTTTCTTAGCAACATAATGAGTTTGCAGCAGAATGAAGTTCATAGACAGAATAGTGAGATTCATAACCTGAATAGTGAAGTTCATTGACAGCAGAATGAGGTTCATAGCCAACAGAATGAAGTTAATAGACAGAATGGTGGGATTCATAGACAACAGAATGAGGTTCATATCTATAATAGTGAAGTTCATAGCCAGCAGAATGAGGTTAATAGACAGTAGAATGAGGTTAATTGCCAGTACCTGTGGATTTTTCAGCAGCACAGTTAGGTTTTTAATCATTTTCTGACTCGAGTTGTACTACTATCCTTAATGTACTAGAGACTTTAACTTATTCAGCCATAGATGACGCACTTCATTGTTCCTGGGATAAATCTTTCTTGAATGTTATTAAATATCTGCTTAAAAACTTGCAAGTAAAATGTACTGCCTTTAAACATTATTTTCCAGTTTACCTCAGCCAGCTCTGCATTCTCATGGTTATTCTTACTTAGGTTTATTTAGTTTGGTGTCGAGGTCCATGTTCTATTACTGGAATTTCTCCTGGAGCTGTCAAACTGCAAACACAATACCAGAGGCTTCTTAATTTTTTTCTGAAACTATGCTGACTCTGGCAGCAGATCCTGGTCAAGAAGTTGCAATAAGTGTTTCAGAAACATTCTGGTGAAGGTTTTGCTGGATGATGGAGTGAACTGAAATTCCTCTATGATTATCACAAGATTGATGAGCTTCTTTCCAGTTGTATAGTCAATAACGAAAGCATCTTTTGAATCTTGCATGATGGTTTCTAGCTTCCACATAGACTGAAAGATTCCATTGAACTCCTTAACCAGGCATTAACTTGCACCCTTGTGGACCTTATACTCTCCTTGTGGGAGAGTATGAGTTCTTGGAGTTTTGCTTCTTGACAGGAGTTTGATTATGGTTTGTCGTTTCTAACAGTGTAGGAGGTCATCAAGACACTTGATGACAATCTGTAGTAGCTTGTTGATTGCTTCTTCGTTGATGGGTGAATGCCAATTGAGGATGCAATTCAAGTGTTCTGCCAAACTTTCTGGAATTCTTTTTTCTCTCTGTGAGCAATGTTGACCCAGTGGAACTGAGGATGGACAAACCATTAGACTAGGCACCATAGACAGATTTCAGAGCATTGTGGAAGCTCTCTGCAGGCTTTGTGGTCTGCGTATGCCTGAAGTCCATCCATTTTCTGATTCAGTCATATGTGATGCACAACTCTGAACAGTTCTGCAGATGACCTTTGATTCTTATGGGGCATCCAACCAATGAACAATGCAGTTAGCACTAGCTGGATACTGAAATCATTTTAAAGGACAGGTAAAAGGATCGAGGGATGTGGGTGGAAGACGGTGTCAGAATGTTGATTTTGATGATCAGCTATGACCAAAGTGAATGGTGAAGCAGGCTTAAAGGGCTGAATGGCTTTTTCCTGCATCTAGTTTCTATGTTTCTATGTGTTTTTTATTCATTCGTGGGAAATGAGCACCACTAGCTAGCCAACAGTTATTGCCCATTCCTAGTTGCCCTTGAGAAAGTGGTAATGATCTGCCTTCTTGAATTGCTGCAGTCCAGATGCTGGGGATTGACACACAATGCTGTTAGCGAGAGAATTCTAGGATTTTGACCTAGCCACTGCGAAGGAATGACAATATATTTCCAAACCAGGACGGTGAGTGACTTGGAGTGGAACTTGCAGGTAGTGTGTTCCCATGTATTTGTTGCCATTGTCATTTTACATGGAAGTGATCATGTATTTGGAAGGTCTAAGGATCTTTGGTGACTTGTTGCAATGTGTCTTTTAGATGGTACACACCACTGCTGCTGAGTATCGGTAGTGGAGGGAGTGGATGTTTGTAGATGTGATGCCAATCAAGTAGGCTGCTTTGTCCTGGATGGCATAAAGTTTCTTGAGTGTTGTTAGAGTTGCACCAATCCAGGCAAGTGGAGAGTATGTCATCATATTCCTGACTTGTGCCTTGTAGATGGTGGACAGGCATTGAAGAGTCAAGAGGTAAGTTATTTTCCATAATATTCCTAGCCTTTGACCTGCTCTTCTAGCTACTGTGTTTATTGGGCAAGTCCAACTGACTTTCTGATAATCCCAAGGATGTTGACAGTGCGGGTTTACTGATGGTAACATCATTGAATGTCAAGGGGTGGTGATTAGATTATCTCTTATCGATGATTGTCATTGCTTGACATTTGTGTGACATGAATGTTACTTGCCACTTGCCAGTCCAAGCCTGGATATTGTGCAGAAATTATTGCATTTGAACACAAACTGTTTCAGTGACTGAGGAGTCGTCGCAAATGGTGCTGATCATTGTGCAATCATTGCCGAACATCCCCACTTCTAAACTTATGATGGAGGAAAGGTCATTGATAAAGCAGCTGAAAATGGCTGGGTCTAGGATACTACCCAGAGGAAATCTTGCAGAGATGTCCTGAAACTGAGATGACTGATCGTCCTCAGTCACAACCATCTTCCTATGTACCAGATACGACTCCAAATAACACAAAGCTGGTGTACTGCAATAGACGCGGGTTAATCATGTATCACAATCCTTGTGACAACCAAATTTAGCCCCTTCAGGCTTCAATGAAGCTTTTTCAGTCTCAATAGTTGACCCAGACTTCTTGTTTTGTGTAATATCACAGATTCTCTACACAGGGCAGCACAGTGAATCAGCCATCCCATGACTACCTGTTCTTGCTCAAAAGCTTACCGAAACTCTGTGGGCAACCAATATAATGATCAGCAAGTGCCATTCCTTCACAGCTGACCACAAAATCTGTGCCATTATGTTTTGATTAATGCATAGTTCTTTCTCTGATCCTGAAAGAAAATGCAGAAAGAGATTTGTCACTTGAACATTTGTAATATATGCTCATAATTATCACTGTTACAACAAGTTGTTCCCTGTATTCTGTTTGATTCTAATATATAGGATGCAAACGATTCACATTCAAGTTTGGAATCTTATTTTGACCGCATGTGTTTTGTCAGAACAATTTGCCAAATTTGCTAAAATATTTACAAAATGTAAGAAATATGATACATGTCCTGTGCAGTTAATATGCACAATGGTTTTCTGTCTCACTTACTAATGCCATTTTTGTAAACAAATAAAAGACAAAAATGATGAAAATAGGCTGCGTTTATTTATGAACCCAATAAACTGCACTGAAAATGGACACTGTGTAAGTGAAAATGCATCTGAGTTTCATTCCAACTCATTCTGAAAAATATTAATTAATGGTCTACTGTTGGGGAATTAGTTATGATGGGCTGTTGCACTAAAAAAAATGGTACATTATCTACATGTTTGCTGGAAAAGTGTTCCTTATTTTTAACCAAAACTTCCCTAAGAAAAATTAATTTTGTACAATTGCATTTTTAATACAAAAAAAATTCAAGAAAGAAATTGCAGTTGTACGCTTCCGCTCATATCATTTTCATAGTGCTTTGATGAACTGGCAACTAGGTAATGGACCCAAATCTTAGTCTGGGACTTGAACTCACAATTTTCTGACACAGAACTGAGCGCACTATTATTGAACAAAGCTAGCACTTACATATGATTAAAAACAATGAATGATCATGGCTCAACTTGTTACTCATTACCATTTTGTACCAGTAAAAATTGGTAAAATTTTATATACCTTATAATTTCTCAAATTAAAATCATAGACTGACTTAATTAGTTGTAAAAGTTTTAAGAAAAATTTCAGCAATCCTTAAGAAATTTTGTGTAAAAACAGAAATGGATGATTGCTCCTTAATAGTGCTCAACTATTGAAGAATTGCACATGATTTTACAAGATTATATTTTAATTATATCTATAACTTCCTTTCATGTTTGAATACTTATTTGGGGCAGCATGGTGGCACAGTGGTTAGCACAGCTGCCTCACAGCGCCATGGACCTGGGTTCAATTTCAAACTTGGATCACACTCTTCTGCATGCGTTTCGTCCGAGTGTTCCTGTTTCTTCCCACAGTCCAAAAGATACTCTGGTGCTGTTACGTGCACTGGCCATCTCCCTTGGTGTACTTTAACCGAGGTGCCAAAGTGTGGCGACTAGGGGATTTTCACAGTAACTTCATTGTCGTGTTAATGTAAGCCTACTTGTGCAAGCAATAAATCAACTTAAACTTATCAAAATTGATGTCTTCTTTTGATATTACTATGATTATAAATATAGTAAAACCATAACTAATCGATGTTTTTAAAATAAAAATTATGATTCACTGTTATACATTCTGTGAGGATCTGGTCAAAATGGAAGTTGCAGAATCTGTCAAACTTAAACTAATTCTTGCATGCCTCGTCGAAAGTTAGCATAGCTCCAGACCTGAAGCAAACTCACATGGCACCACCTCCAATGAGAAACAGTTCAAGGAGCCTAAGTAAGCCTTATATTTCAATGCTAATGCTGCTCTAGTTTCCAAAAGATAGTTTATCCCTATCACTTAGTGTTCTGCATAGTATTTCACTGGACAATGTAAGAAGAAACAAAACAAAGTGCTTAGCATGATGCCCACACCAGCAAATCTATTAAAATATATCCTCAAACTTTAAAACAGTTCATGAAAGTTTGTAGTAATTGTGGCATTAAAATATTTCAGTTTGTAATTTAACTTCAACCCCTTGGAGGAAAGAAACAAAAACAGATGGGCCCCTTCAATGTGGTTGCACAGCACACCAGTAAACATTAACAAAACAGAACAGATGCCAAAGGCCACACAGCTATGAGCTGTAAATTCACAGTCCAGTGCAGATCATGTCCAGAGGCATATCATAGTAGGGTGAAGAAATGATTCATAATTTCAAATTAACTATCTCAGTGCCAGTTTCTCATCTGGTTTTCAGCAATGGGCTAATGTATCTTCTTATAATACTGTGCAGCGCTAAAAGATAAGAGTGGACAATTTAGTTATAGCTAATAGTGCAAAGGTTATTCATAATTTTAACAATTTCAGTGCATCTCTGCTATAAACTGTGTATAAAATTGGATTCTGATAGAGAGACGTGAATATTTTTGATTTGATTTGATTTATCATTGTCTCGTGTTAGCATACAGTGAAAAATATTGTTTCTTGCATGCTTTAGACAAAGCATACCGTTCGTAGATAAGGAAATGAGAGGGTGCAAAATGTTGTGTTACAGTCATAGCTAGGGTGTAGAGAAAGATCAACTTAATGCAAAGTAGGTCCATTCAAATGTCTGATAGCATCAAGGAAGAGGCTGTTTTTGAGTCGGTTGGTATGTGACCTCAGACTTTCATATCTTTTTCCCGACAGAAGAAGGTAGAAGAGAGAATGTCTAGGGTGCAAGGAGTCCTTAATTATGCTGGCCACTTTGTTGAAGCAGTGGGAAGTGTAGACAGAGTCAATGGATGGGAGGCTGGTTTGCGTGATGAATTGGGCTATATTAATAACCAAATATCTTAGCATAAAATGTGTCAAAAAGAGAATTTCTAATGTTAAATGTGTCCAATAGTTACAATTACAAGTTCTAAATATACATTTTCACCAAATACTTTCTGTGATAAAATATTATATAATTTTTTTTTCCACTAATACTCAAAAATTCAAGATTATTGTCATTAAGTAGCAAAACCTGCTTTTATTCCCATTGCAATCATTTGCAATCAAAGTTAGAAGATGTTTTTTGTTGCCCACAGAATAAATCAACTTTATTCTTTAGCTGTAACATAGAACGTCTGCATTCCATGGTTGTCTGAGTGATCTGTATGTTGATTGGCATGTTGATTAGCTTGTTGATAGGAATTAATACTTCAATTTAGGATGCTAAACTTTGAAGACAATAGGATCCTTCACTAGTAAATCATAAAATCATAGAATCTCTATAATGCACATGGAGGCTATTCGGCCCAAGGAACCTGTGCCAACAACAATCCTACTTTATTCCCATAACCCCACATATATATACTAATCCCCAAGACACTAGAGGTCAATTTCACATGACCAATCAACTTAATCTGCACATCTTGCCTTAGGACACTTATAAGCTTGTCAACAAGATTAAATATTCTTTAAATATATGAATTTTGAGCCACTATTACTAAAGTTCACGATTCATTTTTCTCACATTTTCAAATTTCACACATGCAGAACCAAATCTGAAACATTCCAAAATTGAAGTGGTCCATTGGAAATCAGGAATGCATATTTTTCTGGCTTCTCAATAGTCAGAAGTTTAATCCTCCAAAACCAAAGCAGAAACCAAAGAAAATGTAGGGGTGAAGCTTTTCCTTCATTCAATGTAAGAGGATATCAGGCAGAGTGGAAAATGAGCCATCAATTCACGACTGTTCATCTTATACTGTTGCCCACAACCAATTGCACTGCCTGAACTCTCATTTACTGATGCAGTTGCAGGTTTAGCATCTGATTAATTCATTGTAGTATAGGGAAATGGAGACATGCAACCTGCACGGTGGCACAGTGGTTAGCATTGCTGCCTCACCCAGGTTCAATTTGGACCTCGGGTCACTTTCTGTGTTAAGTTTGTACATTCTCCTTGTGCCTTTGTGAATTCCAGTCTCCTCCCACAGTCTAAAAGATGTGTGGGTTAGTCTGATTGATCACGCTAAATTGATCCTAGTGTCGGGGATTAGCAGGGTAAATACATGGGGTTATAGGAATAGGGTTTGGGTAGGATTGTGGTCGGTGCAGACTCAATAGGCCAAATGGCCTCCTTCTGCATTGTTGGGGTTCTATGATTCGATGAACTATGTTCATAATCCATCTCACTTGATCCCTATCAGTTTATTAGTAATGAATATGAATCGATGGTCTCAGAATCAGAGCTTTAGAAACAGCGCAGAAGAATGCCATAATGTTTGTACAAGACATTTGAAAGAATAGTCATATATAGTCCCACATTCCTGCTTTTTATCCATTCCTGTGTGAGAATTTCATCCTCAAGTATCTGTAAAACTCGAATCATAGAATCCCTACAATACAGAAGAAGGCCATTCGACCCATTGTCTCTGCGCGGACCACAATCCCACAGAGGCCCTACCCCCATGTATATTTTACCCATTATTCCCTCTAACCTACACTTCTCAGGACACTAAGGGCCAATTTAGCATGGCCAATCAATCAACCTAACCTGCACATTTTTAGACTGTGGGAGGAAATCGGAGCACCCGGAGGAAACCTACGCAGACACGAGGAGAATGTGCAACTCCACACAGACAGTGACCCAAGCCAGGAATTGAACTCAGGTCCCTGGATCTGCGTAGCAGCTGTATTAATCACTGTGCTACAGTGCCACCCCAAACTCCTTTTTAAAATTATTTAAGGATCAGCATCCAACATCTTTTTAGGTGGAGTGTCCCTAATCATAATAACTCCGGTTGAAAATGTTTTTCCTTTTTTCCCCTCAAGACTTTCTATCAATGATTTAAAAACTGTTCATTCATCACTCAACAAAGGGCAGAGTTTTTCTCTACCTACTTGATCAATAGCTCTCATCATCTTCAAAGCCTCTGTAAGTTCACCTCTTCTTCAATTTCAAGGCGAACAGTTATAATGTTTCCAATCTCTTTTTATACCTGATGTTATCTCTGGTAACAAGGTAGTAAACCTTTTCAATGCTTTTTCTAAGTCATATATCTCTTTTCCGAAGTATAATGCCAATGTTGTCCACAAAATCTCAGTCATGGCTAACTAATGATTGATAAGGTTCCAGGTTGATCTCTTTATTTTTATATTCTATGCCTTCATTTAGAAACATATGTAACCCATACACTTTCATAACCACCTAATCAACTAACCATGCTACCATTAAGGATTTGTGAATGTAAGAAGCAAATTCTCTCTGCTCACATACACTTTGCAAAATCAGGCCATTCATTGTATCTGATCTTCTCAAACTACATCGCTTCACACTTCTCCACTTTGATCTCTATATGCCATACTTCTCATTATGTCTATGTTACTTTGAAGCCTATAGTCATCCACATCACTACTTTGTCAAGTTGCATATCATCTACAAACTTTATAACTATGACATTGCTCCCTAATTCAAGTTTGGATCATTACTAAAAATTGAAGAGTAGGGGGCCCAAAATTGACTCTTGGGGAATATTACTGCAAACTATGTCCCAATCTGAAAAATATTCATTCTCTAACATCAGCCTTGGCTTCCTGTCACAATTTTGTATTGATGTCATCTTCCATCTTCATGATAATCTTTCTGCTTGACGCTTTGTCAAATCCTTTCTGAAAATTTCTATGTACCTCTATGCATGACTTTGAAGATTTTCCTCACCAAAATGTTAAATCAAGTCAGTTAGGTTTTAGCCCTCCTTGCTCAGTCCATGCTTTTCAAAATAAAAATTTATTTTGTTTCCAATAATGCGTATTGAAAGATTCTGATGAATACTTCTTCCAGCAACAATTGAAACATTCCATCTGGAACAGCTTTAGGTAATGCTGTCTTTTTAGCATATTTTCATTATTATTCTCCTATTCTTAACATTGTTCTCCACTTTAGTGTAGCTATCACTTCACCAGTCTTTCGTGTGGAGAGAGAGATTTTACTGCATTTTTCTTTATTGGATTTTACTGTATGCACGGACGAGCCTTGAAAAATCCCTCCAAAAACAAGAGTTGACTTGTATGCCAAGTATAAAGTGAACCACTGGCAGAGCGGTCACTATCTTTGCCATTCACCATGTGGGGTTGGCTCTGTGTGGGCATGTCTTAAATGCCCACACATTTTTGTGAAACAGTACACACCCCAGTTACAGGGTTCTGGTGAGTGAAACATCCATTTGTGAGGTGAAAAATTGACGCTAAGGCCAGAATTTTACTGGCCTGCCCGCCATGGGAATCGGAGCGGGTGAGAGAAGGAGCATGGGAAGGTCCATTAACCTTGGGTGGGACTTTATGCTTTCGGGACAAGCAAGGTCATAAAATCCCGCCCTAAGTGACAATGCAAGTATAGCGTGTCATGGGTAACAGGCTGGGGGGGTGGTCAACTATAAGATTGACTATTTGCAAAACATGTTTTTGATGCGAAAGTAGTGGTGTAATCTTATAGGCTGTGCCAACTTGTATAATGCAATCTACTCAAGTCATTTAATACTTCAACCATGCGCACTGCCTCTATAGAATGTTTTCCTTGAATCCTCAATAGGCTCAACTTTTTCCCTTGCTAACTTTCTATATTTTATAGCTGAAATTTTCCAACCGTTCATACCAGCAGGATTCTTCCATCCTGCTGCAGTGAATGGAGATTTGGCTAGCTGCTGGGACCATGGCGTAAACAGCCAGTTAAGATTGCACCCAATATGTTTAGAACATTTTTTGGATTCAGTTTAATTTAGCAAGCTCATCTTTTTTCATAACCTTTCTTGGACACCCAGGTTGATGTTTACTATTTTCTCCTGTGCTTCTCATATTTTTTGTGGTTAGTAACCGAGGCCAAGATTCTCCCAAAAAAATTCAAAGTTCCCATTTCGCATGAAAATGGGAGTACATCCGGCTGATTTGTTTTAGTATGATTTTCAGAAAGAATCTCCGACACTCTGTGCATCACAGACAGCCCTAGCGGGATTCACTCTGGAAATCTGTGTGGGGCTCTTTCACACCTGAGAGACTAGAGCATTGCGCTGAGCAGACCACTGCACATGTGTCAGAGCAAAGATTACCAGCCTCCCGATCGGCTGACCAGGTTCCCTACTGCCGGTCTTGCAGAGCTCCACACCCACTGATCACTGGCCTCCCAGAGCTCCCTGGGCAAGCTCCGATATTCCCCCCCCCCGCCCCGACTAGTCCCGATCTCCCAACACACACCCCCATCTGGTTAGCCCTAATCTCCTGATCCTCCCACCCATCTCAGGCAGCCCCCATCTCCAGACACAACCTCTGGCAGTCTAGACCCTCCCTCACCCACCCATCGCCAACCCCAACCCTCCCCCTGTCTGTATGGCCAGGCCTGATCGGGTTCCTCTACCTGCAATCCTGAATGCAGTGGCAGTGGGAACCCCACCCCAACTGATCAGTCCCCAAAAGGCCCTATCGCCTCTGGGCCCACTCGTCTGACCCTGTCCCCTTAGCATTGCCCAATGTCCAGTGGCAGTCCCAGTTTTCCCCTTGGGCAGTGCCAGGGTGGCAGGCTGGCACTGCCAGGTTGGAATTGCGCAAGAGGCAACTCCCCTCCTTACTCCTGACTTCCTGTGGGGGCCACAATGGCCTCTCTTCACTCCAGCAGGGTCAGGCACCTGTTTCCTATTAGTGGGAAGTAATTGTAAATCCCACTGGAATGAACCACTCTCAGTGGGCAGAGAGACTTTAGTCACAGGCCTGCTAATGAAATGGAAATCTGGGTTTCCATATGTTAATCAACACCACACTAATTTCCAGATGGGGCAGATTACTCTGAAAATCTTTGGCTCAGAGATGCACAGAGGCCCGGGCGCCCAGTGGGAAGGCAACAAAATAGCCCCCACTGATGTCTCCTAGCCCACTGCACTGCTGGGAGAATAACTTGCTCCCACTGTTTGTTACAAGTATTTTTCTGTGTGTACTGATTATGCATACCAGCAGTATTAATCTGTACTAAATCTGTACTAAATTAATGCAAACTACTTGGAGCGGCTCCAGGGACCTGGGTTCGATTTCCTGACTCAGGTCACTGTCTGTGTGGAGTTAGCACATTCTCCTCGTGTTTGCTTGGGTTTCCTCCAGGTGCTCCGGTTTCCTCCCACAGTCCAAAGATTTGCAGATTAGGTTGATTGGTTGTGCTAAAAATTGCCTCTTAGTGTTCTGGGATGCATAATTTAGAGAGATTAGTGGGTAAATATGTAAGGATATGGGAATAGGGCCTGGGTGGGATTATGGTCAGTGCAGACTTGATGGGCCAAATGCCTTTTTCTGCACTGCAGGATTCTATGATACTATTCCAGGTAGGAGAATTCATCCTAAAATGTTATAACATCAATGCCACTTGCCCTAAAATGGATTAAAATCACTGCCTTTTTGACTTACATTCTATTGTGCTGAATTTTTGACTACTAGATATGGGCAGTATGGAACTAATTCCTTTTATTAGGAACAAATCAGAAACTCCAAGGTATATTATGAAGTTATATAATGAAGTTAGCATTAGTCCTTTATTTTGGCATGACTGTAAGCATCAGATATGATTTGATTGACCCACTGGGTAGCTTTTATTAAAACAAACAATATTTAACAACAGAATTAAAATATAAGAAAAAGAATTAGCATAACTTTTATCAGTTGCAATATGTACACATGACAAGGTATAATTATTAACAGCTAACTATCTCTATAGCTCCAATTTAAGCAGTAACCACACAGGCACAAATCTCTCTTTAGACGAAGTTAACACAATGAAAACATATAGGCACATGTGGATGCTAGATTTCCAGTCTTTTAATCCCTCTGAAAAAATACAAAAAGATTTGTCTTCTGACTCCCATACAGCAGGCTCCAGAGAAAGAAAACAGTAGAACCTCAGATAAAGTGAACCATTTTCAGTCTCCAAATCAAGAGTAAGACAGAGGCACAGAAACAGCCACCTCTCTCTACAGTTCCCAAGCAGCAACTGAGCTTATTTCTCTGCATAAGCCTAATCACATGATTTTTCTGTCAAGCAACCTAAACAAGCCCTACTCTGAAAAATTCCAGGGGAAACATTAAAATAACATAACTGCATTAGTCAATATTAAAGCAAACATTCCATGCAATTAGGAGCAATTATGCTTCTGCAGCATTAACCTGTATGTACCTGGTTTTAGAGAAAGTGACACTGATAAATAAAACTGACTCCTAAAAAACAATCTTGCACAAGAAACATAACACAAATACATTTATTAAAGGCACACCTTTTAGTTTAGTTCTGAAGACAAAGTCATACGTAATGTAATGTAGATCATAAATTGATCATATCAAAGGAAATAATGCATTAACTTTTGTGATTCTAAGCACAACAATGAGGAACTTAATTACATAGCCTCCCATTGGCTTAGTGAATATAGTCAGTGAGTAGCTAAATTCGATCCCCAATCTGTACTGAATTAATTAGATGAAGTCACAAGGAGAGTATTAAAATCAACCTACATGGGCGCAGTTTTATGGCCAGTCACAGAGGAGATGGGGCTGAAAAATGTGGTGAACCATTCAAAAATCCATTAACTTCAGCGAGAGAGGAAAATTCTGCTAGCGGAAAATTCCACTCTGTAATTTTAAGGTCGAGAGGCACAGTTAGCCAGGAATCCTGTATCAGACCGTGAGCTATTGGCAGCAGCTCTTCCTCGAACCATTCATATATGGATGTCAGATTAATATAGGATAAGCCTCTTTTGATCTCCACTAACCAACAAGCCACTTGAGACAGTTAAAAATCAGGTAACTGAAATATTAGGTAATCAACATCAAGGAAGAGGCAAGAAAATGTAGAGAAAATAAACACATTATCACTCTTAACTATCAGGGGATATTCACTAATGATGGCTTAATGTTCAACAACATTCACAATTTCTCAATTACTGAATCAGTGCAAATGCAGCAAGACTTGGATGATATCCAGGCTTGAGCTGACAAATAACAATCAATATTTGTGCCAGGTAATAACCATCTCTAACAAGAGATATCTAATCATCTCTCTTTGACATTCAATGCCAGTGCCTCAATGAATCCACAATTATCAACATCGTGGGGATGTTCACTGACCAGAAATGCAGCTGGACTAACCATATAAATTTGGCTACAATATGCGGGAAGTAGCTTTTCTCCTGACTCCTCAAAGCCTGTACACATCTACAAGGCACATGCCAGGAATGCAGTGGAGTATCACTTATCTGGGCGAATACAGTTCCAACACTCAAAAAGCTCGACACCATCCAGAACAAAGCACTTTGCTTGTTTGGCATCATATCCACAAACATATACTCCCTCCACCACCAATGCACAGTGGCAATCGTGTGTACCATCTACATGATGCATTTCAGGAACTCATCAAGCCTCCTTATACAGCACATTCCAAATCTACGACCACTGCTGCCTAATTTGACAAGGGCAGCAGATACATGGGAGCTCTGTCACCTGGAAGTTCACTTCCAAGCCACACATCAATCTGTCAAGGAAATACATCACCGTTCCTTCACTGTTCCTGTGTCAAAATCTGAGAACTCCTTCCCTAACAGCACTGTGGGTGTACATACATCACCTGCTGCTGTTCAGGAAGGCAGCTTGTTACCACCTTCTCAAGGGCAATTAAGAATGGGCAATAAATGCTGGCTGTACACACCCCATTAATGGATATAAAAAAAGATTCTGCCTACATGAACTTTGAATTCTTCAGCAGGTTTAAGTATTTCTGCTAAGTTATTTTAATGAATGTAGATGTTTAATCAGTTCAACTATTTGGAAAGCAGTCGCCTGATTCATATCAGCCACAACATTGATCTAAATAGGGGTAAGCAATGACATGTATGTTATTATTGGTCTGGGGGAAGGGGCAAAAGATCTGGTAACTGCCCCACTAACTCAGCCTGGAAAGTAAACAGGAAAAACATCAGGCAGAGCGGTAGTGAGCAACTGGTAGTGAATAGGGAAGATTTTGTGGGCACAGAGAGCCTAAGTAGGCTTTTGCAGCATTCTGAAAGCAGACTCCTGCTGTTCCTTCTCGAAATACTGGATAATCGACACTTGACACCACTGGTGTGACTTGCATGATGTCTACTGTAACCACTGGTACTTCAAAACTATGCTGGTGTCTTACACTCATTATAAGACCTTTATTTAAATATTTAGATAAGGCTGCTGCTCATTTTGAATGGGAGTGCTGCCAATACAGCCACCAGTGGGTGGTAAAGGATAAAAGATAATCTACCTAGAGTCCATTTTACCTTGTGAACAAAATGGTGGGCAAACAAAAGTCAATCCCCTGCCCCATTCTTTGGCCAGTAGTTTCTATGCTATTAACAAATACCAAACCAAATTAGAGGATCTCTACAGTGCAAAAGAAGGCCATTTGGCCCATCAAGCCAACAAAACATCTGGGATATCATTGTTTAGATTTCAAACCTTTCCTTACATTAAACCAAATTGCAAAATATGTGGAGGGCAATAATTTCAAGTTTCCCTTCTGGGAATTGGAATAACTCAACATTTACCATCGGTTGGGTCCTTAACAGTATCAATTTGAAAGAAAAAATGTATAATTCTGCAAACATGAGTTGCAGGCCAGAAGTTTGGGCAGAATAGTAAAGAACATCAAAGATCGACTAAAAGATTAGGAAGAAGGGAGAAACTAGAGTAAGAGAGAAAATTGGCTAGAAATATGAAAAGAGACAGTAAGATGTTTTCCACATATTTGAAAGGGAAAATGATAAGTAAAATTAGCATTGGTACGGTAGAGTGCGAGTCTGTAAAATTAATAATACAACATAAGGAAATGGTGGATAAATTGAACAAGATATTTTGTATCAGCAAAGTGGAAATCATGGTGGCACAGTGTTTCGCATTGCTGCCTCACAGCACTGGGACTCCATGTTTGCTTCCCGGCTTGGGTCTGCGTGGCGTTTATGCATTCTCTCTGTGTCCGTGTGGGTTTCCTCCGGGTGCTCCCGTTTCCTCCCATATTCCGAAGGTGTGCGAGTTAGATGGACTGGCCGTGCTAAATTGCTCCTTAGTATCATGGAGACTAGTGAGGGTAAACACATTGGGATATGAGTGTTGGGTCTGGGTGGGATTGTGGTCAGTGCAGACTCCATGGGCTGAATGGCCTCCTTCTGCACTGTAGAATTCTGTAATTCTGTGTGTCTGGCTTCATTGTAGAAGATAGAAACAATATCCTACAAATAATTGTGAATCAGAAGATGAAAGGGAGAGAGAAGCTTAAAACAATTATTATTACCACCATGGAAAAGGCACAAAGAAATTTATCAGAACTAAATGCTCACAGGTCCCCAATTCCTGATGGACCTTATCTTAGAATCTTAAAAGAAGTAGTTGCTGAGACAGTTGATGCATTGGTTTTAATTTCCCCAAAATCCCAAGAATCTGCCAAGGTCCCATTAGATTGGAAAATACCAAATTTGACTCCTCTATTCAAAAAATGAGGGAAACATGAAACACAAAATTATAGTCCAGTTAGCTTAACATTTGACATAGGGAACTTGCTGGAATCTATTATTGTAGAGGTCGTAGCATGAATTTAGAAAATCTCAATCCAATTAGGCAGAGTCAACATGATTTTGTGAAAAGGAAATTCTATTTAACTAATTTATTGGAGTTCAATATGGATAAAGGGGAATCATTGGATGTACTGTACTGAGATTTCAAGATGGCATTTGACAACATGTCATATCAGAGCGAACTATGGGATAATATATTAGTATAAATAGAGGGGGAATTTCTACTCCCATTTTCAGGGGGCAGCAGAAGAGTAGGAAATCCTGACACTGCTCCTGGAATTACCCCCTGCCACAGTGCCAGACCGAAGTGTCCAGGCAGGTCCAAGAGTCTGTACCAAGGGTTGTGACATATCGGGGGAGAGGGGTGTTGCATGGGTGGGTATTCTGTTGGGTGGTGGGGGAGAGTGGGGAATAATCCATTATGTAGGTATTCCATATGATGGGCTCTTTGGGATGTTCCATGATGGGGGATTATTGCTGGAGAGGGGATGGGGTTCAATCGGGGGAGGTTCCATGAAGGAGTATCCCGCCTTTTAAAAATTGCATCCCGATCCTATATCAACTAAGTTGCTGGAGTGGCAGGTTCAATCACAGGCTGCCACACCGGTGTGACATCATGGGACTTGTCCCTTAATTTTTTTTAACTAAGACCATAAAAATACTGTGGAAGAAGTCACCCTTGAACCATTTTTCCTGCCCATTCTGCCTAAAAATGAGAAAATACTCCCAGAGTGTTTAGTAGCTAACAGGCACAAGTGTGTGGTAGATTGTGATGAGTGAAGTAACACTGGGATCAGTCCTGGGGCTTCAGCTCGTTACAATTTATATCAATGATTTGAGTGAAGGGGCTGAATATATAGTTGCTAAATTTGATATAGACACAAAGATGGGTAGGAAAGTAAGTTGTAAAAAGGACATAAGGGGTAAAATTTTCAGTTTCCATTTGCCCCAAAACCAGAAAATCCCACCTAGATCAACAGACCTTTGCATGGTCTGCCCCCTATCCCCGCCACCTGCTACAATTCACACGGCAGGCAGCACAGGAAAATTCCTCCCAAGGAGTCTGCAAAGGGACATACATAGATAAGAGAGCAGGCAAAGATTTGATGGATGGAGTATAATTTGGGAAAATGTGAACTTGTCCACTTAGGCAGGAAGAATAGAAAAGCAGCATAATATCTAAATGGAGAGAGATTTCAGAACTCTGCAGTGCAGAGGGATTTAGGTGTCCCAGTACAAGAATCACAAACGTTAGTTTGCAGGCACAGCAAGTCATTAGGAATCCAAATACAATACCATTTATTGCCAGGGGTGTGGGATAAAAAAGTAGGGATGTTTTGCAACAATTGTGAGGCCGTATCTGGAGTAATGTTTTGGTCTCCTTGTTGAAGAAATAATACACTTGTGTTAGAAGCAGTTCCGAGAAGATTCACTCGGCTGATACTTGGGATGATGGGATTATCAAATAAGGAGAGGTTGGACAGGCTGGGTCTGTATCCACTGGAGTTTAGAAGAATTGAAAGATAACCTTATTGAAACACATATGATCATGAGGTGACTTGATAATGTGTATGCTGAAAGGATGTTTTCCCTTGTGGGCAGAGGCAGACTTACAATGATACACATCAAGCCCAGGCACAAGGCCGCAACCAATGGGGAGCGGGGTGTGCATTGGTGGATGCATGCTGGTTGGTGGCTTTGGTATACCGATCAGAGCCAGAGAACTTTGAATTTGCTGACAGGCTCAAGAAATGCAAATAAGCCCATCAGCAGCCAATGCAGAATAACATCCTGCTCTGAGTGGTGGAGTGTTTTCAGGGATCTAATGAAACAGAGTAGCCTGGGCCTACAGTGAACCTACCTGTGGTATGCAATCAAGGAGGAGCAACGGGAGGCTGTCATAGGGAGTAGGGGGGTGACTCAACCAGGCCAGACAAAGCTGAGAAGGCTGGTGAGCAATAACCTGAGGGTGAAGGTGAGGAGGCCAGCCAAGCATCAGGTGAGGCAGCCAATGAGTGAGCCAGCACATTTCCTGAGGTCAAACCGAGGTGAGGTGTGAAGGCCAAGGAAGCCCCAGCAGTCATCAAGAGAAGCAATGGGGTGACTTGACTAGGCTAGCAGCAGGGCTGAGGAGGACTGGTAGAGAATGAACCAAAAGCGAAGGCAAGGCGAAGCAAAGAGGTCATGCAACTGTTGAGGTAGTTAATGAATGAGCGTGCACATTTCCCGAGTTTGCTGTTGGGTAGAATTGAGATGCGAGATGAGAAGAGGCACCGGCAGTCATCAAGGGGGGCAGCAGGGAGATCCAACCAGGTCAAGAGGGCTGAGTAACAAGCCGAGGGCAAGCTGAGGAGGCCCAGGTAGCCAGGCAAGCAGCCAATGAGCCAGCAGAAGAGAAATGTTATTGAGTGAGCAGGAGAAATTTGAACCTCAGCCAGAGTTGAGGAAAACAGTACAACCGAGGGCGAGACCAAGACCATACCATAGCCAGTGAACCTGTACGACAGTGAGGCCATCAGGTGAGCAAGGAAAACCTGAACTCCAAGGCTGAGGAGAGAAAAGAAAGCCTGCCCTTACGGAAAATTAATTCATTAAAATTGAGAAAAATCAAACAATATGATCTGAAAAGAAAAAAGTTATCTAAATTGACATGGATTGCAAACAATTGATGAAGCAAGAAAATCTCAAAAAAATGTCCCTCATTTCTTGTTTAAGTTCTGTTTTAAATGGGACCACTATTTGCTAGGAGTGAAGGATACATGTGGTGCAATGGGAGAGCCCCAGCACGGAGGCAGAGTGCTGGCTCCTTGAGGTAAAAATCCATTTCTGCTTGTGGGAGAGACTAGAAGTAGGGGACACTGTTAAATGGTCTTCCATTCAAGATGCTGATTAGAAGATTTTTTTTTCTCTCAGAAGTCACAAGTCTTTGGAAATTTTTTCCCCAAATGGTCAATTAATATTTTTAATACGTTTGTATTTTCATAATGACATACAGAGGAATCTGGGCGTACAGATCCATGGGTTCTGAAAGTGAAAACACAAGTGGATAAGGTGGTCAAGAAGACATACAGCATGCTTGCTTTCATCAGCCAGGGCATCAAGTATAAAAGTTGATAACTTATAATACTTTAATTAGGCCATGTTTGGAATATTATGTACAGTCTTGGTGGCCATACTACCAGAAGAACATGGATACTTTGGAAAGCATATAAAGAAGATTTACCAAGATGTTGCCTGATCAGGAGGGTTGTATAAACTGGATTATTTTCACTGGAAAGACAGAGGCTGAGGGGCAACTTAATAGAGATCTACAAAATTATGAGAGACCTAGCCAGGGTGGATAGTCAGAGGCTTTTTCCCGGAGCGAAAGGATCAACTACAAGAGCACACAGATCTAAAGGGAGAAGTGGTAAGTTTAGGAGTGAAGTGCGGGAAATGTTTTTCACATAGATGGTATTGGGTGCCTGGAATGCACTGCCAGTGGTGATGGTGGAAGCAATGTTCAAGTGTATCTTGATAGATACATGAACAGGAGTTGAACAGAAGGATAGAAACTGCATGTCAACACAGGCAGGAAGGGCCTGTCCCTGTGCCATATTGTTCATTGTTTCTTGTTTGTTCTTTAAATGTAAAGATTAAATCTAACTGTTAGCCTTACTATAATTGGTAGCATATCCTCAAGCACAAAGCAAGCAAAGCTGTAAATGCTACTATTTATATTGGCAATAGAATGCACACCTGTGAGTATTCAAACTCGTTCTAACATCATGGAGTGCAATTTGATGAAAATGACCATAAGATGACATTCTCTTGTTTTGTTAACGTCTTTGATGTGGTGGTTATATCCAATCAAAGCGTAACAGCAAAACAGATGCTGCAACTAACACATGGGTCTGCGATACCTATTGAGGCACACGTTTTTCCAATTGTTGAACCAACATGTCATCCTTGTGTGCTGGGTTTTTACAGTAAAAATAACATTGCAGTTACCAACACTGTTATTTATGTGCACATCAGACAGCAAACTTGCAATGACCACACACACATAAAGTGGGATTCACAAATCCAGAAGCTGATGTCAAAGATGCTCAGCTTTTCCCAAAACTACACAAAATGGCATCTTATCATCAAAATGTTTCTGCATGGCTTGAATTTACTGTATTTACCTTGTATTTTCCTGTATTTATTCAGACTAAATTTGGCAAAGTGAGGTTGGGGCATGTCCATTCCTGTTCAAGCACCTTTCTGATGATCTAGTCAGCCTTAATTAGTCACAAATTGTAGAATCATAGAACCTCTACAGTGTAGAAAGAGGCCATTGGGCCATCAAGCCTGCACTGATAACAATCCTACCCAGATCCTACTCCTATAACCTCACGTATTTACCCTGCTAATCCCTGTGATTATTACTTCAGCTAGGCTAATGAGGTTGGCTTGCTCGAGTATGAACTACCTGATGAGTCCTATCATGTTTATGTTTTGTGTTTTAGATTGCAACCCTTTTCAGTTTTCCTAAAAACCTTTTATTAATGTTTTGTTTGTACTTCAGCCCCACGCTCCTCATTCATAGCACCTGGTGCGGAGAGGGGCAGATTGGGATGGCGACCTCTTTGTGAAACTGCTCCTGGGCCTGGCAAGACGCACCATTAGTAAGTCCTGGCAGCGGGCGATCAAAGCGGGTCATCCATCCCAACTGTCTGCCCCTCTACTACAGCTATATTTGCGGCCAGATGTCCCTAGAGAGGGAGCATGCGGTGTCCACGGGTGAATTGATGTCTTCTGTGCCCGCTGGGCAACAAAGGGGCTGAGGTGTATTATCAAACCCGAAAACCACCTTTTGATTTGATGTTTTAAGTTTCCTTTCCACTCGTTTTTTTGTTCAGGCTGTTCTCCCTCTTTTTGGGGAGATGCCCCATTTAATTTGTCCCTAAGTTAATTTGAGTTTGTTTACTTGTATTAAGAGAGATACCTGATGAGTCCTAATTGATAGTTAAATCAGGAAGCTTCATGACCCCTATTTAAAACACGTGGGTCAGACTTCACCATTCAGCAGGGAGCAACTGGAGAGTGGGCTGTTTACAGATTTTTGGTGTGAAGTAACTTGGTGACAGGGCTTTCGCCTCTGTGGTGTTATTACAATCCTCCTGACACTAGGGTCAATTTAGCATGGCCAATCAGCCTAACTCACACATTTTTGGACTGTGGGAGGAAACTGGAGCATCTGGAAGAAACCCACGCAGACACAGGAAGAATGTGCAAACTCCATATAGATAGTTACCCAAGGCCGGTCCCAGGCACTGTAAGGCAGCAGTGTGTCACTGTGCTGCCCTTTCCTCAAATGGCCTCTTCGGCACTGAAAATTAACTTCTACAAACTCAGCATGTAATTTCTCAGGTTTAAGTTATCGTGAATGGAAATTATTTTTTACTTTGTCTTTTTTAATATCTCTTAACCTAATCTTTCTCTGCATTTCTTTTGATTGCTATACCTCCTTGGACATTAAATTCACTATACTCACTGGAATTTCCTGCTTCAGACACTGCTGCCCATCTGATTTCAAGTTTCATTTATTTATTAGTATCACAAGTAGGCTTATATTAACATCGCAATAAAGTTACTGTGAAAATCCGCAAGTCGCCACACTCTGTGTCTATTCGGATACACTGAGGGAGAATTTAGCATGGTCAATGCACCTAATCAGCTTATCTTTTAGACTGTGGGAGGAAACTGGAGCACCCAGAGAAAACCTATGCGGACACAGGTAGGACATGCAAACTCTGCACAGTGACCCAAGACTGGAATAGAACCCAGGTCTCTGGCGCAATGAGATAGCACACAGCAATGCTATATTATTAGGTACTAAAAGCAACGTGTCCTTGGAATCAAGGACAATCTAGCTATTTACTTGTAAGTTTGTAAACGCTGTGATTGATCATATTCAGAGTTGAAGTACCTCTGCCAATTCTGTTCCTCATTGATAAAAGATACTAGTCAGTATATATTATATCATTCTCATTTGCTGCTCAGTACATGGACAAACATAACATTTCAGACATGTACATGAATAATAAACTACCCACATTACCCCACCATACTTTATTAGCAAAAAATTATTACGACTGCTGAGCTTTCAACGTTCTGACTAAGCACCAGGAGGGTTGTCATGATTTGCTTATTCTGTCCACTTTAGAAATAAAGATCTGTCTGAAAGAGTGAGGTTGCATTGTGTGGAACTGTTTTGCAATTAAAGTAACCACACTCTAAGTGCTGATTCTTGTAAATAATAATCCACTAGGATTTCAGCTGTACGTTAAATTCCTAGATACCTTCTAATCTCAGTGATCAACCCAAAAGTCAAGGCGCGTAAATAAGTAGCTAGGTAAGGTCGTGAATGTTACACAATCCATCACGCAAACCAGCTTCCCACCCACTGACTCTGTCTAAACTTCCCACTGCCTCAACAAAGCAACCAGCATAATTAAGGACCCCTTGCACCCTGGATATTCTCTCTTCCATTTTCTTCCTTCAGGAAAAAGATACAAAAGTCTGAAGTCACATACCAACTGACTCAAGAGCAACATCTTCTCTGCTGCTGTCAGACTTTTGAATGAACTTACCTTGCATTAAGTTCATCTTTCTCAACGCCCTAGATGTGACTGTCACACTACATTTTGCACTTTCTCATTTCCTTTTCTATGATTAGTATGTTTTATCTGCATAGCGCACAAGAAACAATACTTTTCACTGTAATATACGTGACAATAATAAATCAAATCAAATATAATAAAGTCCAACATGCTTCTGTATGTGTGATTGAGTATTCCTCTGATGTTCTAAAACTAAGGCTTTGTTTTAAGTAACTATCAGCAAATGAAACTGAACTGAAGGCCAGTGATATACTGGCAGGCCTGGTGACACAGTTGTAGTATCCTTATGGCTAAACCAGAAGCTCTGGCTTCAAGTCCATTGCCAGGATTTGGTGGCCATGGAAGACGTGTTCATAATTTGAATCAATGAGCTGATACTCAAGTTGGGAATCCATTCACTAATTCCACCATTGTTTCCAAAAGGGTAAAAATCAGGGCAGGTGTGAAGGTGCTCTAAAAAAAAGTGATACACCCAACCACAAATAGCAGCTTAGAGGATCAACTAGGAATTCCCTACCCAGGCCTGAATAATTATGATATTTATTAAGTTTAGGTTTATTTATTAGTATCACAAGGAGGCTTTCATTAGCACTAAAATGAGCTACTATGAAAATCCACTAGTTGCCACACTCTTCGGGTACACTGAGAGAGAATTTAGCATGGCCAATGCACCTAACATCTTTTGGACTGTGGAAGGAAACCAAAGCACCCAGAAGTAACCCACGCAGAAACATGAGAATTACAGACTCCACACAAACAGTGACCCAAGCCGGGAATCAAACCTGGTTTCCTGGCACATGAGGCAGCAATGCTTACTACTGTGTCATGTTAGACTTTATAACTACAATGTTTCACTCCAAGTCAGCCCGAGTTTACAAAATGAATTGATTAATTTGCATTATTCATAAATCCCGCCAATGCAAATAAAATACCTTTTAAGATATGATTTCAAAAACATAGTGAATTAAATATTGTAGCTTTTAATATATTCAGTATAATATGTTAAAAATTAAAATCAAGACTTTATATTGACTTGCATAATCAATGAAACATGGAAGTTGACTTCGCAGGAAAATATTTTTCCAAAGCTGACCCTTCTGAAGGCTGAAATAAGATTGCCTATTTTCCATCTAATGATCCAATGCGCTGTGGAAAATTTCCACCGCTGTATCCCTAATTCCACATTAATTTTTTTAGTGCACTCAGATTCAGTCCATATGGTCCTAATACTTGAAGAATATTCATGTATTTCACTTAATTAATACCCAGTTTTTGCGGACATTTATTTTCCCCATGAACTGAATCAATTTGCTAACTAACCAGCTGTTTGGCTGGGAATAGTGCCAATATTGGCTACAGTAAAACAGTTGTGAAAAATCTCTTTGAATGCCCCACTATTCTGTTCACTTGCTGCATTATCTGAATCAGGCTGGACCAAAGTCTCAGTGAGTTTTATAAAGAGGGCTACAGAGAGGCTGTTAAACTGAACAGTAAGGGATTTAGGATATTATTAAGCTAAACTAGAAACAGTACAGAGAATACTAGGATGCTACCAGGACTTGATGTAAGGGGACTCTGGATAAGAACAAAGCACAAAGAAAATTATAACACAGGAACAGGCCCTTTGGCCCTCCAAGCCTGCACCAATCATGCTACCCAACTTAATTAAAACCCTTTACCCTTCCGGAGATCATATCCCTCTGTTCCCATCTTATTCATGTATTTGGCAAGACGCCCCTTAAAAGTTACTATTATATCTGCTTCCAGTACCTCCCCAGCAATGGATTCCAGGCACCCACCACATTCTGTGCAAAAGATTGCATTCTAATCAGTAATCTGTAAACAGTCTGTGCTGTTATGTGTGCTGTTTGAGACCAGAACACCTCATTCACTTGACAAGGATCGAAAGCTTGTGAGTTTACTATCAAATAAATCGGTTGGATTTAAACTTGGTGTTGTCAGACTTCTTACTGTGTTTACCCCAGTCCAACGCCAGCATCTCTACATCAAAAGATCTGCCTCATATATCTCCTTTAAACCTTGCCCCTCATGCCTTAAATCTATGCCCCCTAATAACTGATTCCTCCAACTTGGGAAAAAGCTTCTGATTATCCACTCTGTCCATTCCTCTCATAATTTTGTAGACTTTTATCTGGTCACCCTTCGACCTCCGTCATTCCAATGAGAACAAACCAAGTTTCTCCAACCTCTCCTCATAGCTGATGCCCTCCATACCAGGCAACATCTTGGTAAATGTTTTCTGTACTCTATCCAAGCCTCCACATCCTTTTGGTAGTGTGGCAACCAGAATGGAACACTATAGACTGGGATTTTTTTCTCTGGGGCGTAGGAGGCTTTGGGATGAGCTTATAGAGGCCTATAAAATAATGAGGGGCTTAGATCAGCTAGATAGTCAACATCTTTTCCCAAGGGTAGGGGAGTCTAAAACTAGAGAGCATAGGTTTAAGGTGAGAGACACAAAAGGGTTCAGAGGACAATTTTTTCATACAGAGTGGTGAGTGTATGGAACAAGATGCCACAGGCAGTAGTAGTGGCTGGTACAATATTGTTGTTTAAAAAACATTTAGACAGTTACACTGAATAAAATGGATAATACAAGGTTATGACCAAATGCATCAGTTGGGACTAGCTTAGTGATATAAAAATGAGTAGCATGAACAAGTTGGGCCAAAAGACCTGTTTCCATGCTGTAATCCTCTATGATTCTATGACTCTGTAAAGTTTTACAACACCAATTTTAAATCCAACCAATTTATTTGATAGTAAATTTGCGAGCTTTCGACTCTATGGCCTTCGTCAGGCAAATGCAGTGTTCTGGTCTGCAATGGCACTCATATCAACACAGACAGTCACAGATTGCTGATTAGAATGCGCATCCTTACTTCTAACCTGCTATTCAAGTGTTAAAGTGGCTAACAATGTGTGTGAAGGGAATCCTGAGCATTGGTTAGAGAATTGTGTATTTTCTCCAGACAGCACAGTAAGTGAGGTTTTTTGCTAACCCAGGCAAGTTACGGGGGTTACAGATAGTGTGTCATGAAGCCAAGATCCCTGTTAAGACCGTCCTCATGTGTGCGGAGCTTGGCTATCAGTCTCTGCTCAGCGACTCTGCGCTGTCGTGTATCACGAAAGCCCCCTTGAAGAACATTTACCCGCAGGTCGGAGGCCGAATGCCCATGACTGCTGAAGTGTTCGCCCACAGGAAGGGAACTGTTTTGCCTGGTGATCGTTGAGCGATGCTCATTCATCCGCTGTCGTAGTGTCTGCATGGTCTCCCCAATGTACCATGCTTCGGGACATCCTTTCTTGCAACGTATTAGGTAGACAACGTTGGCCGAGTTGCAGGAGTATGTACCGTGTACCTGGTGAATGGTATCCTTACGTTTGATGATGTCGTCCATGTCTATGATCTGGCATGTCTTGCAGAGGTTGCTGTGGCAGGGTTATGTGGTATTGTGGTCACTGTTCTCCTGAAGGTTGGGTAGTTTGCTGTGAACAATGATTTGTTTGAGGTTGTGCAGTTGTCTGAAAGCAAGAAGTGGGGGGGTGGGGATGGCCCTAGCGAGATGTTCATCGTCATCAATGATATGTTGAAGACTCCGGAGAAGATGTCGTAGCTTCTCCACTCCGGGGAAGTACTGGACAACAAAGGGTACTCTGTCCACCGTGTCCCGTGTTCGTCTTCTGAGGAGGTCAGTGCGGTTTATCGCTGTGGCACGTTGGAACTGTCGATTGATGAGTCGAGCGCCATATCCTGTTCTCACGAGGGCATCCTTCAACGTCTGGAGGTGTCTGTCACGATCCTCCTCATCTGAGCAAATTCTGTGTATACGGAGGGCTTGTCCATAGGGAATGGCTTCTTTAACGTGTCTAGGGTGGAAGCTGGAGAAGTGGAGCATTGTGAGGTTGTCTGTCGGTTTGCGGTACAGTGAGGTGCTGAGGTGACCGTCCTTGATGGAGATGCGTGTGTCCAAGAATGCAACTGATTCTGGAGAATAGTCCATGGTGAGTCTGATGGTGGGATGGAACTTGTTGATATCATCATACAGTTGTTTCAATGATTGTTCACCATGAGTCCAAAGGAAAAAGATGTCATCAATGTATCTAGTATATAACCTTGGTTGAAGATCTTGTGTGGTGAAGAAGTCTTGTTTGAACCTGTGCATGAAGATGTTGGCATACTGAGGTGCAAATTTGGTCCCCATGGCTGTTCCATGTGTCTGGATGAAAAGCTGATTGCTGAAGGTGAAGACATTGTGGTCCAAGATGAAGCGGATGAGTTGTAAAATTGCATCCGGAAACTGGCAGTTGTTGGCATTGAGTACTGAGGCAGTTGCAGCAATACCATCGTCGTGGGGGATGTTGGTGTAGAGTGCCGAGACATCCATTGTGACAAGGAGTGTCCCTGGTTCAACTGCTCCATGTGTGCTGAGTTTCTGTAGGAAGTCCATAGTGTCAAGACAAAAGCTGGGGGTTCTTTGTACAATGGGTTTCAGGATGCCCTCGATATAGCCGGAGAGGTTCTCACACAGGGTCCCACTGCCTGATACGATGGGACGGCCGGGTATGTTTGCCTTGTGAATCTTTGGGAGGCAGTAGAGATCTCCAATGTGGGGAGTACGTGGAATGAGAGCCCGGAGAGTGTTCTGAAGGTCCGGATCAAAGGTTTTGATCAGAGTGTTGAGTTGACGAGTATGTTCTTTGGTCGGATCTCCTGGTAACTGTCTGTAGTGTTTCACATTGTTTAGTTGTCGGTACACTTCTTCACAGTAGTCCATTCTGTTCAGTATGACGGTGGCGCCTCCTTTGTCTGCTGGTTTGATGACAATGTTGCGGTTGGTCTTGAGAGCACGGATGGCCTTGCTTTGTGCTTGGGTGATGTTCAGAACTGTCTTGTAAGTGCGGTTGATGAATCTGGTGTTCACGCACCTCCTGATGGCTTGGGCATACATGTCCAGCCGGGGGCAGCGGCCTCTATGACTCTGTGACATGAGGGACTTGGAATGTTAAAAAGAAAGGATAAGGCAGTTATATAAGTTAGCGATATGGACGTTGATAAGCAGAGTGTGACAGGAAAGCGTAGAACACAAAATCATTAGAAAACACCAAACAATAAGTGAGTTTCTCTACTAGCCAAGATTCTTGTGCAACAATTGAGCACAAGTGGGGTCTTGCAGGGAACCTGGACTGCAGCTGTAGTGCATCCTAATCAATGACTCACATCATTCTGACAACATTAATCAGAGACCTCAGAGCTAAGTTGCAAAAATTATTACCTGACTTGCACACACGACAAAAAAAAATTAGAATGGTGCAAAATAGTTTAAAAAGTCAGAATTAAAAGTCCTTTATTCAAATGCTTGTAAAACTTTGAAACAAGATGGATGAGTTGAAAGCACAAATAGAGATAAACGCACATAATATGATAACCATTACAGAGACAAAGGTACAATGTAGCTATTGCAATGGCTACAAAGACCACAGTGGATCATCAATAGATCTTCCCCGTGGGCTTCATATAGCACAAGTTTCCTTACTGCATGAACAGAGGCTCACCCAATGGGAAGTGATCGGCAGTGTTTTTTAAACCTATTACTCTACTTGGATCGCTATTGTAGGTCTCGAGGGGAAGACTACTTAACTGCAAGCCACAGGTGCAGCCGTTTCCATTGGTGCACAATAAAGGGTGTGGTGATGGGAAACTGACAGTTGGTATTTTACTACATTAGTGGCAAGGAGAAAAATGTTGTTGTGACCAGCTTTCCCTCGGACAACCTCTGTAAGTGAAAAATCTGCACTGGCAAGAAAAGGCCATTACGTCTTTTTTTGGGAAACTCGAACCCTATGGTATAAGTAGGGAAAACTGGGCCCAAATGTACAGAGTACGTGCGTTAATTCTTCCGTGCTAACAACATTGAAGGAGACAGAAAATAAAAGGAAATATTGCTAACAGCATACCGGCTCTGATTTTTGGGGTGATAAGAAGTCTGACCTATTTGGATGTCCCTGACTCAAAATTTTATTGACTTAATAGACTCTGGTGAAAATTCTTTACAACCTGAAGCTTTCTGTAATTCTCTAGAGATGTTAACTACTTCAACATGGCTGGGCGATCTCCTGGAAAATATGTCACTGAGTTCTTGACTCGATTGTAGAAATTAGATGAATATTGCAAATTTAGACCACCTTTTAATGAAATGTTGTGTGACAAATTGGTATATGTCATCAATGACCTAACCGCCCAAAATAAGCTCTTGGCAGAACCTAATCTGGATTTTAAAAAGACCACTGAGGTAGCCTTATCACATTGTTCTGATCCAGGCCACAATCTGCAAGATCATAGAGTCCTACAGTGCAGAAGAAGGCCATACGGCCCATTAAGTCTGTAACGACCACAATCCCACTCAGCCTTATCACCATCACTCTATGCATTTATCCTACCTAGTCCCCTTCACATTAAAGAGCAATTAAGCATGGTCAATCCATCTCACATACATATCTTTGCACAGTGAGAGGAAACCTATGCTGACAAGAGGAGAATATGTAAATGCCACACAAACAGTGACCCAAGCCAGGAATCAAACCTAGGTCCCTGGTGCTGTGAGGCTGTAGTACTAACCACTGTGCCACCGTGCTGCTCATGAGTTTTATGAAGTTAGCCTAACCCTAAGTTTTTATTTTTGAATTTGGCAATGGGTCACCATAAGGTGTTTCATTCCAGGTATGATTCAAATGATCCATTAGGAAACTTTTATCAAACAATGTTTATTTAAGAACAGAGTTAAAATATACTTTAAAACATGAGCTTAATTTTTTACCAATTACAATTATCAATCATGATATAGTATAAACCTTAACAGCTATGATGCTCCAAGTCAAACAACACCCAAACAAACACACCCCTTTCTAAATTTTGCACAAAAAAAACACATATGCTCACATGATGCTGGATTTTGCAGCTTTTTAACATCTACTGTGATCAGTCTTTTGAATGTTGAATTAAAACTCTGAGGCTTCCCAGCCTGGAACTTTCAGCATGTCTCTGCAGAAAGAGAGAGACAGAAACAGAGGCACTGCCTACCTTCACAGCTTCCAGTTAGCAACTAAACCAAAATTAAAACCTTCAACTTTTCTTTGGATGGAAAACTGTTCCCAGGTAAAACCTGACCTATCAATCATGCTTCATCCAGCAATTTCAAAAGAATAAAAATCCCCAGGACACTGTATTAGGCCAGCTTAAAACTAAGTATGGGATCCACTGAATTGCTTTAAAATACGTTTCTTAAAAGCACAGTATCATCACAACTTGAGAATGCAGAAAAAAGAGCTCAGGAACTATAGAAGTATCAGGCAGCAATGTCCTTCAATTAGTAGGAGAGACCTTGTATAATCAGCCTTCAATGAAGAGTGCTTATGTAAATCAGGCGTTAAAAGGCCCCTTTGGATCTAGGAATCCTTACATCACTACCAGAGAGTCAAGGAAAGCCAGTGGCAACCCTAAGAATATTAGAGAACATTGTCCAAAAAGATGCAGCTGTCAGATAATGAATTATTACAAGTATTGTCAAAGGACACAGGCACAACAAAGTTTCAAGATCAGGCAAAATATGTGCTACTTAGAAGAAAGCTGAAGCTAGTACCTGAGCATACCATGCAGTTATCCCCTCTTCCAGAGACAGGGACACTAACCTGAATCATGTTATTACAACAAAAGTTGCCCCTATAGTGGGGAACTACTATTGAATGACCATCTCTTGAACACAGATGTGGACACAGCAGCTGCCGCCTCTGTTATTGGTGAACAGACCTATAAGCACCTCCACTAGGCCATCCAACTCCTGAAGTTGGAAGATGTTCTCCAAGTTGGACATGAGCCACGCCTATTTTCAATTTAAATTGGACAAGTCTTCCCACAATTATATGAGAACCAACACACATAAGCGATTCCATGAGGGTACCCTTTTGCCCTGTGGAGGTCTTGTCAATGTGTAGAGGTTTTGCCAACATGTGCCATCTTCCAAAGAGTTATGGAGAACATCCTTCAGGGCTACCCATAATGGCAATATACGTAGATGATGTCTTGATCATGGAGGCTTCAGAACAGGAACACCTAGCCAATCTAGAAGACGTCTTGCAGAGATTTTCCAGAGCAGATACTCGCTTGAAGAGAGAGAAATCTGTTTTCCAAGTGGCCGAAGTAACCTATTTAGGTTACTGGGTAGATAACAAGGGGTTGCATCCAGTAGAGGGTAAGGTAAACATCATCAAGGAAACGCCAACCTCAGGAATGCCACGGTGTTAAAATCCTTCCTGGGATTAGTCAATCATTATGGAAAATGTATTCCACATTTAGCTTCCATGCTGCCCCCCATCCCCACCCCTGCATGCTGTGCTATGAAATTACCAGAGGTAGTCCTGGGAAGCTAGTCCTGGCAAAGACTTTTTCTGAAGTTAAATGTCAGTTACTGTCATCTCACTGACTAGCCCATTTCAACCCTAAGGGAGAACTTCTTTCAATTTGTGATGCTTCTAGTTAGCAACTGAACCAAAACTAAAACCTTCAACTTTTCTTTGGATGAAAAACTGTTCCTAGGCAACACCTGACCTATCAATCATGCTTCATCCAGCAATTTCAAAAGAATAAATTACAATCAATCCCTTTACGGGATTGATGCAGTGCTGTCACATTGCTGTAAATACAATAAAGAAAAGACCATTGTGCATGCCTCCAGGACTCTTTTGGATGTGGAGCAAAGGTATTCTCAAATTGAGAAGGATTGGTTGACCAGTCATATTTGTTATGGAGAAGTTCCATCAATACATCTACGATCGACTGCTTTTAAGTTAACAACTACAAACCCCTATTGGGCTTGTTCAAAGAGTACCAGACTATTCCCCCATTGCCTTTGCTCAGATACAATGCTGGGCCTTGTTACTGAACATCTTCGAGAACACTTTTCTGACTAGATATTACAGGACCGCAGAGCTTTGAACTGTTCTGTATGTCATGAGATCATTGAACTCTGCGTATTGTATGCTCCATTCACAGATTAGCAAGATGGTCCTCAGAGCTTCACAAATGGTCAGTCCTGAGTTGTTAGATCTATCCTGAATATATCCCATTCAACACAATTTTAATTGTTCCACACAATATGATGGAGGCTGTCTTTATGGTTGCAAGGACAGTGGGGCACTCACTCCAACTGTTACTACCATAGACAGAGGCATCTGTAAAAGGTAGATTGGTGAGAACAAGGCCAAGAAGGTTTTTCCCTTTGTGCGAATTCTCTTATCACTTGTCACAGGCCTACTCTGGCAGCTATACTCTTCAGAAGTCACATAGCAGTGGTGCTATCAGTGAGCTGAAACCTGGACATATGCAGGGTTGATGATGGATGTTTCAGGAGTTTGAAATGTTGTTTGAAAGGTATGATTTTGTATCACTATAGGCTGTTATTTGATCAATCTATAGGACAACATTCTTAATTTTCACACAAGTCCCCAGATATTAGTGAGGATGTCTTTGCTGGGTCAACTTGGTAGGTATTGGGTCGATCCGAATCCAATATCTCAGTTGAGTGATCCATCCATTATGCATTCTTTATCCTTTCTCATAACTATTTGATACAACTAGGATATCTGCTAGTCTAGTTCAGAGGACAATTAAGAGTCAATCACATTGCTGTAGGTCTGGCATCACATATCAGTTAGAAATTATTCCCTAAAGGATATTATTGAACCACATGCATTTTTATAGGAATCTGGTAGTTTCAGGATCACAGTTACTGATAGTAGCCTTTTAATTCTAGATTTATTTAATTAACTGAATTTAATTAACTGAATTAACAAATGTGTAAAGTATAGGGCTAATGGTAGGACACTTAATAGGGTTGATGAACAGAGGGATCTAGGTGTATATGTGCATAGATCCCTGAAAGTTGGCAATCAAGTCGATAAGGTTGTTAAGAAGGCATACGGAGTCTTGGCTTTTATTGGTAGGGGGATTGAATTTCGGAGCCGCAAAGTCATGTTGCAACTGTACAAAACTCTGGTGAGGCCGCACTTGGAGTATTGTGTACAGTTCTGGTCTCCACATTATAAGAAAGATGTGGAGGCATTGGAGAGGGTGCAGAGGAGGTTTACCAGGATGTTGCCTGGAATGGAAGGAAGGTCTTATGAGGAGAGGCTGAGGGATTTGAGGTTATTTTCATTAGAAAGAAGGCGGCTAAGAGGAGACCTTATTGAAACATACAAGATGATCAGAGGTTTAGATAGGGTGGACAGTGATAGCTTTTTTCCTCAGATGGAGAAAGCTAGCACGAGGGGACATAGCTTTAAATTAAGGGGTGGTAGTTATAGGATGGATGTTAGAGGCAGATTCTTTACCCAGAGGGTGTTAAGGGTATGGAATGCCCTGCCTGCTGCAGTTGTAGATGCGCCAAGTTTGGGGGCATTTAAGAGGTCCGTGGATAGGTTTGTGGATGAAAAGGGAATGGTTTAAGTTAGAGGGTCATTGCTTTTTCTTAATTGGTCAGCGCAACATCGAGGGCCAAAGAGCCTGTTCTGCGCTGTAATGTTCTATGTTCTAAAGTTCCCATCTGCTATAGTGAGATTTGAACTTATGTCTGCAGATCATTAGTACAGACCTCTGGATTACTTGTCAGTGACATTAATACTGTGCTACTGTAACCTTTTGTTTCTCCAACATCTCTGTTAAACTACGTAGGACATCCTCTTTTGCTATTCCAATACTAAATGGTATTTCCATTGCAGTTTTATCATTCAGAACATCTTCACCCTTACTCTGAATCATTTGCCTTTGTATTCAATGATCAGCTGTCTTGTCCTAGCACATGATTCTTCTGACAATTCATTATAAATGGTGCTGTTATAATAAAATTGGTAATATTGGCCACAATTCTCCCAAAAGAGCTGAATTAGTGGGAAAACTGTTCTAGATCCCAACCATTTTTTCAGTTCAGCTTCTCCCTTGAATCTCTGCAGTCTGTGCACTGTAGAGGTCCCAATCGTGAATCTCATTAAAAACCCAGGGGATAGGGCCTATTCATGTTGGAGTCCAACAGTTCTGGACCTCTGCATGTGTGCAGTGGCCCCATCTGTCAGTCTCCTCATTTGCTGGCCAGCTTGTGGCCCCCACAACAATTCCCAGGCCAGGTCTGAATGCCGTCCCAATATCTAGTCCACCACCCGCCCCCAGCAGTCGCGATTCCCCCATGCCCCTCACTCTGACAGAACCCCTTCACTGACCACTCTCCCTCCCGTGTCAGACCCTTGCCTGGGAGGCAGGGCCTCCCAACACCGGGCTGACCACTCTCCTCCATCCCGCCTCAATCGTTGCCCTCTCTCCATCCCAGACCAATCACCATGCACAGTGACAGTGACACTCCCACCCCCATCAATCACCCCTCAGCGCCATCCACAACAGGCCCACTCTCTTGGCACTGCCCGATGCCCAATGGGCAGTACCAGGATGCCCCTGGACATAGGCACTTTGCGCCTTGGGCAGTGCCAGGGTCACAGGTTCACACTGCCATGGTGCCCAGGCTCAGGAGCACCACTCTCCAATTGCCCAGCCCCCGGAGGGACCCCCTTCATTCCAGCTAGGTCTCCCACTAGTCCTCCGAACCTGGGGAGTTACCCTAAAACCATGCTGGCAGGGTAGCAGATTCAGTCGAGATCAGTAAGTTACTGATAATGAAATGTAAAAGATATTTAAAACATATTAAAAACAGATTTAAATTACTTACTGCCAGTTTCCAGTGTGGTCTGACTAATGACTGTTTGCTGATTCTGGGAGATGCACATGCATTCCCAGCAAATACGAAATCCCAGAACAAGGACAGTGATATACATCTCCCACTACAACCTGACAGAAAAGTTGCAAGTTGGGATGGGAGAATCATGGCCATGATTGCTAGTTAGTAGAGATTTTCGTTATCACAGCTGTAAGTCTATACTTAAAGAATGGGTAACATATTCAAGCAATGGCACGTTGTCTAATGGTGTATACGACAGGCTCCTGGAGTAAATATCTGTACATGGTAAGCTGTTAATAAGAATTCAATATATATTTGACCTGCTTATCACTTTCACTGAAAATATTTCATCTCATAGTATTCACCCACTCTATTGATTTTATTGTGACAATGTTTGTATAGATTTTATTTTCAGTTCAGATATTAGATTTCTAATTGGATTTGCAACAATATTTGCTTCCAATAAGTCGGGGGGAGGTGGCATGGTGTTATTTTCCTACTTTAGGCATTAAACAGTTTGCAAAGTGTCCAACATGCAGTCTAAAATACAAGTGTAGGCAAGACTCTGCCTTGATAAAGAAGCTGAAGTGGACAGTAGGAATGGCATCTTCTGTCCAAGCAGTCATCGCTGACATGTCATCCCATCTCATCGTGAGATATTGGCTAATCTTCCAGTCGCCTTCTGTACTGAAATAATCAGTGCTTTTGCCAAGCTTTCAATCACATCGCTTAACATAGCATGTGGTTCACACTCGGTTATTGTTTTTGAGTGAGAAGTATCTTGCAGCATTTTAGTACATATTCACACAATGCCTTTTAAGGTTTTTAGACCGTATTTTGAATTTCCAGCATTTGGACATGGTGACAAGACAGGTTTGTCTAGTGTCATGTTCCTCGGTTGAACCCAAGTTTTCCTTTTGCTGATTCTAGCATAGAGTGCAGAAGCCCTCAATCACCCAGAGGATCATTAAAGGGCTGATTGCCACTTAAGTTGCCTATTGATGCTCATTTGAAAAGAAAACTACAGCATTTAAGTGCATAGTGCTTGATCTAATGCCCTCTCCTTACAGCAATGAGTTGATGCATGAGGTCTATTGGGACTTCCAGTGCTGCGGCTGAAAATATTTATGCCCTTTTTCTTGATCCTTGAACTATCCTGAAATATGCCATTACGTGTCTGCCAGTACATTTCATTCTTTCAATGGGTGTGGCAAGTGGAACCCACATATACTGTTCCATGGAAGTTACATCTGATCAGTGTTTGAATACTAAACTGGAGGTGTCTATTTTATAACATCTCCAAGCAAGATCAAATTATGATGATCAATAATACAGATTATAATTGCATGCCAAAACTTTCAAACAGTCAGTTTTTATGAACACAACATCATTTTGCATCTGCTTTTACTCTCATCAAAATAACAACTCATGTGTTTTGTCTTAGATTTAGGAAAAAAATTAACATGCTACAAGAAATGAATATGATTAAAATAAATACATTGCAATTGGCTGTTTAGCTATCAGCTAGTGACTCAGAGTTAGAACTCTTGCTTCTGAGTCAGGAAGTTGTGGATTCAAGTCCTACACCAGAGACATGAGCATAAAATTTAAGCTGCCACTTGATGTTGGAGTTGAGAGAGCAATGCATTATCAATGATGCTGTGTTTTGGATAAGATGCAAAAACAAGGCCATGTCCGCACTCTCAGGTAGATGCCCAACATGCCAAAGAGAGTATTTTTAAAAAAGAGCAGGGGAGTTATCCCTGGTTTCCTGGCCAAAGTTATTCTTTCCTCGAAATGGGTTAAACAAGTTATCCAGTTATTATTGCATTGGGACCTTGCTGTGTGCAAATTGACTGCATTGGTTTCTACAATCATTGGCTGTAAAGTATATTGGGTTGTTTTCAGATCGTGAATGGTGCTATATAAATGTAAGGCTCTTTTCTCTGCACCATGTTTTACCATTAAATAACTAACCACCACTACTATTTGTTGAACAAGCAGGAGCATGTAATCCCGGAACTATATTTATGATTAGCCATCCATCAAGGCATTCCTCTGTATGAGGAAATACATATAAGTTAGATGCCTTAAGGAGACTTTATTATCTGAAGACACTTAAAGCTGTCAGTTGCTCACATTATCAATTCTGCCCCAAGTAAAAGTTCCTCCGAATGTCCATTAATGTTAGTTTGAAATGGAAAGTTGTTCATTAGTTTCATTTTGCATTTCTTAATTAGGATTAAACAAATTATAAATTGGAATCCAAGCACTTGCTGAATAGTGGTAAAATAGATTTGTGGGTAATACAGTAAAAATTCCTGCCAATTACGAATAATAATTGACATCCAAAAAAATTATTCCAATGCTTTTCTAAAATCAACTGTAATTTCTTTTGAAAAAGAGGACTCTGATGGTAAATAGATGTAGCATTTTTGGATTGTTAAATACAGCAATGGCTTCCAGTTTGTCAGATTTGGTTGGTAATATCCTTGCCTCTGGGTCAAAAATCGTGAATTCAAGCTGAATTCAAGTTGAAGCATGTAATTCAGGTTGACAGTCCAATACAGGACTGAGGGAGAATTGTTGTTCTTCAGATGAGATGTTAAATTGACATAAAGTGGTGAATTTTAACTAGCAGGAGTGTGGTTTTGGAAGTGCATGAAGGTTTAAAGTACAGAAATTGACAGTGCATCAGGGAGCCCTCTCCAATCTCCTGCTCCTGAACATAACTGTCAAACATTAGGCTGCGTGCAAACCACTGTCTTGGGGGAGGCAAGTTGTCAATTTCAATACGTTAATCGCTCAATTAGAGAAATGTGAGTCTTGGAATTTAACTATGGTTTCACAGATATCTCGGAGTTCTTGGAACTTGCCAGTGAAAGCAAGATGAGAACATAGCAGCGACTGATGGAGCTGGAGACGTGGCAGGGAAAATTTCTATATGCACTGATGTACTGAAATCTCCAAGCTGATTTTTTGGCTGAATGTGTTGCTTTCATAACTTTGGAGGTTTGTACATCTTATTTCCGCTTTTGAATTGTGATCTATCAGATCAGCATGGCGTTCCTAATGCTGTTTTACTTTGGACCTCAATCTAGGCACCCGACAGCATCAGAATCAGCAGGAAGAGCACCACTATCAGGAAAACTGTCAAAATGACATGAAACAGCCCACTCCTCACAGCAGAGAGAGGATGAGCAGAAAGGAGTTGCTTGTAAGAGGCTATTTGTTTAAAGTTTATTTATTAGTGTCACAAGTAAGTTCACACTGCAATAAAGTTACTGTGAAATTCCCCTAGACGCCACACACTGCTGCCTGTTCGGGTGTACTGAGGGAGAATTTTGCATGACCAATGCACTTAACCAGCAACGTCTTTCATTCTGTGGGAGGAAACCAGAGCACCCAGAAGAAACATAGAATCATAGAACCCTACAGTGCAGAAAGACATGCAGACAGGGGCAGTATTTGCAAACACTGCATAGACAGTGACAAAGGCTGGGAATCGAACCCTGGTCGCAAATGCTGTGAGACAGCAGAGATAACCACTGTGCCACCAGCTGCTTATAACTGCAACACGTGATTTAACAGGCAGGAGGTAGGTTTCTTAAACAGCCTAGAAGACCAGTGTCTCAGGAAGCTCAAAATCTTGTACCAGATAGTGGCAGACATTTACAGCCTGCTGGAACAAAATGGAGTGAAACCCGCCACCAATGATACCAATTAGGGCAACATAGGATAACCAGTGGAAATAGATAATATTTGGCTGACTCAAAATTCAAAGAGAAACTTAACATTGTAGCACTGTGTAACTCCCCCATTTGTATACCCTTATACAACTACAAATTTTAATTTCATTCTCCTTCCAGCACTTGTGTGAGTTATAATTCCTCTGACCCCAGTGCAAGTAGAGACCAGTTGCACAGATCCCCTGCTCTAAAGGCCGAGATACTCTTGACTATATCCTTGGCTTTTGAAAGATCCCCCAAAGACTGCTTTCCCTCTGCAGCTCAATACTCGCTGGCTCAATACTAAGGCTAATGCTCAGGTTTCAGTAATCCTGCTTAAGGTGGCATTTATAGTGCACAAGGATTGTTGACGGCCTGCACGCATTCATTTGATTGATGTATCTATTTTTATTGTAAGTAGTTGCACTTTCCATGGACACAGACATCATCACAAAGGCCTGCAAACATCATTTCCCTCATGCTTTAAATAGTTTCCTCCAATCTCTCATCAAGAGGGTGCACTGCAACTGGAAAAACCCGTCAGGAAATCACACATTCTTTGCAGCAATGCCAGCAATATTATCTTCCCTGAGGTTCACCATCTAGATTCTGCTGAGTAGAGCCTGGTGCATGGAGCAGTTTTGATACAGACTCTTCACTGCTGTTCCTATTTCCACCATCTGCTCTTGTTCAATTAAGATATTCATATTACCGGGTGAAAATCCAATGATCTTCCTTACCAGTGAGAAGTCTCACAACACCAGGTTAAAGTCCAACAGGTTTATTTGGTTGTAAATGCCACTAGCTTTCGAATGCTGTTCCTTTGTCAGATGAGTGGGGAGTTCTGATCAAAAACAGGGCATATAAAGACACACAATCATGACTTCCATTTCATGACTTCCTTACCAATGCCATGGGAGTATGAATGCCTGAGCTGGTGTATAATCTGCACCAACGCTGTGAATGTGCACTTTCAGAATGGGTAACCCCCACATTAAGCAATTATCTTAATTCTCTTGTGGAACATTTAAAGACCCTATGAGATTATTAAAATCATGAATTAAATCTTGTCAAAATACTAATGTTTCAAGTGATTGTTGTACGCATGATCAAATTTCATTTGCTGCTGGCATCAAGTTAATATTAGTATGTGTTTTATATTAGGTGGCTCTCTGACATTTAATTCTGCCACTATTTCCCACATTCCTCCCACCCCACCCCCAACTATCTCTGACAGCAAGGAAGCTCTGAATCTCCATCTCTGCAGCTATCACTCACAAGACTCTCCCTTGCATTCTGTGCCCTCTTTCCCTGCACAGAGAAAAAGAGGAGACTTACATCTGAAAGTTATGGATGTGTTGATTGGATGGCTGGAAAGTATTTGACAGTCTGATTATATACTGTGGTGTGAAACTACATGGGGGAGAGTGAATATCAATGGCCAATGTGAGAAAGTACACAGGCAGAGAAGGATGGGTGTATATTACAATATGTGTTGGCGTGATGAGTGACATGCTGGAGTAAGCTTGACAAAGCAGAGTGAGGGGGGTTGGGGTGATACACAGATCAGAATGAATTTGAATGTGCCAAATGTGCCGCTTAGGTCATTAATCACTTTTGACATTCAATTCAAGAGTGTTGTACCAAACTCCTGCTGCTGGCCTCCTCCTCCAGCATCCCTTGTCATTTCTTTTCAGTTTGACTGGCAGGCTTCTTCCTGTGGGAAAGAAATTGCCTTGTGCAGCTCCACTGCACCCCTCTGTCTTCCCCACCCCACCAGACACTTCCTGAAGGCTTTTTCTATCCTTTTCTCCACTCACTCACAGTTTAATTTTAGGCAAAGGTGTGCTTTAAAGTCTCTTACAGTCAGCATGTGCGCTGTTCCTTCATACTTAAACTTTTGCTATGATTCCTATAGAGCCCAATAACTTAAAAAATAGTAGGGATTTTCCATTGACCAATGCAAAGGAATTGCTTGAAAAGATTTCACATTTTAAAACTGTTGCTGTAACAAACAAACTGAAAGCTATACACTCTCAACATTATTGAGTAGGCAACTAATGGATTGGAGATCTTGTGATGCTATGGTCACATCCCTGTCTCTGAGCAAGAAGGTCTGGCTTCAAGTCCAACTGCAAGACTTGATGGCCATGGAGAGTGTATTCATAATGCAGACAAACAGGTTGATTTCCAATCTGCAAATCCTCCCAATATAGTTATAGCAAGCAGCAGAAGCGGAAGAATTTTCTGGTGTCACTTGACTGAAACATGCAAGCTCCTGAGAGGCCATAACAGGATGAAGAATATGTTTCCTCTTCCAGAAGAATCTAGAATAGAGGTAATTGTGTAAAGATAGGGTGTTGCCTATTTAAACAGAGCTGAGATAATTTTTTTTTCACTCAGATCATCATAAGTCTTTGGACCTCTCTCTCTGAACACATGGTGGAAGCAGGAACTTTGAATATTGTTAAGGAAGAGATGGATAAATTCCTGGTAAACAAACGGATGACAGGTTAGCAAGGGTCAACAGAGTGCAGATTTAAGGTTACTATCAGATTAGCCATAATCTTATTAAATGGCAGAGCAAGGTTGAGGGACTGAACGGCTTACTCCTACTTCTTGTTCGTATGTTCAGACGTGCTTGACATGAAGTGCTGCTACTCAAGCTATAGCATCTGGCTTCAGGCTAACGACAGATAACAGTCTGAGAACATAACTGAAGAACAGCTTCTTTCCTGCTGCCATGAGATTTTGAATGAACGTATCATATATTAAATTGATCTTTCTCTTCACACTATCTGTAACTGCAACACTACATTCTGCACTCTCTTCTTTCCTTTTCCCCTTTATACTTTATAAACTGTATGTTTTGTCTATGTCACACAAGAAACAATATTTTTCTCTGTGTCCAAAACTTGTGATAATAATAAATCAAATCAAATCAAATAATGACATGTTTCGGGGAAAATTAACTCTGAAGATTATACTTTTTTTACCTGTTGTGTCACTAGGTATAGGAAACAGGAAAGACTCCAAGTAACTAATTTTCTAATCTGCAGAGAAGATATTCCTCATTAACTTCTTAACACAACCAAAAATCCCACACAATGGATGGAGTTTTCCTATTTTTCAGCAGATGGTGGCCCAATAGGTGGGAAAAATGGCATGGAAGCCATCAGCCCACTGGCTGCTTTCTCTGCTGCAATGTTCAGTTGATATGCCTGAAAAAGAGTGAAAGGTGGATTCCATGAAACGATGCTGGCGGCAGGCTCTGATTGAGCTCACCATGCCAATAACATAGGTTTTAGAAGATAAGGGCGTCTCAATACAAAAACTTAAAAATAGAACCCCTTCCCCGAACACATCCTCCCCCCAAAAGATATAACACACCATCCCATCGCCATTCGCGCCCGCTGTGAATGGAAAAGCAAAATGCTGGCCCATGTTTATATATTACAATTTTAAAAAAGCATCTTGGCTTTGAAGTTGCAAGCTCTCCTTCCAGCTCAATGTGATTCCTTCTCTTTTACTCACAGGGTGAATGTTCCAGTGTTTTTCCTAAACAAAGTTCTTTCACTCAACCTTCTGAACAGAATCAGCAGCAAGACACCGTCTGGCAACTACTTCGTCTTTAACTCTCTGCAAGCTACATCTCAAGAGCAAATCTGTCCACACCAGCACTCTGCTTGCTGGTTAATCCAAAACCAGTCCTTTCCTTCTGCCTGTCAAGCAGCGCCTGTTGTAGATCTTCTTCCCCGAATTTCTCACCCTGACTGACCCCAAGAGTATGCGAGTCTCTACCCAGAAGGCCAGCTATCTCCGCCTTTGTGTCAAGGTTTTAAAATGTGCACCTTGCTTTCAAAAGGTTTTGATTCAAGTTATAGGAAAGGGCTTTATGGCTTTGCTCATTCCAAAACTGTAAAATTCATACAAATTGCCCCTTAATGCCTAAAGATATGTGGGTTAGGTGGATTAATAGAGGATGGCGTAAGGAATAGGCCTAGATAAGATGCTCTGTCAGAGAGTCGGTGCAAATAGCCCCCTTCTGCAGTGTAGGGATTCTAAGCTTCTCGGATTTAGATTAGCTTTTGAAAAGAATAAGTTCAACTTTAAAGTAAATTTGATGCAGGAAGGTTAATTTCAGTAGGCTGAGAATGGATCTGGCCTGGATGAACTGAAATCAAAGATTATGAGACAAAACTGTGATCAAACAATGGATGGTCTTAAAGATGAGAACCTGCTAACAGAGAATGTAGCTCTGTATTTGGTCTTTACCAAGGAAAAGAGCATTGTGAATCCACAGAAAAAGGATTCTTGAGCTCAAAATGGAGGTGGAGTGGAGGCGTCACAGGAATGTCCAATGTTTATAGGAAGAGGATGGATGAAGACTCGTGAGGCAGTGGGCAGAGTCCAAGAAGGGCATGGCAGATGTTAGACTTGGGGGATGGGTGGCTCAAATGAGGAACAGACTTCTACTTAAGGCTGCTAGCCTTTTCCCTCTGGGATTCTGACATCCTGCATAGTCAGGTGAAAACAGGTGGGCTGTAAAGAGTGATATGAGTGTGCTGGCCTGATGATTAAATATGGCACCAAGATCTTCAAACTGGTCAGCTGAGGGCAGGCAACTGAATCAGCTGCTGACCCTCAAGGAGTGCTGGAGGAGAAACTGCCTCTGTGTAGTTAATGAGGTTCCAAGGGTAAAATCAGACATGGTGTTTGCCATTCTGGTCAGCAGGATAGATACGTCAGAGCAATCCACCACCACACTTAGTCTCAAAATGAGACAATTATACCAAAATTCTCATGTTGCATAGAAACCTGACATTTTATGGGTGCTGCATTCTGCAGCCAGATGCAGTGTATTAAGGTTTTGCTCAAGATATTTATACATCGCTTGCACAGCTCACCTAGTAGATAATGTGAGGCGGCCTTGCAACACAGTGGATAATATCCCTATCTCTGGCTTTAAATCCCACTTTGGGGTTTGATGGCTATCAAAGGTGTGCTTAGAATGTGACCATTAGATTAACTATAATTCCTTTCAGTATAAGAGGTGATAAGAGATTTTCCTGGTCAGCTGTATTGCAGATAACAATGACAAACACTTTCTAAATATAATTATGGACAAATTCCATGTTTGCCAATAACCTCTTTGGACATAGTACCTGAAGCAGGAGGAGGTAATGAAGTCCTGCACTAGATAATTACATTTTTTTTCAAAACTTAGTCAAAATACTGTTTTTAATTATTCTTTTTTAATGAAAACCTGCCATTAAATGAAATATTACAATCAATTCTCCACATTGGAGATTGAGAATCTCATTTACTGAATTTCCTGATTTTATATTTTCATCATTTACTGAATAGGCAGAAGCATGGTTTACAAAATGATACACAGAATGGATACAAGAACTTGCAATTCGTTAAGGACTGCTGTTGTCATGACTTTTCTTGTCTTTCATCCATCTTCAATTTGAGAGGTGGCCATACTATAAACAATTTTTCTCTCCTGCTTTCTATTCACTGCTGCTTTCACTGCCAGTCCCATAGAGAAGTCAATCCATGTTCTGATATTATCCATCCATGCCAGCGTGGCTTTTTTTTTGTGCATATTTCACATTACCTCGTTTTCCAAACACTCCTTTTTGCATCACATTTCCAACATGTGAGAGTGTCCTTGATATCACTGCCTCAAACAAGTTCCTCAAGTTCCTCAATGGCACAGTGGTTAGCACTATTGCCTCACAGCGCCAGGGACCAGGGTTCAATTCCCAGCATAGATCACCAGCTGTATGGAGTCTGCATATTTTCCTCTTAAGACACCTCTTAAAACTATCATATCTGCTTCCACTATCTCTCTGGCAGCGAGTCCTGCCACAGTCTGAAAGACATGCTGGTTAGGTGCATTGGCCATGCTAAATTCTCCTCAGTGTACCCAAACAGGTGCTGGAATGTGACGACAAGGGGATTTCCACAGTAACTTCATTGCAGTGTTAATGTAAGCCTATTCTTGCCAAATAAATAAAGCAGTTTTCTCAAGCACTTATCATCTGTCTGCTTTGCAGTCCATGATACACATAATAACTCTTTCAGCCTTTTTGTTTCAAATGGTCTTATTCAACTCTTGTCACTTTTCTTGATGATCCAGTTTTCACAGCCACATAAGGGTTTCAGAAGACAAATTTTTGTTGCAATTGAGATGCTGTGTTTAATCCAGTCTCTTTGAAGTGCGTTCACAATACCATGAGCTTTGTTAGGTCTAGTCCAAATTTCTTTGGCAGATTCTGCATCCTGAGATTGCACAGTTAAGGTCTGCTGTTAAAAAAAGGACATGGGGATCCTGGGTTTTATAGTGTTAGAGCAAAGAATACAAAAGAAAGGAAGCTATGGCAAAATAAAGGCAGAATCTGCTGAGAATATTTAGAAATGCTGGAAACAAAAGATCTTCTGGAGAAAGTTTGGCTGGCAGGACTGTGACGAGTTGCTGTCCAAAAGCAAAGTCAAGGAAATGAGAGTGAAACAAGTGAAAGATAAAACAAACCAGAAAAGAAAAATAATCAAATGCAGGTGGAAGATACGATTTTGTTGAATTCGATTTTGAGTAGCCATAAAGTGTCCAGTCAAAAGATGAAATTTTTTTTGAGGACTTTGCAGACCTAAAAATAGGTAACATGAGCTTTACTGTCAGTTTGTGTCAAGCCAACTTGTTTGCCTTAATGGACACAGCTTGGTGTTGCACAATAATACAGTTGAATTAAAATTACATGATTGGAAACTCAGGGCTGTGCTTGCAAACTAAAGAGAAGTGTTGCACAAAGTGATCACTCAATTTACATCTGGGCAGGAGTCTTACCACTGTTCATACTGGCAGATTTTTCTATCTCGCCGCAGTCAGCAGAGATTTGGCTGGCTGCCAAATTATTTGACTTCGCTGCAGAAGGGATGTGGTGTGATTGGGCGATATGATCACACACCTCGTCTCCAATATAGAGGAGACCACATCATGAGCAAAAATGCATTATACTAAATTGAAAGTACAAATAAACTTTGTTTCACCTGAAAGGAGTGTTTGGGGACTTGGCTAATGAGAAAAGAGGAGGTAAAAGGGTAGATGTTGTATGTCCCACACTTGCATGAAGAGATGTCATAGGAGGGATGAGATCTGGATGGGTGAAGATTGAACAGAGGAAAGAATCACTTCAGAATGTTCAAATGGAAGGGCAGAGGAAGATGGTATATTCAGTAATGATAGTATGCTGGAGGTAGCAGAAATGGCAGAGAATAATGTGTTGAATGTGGAGGTGGAAGGTGAGAACAGGGAGGACCTTAACATGATTCTAAACGTTGCAATGAACCCTTATAAAATACTGTTTAATGTTTTGTTAGTCTCAAGTAGGCTTACAGTAACATTGCAATGATGTTCTTGTGAAAATTCTCTCGTTGTCACACTCTGACATCTGTTTGAGTACACTAAAGGAAAATTTAGCACAGACAATGCGCCTAACTGGCACATCTTTCGGACTGTGGCAGGAAACTGGAGGCTCCAGAAGGAAAGCCACACAGACATGGGGAGAACGTGCAAACTCCACACAGATAATGCCCCAAGCCAGGAATCAAACCCAGCTGCCTGGTACTGCAAGGCAGCAGTGCTAACCACTATGCCACTGTGTCATCTTGGCCAACCTGACGTCTTGTGCACACTTCAAGGCACCACACATTTAGGAAGGACAGCTAGGCCTTAGCAAGGGTACAAAGAGATTTACTTGAAAAATTGGAGAAACTAGAATTGCTTCCCTTAGAGCAGAAAAGTTGAGTGGAGATTTGTCAGAGGTTTTTAAAATCATGGAAGGTCTAGACAGAATAGATAGAAACTGTTTGCATTGCAGCAAGGCACAGATTTAAGGTTCTGACAACATGAGGAAAAATTGTCTTTGCAGATAATCGTTCTGATCTGAAAGGCACTGTCCAAAAAAGTGCTTAATTCAAATTGGAAGTAGATAAATACACAAAGGAAAAAAAAGGCATTGGGGAAAACATTGGGATGCGCTGAATTGATCCTAGGAAGGGCTCAATGAGTCGAATAGTTTCCTTATGTGCTGTCAGCAATTCTTTGATTCACTATCAGCATGCTGCAATATAAAAGATGTTTGAACTTGTCACAGGGAGGATCTATTTACAAAGATATTGCTTTGATTCATCAGACATCATATAGCTGAATAATTCTGCTGTTTTTGTACAAATATGGCATGAGACCTCATGTTTTGAAGCAAGAAGTTAAATGCATCACACCTCTGAATCAAAATCAGCATATCCAAACTTTCACCACTGATCACCACAAGACCAGATTGCCTGACACTGGAAGAGCACTCCAACAGCTTACAAAAGTCAGCTGCAGAATAGAGTGCAACTGACTCAACTCTGCTCAACTCTGAAGAATTAAATGACTGCTACGGCCTAAGCAACCGCCACCAACATAAAGTATGTTCTCTGTTTTAATCCTTTTAAAACATTGCTGTGAACCTACAAGAGCAGACTATTCTCCTGACTACACACTATTCCAATGGACCCCTCCCTCCATTGCCACTCCCTCCATTGTCACTTCCATCTCCAGATTTACATTAGGCCCACTGAGGCAAGCCTCCGTGAGGCAAGCTGCTCAATATTCATTCTCTACAGGTGATGGCAGTATTGCCCAATTAATATTAATGAGGCTTGAGGCCCAGTTTCAGGGTGGTTCAGGCCCCTTGTCGATTCTGCCAGATTTCAGCATTCATGTCTGAAACTGCTGCCAACAATTTTTCACCTTTTTTTCCTTTATTCCTTCTGCTAGTCTCTCCTTACATTTTTTCTTTTGCATGTTTCCCAACATTTCTGTACATTGTTCACAAAGATCACACGTATGCCTTTACATGTACTCAATGTTGACGTCTTATTGTTGTTAAAAACCTGTTCACATACAACAGCTGGATGAGAGTCAAAGTGTATAGATCCCAAAAATGTGTCACCAGTCAATTAACAAAGAATCTATAGTGAAGGGGAATCTGTGATCTGTAGTTTGGGCCAGGTATGGTGCAAAGAAGTAGGAAATGTATTCCCGGAGCTTGGAGCCGAAGCAACTGAAGACACAGTCACCAAGAGTGGAGCAACTATATTTGGAAATGCACAAGAGGCGAGAATGAAAGGAGCACATATCTCAGAGGGTTGTGGAGCTGGAGGAGATTACAGAGAAAGGGAGAGGAAAAACCATGAAGGAATTTGAAACCAGAAGCACTATTAACATAAGTGACTTATAATCACTTATGAATTATAAGTCATTTATATTGATAATGGTTTTGGTACAATTTGTACAATGTTTGTGGCTTTTTATGAAACACAGCAATTTCTAAATGTATAAATAAATCAAAATCAGGAATATTTTAATTCATTGATTCCTGCAACATTACCCCTAAAGTTCAGCTTCAGGGAAGTGAGAATCAATGCCCAGGAAACTGTTAAGGCGTCTTACTCTTCTAACAAGAAAGTGCACATCAGAGTTTAATGTTTCTTTCCCTTTCTCTCACATCGGCCACAGTATTTCATCTAGGCGACAGGAGTTCCAGATGGAGAATAAATAAGAGTCCAGCGATACCTCCTTTGGGGAAGGCCCACAATATTACTTGCCATTTGGGCACTTATCTGGTCAGCATTGGGCCTTCCCCGAGATCAAGGACTCACAGACTCCCAGTTTAATATCAGCAATGGCGGGATGAGGTCCTTAAGTGCACATCAGTTGTCCACTTAAGGGCCTCAGCTGGCAACAGTGTTGAGAGGCTGTCTACAGATTAAATCAGGGCAGAGGTGGAAAGATAGCCAAAGTCCCCATCCAGCACCCTCTCAATTAAATATGAACACCCCCAGTCCTCCCCCGCCCACCCACCACCACCACCATACCCACCACTTAACTCACCTCGGAGGATCGGGCATGTATTAAATTGTGTTTTCCCAATTCCCTTTCCCATTTTCTGTTTCTTTCCCTCCCTTCTTTTACCAGTTAGTATTTTTCTCTTTTTCTGCCTTTTCTATTTGTTGCTGATCCTTCTCTTGGTTCTCCAATTTGTGTTCCGTCACTCCCTCTCCAAGTTTGAACTGCTTTTTATTGTCCTATTATTTGCTCTTTGAAGATTCATAACATTTCAGTTGATTTTCCTCATCACCACTGCTAACATCTTCACAACCAGCAATGAAATAGTGCTTCTGAATAATCAGCTATGAACTGGAGCCAGGCAAAGTGGTTTGGTTTAAGCCATGGCAGCCAGGACATTGCTGTGAATGAATCACACATACATGAAATGTTTATTCCAAGCTAGCTGCAGCAAGCCATTAGGATATCATAAAATCCTATTGAAAGAGACGATTCAGCCTATCATGTCTGCACTGACTACAATCACACTCCTGGCTCTATCTATACAACCCCACGCATTTATCCTAGCCAATCTCCCTGACACGAAGGAGCAACTTAGCATGTCCAATCAACTTAATCCACACATCTTTGGACTATGGGAGGAAACAGGAGCACCCAGAGCAAACCCACACAGACCTGGGGAGAATTGCAAACTCCATACAGACGTTAACCCAAGCTGGACTTGAACCTGTTGTGAGGCAATGTGCCACCATGTCAACTGTCCTTTTCTGTTAGATCCCTACAAGAAGTGGGAAGATTGGAAACCCTAGCCAGCAGCAAAGTCTCCAAGATTGGCCTGGAGTCTCCATGATTTGAAAAAATAATCTCCAGGAAAATCAGGGTAAAAAGCATTGGGCCATGAAAAGAAATGTATTCAAACATTTCCATTAATCAGTTCTAAATGTAATGGGGATGAGAAAAGACTCTTCGATTGATATTCAAGAATCATGCAACCAGGTATTTAAGAGTTTTTTTCCAACTGATGTAAGAAGGCTGTGCTCCACAAGTCAGTGATGGGAGTTCAGAGATGGAGCTGTTGGATGGAGCAATGAATTTAATGTAAACTCCAAGAATACATTCAACCAGAAGAGAGGCATCCCATGGCAATCTAAGGAAGATTGATGCTGGTTTAGCCAGGGGCAAAGCAACATTTGCTAGAAGTAGGGTTAAAATCTCCCTCCTGGATTTTGAGCTGCCAGGAATGGCTCAGTTTTGAAAACCAGCATGAGGGATTCCTCTCTTTGGTGCAGTACCAATTTGTGTGCTCAGTAAATGATTACTTAACCAATTACTACCTTGAAATAGGTAACTTTTTAAAAGGAAAAATACAGTTGTCTTGCAAGACTTTCTTGGATAAGGAAGACTTCCCTTAAATAATGTTACAAAACATTGTATATTGCATGTGGTGTATATTGTGGGTGGTTAGCCACAGGCCGTATAGCAAATTTTGTAGATTTTAAACAGAACCACGTTTGACAATGTCTGTAATCTTGTTCTCTAAACAGCAATGGAATTCTGTCAGCGTACCTTTTCACTCCCCCAAACTATGACTAGCAGTCCTACTAGGAGAAAAATCAACCCAATACACCCAACACTTATGTCATTTGCAAATGGTGTAACACATGAATGCAAATACAAACCCTTTCTTCTCTGTTGAAGGAATACATCCCTCGGACGTTTTATGAAAAATCCACACATTATTTTGAAATAACATCATCCTGCTCAGTACAAGGACCCATAATCAAATCTGGAAAATATAGCTGCGTTAAAAAGAAAGACTTGCATTTATATGCCATCTTTTAAGGTTACCAGATGTCTCAAAGTGCTTAAAGACTTCCAAAGTTGTAACCTAAGAAATGCAGTGGCCAATCTGCACACAAAGTCACTACCTCCCACAAGCAGTAAGGTGATATTAACTAAATTACTTGATTTGATTTATTATCATCATATGTATCGGTATATAATGAAAAGAAGGAATTTGAAGGTTCACTACGCTGATACTGGAGATGAGGGCGCTGGACTATGAGGAGTGACTAAATAGGCGAGGTTTGTACTCTTTGGAGTTTAGAAGGCTGAGAGGGGATCTTATAGAGATGTATAAGATAATGAAGAGGATGGATAGGGTAGGAGTTGAGACAGTCTTCCCGCTTAGCAAAGATAGCAGGACTAGAGGGCATAGCCTCAAGATTGGGGGGTGGCAGTTCAGATCAGAGTTGAGGAGGAATTTCTTCACGCAAAGGGTGGTGAATCTTTGGAATTCTCTGTTTGATGAAGTGATGGAGGCTTCCTCACTGAATATGTTCAAGTCAAGAGTGGATAGATTTTTGATTGACAAGGGTTATGGGGAGAAAGCTGGAAAGTGGTACTGAACCACTTTTTAAACGTTTTAAAAATCAGCAGAAAATGACCAAAAATAATCGTGAGAAGTTAATACATGGAAACCAGCGAGATATCTAAAAATAGACATTAAGAGCTTCTATAAATTTATAAAAAAGATGAGAAAAATTTAAATAAGCCATCAATACTAAGATTGGAGAATTGGTAATGGAAAACAAAGGCGTTATGATCTCTATAAAGACCAATAATTATTAAAAATATATTTGAATTCCCGCTGATCAACTTAAAAGAATTGCACAGCAATATTTGAAGTTTCAAAACTTAACAAACTAAAAACATTACTGAGCAATACTTAGTAGACGACTAATACACTAAACAATTGAACAGATATCCCATCCCATCACTTTAACCTTAAACATAACTGAACATTCCATGCCACATTGATAGGTTATATTCCACTCTCTGAGGCTAAGTTAACCCAACAATAACCAACTCAACATCAACTTCTAACTGGTTCAATTCTTCCCATTTCACTAAATCATAACTTGAAGAGACTGTGAAATGGCACCTCTTTCAGTTTTTGGAACAGTCCTGAACCAAATACCATCAAAAAGGTTCATTCTGGTGAGTTTTCCACCTCCTTATGCTCCCCACCCGCTCTCCCCATCTCCACACCAGAATAAATGTTCCAGATTCATTAAATTGTCATGGTTTGTATCTCTTCAACCACAGACCCTCTACCCTCCCTCATTCACCTTGGCAGTTCAGAGAAAAGAGAAATTGTACTCTCTGCTGACCAGATTTGCTGCAGTTTGAGAGACCTCTCTCTTCTATCTAGTTTAGCAGCCTTTGCCTTTCTTCCAGCTATGAAAATTTCACACCTTGTTCTTGGTAAGCCTCACCTTGGTCCACCTCTCCCCAGAGTAACCAGGTCACCCTGTCTGTTACAGACAGGCACATCATAAATCACATGACTCACTTCATTATCCTATTTTTCCTCAAAGAGACAGTTTAAAATATAATCGTCTTAACAACTTTGCACTCACAACACCTCCCTCTAAAGTATGTAATAATTTTCTAACAACACTATCAAAATATAATTTTTGTAGGGGCCTTTTCAATTAACATACTATATACAAGTAACATTCTCCCCTCTTATGTCACACTTCACCATTAATCAGTCCAGTTGGCAGCATTACAAAGCTCAACTCTTCACACCCAATCTCATGTGACCATTAGGATTTAAAGTTTGCTTCATAGGATTTCTCAGAATTTCAGTTTTCTTCAAAACGGGAAATTATTTTACTACAAAGGCTTCACTTTCCGCTGTTCATCTTAGCAATTCTCCTTTCTCATTCTGAATAGATTTTACAGCATTTCAGTGTCCTGGGTTAGAAATTTTGTGTACTTGATTTGGTCAAGTTATCCTTGTCAAGAACAGCACTGTCATTAGGGTATTGATCTTTTACTGCAGTCTTTGAATAAGCCTGTCCCGGTTTTAGCTCTACTTTCAGGATTTTCTAGCGTCCCCGTGGCATCTTTCTTGGCAGTGGAAGATGGTGTGCTGTTGGCCGGTAGTGGGACATTTTGGTCTCGCCATTATCAATGGGATTTCCTACTGATTGACCTGGTGACCAGGAAACATGCAGTGGGATTTTCCATTAGTGGGTCCATAAAATCCCGCTGGTGTGAAGAGCCAGTAGATTGCACCTCACTTATCTATTCTCTTGCGTGGCTGAAGCATTTTTAATGTCTAAGTCTGCAGAAAAAAGTCATCTAGCCAAATACCTCTCCCTGCTTACATTTAAGATTATTTTTATTTTTAAGTTCAGTTTATTTAAAGTTTAATTAGAGTTGTTAAAAAAATTCTAATGAGCACAAAAATGAGGGATGTTACAGATCCATTTTTTCAGGAGGGTCAGGCTTAAGCTTTCCAGAAAGCCATGTGCTCACACTAGAGTATGCAATCGCAATGTGCAGAATTCTCTGTTCTTTTGCACGGAACAGAGAGATCTGTCAGTCACCACACCCCTGGATATTGCCCGCACCTCCGCTTCCTTTGATTGCTCCCAGGCCCAGTCAATTGCCAACTCCGCCCAACAGCCTGCTTGATCACTGCTCCGGTTATTTACAGTATTGCAGAGTGTGCCACCACTCTCCAAACCCCAGTTGTACACTATGCAGCTCCACCACCCACCTCCTCTTAGTTCCTGCCGCCATCATGGCTCCACCCCATGGCATTGCCCAATGCATGCTGGGCAGTGCCAGGCTGGCAGACCACAGTGCAAGGTTGACTGGGCCAGACTGGCACTGCCCATGGGCACTGGCCCCTACCCTCCTGACTACACTCAATCACCTCTGGTCCTACCGGCAAGGCCCTGATGACAGGGCCCCATTGATGGGGACCACATGGGATCCTCACGCTTCCTGTGCGTAAGGATCATACTAGAAATGTGGGGCCAGTAAGATTGCAAGAGGAAAAAATCCAGGCGCAGACCCAATTTGTTGCCTCTCATGCAATCATACCAGCTCATCCCACTTATTGACCACCATGACAAGCCAGTAAGATCGACTCACAACGCCGCCCCCGCCCCCAAGTTCTGTCACCCAAAACGTTTGTATCTGAAAAAGATAAGATCTGCATTTTTACAAATAAGGTTTCGAGGCATTTTGTTCATCTCCTTGTCTAAGAAACATTCGGTGGGATCTTCCTGCCACACTTGTCCCAAAACTGGAAAATCCCACCTGAGGTCAATGGACCTTTGTATAGTCTGTATCCAGCCCAGTATGATTTCTGAAAAAATTCCGCACCTTGTATCAATGTCAGAAGGTCAGAAGGAATGTTCTCCTTGTTCTGTCTGGAGATGAAATCATTCAATTCTCAAGAAATTTCTGGTAATTCTCAGAGTCATCTTGAATTTCAGGCTTTTAAAGTATAACTTCTAAAAATAGATTTTTCAAACAGTTATAATATTGTCACATCAGTACAGTCATAGTATAACTAAGTAATTATCTAATGACACCTCATTCAGTTTTTGGCAAAGTTCTGAACCTGATCTTATCAGTAGGACTCAATCCAGCAATTCTTTCTCCCACTGCCTGCTGTGTCAAAGTGAATTTTTCAGATTCCTTGGATTGCCACAGGATGCATTTCTTCAACCAGAGACCATCTAACCCTTTCACATTCTGCCTGGTATTCTACAGAAAAGGTACATTGTCCTCTCTGCTAACTACACTAATTGTAGTCTCTCTCTCTCTCTCTCTCTTTCTGTCTGAAAATCTGTAAATCAGCTGCTGTTGCCTTTGTTTCAAGTGTGAACATTTCACACCTTGCTCTGAGTCTCACTTTGGGCTGCCTTGTCCCAATCGGAACCTGACCTGGATAGATTGGTGAGACTGGGACTATTCTCCTTGGGTGGAGGAAGCTAAGAGGAAATTTGACAGAGCTTTCCAAAATCATGAGGAGGCTTGACAAAATGCATAGGGAGAAGCTATTCTTACTTGTAAAAGGATCAGGAACGAGGACACGCAGGTTTAAAGTGATATTCAAATGAAGCAAATATGGATTGGAAAAAAGACAATGAGTTGATTGGGTCTGGAATGCTCTATCTGAGCTTTGAGATGTCACATGACACCAGGTCATAGTCCAACAGATTTATTTGAAATCACAAGCTTTTTGAGAACTGCTTCTTTGTCGGGTGAAGTGAAGTGAGGTGCGCAGGTACAGAATATATAGGAAGAGTGACAATAGCCCAACACTAACAGACAAGCAAAAGTGTCAAAGGATAAGTACAGACATTACAGGGCAATGTAGGCTGGCTGAATAAGTCTTTACAAGTAGTCATGAGTGCTAATAGACAAATGCAAGCTGTTAAGTATAATCAGTATGTGTAAAGTATTGATAGGCTGAGTAAGTGAAGGGATGACCTAAGAACCGATAATTTAAGACAAAGGAATAGATATTAACAATCAAAGAGTAAGATAATGCTAAACACTATCTGAAAGTGTGGTGGAGGTCAGTTCTATTGAGACATTTAAGAGGCAATTAGATGATTACTTGAATAGAAACAATGGGCAGGGGTACGGGATAAAGGCAGAAGAATGACACTTAGCCATGATACTGGTTTGGAGAGCTGGTGCAAATGCAATGGGCCAAATAGCCTCCTTTGCACCATATTGACTCTGTGATTCTGAGAGTTCCAATAATTTATAATGCACAAAGTCATGTGTGGACGAAATATTTTCAAGAATGGTTTCATCATATTTTGCACCTGCAGTGATAGAATTGAGTGGAATTTTACAGCTTTGCTCATCCCAAAATCGTAAAATCTTGCCTAAGGTCAATTGACATTTTCATTGTCCAGCTTCATCTGCTCTGATTCCCATGGTGGCAGGTCAGTAAAATTCTGGCCAATGTGTTAGAAAAATAAATAAACCTGAAGATAGCAAAGTTGTACGATTGTGAGAGAATTGTCAAGCGTTCCCTCATGAATTTGACTGAGTGAATAATAGCATTTTTTAATAATTTCCTTCTTCTTGATGTTACTTCATTGATTCAGCCTACGGATGAGGATGTCATCCAGAATATGAAACGTTATTACAGACAAGATTTCATGAGAAAGTTTAATCAATCATAAAGATACTATTCAAGACCTTCCATCTCCTCATGGAAGATGCAATTTTTTAATGTGGCCCATGTCTCGATCTCAGTGAAATGTGAAACATTAGGGAGGGCTTCGAGAAAATTGTTGCTCAAAGTTATGCTTACAAAAGGCTCTTCTGGTCAAGAAGATTTTGAAGGACTTAATGAAAGACATAGAGAACATACATTATCCTAAAAATCATTGAAATTGTGAATGAAAGTCCTTCATTGAATCATAGAATCCCTACAATATAGGAGGCCATTCAGCTCATTGAGTCTGCACTGACAACAATCCTACCCAAGCCCTATGCCCATAATCTTACTTATTTACCCTACTAACCCCCTGATACTAAACAGCAATTTAGCATGGCCAATCAACCTGACCAACAATCTTTGGAGTGTGGGAGGAAACTGATGCACCCAGAGGAAACCCATGCAAACATGGGAGAATGTGCAAACTTCACACAGACAGTGACCAAATCAGCAATTGAACCCAGGTCCCTGGTGCTATGAGGCAGCAGAACTAACCAGTGCGCCATCGTGCCACCCCAATCTACACAGGCAACCAACAAACTTGGTGAAAGTGAGACAGGAGAGTGGTTTGAAACTGCCAAGGAGCCAAACTGACACATTTGGTTAATGGTATGGAAATAATGGAGAATGTTGTGAATCCTCAAAAACCCATGGAAACTGAAGAAGATTCTGAAGAAAAAGATTCCAGTGAAGAGAAGAAAATGACTTGGGCTAATTCTGCTTCAGCTTTTCATACGTTGGTTAAATTTGCTGAAAAGCAGATTTGTTACTCCACACAAGAATTTATGCAACTGCACATCTGCATTTTATACTTTCATGCAGAAAAGGCAGGGGGCAAACAGACAAGCTGACATCAGGGATTTATTCAAGAAAGCCTCCAAGGCTTGTACTAGGGCCCAATCTCCTACGCCATCTACATCTACAAGGGCAGTTGTAATAGATGTTGAGGGCCTTGAGGCACTGTCAAATCCCCAAAGGATTAGGGTGTAAAGTGTATCGTACTTTACATTAGTGAATACTTGTATATTATTTTGTACTTCATACGTTTTAATGTAGCGCTTTAACTCTTTGAAAACTTTTGCTACAAGTATTGCACCCATCTCATCAGTAAATCTAACTCCTATTAGCTAATAGCTATTAGCTAAGAAGTATATATGATAAATGTTCATGGTATTGGGGCTAATATACTAGTATGGATTATTCATAGTATCTGCATAAATTAATCATTTTTCAACTGAGAAACTGTCGTGGATTTGATTTGATTTGATTTATTATTGTTACATATATTAGCATACAGTAAAAAGTATTGTTTCTTGCTCATCATACAGACAGAGCATACCATTCATAGAGAAGGAAAGGAGAAAGTGCCTGGGTGGCACAGCATCACACTGAGTAGCACTGGAGCTTCACAGCTCCAGAGATTCAGGTCCGATTCCTGGCTTGGGTCACTGTCTGTGTGAAGTTTGTACATTCTCCCCATGTCTACATGGGTTTCCCTGAGTGCTCTGGTTTCCTCTCACAGTCCAAAAATGTGTGAGTTCGGTTGATTGGGCATGATAAATTGACTCTAATGTCCCTAGATATGTAGATTAATGGGATAAATGTGCGAGGACAGGGCTGGGGTGGGAATGTTGTTGGTGCAGACTTGATGGGCTGAATGGCCTCCTTCTGCACTGCAGTGATTCTGAGAATGTAGTTTTATAATCATAGCTAGGGTGCAGAGAAAGATCAATTTAATGCAAGATAAGCCCATTCAAAAGTCTGATGACAGAAGGGAAGGAGCTGTTCTTGAGTTGGTTGGTATGTGATCTCAGACTTTTGTATCTTTTTCCTGATGGAAGAAGTTGGAGGGGAGGATGTCCTGGGTTTATGGGATCCTTAATTATGCTGGCTGCTTTGTATAAGCAGGAAGTGTAGACAGAGTCAACACTTGGGAGACTGGTTTGCGTGATAGATTGGGCTACATTCACAACCTTCTATGGTTCCTTACATTCTTGGGCAGAGCAGAAGCCACACCATGTTGTGATTACAGCCAGAAAGAATGCTTTTTGTAGTTCATCTATAAACGTTAGCAAGAATCATAGCTGACATGCCAAATTTCCTTAGTCTTCTGAGAAAGTAAAGGCATTGGTGGGCTTTCTTAACTATAGTGTCAGCATGGGGGGACCAGGACAGGTTGTTGGTGATCTGGACGCTTAAAAACTTAAAGCTCTTGATGTTATGCACTTCATCCCTGTTGAAATAGCTAGGGCCATGTTCTCCTCTACGCTTTCTAAAGTCAATGACAATCTCCTTCATTTTGTTGACATTGAGGGAGAGATTACTGTTGCTGCATCAGTTCACCAGATTATCTATCCTATTCCTGTTCTCTCTCCTGTCATTGTTTGAGATCCACTATGGTGATGTTGTCAGCAAACCTGAAAATCAAGTTGGAGGGGAATTTGGCCACAGCATCATATGTGTATAAGGGGTATAAGTAGAGGGCTGAGATCACAGCCTTGTAGGACACCAGTGTTCAGGATGATCATGGAGGAGGTGTTGTTGCATATCCTTACTGATTGCGGTCTGTGAGTTAGGAACTTCAAGATCTAGTCGCAGAGGCCCAGGCCATGAAGTTTGGAGATGAGTTTTGTAGGAATAATGGTGTTGAACACTGAGCTGTAGTCAATAAATGGGAGTCCGACATATGTATTTGTTATCTAGGTATTCCAGGATTAAGTGCAGGCTAGGAAACGGTGTCTGCCATGGAACTATTGCAATGATAGGTAAACTAGTGGATTCAGGTAGTCCGGGAGGCTTGAATTGATTCGTGCCAATGATTAGCCTTTTGAAGCACTTTATAATGATGGATGTTAGAGCCATCAGATGATAATTATTAAGACATACTGCTTGGCTTTTCTTAGGTACTAGGAAGATGATCATCTTTTTGACACAGATAGGAACCTTAGACAGTTGTAAAGAAAGGTTGAAAATGTCTGCAAATACCTGTGTGTCACATGGATCATTGCTGGGGCCTCACCTATTTACACTTCATGTTAATAACATGAAGGAACAGGGTGCATTGTAGACAAATTTGCTGCCAACACAAAAAGTACTTAGGGAAGGTAAGTTGTGAGAACACAAAGAACCTACAAGAAATATAGATAGGTTATGCGAGTGGAACAAAAGCTTGGTATGTGGAGTATTATATGGAAAAATGTGAGATTATCTGTTTTAGTGGAAAAGAAAAGCAGAATATTATTCAAATTGAGAACCCATAGAATGCCATAGTGCAGAGGAATCTGAGTATTCTCATACATTAAACATAAATAATTAATGTGCAGGTATGCAAGTAATTGAAAGGGCTAATAGAATGTTGCCTTTATTGTTAGGGGGATGGACCATAGAATTAGAAAATTTTTGTTACAACCGTACAGCACGTTGGTGAGACTGTACTGTGCGCTGTTTTGGCCTCTTTATTTAAGGAGAGACGTATTTGCATTGGAAGCAGTTCAGAGAAGGTTCAATGGGTTGATTCTTGAGATAAAGGTGTTGCCTTATTCTGAAAAGTGGCAGTTTAGAAGAATGAGAGTTGATTTTGAAACTTGTAAGATTCTGAGGAGGCTTGTCAGTCTAGATGCAAGTCATTCCACTATGCAGAGAGAATAATGGTCAGGCTCAAAGAACTAAACAAATTATTCATGTTGCTATATTCCTGAAAAGCAAAGTACTGTGTCTGTATTCTCAACCTCTAGTTAATATTTTCCAACAACTCTCTTTCCAAACCTCAGAAATGTCTCTTTAGCTGTGTTACAGATACAGGCCTTCAGGATGGTAGAATGATCTATACAGGGTAAGATTGCAACATCCTGATCAGCAAGTGTTTTCCAGTCGATAATGTTAGTTTTTTTATTCATTTGTGGAACGTGGGCATTGCAGGTTAGGCCAGCATTTATTCCCCATCCTAATTGTCCTTTGAAGACAGTTGAGAGTCAACCACATTACTGTAGGTCTGGAGTCACATGTAGGCCAGACCAAGTAAGAACGGCAGATGTCCCTATCTAAAGGGCAATAGTGAACCAGATGGGTTTTTCTGACAATTGACAATGGTTTCACAGTCATCAGCAGATTTTTATTTTCAAATATTTTTTATTGAATTCAAATTCCACCACCTGCCGTGGCCAGATTCGAACTCGGGTCCCCAGAACATTAGTCGAGTTTCTGGATGAATAGTCTAGTGAAAATACCACTAGGCCATCACCTCTGCTGTGTTATTTATCAAGTCACTGATTATGTGAGAAAAGTCATTTATCTCTACTCTGTTCTTCTTCCACTAATGAACTATTAGGGCAAATCATCTGGTTGAAAAGCAGAGCAAAGCAGAGCAAACACAGAAGGAAGGAAGGGAATTTGTGATCCCTTGCCTACTGCCCGAGATGAAAAGGGTCAGTGGCTTTGAAATGTGAGGCAAAAAGAAAAATGGGGACTGCTGTTCCAAAAAAGGAATAAACTTATTTTAAACATTTTGCAGCATGACCTGAGTGGGTGTCGAGTCATAATAATCCTGATTCTGCTAGGCTTCTCATCCATTCTCCAGGCTTGTCTCTTGCTGCAGTTATCAGGATGGACTGTGTCGAAACCTTTTTATTCTAATTCCATTTGTCTGAGAAAGCTCAACTGCTTTTCATCAAACACCAATAAAATATTTAGAATGCAATGCTTACCATTAAGACTGATCCCAGCTGATATCTCCAATAAAGTAAAAAAAACACGGCTGGCACTTAGTCAGAGACCCAGACATTCCATTGAATCAGTCACCATAAGAAACTATCTGTGCTTTTTCAGTAAATAACATTGGACATCTGCCTATCAGACAGAGTACAATGAAGCCATGTGCACATTCTTCTTCGGCACGTTATATAAACATTCAAATCAAGGTGTGCAATGCAAGGTATTGCTGAATTTTTTTCATATGTAAGTGTTTCTTGAGAGTTGATATCAATTCCTTTCACCTGGCAGAATCTAAGTAGTAGCAGAGTTAAATTGCAGTACTGGAATTACCACCTCCCCTCCCATTTGCAACTAAGTTCACTCCCATGTTTTTAAAGGGGGCTGAACTGTCTGCCTGAATCATGGGTTGATGCAAACTCGGAAGACTGCATTGGGATACCCAATGATGAGATTGCAGCCAGTAGTAGACTGAAGCCATTAAAGTTTGAAGTGTCTTTGTAGGTAATCCTCCTTTTCACATTCCACCTCCACAGTATCCCACACAAGCTGCAGTTAGTGTTGCCATGCATGTCATACTTTCTCACTATTCCTTGCATTACAATATTAACCTAATGCTTTTTTCCTTTCAGAATTGCCAACTGTGCAGGCAGTGAATAGCCATGCACAGTGACTCTACTTCACACTTGTAGCTACCGACACAGGTTGCAGTGCAGCAAAGAAGCATAATCTGCAAACAGTGAGGCACCAAGGTTGAGTGATGGGCAACAAGAGAAGGGAGAAAGGACAGGGCAGGTACCAGTTTGCCAAAAGGTGAGATCAGACGTGAGTTCTGAGTAGAGAACTCAGCTGAGCAACTTGATGCACAAGAACACTGATGGGTGCACAGGACAAAATGTTTGGTGCACTTAGAAGCCTGCCAGGAAACTCCAGCAGCAAGGAACATGAAGAAGTCCAGTGCAAAAATTGACATACGGCTTTGTATGGAGCTTGGTGCTCAGCTTTCCCAACTGTAGGTATTGACCAACTCCATTCACACGTGTCAACCAAATCACGATGCAGCCTCTGTTAGAAAATATCACAACTTTCACTGCAGCATAAGCACCCATCATCAGTGTGCTGTAGAAGCTCAGATTACAGTTAGGCAAGCCCAGGCTGTTTCCATCAAGTCTATGGTTTATAGTGTGAAAGGGAGCATGTAGTGTACCGTAACAGTGCTTCAACAGATCAGGATTTGAGCATAAAAAAATAAGGCTGACACTCCAGTGCTGTACTGGAAATGCCATCTTTTGGGTGAAATGTTACATAGGAATGGGCCCCTTCTGTTGCCTCAGATAGATGTAAAATAACTCAATTCTTTTTTCAAAGAAGAAATACTCTGGCCAATATTTATCTTTTAAAGAAACATCACAAAAACATATTTTCTGATTCTTGACAGTTGCTGTGTATGGGAACAGTTTGTGCGCAAATTGGTCGCCACCTTTCCCATGGTGACTGCACATTTTGGCTGCAAAGTGTTTTGGGTCATCCTGTGGCGGTGATGAAAAATGCTAAATAAATGTAAGGCCTTCCTTCTTTATTGGACTGCTGAAGTGCTATCCCCAGGAGAGTGGCAGTGGCTCCATCAAACAGAAACCAAGAAGACAGCATTCATCCTCCAGCTCTTCTACTTCAGCACTCATGCTAATGTCTATCAGTTAGTCAAGTCAGACTGTTGCCTGCCAAATCAAAATGATAGTCTGTAAACAGCCCTTGTGGACCCAAAGCTGCTTGGGATTGTCCTCCACGACCTTCAGCTATTAATAAGGAGTTAAAAGAGAACCCAACTATAAGTAAGGAGTGATAACGTCAAATAAAGTGATTCTCCTGTGAAGTAGGGATTAAATATTAAAAACAGTTCACGTACAGGACAAAGGTTTATAAGATTATAAATACACTTGGATATATTTGTGTGCTCAACATCATGTGCTAAAGAATATGGTATATTCAAGAACATAAGACAGTTCTGAAAAACAAAACAGGAATTGTCCTTTATATCACCTCAGTATATAGTATTGATAGATTGTAAGATATCACAATCTAACAATTATGAATAATCTAAAATGCTTGTTAACTGAATCCTGAAAACTGAGCGTGGTGGCCACTATCTGCCGGTTGCTTGAAAGATGTTGACTAAATTGAAGGATTTTGACGAAAACAGAGGATGTTGTCCAGTACAAGGGCTCAACATTCTTTGTGTGAGTGCATTTTTTTTTATGGTATAAACATTGCAAATACACAGTAGCATTTTTTAATTTGATTTGATTCACTCCGGCATCTCTCAAAGTGAAGGCATAGTCCTGTAGTGTCCTGGAGTCCCTATTGTCCTCTAGTGATAGTAGTTCTCTCTTTCATTGCTGGACTTAGTACCTCTCTACTTGTGAATTTAAGGTGTCTACTACTTTAAATATTGATAGGTATCTTATGCATCTCTCCGTAATATTAATAAGACTTCGGTTCTCAATTGGAAAACAAGATTATTGTTTCTTTTGTTGAATGTTGTGATTACTATCAAAATGAATTACATGTTGGATTTCGTAATAATTGCTTGATTCAAACTCGTAGTCCTAACCCAATATTTCCACACATAACTGGGTAACTATCTATGAGATAGAAGGTTTTGATGCAGATAGATTCATTCAACCCTCATGTCACTTTTGGAGATGATCCTCAGGACAACAAAATACAAAATCTAGAGGCAGATTTGGGACTCCTGAATCGCTTAATCTTTTACACCAAACTTAGCCGAGCTCTCAGTACCCCTGTATGCTAGGGTGGCCAAGGCAGCAGAAGATCCACTTATTTTTCACTGATGATCATTTAAAACTGCACTAATTATACAGTGACATACAAAGGTCATAGACCTTAAACAAAAAGACTTACAATTTCCCCCAAATACTCATATTAGGACATTTTTGTTTTCTTTACAATGAGAGCAAATTATGCCCGGACAGTTTTATTAGTTTTTTTTCAATGTTGAGAGATACTACGTTAAAAAAGAGTTACGATAATAGTTCAATGCCTCATTAACGCATGGCCATTTCAAGAAGAACATCCTATCACAATCTGTATACTGAGTTATCAGATTTGAGATTAGTATTGAGGATGTCATCTGGTGAGAAAAAAGCTATCCAAATCTGACAACTACAGTGCAGAAAAGGCCATTCAACCCACCAAGTCTGCACCAACTTTCTGACAGATTATTTTATCCAGGGCCTCTCCCCCATCCTATCCACATAACCACAAATTTGCCCTGGCTAATCCATCTCAACTATACATCTTGAGACACTAAGTGGCAATTCAGCATAGCCAATCAATCTAACCTGCACATCTTTGGACTGTGGGAGGAAATGAGAGCACCAGAGGAAACCCACTCAGATATAGGGAGAATGTGCAAATCCCACACAAACATCACAACAATCCTCAGCTGGGATGAGGACATTAATACGAACTTTTCAAAACTCCTATTCTATTTATCAAGAAGAATTACTCTCCAAACTCCTTGGCCAAGAGTCAGCACAGTATGCTGAAGCAGCAGCACCACAGTATGCTTCAGCAAAGGAAGATCTCATGAAACTCACATTGATTTATATAGATACCAACTATTGTAAAAGAGAATATGAAGAACATATAACAGTTAAGCTTGATGTACAGAAAGAAGCTGTTAACTAAAACTCTAGCTCATGTTAGGAGACTATTAGCAAGTGGACAATGCCATAAGTTAACCGCAATTCTGAATCACTATCAGTTCCAGCAACAACAGAAGTAGCATTGAAATTGGAACAATGCAATGAGCTAAGCACCCATCACCGTGAGGGAAATCACCTTATCTTCTGTTGTGTAAACAGCAGGGAAAGAGATAAGGAATTGTTTTTGACCTTATAGTTTGCATTGCTCAGCAGACTGAAAGACCAAGATACAGAGGTATGAAAGACCAGGTAATCCAGCAGGCTGTTCACTGCATCTACACCCGAAGCCGAGGAATGTGATTGGGACACATTAAAAAAAGGACAATAATGAAGTCAGTTGGAGAAGGATGGAGACTGGTCATCTTGGCCTGCAATCAACATCAGGAATGACCAGCTATGTGGGTGATGGTAAGTTTCAATCAAATCATAAAGGGATTTATACTGGGTTTTGTTGGTTTGAGCCAAAACCTGTTGTCATATGTACTTTGTTGTTGTAGTCCTAGGTCCAAGAATCACTGTAAGGTGAAAGGGAATGGAATTCCTTACAAACGTGAGTGTTTTATGTTCTTGGAACAAATAGATTTTACCAATCATAACACATAAAACATAAGTAATTGTAAAGGGACATTCTTCATTTGAGGATGAAAAAAACTAAATTGTCAGATTACTCATGGAAATGGGCATATCGCTGGTACATTAGTCTCAAAAGGCAAGTCTTGCAAATGCACAAATGAAATGTTTGGTTTATGTGACACCCCCTCAGAACGGCCTGCCAAAGGTAATGTTTACATTAGGGCAGACATGGCAGCTACTCAGGATGAGGAATATTTGGCTTTTAGACCAAACAAAAGAGAACACACCAGAATATCCATCAAAACAGTTTTACTCAGAAACCCCGACTGGTATTGTACTAGTTAAGTTTCCCGAGGGAAACTGAGAAGTACCCCTGAGCCACAAATGAAAACAGCTCTTAAAAGGAGCTCACAAGGGTATAGGTCAAGCACAATGTTGGTGCCAGAATAACATTCTACAAATTAACTCCTTTTTATTGGTGGCTAGGCATGCTTAAAGCATGTAAAACATATGCAGCTAACTGTGAGCCTCGCAATTTAATAAATCATCACCTATTAACCTGCTATCACTGGCTCCAGAAAAGTCCACTCAATGAATGCAGAAATTCTTTTTGTTGATTTCATTGGACCTCTTTCACATCACTGGGATATAAACATGTTCTCATTTGTACTGATGGATGCACTTCCATTTGCTGGCTTGCCCCCACAAAAACTGTTTTGAAAAATACACTTGTCAGTGCTTTTACTGACATCATTCCTGTAGCTGGTGCACCAAGATGCTGCACTATAATCAAGGCAGAGTCTTTGTTCCCAGATCTTCAAATATTAATGTGAACTATGGGTTACGGTATAGCATGCTACACCATATGCAATCTGTGCAACTGGTGGAAAGTGAAAACCAGGAAGAAAACTATTGACCAAACTGTTGAGAATTGGGGAAATGGGTAGATCAACATTATATCAGAAGTGCAACTATTGCTTTATAAAGTGCCCTCTCCTACATCAGGGACAGTGTTCTCTCAAACTTCACATTATTTAATGTATGGAACTGGAATGCATATACAGGCCACCAGTCCAGCTGCTCTGGAGACACGTGTTTGAGGTGTTTTCTAGAATGTGAGCGTGAGCCTACACTCGAGCTAGAACCTATGGAACTGTGTGTCTCTGAGCTGGTGAAAGGTGCGGGTGAACGCAGTAAGGAGTCTTCTTCCAATTGCTCCTCAGGTGACCCTGGGGCTGGGGTTTATGTTGGCTCTGGACCTTTGTCTGGACATTCGGGTGCCTGTAAGAGAGAGCAGATAGATTTAACAGACTGAATACCACACTGCATGTCACTATCTGAGAATGTCTGAATGTGATGAACTTATGGAGGGCTCATCTATACTGTTTTGCTGGGAGATACCAACCTTTGTCCTTGCCCACCAACATGATGGCATCCTTCTTGATTTTGCTGAGCTCCAGGATGTCAGTGTTCCCTCCTTCATTCTGGGATTTCTCCCTCTTGTTGTGACTTAGTCTGCATGAAGACAAATGGATGGAATGCTGTCAGAAAAAATAGAAGATTGGAAGCATGCATGCCTTCTGTGCTGAACCCTTCCAAGATATGGAGTTCCAGCATTGGACTGGGGTAGACACAGTAAATAGTTTCACAAATCCAGGTTGAAATCCAACAGTTTATTTGTAAATGTAAAATAAACATATTGGACTTTAACCTAGTATTGTAAGTCTATTTACTGTGTGAACCCTTCCAACTAAGGACTGAGTATGGAGTTTGTGTAGGATGATAGATGAAATGCTGATGATATGAATGAGTCCATAAGACAATCATGGTGACTTGTCCCCCTGCTAAGACTGTGTGAATCAGTGAGCAGTGTAACCCTTTGAGTGCATTAATCCATATGAGAGTAAGAGATTCGAGTGAGGTAAAGATGGCAATTGCCTCACAAGCCAAATCTCAACGGGAAACTTGGTCTACTTATCACAACTCTTTCTTTGTATCTTGATGATGAAAAGATATGTTTATTGAATTCAAAAACAAATTCCAGTAACATGTTTAGGTTTTAAACATTAAACTAAAACATTTATTAATAAAAGGAAAGAAAACTGAGACACACAAAATTGTATTTACATAGTTAAGCACTAATCTTACAGGAAGTAAAAATCAGATTTATTATGATGCCAAAAGTGGAATGATGGAATTGTCTGACAGACATATTGTTGAATAAGAGACGTGGATCTAGACACATCTAATTCTTGGGTTGCACAAATATTCTCTCTTTCCAGCCCAGCTTTGTAAAGGAGACATATCTAGATGGCTGCATTGAAGAAGAAACATGCCTGAGGTTTAGTAATGATACTCTGAACATCATTATCAATGGAAACCATCAACATTGAAATGGCCTCTACCTCAAGGCTAGTTCCAAGAACATTCCTCAAAAATACTTCCTATTTGGTTAGACTCACAAATGAATATCCCTTTCAGCAACAATCCCTTACGTTGAATTCTTAAAAATCCTGTAATATTACTCTAAGGCAAACCCACTGTTGATATGTCATGGTACTTCTCAACCATGTCCAATCAACTGCAGAAATTCAAGAAGGGGCAGAATGGTGACACAGTGCTTATCACTGCTGCCTCAAAATGCTAGGAATCTGCGTACAAATTCAGACTTGAGTGGTTGTCTGTTTAGAGTTTGCATGTTCTCCCTACGTCTGCATAGTTTCCTCCAGGTGCTATAGCTTCCTTCCACAGTCCAAAAATGTGTAGGTTAGGTGGATTATCCATGATAATAATATGCAGAATTACAGGTATTGTGTGAGGAGGTGGGCTTCAGTGGGAAAGTTGGTGCAAACCCAATGGGAACAATGGCCTCATTTTGCACTGTAAGGATTCATTGGTCTTAAAACACTGCTTTTTGTAAAACAGACACTTTTCAGAGTTGGTTGGAAAACTGCCTCATTTTATCTCTCTACATCTCTTCTCTAGCACACAGCAGTACCCAAGAGCTCTCACATGGCCATCCCAAACAAAGCTCCCACCCTTTCCTTAAATATTATTTTTGCTCTGATGTCTTGATTCCAGTGTCCTTATCTCCTCTTTGAAACTTAGCTTTCCCAGAATATAAACTCTTTCATCTTCTCCCTAATGTCTCATCCCCCACCCTCCTTGAGTCAAATCATATTTAATAACCATGTTTTATGGCCTTTATCAAACTCTAAACCATTTTCACTCCCTTTGGAAATTTAATAGCTAAATATCCAAATCCTTCCTGAGATCCTAATGCAAATTTCTACACAAAACTTACTTATATTTAGAAAATTAGATTTGGCCATATTTACTTCACATATGTGCCCTTCATACTTTGGCTTCTTTGATATCCTAAACTTTGTAGACACACAGTATCCAGCTTCATAAAATTATGTTCACACGCAAACACACACACACACACACACACACACACACACACGTAGCCCCAAGACTGCTTCACAGAATAACACAATAAACTCTGAAATAATAAAAATAATGATATCTTTCTCACATTTATCTTAGCAGAGTGGATGAGATCATTCATCCTCTTTCTGCACTGCATGTCATTTGCCTGACATGCTGACCTCTCCTACAATTGCCTCCCAGATTGGCAAAGTGAAATTGTGAGCTTCCTGAGGTAGAGACCATTCCACTGTTGATGGTTTCCATTGAAAATGGTATCCAGATGTCATTACTAAACCTCAGGTTGGTTTCTTCTTCAGTGCAGCCATCTGGATATGTCTCCTTCACAAAGCTGGGCAACAGAGAGAGAGAGAGAGAATATCTGTGCACCCCAAAAATCAGGTGTGCTTAGATCCATGTTTCCTATTCAGCGACGTGTCCTCATTCAACTCCATCACACCAATGCTTTGGCATTGTAATAAATCTATGATATTTACTCCCTGTTGACGATTTATTCTTTACAATTCAACAATACTTTTTTCCTCAAAATAATTCTTTTAGGAACACTTAGAGTTATGACAGATGGCACATTCATACTTGGAGTATTATTCCACTTGTGATGGATAGAAAGCTGGTTAGCAGACAGAAAGTAAAGAGTTAGAATAAATTAATCTTTTGACTAGAGGGGTACCACAGGGATATGTGCTGGGACCCCATCTCTTCACGTTATATATTAATGATTAGGATGAGGGAACTAAATGTATTATCTCTAAATTTGCAAGTGAGCTGCGAGGATGCAAAGATGCTTCAGGATGATTTGAACAGGTTGAGTGAATGGACATATGCATAACAGATGCAGTATAATGTGAATAAATGCAAGGTTATCCATTTCAGTAGCAGAAATAGGAAGGCAGATTATTACTGGACTAGCTGTAACACGAGAGAGTTGATCTCTGCAAGATCTTGGAGTCCTCGTACATTAGTTGCTGAGAATAAGCACACAGGTACAGCTAACAGTAAAGAAAACAAATGGTATGTTGACCTTTGTAGCAAGAGGATTTGAGTATAAGAACAGGGATGTTATACTGCAGTTGTATAAGGCATTGGTGAGGCCATCCCTGGAATATTGTGTGCAGTTTTGGTGCCCTTATTTGAAGAAGGATATTCTTGCTATAGAGGGAGTGCAGCAAAGGTTTATCAGATTACTTCCTGGGAATGGCAAAGCTGTCATCTGAGAAGAGACTAAGTCACTTCAGATTATATTCATTGGAGTTTAGAATAATAAGAGGGGATCTCATGGAAACTTTAAAAAATTTAACAGAGATAGACAGGGTAAATTCAGAAAGGATGCTCTCTATTGGTAGGGGATTCCAGAATTGGGGGTGGTAGTTTGAGGATAAGGGTAAACTTTTTTTAGGATTGAGGTGAGGAGAAAATTTCTTTATCAAGAATTTAATGAATTTGTGGAATTCACTACTACAGAAAGTAGTTGAAGCCAAAACATTGGAATTAATTATAGTTCTTGGGGACTATTGGGAATCAAGTGATATGGGGGGGAGGTGGGATCAGGACGTTTAATTTGATGATAAGCTATAATCATAAAAGATGACGGAACAGACTGAAGGGCTAAATGGCCTGCCATTGCCTACTTTCCATTATCAATTCCCTAGACACACTTTCTGCAGGATCAACATTCACTTTATTACCTCTTTTCCTATTCAAATATCTACAGAAACTCCTATTATCCATCTTTATATTACTAGCTAACTTCTTCGTTACTCGCCAGATTTTTCCTCATCAATATTTTTGTCATTCTTTGATATTCTTTACATTCTTTCAAAATCTTCTGATCTGTCACTTGCTTTTGTGCATATATATGCTTTTTCTTTAAATTCAATACTGTCTTTAACTCTTTTAATTAACTGCGGATGATAGACTCTCCCTTTGGAATGTGTCTATTTAATGTATTCTGAATCATCCTTTTAAATATCCACCACAGGACTTCTATTGATCTATCCTTTAGCACACTTGTCAGTTCAATTTAGCTTGCTCCATTTTCACGTCCTCATACCCTTATTTAAGTGTAAAATACTATTCTTTGAAGCACTCTTCTCTCCCTCAAAGTGAATGTAAAATTCAATTATATTATGACAGCTGCTTTCTAGGGTTGTCTTCACAATGAGATTATCGATTGATCGTCTCACATTAAGCTCTAGTATAGCCTCTGGCTGGCTGCAGAGCATGCTGAAGGGATTGAATGACTAAATAAATCACTCAATGCCCAAGGTCCACTTCGATCATCAAACAGTTTATTATTTTACACTGGTGGGGAAACGGTCTCTGGGCACATCTCTCAACCAAAGAAAATTGGATAGTTTAAACACAATTCCGGTCCAGTTACTCAAGACGTCCCAAGACAAAGGTCTCAGCATCATGTGACTGCATAATACAGGAAGACCCTATCTATTATATAATTAACTATAGTTAGAAGTTTCACAACACCAGGTTAAAGTCCATGTTGTATTGTAACCTGGTGTTGTGAGACTTCTTACTGTGTTTACCCCAGTCCAACGCCGGCATCTCCACAGACCTGCTTACTGGCAACCGACTCTGTATCAGCACTCCTCAAAGTCTCACCTTGTCTAGCTGTTTCGTTTGATTATCTTGGTTTGTGATGCCCATTGTGCATTATCGCAGAATCAACTTAATAATTTCTACTGTAGTTTACTCCCGCAGAATCAGCTTAATAATTGCTACTGTAGTTTACTTTTTTCTTTAGGGTGAACTAAAGTAACCTTGGGCCTGATTTTACCATTGCGCTGCGCCTGTTTTCAGGCATGAAAACTTGGTAAAGTTGGGCGTGAGGCCATTAATGAAATCTGTGTCCATGTAGATGATCATTCTGTGGTAGGGGGGGTGAGGGGGATAGGGAGGAGGGGGTCCAAGTCATTCTCTGGTGAGGGGTGGAGGAAGGAGACAGGTCAGATGTATCCCTGTTGGAAGGTGGGAGGCTCAGTCATTCTCTTATGGGAGAGGGGAGGAGAGGGCAGAGGGAGGCCTGATTGCTCTCTGGTTGCAGGGGGAGAACCTGATCGTTCTCTGGTAGGGGGGAGAGAAGGGGGCAATCATCAATCATTCTCTGATGGGGAAGAGAGAGAGGTGGATATATCTCTGGTTGGGGGTAAAGCCCAATTGCTCACTGGTGGGTGGGTGGGGAGGCCAGATGGATCTCTGGTGGGGAGGGGCATGGAGGTAAGGAGTTGCCACTGCCCCCTTCCTCCCCATCGCTGCCACTCTGTGGATGATCGGTGGAGGGGGGAAGGGGAGCAGAGAGTCACGATCGGTCTGGGTAGCAGGAGGTTGCGTGGATAAGGGGGACAATTATGTTGTGGGGGTAGGGTGATGTCTGTAGTGGGCCACTTTATCTGCTTTTTGCAGCCTGGGAACAATGTGACGGGAACATTTTTTTCAATTTTTTTTCCTCATTCCACATGCGCAGTTCAAAGCTCCGATCAGACGAGCAGCATTTCAGACACGATAAGCCCAGCCCATAGCGCAATTCAGACTTGCACTTCTTTTTCAGGCTGAGTGTGTAAGAGGGCACCTCGGAACAGTTTTCCAAGTTGGATCTGAACTGCGCCCAGATTCAGCACTTAGAATGAAAATGGTAAAAATCCAGCCCACCCTTTTGACCATATTCTCTGATGAACTGTAGTTAGCATTCTTTAGATAAAAAGTTTCAATACTTTCATTATGCAAGAGTAGAAAGCCAACACTCCAGCTTCAGCCATGGAGGAACCATATGTATAAATATCTTCATAGCCTTGGCGAATACAGTCTTGTAATATTCTCAACTTGCACTAATGGCTGCAACAGGTAGCAGACTTCAGTGAGGGTTACTTTACTACAGCATAAAGGTCTCACGATTTGTTCCTCACTGGGCTTCAGATAGGAGAATTGTTTTTTAAACATTCTTGGCAGATATGGCTTTTTGCTACAAGCCTTACATCCCTCCTCCCTTTTCTAGCAGTTTGTCCTGTTCTATATGAGCTCTGTTCAATCTCCAAGTCACACTGTAATGAAAGGGGATTGACTACAAGTACATTCCTCACTTGGACTAACTGATTTGTGCACAAGCCTTACAGTCATCAAAAGGTCCTTCAATACCTGCCACATCTTCTGTAGAATTTTGCATCTTGAAACATCTGCAGAAAGTGTCAAACCTGCATAGACTCCTAGCAACAGCCAGAAGCAATCAACCAGCAACCAACCTGTGAGTAACTGATGATGCCTTTAAATAGCATTGGTAGAGGTTCATATACACTGCTGATAATGTACTCAGCCATACAAGGTTAAAAGAGGGTGTTAATATGTTGAATTCCAATATGGCTCCACAGCTGTCAAATCAGCATTGCACATTGATTAATGTCATGACTAAGATTAGCATCAGATCAAGCCCAAAATGGGGTGCAATGTTTTATCTTGTCAGCTTGGAACTGTTTATCTCTCTCGAAGGAACCTTGAATTGGATTCAATTAGATTTAGAATTTTGACTTTTGAAACAAGCAAAGAATGGATTTGGATTTGCCAAAAGCACCGGCTTTATATTTTAAAGAAGGAGTAAAGTGTGTAAAAAACATCATGATGAACCTGTTTTGCATACTTCCAGCGATCATTCACTGCATGCTTACCAACACTCATCACCCATACAGCATCCTCTGCGATTTGCTCTATTAGTGTGCACTCTTGCTGCAAATGCCATTTTGGAGTTTTAAAGGTACTCACTAAGCCTAAAAAAATGAGCACAACCTATCCTAAATTATTGCTCACTAAATACCTTGTAAGATTTTGAATGATGAATATGCTTGAGTATTCTAAAATCTTGAATTAGATTACACTTAGCCGGACAGAGTGGAGCTACACTTTCCTTTTCAATCTGGACTCTGGAATTGAATCCAATCTAGAATGATAAGAGAGTAAATTTTATATCCTTGATGGGCATTAGAGTTTTGCATTGATGGTGTTTGGACAGTCTCAACTAAAATTCCCAGAAGTACATTGAAACTTAGTGTGACATTAAATAGAGTTAGTGCTAAGAGAAAAATAAGAAACTTGCCAATGTTTATGTTAAGTCTCTCCCCCCTGCAAAATTGCCTTTTCAATACTGGTATGAGTCAGCAATAGATGCTTTTTGGCAGTGGAGTAATGTAAATTGAGCCAATTATTAAGGCCATTTGATTCATTAAGCGTGAATTTCCTTAGCCACACCACCAATGATTATCAACTCCAAGCTAAAAGAAGCCTTGATTATACTGCCTGCCTGCAGTTCATGGTTTCAGAGGTCACTGGTTTGAGGGCACAGTGAAAGTGCTGAGAGACTCAGAAGATTTGAATAAACCCTGAATAAACTCACAAAATGCAATCAGGAAGGACTTGGAAGACAAACCTGATGTCCAGCACTCCTGTTTGAACAGTCACAGCCATCATGAATACATCCAATTAAGGGATAAGGGATATAGTTAAGATGTTGATAGTGTTTCCTGTCCTCACTGCCTTTTTAAATTCTTTCATGAAGATTTGAACATCACTGGCAAGGTCAACATTTATCACAGAATCCCTACAGTACAGAAAGAGACCATTCGGCTTATTGAGTACCAACCACAAACCGACCTATTCCCGTAACTCCATGCATTTACCCTACTGATCCCCCTGATACTAGGGTCAGTTTAGCACGGCCAATCAACCTAACTGCACATCTTTGGACTGTGGGAGGAAACTGAAGCAGTCACAAGAGAAAGTGCAAACTCCACACAGATAGTGACACAAGGTCAGAATTGAACCTGGGATGCTGGCACTGTGAGATAGCAGTGCTAACCACTGTGCTGCCCTTGTAACCCATCTCCAAATATGCTTGATAAGGTAGTGGTGAGCAATCTTCTTGAACCACTGCAATCCACCTTGCATAAGAAAGCTGTTGAGGTGAATAGTATAGAAACACTTAAAGGGAAGTAGGGAATGGGAGGAGATTCAATTGGAACAGCAGCACCAATCGGCTGGGCCAAAGCACCTGTTTATATGATACATATTTAATGTAATTCTACGTAGTCTATGCTCCTCAAGTTCATAAGGCAATAAAAAGAGCCAGCAGAATTGTAGTTTTATCTCAAAAGATATAGAACATGAAAACCAAGAACTAATTACGAGTCCATATAAAACTTTAATAAAACTTCAAATAGAGTATTGTGTGCAGTACTGGGCTCCATTCAGTGAGAAGGACAATGAAGTTTTAGAGACGGAATTATGCAGATTCACTAGCCTGCCGCCTACTATGCAGAAATAAAAACCAATGAAAGACTTGACAAATTGAGTGTTTTATTGTCAGAACAATGCAGATTATAAGGTGCCATAACAGAAGTGTTTAAAATTACAGAAGGATGGAAGACAGAATTAGATTATTTGCAGTAGCTGAAGTGTCAAAACAGAGAACAGAATTAGATGTAAGAGATTTAAAACACCAGGCAGGAGAAACTTACTCAAAGAAATAAAGCTGTGGAATTTATTTCTGAGTTAATAACTGAGGTGGAAACTATATTAACATTAGGTGGATGAAGGAAAAGTGATTGAAGGGATATGAGTTCGGCACATGTAACCAGAACTTCTGCTTTCATCGAAGGTGAAAACCAACATGCACTGTTTGAACCGAATGGTCTGATTTATGTTTAATTACTAGCTTTTTCTACTGGTCTTTGAAGTAGTAGGAAAGTCAGTATTCATCACATTATGGCTCCCTGCCAGGTCAAACCAAGATGACATAGTCTATTAGATCATTTTATCACATTTTAATAGTTGTTAATTGTCAATTTATGTGGTTCTGCTTACTTAATAGCTTTCAACACATTGAAAAACCCAGAACATTGTTGTTTGCTTAGTCTCTCAAGGTTAATGAAATATTTGGACACCAGAAAATGACAACATGCTTGTGGGCCCACATTAAAGTTACCACAACAATAAAACTCTCTGTCACATCTTAATGAAACTTATTTTAAAGAACAACAAGAATGGGGAATAAAAGCTGCACAATGATATATAGAATGTATTTCATGTTTGAAGAACATGGATTTGTTATATATTGGCATTTTTGTATCTTGGCGTTCTATAAAAGCCAAAACATACTATTTCAAGATGATCTTTTCAAACAAAAATGTATTCATCCAAGACCCACCACAAAGCCAACTAGATTCTCAGGAGTTTCTTCAGAAGTTGGTGCCAGAGAGTTTGTCCAGTAACATGTTCACACCCAAGAAATTTGGCAACTATCAGTTAGTCAAAGCCACGGTTAAGTAACTTGGCCCTAGTGTTACTTTCTAAAAAAAAACTTAAATCATTAGAATAAGTAATTTTATCCAGGCAGTCAATTATTAATTATGACAAATATACTTTGGTGGCTCTTATATTAAGTTCATGTCATTTTGAAAATAATTGAATTGATGTGAGAAAGATATCTCATCTGTATCTTTCTATAAAGAAGTGAATCTCAAAGGAATAGTAAATTCTCAAAAGTAGGCATGGATACACTAAACAGTTTGCTCCATCTCTTCTATTGTAATTACCACCCAAAACAGTCAATTTCTTTTCTTGTGAGTAAAACTTGGCAGATGCTATGTTGGTAAGGCTGACATGTTAGGCTCTTGAGACCACTTAACCAAAATCAGGAATGAAATACAATAAATCTTTAGAGTAAATGAGTGCAGCTGATAAAAGTTTTCAATGAATGATGATCCAAGAGCATAAACTCAAAGTAAGATAAAATAAATGTTAGCCATAAGAAATTTGATCATTCTTTCAATGCATTCGAAATATATTTTTCTGTGGATACTAATTTTAGAAGATATAAGTATAATCCTTGGTTAAATCATCTAAAGCAACAAATAGCACACAGTGATTAACACATTTGCTCTCCTTTCTACCTCTTTCTCATCCTCTGCTTGCTTTCTCTTCTCTTTTCCACTCCCTCTCTTTCTCCCTTTCACAAATCTCTTTCCAATCTTCTACCTTGCATTTTTATTTGTCCCAATTGCCTACTGCCTATTCACATGGTGTGGCCTCAATAGTGGCCTTGGTCCTGACTCCCAACTGCCAAAGGAAATCAACAAGCCATATGTTAAAATCAGTGATTGGTTTGAAAATGTTAAAGGTGATGTATCTGTAGATGATTCTGTGAAAATAACAAAAGCCAATAAGGCAAAGTTAACATTGCATGGCAGCATTAAACTGAACTCTTAGGAATGTTTGCAGAGGCCTTTTTTAAAAATAAATGTGATTATGGCACCCAGAAATTAGGAAACTGGGCGCACAATATTTTATAACTGGGTCTTAATTTGATGGCCACATCTTATGAATAAAACTGCAATGTATAAAAGGGAATGCAGCCTCTCAAGAGATCAAGTACCAGTTTTGTAAGGCTCCTCAGCTAACAAACAATAAAAATCTGGAAAAGGCTGACAAAAACACTTGGAGAAAAACAAGAGATATTCAGCAATCACGGTCACATTGAATCTCATCTCTGACTTTTAGTGTAACAGAAGAGAAAACATGATTGGAGAAATTCAAATATGTAAGAAAGATAGACATGGATTTGGCAGATGATAGCATCTTCAAAGACCTTGAATAGGAAAGGAAAGTTGAAGGTTATTTGCAAAGACAAGGGGATCAAGGACTACTTTTGAAAAGAAAATGACAGCAGATTTAGGGGAGTGAAACTGTACCTGTGGAAAGACAACTGTTAACATTATCAGCTAACAGTATCATGAGCTCCTCAACTTATCACTGGAACTCAAGATGGAGGAGACAGGCAGAGTTGCTTAAGAAGAGAGAGCACAGGAAAGAAGTATGGGGGTTATCTTTGCATTCCAGGCAACCCTGGAATTATAAGTAGTTTTAGGAGGGAAAAGAAGGATCCAAGTGTTTTGTGTAGTCGAATCAGAACTGGTGATAATTTGTTATGACAGTTGTTCACCATATTTATTCAAACATTTGATCCATGGACTTAAGGAAGCAATGATGAGGGCTATACAGGGAGAATGACCAGGTTGAAGTTAATAATAGTTTTACTTGATTCGAGGATAATGTCTAATCAGTTTCTGCATGTGTGATCATGTGACTAAACTGGCTGAGTCATGACCCACAAATCTTTGGGATAGGATATCCCACAAGGTAGAGGAATCTGGAATGCAGAATTTACGTTCCTTCTCTTTTCTTCTCTGTTCTCGCTCTGCCTCATCATTCATTCATTCATTCCTAGGAGGTAAACTGTTATGGATCTCCACCTCTGTCTGTCATGTAGTGCCCTTGCACACGGATCAATTCCATCCAGTCCATTATACTGTCATCCATTTTCTCCTCTACCTCTCTCTGCTATGTTTTGCATCAGTCTTTCCATTCAATACTTGATATTGTCTATTGTCTGCTCTAATGATGTGACCAGATTATTACATTTTTCGTTCTTTGATGTTATGCACTAAGTTACTCTTTTCTCCAGTCATTTGCAGAACTTCCTCTTCATCTTTCTGTCTTCATGGAAAATGCAGAGCATTCTCCCAGTGTTCACATCGCAAATGCATTCAGATTATCAATAGTCTCTTTATTATTTGTCTCTGAGACATGCTTCAACATTCAGATGTGGTTGAACAAAGCATAATGTAGTTTGATGGATAAGTCAAAGCAATTCAGAACATTGGTAGCAAGCTCCTCCCAGTTATTAAGATAAATACTGGCTAACCTAAGGATATCAGAGTGAAGCTTTGTTTATCTTCCTCATTTGAGAACTGAAAAAACAAGATCTGGATCTTGGCCACTTGAACACAATGTCCAGTCCATCAAAGTTGACTTTACAGGAGTTTTGCTTGAATGTTTATGGAGTTCACTTAAGGAGGATACTAACATCTGTTCAACATTCCTTCTATTGAATCCAGATGACGTGGCAGAGGCATTCCTGGTGAAATTTCTCAATTCTTACGTGTTACTAATACACATTTCAAGTTTGAATGTAGTACAGCACTGTAGTGACAACTGGTCTACAAACTAATGCTTTTATTAATTTGTAGAAGTCTTTGTTGTCAAAGGCTTGCTGCCGCAGTTTGTCCAAGGCTGAGCTGATGCAGCTGATCTAGTGTTGAATCTCCTTGCCCGTGGTGGTGTTTGAAAGAGATGTCCTCATGTGTGCAGAACTTGGCTATCAGTCTCTGCTCAGCGACTGCGCTGTCGTGTGTCATGAAGGCCGCCTTGGAGAATGCTTACCCGAAGGTCAGAGGCCGAATGCCCGGTCTCAACAGGGATTTTGGGTTCAAGTCACACTATCTGTAACCTCCATGAATTGCCTGGGTTTGCAAAACCTCACTTACTGTGCTGTCTTGAGACAGTACACGTCTCTTTAACCTGTGCTCAGTGCTCCTTCCACTCACGTTGTTAACCACTTTAAGACTCAAATAAAAGTTAGGTGTAAGATTCGCATTCTAATTAGTAATCTGTAAACTGTTTGTGCTGTTATATGCTCTGTCTGAGGCCAGAACTCTTGGTTCACCTGATGAAGAGGGAAACTTTGATAACATCAGGTTTAAGTCCAACCAATTTATTTGATAGTAAACTCACAAGCTTTCGAAGTTGTTCGAAGTTGTTTCGACTTCTTACTGTGTTTACCCCAGTCCAACATCGGCATCTCCACATCATGAATAAGATCAGCCACAGAGATGGGGACATAAATACATAAATGTAATAAGATCAGCCACTGAATGTATAGATCGAAACCAGTCATTGATAGAAGACATAACTGCATAAATGTATCCATTCTATGAACAATGAATGTCCATATCCGTACCTGTCTGCTTGTAACGATGCATTAACTGTCAATGTCAATGTCCGTATCTGTCTACTCGACTTCTAACGATGTGTTAACGGCTAATATCTGTACTGCCTATTGTCTAAAAAGTATAAAAATGATCAACTATCATTGTGTAATTGAGAAGGTAGCTGCCAAGTACTGCGGAGTATCAGTTCTTTCTCCCAAAGCTTAGTCCGAAATAAAACTATATTTGTTGAAACCTCCAAGTGTGACTCCAAAGTGGTAAATTTTTCCCACAACAATGAAATACTTACTAACTACAAGTGTCTAGGTATCAGAGTAGATAAGTTGAATTGATTGAAATAGTATGTAGGTATTATGGCCAGCGGAAATACACAAATGTACTACATCAGAAAATTAAAATCATTTAGAGTGGATCCAATAACCATGATACTTTTTCCGTATGGTTATAACTGAGAGTGTTATTCTTTATATATGTGATATTATTATAATCACACATATACAAGGAAAGCCTCTTTAAGGGTGAGGAGAATATTAAACCAGACATGAAGTGTATTGATAAACTGATCTGAAATCTGCTCTTGAAGAGAAGTAAAGCATTTCATGAGCAATGGGAATCATCCCTTGCCTCAGTATTAGTATTAATTCATGGAAAAGGCTGCAATCCCTCGAGTGCAGAGGAAATCAGTTCCTGATCTCATTTATACTCTTCTTTATAAGAACATTTAACAGGAGTTTGATGTATGGATGAAGATATGCAGTCAGGGTGGGTCTCACTGACTGATTATTTTAATGTTTCAATACAATTTTTAATATATAATTCAATTAAAGTTAGATCTGTGATGTAGTGTAATTTTATTCTTTTGGTATTATTCATATATTACTCATAGATTCTTTTAACAAATGCGCAATGTACCCAGAATGAATTTCCTTTGTAATAATAAGGGAAATTGAATTGAATTAAAACTTCATTGATACCAGCATTGGCATTCCTGGTAAAACTGATGCGCCGCAATCATTCCAGCGACAGTGCAAAGTGCATGTATTTGGCAGCATTGCTTCTGCAAATGAAGCTGATGTGTGGCAGGCTATTTTGTTTGAAGCTGTGAGGCTCTTAGGGTTGCACCTTCACTCTTCTGCTGATAAGAGAGTGCTCAGTCTCACAACCTGTGCTATGGTAGATACAGTTACGGAGAAGGTTGGACAGATTATGCCTTCTCATGATGACCAGGCTTAGTTGGTGCCAATGTCCAGACTTTAAGTGATACTATGACAACCTGTAGCGCTGTCAACCCTGAAAGGTGTTTGTGATGCAGAGTTTATTTACTGAACAAAGTTTAAGAAGGTTTTATCAGTCATCATTGATCTTGCCCACTGCAACTTACTGTTAGGATATAATTTTTGTATTATTATTATTGAATGGTTTTATTTTGGTGCAGACAGTAACAATTACTTTTGCAATAGTTCTTTATATTTGTAGATTATAGTATAGGATCATTTATTTGTATATCTTTGTGCAGAAGTGGTCATTTTTTTAAATTTAATTTGATTTATTATTGTCACATGTATTGACATATGTGGAAAGCATTGTTTCTTGTGTACCAAACAGATAAAAACATACCATTCATACAGTAGACGGGGAGAAGGAAAAGGGAGGGGGCAGAATGTAGTGTTGCACTTACAGAAAGAAAGATGAAAACAAAGATCAGCTTAAAAGTCTGATGGCTGCAGGGAAGAAATTATGCTTGAGTCCGTTGATACATGTTCTCAGATTTTTCCCCCATGGAAGAAGGTGGAAGAGAGTGTGCGCAGCATGTGTAATGTCCTTCATTACGCTGGCTGCTTTTCTGAGGCAATGGGAAATGAAGGTGGACACAATGAATGGGAGGTTGGTGTGCATGATGGACTGGACTACGTTGACAACCATTTGTAGTTTCTTGCTGTCTTGATCAGAGCAGGAGCCGTACTAAGCTATGATATACTCAGAGTGGATGCTTTTTAATTCTCTCCCAACACCTTTCTGTCTCTAAAATATTTCTTAAGCCTTTGTCCAAGCTTTTCTCTTCACAACAAAGGAACTATGTCAATATACATTGTTGATCCTTGTAATTATTGAGTGAAACTCATAATTATAAATTTGTTATAATCATTTTATACATTGTGTGAGGTGACTTCGCATATTATTTATTGGCTCTTGCGCCTGACATAGTATCACCCTCCCTTTGCTTCACCTTAATAGCTTTCATTAACATTGACAGCAGACTGGTTACGTGGAATATCAGCTGACTTCTTGATTGCAGCCATGCCAACCTGAGCAAATATATTATGAAGAATTGATTTCCAAGTAAAATTAAACCTCATTTGCGATCTTGAAATAGAATTTCTCATAATGTTTCACAGATATTCTTGTAAACACGCCTTTTGTAGACTTTATGTTCTATTTCTGCCCTAGATGGATCATATGATCATATGCAAATGAACATACTGGATGGGGATCTCAACTGCACTATCAGTGCCTGAAGCGACTGTTAATAACAAATCAAAACAAGCTTGCAGCAAGTCACAAGTGGGATCTTGTAATAGCTTAGCAGCCCCATCCCTGGACAATAAAGTTCATGATTCAGCAAGACCTGGGCAATAACAGACAGGAGGACATTGAAATGCCAGCCACCAAGAAAGACTTGGCAGGCCTGGGAGGAAGGCACTGGAAAAAGATCCAGCTGAACACATTCATCTACTAATGCAATAAGCACCTCAAATGTGCAAGCAAGCAAATTGGAGATCTGCAGATCTGAGCATTGCAGAAATTCCAAGGCAGAAGATACCATTTGCATCTCAATTCCTGCCAGATGAAGAACTTGTCAGTTGTCCTGGAATTTCAGGACAGAGAAAGAATTAAATTATTCCCTATCAATAGAAACAAATCCAGGCATATGGTCTCCATGCTTACTTTCTGCTGCTAGTTCTGAAGTTGCTGCACAACTCTGGGGGAAGGGCTGGAGGGAAGCTACTCCATTACCTAGTCTAAAAATAAAACTTCACAGCTTCCAAGGTTGGCTTATGTGCCTGTTAGACCTGTACGATATAGGAAACGAGTTTAAACCCATATGTGCAGGGATAATTAGTTAATTACATTTTTAATTAAAGTTGGTTGAATTCATAAGGATAGAATAAATGAAGAGAAATTGTTTCCAGTGACATATGGATAAGTAACCAAAACATACAGGGCAAAGGTCACTGAAAAAGAACCAGAAATAACATGAAGGAGTGAAAATTATGCAATTACTGTGACCTGGAATGGATGGCAGTGAAAGCAGATTCAATAATAACTTTCAAAGGATATTGGCTTGAAGAAGGAACGTTAGTAGGGCTACCAAGAAAGGGATTGGAAGTGTGGCTAATTGGATAGTTCTACCAATGAGCTGTCACAGGCATAAAGGGTCAAATTGTCTCCTTCTGTGCTGCATCATTCAATTGTGATGGGAGGGTAAATGTTTTGTTAAAAGTGAGGGGATGACAGATAGGGTTCTTTGAAACCATGTTGTAAAGCATTTTCAGATGTTGTAGTTCAGCTTTTGCAAAGAGCTTTGATCTGTAAGAGATTAAATAAGCTGCAAATAAAGACATAAACTAATTGTTAATCTATTTTGATTTGGGAAAAACACTAACTTGAGTTTTATACCAAATTTCCTGATTTTGTCTTTTGATTTGAGACAATAGGGTTGGCATGTCTGAGTGTTAAATAGTTATATTAATTAGTGTTGTTGTTCTGTGCTTTTTCAGAGTTAGATTGGAAATGATTTGTCTTGACTTCTCCACGAGACTGACCTAGCTGTAACAACACATTTGCAGAGTGCCTTTAACATCATAAAACAATGTCCAAGGCATTTCCAGGCATGTTGTTGAATAAAATATGAGCCACATTTTTTTTTTTAAGCAACACAGCACGGGAAACAGGCCCTTCGGCCCAACGAGCCCGCGCCACCGTAATACCAAATACATTATCCTATTTTAATATTCCTATATAATAATATATATATTAATCCTAATTTGGAAAATTTTCACCATAGGGACAATTTGTTACCCAATCAGCCTAAGAGCGAATTTTTGGGTTGTGGGAGGAAACCGGAGTGCCCGGAGAAAACCCACGCAACCACGGGGAGAACGCGCAAACTCCCGCAGACACCGGCCCAATTCCAAGTGTCTGCACAGCCACATCGATAGTCTCTGAGCTGTCATGGTGCCCTTCAGATGGTCCACATAAAGCACTCATTTACGACATGAGGTACCAGGCAACCCATGAATCAACATCCAAGAGCTGTACCCGCACCACCTGCCGAATGCGTGCTCAAATTATGGACCGAATTACCTGTGGAAAAAAGCCGTAGTTAAACAGTCCTAATATATCCCTCTATCTGCATACCGCTCATGTGGCTGTCCAAGAGACCCTTAAACAGCCCCAGCGTGCCTGCTCCCACCACCTTACTCGGCAGTGCATTCCACACCCCCACTACCCTTTGTGTGAAAAACTGCCCTCTAATATTCGTCCTATACATAGCCCCCCTCACCCTATGGCCATGACCTCTCGTCCTATCCATTTCTAAAGGTGGAAAAAGTTTACCTCCATTTACTCTATCTATACCCCTTATAATCTTATACACCTCTATGAGATCCCCTCTAAGCCGACGTCTTTCAAGGGAAAACAACCCCAGTCTATCTAATCGTTCCTCATAAGACAGTCCTTCCATACCAGGCAGCATCCTGGTAAACCTCCTCTGCACTCTCTCCAAGGACTCCACATCCTTCCGATAGTACGGAGACCAGAACTGGGCGCAGTATTCCAAGTGAGGCCTAACCAAAGTTGTATACAACTGCAACATCAAACTCCTACTCTTATATTCTATACCCTTTTCTATGAAAGCTAACATACTATACGCCTTCTTTGTCACCTTCTCCACCTGTGAGGACACCTTCAGAGACTTGTGAACCTGCACCCCCAAGTCTCTCTGCGTCTCTATGCTCCTTATAGTTTTACCTTTTATCCTATAATTCTCTTCTACATTTTTCCGGCCAAAATGCATCACCTCGCATTTTTCCGGATTAAATTCCATTTGCCATCTATCTGCCCAATCTACCAACCTGTCTATGTCCTGTTGTATTGCCTGACACTGCTCTTCTGTACCCGCCAATCCAAGCATCTTGGTGTCATCAGCAAATTTGCTGATCTCACCACCTACCCCTACTTCCAAGTCGTTTATGTAGACCACAAATAGAAGAGGACCTAGTACTGAGCCTTGTGGAACTCCACTAGTGACAGGCTTCCAGCTGGAAAAAGAGCCTTCCACTACTACCCTCTGTCCCCCTGTCTATGGAGATATTGGGTCAAATGATCATGCACATGGTCATTTGACCTAAGAGACAGGGGTTAAAGAGTGTCCTAAAACAGGGTGCAGAGGTGTAAGAAATAAATTCCAATGCTTAAAACCTGGGCAGGTGAAAGTGATTAAAATCAGGGATGCACAAGAGGCCAAATAAAATACTACGGATGCTGGAATCTGAAACAAAGACAGTAAAATGCTGGAAAATCTCAACAGAACTGACAGCATCTGTGCAGAGAAAATAGAACTAATGTTTTGAGTCCGGATGACCCTTTAGACTCGAAACATTGGCTCTATTCTTTCTTCAGATGCTGTCAGACCTGCTGAGATTTTCCAGTGTTTTTTTTGGTCGATAACTTGGAAAATAGTGAGAAAGTGACTTGCGTATTGTATAGTGCCTTTGACATCCACAGGATATTCCAATGAGCTTCACGCCAATGAGATACTTTTGAAATGTAATCACTATTGCAGTACAGGAAGCTTGGAGGGCCACAGGGCTTTTTCCTATATACTGTCATTTTCTTTGCTCTTTGAGAAACTCAGCAGCCAACCTGCATATTATAAGATCTTATAAACAGCAATGGGCAGATAGTGCGTTTGTGTGATGTTAATTATTGGTCAGGATACTGGAAACAACTCCACTCCTCTTCGTCAAAATGGACTAATGGAATCTTTTGAATCCTGCTCAGGCCTTGATTTAACATTTTATCCTAAAAACAGCACCCCTGCCAGTCCAGCATTGCACTGGAGGGTCCGCCTAGATTTTGGTCCTACAATATGACCACAGTGTAAATATAAAGAACGTTTATTCATTAAAAAAAAAAGAGGATTGTGTTTTGGAAATAATAAACGAACACATCATTTAAAAGATAACAAACTTTTACCTTGGAAGGGAGGTGGGCATCATTCTACCTGTGTGAGAGTAAATGCGCGCATGCGCGTTGTCATTGGCAAACGGGATCGTGACCTTTGCGCGTTACATCATCTCGTCCCGTTACGTCAGACGCACTGGGATGTCGGGGAGCGTCAGGTGACGTGCAATGAGTTGACCATCACTTTCCAGCCGGAGAAGATGGCAATAAATTTACAGAGAAACATCGTTGCTCAAAGTACGAAACACACTGCTAGTGTGATTTTCCTTCACGGCTCAGGTTAGACCTCCGTGATTTATATCAACTCGTTTAATGGGGGGGGAAATTTAGTCTGTAGCCCTTAACACCACGGGGGATTACAGTGACCCACTGCTGTTGTATATCGAGGATAGTGTGTGACCAGTGAGGAACTACCATTCACCAATGGATTGTGTCACTTTTCACGTTCTGTCTAACATTTGTAAAAATATCAGCATTGTGGTACAGATCTACTAAGAACGTCAGGGACCCAAATTCAATTCCCAACGTGGGTTAGTGTCTGTATGGAGTCTGCACACATTTTCCCTATGTCTGTGTAAGTTTCCCTCAGGTGCTTCCTCCCACAGCCCGAATGATGCGCTAAGTCAGTGCATCAATTGTGCTAAATTCTCTTTCAGTGTACCCAAACAGGCACTGGAGTGTGGTAACTAGGGAGTTTTCACAATAAGTTCATTGTAGTGTTGATGTAAGCCCACTTGTGATGTTAATAAATGAAACTTTATATTGACATTTAGATGTTCACGATTTTCCCTAATTGCCAGCCTTTCACCCTTCCTTCTTTTGTTCCTTCACCTTGTTGATTTATTTTCTATAAATTGAGTACTGCAAATGCTGGAAGTCTGAAATAAAAATGGAAAATGCAGCATGTCTAGCAGCATCTGGGTTAACATTTCAAGTCCAAATGACTGTTCTATACGATGGTTCTGCAAGAAGGGTCCATTTGGACCTGAAATGTTGGATAAACTCAGCAGGATCTGTGTCAAGAGAGACAGAGTTCCTGTTGATGTTGAGTGTTTCTGGTACTTTCATCCTAGCAGGAGATTTTTTTGAGACCAGGTTGTTGTTCATCAATTATTTTATAATCCTCGTCATTACATCCAGAGCTGCTCTGCAAAGTTTTAACAACTTGTCTTCATCTGAATTGTAAAAAATTGCAACATTTGTGAGAACTGTTAATAGGTTTACTAAAATCGCTTCCCAACAGGTATTCTGTTCTCTTCATATATTTTCTCAGTCTCTTTAACGTCACATATTTTAAAGACATCTACTGGAATTTTACCACCCTGCCCACCACAGGATTGAAGTGGGTGTGGGCCAGACATCAGAAAGGTCTGTTGACCTCAGGCTGGAATTTAGGGCCTCGTTCAAGCAAGCCATAAACTTCCATCTTTCACCCATCAAAGATGATTCGTTCAATTACTTTCCTATTAACAGTGATGTGAAGTGATTAGTTTTTTTATTAAGACTGTTTGTCCAAGGTCTTGCATCAGTGTACATCTCCTTATCAGGATGCACCCACTTCCTGAAACACGTGGAGCTTGGAAATGGGTTGACAACAGCCAAGGATTCAGGGTCACCAATATGCAGTTGCTTATGTTACTTAAAATGTGCAGCCAACAAGTGCAAAGAACTGGTAATCTAACTTTTGTCAATTGCCTCATTAGCATTTAACTTATCAGAAAGGCTTGCATTTATGTACAGGAAACCTTGCTTAACATTGTCCTACACAATATCACTCTTCAGATTTCATTTTGCATAACATTGCAATTTTCACGAACTAAATAACCATGTTAAACAAGACCTTCCTAAGGTGTTTTTCATGACTACTAGGCATCTCAAAGTACTTGACAGCAAATGAAGTACTTTTGAAGTATAATTCTGTTGTAATGTAGGAAATTCAGCAGCCAAATTGTACACTGTAAACTCCCACAAACAATAATGACCAGAAATCTTTTTTTTGTGAGGTTCGAATGATAGATATTGGTCAAAACATCGAGTATAATGCCCCTGCTCCTCTTTAAAATAATGCCATGAATTTTTTACATCCATATGAGCAGACAAATGAGATTTGTCATCTCATTTAAAAGGCGGTACCTTAAATTACTCCTTCAGCACAGAGCCATGTGCCTACATGACGTAATTGTAACGTAAAAGGGCTTAGTAAAGTAAAGGTTAAAGTGAGACTGGACGATAAACTACCCAAGGTATGATGTCTAGAGTTACCTGTTAAGCAACTTTGAGAGAACAGTCCAGACAGAACTTCTGAAAACAGTCTACCTGCAAGAAACATCTCCATGCATCACTTCACATTGGATCTGTGAGTAATTAAAGGCAGTTCATGTTTAAACATCAAACAGTTCATGTTTAAACATCAAGTCTCAAGATCTTCTCAATGAAACATCTGAGCAGCAATGATATGCAAGAAATACAATATGGTGCACAGTATGACCAATGGCTGTAGTACCATGGTGATCAACTGTGGTAATGGTGGTAAGGATGGTGGCAACTAAATACATGAAGACAAAACAGCATCCCAAGATGTGAAAGAAGCAGAAGCCTAACTAGAGAGAGGAAGAAAATTAAAGACACAGTTGAAGCAGCTTCGCCACTAATTTTGAAGTTGAGGAATCCATCAAAGTGAGTGGAAGTCCATTACAAGACACCAGAGTGAGAGACCACTAGACAGGTGAGCAAAACTACAAAACAAAGCTGTACTTAGATTTTAGCATAGGTGGTAGTCCCAAGGCTCGGCATACAGAGGGCAGTTTTAAAAGGTGGTAGAATTAAATACAGGTAATGCACAGTAATAAAAATAAAACAGTCTACAGAGTTTAAAATCAAAGAATTGCTGCCTTGAAGATTTAAAAAGGGCAGTCAAAGTGAACAGAAAGGAGCGCAGAAAGCTTGAAGTTTCAAAAAATATGCATGCGACAAATCTCCAAAAATGAGACATTAAAAAAGCAGGGATTGAATCACACACAAGTGAATTGCTGCAGTTTTAAAATAAGTTTAAAAGAAGCAGTCACGATCACAGATCTCAGAAATGTGATGGAACGTCAAAAAAAATCTAATAGGCTGCCAACAGCTCCTGAAGCACGAAACAAAGAAAACCTGTAGCATTTAAAGGCAGCAACTACTACACTGCTTTGTTTTAAACATAAAAGTTTGAGAAAACTTGCCAAAAAATAAGACCCACGATTACTGGACAACCTGCCAAAAACCCAAAAAGTGCAGGAAAATTGCAGAGCCAGAACCAACAAGCTGCTGGCAGTCTATAATTAAAAAGGTGACTGTCTTAAAGCAGCAATCATTTTAATGTTGTATATACAAAAGAAAAGCAAACAGCCGTGGGCAGAAAATTAGAGAAGCCTGACGCATTTGTGATGAGGAATGGTTACAGCAAACACAAGTGGTCTAGCATGCTCCCAACTGTGCAAAGGCAATAAAATACCCCAGCGAGATGGCAGCAAGAGATTTTGGAACGAGGATAAAGAGAGAATGAACAGTTGATTGGCTTTCGACATCGAATGCAAAAGGAATCCATGACCATTCAGTAAGATAAAAAAAAAGACTCATAAACATCAAAATGGAAGCATAGCAGAAGAAACCTGAGGAGACTGTTGAATAATAGAAAAACTCAAGATGATGCACGTAAGCTTTGCAAAGACTTTGGTTAACAATGAATGCAAAATGAACGATAAGACCAAAAGTCCTGTTGCTGACCAAGAAAAAAAGACCAAAATCTATCAGGAAAATGTGAGTCAGACACTGAAGTGCAAGAAACTAAGACCATAGAATAACTACGGTGCTGAAGAGGCCTATCAGGTCCACTCTGACTTTCTGATTACCCATGCCCTCCTCTCCACCCTATTCCCACAACTGTACTCATTTACCACAGTTAACCCACCTAACCTACACATCTTTAAGACTAAGGGGCAATTTAGCATAACCAACCTACCTAATCTGCACATCTTTGGACTGTGGGAAGGAAACCAGAGCACCTGGACGAAATTCATGTGGACAACGGGAGAGTATGCAAGCTCCTCACAGACAATTAGCCAAGGCCAAAATTGAAGTTGGGTCTCTGGTGCTGTGAGGCAGCAGTGCTAACCACAGTGTCACCATGCTGTCCAGTTCATTAAATTTTTATGTACGTATGTGCACAAGTCCTGTGCATCCATCATGCTGGTCGCTGACCTACATTTTCTCTCTAGGTATCATGCCTTAAAAGGGCTTTAGTGATCATGGACTTTCATGTTGATTTTGGTCTGGAAGCATGGATCATTTTCCTTAGTGCATTTGTCCGGTTTGCAAGATTCTTTAGATTGTCCTTTGTGTTCCTCAATCTCTTTTACTAGTGATTTTTCTCATCAGCATCAGACTTTCTAAATTATGATTTCTTGTTATGTGCCCAAAAAATTCCAACTGTCATCTCCTGACCTTGTTATTTTGGTCTCAGATTTTACGAGCACCTTTTCATTGGTTCTGTGAGTTGTCCAAGATAGCTTGTCTAATCGCCTCAAAATCCAAACTTTTGCAGCCTCAGTTGGTGAATGGTGGTGGACAATTAAAACAGCTCTCTAAGGGAAGAGTGTCCGTGAGCATTCCATCTTCTCTGATGGTCATGTTCAGCATGTCGGTGCAAAAGACAAGGCTGAAACATTTCTGACCATGTTCAGCAAGAGGTCCTGTGAATCATCCGTCCCTGTATCCTCCTGAGACTCTCACCATCATAGAAGCAAGACTTCAACCAATTTAGTTCACACCACGTGATAGCAAGAAATAATGGATTTCTTAGACTAATGTCCTTGGTGAACAGAGAGCGTGTTGTGTAAAAGGTGAGAGTGTCCAATATGAGATTCCATCTGCACTTTTTCTATTTGAACCAAAGGCGCAGCAACAGTCCTCCCCTCCTAACCCAATCAAAAATGACAAAGATAAGTCCTAAGTATTTTTTTATGAGAACTTTTTGATTTATAGTAAACGTATACATATAAGAAATGGAAAATAACTTGTAGAAATTAGCTTTTTGTATGTTTGTAGCATTGCACAAAAACAATTTTTTCTGTGGTTTGGCTGTTCAACACAGTAAGAGTTTTTCTCAGGGATTCATTCCTTCAGCACTCTTGGGAGGTCAAAAAGGTTCCACGGCTGGAAAAGTTTGGGAAACCCTGTGGTGATCCCGGTGACCACAGTCACATACTGGACTGTATTTGAAATTCCATTTGTGGTGGATGTGTGCTGATCTTACATGGAGAGTGAATCCTGTTGAGCGTCGATCCCTCTTTTTCAAGGGAACTGATACCCTAGAGGTTCTACTGACACGTCTTTTGACAATATTCATGCCATTTGTCATTTCTCTCAAAATCGAAAATGCTGAAAGCATTTGCAGAGTTCCAGAAAGATCTGCAAAAGTTGAGTTGTATATTTGGAAAGTTCTGAAGATCTTCATGGATTGACTTGACTGGCTGATAGTTGTGGCGTCAGATGCATAACATTTGTGTGGTATTTATTTTTTCTGTTTGTTAGGTGATACTGGACAAGGTATAAGAGCATGGATAAAAGATGTACTTAAACAAGAACTGACTTTTCAGCACATACGTGTAATTTATCCAACAGCACCTTTAAGGTATCATTTATCTATCAGAAAATAAATGTTCAATGCAAGAATGTTTCAGCCCAGTAAACTAGACAGAACAATATTCTCTCAGCCAGAGTTAAAATTAAGTAACTTTTTGTTTATAAGAAAGATGAATTATAAATACTTATTTATTTTTTCCGAATGACTTAATTCTGATAATGTTGTGAAATTACTTTTTTTTTGACATTTATATTTAATAATATCATTTTGAAAACAAATATTTAATTGGACAAAGCATTAATATATTCAACTTTTTGGTGTCTTCTGAAATGTGCTCTGAATATATCTATTCAATTTACTATTGGATTTTGCATGCATTTTTCAAAGTGAGTTTGCAGGATAGATTCTCATTACTATATCTCAAGACTTCTACTTCCCTCTTTGACCCCCTTTTCTTTTTCTACTGATTTCTTTCCACTTCTTTCCTTGACTGGCTAGGTTGCTTTTGCTTGCTTTTTTATTAACTTAATTTACCAATGCATCTCTTTTGACCTTACTGGTTCTCTGTCTTTTAAGATAAAACTGACTTTGCTCCTGACATTTTTACCCTTTTCAGAATCCACATCTTGTTTGCTTTAAAAATTAACTTGGAGAAAAGTTGGAATAAGGACAAAGAAATTGTGAACTCAGTATCACCAGCTGTAACATTCACTGTTCCCTGTTTCTCTTATCACCACCCGTAGTCTTGCAACCTTGTAACCCTCTCTGACTCCTCGCCGCCTGCCCACCCTGTTGCCACTATGCTTTCTGTTGTCACTATGCTTTCTCCTCCTTTCCCCAACTTTGTACCCCCTCCCCTGCACCTTCCCCCTCCCCTGCACATTTGGTCCTTGCTTCTTTCCTCTGTCCCCTTGTCCCATCTCCTGTTTGTCACCCATTCACTCAATGGTACTGCCTCACTCGCCTGCTGCATACCCTCGCTCTATTCTTTCCCTTTTCTGTCCAGTCTTTTTTTCTCTGCAACATCATATGCTGGGAGTTAAAAGAGATTGGGAGATGTGAATAATCACAGTTGTAGACAAGTTTCTAATACATTAAACAGTTGGCTTCCAGGTTAATGCTTTTGTAGGCAGCCAAAATAAACAACACGAGTCAGCTTTTTAACAATTTAAATTTGTGTCTTTGTGCAGACACTTTAAATTTAACCTTTAACCTTGTTTTCCAATATTTTTAAGTGATTTTCATTGCAAATAATAATTATTATGAATTTTCTGCCCTAAATTTGCTTTGCGCACACTCTTGCTTTTTATTGTGACTTTTTCAGACCATATAGACCTATGAATGGAACTCTGTCAAACGTGTGGTTTGACAGGTACAAAATTTCCAATAACTGCCCGGAACATCTTGAATCGCTGGATTCAATGTGCCATATACTGGGGAATTTGGTGGATGAAGAGGTCAAAGCTGGAATTGCAAAGGACAGATTAATCTTAGGTAAAATATGTTATCAGTTTTCCTAACAATTTAGGCAAAACATAAAGTAATCTGAGAATCTACCTTTTCTCTTGCATTCCTGTTTCCTGTCTGCTATCCTTCCATCAAGCATGTTTATCCTGGCACAATCATTGGGTTGTATCACAGATTCACTGAATAAAAATAAAGATGCACGTGGTTGATCATATCCTTTTGCACTTATAATTTTGGTCATATCATTTAGTTTGTGAAGTCAATCATTTTTTAACTCCTGGGCAAAAAAGGATTGTTTTACTTAGAAAGTATGTGTACCTGTCTAATCAGTTTCCTTCCAACATGATTTCTTTACTTGATACAGGAAAAACCTGATACCATTATTTCAACTTTGGCCGAAGGAAATGCGTATTTGCAATGGATTATTAAATCTGGAACTGCTGCAATTTCAATCATTTAACTAGCCAAAAAGAATCTAATGGTTTTTAATGATAAATTAAACCAAAGGCAATATACTTTTGATTTTCTATTTCCGGCATAATACTAAAATTTATTTTGGCAATTGTGTATTCTTGCTTGCTATTCATGCTGACAAATATGTCTGATATCAAGTGATATATTTGCAGTTTATATCCACTGAAAAGTTACAACTGTCATTTAAAATGAAAGTATTAGTAAATTGACCCAATTGAAACAAGAATAAAGAGGTAGCTATCTCTCCATTCTCTAGTTGTTGGAGATAGAAGTATTTGCCTGCAGCAAGAATATCAGCTTTATGAGAGTCTGAATTTTTAGTAGTATTATTGACATCAGAGTTAAAAATACAGCCTCAAGTTACCCAATTTATATTTATCTGGGATTAGAAACACAAATCAAACTCTGTGTAGCATTTGTTGTTCCCTTTTAGCACAGAACTAAACATTGAGTAAGTGCAAATTCAAAATGGCCAGCTGTAGTGAGGTCCGAGACAAATTAGTTCTCAGTGTACGTTTTTGCTGCAATTAACACTGTAATATTTAAAAACACACTTGGAAAACTTAAGCTTCATAGCACAGTCATTGAAAAGAATAAACTATCAGCTGTGAAGGAGGTGAAAACGTCCTTAAAAAAAAAGTCCCAGTGTTCATGTTTTGTCTGATTCAGACATTTTAAAAGATTCAAAATAGGGAGGATTAAATGTTCACTGAAATTTCAAACTAGGTGATGTACTATGTGTTAGAATCCAACATCCTTAATAACCATTTATTTGTACGGTTCACATTTATTATGATGTCTGTTTGTGTGACTTCAATTTTCTCCATCATTCTTTTTGCAACTCTCTCTTTCCTGCCTTCCACCTCTTGTATTTCACAGAGTTCCTCTGTGTTTCAGTTATGTATATTAATTTATTAATGTGATCTATCTCTTTCCTTTTTGGAAGTGGAATGTGTGTGCAGAATAATCATCAACTTACTATAGGTTAGAAGTTAGTTGGATTAGCTAGGAAGCTGCTGCCACATGCAGTGGCGAGGAGGCATGGGAACAAAGATCAGACAAGGAGGGAGGGAAGAATTCTGAACTGATAGTTGCATAATTAAAGTGCTAGTCAATTCTCTTAAGTTTTAATAAGTTAAATTAAAATCAAAATTCCACTTGTGGCATTGCATATTTGTTTTTCTATGTTTCATTATTGCTGCTGATGACGCATTGAAAAGTGGAACTTGCATCAAAAGCTTGACGTCACTGATAAATATAATGCAATATAGTTAAGTCCAGAAATTTTTTTCTGTTTAGAAACTAACTTGATAGATGGCAGTTGAAAGTACGTTAGCAATCAGTGATGATTTTATGTGTATGTATGGATTACCAGGAAATAACAATTAGTGTCATTTAATATTTAGTAACAATCTCAATATTTATGAAATCATAAAATATTCACTTAACATTAGCAGCAAGGTATCTTCCAAAACTACTTCCTATTGTTGTCATTGAAGAGGGTCATTTCTTGCATTTTAAGGGGTGTGTATTCTCACATGGCTGTGGAGTCTGACTGCAGAACTGCATCATTTTCACAATGTGATCAACAATGTATTGCCTTATTTTTGTCTGGCAATCCTTGATCTTTCTAGTTTGCCTTTTAGCATATCTATATTCTTTGCTTTTCAAAAAAAGCAACACCACTACTTGAGATCACTCCTCAAATAGTCATTTCTTATGCATTTCTTTCCCTGTCTTTGGACATACTGCATTTCCTGTGGCTTGTCTTCAAGGAGTCCTTGAATCTTAATCTTGGTCTACTTTACATGCAATGCCCAAGTTTAAGTTATAAATAGATGACCACTTTAGGATTTTATTGTCACTCATATGTACTAAATGTCCACTCCATCTGAACTAAGCTTTGCTAATGACTACTTCAAATCCAGATATTTCCGTTGAATATTTTGTCCTTCCATTTAATGCCGATGATGTTGTAATGCACTTCAGATGGAATCTGGCAAACAGCTTAATATGCCTGGAATTGGTAGTTCATGTTTCACAGGCACGTGGTATTGTGTTTTTCGTCCTGGTATCTTTCAGAACCAATCAGTACACAAGTAGACACAAGAGGTGATCAACATTGCAGGTTTCGTTTATTGCTATCACAGTCAAACTAATAAGAAAATATGGATCCTGTGATCCCACAAGACAGACAAAACATAACACATAGAAGGGTGGGTATTACCGCAGTCTTCAGAGGTGAGAAATTACCATCATTTGACAGAAGTCTGACTTTTGGATAATGGAAGTCTGTCCTTTTTTTTCCTGACCTCTACCAACTCTTCCTCCAGTGCAGATAAAGCTAGGAGGAGAGAATGTCAAAGTCTGAAAAAATCTGCCAAAAATGTAGTCGTCTTGAACTGCTGGAGTCCCTGTGGTATATGTGTACCCACAATGCTGTTAGGAAGAGAATTTCAGGATTATGATTTGGGGGAGATGGGCTGGGAAAAGAGGCATGTGTGGCATAGTGGTGGTGGGGAGAGAGACTTCATCAAATCTTCTGTTATAAGGAAGCGTAGAGAGCTTAACAGAAACTTACATGAATATTTGGAATACATAAATAGCATAGATTTTCATATTTATGTTGTGCATTATATGTTGATCTGTAAATGCAAACTTTAACAATTACATATTGCTTGGTTTTACATGTACATTTGATTTGATTTATTATTGCCACATGAAAAATACTGTTTCTTGCACACTATACAGAGAAAGCATTCCATTCATAGAGTTATTAGGGGAGAAGGAAAGGAGAGGATGCAGGATGTACTGGTACTGTCATAGCTTATATAATCCACAAGCTCATGTTCCATTGTTCATACAGATTTCATCCACATACAATCAAATGCTGAAATGATGGGGTCACTTGGTGATTTGATACAAACTTCACTGTTATAGAACATAGATAAAGGGAAATTTAGTGTTTTTACTTGAAGTCCAATAATTCCACCAATTTGAAGTGGTGCAGAAGCATTTACATTCACTTTAGACATTAAAAATTGCTCTAATTACAGGATTCCTTGTCACAAAAAAAAAATTGAGATCTTTTTGTCTTCAGTAATTTTCATTGCTGCAGCTTTTTGTACAGCATTTGTCAAAGTGATACCTTGATTCCTTTAAAGTTTCTTTTGTAAACAGGCAAATTCTGAGCTTGCTCTAGGAATTCTATCAGCCACCTTGCTTTCAGTGCGGACATTTTTGGAGATTGTGCTTCCAAGAAAGATCTTCAGGATTGTGTTGTTGATAGTTGCACAAAGCGGGGTATAGTCAGAGTTTAGTGGCAGTAATGGAGTATCTCGGTTTTCACTAGGTGTTGGTTAGCCCAAAGTCATGTTTAAAAAACAGTTCATGATCCATTGAAGGCCATGCACATTGTATGACAGGAGAGCACAATATCATCATTGATACTTTATTTGAAGATTTCAGTCGTCCAATGTTAAAGAGATAGTCGTCTATTCTAAATTATATGTATATTCCATTAACATTTCTATCAAATGCCCAGAAAGTATTATAAATGTGTTACAGCATGGCAGATGGTAACAACTGTCAGTGACTTTGGCCATCATTCCACAATGAAATTGCTGTATCAGGCCTACGGCTGAAGTTTGACGTCCAAGTTTGGTTAAGAATTTCCACAAGGTGTCTCTGTACTGTGCCAGAAACCTTTGCCAAGTCAACAAAAGCAGAGTCCCATACATAGTTCTTGGCATTTCTCATATATTTACCAATGGTGAAGATTGTGTTGCAAATTTTCTTTTCTGACTTTGACTTTCTGTAAGTTCATTTTCTACCACGTGATTTACCAGTTTGTTGAGTGGAACCTTCGCTTAAACCTTAACAGCAATCGCAAGCAGCGCAGCTCCTCTGTGGCTGTCACACATAGATTGGTGTCCTTTTCTTTTGTACATGTGAACAACCAGCATCCTTGAATTCCCAGATAATGATTTGTTGATCCCACATCCTGTGATACCATTGCGTGAGTTTAATGGCTGGCTTGGGGTCCTCAAATGTGTAAATTTCTTCTAGAATAGTGTCTGACCCTGGACCTTTCCTTAACTGTAGGAATCTTTGTCAACCTCCACAACAGAAGGTTTGCTATGCTGGTTTTCACACTTGGGTCAGTTTGCAAGCTGTCTATAGCTGCTGCAGTTATGAGTGGATTGTTAAGCTTTATGTAATACAGAAGTAAATATTGTACATGTTGGACACCTGAAATAAAAACAAAATGCTAGAAATATTCAGGCATTGAGGCATTAACAGAGAAACAAAGTTAATACTTTTGATCTATGACCTTTCATTAGAACTTCATACTATTTAGTTTTTAAAATAATATAATTCTGAATATAATATATAAGTAATTCTGTATTAATGAATTTAAATATATTTGAGAATTGGCTTGTTTGAATCCATAAATTATAAATAAAATGTAAATACGTGCAGGGACATCACACTACTGAAGGACCAGATCAAATAATCAAGATCACTGATTATTTGATATGATAACTATAATTTACCTATTTGAAGTTTATTGTACATGAATAGTATAGGAAGAAATACAAATATCGTGGGAAGTAGCTAAGAAATTATCCCTATATTTTCAACAATGTAAAACTATTTGCTGCATATGAAGTGGTTTGGTCTTTAATGGAATAAAGTGTTTTAGCTCAAAATCAGAATTTGTCTTCATAAGAAAGGAGTATAACTGCTATGTGACAGTGCTATACAATTAATTTTCAAATAACAATTAATGAAGTACATTTGATTGAATTAGTGATAATTATGAATACTGTAGCACAACAAGATATGTGCATATTAGCCCTTCATTTGTATTTTATGTTTCAGTGCCACAATAGTGGCATTCTTCAAGTAGACATCCTATATGTAACTCCTAATATATCATCAAAATTCTATTTCAATAACTGTAAATGTGCGTTAGTACTCACAATACCCCAAGTTATACAAAGGGAAGTCTGGAATAGAAAAAACTTTTTTTTCCCATCCTTCTAACCATAAAACTGATAGTCAGTCGGACCATTAAGTCTTTGTAATATTTTGGATTATGTAAGTTGAGTAGAGTACATTCCCCTTTAAAAGCCTATGCGTTTTGAAATAACATTATGCATGTAACTGATTGAAGACAGTAATGGACTCTCACAAGGAAACAAAACAGGGTTTGAAGTTATGTGGAGAAGCTTTATTGAATCTCTGATAAAATCTACTTAGTGTCACCATTAAGGAAATGCCTTTCCTAGTTACTAACGGATATTCAATATCACCAAACTAACTCAGTTGATGCTGAAAGGGTTTTTGTGTTGCTTCATGTTTGAAGAAACTGATGACAAACTAAGAAATTTGAGATTTAAACAATTAAAATTGTACTAGCTATGGAGTAAATTAAAATTAATGTGTTAAAATTGGACTGTACTGAAACATTATCCAGGTTCTCAGATAAGGATAGTTTGTCATCAAACATTGGCTAAAATCAGCAAGAGTATTACAGTTACAGTTACTCACTGGAAGGCACGATTGTACTGACAGACAAATTGCAGGATTTTTCCATAGAAAAGTAAATCAGAGACCAAACCTTTTTGTATATTGTCATTTCAAAGGGAAAATCAATTGTTCAACCACATAAAATGTGTAATTACATAGTTATTCAAATCTCGTGGTGCTTATATACATAAAAGACACCATGATGACTAACTGCAGGCAACCTTGCCAGTATGTGACTAAATAGGTGCAGTAATTTACCTTATAATGAGTTAGTTAAAAGACTGTTACTGGAATTGTATTGCTGTGCGTGGGAATTTTACTTTGATCTCCTTATTGCTTTTAAAAAATAATGCAATTAATAAACAAAGCTCATTGTGTTTTGACATGTTTCTGTGATGTGCTTATGCTGTTGTAAGTTACTGTTTGTAGAAAATTATAATTTTTTTTGGAACTGCAACATTTCAAAAGGACCAACATTTGTTTCCTGTGGAAGAAATATCACCAAAGAGAAAATGTCACTTGAACTATACTGCTAACTCATTATGACATGCACTTAAGAATGTGAGAAAAGTTAAAATTAAAATCTTTAATTTTTTTTTGGAGTTCCTCTTGTGAGAGTGTCCAGGACCAGAGGGCATAATCTCAGAGTAACGGATTCCCCATTTAAGACAAAGATGAGGAAATATTGCTTTTCCCTGAGGATAATGAATCTTTACCACGGCGGCGGGAGGGGGAGGGGAGCTATAGAAACTGGGCCATTAAGTGTGTTCAAAGTTGAGGTAGACAGATTTTGTATCAGTAAGGGAATCAAAGGATATGGGTTTAAGTTGGGAAAGTGGACTTGAGGTTTGTCACATCAGATCAGTCATGATCTCATGGTGGAGAGACTTGATGGGCCAATAGGCTGTTTTCTGCTTCTACATTTTATAGTCTTATAGTTATGACATTTGATAGATTAAAACTTTTGAGGAATACTGTAATGTCTCCAGTCCATTGAAATTAATGAGTAATGCTATGATGGTAACTCATTCTATTCTTATTTTAATGGTAGTGTTGTTACTTGAAATGAAAAAATAAAATTAGAATACCTATGACCTTTAGAGCAATTAGGAGATGACGGAACCATGATCTCTTAAGAGAAAGTCATTTGGACATTGTGTCTTTGCACATAATAAAATGTTTGTAAATGGCAATGTTTTTTCCTACTGGCACTTTTATATAACTGAAAAAAGAAGGGTTTTCAATAAACCAAACAAATCAAATTTCTTTGCTTTGTCCCTACTAATAGCTCGATTCTCATCTAACTCTACTATTCCTCAGAATTTAACTTCGCTCTATCTTCCACTCTTGTTTCTTCAGACCCTGATTTAGCTTATTCCATATGTCAAATTCATTTATCCTGTGGCATCTGCTTCATCTGAAGACTACATTTGTTCTTAACAGTCCCTATTTATGGCAGTATTGATCAAACAGCTGCCTGTAAGTTTCAGAAATTGATTTTAGCTGAGAGAAAAAGAGACAGCCACACAAATACAAAGTATGCCTTTTCTCATTCTAATTTGAGTTTTCATTTGGGAAAATATGTTCAATTGTAAATCACATAGAGGAAGAAAGAGGAATGGCTTCTTTCTATGCTGTAAATGTCTGTTGTTATTTTATGCCCTTTCCATCACATTGAAAACCTTGCAAAGTTGGGAGCCACTGAACAAATTAATAACATCAGTTGAGTTTTACATCATGCATTTGGTACTCAAAGCTTTTATTTATAAAATCTAAGACCAATTTTTTTCTTTAAACTTATCAATATAACTTATCTCTCAAAGAGACTTCTATACTTTGTTTTTTCCTCTTACATTTAAAAAGTGTACAAAAAACATAGAATGTCTACAGTGCAGAACGAGGCCATTTGCCCATCGAGTCTTCACTGACCGCAATACCACTCTGGCATATTCCTGCAACTCCACGTATTTACCCTGCTGATTCCCAGACATTAGATCAATTTAGCATTGCCAATCAACTTAACCCGCACATCTTTGCACTGTGGGAGGAAACTGTAGCACCAGAGGAAACCCACGCAGACACGAGGTAAATTTGCAAACGGTGGGACAGTGGTTAGTACTGCTGCCTCACAGTGCCAGGAAGCACAGTTCAATTCTGGCCTTGGGTCATTTTTTAATTCAAGGAATACTTTGTATCTGTCTTCTTAAAGGATGCAGATGATATGAAGATTACACTAGGACAGCAAGGGAAGTTATGGATAGAATAGTAATGGACATTAGATTAACATTACTGTAAGTTGCCAAGTCAATAATATGTATCCTGAATTGCTCAAAGAGGCAAAGGCTGAATTAGCAAAGATGCTGGTTTCAACCTTGCAATCTTTTTTCAGCCAGAGAATTTTTTTGAGCCAGGGAAAAAGGAAATGACCCATCAACTGATCATTGGTAGTAAGGAAGTTATTAGAAACCATTGTTAGTGACAAAATAAATTTTCATTTGAAAGTCAGCGCGTAATCAAGAAGAGTCAGCATGAAATTGTTGAAGGAAAATTGTGTCTAACTATATTAACTGAATTTTTTGATGAGGTAATGGAAAAGATTGATCAAAATAGTATGTGGATGTTTGAAAGGCATTCAACAAAGTGTTGCACAGGAGACTTGTTAAGAAGATGGTAGGCCGGGAAATAAGTGGCAGCATGGATGTGGAATTAGTTAGTGACAGGAAGTAGAGGATGGCACTTGGACGAACATTTTTTGGGTGGTTCCCAAGAGTCTATTGCTTTTCAATTTTTAAAAACCGTCTGGAGTAGAGTGTAAGGAAAAGTATTATAAAATTTGCAATTAATATGAAACTTGACAACGTAGCAGATAGTTATGAAGATGTTTGCAATCTTCCAAGTGGTATAAGCAAGTTTATGAAATTGACGGAAGCATGTCAGATAGGGTTCAGTGTAGAGAAGTGTGATTTGGGAGGACCAATATGAAGAAAACAGGTATAATAATGGTAGCATGAGTTTGAAAGGCTAGGTAAGCAGAGAGATCTTGAGATCCAGATCCAGAGGAAATTATGGTGGCATTGGTAGTGATTTTTCAGGAATCATTAGAGGCAGGGAGGGTATCAGATGACTGGAAAGTAGCAAATGCAACACCGCTGTTTAAGAAAGGAGGGAGGCAGCATATGGAAAATTATGGCCGATTAGCCTGACTTCGGTCACAGCAAGATTCTAGAGCCTATTATTAAAGATGAGATTGCAGAGTATTTGGAAATGCATGGTAAAGTAGGACTGAGTCAGCATGGCTTTGTCAAGAAGAGGTCATGTCTGACAAATCTGTTAGAGTTCATTGAGGAGCTAACAAGGAAGTTAGATAAAGGAGAGCCAGTGGACCTGGTTTATTTTTAGATTTCCAGAAGGCCTTTGACAAGATGCCATATAGGAGACTGTTTAATAAGATAAATGCCCATGGTGTTAAGGGTAAGATCCTTCCATGGGTAGAGGATTGGTTGACTGGTAAAAACAGAGACTGGGGATAAAGGGCTTTACTCAGGATGGCAGGCGGTGACTAGTGGTGTGCCTTGGGTCGGAGCTGGGACCACAACTTTTCACAACATGCATTAACAATTTGGAGGAAGGAACTGAAGGCACTGTTGCTAAGTTTGCAGATGATACAAAAATATGTAGAGGAACAAGTAGTATTGAGGAAGCGGGAGGCTGCAGAAGAACTTGGACAGGTTAAGAAAGTGGGCAAAGATGGAATACAATGTGGAAAAGCGTGAGGTTATGCACTTTGGAAGGAGGAATGGAGGCATGGACTATTTTCTAAATGGGAAAATGCTAAGGAGATCAGAAACAAAAGGACTTAGGAATCATTGTTCAAGATTCCCTTAAGGTTATTGTACCGTCAGTTGACAGTTCGGAAGGCAAATGCAGTGTTAGCATTCATGTCAAGAGGGCTCAAATACAAGAGCAGGGATGTACTTCTGAGGCTCTAAAAAACTCTGGCCAGACACCATTTGAAGAATAGTGAACAGTTTTGGGTCTCATATCTAAGGAAGGAATGGCTGGCCTTGGAAAGGGTCCAGAGAAGATTCACAAGAATGATCACTGGAATGAAGAGCCTCTTGTATGAGGAATGGTTGAGGACTCTGGTCTGTACTCGTTGGCGTTTAGAAGGATGAGGGGACAGGATACTGCGAGGCCTGGATAGAGTGGGCATGGAGAGGATGTTTCCATTAGTAGGAAAAACTAGAACCAGAGGGCACAACCTGAGGCTGAAAGGCCAATCCTTCAAAACAGAGATGAGGAGGAATTTCTTCAGGCTGAGAGTGGTGAATCTGAGGAACTCTTTGCTGCAGAAGGCTGAGGAGGCCAGGTCATTATGTGTCTTTAAGACAGAGATCAGTTCTTTATTAATAAGGGGATCAGGGATTATGGGAAAAAGGCAGAAGAATGGGGATGAAAAAAATTAGCTATGATTGAATGATGGAAGGACTGAATGGCCTAATTCTGTTCCTATGTCTTATGGTCCTGAGAGGTAGCAGTGTATGTTGAGGTCGTAGTTCAAAAAACATAGTGGATTACTTGGGTTTAGAAATAGTTCTAAAACAATAGTTCAATGGATCTACAGTGGTTAATCCTAGATATCATACTTGAGGAAGATGTAAAGCCTTAGGTTACAGAGAAGATTACTAACTCATTACCTGGGACAAGAGACTTCAACAAGAGAAGAGATTTGAAAAGTTAGAAATATTTTCCTCGAAAGAGGTTGAGGAGGTGAAGAGATTTCAAGATGCTGGGAAGTTTCATAAACTGAAACTGTTCCCCTTGGTGTCTGGCCCAATAACCAAAAGCTAAAATGTAAAATAATTGACAAAAGGTTGAGAGGAGAGATTAAGAGAATAGTTTTCACTCAATATTGTCAGGATCTGGAATCTACCTGAAAAGGGATGGAAGTTGATTCCATAAAGGACAGTATGTGAGAATGAGAAATTTACAGAGTTACTAATAAAAAATGGAGATGTGTGATAAGACTGCACTTTCAAAGAGGCAGCTGAGGCATAATATACAAACGGCCACCTTCTGTGCTCTAAGTTTTTATGAAGTATTAAAAAAGTTGGCATTGAACGATTTGAATTAATGATTTGTAGTGGTTTGAAAAAATAATGGGAGGTGTACGTCAATCTGGTATTAAGGGATTAAAATTATTTAGCTGGTTGATTAAGAAATAGATTGGTATGATACCCATTTTTTACTGCCCAGTTTCTTTAGTTTTGTAAAACTGAAATGAAGTTGACCATTACAATTACTAAAATAATTAAATTGCCCATTCCACTAATGAGACAAACGCCAATTTTTGAAATTGAAATCTGCTTGACTTCACATCAGTCTACAAAATTACATCAAGTTTGATTGTATTCTAGAAAATTATTTATTTAGATCTTTATTTTGCTTTGCAGGGGGATTTTCAATGGGAGGAACTATGGCGATGCACTTAGCCTATAGATTTCATCCACAAGTAGCAGGAGTGTTTGCTCTATCCAGTTTCTTGAATAAGGATTCTGTTGTCTACCAGGTAAGCAGAAGGATATCCTGACGAAGTGCAAAAAGGACTTGAAATGTAAACTCTGCTTACAGATCCTGCCAGATCTACGGAGTTTGTTCAACATCCTGTTTCAGAAACTTTCAGATTCCAGTGTCTACAGTATTTTGTTTATTTTGATGTTGAAGCAGAAGAATGAAACTTGTATATTTATGCACCTTTCATAACCTCAGGATGTCCCAGTAACGTTACAGCCATGAAAGCCTTAATGTAACTATTCTGTTATAGTCAAATGTGATAGTGGATTTCCATTAAAGTTGTATGAACAACACAATGATAGTTTGGTTGAGGAAACTATGTTGACTAAAGACGTGGAGAATCCTGCTGTTTGGAAAACAAGATTCTTTTTACCCAGTTTAACAGGCAGGTGGAGGCACGGTTTAATGTCGCATTTAAAAGATATCCTCTCTGACAATGCAACAATTCTTTAATAGTATTCTGATGTGTCCACCTAAATTTTTCTTTGTATTGAAGTGAGACTTAAAACTCACTATCATCCCATTCACTTGAGAAAATTACCAAATAAGATAAATTTACTCTGTGAGGTAAGATGCACTCTATTTTACGTAGATAGTATCTAGCATAATGTTGATTGAAACTGAAGGGCTACTTAGCAAAATTCTTAGATTGGAGCTTGGGTTGAAATATATTCCAATGATGCATCAACACATTCATAGGAAATCTTGCTAAGTTCCAAGACTTTTATCAATACATTTAATACCATTGCTAAAATAGTGAACAGAAGAATTTCATATGAACATGGTGTCACTATAACATCATATGCCATCGTTTCTGACCAATGAAGTATTATAATTGGAATTTGCTTTAAGTTTTTTGAACACTTGCAATAATGTACTTTTTTTGATTCGTTTCATTTTAATATATTAAGAAGCTCAAAATGGATGAATCTGCATTCATTTATTTACAGTGCTTGTTTGCTTGGGGTCACAAACCTAGCACCATTTAAAGCCAAGTGATTTGGTTAACTCTAAATATTGAGGTGCATGAATAGATTGGTGAATTTGACCTTAACATAGTCAGGGAAAGATAGAAAGGCAAATGTAGGCAAATCTCTGAGAGTTGTAAGAATAATAGGATGATAAGAGTAGCGGATTTCAATTTCCCCAACATTAATTGGGATAGTTAAACTGTGAGAGGTTTAGAGGGAGTGGAATTCTTAAAACACATCCAGGAGAGCTTTTTATGCCAATACATAGAAAGTCGTACAAGAGAGGGGATTGTGTTGGACCTAGTTCAAGGGAATGAAGCCGAGCAAGTGATAGAAGTTTGTGGGGGAACATTTTGGTGACAGTGATCATAACTCAATAGGATTTAAGATAATTATAGAAAGAGACAAAAATGGACTGGAAATAAAAGTTCTGATTTGGAGGACAACCAATTTTAATAGGATAAGACAGAATCTGGTCAAAGTTAACTGAGTAGCTACTTGTAGGAAAATCTACATCAGAACAGTGGAATTCATTCAAAAAGGAAATAGAGTACAAAGCCAACATGTTCCCATGAAAAGTGTGGACAACATGTCCAGAGAACCCTGGATGTCAAGGGATATCTGAGTTGGATAAGAAAAAAAAAGGAGGGTTATGGCAGATACCGAGAGTTCAAAACAGCGGAAGCCCTGAAGTAATATAGAAAGTGGGGGGTGGGGGGTGTTACATAAAATAGAAATTGGGAGAGTGAAGAGAGGGCATGAAAAAACACTCTCAGGTAAAATAAAGGAAAATCCATGTCTTTTCAGTATGTTTAGAGCAGGAGGATAACCAGAGAAAGAGTAAGGCCCCTTAGGGACTAACATGGCAATTTCTGTGTGGAGCTGGAAGACAGAGGTTTTAATAAGTACTTTGCATCTGTGTTCACTATGAAAAGGAAGAATGATATAGGCATAAAAATCAGGGAACGGCATGTGATTTACTTGAATAGTTTAACATTGAGAGGGGATGTTAACTGTTTTAATGGGCCTAAAAGCAATGAATGCCAGACCCAGATGAGATATATCCCAGGCTGCTGTGGGAGACAAGTGAGGAGATTGCAGTGGCTCCAACAATTTTCACATCTTCACTGACCAGAGGAGATGTGACAGAGGACTGGAGAAGAGCTAATTGTGGTACAATTGTTCAGGAAGGGAAGTAGGGAAAACCAGGAAATTACCAGCCATTGCAATTTAATTTTCAGAGGTAGGGAAACTATTGGAAAAAATTCTAAAGGTCTGAATTAGTCTGCACTTGGGGAGGCAAGAATAGCATGGTTTTGTAGAAGGGAGATGATGGGCTTGATTTTACAATCAAGTTGCGCTTGTTTTCAGGCACAAAAACTTGGTAAAGCCGGGTGTGAGCAAGTAGTGCGACCCACGACCCCCTCTGCAGCTGTTCCCCCTTTACCTATGGCTAAAAATGGCAGCGATTGGGACCATGCCCAAAATAGGTGTGACAATTTAAATACATTTAAATTGAATTAATGGACTGGATTCCCAACTTTACCAACACTTCCCACTTTACCAACGCATTTGCTCGTCTAGATTTGGTACAAAACAGACATGGTCCGCAAAGGTCCAATTCAGGCGCTCCAGTTTCTGAGGAGGTAAGTCCAGAGCTTCCGGTGGCTTTCTGACTCAGATCGGAGGTGGGGTTGGTGGGTCAAATTCCTGTTGCTGGGTGGAGGAAGAGGAGGGCCAGATCACACTCTGGTGGTGGGGAGAGGTGGGTGAGATCCTCTGATGGAGAGGGGGAGGGAGATAGGTCAGATTGCTCTCTGGGGAGGGGTGGAGGGTCTGCTGCCACTCTGTGTGTGATTGGTGGAAGGCAGGGGAAGCAAGAGGGTGGGGGGGATAGAGGGATCAGTTATGTTGTGGGGGTCAGAGGAGAGGTATTATCATGCGTGTGAGTGATGCGGTAGAGGAGAGTTTTTCTATTTTTACTGCCAATTGGAGCTGCAGTCTTTTGGGCGTGATAAGCCCCATTTCCAAGCTTTTGTAGTGATTTTTTTTTTCAGGCAGAGTGTATATGGATGCACACCGTGTAGATGAGGGTAATGTAGTTGATGTAGTCTACATGGACTTCAGTAAAGCTTCTGACAAGGCCCCCCATGGGAGGCTAATGAAAAAAGTAAGAGCCCATGGGATCCAGCACAATTTGGCAAACTGGATCCAAAATTTGCTTTGTGGTTCATGGCAGATAGGTGGCAGAGAGTGATGGTTGATTGTTTTTGTGACTGGAAGCCTATGTCCAGTGATGTTCCAGAAGGATCGGTGCTGAATCTTTTGTCATTTGTAGTGTATATTAATGATCTGGATGTGAAAATGTTGGTATGGTAAATTGTGAGGAGCAAAGCCTTAGATTAAAGGACAGTATAGATGGGCAGAACAGTGGCAATGGAATTTAACCCTGAAAAGTGTGAAATAATGCATTTCGGAAGGACTAACAAGACAAGGGACCATACAATAAACGGTTGGCCCTGAGGAAGTATAAAGGATTTTGGTGTGCATGTCCACAGAGCTCTGAAGACAACAGAAGATGGTTAAGAAGGCATATGGAATACTTGCCTTTATTAACCAAGACATTGAATTTAAGAGCAAAGAGGTTGTGTTGAAGGTGTATAAAGCATTAGGCCACAGCTGGAATGCTGTGTGTAGCTCTGATTGCCACACTATTAGAAGTGATTGCACTAGAAAAGCTGCAGAGGAGAGTCACCAGGGTGTTAGCTGGGTTGGAGTATTGCAGCTATCGTAAGAGACTGGATAGGCTGGGGTTGAGGGAGTACCTGATTGAGGTGTATAAAATTATGAGTATAGGTAGCACTATTGCCTCATAGCACCAGGGACCCAGATTTAATTCCAGCCTCCGGTGACTGTGTGGAGTTTGCATGTTTCCCTTATGTCTGTGTGGCATTTCTCCAAGTACTCCACTTTCCCCTCTCAGTCCAGAAAGTGTGGGTTAGATTAAATGGCCAAGCTAAATGGCCTCTTAGTTTCAAGGGACCAGCAGGATAAATAAATCCACGAAGTTATGGGAATAGGGCCTGGATGAGATTCTTTCAGTGCAGGCTCCTTCTACACTGTAGGGATTCTATAATAAATTAGGATAATAGGAAGGAACATTTCCCCTTAACAGAGGGGTCAATACCAGGGGCGTAGATTTAAGTTAAGGGGCAGGAGTTTTATTGGAGATGTGAGGAAAAATCTTTTCATCCAGAGGGTGGTGGGAATCTGGAATTCTCTGCTCGAAAGGATAGAAAGGTAGGAACACTCACAAGAAGTATTTAGAGGAGCCCTTGAAATGCCATAGTATACAATGTTATGGGCCAAATGCTGGAAAATGGGAGTAGAATTGATAGGTGCTTGATGGCCAGTGCAAACACAATGGGCTGAAGAGCTTTTTTTTTTACGTGTTGTATGACACTCTTGCTTCAACTTTTAATCATTGACTACCTTTCTAATAGCATTTCAGCAACATGTTTAGAGATGATTATTTCTGACCAAATGCTTTCATGTGTTTGTGAACATCTAGGTGCCTTTATCACAGAATAGTGGTTTGAAATAAAATATTGTAGGGCTTTATATGGTATTGTGCTTACTTTTTTGTGAATTTGTCCTGTATGTGATAGCATAGAAATTAATTGCTAATGTCATATTTCTAACATTTATCTAAAATATGTTTTTGTCTCCAGGCTATCCAGAGCACTAAAACCTCAATGCCTGAATTATTTCAGTGTCATGGAAAGAATGACCCACTGGTTTTTCATGAGTGGGGTAAAGAGAGCTGTTTGCACTTACAGTCACTGGGAGTGAAAACCACTTTTAATACTTTTCCTAATCTGTATCATGAACTTTGCAAATCAGAGTTGGAACAGCTGAAGTCATGGATTTTACATAAACTACCTAATGGTGAACAGTAATGCTATTCACTCTGAATCAAATAATGTTTTATGTATATATAATGTACCTTGTAATCCATTTATTAGCTAATATTGTCAAGAATGAAAATATATCATGGATGAATCCACTAATAGCTTTACATAAAATAAACAAAAAATGTTTTAAAATCACACTGGTAGAGTATATGTTATGTATATTACTTTTCCTATAATGCACTATTGAATTATACTGTTGTACAAATGTGTTTTGTTGCATTAAATAGTTTATCTTGATCAATGTGCTCTTAAAATCAGTTGCAGATTGATGCATGCCAAACTGGTTGCACATTCCAGGCAGTATTACAATTCGCAAACTTTGTTATATTGTCAATCTGTTGTTAACCTCAACAGTGTTAACTCCAGATTACTCAATTATCATCAAATTTAAGTAACATTTGTTGCAAAAAAAAAGGGCAGAATGTGAAATCGCTCCTTTCAAAGATAATCAAGTTTCTTGTGGCCTCTCATTGCAAGTCATCAAACTCCATAACTGACTATCCTTCCCACATCTCTGCTTCAGTCCTGTAGAACTGTCCATATTTGAATGTGCCCAAACTTGGAGACCAGCACCCATTATGTTTTGAAGATAGTAGACTCTTGGTCACAGAACATTGAAAAGCCCTTAGCATCTGATAAATCTTTACACCGGATCTTTAGAATCAAAATGCTTTTGCATTGAAAGATAATCTGTCTTATCATTATCCAAATATAATATATTGAAGAATATAACATATTCATATTATTCTGGCATAGACCTGTTGGATCAAATAACATAGTTGTGCTGTAACTTCAGTGTCATTTATGGGGAGTGTAAATTTTGTTTTTGGAATAATACTGCTGAACCTAATGCAAATCCTCTGTCTTGAATCAGTGATCTTTCATTGATGCCTACAATCTTTTGAGTCCAATCCAAGTGGTGCCTCCAATACTTAATTGGTCACCTTGGCTCAACACCCAGCCTGAATTTTCAGTGTCCACGCTGCTTGATATGTTGAAACATTGTCCTGTAAGTGAATCTCATCAGGTAATTCCAATTTTATAAGGTTGTGCCAGTCCCAGTCCTCCCAACTGCATGAAATTAATCACAGGAAGACATGAACATTCTATACAGATCATGAGTATACATTGCAGTAAAATGGCAACTAATTGAAACCTAAAAATTGCTCAATCTAGAAGAGGTTAACAGAACACTATTGCTGGCAATTCCGCATTGCATTAAAGACTAATAAAAACTAAACAATTCTAGATATCGTGCCATTAATATGTGCTTGGCTGAGTTTCATAAGCTGCAGTGATTTCAAGGTTCTGTGTTCATGGTTTGACAGTTAGAGCTTGTTAAATGATTTGAAAGGAGCTGTTTATTTTTATAACAGAGCAACCAATTGAGGAGATTCAAAAGCTTTGAATGGGTTCCATGAGTGGGAACTTTGTTCACTATTAAGTGTGAAGGAGTGAGAGCTGTATTATTAGATTGTTAGGAGTTTTGTTTTCCATCTCCTCATGGTTTTTAAGGTCTGCCCAGACCAACTCACCCAGTGGTTACTAGGTGAGTTGGCCTGGAGGTATGAAGACACAAGGGATGTCCATGTGAGGACTAGAGGCTCAACAACTTTAAGAACAGCTTGGCAGCAATTCCAGAGAACCAAAGTAAGCTTTCTAACCAGTCAGCTTCTGCAGTCATCTGCCCCCATAGTTTGTTACGATCTGTTTCTGAGTTTGGCAGGTCTGGCTTTATCCAACACTCACTCAATACCGGCCCCAGAAGCAAAAATTATAAATTTGGGAGTACTTTGGACAAAGGTGGGTTATGGGAGTCAGTCAGTTTTCCAACTTGAGCTACCAGCCTGGATAGCAGATACTCAACCTCCTTTCGCCCAATGTGAAGGGAAGCAAAATCACTGGTATGCTTATCAACATTAGAGAACAAAAAGAAATTACAGCACAAAACAGGCCTTTGGCCCTCTAAGCCTGCACTGACAATGCTGTTATCGAAACTGAAAATCGTTATCCTTCCAGGGACCATATCCCTCCATTCCCATCCTATTCATGTATTTGTCAAGATACGCCTTAAAAGTCACTATTGTATACTTCCACTACCTCCCCTGGTAGCCAGTTCTAGGCATCCACCACCCTCTGTAAAAAAAAAAACTTGTCACATACATTTCCTTTAAACCTTGTTCCTCGCATCTTAAAACCTAAGCCCTTTAGTAATTGACTCTTCCACCTGGGAAAAAGCTTCTGACTAGCCACTCTGCCATGCCCCTCATAATCTTATAAATGTATAGCAGGTCACTTCTCAACCTCCATTGTTTCAGTGAGAACAAACAAGTTTTTCCATCCTCTTCTAATGCTCTCTGCACCAGACAACATTCTGTAAATCTTTCCTGTATCTTCTCAAAACCTCCACATCCTTCTGGTAGTGTGGCAACCAGAATTAAATATTATATTCCAAGTGGGACCTAAGTTTCTATAAAAGTGCAATATGACTTGCCAATTTTTAAACTCAACGCGCCAGCCAATGAAGACAAGCATGCCATATACCTTTTTGACTACCTTGTCCACCTGCATTGCCACTTTCAGTGACCTCTGTACCTGTGCACATAGGTCTCCCTGCTGTCAATACTCCTAAGGGTTCTACCATTTACTGTATATTTCCTATCTGTATTAGACCTTCCAAAATGCATTACGTCACATTAGTGGTTAGCACTGCTGCCTCACAGTATCAAGGACACGAGTTTGATTCCCAGCTTGGGTCACTGTCTGTGTGGGTTTTGTCCGGGTACTCTGGTTTGCTCCCACACTCCAAAGATGTGCAGGTAAAGTGGATTGGTAATGTTAAATTTCCCCCGTTCATGTCAGGTGGACCAGCTAGGGTAAATATATGGGGTTATGGTGATAGGACCTGAGTGGGTTTGTACTCGGTGCAGATTCAATGAGTCAAATAGTTTCCTGCACTGTAGGATTCTATGGTCTATGACCTGAGTAACTGTTAAACTAATGAAGATATTTAAATATCCATATACTTTTCAGGTCAAGTGATATGTTGTTCAATATCCCAGCAAATCTGCATAAACTCTCAATAAACCATACAGGTCAGGCATCATTTGAGTGTTTGAGAATTGAACAAACACCAAACCTCTTCAAGAAGTCAGGTTGAAATAAAAAGGAGTAAATCAGAGGCAAAAGTTTACTTAGGCATGGAGACCTGAAATATCTTGTGTATTTACATCCAGGTATACATCAATCTGGGTGCAATCAGTTACATTGAAAACGTTACAGAATAGTGAAACGTTATTTGTGTGCATATCTATAACTTGTCAAAATCTTCTTGCTGTTTTATGATCTTCTATTGATGCCACTGTCCAAACACATCACCTAAAAAAAAATAGCCCCCCACTCTCAATTTACCAAGTTTTATAGATGTGTGTCCTGCAGTTCCATTTGCTTAGACCAAATTATGACCAGATTTTCAGGCAGAGCTAGATTCTGTCATTTTTTTGTGTGTTTTATTGAGCTTTTTTTAAGCATTTGAAAGAAAATTATTCTCAGACCCTGCATTCTATTGACCCCAAATGGAGATACTTCAACGTGTTATATTGTACCTGATGTACATGAATAGTGGTTAAATAAATTGAAACTACTTTTCTTGTCTTAACAGAAGGAACTTGCGGTGAATTCAGCATTTTCCTTAATCCCATTTGTTTACACTGATTTTCACTCATTTTACATTAAGGTATATTCTAATAAGACATGAGGGAAATTTGATAACAGAAGATCACCCTTATTGGCCTATTTTCAGGTATAACATCTCAATAGGGCCCGTGCCCATGGAGGAAATTCCAGGCCATTTCTCCATAGTCCAGTTAGCAGGTTCAGGTCTGGGCTGTCCGAATTCTTTCATCTGTCTCATTTTAAGGTATTAGCTGCAGAACAGAATGCACATCTTTATAAATATCCTGAATGCTAATATTAGGCAAATATATCACTAGCCCATCCATCAGACTATCAAAATAGAGTTGGCTTACTAGGACTTGATTGATTATCGAACTGAAATCCTACAGAACAGATCAGCAGTGCCACTGTAATTATTATTGAAAGTGAGAATTTGCCATTAGATGAAGCATTTTTAATTTGTGTAGAAGAACTGAACCATGTGGCGTTTCGATTCAATTTTGGATTTGTTTAAGCCTGGATTTAAATCTATTCTGAGCATTTTGTTTTAATAGTACTTTTCATTGTGGCATTGTGATCTCTTAAAATTTACTATGACTTTTACACTTTATAGTTCAAACAACAGTTGCTAAAAGTGAACATTTTAAAATAGTTTTCCCTCATAGTTTTGTCACGGAGCCAAAACAGTAGTGCCAATAATGATTTCAGTGTTTGAAACACATTACACAGCTTCTATGTCATGCTATTTCAACATTTTGACATTTGCTTTTGGGACTGGGTCAAATTGGGTTGCTGATAGTGGGCATTTTTTATGACACCTTTTTTTTTCACCTTTATCTAAAAATGTCCAGTGTAAATTGATAATTGTATTCACTGTGTATCAACAGAGCAGCAGTTTATTGTCCCCATGTTGACTTACGTAAGTTCAGGTTTGTCTTGAAATGGGTGTAAAATTAAGTAATTGCTCAAATTTTTCAGGAAGAATGAAGATTGTTTTAAAATTTGATCTGCCTTTGAAACATTTTTATGTGATTGAGCTTATGCTTCATATTAAAATGCTTTGGTAGCTATACATTTTCCTCCACCAGCAGCTTTCATTATATATAAAGTTTTTGTACCCATATTTCACTGTTCTGGCTCCTTGACAAAACTGAGGAAAAACTATTTTAAAATGTACCCACTACTTCATGTTATATTCTTGTGTGCTGCACATGGCGATCAATTGTATCATCAAATCTGGCGAGCAACTGTTTTTCCAGTGTTCTCTTTGAAGAATGCATTCGTTTTTATAAGGTCTTTAGCTCACCAGTGAGTCCATTAGTTTTGCACTTTAAATATCAAATGTTCCTGATTTTAACAATTCCAGACACCTCTCCAGATGAGTGGAATTATTGTTACATAAATTAGATACAGGTGGGACAGAAAGAAGAGACATGTTAAATGATGCCTCCAAATTAGTATCTTGGGGGAAGTGAAGTTCAACAATGACAAGAGCTGAGACAGGTATTATTATAATTTCATGTTACATTTTTTCAGCTTCCACCTAATGTTTCACCCTTGGGGGCTTTCAGATAGAGAGACTTTCTGGTGCCATGCTGAATGGTAGATTTCATATTGAGATGTGATTTTAATCCCCTTCTCAAAATTACCAAAACAGAGATATTTTAGATAATATAAAATCTAATTAAAAGGTGTTTTATATAACTTGAACATAAAACATGTTTTATTCTTTGAAACATTTTGCATTTGACATCAAACAAAAATATTAATAAGGTGCCTATCTTGGAATGGGATTCTCCCAAAGAAATTCTTAAGTGTCAAATTTGTATAAAAACTGGAGTAAATCATGCTGTTTTTTTCCAGCGAGATTTTCAAAATGAATCTTCCACACGCTGCACTGCAGAGTGCACTAACATGATTCATTCTAGACTCAATGGGCCTATTCCCATGGGAGAAGCCAGCAGCACAGCGCTGAGTGGACCTTGTTAGCGCCAAGATAGGCACACGTGCAGTGGTCCTTGTCTGTCAGTCCTCCTAAACATGTCCAGGCCCAGCCCCGATTCCCCATCCCCCTACCCTTCCTGGTCCAGTTTGATTTCCCCCTCCCCTCTAGCAGGCTGCCCCCATCTCGATGGCCAGCTCCAATCACCGGCTTCCCTCCCTCTCTCACTGATCCCAACTGCAGAGTGGCAGCAGGACTGCCCCAGATGCAATGGGCAGTGCCAAGATGACCCAGGCATTGGTACTTTACCCCTTGGGCAGTGCCAGAGTTTCCAGACTGGCACTGCCAAGCTGGCAATGCCCAAATGGAGAGGCCATTCTCCATTTTGGGAGGCCAAAAATGAGGAGCTGTTGTAAACCCCACTGAAGTGAATGACTCCTAGTGTGGAGGAGAGGCTAGCAGGTCCAGAGATTAATGTTCTGGGCCCAATAATCTGATAATAGGACTTAAATTATATTGAAATTACCAACTGCATATATTAGTGGTGCAGAGCTAACAGTGCCGGAAATCTGGTGCTGAGAGACATGCAGAGATCCGGTCACCCAGTGCGAATTGTACAAATCAGCTACCACTAGAATCTCTGGGCTGGCTGCGGTAAAACAAGCAGTTCAGTGGGATGGGAGAGTCACCCGCTATGTGTCAGTGTTCATATAAAGATCAAGTGTTTTAGAAAATCCAGTGAAATAATTCAGTTTTCATAACTTATAATTTTCAGAATTATTAAGGAAAGTGACTGGCTTCGTTTTTGCTGAAACACTTTGATCTGAATAGCAGGAGATTAATAGATGGTAGTTCTTTCTGCAATAAATATGTATTTTCACATACACATCAAGGTTAAGCTGCAACAAAATCAAGGACATTCAGGATATTCATTAAGAATGCTGTTACCCTTAGGGTTTTCTTTATTAAGTAGTGTACAAGTTTATTCATATGATTACATTAGCTCTTTCATTGGTCAACAGGTTTACTATTTATTATCTTTTCACAAGATTTCCTTTATCTCAGTCCCTATTAATCAAATGGTCCTATCTTGCAGCCAACGATAAAGTGACAATTGTCGCCTTTTGACTTTGAAGAAAACTGCCCACAAGGATCCAGGAATCTCTATGACGTGATTTTCTCCTTTCCCAGCATTATGTTCATTTTCCAAGCAAGTTTGTATTCATTGGTTGCTATCAACAGGAAAATAACCTCACTAATCAATTGCTGATGGTTCCTATTGACTTTCTTCACATTTGTTGTATTCACAAAATCTGTCTTACCATCTGGATCTCAAAAGACTTTCAAAGGAATTGTAGGGCCTGCGAATGCCCATGTCTACATGGCAAAAATTAATAAATTCCTGAAATTCCATACTTTCTAAAATAGTAAAACATTTTCCATTGATATAATTATTTCATAAAAGAAAAATGTCTCAAAAATGAAATCAATAATAAAAAGATTTTCTTCACTGAGCTACATAAATAAAGTTTAAATGCCTTTAACGTTAGGAAGCATCCAAGGTGCTTCGTTGGAGTATTACCAAGTGAAGAATGATACCAAGCCACATAAGGAGATATTAGGTTAGATGACCAAAATTGCTTAAAGAGATAGCTTTTAAGAAGTACCTTAACAGAAGAAAGTAAGATGGAGAAATATAAGGAGGAAATTCCAGAGCTTGGGATGTAGGTAACTGAAGAACTGACCACCAGTCATGGAGTGCCCATATTGGGAATGCACAACAGACCAGAATTAGAGGAACACTCCGTCACAGTGGGTTGTGGGGTATGGAAGAGATTACAGACATAGAGAATGACAAGACCATGAAGAAAACAAGGATGAGAATTTTAAAATCAAACCATTGCTTGACCAAAAGCCAATGTCACAAGGAGACATTATGACAGATGACCAAAAGGCTTTATCAAAGAGGTATGATTTCCGGGCAACTTAAAGAGAAAGAGCATGTTAGAAGTGCAGAGAGGATGAGGGAGGGAATTCCAATGCTTACAGTCAAGGTAGCTGAATGCATAACCAGCAATAGTGCAGAGATTAAAATCAGTGATGCATAAGAGGCCAGAATTGGAGAAGAACAGCAACCTAGAAGGCTTGCAGAGCTGGAAGAGGTTTCAGATCGGGAAAGACGGTCGACTATGGTGGGATTTGAAACAACAATGAGAATTTTGAAATGGAGGCATTATCAGACTAAGAGTCAATGTCAGTCAGCAATTATAAGGGTAAGGAAGTTAAGATTCGGGGAGCACAATTTTTAATGGGGACAAACTTATGTTAGGGAACCCAGCTGCACATTGGAATAGTCAGGGGTAAAGGTCACAACGACTGGAAAAGAGCTCAGTCACAGATGAGCTAAGGCACGGTCAAAGTTGGACGATTGCAGTGCAAAGTCACAGAGGTGGACATTGGCAATCTTGGAGATAGAACAGATTTGTGTTCAGAAAGCTCACCCTGGGTTCATGCACAACACTCAGGTCTAAACAGCTGGCTGAGCAATTGACAGTTGTCAGGTGGAAACCATGGCCAGGGAATAGAGTTTGTGATAGGGACGAAAGTTAATAGATTTATTGGCTCCCCCCATCCTCCGTATTTAGCTAGTGAAAACTATTTAGTTGAAGCTACAGTGAATTTGAAATTAATATATTATGTTGCAATGATTATTTGAAGTCAAGAAGAAATTAAAATCATTAGTGGTACAGAAAAACATACAGATATCATAAAATATTTTAGTTGTACTCAATTTATTAACTTTCTGCATTTTAATTTTTAGAATAGCATTTATTTTCAATTTCAAGAGAAAAATAAGTACGATTTATTTTAAAGTCCAGCCGCAGTCTACATAAATTTTTGCACATTGAAATTTTAAATAAATCTTAGTTTTTTTAATGTGTTAAAACTGGGTACTATTAAAATGTTTTATGATACTGCATGGTTTTCTGCACTGCTAATGATTTTAATTAGTTTTTATTGGCTTCAAATAATGATTGCAATGCAATATATTACTTTAATCTCCATAGGCAAATTGGGGCGATGCTGAAATCAAATTCTGAACATTGAAATGTCCTATCTCAGTGCTTCAGCCTCAGAAACAATATGGAGCTCATAATTATGATTATGAAGACTGCCACATATTATTAGTATTCTTTAAAATCCGTTTTGGAGTTTAAGTGCATTCCAGATTCAAAAGGGAATGGATTTCATAAGAAGCATACTTCCAAGACTGCTGGAAAATTACATCCTCAATGTCTAGTCTGTGAACGATTAGACAACGTTCACACAGATGTGTAAATCTTAAAATACACAAAAAACAAATAATGGAAAGGTTGTTTTGATTTTTCCCATACCTATACAATTTTAACAGCTATAATAATCATCATAGTAATTTAGCTTTCTATGTGTTGCATAAATATACTCTTCCGTTTAAATACAACTCCTTTTCTGATTATTCTTTCTTGTGTGATATTGTACAAATATACATGATAATTATGACTGTAATTCAGTACAGGTATTTTCATTATTAACATTTTATAGCAACATCCCTCAGAGCCAATGTTGCAGATAACGTTTGCATAATTACTTGACAGATAATTGCAGCATTTATATATTTTAAAATCAAAATAGTCTGCTACCGTGCCTGTTAAATTAACTACAGAAACTAGATGTTAGAATCAGACATAAAAACAAGAATATGTCACCAAAATTACACTGTATTCGGGCATTTCTTTTACAACACATCAAATGTGTGTTTAACACTTTGGTTTCATCAATTACTGCTAACAACTACTAACTGATCAAAATGTTCCATAATCCTTACTTCTTTTGTTACCAGACCACTAAATTACTGTACATGTCACAAAGCTAAACATGATACAGTAGCATAAGCCTTAAATTGCATGCATCCGTTTGAAAATATATTAACTTGATCCACTATTATGTGGTTAAACAGCCTCTGCGTACATTCTTGTGTGACATGGAAAAAAGTTTGTAAGGCATTGCTTCAGGAAATTACAGAACATTCATCTCACATCTGCTAAATTATTCTTCACTGTTTTAAGTTTGAGAACCTGTATGTACCTCATTATTCTGTGTTAAATGAGAACTGGAAAGGAAATAACTCTTTTGTAAACTTCTCTTTTATACAAATGTACAAATCAGAATGCAGTCGAGTGCCAGGTGGCTCCAAATAACTAGACACAACATGAAATCATTCATTGTCTTTGGTCTTTTAAAAGTTCATGATTCATTTACTTTGAGGAAGGGGTTTCAGCAAAATGGTTAAATAATCCAGATCGGTCCATGGTTCAAATGTATATGTCCTTACTTTTCATTCGCATCCTGGTTAATAATGTTGTTATGAAGATGCCTATACAGAATGTTAACTTTTAATGTCATGGGTTGAACTGATGAAAAGATTACCTTTGCTAAACACAGGGCACAGCAGTTACTAGGTTACATTTGTGAAGGACACAAGCCATTCTGTGCAGAGACAGGCTGGGATTGTCCAGCACCCCCTCAGTAGGGCCATATCAGTGCAATCAGAAGATCCCACCTGTATGAAGGGCTGGAAAATTCCAGCCATAAGATCTATGGAGCGCTTCAAGACAAAAAGGTGCAGATGTATTGCTGCTGGACAATGTCATGAACTTGGGTTCAATTCCCAGCTTGAAGTCTCCATGTTCTCCCCATGTCCGCGTGGATTTCTACCGGGTTTTCTGCCACAGTCCAAAAGACATGCATTGGCCATTCACTCTCAGTGTACCCGAACAGGCATGGTGATGAGGAGATTTTCATAGGGACTTTATTGCAGTGTTAATGAAAACTTACTTGTGACACTAATAAATAAGCTTGAACTTTAAAATAACGTGCCCCAGCTCTTGGATGTGAAATGTCCTGGATTAGAACAAACAGACTGAGATATTGACATAGAGAGAGAAAGGGCAAACAACTTCACCTACCTCCTCCTCCCCTTCTGAAACCTCTCTTGTCAAATGTGAGTTGTTTGTGGTTTAAAAATCCATCAAAGGATCTCATTGCTGCAAACTGTGAGCCCTTAGAAATTCCAAATCCATACAAGGCCTCCAAGAAAAAAAGGCAATTAACAGTCATGACTGCAAAGTGACTGTTCCAAAGAGAAACCCCAGTACCAGCAGCTGCTGTGGAAAGCAACCTTTCACCTACAAGCAAGCATCTGGACAATAGTGAATAATTTATTTGACTTTACTTTTTACTTGGCCAAGTTTCAAGATCTGATAGTCTGTAAACATATGTGTGTGTTTGTATCTGTGAGAATGTGCACGCGTGTGTTTTTTCATTAGTGGATGTTGGAAATATTCAAACATTTGGAACCGCCTGTTAATAATTTTGGTATTATTGAGTAAGGCTTGTTCACTTAAGGAAGCTGGCTGGTTTATTTCTTGCACTGAGATATATGCAGTTAAGAATATATGTTGAATTCACAATATTACCTTCCTTTTGAATTATAAACAATTCAGATGTGGGCCAATGAGAGGAGTTAATTCATCTTTGTAGGGTCTGTTCATGGGGGAACTGCAGACCCAGGGGTCACAGTTGGAGAATTCAGGGTAGACCATTTAGGATAGAGGTGAGGAGACATTTCTTCACCCAAAGGATGGTAAGCCTGTGGAATTCATTACCACAGGAAGTAGTTGATGCAAAAACATTGAATGCATTCAAGAGGCGGCTGGATATAGCACTTGGGGCAAATGGGACCAAAGATTATGGGGAAACAGCAGGATTAGACTATTGAATTGGATGATCAGCCATGACCTTAATGAATGGTGTAACAGGCTTGGAGGGCCAATTGGCTTCCTCCTGTTACTATCTTCTATGTTTCTATTTTTCATCTGTTAAAATAGACATAGGCAACACTGGACTGAAGTTGAACTACTTTTATTGAGCATCATTAAAATTAACACATCAGAAAGTAAGGATTACTTGAGAAAGAGAGAGAGGGAAAGAGAGAGATCAGCAAAAGTTGGTCCTAATGCAGACTTGATCCAAACCATCACAGAACAGAACTCAACTGAACAGACAACTGTTACTACAATATATGAATTCTTATCTGTACTATTGAAAAAGCAGGGCACACATATGTCAGAATTCATAAAACAGGATTCTCCATTGGCCTTAGGCGGGATTTTACGAGCCCTGCCTGAGAGAGGTCATAAAATCTTGGCCATTGTCTCCAATTTACATAAACAATTGGCAGCTGCGTGGTCATGAAAAACGTTGTTTAACATCATTTCTGCTAGCTTGTATTTTGAAAAAATGCAATCAATTTCTAAGCTTATCCAGAATTCCCAGCTGAGTTTAAAATGTGGTCAAATTAGCTTTAAAGCTTAGCATAGTTAGTTATACAGGCAGAAATACCTTAAAATTAAGTCTTTCAACTGAAGCAAACCATACAAAGGATCTCACAACCTCCTAACTTGCTGTATCAATATTCAATTCGGATGAATAAAGAATACGCTCACCAAATATGTAATTTATCAAAAATGTAGATAATACTCCTTAACCAGAAATTTCCCTACGACAGAATGCCTTGAATAATTACAGGACTCTTGGAAACTTCGCATTGTGGAAAGGTTGCATCAAAGCTGAAGAAATTGGGATTGCTTTCCTTAAAGCAGAGAAGGTTAAGGGGATACTTAATAAAGGTTTTTGAAATAGAATCTTTCCAGAGAAACTGGGCTTGGTATGGCATCATGAATCCAAAATTGAGATCTGTTCCAGGCTCCCAGTCTGCATGATGTGTTGCAGAAACACTGCAGAACACAGGCTTGCCTCTTTATTCAGCATGGTGGACCTGCTACAGAGACTAATGGGAGGTCGTCCAACACTGACACATCAGGAGCCCCACTGACTGAGATGGGAGCTGCTGATTTGTGATGGAAGGAGGCCTTCAACATGGAGGCAACTTCAGAAGAAAAGGTCAGCATATTTTTCATATTTAGAAATGCCATAGCTGCCTAGGTGTGATCATGGAGGGACAACCACTCTAAAAAGTGACAATTGGCTGCAGTTAGGTCCAAATGAGCATGACTGTTGTGGGTTAGGAGAGCCCCTTTGTGTGATGAAGAGCAACAACTTCTTTACCCAACATGGGCCTACCATGGTTGCCTGGCCACAGTACAGATCAGTATTTCTTAACCATATTGCTGACCAGAAATGCTGGTCAACCAAGGTGAGAGAGAGGGGAGGGAACCTGTCAGCAGCAAGGACTGACCTTCCCATGACCTTTACACCAACCCCACCAACCTCCCCACCCCTCCTTCACCTGGGCCTGCCTGATTGGCCACAGTGAGCTTGCTCCACTCACCTGTCTTCTGAGGTTCCAGCAGTGATCATTCTTTTAAGCTTCCTGCAGTACTGACAAGAGCCAGACTCTCCCACCTGCCACTCCCTGCTGGCACTGAGGAACTCCAAGCTTCTCACTGGCATTCATGCTTTCAGAGGTGGGATATCCACCGTGCGGGATCCAAGAATCCTGGACCGCAGCCGGCAGACACTCTGACTGATACATAATTCCCATCCAGGTTCCTGGAATTGGGATTGTCACCTCTGGATTGGCCCACTGCCACAACAATTCCATCCCATGTGTGGAGATACTGCTGAAGGATTTGGCTAGCAACTTTTCCATGGCACTGTTCCCTTTAATAATCTTTTCAAAGGTCACTATAAAACAAGCTGAGACCTTATTCAAAGCCCACCATCCCAAAATGGTTTTCTAGCATACCATGAGCTATTGCATAATGCAGTTCTTTTTTTGTGCCTAGAGGACAAAAATAAAACACTAGCATACAACCTTGTTGTCAATAATAACATTTTGTGCAAAGAAGCAATTGGAATGAGCTCTCCAATTTTATTTTCATTATTGATTAATATTTCCGCTATCTAGATCTTTTTTGAATTTTTATGCTCCATGCCATTACAAGAGTTCCAGATGTATTTTAACAGTGCTGCTATTGTCTAAGGTTTTTTACTGCTGTAGCTACTGCTTGCAGGGAATGTCTGTGGTGCACCACAGTGCATTTTTACTTGAGGATACTTCAAAACACGCCAGACAGCCTCTGAAAATAATTGGCTTCTGAGCTCAGTAACCATTTTTGCCAGCACTTATGTGTAAAACTAACCACTTGAAAATAGAAAGACCTGAAATCTTATATATAAAAAAAACTTCAAGCAACAGCCAATTGCATTGGTTCCAGAATGAAGAGGACTGTTAAGTGCTGCACATGGGGAGGTTCTTTAGCAGATTTAAGTGCAAAGGAAATGTTTCACTAACAGCACTCCTTTTTCAAAAGAAAATTCATGAAATGTTTCATGGTGCTACATTGGTACAGCAAAAATAAGTTGGAAAATATTTCAACTGATTCATTTATGGACAGAATGATAACATTTTCACGGTAATGTAATTGTACTGTTTTGGCTGTAAATTTTGCCTGACAAGTATTTTCAGAACAAGTTGGTTTTTATGCTGGACAACAGCCACATTTTTGACAAAATCCAGTGGCTTTCTGAGCCTTGACTTTTAAGAACTTTTCCTGCAACCTTCAGTTGCTCCATTACTACAGTCATAGAATCCCTACAGTGCACAAAGAGGCTATTCAGCCCATTGAGCCTGCACCAGTAACAATCTCACCCAGGTTCCACTCCTGTGTATTTATCCCACTTATCTCCCTGACACTAAGGGGCAATTTAGCATGGTCAATCAACCTAAACATCTTTGGATGTGGAAGGAACCAGATCACGAGGAGGAAATCCATGCAGAATGGGGAAAATGTGCAAATTCCAGACAGACTGACACCTGAGGCCACAACTGATCCCAGATCCCTGGTGCTGTGAGCAGCAATGCTAACCACTGTGCTACCGTGCCGCCCATGCCGTTGATCCTCTTCAACCACACATGTCCATCCTTTACACCTTTGAGATTAGCTACTTTTTGTCAATCACCTTTTCAGCCTTTATGACCCCACTCACCTGACATACCCCCATCGGTGCTCCATTTCATCCTCCTCCCTGCTTTCAAAAGTGTCCAGAAAATTTTCTCTTTGATAGTGCTTTTGCCCCACTGTTCAAATCTTTCCACCCCAATCATTTTCTCTTACTCCTTTCTATGCAAATGTGTGCGCTTTGTCTATATCCCGGTAAAATAGTCTGAAACATCTTACTGTGGTTGAGCACATTATAAATTATTTCAGTTCAGGAACTTAGGTAGAAAACCAAAGCTCGTAGGATAAGGCCCTGACAAAGAGGAGATTAAAGTAGGAAACCATCCCAAGGTGCTTCACTGAAATGTAAACAAAATTGATATTAAGCCAAGAGAAAGGAAATATTAGGTTAAGCATTGAAAAGCTTGATGAAGGAGGTAGGTTTTATGGTGAAACTTAAGAGAGAAGAGAAAGATGGAGAAACAGTTGTTAAATGGTGAATATATGAAGGTCGAATGGAGCTTCCCATATAAAAGCTTTGCATACGTTGTCCTTCTCCTCGTTGGGGTAACAATCCCAAAAGGAATGTTGTCAACCATGGATTTCCACTGGATTAGTCTATGATTATTCTTGGCAAAGTATTGTGGTAGTTTGCCATTGCCTTCTTCAGTTTAGTTTACCAGGAAATTCTCTCACTATTAATGCCTGCCATTAGATATTTTGGAAGAATTTACAGGCTGTTAACCAATTTGTTTGGTTATGAGCACCTTCCTTAGTCATCAAGCTATTGAGTGGAACTTGAATTCAGAGCTTCTGGCCCAGAAGTAGGACGTTATCCACTGTGCCCCAAGACCTCCATCCTATATTGACAATGTTCCTGAAACGTATGTTATGCCTTTCAAAAATGTGTTTTTGGAAAATATTTAAAGAAAGTAACTACAACTTTTGATCATTTAAAATGAATAATATTGGATAGTTAAGCAAACGGGAGAAAACTAAGCAAGTGAATGGGCAGGATTCTTCGCACACATGCCCCAAGACTGGCAATTCCCACTCGAGCTCAATGAACCTTGGAATGGTCTGACGAATTTTCTGTGGAAATGAGAGAATTTTGTGCAATATATTTTTTCAAAAACTTCCATTGAGCAATGACCACAAAAAGGAACAATCAAGTGATTCAGATTTTTAAAAATAGTTTTAGCTGCCTTTTCTTCATGAGTTCAAAATAAAACCAGAAATAACCATAAAATTACACAATTTTGAAAAGGACTGATAATTTTAGGCTCAATAATGTTAAAAATTCCCCTGTTGGGTGTTCCATTCAGCTAATAATCTGTGCTCATTGGGAATCCCTGCTCATTAATGGACTTTTCCCTGTCTGCACTCCAATTGCGGACATCTTGGGAGAAATGCAATGCAATATATCCCCCCTCTTCCCCGGCAAACATGAAAATAATGAACATGCTAACGATCCAACTTTGGTGGATCATCTCTCTTGACTTAAGCTGATTAAATTTGTTGCATTGTAGCTTTTGAAACTTCTTTCCAGTGCTGATTTGCAGAACTCTCACTCTATTGTATCCAAAGTATTCAAGAGGCAGCTGGATATAGCATTTGGGGCGAAAGGGATCAAAGGTTATAGGGAAAAAACAGGATTAGGCTATTGGGTTGGAAGATCAGCAATGATCATAATGAATGGCGCTGCAGACCAAAAGGGCCAAATGGCATCCTTTTGCTCTTATCTTCCAAATTGCAAAAACAGGGCTTGTTTTTAGCCACTTCTACTTAATGCCTGACTGATCACCAACTAGAACTGTGTAAGGACCTAAAGCCTTCTAATAACTATTGTTATATCTCAATTATAGAGTCAAGCTCCTGAATCACATTTTATTTACAGCATATGGCTACCTCAACTAGCATCTCAAGCATTTACTTCTCAGATGCCTTTCTGAGCTGCAGTGATGAACTTTGCCCGCAAACTCACTCTTCTTTTGATCCATTTTAGAAAAATGGCCAATATAAACCTGAAAAATGGAACACAATGGGCAGGCTTTATCCCATCCTACCCTGGGAATTGTAGCGGGCAGGTCAGACCATGTCAAAGTCGGTTGACCCTGCACAGCAATTTCTGGCCTTGGGATGAGCAGGACTGGAAAATCCCACCCAGTGATTGGAATTTTCTGGCTGTTCACGCCCTGCTATCCCTGCCGGTGAGGATGGAGAATTTGACACTCAGCCATTCATTGCAGTGGGGCCTGAACATCTCTCTGGCATGAATGCCAGTATTGCTGTGAATATCTAGTTCATATGTTTTAGAATGTAACTTCTCATTTTAGGAATATAACTTGTAGATTGGAAGTTGAAGTTTTAAACATAAAATAAATGGAACATTCTGATTGAGAAACAGATGATGACCGTAAAGTAACTGCAATTCAAATAAGTTGAGAATTTTTCACACTTTAAAGCTTGGGGCCATGTTGGTATATGAGATTAACAGTTAGAAAGGTAAGATTATAAATTGGCAAGTGAGCTGATTTAACTAAAGAACTGGAGATGTAAGCCTGGATTTTTGCAATGATGGAGAATCTCTCTATCATTATAAAAATGGCAGAAGAGACCTAAAATCAGAATCCCCAACTATATTTGAAGGGTGGCAAGTCATCTTTGAGGCAGCTAGCCATTTAAATCAGCAGCTGTCTCCATTCATGTCTAATTTTGGTGACTCAGGTGTGCAAATTAAACTCAATAGGAGCAGGTCTGAACTCTAAAGGGGTCCTTTAGAGATGTTTACCCCTCTGAATATGGCCTGGAGGCATCTTTGGGGAGATCAGATATCCCCTGGGGAGACCAGAGGCCTTTTGGGGCCTAGGTCAGGTGTCTATTGGTTGCTTGATATGCATGAATGTGTTTAAAAAGCACAGAACTCCAAAATTGTCATAATGAACTATCAAAGGCAATTGTCAATCCGTCAAGGCATTTTAAACTCCTGCCCTTTAAATCTTTGATAAAATGTCTGAAGTGTTAAAACAAATCATTATTTGCTGTTTCATTCTGTCTGTACAGAGTGCGCAGATTCAGGTGAGAAGCTGAACTGTCGGAATAGCCGGGATTTAGAACAGTTTCCCCGCCAGTTCAGCACTATTGGGAGAATGTCTTATGAGGAAAGGATGAACATGCTAGGCTTTAATCCACTGGAGTTTACAAGATTAAGAGGTAACTTGATTGAACTCTTTAAGATCTTGAGAGACCTTGACAAGTGGATGGGGAGAGGATGTTTCCTCTTCTGCTAGAACCTAGAACTAGAGATCACTGTTTAAAAGTAAGGGGTTGTCCATTTAGGACAGAGATGAGAAGACATTCTTTCTCTCAGAGGGTAGTGAGTCTTTGGAACTCTCCTTCTGAAAAGGGACAGAATTTTCCTGTCCTGCCTGCCACAGAATTGCAGCGGCCGGGACGCACACCTTGCAAATGTCCGTTGACATCAGGCAGGATTTTCTGACCTTGGGGAAAGCATGGCCAAGAAATCCCACTCAAGGTGTTGGAAGCAGAGTCTTTCAAGTCAAAGATAGATAGATTCTTGATAAACAAGGTTATCATGGGTAGATGAGAGACTACAGTCAGGTCAGCTATGATTATTGAGTGGAAAAGCAGACTCAAAGGACCTGGTGGCCCACCCCTACTCATAACTTGTATATTCTTTTGTTTCCATTATCACAGTAGGATGTCTGCTAGATCATAGTTTGAATGACAGCGTCTAGTGGTGACAGACACTTCGAAATGTGATTATGAATTCCAATGTTCAGCGTATGTAATTGAGTGAAATGTTTATATGTGTTACTTCATCATGGAGAGGAGTGTTGATTAGAAAAAGTCTTTGTTTTTGAGTTTATTTCTGAATTCAGTTAAGGCATGTAACCAGTAGACAACTCTGGTCAAGAGAAGCAGCTAAGAGAGTGAGTCAGTTTTGCTTCTTTTGTAGCTTGAGCTCATTGGAAGTCAAGAGATAAAGTCAGACCTAAATCTGAAGTAAAGTAAATGCTAGATTCACAGCACAGCCAATGACACAGTCTGTAATTGAATTTGACATTCAGTGTAAGACAAAGTTGGGAAGGGGAAAAACAACTGGAAGATTTGTTTTTCAAGGAGGAAATCTACAGTAATTCTCAATAAAAGGCAGTTAACCTGGTTGCAGTTCCGGAAGTAAATCGGTTGGAAATCCAGTTGCACAATGTTCAGCACCATTTGTGACTCAGGTACTGAAGCAATCCAGATTCAAATGCAACAAGATCTGGACATTTTCCAGGCTTGGGCTGACAAGTGGCAAGTAACATTCACACTACCCAAATGTCACACACTCCAAACATCACCCCTTAACATTCTATGGTGTATCCATCACTGAATCCCCCATTTTCAACATGCTTGGGGTTACCACTGACCAGAAACTCAATTGGACTCACCACATAAAGAACAAAGAATAAAGAAAATTACAGCACAGGAACAGGCCCTTTGGCCCTCCACGCCTGCATGGACCATGCTGCCCAACAACTAAAACCCCTTACCCTTCCAGGAACCATATCCCTCTATTCCCATCCTATTCACCACCACTTCGCCTGGCAATGAGTTCCAGGCAGCCATTACTCTCTGTGTAAAAAATCTGTCTTGTGCATCTCCTTTAAACCTTGCCCTTCACACCTTAAACCTGTGCTTGCTAGTAATTGACTCTTGCACCCTGGGAAAAAGCTTTTGACCATCCATAACACAATGGGCATTGCTGGCTGGCCAACATTTGTTGTGATGTAGAGATGCCGGTGTTGGACTGGGGTAGTAAGAACTCAGTAAGAATCTAGCAACACCAATTTTAAATCCAACCGATTTATTTGATAGTAAATCTGCGAGCTTTCGATCTTTTCATCTTCGTCAGGCAAATGCAGTGTTCTGGTCTGCAATAGCACACATATCAGCACAGACAGTCACAGATTGCTGATTAGAATGTGAATCCTTACATCTAACCTGCTATTCAGGTGTTAAAGTGGCTAACAATGTGTGTGAAGGGAACCCTGAGCATTGGTTAGAGAAATGTGTATTTTCTCCAGATAGCACAGTAAGTGAGGTTTTTTGCTAACCGAGGCAAGTCACGGGGGGTTACAGATAGTGTGACATGAAGCCAAGATCCCTGTTAAGACCATCCTCATGTGTGCGGAACTTGGCTATCAGTCTCTGCTCAGCGACTCTGCGCTGTCGTGTGTCATGAAGGCCCCTTCGAAGAACATTTACTGAAAGTCGGAGGCCGAATGCAACATTTGTTGCCCATCCCTAGTTGCCCTTGAGAAAGCGATGGTGACCCTTCTTCTCGAATCGCTGCAGTCCATCTGCTGTGGGTTGACCCACAATGCCACTGGGAAGGGAATTCCAGGATTTTGACTCAGGACTGTGAAGGAGCAGTAGTATATTTCCAGAATGATGAGTGGCTTGGAGGGGAGTTTGTAGGTGATATTCCCATTTATCTGCTGCCTTTGTCCTTCAAGGTGGAAATGGTTGTGGATTTGGAAGGTGCTGTCTAAGGATCTTTGGTGAATTGCTGCAGTGCATCTTGTGGATAGTACACACTGCTGCTACTGAGCCTCAGTGGTGGAGAGAGTGAATGTTTGTAGATGTGATGCCAATCAAGGGGGCATTTAGAACGTAAGTCTTTATAAGCTGCAACATTCAATTGATAGAGCTTACTTTGTAATTCTTTTATATAAAAAATAAAAGTTGATCCTGTTAAGATTGTGAAGAGTTCAGTCATTCTGTTGGTTAATTGCTGGGTTATGAGATTTCTTCTTTAAATGTTAACAGTCCCTAACTAATAATATGAGGTAAAATTGCAAGCAATCCAGTGGCTTCTTTTTAATACATGGCATCTAATTTTTTAAATTTAAATTTTTACAGCTCGAGAACGCATTAAAAATTAATTGGAACATAGGAAATAGGATCTGGAGTAAGTCAGTCAGCCCTTCAAACCTGCTCTAACATTCAGTAAGATTGTTCCACCTTATCCTTGCTCTCTTCAGTACTCTTAGCATTTATTTGTGTTTGTCTCTAACATACTAAATACCTGAGCATCCACGGTTCACTGGAGTAAAGAATCTCAAATGTTCGCAACCCTTCAAAAGGAGAAGTCTGATATGCTCCATTCATTCATCAGTGTTCATTATTCCATGAGCTCTCTGGTGTCCTTTATGCCCTAATAGATTAAATTGTCATTTGCTTAATGTTATTTGAGTTTATTATTTAACTAGTAGTCATTTTTCCATTTTCCATTGGCATGCCCAATAGTCCTTGAATTTATTAAACTAATGGCTCCTGCTTCTCTTCTAGTTTATTGATTTGTTGTCATTCCCTCTGGTGCCTGCCAGCCATGTAATTTATTGATCTACCTGTTAATCCACTCCTGTTGACATGGTAGCCATTAGACTACTTTGTCTTTTATGCAATGTGAGTGTCACTGGCAAGGCCCTAAATTTGTTTCCAAGCAATTTCCTATTTGCTGGAGAAGATTGTGGTGCAGAGGTTGGAATTCTCTGACCTTGTCCCTCAGAACCAAGAACAAAGAAAATTACAGCACAGGAACAGGCCCTTTGGCCCTCCAAGCTTGCACCGACCATGCTGCCCCACTGAACACCCTACCCTTACGCCCCTTAAAACTGACTATTGTGTCTGCTTCCACTACCTCCCCTGGCAGCAAGTGCCAGACACCCATCACCTTTGTGTAAAAAACTTGCCTCGTCCATCTCCTTTAAACCTTGACCTTGCACCTTAAACCTATGTCCCCTAGTAATTGACTCTTCCACCCTGGGAAAAAGCTTCTGACTATCCACTCTGTCCATGCCCCTCAAAATCTTGTAGATATCTATTAGGTCACTCTTCAACCTTTGTTGTTCCAGTGAGATCAAATCAAGTATCTCCAACATCTCCTCTTAGTGAATGCCCTCCTTACCAGGCAACATCCTGATAAATTTTTTCTGTATCCTCTCCAAAGCTCCACATTTTTTTGATAGTGTGACAACCAGAATTCCAAGTGTGGCCTAACTAAGGTTGTATAAAGTTGCAACATGACTTGTCAATTTTTAAACTCAATACCCCAATCAATGAAGGCAATTATGTGTGTTCCCCCTTGACTACCTTCTCCACCCGCATTGCCACTTCCAGTGACCTATGTATGTGTACACCCAGAACCCCCTGCCTATCAATATTCTGAAGGATTCTGCCATTTACTGTATATTTCCTACCTGCATTAGACCTTCCAAAATATATTATCTCACATTTGTCCAGGTTGAGCTCCATCTGCCATTTTTCTGCCCAAACCTTCAACCGATTTATATCCTGCTGTATTCTCTGATGATCCTCATCGCTATCCACAAAGCCATCAACCTTTGTGTCATCCACAAACTTACTAATCAATACAGTTACATTTTCCTCCCAGTTATTTATATATATTACAAACAGCACTGATCCCTAAGGAACACCACTTGTCACAGCCTTCCATTCAGAAATGCACCCTTCCACTGCAACCCTCTGTCTTCTATGATCGAGCCAGTTCTGTATCCACCTTGCCAGCTCACCTCTGATCCATGCGACTTCACCTTCTGCACCAGAAAGGCAAGGTTTTGATTTTTCCTATTTCCAGCCTCATCTGCCAAGCTGCAAGACTGATCGAATGGCTCTTACCCATCACCAGGACATTGCAAAGGGATTCACCACCAGTGAAGTTCTTTCGAAGTAAGGTCATAGAATAGGATCCCGACAGTGCAGAAGGAGACCATTAAGCCCATCAAGTCTGCACTGACTACAATCCCATCCACGCCCTATTCCCATAAACCTACGTATTTACTATGTTAATCCCCTGACATTAGGATCAATTTACCACAACCAACAACCATCTTTGAACTGTGAGAGGAAATCAGAGCACCAGAGGAAACCCACACAGACATAGGGAGAACGTACAAACTCCACACAGACAGTGACTTGAGGCCAGAATTGAACCCAGGTCCTTGATGCTGTGAGGCAGCAGTGCTAACTACTGTGCTACCATGCCATCATTAAAACAACTTGTTCCTAACTGGAATTTCCCAGTCCCATTGCAGCAAATGGAATTTTGTCTGAGTGTCAAGTTTTCCATTTACTCTGACAGTGGTGATGGGACATACAACATTGGACAATCCTAACCACTGCCTTTTTGAACAACTGCTGCCTATTTAATGCAGATAAACCACAGTGCTGGTTGGAATTGAATTCTAGGCTTTTGCTACGATGACAGTGGAAGAACAATAATATATTTTCAAGTCATAACGGTGAATGATATGGTGGGGAACATGTCAGAGATTTGTCAAATTGCTGCTAGTGGTGCATCTCATACATGGTACTCATTGCTCCTACAGAGCACCAGCAGTTGAGGGACTTAAATGCTTGAGGTGGGAGTTGGGGTGCCAATCAAGTGGGCTGCTTTATCCTGGATGATGTTGAACTTCTTATGGAGCCACACTCATACAAGCAAGTGGAAAAGTTTCCTCACATTTCTAACTTCTATCTTGTAACTGGTGGACAAACTGACAGGAGCCAGGAAGCAATTTATTCACTGTAGAGTTCCCACACTTTGCCCATATCAAGTCCTGTGAAGGCATGGCCTATTCATTACTTTAAACATCAGTATATAATTTTCTGGAACTGTATTAACTACTTTTAACAATGGAGACTACCCAGGCTAAAAAGATGACATCAAGGCAATATTTCACTGAGTACAGTAATTTTTGAAATTTCTACATAGTTAAAAGGATTATTTAATTTTTTTTATTCATTTGAAGGATGTGAGCATCACTGCTGGCCAGCATTTATTGCCTATTCCTAGTTGCTCTTCTTCAGAGGACAGTTGGGAGTCAACTATATTACTGTGGCTCTGAAGCCACATATAGGCCAGACCAGGTAAGGATGGCAGATTTTCTTCCCTAAAGGACATCAGTGAACCAGGCGGGTTTTTGCAAAATTTGACAATGGTTTTGTAGTTATTTGAAGATTCTTAATTCCAGATATTTTTTATAGAATTCAAATTCCACTAACTGTTGTGATGGAATTCAAATCTGGGTCCCCCAGAACTTTAGCTGAGTTTATGGATTAATAGTCTAGCAATAATACCACGAGGCTTTCACCTCCCCATAACTGCCTGAAAATCTCTGCGGAATGTTCTCAAATGCAAAAGGATTTCTCAGGTCCAAAGTGACTATCCTCAGCAGCTCAATACAAGAGACCTAACAAACAATGACAGTCAGGCATGTGAGAGCCATGAGGGCGGAGTATCAAATATAATCCTCCAGTGAGCTAATGGTGGCTGGAATGTTAATGGATTATCACTTATTCCTCCACTGTGCATCAACATCCTGGCTCCTAACCATTATGTGGACAACGGAAAGCAGTGAAACTGCCATCATGTGACCAAAATCAGTTGCAGGTAACAGATCTATTATCCCAAGAACCAAAGAGAACTTGGGCAGTGTGCAAAGAATATATTCTGCAGAAGAAGGCAGCAATACCTATACTGTTTTAAACTGAGAAACTGCTACAATTTAAAAGCCTCTCAGCCTGATTCCTATTCCAAGCCCACAAAGAAACTTGACTTCCTGGGAAGGAAAGCAACAAGTGACTAACCTTGTAACTTGCTGAAGTTTCACCTCTTTGAGGGAATCCTGCGATAATCCTGAGATGTGACTCCAGCTACTGACCTTGCCTTAACTACCCTTTCAGAATGAAAATGTAAAATTCAAAAGGCTTGCGATGATTGTTCCTCTTATGGCTATTCTTTAGTTTACAACTTGTAAATATGCATTGCATCTTCAACTCTGTCTTTCATGAATGTGTTTGAATGAGTGATGTAACATTCAGCCTTTTGGGGTGAGTATGTGAATAAATAAAGCTCTTTATTTAAACCCACAAAAACTGGCTTCTGATTGACAATGTACTCAGGGGTACATATGAGAAATATAGGAACCTTCCTTTCCAAAAATGCATTGATTACCGACAGTAAGAGAAAGAGCATCACGATTTCAGTTCCTTTGAGACCCTGCATGTAACATCTGCTTTTGCATATAGCTGGTCCAGTTAACTTTCCAGACAATGGTAACTCCCCCAGGATATTGATGGTGGAGGTTTCACTGATGGTGTTGCCTTTGAACATCATGGGGAGATGGTTAGATTTTCTGTAGTTGAAGATGGTCATTGCATGGCACCTGTGGTGCATGAATGTTAATTACTGCTGATCAGCACAAGCCTGAATGTTGTCCAAGTCTTAGTGCATGAGGTACGGACTGCTTCATTTTCTGAGAAATAGGCATTGGTACTCAAATAGTCCAATAGGATTAGTAGTTCTACCACTGGCAATAGTACCAAAGCACTGTGCTCCAGAACTAGCCATGTTCCCAATCAAGCTGGTCCAAAGCACCTACAAAACTGGCATCTCCCGACAATGCGGAAAATTGCCCAATTATATCCTATCCAGAAAGAGCAGGACAAATCCAATCTGGCAATTACAGCCTCACCAGCTCCTCTCAATCATTAGCAAAATGATTGAAGGTGTCATTGACAGTGTCATCAAGTGGCATTCATGATGCTCAGTTTGCGCTCCTCTAGGGGCACTCAGTCTGAAATTGTCAGAGCCTTAATCCAAATACCAACAAAAGAGCTGAACTCATGAGTGATTGCCCTTAACACCATGGCAATATTTCACTAAGTATAGCATCAATGCAGGAAGATGGTTGTGGTTGTTGGGAAAAGCGGCACAGTGGCACAATGGTTAGCATTGCTGCCTCACAGCGTCAGGGACCCGGGTTCAATTCTGGCCTCAGGTTACTATCTATGTGGAGTTTGGATGTTCTCCCTGTGTCTGCATGGGTTTCCCCCGATTGTTCCAGTTTCCTCCCACAGTCAAAAGAAGTGCTTGTTAGATTGATTGGCAATGTTAAATTGATTCTAGTGTCAGGGGGATTAGCAGAATAGATATGTGGGGTTATGGGAATAGCGCTTAGGTGGGATTGTGGTCGATGCAGACTTGATGTGCCAAATGGTCCCCTTCTGCACTGTAGGGATTTTATGATTCAAAGAAACAAGCATCTCAGTTTCAGGGTATTGCTGCAAGTATTCCCCACTGTAGTATCTTAGGTTTAACAATTTTCATAAATGACCTTTGCTCCATCATAAAATCAGAAGTGAGGATGTTTGTTGCTGATTCGTCCTGCCTTATATAGACAGGACATACCTGGTCAATTTTCCACATTGTCGGTTAGACGTCAGTGTTATCGCTGTAGTGGAACATGTTTACCAGGAACCTAGCCATTTCTGGAGAACAAATCTTCAGTGTCACTGCCGGGATATTGTCGGGGCCCATAACCTTTGCTGTATTCAATGCCATCAGTCATTTTTTATATCACATGTAGTGAATTGATTGGCTGAAGGCAGACATCTGTGATCATAGAGACTTCAGCTGGAGATGAATGATCCACTCAGCATTTCTATCCGAAGGTAGTTGCAAATGCTTCAGCCATAGTGTGCTGGGTTTCTTTATTATTGAGAATGGAGGTGTTTGTGCAGCATCTTCCCCTGATTAGTTGGTTAATTCACTACCACCATTCGCAACTGGCTGTGACAGAGCTTTGTCCTGACTGATTGGTTGTGGGAGCACTTTGTTCTTTATATCGCATACTGCTTCTGCTGTTTAACATGCCTGGAGGCCTGTACTGTAGCTTGATCTGGTTGACATCCCATTTTTAGGCATTGCTTGCAGCTGCTACAGGCAGGTTTTCCTCCATATTCATTGAAGCAAGATTGATTCCCATGTTTGATGGGAATGGTAGAGTGGGGGATGTGGCAGGCTGTAAGATTACGGTTGAGTACAATTCTGCTGCTGCTGCTGATGGCCCACAGTGCCTTATTAAATTGCTAATGTCTATTTAGTTTGGCTCCAATGCTCTTCTGTAATCTTTAGTTGGCTAGGAATGGTCATACAAATAATTAGTAATTGCTTAATTAACTCTTGCTTTATAGAGGTTCTCCAATTTCTCAATGTATTGATTTATTGCATCCACAGGAGATGAATTTGATGATTTGTTGTCACTGTTTCTCTATCAATTCATTGATGTATGTTGCTGTATTAATTTATGGGCTTGTTGCTGCATCCACAGGCATATGAATTTCCCTGCTATCCTCATGGGCAGAATTTAATGGGACACAGTGCCCTGTTGTCTTCCTGGCGTGAAAGCCATTGGAGCCTGGGAGACTGACAGCTGCTGGCCTGGCCTTAAAGAGACAGGATTGCCGAAGTCAGATCATTCATTGCTAGATGGGCGCAGAATCAAGTTGGGGTTCCTGGAAACAGCCAAGGACAGGGTATTCCTTCGATTTAATCTAACCTGCTGTTCATACCACTCTCCCGCTACAGCGAGGTTGGAGAATTTGGCGGCCAGCCAAATCTCTTTTCACTGCGGCGGGATGGGAAAATCCCACCAGCATGAAGAGTGGTAAGATTCTAGCCCTTGTCTTTCTAGCCCGCTGTCAGGGCCCCTGGCACCCTGAAAAATTTCAGCCTTATGAATTTATTGATCTGTCAATGGCTAGTATTCAATACTTTTCTTATCATCAGCCCCGTCTAGTCATTCTGCGATACTTGTTGCAGGTGTTAGTTAAGCTGCATATAGTTTTCATTTGTGTTTTTAGGCTGAAAGATGCATTATACAGTGCCTTTTGTGACATGAAGAAGACAAGGTGCGTGATATTAACTGGGTGTTGTGCTGGTGGTGGAGGCAGCATTTTCTTTGTTAAAGTAGAAAGGGGATCTTTTACTTCTCATTTAGAGGGCCTTGGTTTAACATATCACTGAGAGATAGATCCTCAAAGAATTTGACTTAAACCTACTCTTTCAGGAGCACAAATGCCATCAACTGAGACATCGCTGATATGAATTGTGTCAAGAAAAGAGTAACACATTTTCTTTTATCTAACCTCACTAGTTTATTCAGTTATCTTTTTAAGAAACATTCCATATCACAACATGGTTCTCTGTTTAAGAAAATTCATATTCAACTATATTTCAAAGTTGACTTTCCATATGCAATTAGGACAGCATGATGGTTTAGTGATTAGCACTGCTGCCTCACAGCTCTAGGGAACCTGGGTTCAATTCCTGGCTAGGGTCATTGTCTGTATGGAGTTTGCACGTTCTCCTCATGTCTACATAGGTTTCCTCCAGCTGGTCCAGTTTCCTCCCACAGTCCAAAGATCTGTTAAATTGATCTGTTAGCCATGTTAACCGTGTCCCGGAATGTGTAGGTTAGAGAGATTAGTGAGCTTGATAAGTGGGATACGGGCCTGATTGGGATTATTGTCAGTGCAGACTTGATGAGCTGAATGGCCTCTTCCTGCACTGTAAGGTTTTTATGATTCTATTTTACCACAAGGGATCGACCGATATATTCTTTGTGATTGTCTATCACATTCCAAGCATGGCATTTCAGCCATCAAGCTAGAAAATATGAAAAGTATAATTCAAAAAAGAGAATGGCAAGCTATTCCTGATCTCAAGCCAGACATTTGCAAACATAAACCTTCAACCTCTCTCTCCCAACAATGCTTAAACTCTGATACATCCTGAGTTCCCCACAACCCTACAGAGTAAGCAATGATCTTAAAAAGACACACTAGATGGCAGATAAATGGCACATCTTTGCTGCAGATGCCAGGCGAATTGGAATGAAGCAAAACCATGGAGAATCAAGTACTTATGAAGAAATAAAGACAACTTTGATATCTGATAACTGCATAGAATCCTAGAATCCTACAGTGCAAATGGAAGCCATTCAGCCCATTGAATTCTCACTGATTACAGTCCCACCCAGCCCTATCCTTCATAACCCCATGCATTCCCCTAGCTAGTCCCTCTGATACTAGGGACAATTTATCATGGCCAATCCCACTGAACCTGCACATCTGTGGACTGTGGGAGGAAACCGGAGAATCTGCAGATATGGGGAGAATGTGCAAACTCTACACAGACAGTGACTCAAGCTAGGAATTCAGCCCTGGTCACTGGCACTGCTGTGAGGCAGCAGTGCTAACCACTGTGCCACCATGCTGCCCCTTACTTTAACTTATTTACAAACTGGTAGGCAGGAGTCACTGTGTATAAGTTTTGTATTTCCATCTTTGCCAGACATTATGCCAAGGAATTTCTGTAGCTTTTGTAATTTCAATGTTTGTTGAATAGGATTTCATAGAATCCCTGCAGTGCAGAAAGAGGCCATTAGGCCCATCGAGTCTACACCAACTACAACCTCACTCAGGCCCTATCTGACAACGCACATATTTATCCTGCTAATCCCTCTGACCTTCACATCCTGGGACACTAAGGGGTAATTTAGTATGGCCAATCAACCTAACCCACACATCTTTGGACTGTGGGAGGAAACCAAAGACAGTGGAGGAGACATGGGGAGAATGTGCAAACTCCACACAGAGATGACCCAGGTCCCTGACACTGTGAAGCAGCAGTGCTAACCACTGTGCCATCGTGTCACCTGATTCAGCTTCCTCTGACAGTGGGGCACAGCATTTTCTCATAAGATCATAAGACAATAGAGCAGAATTAGGCCACTCGGCCCATTGAGTCTGCTCCACTATTCAATCATGGCTGATATTTCTCTCATCCTCATTCTTCTGCCTTCACACATAACTCCTGAACCTCTTATTAATCAAGAACCTGTCCATCACTGTCTTAAAGACACTCAATGACGTGGCCTCCATAGCCTTCTGTGGCAAAGAGTTCCACAGATTCACCTCTCTCTGGCTGAAGAAATTCCTCCTCATCTCTGTTTTGAAGAATAGTCCTTTCAGCCTAAGATTATGTCCTCAGGTTCTAGTTTTTCATATTAGTGAAAACATTCTCTCCATGCCCATTCTATCCAGGCCTCACAGTATTCTGTAAATTGCAATAAGATTCTCTTATTCTTCAAAACTCTTAGACCATTCCTCATATGACAAGCTCTTCATTCCAGGAATCATTTTTGTGAACTTCTTCGCAAAATTTAGATAGAGGTTTAGATAGGGTGGACAGTGATAGCCTTTTTCCTAGGATGGAGAAAGCTAGCACGAGGGGACACAGCTTTAAATTAAGGGGTGATAGTTATAGGACGGATATCAGAGGTAGGTTCTTTACCCGAAGGGTGGTTCAGGAGTGGAATGCCCTGCCTGCAGCAGTTGTAGATATGCCAAGTTTGGTGGCGTTTAAGAGGTTAGTTGATAAGTATATGGAAGAGAAGGGAATGGTTTAGTTTGGAGGGGCATTGCTTTTTATATTGGTTGGCGCAACATCGAAGGCTGAAGGGCCTGTTCTGTGCTGTAATGTTCTATGTTCTTTGTTCTATGTTCTGGACTGTCTCCAAGGCCAGTACATCTTTCCTTAGATACGAGGCCCAAAACTGCTTACGATACTCAAAATGGAGTCTGACCAGAGCTTTATATAGCCTCAGAAGTACATCCCTGCTCTTGTATTCTCGCCCTCTTGACACGAATGCTAACATTGCATTTGTCTTCCTAACTGCTGACTAAACCTGCCTGTTAACCTTAAAAGAATCTTGAATAAGAATTCCCAAGTCCTTTGTGTTTCTGATTTCCTAAGCATTTTCCCATTTAGAAAATAATCTATGCATCCATTCCTCCTTCCAAAGTGCATAGCCTCACACTTTTCCACATTGTATTCCATCTGCCACTTCTTTACTCAGTCTCCTAACCTGTCCAAGTCCTTCTGCAGCCCCCTTCTTCCTCAGTACTATCTGTCCCTTGACATATCTTTGTATCATCTGCAAATTTAGCAAGAGTGCCTTCAATTCCTTCATCCAAATCATCAATGTATAATGTGAAAGCGATCATTGGTATGACGAGTTCAAGCAAAAATATTCAGAATTCCATTAGAAGTAGACACAAAAAGATTGTTACAGTAAATCAGTTATTAAGTTTTAAAAAAATTGGTCATAGGAGGATGCCTCTTTATCTGCCACATGTATATAACTGACAGCCTCTGCGGTTTTCAGCACAATTCCATTCTCTGCAGATCCTCCTCAGAAGTGGTGTACATGATGTATCAACTAACAGATTCGGAGTGCTGGCAATGTCTTGCCTAAAGGGCTGCTTGCCAACATGATGTAATGCACTGCACAAAGCGATCAATAAGAGGTGTGCGTAAGGGTTTGACTGAGACTCTCCACAGGGTTAGCTTCTGAGTTCAATTCCACCACAGCACTATTAATAAATAGAGGGCAAAGGATGAAAGCAAAAAGCTGTAGGATCAGTAATTAATTCCTTGAAAACAACACAAAAGATACCAAAATCAACAATGACCTGTTGCTGCAATTAGATTTTTTTAAATTGTGGAAAGAATAACTTCTCTTTGAAACATTGGATTTTACAGTTTTCAACTGTTTCTCTCATTAGCACCTTAAATAGTCTTGCAATTAAAATTAAAGCAAGCAGTTTGCAGTTTTCTGCCAAGCATGAGCAACTTGATGAGCCAGTACAGTAACCAATTGTTTTTTTGCAGTTGGACTGCACCGTTTTCAAAGAATTAAGTCCAATGAAACAACTTGCATGGCGCCTTGAGTATGATGTCCCAGGTTTCTTTACAAGCAAGTAATAAGAAGAGCAGATGCTGGACATGACTTCAGATATTCCACATCTCCCGTGACGCAAGTCGTGATGATTTGATATCATTTGGACAGAAGCGGTTGTAACATTGAGAGATGTGTTTGAGAGATAAAGTCAGGTATCAGAGGTGGCAAACAGAGCTCTGACAAAGGGTCATCCAGACTTGAAATGTTGGCTGTATTTGCTCTCCACAGGCGCTGTCAGATCCGCTGAGATTTTCCTGTGTTTTCTGTTTTTTGTATCAGAGTCTCAGAGCAGCTTGGAAACTGCCTAAACATTTTCCACTGTTGACATGAGTGAGATGGGGAGATGATTCCCCCTCTACCTTCTGTCCTTCAGAAAGTGGCTGAGCTGTATGTATGTAATAGAATTTTAATGGAACTGGATTCACTCAGTTTCTACCTAGAGTTCAAGCCTAATGAACGAAAATGGCAATACCTCTAGCCATCTAGCCTATCATTACCCGACAAGCACCATCTGATTCTCTCGCCCCGTACAACATGAAGGGTGGGATCTTACCAGCTGTTCGCACTAACTCCCACTGCAGCAACATTGGAGAACCTGGCACCCAACCAAATCTCCATTCACTGTAGCGGGATGGGATCTTCCTGCCAGCATGAATGGCCATAACATTCTGGCTAATGTCAATCTTTTTTTTTAACAGTGTGATTTTATAAAATGCAACCTTATCTGAATAAAATTTTTTTCTCCAGATGTGTGTTCAAAATCAGTTCTTAATTAAACTAGGGATTGTAGGCTGATTGAAATCCTAACATTTCCACAGGCCTACAACATAGTTCCCTTCCATAAGTTGTTTGATGCAGCCCTTTGTTAATTCCTGCTTTCGGCATAATGGTATTAAGAGACTGAATTCCATTTGAATTGACATAATTCAATGCAACATACGAAAAGTATTCATCACAAAGGAATTCTCAGATGACTGATTAAAATACCCCGTCTATTTTGTTTTGACTACAGTCTGCTGTTAATTCAAATTATCTGATGAGTTAAAATGGTTTAGAAATACATTTCTACTTCACTGTGTTATTTATAACACTTAATTTGAATCCTTAGGCTACTCCAATTAATTCAATTTTATTGAAAAAATACCACTTAGCAAGAGTAGATTGTTATCGTGTTTTTTTTTCATAAATTGAGAGATTTAAAAGGTTTGGTTTAAAAGAGAGGTTGTATGAATTTTGTGTTTCTCTCCCTGGCAGAGCTGCTTTCCTGCTTTCCTCAGTGTGAAATGCAGAATTATCAATGTGGAATGTGATATGGGAAGTATCATCTTCAGCTGAAAAAGTAATGTACAGGCAGTAAGTGCTTTGTTAAGCAGTCAGGTCAATACCATTACGTTTTTTCACACATAACTGGAAGCCATCAAAGAAAACTTTTTTTATATAAAAAAAAGTGCAGCCATTATTTATTTTGGACTGACTCCCTTTTCAGCTTTTGATGGTGACCTAGCATTAGCTCACAATTGGAAGCTGAACTGTTTTCTGTTTCCACTCTTAAAAGTATTACCTTCCTTGTAAAAACTCCAGCGCAGAATGGATGGCAATGCACCAGATAGATGACTCAAAATATATTGTTAATATTCTATGTATGTGTCTGTGTGTGTGTATGCTGATATCTCTGCATCTGAGTGTCTGTGCTGACGCTGACGCGAGTTTGTCAACAAAAGCTTCAAATAACGTGAACAATGCTTAATGTGTTTAATTAGGTCATAATTTTTGTTTCTGTATTATAGTGATTTTGGTTCTGCAAAGTGATAATCTCTTGAAATGCAGTCCTAAGGTGGAAGGAATTTCATTCTGGAAGAGCAATATAAATTAGTTTTGACTGCCAGTTTCCAGTGATCATTAGTTTCCAGAAAGAATTCCTACAAATGCTTAAGGCCTGACCTCTTGGCGTAAAATTCAATGTCCCGTTCTCCTCCTACCACACTCTTCCCCACCCCCAAAGCCTCCGCCCCCAACAAAACCTCTCTCCCCATGAGTGAATGCTCAAGATTTTCAGATCTCACTATAATTCTTTAACTTTACAGCATGCAGCTGAATTGTTGGGATCACAATATAAAGCAACATGAGGTCGTTTCATCAGCCTTACTGCTCAATTTTTTTTGCCATATTTCTAACTAAATCTGGCAAACATTCATCAAATAATACATGCTCTTGGATCACTAGTAGATTAAATATCATTAAACATTTTGATCACTATTATCACAATAAAATACGTTTATTCCTATTATTCAATGATGAAGCATTCCCTCCCATTTATTGCACGCATGCTTTTTAATCTTTGTTTACAGCGGGTACTTTTTGTGGACAAATCAAGAAAAGACGTATTTAGCTCCAAGTACATTATGCATAGTGGCACAGTGGTTAGTACTGCTGCCTCACAACGCCAGGGACCCAGGTTTGATTCACGGCTTGTATGCAGAATCTGCATGTTCTTTCTGCATCTGCCTGGATTTCCTCCAGGTACCCTGGTTTTCTCCCACAGTCTCAAAGATGTGCTGGTTAGGTGCATTCACCATGCTGAAATCTCCCTCTGTGTACCCGGACAGGCAGCAGACTGTGGCAACTAGGGGATTTTCACAGTTACTCCATTGTAGTGTTAATGTAACCCTACTTGTGACATTAATAAATAAACTAAAAATTATTTGTAAACTTAAATTTAATGACATTGAGCTTTATTTTCTTGTCCGTTTATTTTCTTTAATAATCCATATTCTTCAGTGTGAAAGTTAACCTTTTTAAAATCAGACTATCTTCTCCCCTGCTTGGTACTGGTGAGTTGATTTTACAAGTTACAGCAGTTTTCTTTCTTGATATTAATGATGTGAAATGGATTCTGATTCTGTGATGTTTTTCCAGTGTGTTCCAGTTTTATAATGAGGACTGACCAAATTGGGTGAAGGGAAACTAATATGAAGTCACTTTATTCTTTATTTATGCAGCAATGGAAAGTTGCTTTTTATGATTTTAGGCGTCTCCTACTGGAAATAATATTGTAAAGCACACAAAACCACTGTCGAAAACAAGTAAGCAGATCTGGAATAAATAGACTTACCACAATTCATTGAACCTTTCCAATTTTCACACATTTTTACTGTTCTCTTTTTGAAATACTTGTTCCTCTTTAAAAAAGCTGCAAACATCAGATCTCTATTAAGTTGCTCTTTTTACCATTTGCCATATTAGTCACTTTTATCAGTTGCAACAATCTGTAAGTCACTCTTTTAAATTTGGGCAGCATAGTGGCACAGTGGTTAGTACGGCTGCCTCACAGCACCAGAGACACAGGTTCAATTCTAGTCTTGGTCACTGTCTGTGTGGAGTTTCCCTGGATCCCTGGTGCCGGTTTCCCCATGCCTGTGTGGGTTTCGTCCAGGTGCTCCGGTTTCCTCCCACAGTCCAAAGACGGGCAGGTTAGGATGATTGGCCATGTTAAGTTGACCCCAGTGTCAGGGGATTAGCAGGGTAAATATGTGGGGTCACAGGGATAGGGTCTGGGTGCAGACTCGATGGGCTGAATGGCCTCCTTCTGCACCATAGGGATTCTATGATTCTAAAACATCCATTAGTATTCATTGATCAAACCAAATTTCTTTGCAGTGCCTCACAGAACCAAATCAGCCTGGTTGAGTCTTTTTTTTTAATCCCCTATCTTCCTTCATCTCAAGTTCATTTTTCTATGCAGCAGGACTCAGATCTCTTAACTGACTTGCCAAGCTCACAACATCCAGGGAACCCAAAGGAAGCCCAGAGCTTGTTTTGTTGCAGAGGTCCACCCAAGCACCAGGAAAGGCAACATGACCTGCCAGTTATGGAAGGATCCACAAAAGACAATGAAGTCATCTCCAGCTTGGATATCCTCAAATAACGAAGAATTTGCCACCACTTCTGTAATGATGCCCGGCCTAAAAAAGCACAACCTCCCACTTTGTTACTGTTGAAGGGAAGGGTGAGCAGTTGATGAAAAGGATAACACATTGCAGCATTTTGTCAATGTATATATGTATAAGTACAGTTTTGGAAAACAAAGTGTAATTTAAGGATTCCTAAATCATAAAAAGCAAGAAACCATTTGTTCTTTCAGATGTAATGGAATTCAAATTGGTGAACTGTCTTAGTGACTAAATACGTCCTCCAGTGTTGTTTTGAACCGTGTAATTTATTAAAAACTTAGACATCCATAATTATTCTTGCCTTAGCTGACATTACCTACCATGAGCTCGCCTGAGGCTGACGATAGCACCCTTGCTTGGGTGATCGGGTGCCTTCAATTTCTTCTAGTTCCTAGAGAGGAGGCAAATCAGCCAGGGTTCCTATTCAGACCATCAGGCACGTTACCAGTGACTCCTGCTGGAAACCTTGGCCATGATGTTCAATTACCAATGTGAGCTGAAACAAGAGCAAGCTCGTTTTGAAAATAGTTCCCCTGGATGGCAGATCACCGTGACCTAATGCCTCTGGGCTGCATTCAAAGGAGGAGAGGAAGTAAGGAGCCTGTCCACTTCAAATTAATAGCCTGTTTCTATAGAAGGGCATAAGGATTCGGAAATGAACTACATTTCTCTCTTCATGGATGCTGCCGACCTGCTGAGTTTATTCAGCATTTTCTGCTTTTATTTCAAGCTCATTGAAGAGTTTGTTAATGAGCCAGAGAGGGCACAAAATTCCATTTGTCATTTGTTGAACCTGAATAGTCAGATACACATTAGCATACAGCTGTCAGCTTTAAAGGGGAGAAGTTGAAGTTTCTTTTATGATGAAAAATTTGGGGTTCTGGGTGATCTTGGGCAGGATTTTCCATGTTAGTTTCACGGAGACAGAGGTGGAAGCAGACCACCATTTGTTGGCAGTGGGATCTTCTGGTCCGGCATTGTCAACAGGGCTTCCCATTGGATATACCCCTCACCACTGGGAAACTCGCTATGGGAGTGCACTGTCGATGGCACCGAAAGACCCCATTAGCATGAAAATTCCGGCTTTGTGTCAGATCGATGCATGACCTTTTCTGTTTGGCTTTTTGGTTACTTTTGTGCCTGTTTAGGGTGTTGGCATTCGGAGGTCCTCTTCTTCTGCATAGCTTCTATCTATCTGCCTTTGCCATCTCTAGGTAATGATCGCCACCATTAATTTGATGCCAAATTCGTCTATTGTCCAATTAGGGCATTTACATTTTAAGATAGTGTTGTGTGGCCTGTGTGATACAGTGTGGATTCAGAACCTGGAAATGATACCCCAGTTGAAACTCATGTCCATGTGTATAGATGTTAAGAGAGGACTAATTGAGGACTTGCTTATGATTGTTGAATAATCTCCCAATTCTGCTTCACTCGGCCATGACAAGTGGATGCCTGTTTGTATCCCAGTAACCATCAGCATGCTCAGAAAAGGATAGGAAAGAACTTAATCACAAAGAATTGTGCCATATAAACAGTATTAAAAAAACTAGTTGTAAAATTATTAATTTTTCCAAACCTTAATTGGCCTTTTATGCAGGAAGAGTTTTTGAGCACACCGTAAAAGGAAAGTTTGTCCCATTCTGATCAATGCTCACCATGTTACTTTACAGCAATAACGTGCTGCCATTGGCATGAACAAAGTGAGAGTGGATCTTCCACCTCTCAATCGAGGAAGTCTCACCCTTGCGAGCTGTTAACTGATTTGATTATTTGGTAGCTCTAACTAGGCCTGCAGCACCAGGACCTGGGCATTCTAGGGCTGCCGATAGATCCCTGGGTGAGGTAGGCATGAATCTGGAATGGAGTAAGTCAGAAAGATTGGACCAAGAGTGATAGGCAGCCCAGAAAGATGGGGGTGAGGAGAGTGGGTGGAGTGACATATTTTGGTGTTGTCCTCAATGCACATAGGACACACTGCAAAGCATGCACTTTGGATATCCAGAAAGCATTTGATAAGGTGCCACAGCAAAGGTTATTACAGAAAATAAAGGGGAGGGGGGTGATCTTGAACCCATTCCCACCGTTCTAGGGAACGCTAGTGGTAAGATCATGATCTTCCCCACCCCTTGCTGGGAACATCATCAGGTTCAGGCCCATAACAGCCTGATATTGACCCCACCACCACCCCACCCCCCTCCCCCCCCATCTCCCCCCCATCTCTTCCACCCCCCCCCCCCCCCATTCCCCACCACCACCACCCCCAACCACTCCAGTATTTTGAAACCAAGCCAAACATTATGTCACATCGGCATGGTTTACAACAGGTTGACCCAGACATGAACACGTCTAACATCACTACTTTCTATGATGTACTGGTGATCTAAATTGTCAGTAAGAATTTAGCAACACCAATTTTAAATCCAACCAATTTATTTGATAGTAAATTTGCGAGCTTTCAACATTCTACTACTCCAGTCCAACGCCGGCATCTCTACATCAGATCTAAATTGTGGCAGTGCAGATGGGTCTGTTCATATGCTGATGCCCGATTAACTGGTGATAACTGGTGATAAGTGTGACCTAGTGCAATGTGTGATGCATCTGGAGCCTGAATGCTGCTGCTTATTCTCTGAGAAAACATAAGGCTAGCTAACTTCACAGGTTTAATATTGTTCATGTATATCCACCCAATAGCAGATAACATTCTTTGCAAAGCCAACCAACCATGATCATGGACTCAATAAATAGTTCCACAACAATGTAGTATCATCTTTAAACAAAAAAATGCTGATTCACATTTAGAACATTGGATGCATCAAGACAAATGGCAGGAATACTGGATAAAGGAGAGTGGCAGAATAAAGAAGGCATGAAAGCTAAAGAAGGCCAATTCAACTCACAAAGAAGGCAGAGAAAGGTTTCACATGTAAGAATGTTGTATATATTCACATAAGCAGTTGTAAAACTTGTCAAAGCAACAATAAAAAACACCACAAAATCTACAGAGCAAAAGAAAAGTCTGACATTTTAGGTAAAACTGAAAGTGACTACTTGTATATGTAGAATGCAAGAAGAACAATGCTGTTGTACATACACTTTGGGCCATAATCCTTGTTCCCTGGTGGAAGTGGCCAGAATCCACTATGATCAATGAGGATTTGAGGACACTGTTTTCAAGCTAATAAATTCTGTGTGGAAGTATTGTTCTATAGTTTTGGTGCAAGCACAATAAAGATTTTAGTACAGGTGCCTAGAATGCAATATGGTGCCACCATTAGTTGATATCAAACTAATTATATTGAAAGCAAATATAAAAGCAAATGCAAAAAGCTGAATTGGGCTTTCAATAAAAGTGAACAGACTTAAAACAAATCCCCCACAAATACACAAAACCTGTAGGAAAAAGACAGCCCAGGCTCGCTCCAACTGAATCTGGGGCTGCATTAGGGACTGGGAGCCATAATGGAAGAAACAATATTTTTACATCTAGCATAAAGTTGATACCCAGAATATTAGGATAAGTACCCTTCCTGTGCCGGTGATAAGGAGTCTAAGGGAAATTAATTTCGCATTCTCAGTCCAGTCCTTACTCAACGTTAGGTCACAGCCAATAATTATTAGTAATTTCTACAGAATCAGCAAATGTCACTCAGAAAGGGGCCAAGGGTGGCTGGTCTGGGAAACAGAAACATCACATTCCAGCCAGTCAGGGGTGCTATTTGTGGTTGGGGTTAAATCGCAGCTTATTGTTGGCCCAGAATAGAGAGAGCTTTAATCTACAGCAAGCCTGCAATATATCTAGCTCCTGGAATGCTTGATGCTGACACTGCCTGCCAAAACTGTAAAAATGCTATTTTCCGCAACACTGACATTCCTTACCTTGGTAAACAACAAAATTCACTATTTTCTCCTGACAAAAAAAAGGTCCAAAGCAAAATCTTAGAACAAAAACCATGTCTGCAAGGGGCTGTTAATATGGAGCTGTTCTGTTGATTAGAGATCACATCGAGACATTCTTATGTAAAGATGATGCATTTTCCACCAGCTTCCCACAAGGCACACTCTTCAGATTAGAGATAGGCTGTTTATGAAAGCACCTCTTCGCACAGAGAGTAGAGGAAGTTTTAAGTTTATTTATTACTGTCATAAATAGGCTTACATTAACACTGCAATGAAATTAGTGTGAAAATCAATCTGGCCAATGCATCTAACCAGCTCGCCTTTTAGACTGTGGGAGGCAGCTGGAGCACCCAGAGGAAACCTAAGCAGACATGGGGAGAACATGCAGACTCCGCACACACAGTGATCCAAGCCAGGAATCAAACCCAGGGCCCTTTCACTATGAGATGCATTGTTAACCACTGTGCCACCATAGTGCCCAGTCTGAAACTCTTTTCGTAAAAAGTTGCTGGGATTGGGTCAATTCAAAATTATGATCTGAAACAGATAAGATTTTGTTAGGCAAAAGTATTCAGGGGTTACAGAAATACATCATAAAACATTGCAACCGAGCTACCAAGCAGCAAGTCTTTCTGGAGCAAAATAAAGCTTATGCAAATATGGTCAATATGTCAAAGTAATAAGTATTTTCAGGGCATCAGTTTTCCCTTCCTGTTCTATTCCTTCATGTTTGAAAGTTTTCCATCTACTTTGGGCCAACATTTCATTCTCACCTTCAACTAAATTTCCGTTAACATGATTGGAGAGTAGTTCAATAAAAACTGTTGATGCAAAAAGCAGTCAAGGCTGTTAAGAGACATAAAACTGGTTTAGTGGTCTATGTTGAGGCCTGCTTGCCATAATCATAATTGGCAATGCTGTAAGTGCAGTTGTTGCAAGTTTACAGTTTTAGTTTGGTTGGGAGCCTCTTTGAAAGTTCACCAAAATTACTTGATATTTATTCTGTCCCATTTCACGGTGGGTGATTTGTAATACTCTCACATTTGCGAAAACTGATCTAACTTTTCTTCTTAAACCTATTAGAACAAGGCAACAAAATAATGTCTAAGATTTTTATAAAGCTTTTTAGCAATCAGACAACATAAGCAGCTGACAATTCATCAAAGAATAGAAACACTATTATGCAGGAGGAGGCCACTTGGTCCATTGAGACTGCACCGACAGCAATCCCACCCTGACCCTATACCTGTAACCCCACATATTTACTTAGCCTCTGATAATTTAGCAACCTAAACTACACATCATTTTCATGTTGCTTATACCAAGGGAAGGACTTTTCCATACTGCCAGTGCTGTATGTTTTAAAATAGTTTGCCCTCTGTCTCAAGATATCCACATTTGTACTGCAGAATGTTCATACTTTGAAAACCTTTATAACCCACATGCTGACATTCTGCATTAACCATTAGACTGCAATAGATTCCAGGAAGATTACGGCTGGATCTCTCTGACATCGCATGCCTCATCACTGTTGCTAGCAAGAACGGAGAATTTGGCGCTCAGCCAAATCGCCACTCAGAGCAGTGCGACTGGAGAATCCCAGTCACAGGCAAGGTCGGTGAATTCCAGGCTATGTCACAAGTCCGAACAAACACTGTGCAGAAAAATATCTAGTGTCATCATGCCTCTGGAATCATGTCCCAAAACATTTCTGCGCAAACTTCAGTCTGCTCATTTTTGTGAGTTTTTACACACTTTGGATTTTAGTGCTGGAAAATGAGGAGCAGATTTTTCAGATCAGATTGAAAACAAAGAACAAAGAACAACGCAGCACAGGAAACAGGCCCTTCGGCCCAACGAACCCGCGCCGCCATTTTAGTGTCTTCTTCTACCCATGTCTATTGGGGAAGATTGAGGAAAGACTAATTTAGGGACCATTTATTACACTTATCAGCCTAAGAGCACATTTTTGGGATGTGGGAGGAAACTGGAGTACCTGGAAAACGTGGCAACATGATGGCACAGTGGTTTGCTCTGCTGCCTTCCAGCACCAGGGTCCCAGGTTCAAACCTGGCCTGTGTGGAGTTACAAATTCCTCTGTCTTGTGGGTTTCCTCTGGGTGCTCTGGTTTCCTCTCATAGTCCAAATATGGGCAGGTTAGGTTGATTGACCATCCCAAATTGACCCTAGCTTCAGGGGGGATTAACAGGGCATTAGGTGTAGCTTAACAGGAGTAGGGCCTGAATGGGATTGTGGTCAGTACAGACTTGATGGGCCAAATATCCTCCTTCTGCACTGTAGGGATTGTATAATTAGATACAGGGAAAAGTTTTTGTTCATCAAACTGTTCAGCTCAGAAATGTATCCCTACTGTAACACTAACATTTTATCAATCACAGTGAGGGCTATCTGCTGCCCTCTTTAAGTGAAATTCAAAATTTAGTGCAAGCCTTATGCTCCGTCTAATTTAATAAATTGCCATTTGCATGCTAATAGGCCACTTATGATCTTGTTGCTTGTGGGTGTCTGAATCAGTCCTTTCGAAGGTTTTAGTTATAACCAACAATCCTTCAATATATATTCTCTGTATATCACAAAATAAAGCATTAAAATGTTGGTAATGTTGAAATCCAGCCCCTATCTGCGTAATATCTTCATAACTCCTTAACTTGAAAGGCCTGTTGCAAAAATTAAGCTTTTTGGCTTAATTTCATCTTAGTGAGGACAAGAACGTCTAGTTAATTGATAATGTTCTTGTTCAAATCTAAAAAGTACCAATGCTTAGGCAGATGCAAAGCAGGTAGCATTCACACAACATAAACTCCAGTTAACCAACACCTTAAACCAAATGAAGCCCTGTCATCTCCCTCCAACCTGCAATAGCATCATCACCATCACTGAACTTCCTCCCATTAATTTCTTCGGTAGTCACCGTTGACCAGAAGCTTAACTGAATCAACTGTGAACATTGTGGAAGCAGAATCCGATTACCTCCTGCTCCAGAAAACATCGTTGTTCAAGGCTCAAGTGATGAGTGTTATAGAATATTCACCATTCAGCTGGATGTCTACAGCCGCACTAATACTCAAGAAGCTCGACACCTTCCAAGATAGATTAATTCACTCAATCAGTTCCCATGCCACTGGGTTCAGTATTCACTCCTGCCAACACCACAACATTGTGGCTACAGTATGAATAAACTGCAGAATGAACTCCAGCTGCTCACTAAGCCTTCCTCCACAGCATCTCGTTCTGAAACTTCAACCACTGACAAGGATAAGAGCAGCAATGCGAAAAGAAAATGTATTTCCAAGTTATTCTCCCATAAATTGAATATATAGAATTATTCTTTTATTGTTATTTGGTCTATAGACAGGAAATAATGACCTAACATCACTGTGGGAACATCAGCGCTGTGGCAGAATAGTTAGCACTACTGCCTCATAGCGTCAGGGACTCAGGTTTAATTCCAGCTTCGAATTGCTGTCTGTGTGGAGTCTGCACATTCTCCTAGCGCCAGTGTGGGCTTCCTTTGGATGCTCCAGTTTTCTCCCACATTGTAAAGGTGTGCAGGTTAGGTTAATTAGCTATGCTAAATTGTGCCTTAGTGTCAGAGCGATTAGCAGAGTAAATATATGGGGATGGGGCATGGGTGGGATTGTTGTCGGTACAGATCCAATGTACCAAATGGCCTCTTTCTCCACTGTAGTGATTCTATGACTCAAATTATCACATTCACAGGCTAACTCAGGATTGGTAGTAGATGTGGCTAGACTAGGATTCCTCACATCTCATGAACAAATTTTTAAAAACTCAGCAATCAGGATATGAATCAGTTGTATATTAGTTGTAGGGAGGGAAGACCCCTGTACTTTGGCCTTCGCAATCATTTTTGTGGCTCTCCATAATTGCAGAAATTCAGGCCAAAGATTCTGCAAACAGATATAGTTGTTATATAAGTAGGTAAGAATTTGCAGATGGAGTACAATGTGGGAAAGTGTGAGGTTATCCATTTTCATAGAAAGAAAAGAAAGGGAAAATATTCTAAAATGGGAATAGACTACAGAATGCTGTGTTAAAGAGACATTTGTGGATCGTTGTACATGAAACACAAAAGATTATCATGTAGATACTGCAAATAAACAGGGAAGCAAATGGTATTTTGGCCTTTACTGCAAGAGGGATAGTGTATAATAGTAGGGGAGATTTGCTAACACTATACGAGGTGATGGTGAGATCATGCTGAGAGTACTGTGCAGTTGTGGTCTCTTTAGACAATAAAAGACACACTTGCATTGGAGGCAGTTCAAAAAAGGTTCACGACATTGATTCCTGGAATAAAGTGGTTGACTTACAAGGAAAGATTGTGCAGATTGAGCCTTTATTCATTACAGTTTGGAAAAGTGGGAACTGATATGATCGAAATTTATAAGTTTCAGAGGAACTTGACAAGACTGATGCTGAGAAGATTGTTTCTCCTTATGGGGAGTTTGGAACAAGGGGGCAAATTTCAGAATTAAGAATCGCCGATTTATGATGGAGATCAAGAGAAATTTCTTCTCTCAACAAGTTATTTATCTTTGGAAGTTACTCCCACAGACAACTGTGGGGGCTGTATCATTAAATATATTTAAGGCTGAATTAGATAGATTCTTCATTGACAAGGGAGTCAAGGGCATTGGGGGCAAACAGGAAAATGAAGTTAAGGCCACAGTCAAATCCACTATGATCTTATTGAATGGTGGAGCAAGTTTTGGAGGCCAAATGGTTATTGCATCCACTATTTCTGATTTTCATACATACGTTCTAATGTTAAATCTGCACTAGATTTCACTTTGTTCTTTGAAAGCAGTGGAATATCACATTACATTTAATTTATAATTTTAGACTAGGAAGTGAATTTATAAAATAAACAATGATTAAATGGATAATCTTGCCTTGATGTAATTTTGTTACATATTTACAATATAATAATCAGAATTTTACTGCTCGGCCTGCAACAGAAATCAGAGTGGGTGACGCAAGGGCCATGGAAAGGTCCATTGACCTTGAGCAGTATTTCACAGTTTCGGGATGAGCAAAGCCATAAAATTTCTCTGAATGTCTTTAACCTCTCCAGCGTGGGCAAAATAACACTAGATTGCCAATATAAGAACGAAAGTAATCTTTTCTACATGAATCTTATATAAACATAATTGCTTCTCATCTTTCAGGACAATCACCCTGTATCTTTGGAGATTTTTAAACAATGTCGATATTTCTCTGCAACTTTAAAAAGTGTTTCTCTCACGGATTGTCCAACTACTCACTGAGAATCATTCATTTTACATTTCAGGTGCATATTATCAGTGTTCCATGGCTTCCGAATAACTAGCCATTGGCCATGAAAAGAAATGAACTGAGCCAACCACAAAGATCTATGTATATTTTAAAGTTGTACACTAGGCCAGTTTATCCAACAGAACTTGCTGACTTGCCGAAGGCTACATTGACATAAGTTTTTGATTATAGTGAGTCTTTCACTTTCTCGATTAAAGAATGGTGAGAAATGATTGTTAAATAAACATACAAATGTGAAAAAAACATTTCCCAATATTGTGTAAGTACTTGTAAGACAATACAGTGAATGCAACTCACATTGACTACTTTACCTAAGAAGATTTGCTAGCATTCAGCAGTTGAGGTAATAAATCCAACATAGTTGCATACTCTGCTTCTTGTCTTATCATCTTAGCAATGACATCATATGAATGTAAAGTACACACACATTCACCATGTAGAATGAATATTGAAATTACACTGTCAGTTGCTTGTTTTTTGCTCGCTAATCAGAAATGCAATTAGCCACATCTGGATTGTGTCTATTATTGGATGACGCAATGTTAGGCTCCCCTCAAACCAGTTTGCATGGGTACAGCTGAAGTTGCGTTGTTGTACCATATATCTACAAGGATAGTAGAAGATAGGGGCCCTCTAGCTGTGGTCTCCTGCAGCGAGCCATTAAAACACCCATTCACATTATCGAGGCCAGAAGAACCCATTGGCACCAAGGGTTCAAAAATTCCGGACCAGGTCTTTTAAATCACCTAGCAATTCTTAAGTTCTGAGCTAAAACAGCAAACTTTATATCTTTTAATTCAGATAGCTTTGCTTTCAGAATTTCACAGTTGTTAACACTGCTACCTCACAGCACCAGGGACCCAGGTTTGATTCCCAGCTTAGGTCCCTGTCTGTGTGGAGTTTATTTTGATTTGATTTATTATTGTCGCGTGTATTAACATACAGTGTAAAGTATTGTTTGTTGTGCGCTATATTGACAAAGCATACCGTTAATGAAGAAAGAAAGAAGAGAGTGCAGAATGTAGTGTTACAGTCATAGTAACGGTATAGAGAAAGATCAACTTAATGCAAGGTAGATCCATTCAAAGTCTGACAGCAGCAGGGAAGAAGCTGTTCTTGAGTTGGTTGGTTCATGTCCTCAAACTTTTGTATCTTCTTACCAACCAAAGAAGGTGGAAGAGAGAATGTCTGGGGTGTGTGGGATCCTTGATTATGCTGGCTGTTTTCCAAGTCAGCAGGAAGTGTAGACAGAGTCAATGGGTGGGAGATTGGTTTGCGGGATGGACTGAGCTTCAGTCACGACCTTTTGCAGTTTCTTGCAGTCTTCGGCAGAGCAGGAGCCAAACCAAGCTGTGATACAACAAGAAAGAATGCTTTCCATGGTGCATCTGTAAAAATTGGTGAGAGTCATAGCTGATGTGCCAAATTTCCTTAGTCTTGTGAGAAAGTAAATGAATTGGTGGGCTTTCTTAACGATAGTGTTGGCATGGGGGGTGGGGGGGAATCAGAACAGGTTGGATATCTAAAAACTTGAAGCTCTCGACCATTTCTCTACATGGGTTTCCTCCAGGTGCTCTGGTTTCCTCCCACAGCCTGAAAAAAATGCTGATTAGGTGCATTGGCCATGCTAAATTCTCCCTCAGTGTACCCGAACAGGTGCCGGAGTGTGGCGACCAGGGATTTTCACAATAACTTTATTAAAGTGTTAATGCAAGCCTATTTGGGACAGTAATAAGTAAACTTAAAACTCAGCTGATAGTGGAAGAATCATCCCAAACTCATGCTATAACTTTTGCAGAAAACCAGTGTAAGATCCAAAGAAAGGGTGGAATGTAATGGTTAGAAAGTAATGGAACCCCATCCATCAGCTGGAAAATTGGTGACCATTGAGTCTCATTTCAGTAGGGAAAATTATTGAAGAAAACTCTGAAGGAGAGAATCTACCTCCACTTGGAGAGGTAAGATCTGATCAGGGATAATCAGCATGGCTTTGTCAGAGGGAGGTAATGCCTAATGAATTTGACTGCATGTTTTGAGGAAGTGAGCCACTGTGTAGATGAGGGTAATATATAGATTTCAGCAAAGTCTTTGACAAGGTCCCACATGGGAGACTTATGGAGAAGGATAATGTACATGGGTTTCAGGGTAATCTGATAAGATGGATTCAAAATTGGCTCAGTTGTAAGAGACAGAGGATGATGACAGAGGGCTGCTTCAGTGACTGGAAGCCAGAGTCCAATGGAATACCACAGGAATCTGTCTTGAGCCCTCTATTAATCGTCATTTATATAAACAATATAGATGACTATGTGGGAGTAGGATGATTAAGTTTGTGGATGACACAAAGATTGGCTGGATGGCTAGCAGTGAGGCGAAGTGTTTTGGCCTACAAGAAAATATAGATATGTGGCAGATGGAAGTTAATCCTGAAAAATGTGAGGTGATACATTTTGGAAGGAATCATTTGACAAGGAAGTGTTCAAGAATGGCATGACATGATGAAGTTCTGAGGAACAAGTGAATCTTGGCACGATTGTCCTTAGATCCCTGAAGGCAGAATGTAGAAGAGCATGTTCGTGAGGTGCTGAAAAACGCATGTGGGACACTTGCTTTAATCAATCAAGGAATGGATTACAAAAGCAGAGAAGTCATGTTGACATTGTGTAGAACTTCAGTGAGGTCATACTGTGTGCAGTTCCGATCGCTACACGATAGGAAGTCTGTGATTACACTGGAGGGAGTGCAGAGAAGATTCACCAAGATGTTACCTGGGATGGATCATTTAAGTTATGAAGAAAGGTTGGGATAGACCTGAGTTGTTTCCATTGGAGCAGAGTAGACTGAGGGTGCCACCTGATTGAGGCCTAAAAGATTATGAGCGGCATGGACAGAATCAGTAGGGAGAGTGGTTCCCCTTAGTTGAAGGGTCAGTCCCAGGCCATCATGCAAACCAGCCTCCCATCCATTGACTCTGTCTACACTTCCTGCAGGGCTCAGAAAAGCAGCCAGCATAATCAAGGACTCCATACACCCTGGACATATTCTCTTCCACCTTCTTCTGACAGGAAAAGAATATAAAAGTCTGAGGACATGTACCAACCAACTCAAGAACAGCTTCTTTCCTGTTGCCATTAGATTTTTGAATGGACCTACCTCATTATAAGTTGATCTTTTTCCATATCCTAGCTATGACTGTAACACTACATTCTGCACTCGCTCCTTTCCTTCCCAATGTACAGTATGCTTTGTCTGAATAGCGTGCAAGAAACAATAACTTTCACTGTATACTAATACATGTGACAATCATAAATCAAATCAAATCAAGGCGACACATGGTGAAAGCAGAAGATTTCGGGGGGATGCGAGGAAGCAGCTTTTTAGTCGGAGGGTGGTGATGATATGGGTGGGCTATAGAAGTCAGTTGTCTCACATCCTTTAAAAAGTATTTGGATGGAGAAACTTGGCATGCCATAACATTCAAGGCTATGGGCCAAGGGCTGCCAAATGGGATTAGGTAGGTAGGTCAAGTGGCTCCCATGTGTCGGTGCAGACCAAAGGGCCTCTTCTGCACTATGTGATTCCGTAAATTAGAGGGAAATAGGCAGTTGTTGGGGTCTCCATTGTTATACTTTCCCACCCAATCCCACAGCTCCCTGTCTGTAAGCCAATCTTTGTGTGGTAGGAAAAGAGGTAGGGGGCATTAAATAGTATAATCAGTTACTTATACTTTTACCCCATGTTTTCCACTGATTTTTTCACAAACTTACAGCGGGAGAAGGAACACGGAAGTTTTGTTTCAATATGGTTACAAACTTTACCACAACGCCCCCCCACTCAGATTTCCAGACCCCACCCCTGTTGGCCCTCTGAGGCTTTTTTGCTGCGAGATTTACTTACACAATATTGAGGTGCCATTCTACTTTGCAATTTCAGGGGGAAAAACATTTAAGTTGCAGTTAAGGTAGGTTGTCTTTTTTTTCTGACAGTTAACAGCTTATAATTTGGGAAAGAAGTATAAACCTGTCTGCGCTGAAATATGAAATAAAATGCTGAAGGAGAAAATATGTGGATAGGAACCTTCTGGAGAACATCTGAAACATTTTATCTTTTCTAACTGAAGCGATTGGGTATTTCCAACAACTTGGGGCACAGCGGTGAACTCTAATACCCCACATTGCTAGGGGCTCGGGTTCAATTCCAGCCTTGGGTGATTGTCTGTGTGGAGTTTGCACAATCTCCACATCCAATTTCCTGTGGATGCTCTGTTTTCCTCCCACGTGCCAAAGATGTGCAGGTTAGGTTGATTGGCCATACCCAATTGCCTCTTCGTGTCAGGGAGATTAGCACAGTTAATATGCGGGATTATGCAATACAGCATGGGTGGGAATATTGTTGGTGCAGGTTTGACGGGCCGAATGGCCTCCTTCTGCATTCTACGATCCTAATTTCTCTATTTCACTTTTCCTATTTCTGTATTTTTACTATTCACCTGCCTTTACTGTTTCTATTACACACAATCAGAAAAGTTAGAAATAATTAAATGGGAAATTTGAAAATTAAAAACAAATCGAAAGGGGATTGACCTGCACTTTTTATTTTTTTTCAAAGAAAATGTGTTGGAATTTTATTTTTTTTTGCCTCCCCATTCACAGCCACAATGTTAACTTTGCTAGTTGTGTTTATGTTACCTCAAGCTGGATGAGAAACATGCTGAAATAATGCACAAAGGCTAATAGAATTAAGCAAACAAAGGATTTTAAAGAAGGAACATCTGAAAATTGCTGCCTAAGCAGTGAAGCTTGCCAGCACCGTTTATCCAGCCTACTGCCTCTGCACTTTATGTAAATCATTATCAGCTGATTATAACATCATAGCATTTGGCTTTAATTACTGCGCCCTTAACCAAATGTTTGCCTGTTTGTGATATTTGTCGGCTAACCACAGAACCTTGTGCTACACGAAGTGGGACAACTTACTGAGCAAAACTCTCAAAACCTGCCTGCCAAACTTGCAAAATGCCCACAGTCGTAATTTCATCAAAAGCCGAAGAAAGGGACTGCCAGCAGACTTAATGCCATGGAAAAAAAGGCAGAGCCCATATCAAATACAAACCTTGGAATTCATCCAATTTCCCAGACCCTGCCTACTCAAATTTTCAACAAAAAAAAACATTTTTTTTATGGCACACCCAGAGTCATGCAATACTCAGTTGTTTTGACCAACATTTTGGACTGTGGATTTGGGTCAATTTGGGAGCAAATTCCTGTACTGGGAGGTGACTAGAGTTGTTTTCTTACTAAGCTGAAATGCAAAAAAGTTAAGGATTCCCAGCAGCTTCAAGTAACCTGTAGGAATAGGGTTGATACGGTGCAGAATAATAATCAGAAGCGCAGCATGTATGTCTTTTAACATACATACTTGCACATGGACAAAAACTGAAATGCTGACTTTCGACCTGTGATCGCCTTTTCTCTTTTCAGTTCTTTGAAAGGAAAAGGAAAATCCAAAGACATTTATCTTTGCCTGATTAAAAAAGATTTGAGTGACTCCTCAGAAAAAGTTGTGTGACTATGTGTTAGAACAGCAGCACACAGTACCATGAAGGGTGAGACTCACATCTTCCATCCTCTACTCAGTTCCCAGTCTTAACCTTGTCATCCTAAGAAGTGCTGAACTAAGGCCATGCAAAGAACAAAGAACAAAAACAAAACAGCACGGGAAACAGGCCCCTCGGCCCAACGAGCCCGCGCCGCCACCTCGATGTTCCCACTTCTACATGCAATCCCTGTCCATGTTTATAGATCTATGGATTAAAATTTGAGACAAATTAGGGAGAATTTGTTTTGCCAATTAGCCGAAGAGCACATCATTGGGATGTGGGAGGAAACCAGAGCTCCCGGAGAAAATCCACGCAAGCACAGGGAGAATGTGCAAACTCCCACAGACACAGGCCCAATTCCATGTATCTGCACAGCACAGCTATAGCCACTGCGCTGTCGTGTTGCCCATCAGATGGTCACTTTAGAATGTTTATACCCAGAACTGTGGGTGGGATTTTGCGGCCTCACTTGGGCGAGATCAGAAATTTCTGCCTATGATCAACAGAGATTTCCGTTGACGGACCCTCACCCACACTGATTCTGGAAGGGCGAGGTGGTAGAGTTCCAGCCTCTTTCTTTTTTAACCTGGTCCTGAAAGATGAGCAAAACAAGCATTTCTTTCCTGTTGGACTTTAACCTGGTGTTGTGAGACTTCTTACTGAAATTGATGACATTTCTGCCGAACAAACTTTTTAACCAATTCATAAGATCTGCCTAAGCTGTATCTACCATTAAATATGTAAGTCATAGTTTAGAATTAACCTCAATTTGACTGTCTTAACTTTTGTTAATAATAGGTTTGATTATAACTGGTTACCCAGGATATCATTTAGTGTTTACTTTGCTTGACTCTTGATTGGGAAAATTTATTTTGTTTTTGGAAGCTTGTGGTTTCATTCTTTTAGTAAGTAAATAGGATTTCAGATTTGTTCTTTGAAAAATAAAATGCTACTGGTCTCGACCGAGATCATAACAAAATCTTGGTGGATTTTGAACACAGTTGGAAATGCGTCTGGGAGTTCCCAAAATTAAGGTTCACAAGAGTTCACTGTGAATTTTACTGTACTTACTGAAAAGCAGAATGGCTTTGTCAATGTTTGAAGCTTTTCTATAGAAGGAAGATTTATCCCAAGGCGATTTGCAACAATTAGCAAAAGTTATTAGTAGCATTAGCAGAAAAGCTGAAGATTGAGTTAAAAGCGTGGACCAAAAAAGAAGTAATTGAAGCAATAGCACAGCTTTTGGGATAATGAGAAAAGCCTAATCCAGATACAGCACAGCTACTGTTAGTTAGGGTTGCAGATGAAACAGCCTGCAATAGTGTATTTACACCACATGGACTGCTGTGATTCAAGAAGACAGCCCACCAACACCTTAGGGGCAATTAGGGGCAGGCAATAAATGATGCTTATGATGCTTATAGCGATTAGCCTCATATTGCCAGGGACCTGGGTTTAATTCGCAGCTAGAGTCGTTGTGTGTGCGGAGATGCACATTCTCCCCATGTTTACACGAGTTTCGTTCGGGTGTCCTGGTTTCCTTCCACAATGATGCATTTTTTTAATAACAAATTGTTACAAAGTACAAGGAGACCATTCAGTTTATCATGTCTGCACTGGTTCTCCAAATGAGCTATTCATTTAGTGAATTCTTTTTTGAACGAACATACCTCCAGCACACCTCAGACAGTGCGTTCCAGACCTTAATCACCCACTGCAGAAAAAAAGATTTTTCTTATATTGCTTTTGCTTCTTTTGTCAATGACTTTAATTCTGTGGCCTATCATTCTCAATCCTTTCACAAGAAGAGATAATTCCTCTCTATCTACTGAGCCACACACCTCATTATTTTGAATTCTTCTATCAAATCTCCTCTCAACCTTTCTTGCTCTCAATGAAGCAACTTGAAACAGTGAAAAGAAAAGTTAAATGATGAAGGTGAAACAAGAAAGAGGAGAAAAGGTCAATGTGTCTAAATAGAACAGAGCAAAACTCTTTAGCAATGCATTACATTGAAGTGAGAAGTGCCACACACGTCAAACAGTGAACCGTCAAAAATTGAGCCTTACCAGCTCAATCCTAGAAAATCAGCTCAAGTCAGAAAGGGTATTAAATTTATGCTGAACAGTTATATCATTGAATCAAGTCAAAGTAGTTGGCGTGCTTTATTTGTATTAATACTGCTGCTTCACAGCGCCAGGGATCCTCAGGTCACTGTCTGTGTGGAGTTTGCACATTCTTTCCGCATCTGTGTGAGTTTCTTCTGGGTGCCCTGGTTTACTCCCACACATCCAAATATGTCCAGGTTAGGTGGATTGGCCACGCTGAATTGTCCCTTAATGTCAAAGGGACTGGCAGGGCAAATACATGAGGTTACGGGGATAGATCCTGGGTGGAATGGTTGTTGGTGCAGTCTCAATAGGACTCTTTCTGCACAGTATAGATTCTATGATTCTGAGACTGCAAGGTAGAATCAACTGCACCCATGTTGCTATACATACTTCATGGCACAAAGACTTAATGCTTATAAACTGCAATGGTTACCTTCTATCAATGTACAATTGGTTTGTCATGAATGCAAATACATTCTGCATGTGTGTGCATGACAGCCTGCGAGTTTCCATGGTTTCTGCATCCCGTCAATCCTAGGTGCCTGGGAATTTTGGGGTGCCAGAACGTCTATAGGGATGGTTGCTGGAAGATAAGGGCTACCCATTTAAATGCTGGCTGCTGACTCCAGTGCGCTGCCTTCAAACAAATGCCAAGGGGACACACAATGCTGCTCACAGCTCCACACACACCTTTATTGGGCTTCTGAAGATGCAATTCAGATGCCTGGAATATTCAGGTGGCTCTTTGCAATAAACAGTGGAAAGGGCTTGTTGCATGATCGCAGATTGTTGTGTCCTTCACAATCTGGCTATGCAAAGAGGTGAGCTCTTGCCAGAGAGTGAACTACAGCAAGATGAGATTTCATCAGACAATAAGGATGTAAGGGACCTGGGTGCTGGGGGATAGCACGAGTGTAGTGATGTCATTGAAAAAACAATATTTTAATAGCTGGCATGTTCCAAGAAAGTGAAGTTATGTGAGGTGACCTGGACACATCTCCGCCAGCCATCAAAGCAGTTTCCTAACATCTCAGGAGTGGACCAAACAATCACTGAGAGAACAAGGTCTGTGCTTACATTGTATCTTCTAATCTTGCAACTCTTTAGGATTTAATCTTGACTTCAATCAATGGTAACATGTTAATGTGCTCACTTCTGTGAACTTTAATTCTACTGAGGAATAACAATGATGTGAGACAAGGTTTGACACTTTCAACACAATCTAATGATGCAAACACTACCACAAATGAGATGCAGACCAGCCTTAGGTTATCACCTAAAGTTACATGGCTAGCTTCCGGCATTAACAGTGAAGACAGCCAGATGCGGCTGGAGCATGGGTTGAACTGACATTTAAATATGGCGCCGGCACCTTCAAATCCGCCAGCTAATAGACAATCAGCTCCCAACCCACCAGGTGATTCAGGGAGATATTCGCTTCAGCATAATTAATTTGGCTCCCAGCACGGAATCGAATGTAAGTTCACACTTTCCTGGCCAGTTGGAATAGTGCCACCGGAACCACACATCACCACACTTGGACCAAAAAATGGAGAATTCTGCCCAATGTGATACTGGGAGTAATTTACAGAAAGAAGGCTTAATAATTTTGCTATTCACTCAAATTTTGAATATATGCCATACTTAGTCAGAAAACATTCTGTCCTCCAATAAAAATAATTCAATGAATCTTTTTTACTGTAAATTGATCATTAGATGCCATAGATTATGACTATGAACTGGATTTGATGGGAACAAGTACAGACCAGTATTTAAAACTTGGCACAGGAAAGCTCTGTACAAAACAAAATTATTGAGGAAGAGGAAGCCAAGGAAGGGTTTGAAATTGCGGCCCTTAAGTTTCCAACTCCCAGTAATTTGGTAGGTGCCTTAATGTGACTTTTAATTAATCTGGAACGTTCTGAATCAGCAGGATCACTTCCAGTGGCATTATCTTTCTGAGGTTTTTATAACATTTCCACATGGACAAGTGGTTGAAAAGCCTGCTTCCTGGCTTGGAAGAATATAAATATGGAATATAAACAAATTCACTTTATAGCTTTACCGCAAACCAATATCGACACATTTTATTCAATGTATTCAATAGTCCTATGCTTCTCTTGATGCTGTTTAAGGGATTTAAAGAGGGAAAATAACTGGAAAAACTAAGTACAAAACACTTTATTGTATCAGTATAGGAGTTAAAATTTTATTGAAGAAGGTAAAACAACAGCTCTAGGCAGTGTGAATAAATTATTTGAGCATATTCAATTTGTGGTACTTTCTGGTTTCAGATTGTTAGCCTTGAAAGATATTGGCGAAATTAGATTGGTTTTATTGTGGTATTTGCTTATTTCTTCATGGAAGTTATCCTATCTGTTTAGTAAAAAGATCAGTCTTTTGATTACTTTGTATTAATGCATTAAGATATATGAGGATAGCACAACAAACCATTAATGAACTGTTCTCCTTAAATGTGCTATAGAACATAGAACATAGAACATACAGCGCAGAACAGGCCCTTCAGCCTTCGATGTTGCGCTGACCAATTGAGAAAAAGCAATGACCCTCTAACCTAAACTATTCCCTTTTCATCCATAAACCTATCCACTGACCACTTAAATGCCCCCAAACTTGGCACATCTACAACTGCTGCAGGCAGGGCATTCCATACCCTTACTACCCTCTGGGTAAAGAACCTACCTCTGACATCCGTCCTATAACTACCACCCCTTATTTTAAAGCTATGTCCCCTTGTGCTAGCCTTCTCCATCCGAGGAAAAAGGCTATCACTGTCCACCCTGTCTAATCCTCTGATCATCTTATATGCCTCAATAAGGTTACCTCTTAGCCGCCTTCTCTCTAATGAAAATAACCTCAAATCCCTCAGCCTTTCCTCATAAGACCTTCCCTCCATACCAGGCAACATCCTGGTAAATCTCCTCTGCATCCTCTCCAATGCCTCCACATCTTTCTTATAATGTGGCGATCAGAACTGTACACAATACTCCAAGTGCGGCCGTACCAGAGTTTTGTACCGTTGCAACATGACGTTGCAGCTCCAAAATTCAATCCCCCTACCAATAAAAGCCAAGACTCCGTATGCCTTCTTAACAACCTTATCGACTTGATTGCCAACTTTCAGGGATCTATGCACAGATACACCGACATCCCTCTGTTCGTCAACATTATTAAGAGTCCTACCATTAGCCCTATACTCTATACATTTGTTATTTCTGCCAAAGTGAATTACCTCACACTTTTCTGCATTAAACCCCATTTGCCATCTCTCGGCCCAGCTCTGCAACTTGTCTAAGTCTCTCTGCAAACTATAACACCCCTCTTCACTATCTACAACTCCTCCAACTTTGGTGTCATCAGCAAATTTAGTAATCCATCCTTCTATACTCTCATCCAGATCATTTATAAAAATTACAAACAGCAGAGGCCCCAAAACAGATCCCTGAGGTACACCACTTGTAACCAAACTCCATGATGAATAATTCCCATCAACCACCATCTCTGTCTTCTATGCCTTTGATGTATGAATTTCTTAGACTATAAAGGTGTTTGCACAATTTTTCTCAGCTTTCTGTGAAACATCCATCAAAATCCGGCAGGTGAACAAGAGAACCCTGTAAACTCGTTTGTTTTTAACTTTACATTATAGGTTTTTGCTGTTTCTGAAATTAATCCAATATTTTCGCCTAACCACCTACCACCTTCTAAGGCAATACATTCCAGCAGTGCTCGCACTCTTCCCCAATCCCTTTGTCAAGAAAGACATCCTGAAAGTCTGAACTAAGTTTTCCTTTCACAACCCTGCACCCATTCAACTTGCCCTGCTATACTGCCACATCTGAATCTATTGCAAGTTTCATTTTTGCATCCCATTATGCTTCCTCCCCACATCTTGAGAATGAGGGATGAGCCTATCAAAAAGCCCTTTGTATTTCATCCTTATAATGCCTGTTTTCTGAGATAGACTGCAGAACTCTACAATGTAGATGGATCTGGGTGTCCTAGTGCATAAATTACAAAATCTTTGTAATCAAATACAGCAAGAAATTAAGAAGGCAAATGGAATGTTGGCATATATTACAAGGGGAATCAAGAGTTGCTTTAGCTATACAAAGGGCTAGTGAAACCTCCTCTGGAATACTGTACACACTTTTGGTCTCCTTACTTGTATAACTGAATTAGAAGCAGTTCAGAGATGATTTACTTGACTGATTCCTGGAATGAAGGGGTTAGCTTATCAGGAAAGGTTAAGCAGTTTGGGGACTTACCGGGGTTTAGAAAAATGTGAGGTGATCTTACTGAAATATGGAAGACCCTGAGAAAAGTTAACCGGGTGAAACTGAGGGGATGTTTTGCCTTATGAGGGAGTCTAGAACCAGGAGACAATGTTTAAAAAGTAAGGGATCTCCCCATTTGAGACTGACATGAGGAGGAATTCCTTCTCATAGAGGATTATTCATTTTTGACTTATCTTCCATTGCGAGAAATGGAGCAGGGCCATCAAATTTAGTCGATGCAGTTAGTTTTTTTGGTCAACAGTGACTCAAGGGTTATGGGGAGTGGTAAAGGGGGGGCTGGCAGGGGTGGAGGGATTAACAGACAGGAAAGTGGAGTGGAGGCCACAATCAAATCAAATCTTATCGAATGGCAGAACAGGCATGAGCGGCTTTTAATAGTCTAATCCTGCTCTTAATTCTTCCGTTTAGCCGGTTGCTTTCCTCTGCACCCCCTCTACAGTTGGTATGTCACAGTGACCAGAGCGATACACAGCATTGTAAATCAGAGTACCATACAGTTTCAGTATGATGGCTGGGCATTTGAAGACATCTCAGAAATAGGTTTGGCAACTAGGTGAGCCATAAATTTTTAAGATGTCTTCAGTTTGCAGAGGTGGCTACTTAACTCATTATCAATATTAAAATTGTGTCAGTTGTTGCAATAAATTACATTTAAAGCACATAAAATATTCAATTATTTAAAAGAAGTATCTAAGTTAGAAGGTTAGTGAAATATGAACAAGTAGTAGAATTTGATACCGTAAGATATAAATGTCTTGTGGAGCCAGCCTTGTGTAGGTCATTAAGACTTACATCTGCTTCTGGGCTCCAAGCAGGTGCTTGCATATCTGGTAATCAGAACTACAAAAAAGATTAGAGGGTGCTTTTGTGTTACAAGAAATAGCCATAGAGTTGAAATTTTATTCTTTCCAGCAATAGTTTCCCAGGCTCTCAATTCTTTATCCTGCAGAGTTTTGACAGTTCATCAGACTGGCTTTATGAGTTTGACATCAAAACCCGAATGATCCCTGAAAAAGATATACGTTATGAGGTTCTATGGTTTCATGAGACATTATGTAGCCTGCGTACATTTTATAAGCCTCATAAAATGAACCATAGGCACAACTGCCATACAGAATCGTGAAACTGTTATCATTATTTAAATGTGGGGTTAAATTCTCAACCCAGACATTGAGATATCAGATTCAAGTCTGTTTGACCCGTGATCTATGTATTCTCAATGCAGCATCTCTTTTATAGATATTAAAAATGATGAATGAGTGAAGACTCTAATGGAAATTGGGCATCTCCTTAAGTTTTCTTAGTTAAAACCTCAGAGATGAATTGAATCACAAAATTATTACAGTGCAAAAGGAAGCCATTCAGCCCATTGTGTCTTCACTAGCTCTCTGAATGAGCAATTCACTTAATGCCATTCTCTCCATAACATTGCACATTCTTTCTTTTCACACAACACTCTAGTTCTCTCATGAATGCTTTGATTGAATCTGTCTCCACCATCCTCTTAGGCAGTGCGTTCTAGGCCTTAAGCAATCATTGCAAGAAAAAGATTTTTCTCACATCACTTCTTTTTTTTTGTCAGTCACTTTAAATCTACGCCCTCTCATTCTCAATCCTTCTGTGGATGGGGCCAGTTTCTGCTCAATTTTATCTGTCCAAATGATTTTGAATACCTTTATCAAATCTCCTCTCAGCATTCATTCTTCCAAGGAAAACAGTGCCATCTTCTCCAATTTTAAATTTAAGTTTATTTATTAGTATCACAAGTGGGCTTACATTAACACTGCAGTGAAGTTACTGTGAAAATCCCCTAGTGCAGCCATACTCTAGTGCCTGTTGGATAGATTGAGAGAGAGTTTAGCACAGCTAATGCACCGAACCTGTCTTTATAACTGAAGTTTCTCATTGTTGGAATTATTCTTGTGAATCTTTTCTCCATCCTATCTGATGCCTTCACATCCTTCCTTAAGCGCAGTGTCCGTAATTGAATGCTTGAAGCTGACCTAATGTCCTTTACAAACTTGATATAACCTCTTTGCTCTTAAACTTTGTGCTCCTATTAATAAAGCCTCAGATACTGCATGTTACACTCTCAATCTGTCTCGCCATTTTCAATGATTTAGATATATATATATATACCCAGATCCCTCTGCTCCTGCACCTTTTTAGAATTGTACCCTTTCTTTTATATAGTCTCTCCACGTTCTTCCCATCAAATTAATTCCTTCATGTTTCTCTGCATTGAAATTCATCTGCCACTTTTCCACTCTCTCCACCAACTTGTCTACGTCTTTTTGAAGTTATACACCTTCCTCCTCACATCTCAAAATGTTACAAGCTTTGTATTAGCCACAAGTGTTGAAATTGTGCCCTGTAGCCAAGGTCTAGGTCACCAATTTATATATCAGGAAGAGCAAAGTCCCAACAATGAACCTTGGTGAACTCTACCAAAAGTCTTCCTCCAACCTGCAAAACATCCCCTCACCACTACTCCCTGCTTCCTGCCTCTCAGCCAATTCCATACACATGTTTTTGATGTCCCTGTTATTGCATGAGCTATAACTTTGCTCAGAAGTCTGTTGTGTAGATTTGTTTCAAACGTAATTTGGAAGTTTGGAACTCTCTGGCACCTTTTAGAAAGCTTTAGCAAGTGAGTAAAACATGATTTTTCTCTTGAGGGGTCCTTGCTGGATTTCCATGTAACTATTAAATTTGTTCTGAATTATTATTTCTGGAAGTGTTCTCACCACCAAACCTAAACTGGCTGGCTTATTATTGTTGGCTAATACCATTTATGCCAATGTGGACCCCAACTGTTGGTTGTTCACTCTCCCCCCTCAAGGTACAGTGCAATCCCTCAGTGACATTCTTGATACTAGTTCAAGAAGGCAATACATGATCCTGGAATCACATTTGTGGTCACAGAAATGCCTATCTATTCCCCTGACTATACTATCCCCTGACTATTACCTATCAATACAGCCTTGTAGTCTTACTTGTGTCCATTGTACAGCTAAATCATCCATGATACCATGGATTTGGCTTTGGCAGCACTCACCGGACGAATGACTAGTCTTATCAGCACTCATAACTGAATATTGATTGGAGAGTGGGATGCACTTAGAGGACTTCTGAACTACCTGCCCATTAATTTTTGATTGTTTGACAGTCAGCTTTTTTCCCTATCCCTACATTCCCATAAATCATGGGATGACCACATCTTTAACCAATGCTCAAAAACTTCACAAATGTTTCGCAGTGAATCAACTGCAGCTTCTGTACCAAAACAAAGAGCTCAAGCTGCTGTAACTGCCAACACTTCCTGCACAGAGGACATGGAAAGTGCCGTTGAGTTTCCACATAGCACAGAACATGCACTCTGATGATTGGAACAGCCCTGACATACTTCTATTTATTAATTATAAGAGTAAATCATTATATATTGAGTACTAAATGCATTTGCACAATTTTTCACATCTTACATCTCACATATTTAATGCACAATTTATGTAGATAAAAACACAGGAGCGAATCTATCTGCCAAAAAGTAAAACTGTAAATGAACCAGAGAAACAGCAAAAATTAAATGGTTAGAGACTTCGGCAGAAAAATGGCAGATGGAATTTAATCTCGACAAATGTGAGGTAATACATTTTAGAAGGTCTAACACAGATGGATAGTATACAGTAAATGGCAGAACCCTTAAAGGTATTGATAGGCAAGGGGATTCCTCCCTCCACAGATGCTGCCCAACCTGCTGAATATTTCCAGCATTTTCTGTGCTTACTTAGATTTCAAATATCAACGGGAATTTGTAACCAAAGGGAACATTTTGCATCCAAAAAACATACAAATTGAGGTCTAATCTCATCCTCTTTTGATCGACTATTATTTGTTTATTTCTGTTAAAAATATGCATTCTCATGACTTACTTTTTCAAATTCATGCACTGATTATATGTTCTGGAGGAAGAAAGGCACTTACCATGACTGAAGCAAGGAAATATCTTCTCCTGGTTACTTTGCTTTATGTTTATGTCACACAGTGCAAACAGCTTGCTGCAAGGTGCTCAAATAAGTGACATCTAATTCTTTATTTATAGTTTCAGTCCAATATAATTTATACATTTCAGTAAAAGCACACAATTACAAGCATAATTAATGACCATTACCATAAAAATAAAAGGGGAAACAGATTTTGTATGTTGTGCCACATGTATCTACAATTGTAGTTTATCTGTGGATCACATAGCAGAGGACATTGGCTTGCTATTACACTATCCCAAGAGGGAAAACACATTATAAAATGCTGCAAAAAATACTCCATATTTCTTCTTCTTCATTTGCTTCCAGCTTCTAAAAAATGAGGAAACTTCATTCAGTCTCTTTGCAACTTCCATCCAAACTTTTGGCTTGAAAGGGGTTCAGCCTCTTTATCTGAATTCTCTGCAGCAGGAACCCCACAATAAAAGGGCAAAGTTCCCCATATTCCTGGTTACTTTGGTTTATTTTTTATGTCACACAGTGCAAGGCACTCAAATAAGTGACAAATAATTCTTTATTTATGGTTTTTGTCTAATACAATGTATTCATTTCAGTGAAAGCACACAATTATAAGCATAAATAATGACCATTGGAAAAACCGACCTTGTATGTTGTGACACTTATGTCCATAATATCAACCAGTATTGATATTGGTTAATACCATTGATATTTGTAAGCAAATATCAACAGTAACCCACTACCATTGGACTGGCCTAACCCTGGACCCATTATGTTGCAAGTAGATTTTTTTCTTATTTGTTCTTGAGGTATGGGCAACATTGGAAAGTCTGCACATATAGCACTCAGCAGATGATATTAGGTCTGTTCCTTGAACTATTATAGCCCTCATAAAACCATACAGTTCAGAACAAGGCCATTCAGCCCATTGTGTCTGTCCCACAATCTGACAGAGCATCTTATCCAGGCCCACCTCTCTGTCCTACAGCAGTAACATCCACAGAGTTATCCAGCTAATCCCCTAACCTACACATTTTTGGACATTAAGGAGCAACTTAGCATGGCCAATGCACCTATCCAACATCTTTGGACTGTGGAAGGAAATCAGAGTGCCCAGAGCAAACCCATGCAGACATGGGGAGAGCATGCAAATTTCACACAGTTACCCCAAGGCTGGAATTGAACCCAGGCCCCTGGTGCTGTAAGCCAGCACTGCCAGGCACTGTGTCATCATTGTGCTATCGTGCTACATGTTCATACTACTTCCAAATAGTGTTATGTAGGGTTCCAAGATATTGCCTTTGCATAAAAAATTAGTTTTTTTTGCTGAAGCTCACTCAAAGAACCAGAAATTGTTAACATAAGATTTAAAATGTACAAATATGTCTAATGATCCACTAATGCAAAAATGATGTGCACACACCTCCCACCACATATCCCACCACCAAGCATGCAAGAAAAAGAACTCAGCAAAATATCAGATTGCTGAAAAAAGAGATGTCAAAGCGCTGCTCTTGCACTCAGATCACTTCACAAGAATACCAGAGTAAGGGGAAAATAATTTACATTGAATGGGAAATAAATTCTGCTTGCTTGGTATACGGACTCTGATTATTAGAGGCATTGCCATGGAGAGTGCACCAGTTAATGGTGACTGATAGATAACTGCCAAGCATTGTTTGAAATTTACACTAGGCAGCTTGACCTTAATTGGTCCACACATTAACCTGGGGGGATGAATCAGTGCTGAAGCATAAATATCTCTGGCTTCCTTAAATAGAACATTGGTGATTGGCTAGCAATGTCAAAAGAGTGCAAGGACACAGCATTGCAAGTGGTATGCAAATCATGTAGTCGTTTGACAAATACGAAGGAATCTTTCACCGTGTATGTAGAAAACTTGCTCATAATTAATTGTAATAGTTCACCCAACCATTTGGCCAAGAACTGGTTGTAAATCGGATAGGACATAAAGGCTCATCACTTTTGTGTCTTTTGGGCAACCCATACGAACGCAGCTGCAAAAAGAGATGAGGGCAAGTCCTGTTAACAAAGTTACGTGGCAGCTCATCACTCTTTTTTGTTAAGCAACACAGCACGGGAAACATGTATGTACAGCATGTACAAGCAAAACATGTTTGTATGTACAGCAAGCACTTTTTATAGCTTACTCCTGAGCAAGACTGCCTAGACATATTGAGTAGTAGATCCAGTGGATGTAAATTTGGACTTGTCACTTTTAAAAAGTACATACTTTTTATGTACTTTTACATAAAGTACATAATGTACTTATGTACTTTAAGTACATTAAAGTACATAATGTACTTTATGTACATTACCCTGAAAAGGTAATGATTACCCTGAAAAGACAAGGTATCTCAAAGATTTGAACACCAAGTGATTCTAGCTGCTGCATGTGCTATTATACAGTAGCAGCACGAATGGTGTTCACCACTCAGAGGATGCTACCACCAAACCAAAAAGCTGTTCTGCCTATCACACAAATGAGTAATGTGGTAAATGAATTGCAGTGCCAGTATGATGCCAGGTATGTAGGCGGTATGTGCCAAAAATTGGTCAATCATATCAAACAGCATATCCCAGCCACTATTTGCAATGGGCAAGGTACAGATTGGATCCAACAGTGCATGCAAAACTCAAAACACACTGTCCAACATTAAGTGTGATTCTGTGACTGGGCAACATTTGCTAAATCAACCTCATCCAAAATTATGTTGAAATCCAATTTAAGATTGTCATTCAGGCTCACAGTATGACACATTTACTTTTCCTGGAAGCTACATATATTAATATGTAGGGCCCTGTTCTCCAAGGCAGAAATAATACATACAGACATTTCGCCTGTTTCTCTAAACAACTAAGTAATAACCATTTGCTGATCCGCCCACCAGGGCAATGCCTGGACTAATCAGAGTTAAGAGGCCTAGTTTAAATTTCAAACATTGCTTGGCAGTTATCTGTCAGTCACTCATGCATTCTTCATGGAAATTCCTCTACCATTCAGAGTCCAGCTGCCAAACCAATCAGCATCCTCTTCTCACATAGTATAAATTGTTTTTCCCTTATACTGTTATTCTTGTAAAGTGCCCTGATAAGCGCAAGATGAGAAGCTTTGACATGCCTCTTTTTCAGCAATATTCAGGTTCTGTACCACCAAATGACTAAGCGTATCAGATCTTAAAACTTGACCAAATAAAAAAAATTAAAAGAATATTCGTACATTATCCAGATGTTTATTTACAGTTGAAGGGTCACTTTCCATTGTAGCTGCTGGTACTTAGGTTTCTCACCGGAGCAGTTGTGCCTCCTTAATTCTCTTTTTTTTTGAAGGTATTGGTGTTGCCTTAGAATCCTCCTTTAAGAACTTTTGATTCACAGCAATGATGTCTTCTGGTGGGCTTTCAAGTCACAAACAGCTCAACTTTGGTGAGGAATATTACAGAGAAAGAAACAGAGATAAGATTTTTGCCCCTTCTAGCCCTGTGGTAGTCTCTCTCTGGCCACTAGTTCAAATGTTTTACACTGAAGAGTTGGATCATTGGTTTCAATTGGGGTTTATATCAGCCACTTTGTATGATTCTCTGGCCTCCCTTCAGCCATTGGCTGGCAGTGGGAACCTCTCATCCCGCCACTATTAATGTGAGTTCCCAATGAAGCTATTCCATATCAGTGGGAAACCCACAGTAGGAGTACACAGCTGGCAGGACCAGAGAACCCCATCGATGTGAATGGTGGGAAAATCCAGGCCACTGTCTCTTTTGTTTCTATAAAGCAGTTTGTGTCCTTTATAAATATGAGCTGGTATAGGCCAGAATCTTTTGTTTAGTCAAAGCATTTGTTAAAATTCTCCCTGAATACATACATATTTTATATTTATATATATGTATCTATGTTGATTACATTATAATTGAATATTCTACATTATACATCTTTTAACTGTTTATATATCTGATGTAACAACTGTGGCCTAAGCAGCAGCCATCAGCAGAAAATTAGGATTTTTGTGCTTTTAAAATTTGTCACTATGGAGCTGGCAAGAAAAAAAAAGATTCTCTCATCATTGCCTTTTGCTCCAGAAGGAAAACATTGAGCTTTTTAAACAACTACATTGCCCAATAATCTGAGAATAGGAACCACCCTGTGGCTCTTCTTTGAACCCTATCCACTGTTGCGATTTTCTGGCCAACAATGGTTTCCTTTGAAATTTTATAACATACAATGCATCAAACAATGTTGTCTAATCAAAACACTTGTTTTACATTGCCAGACATCAATGTATTACTTTGGACTAATTACACAGGCCCAGCAGAGGGATTGTGTTGCATTTTGCAAATAGCTTGCAATCAACATGGCAAACTGACCTTGCTTGAGTTGTGAGGTCAGTTTGTTTAAATACGCTGAATGTATTCCCCACACCCATTGGCCCAGGTACACAGAATAGAAAGAATTTCTGGTAAGCTGTGTCGCTCTTAAAAGGCTATTTCATGCATTCAAAGAGGAGATATCTCAGGCACCTGGGCAAGTCAAAATTTGATGATGTTCTCGTTGGGATGCTGCTTTTGTAGTTTCTATTCATAGGAACATAGGAACACAGGAATTAGGAACAGAAGTACGCAAATTCAGCTCTTCAACGCTGTATCACCATTCAATCAGATCATGACTGATTTCTCCTTGGTCTCTAATCCACCTCCCCACATGTTCTCCATCTCCCTTTATCCCTTTTTTATTAGAAAAGTTTAAGGTGAGAGGGGAAAGATACAAAAGTGTGCAAAGGGGCAGTTTTTTCACACAGAGGATTCAGACTCCACTGTGCTATGAGGCAACGAATTCCACAAATTCATCACCCTCTGCAAGAAGTTGCTCCTCCTCATCTCAGTTTAAAATCTACCACTTCTCAACCTGTGACTTCTTATTCAGGATTGCCACGTAAGAGGAAACATTTGACCCACATTTACCTTGTCAATCCCTTGTAAAATTTTATTTGCCTCAATCAGATCTCCTCATATCCATTTAAACTCCAGCGAATATAAGCCCAAACTGTTCAATCTCTTCTCATATGTCAACCCTTTCATCCCCAGAATCAATCAGTCATGACCCGAAGCAAATGTCAGTCAGATCCAATCCTTAAAATGTGTCAAGAAAGTTCTTGAAATAATGCAGTTTTTATAAATCATAAGAGCAAAGGAAATAAGTTTGCAGATGACACCAATAGTCAACAGTGAAGAAGGTTATCTGGGACTGCAATGGCATCTTGATCAATCGGGCCAGTGGGCTGACAAATGGCAAATGGAGTTTAATTTCGGTAAATGCTAGTGATGCATTTTGGTAGATTGAACCAGGGCAGGATTTGACTGACATTTGCTTTAGTTAATGATAGAGCACTGGGGAGAGTTACAGGACAAAAAGATCTAGAGTACAGGTTCATAGCTCCTTGCAAGTGGAAGCACTGGTGGACAGAGTGATGAAGAAGGCATTCAGCATGCTTGGTTTCATTGGTCAAAACATTGAATACAGGAGTTGGGACTCTTGTTGAAGTTGTACAAGACATTGGTAAAGCTATACTTGGAATACTGTGTATTGTTCTGGTCACCCTATTATAGAAAGGATATTATTAAACTAGAAAGAGTGCAGAAAACATTACTGTGGTGCTACTGTGACATGATGATATAAGGAGAGGCTGGATAGACTGGGACTTTTTTCTCTGAGCATAGGAAGCTTAGGAATGATCTGATAGAGGTCTATAAAATAATAGGGGGCATAGATCAGCAAGATAGTCAATACCTTTTCCCAAAGGTATGGGAGTCCAGAAGTAGAGGGCATACATTTAAGGTGAGAGGAGAGAGATACAAAAATGTCTAGAGGGACAATTTTTTTCACATAGAGAGTGGTGAGTGTCTGGAACAAGCTGTCAGAGATAGTAGTAGAGGTGGGTACAATTTTGTCTTTTGAAAAGTGTTTGACAATTACATGGGTAAGGTGGGTATTGAGGACATGGGCCAAATGAGGGCAATTGGGACTAGCTTAGTGGTTAAAAAAGGGGCAGCATGGACATGTTGGGCTGAAAGGCCTGTTTTCCATGATGTAATCTTTATGAGAACGATTTTACTGTTTTGATTCTAGGTGCTGAATCTGGGCGCAATTCAGATCTGATTTGGAAACCTGTTCTCAGGCGTCCCCAAACACACTTAGTCTGCAAAAAAACCGCAAACCGTGTTGTGGATGAGGCTTATCATGCCTGAAACACTGCTGCTCTGGTCAGAGCTTTCAACTGCGTATGCACAATGAAAAAATTTGAAAAGTGCTCCTGTCACATTGCGCTTGGGCTGCAAAGAGTGGATAAAGTGACCCAGGAGCGATAGCCGCCTACAAACATTGCCTCACCCCCGTAACATAACTGTCTCCCTTATCTATCCACCCCCCTTCCCAGATTGATCGTGACGCCCCAGCCCCATTTCTCCCCCCTAATTGCCCGCAGAGTGGCAGGGGATCCCCCTCTCCTGCCCTTCCCTACCCATCCCACCAGTGATCCATCTCCTCCTCCCCCTCCCCCACCAAAAGAGTGATTTGACCTCCCTCCTCCCCTTCCCCACAGAGGGCAATCTGGTCCTCCTCCTCCCCTCTCCTCCCTTCCCCGCCCACCGAGAATGATCAGGCCTCCCCTCCTCCCCCCCTCCCCCCCCCAACCCCATTAGAGATACCCACCTCCTCCTCTTACCCTTCCATCAAAGAATGATCTGGCCTGCATCCCTCCTTCTCTTCCACCACCGATCTGAGTTGGAGAGCTGCCAGAAGCTCTGAATTTACATTTTCACAAACTGGAACACCCAAAACAAACCTTTGCTGAGCATGTCTGTTTCATATCGAATCTGGACAGGCAACCATGGTAAAGGGGGTAATGCTGGTAAGATTGGGCATCCAGTTCATTAAGTCAATTTAAATGCATGCAAATACATTTAAATTGACTTCGCGCCCGTTTTGGAGATGGTTACAATCGCGACCATTTTTGGGCTTTGATAAGGTGGGAATCTGCATGGACACGGGCACGGATCGCACTATTCGTCTCACGCCTGACTTTAACAAATTTTTTGCGCCTGAAAACGGGCGCAATGCAATGGTGAAATCTGACCCTACGACTCTAAAAGATGTTGAAGATGGCAAAGGTTACTAGAGTTCTTATGTAGTATATGCTTATACTGAAGAATATGTCCTCCTTCTGCACTGTATAGATTCTATGATTCTATGACTTAGTTAACATAAGACTTAAATATCTATTTATTACAGCTTTAATAATGCATCATGTAAAACCCTCAAGCAGCCTAATTGTGTTTCGTTCTGTATGTATTCATATCCATATTGCTGCATTCAGATTTTGTTCCTGGCACACAATTAACATTGTACTATTGCCACATAAACCTTTCCAGATGGATTCAGCCAACACACTGTAAACACATACTGCATGTTCTTGGACACTTAACATGCGTGCTGAACATTCAGATCGTGTTGTCCCTCATCTTCTCAATGTTCATAAAAACATGTTTAAACTTTTTTACAGGAGTTTTGTTCCCACAAGTGCAGTCAAATCAGAGCCTCAAATAGGCTGATGTTTGACATTAAAAGTAACAGTGAGACTAGCAGCTGTGCTACCTCACCAATAGATTAACCATTGAAATTCAAGAGTATGGAGTCATTGAGTCACGCTGCAAATAGGCCAAGATAAGTCAGGGAAGCAGTATTCCAGTGTAAGTGCATTTTTTAATGGTGTGACAAGTCTTATTACTAAACAATCCCACTGATATAATTTTGCAAATGTGGAGTCTGATGCTTTCAGAATTTTTGTTTGAGATTTTTAAAAGTTAATTTTTTTTACTTCTTCTTTGTCCCCCATTTCTATTTCTCTCTTAATCCCTTCCTTTTCTCTCACTTTATTCCATTCTCTCTGCATGGTTTTATGATGAATTAAATATTCTAATTAACACATCCCGGTTTAGGCAGCTGGTTCTGCTGGTCAAAAAGCCATGCTGTTATTTGTCACACTTACACGTGTCACAGATTGTCTCTGGCGGCTGCCTGTGCTGGCTTAGTCTCCTAATGTTAGTAAGTTGCTGATCAAAAGTCAGTGTGAAGGTGTAAGTGTAATAATTAGTGAGCAACATTCTTTCACTGCTGACTGTATAAGCAAGAATGAATTGAATTGATTTGATTTGATTTATTATTGTCACATGTATGGCATACAGTGGAAAGTATTGTTTCTTGCCAGCTGTTATAGACAAAACATACCATTCACAGAGTACATAGAGGAAAAGGAAAGGATAAGGTGCATGATTTGGAGTTGCAATTACAGACAGGCTGAAAAAAAGATCAGCTCAATATATGATAGGACCAATCAAAAGTCTGGGGGAAGAAATTGTTCTTGAGTCTGTTGGTAATGTTTTCAGACTTTTGTATCTTTTTCCTGACAGAAGAGGGTAGAAGACAGTATGTCTGGAATGCATGGCATCTTTAGTTATGCTGGCTGCTTTGCTGAGCAGTGTAGATGGAGTCAATGGATAGGAGGCTGGTGATAGACTGGGCTACGCAACCCTTTGTAGTTTCTTGCAGTCTTGGTCAGAGCAGAAGTCATACCAAGCTGTGATGCAACCAGAAAGGATGTTTTACATGAAGTGTGAAGGATAGAGGGCTGTTCTATACTTTATTGAATATTTTTAGACTTTGGCATAGTTTCAGTGTTTCCAGGTAACTCAGTTCCCCTCTGCATCCAGCAACCTCTGAATTCTTTCCAAGGTCATCTGCCATTTTCCCATTTTCAACTGCATCCTGGACCAGAAATCTGAGTTTCCAGAGCATTTTCTCCTGAGTTAGGTTTTTGGGGCCAGGAATTGCCTTGACTCTTCATTCCCTAAAGGTTGTGCTTAATGCTCTCTCCACTTACATTGTCTGTACCTTTAAGACTTGATTAGCTGTAAAGACTCACATTCCAATTATTATTCATGTAAATTGAGTTTGTGTCTTTGTTCCGTGTTTGTGATCAGGACTCCTTTCCAACTAACGAAGGGAAGACTGCTCTGAAACTTGTGTTTGCTACAAATAAACCTGTTGGACTTTAAGTTGGTGTTGTGAAACTTCTTTCTGTTTTTACCCCAGTCCAACACCAGCATCTCTACATCATGACAACTGTCAGTCATAGAAGACAGAGGGTAGCAGTGGAAGTGTGTGTTTCTGAATGGAAGGCTCTAACAAGTGGCATTCCTCAGGAATTACTGCTAGGACTTTTGCTATTTGTAATACATATTAATGATTGGAGGAAAATGTAACTGGTTTGATTAGTAAGTTTGCGGATGACACAAAGGTTGGTTGATTTGCAGATAGCGATCAGGACTATCAGAAGATACAGCAGGATTTAGATCAATTGGAGACTTGAGCAGAGAAATGGCGGATGGAGTTTAAACCTGACAAATATGAGGTAATGCATTTTGGAAGGTCTAACACAAATAGGAAATATACAGTAAATGGCAGAACCCTTAAGAGCATTGATAGGCAAAGGGATCTGGATGCACAGGAAGTGGCCATACAGGTGGAGAAGGTATTCAAGAAGGCATATGGCATGCTTGTCTTCATCGGTCGGGGCACTGAGTTTAAAAATTGGCAAGTCATCTTGCAGCTTTACAGAACTTTAGTTAGGCCGCACTTGGAATATAGTATTCAATTCTGGTTGTCACATGACCAGAAAGATGTGGAAGTTTAGGTGAGGATACAGAAAAGATTTACCAAGATGTTGCTGGTATGGAGGGCATTAGCTATGAGGAGAGGTTGGAGAAACTTCATTTGTTGTCACTGAGTAACGGGGGTTGAGGGAAGACCTGATAGAAGGCTAAAAGATTATGAGAGGCATGGACAGAGTGGATAGTCAGAAGATTTTTCCCAGAGTGGAAGAGTCAATTACTAGGGGCATTGGTTTAAGGTACAAGGGGCAAGTTTTAAAGGAAATGTACGAGACAAGTTTTTTTACACAGACTGTGGCATGTGCCTAGAACTCATTGCTGGGGGAGATAGTAGAAGCAGATATGATAATAGGCTTTAAGGAGCTTTTGGACAAATACATGAATAGGATTGAACAGAGCGATATGGTCCCCGGAAGGATAGGGGGTTTTAGTTTAGTCAGCAGCATAGTCGGTGCAGGCTTGGAGGGCTGAAGGGCCTGTTCCTGTGCTGTATTTTCTTTGTTTGTTTTTGTTCTTTGCATTATTTACATGGAGAGCAGAGCGACTGACTTGGTGTTGGGTACATACCAACAACTTTCTTCTTTTTTCCGTAAAATGATATTTGTAACCATGATATGGAATGCCGGCATTAGACAGGGGTGGGCCCAATAAGAAGTCTTACAACACCAGCTTAAAGTCCAACAGTTTTCCAAAATTGGTGATTCCACTGCTCCTTTGGAAATCTTGTGATTCAAAATTAACGCTTTGGACTTTAACCTGTAGGTGTTGTGAGATATGGGTACGACGGATATAGAGGAATATGGGCCAAATGTGGGCAATTGGGATTTAGGGTTTTAAAAAAAAAGGACGGCATGGACAATTGGGCCAAAGGAGCTGTTTCCAAACTGTATACCTTTATGATTCTATGACTTCTTACTGTGATATTTGTAACAACAGCCAATTCTTCAGATATTTTACACAAAAATTGCAAATTAGTTCGGTGGAAGTCACTCGCTAGCCATCCAAAATAATAAACAGGATGTAATTGCAATTTTATTCATATTTTCAATGATTATACCTAGGACACTGATTGTGCTGAAGGGAAAACTATAATGCAAAATCACAATTGTTATTTTGATCCTTCTGATTTTGTAAGCTAGGGGAAAACAAAGATCTGCCAAAAATCCTTGTTAGTAAAGTTAAGACTGTCGGAAAACTATCATTTTCTGATAATAATAAGAGTAAGTCAGCCACCCTGAAGTACAAAGCTTTGTTTAAACATTTTACAGAAATGTAAACAGTAGCGCTGTTTAACTGAAACACAAATATGTCACAGAAACATTACCAAATGACTCTTCAATACTTCTCTGCCAACAGAAAAGTTTATACCAACAAAGAAAAATGATGATTGTCTGTTCAATTAAGTGGCAATACCAAGAATCTCAGTGCATCCCAGAAATATACCATTTAAAATGTATTAATATCCAAGTTCATTTGCACAGCAGACAGTTCTCATAAAACATAGTGCATCATAAATTAAAACTGAATGCATTTTCTGTCACTGGAATCCTATAAACACTGTGGCCAAGCAGTCAATCTAAATGAATCTGCTGCTCATTTAGAACTGAACGGAGATTTCTACGAACTAGACATATCTCTCATGCATACCCAGCTTCTTAAGTAGTAAACTCCAAAGCTTTCACTGTGATTTACACTGTGGTCATTCATTTAAACCTAAAGTTATTTAGAGCACTAATATCTAATTGTAGGTCCATGGGGCTCATATATTTTCTTCGATATTTCTCAAAATTTCTTATCTTATGCAGGTAGCATACTGACACAGTGGTTAACACTGCTACCGCACAGCGCCAGGAACTGGATTCAATTCCGGCCTCGAGTCTGTGTGGAGTTTGCACGTTCTCCCCATGTCCAATGACGTGTGGGTAGGATGATAGGCCATGTTCAATTGATTCTGGTGTCAAAGAACAAAGAACAAAACAGCTCAGGAAACAGGCCCTTTGGCCCAACAAGCCCATGCTGCCACCTTGATGTTCCCACTTCTACCCGTGATCCCTGTCTATGTTTATAGATCTATGGATTGAAACCAAATTTGAGACAATTTAAGGAGAATTTGTTCTGGCAATCAGCCTAAGAGCAGATGTTTGGGATGTGGGAGGAAACTGGAGCACACGGAGAAAACCCACGCAAGCATGGGGAGAATGTGCAAACTCCCATAGACACAGGCCCAAATCCATGTTTCTGCACAGCACAGTGATAGTCACTGAGCTGTCGTGTTGCCCATCAAATGGTCCAGGTCAAGCGTACACTAACGACATGAAGCATTAGGCTACTCTTGAAAAATCCAAGAGCGCTCCTTTCATGATCCATCGCGTGTATGCCGCTTGTTAGACAACAAGGCGGACCAAAGCACCTGTAGGATAAAACAAATGTCAGGAGCATTGGCAGCATAAATGTGTGGGGTTACAGGAATAGGGCCTGGGTAGGATTGTGGTTGGTGCAAACTTGATGGGTCAAATGGCCTCTTTCTGCACTGTAGGGATTCTATGATTCTATGCCAAATGTATCTATAGTCTATTGATTTGTTCAAATAGCTCAGAGTCACTGTTGACTATTGCACTGGTGTAAGTAGAGAAACATGGAGTAGAAAATCTGAAACTCTACCCAGTTTAGCCCCCTGCAACCATTCTCTGGCCGCTTACATCAAATTATGTAAAAGCTTCCAGCTTCATCAAAGGTTAATGTTCTGCTGCATTGCTCTTTTAAGCTAATGACTATTGTCTTTATGTCCCCAGACTTGTAAGTGAAGAGGGAATGCAAATGCTTATTTGGGCAATATACCTTCTTTATTATCTGCTACCAACAACTCTTTCATCATACCAGCATTTGTCTGCAATATAAATTCAGCAGCATCTGTGGAGAGAGAAACAGAGTTAACGTTTCAAGTCCATATGACTCTTCTGCGTCCAGTTCTGGTCACCTTACCACAGAAGGACGTGGAGACTCTGGAGAGAGTGCAGAGGAGGTTTACCAGGATGCTGCCTGGTATAGAAGGTCTGAGTTACGAGGAGAGGTTAGGCAAATTGGGACTGTTTTCCTTAGAAAGACGTAGACTTAGAGGAGATCTAATAGAGGTGTACAAGATTATGAGGGGTATAGATAGAGTAAACAGGGTTAAGCTTTTTCCTAGGATGGACTCAAATAGCACGAGGGGTCACGGGCTTAGGGTGAGGGGGGTAAGGTATAATTTGGATGCTAGAGGGAGTTATTTTCACACAGAGGGTGGTGTGGGTATGGAATGCACTGCCAAGTAAAGTGGTGGAGGCAGGCACTCTGGAATTATTTAAGCGATACTTAGATGGGCACATGAGGGATATAGGAATCTGATTTAAAATAGGGATCATGAGCCTGGGGAGTGCCTGGGAAGTGTGTAAATAGACAATGATATTGATGTACTTGTTTTTATCCTACAGGTGCTTTGGTCCGCCTTGTTGTCTAACAAGCGGCATACATGCAATGGGTCGGGAGAGGGTTGCTCTTGGATTTTTCGAGAGTATCCTAATGCTTCACGTCGTTAATGTGCACTTGACCTGGACCATTTGATGGGCAACACGACAGCTCAGTGACTATTGCTGTGCTGTGCAGATACATGGATTTGGGCCTCTGTCTGTGGGAGTTTGCGCATTCTCTCCGTGCTTGCATGGATGCTCCAGCTTCCTCCCACATCCCATAAATGTACTCTTAGGCTAATTGGCAGAACAAATTCTCCCTAAATTGTCTCAAATTTGGTTTTTAATCCATAGATCTATAAACATATTCAGAGATCACAGGTAGAGGTGGGAATATCAAGGTGGCGGCGTGGGCTCGTTGGGCTGAAGGGCCTGTTTCCCGTGCTGTTTTGTTCTTTGTTCTTTGTTCTACAGAACTGAAGAGCAATAGAACAACTCTTTGAGTATATTTTACTTAGTGTATTACCACTTCCTCATTCTCTAGATCACCAGGATGCACGTACCTGGGTTGTAAATAGAAGAGATTAAATGACCATGTGTCCTGCAAATTGCTGCTACTATAAGTCTCTTTAGAAATATGTAAAAATTACAAACTACCTCTGGTTTCCCCAACTTGCAGTCAAAAGCAGTATACGGACTGCGAGTCTGAACTGTTGTATCTACATCATTAATGCTTTGTCGGAGAGGTAGTCATGTAATTTGTCTGGCTTTGGTAGCAGACTTCCAAAGCCTCCTCCAGGACAGTTCTGCAAGAGCAGAAATCCCAGATGCCTTGAGTTTCTGCAGCATCTGCTCTATAAAAACGCTGCAGGCGACATTTGTCAGAACCAGACGCAACTGCACACCTCCAATTACTAATTTATTGTTTACCAGCTATGGCACATCTCCACTATTCCTGTACACAAAAAATAGCAGCAAGATCCTCAACATCTGCAGAGCGGCTGTCTTCCAAAGGACAAACAGCTCCATTTCTAGAAGCTGGTGGTGTTATAGAATCAGAGAATTCTACAGTTCAGCGCACTGAGATTGCGCCGACCACAATCCCACCCAGGCCCAATCCCCGTAAACCCATGCATTTACGTCACAGTGGCACAGTGATTAGCACTACTGCCAGGGTCCCAGATTCGATTCTCAGCTCTGTCTGTGCGGAGTTTGCACGTTATCCCCATGCCTGTGTGTGTTTCCTCCAGTTTCCCCCACAGTCTGAAAGACGTGTAGGTTAAGTGCATTGACCCGAACAGATGTTGCCGGAGTGCAACAACTAAGGGAATTTCATTGTAACTTCATTGCAGTGTTAACGTAAGCCTTACTTATGACAAATAAATAAATAAACTTTTAAAATACTTTTACCCTAGCTAGATCCTCTTACACTAAGGGGAAATTTAGCATGGCCAATCAACCTAACCTGCACATCTTTGGATTGTGGGAGGGAACCAAAGCACCCAGAGGAAACCTACACAGATACAGGGAGAATATGTTACAAGCTCCTTACGTCAATGCAATAACATTTATGAATGGAAGTTGCTTCCGTTCTATTTATTTGTATGTTACTGGTAACCACCAGAGTTTACATCTCAGAGAGGCTGTGTTGTGTGCTTCATAGTTATGTAACCAAAAGGGAGGGTAGTCAGTCAACCCAAATTCCCCTCTAATTCAATTTTCAAACTTGTTGACAACACTACCATAGTGGATCGGATCTCAAACAATGACAAGACAGAGTATAGGAATGAGATAGAGAATCTGGTGAACAGGTGCAGCATCAATAGTCTCTCCCTCAATGTCAACAAAACAAAGGAGATTGTCATTGACTTCAGGAAGGATAAAGGAGAGTATGCTCCTGTCTACATCAATGGAGACAAAGTAGAAAGGTTTGAAAGCTTCAAGTTTTTAGGTGTCCAGATCACCAACAACCTGTCCTGGTCCCCCCGCGCTGGCACTATTGTTAAAAAAGCCCACCAACGCCTTTATTTTCTCAGAAAACTAAGGAAATTTGGCATATCAGCTACGACCTCACCAACCTTTACAGATGCCCCATAGGAAGCATTCTTTCTGGTTGTACCACAGCTTGGTATGGCTCCTGCTCTGCCCAAGATCACAAGGAACTACAAAAGGTTATTACTCTAGCCCAATCCATCATACAAGCCAACCTCCTGTCCATTGACTCTATCTACACTTCCTGCTGCCTCAGCAAAGCATTCAGCATAATTAAGGGCTCCATGTACCCCGGACATCCTCTCTTCCACTTTCTTCTGTTGGGAAAAAAATACAGAAGTCTGAGGTCACATACCAACCAACTCAAGAACACCTTCTACTCTGCTGCTGTCAGACCTTTGAATGGACTTCCCTTGCATTAAATTGATCTTCTTCTACACCCTAGCTATAATTGTATCACTACATTCTGCACCCTCTCTTTTCCTTCTCTGTGAACAGCATGCTTTATCTGCAGAGTGCTCAAGAAACAATACTTCTCACTGTATGTTAATGCATGTGACAATAGTAAATCAAATCAAATCAAATCAAATCAAAGGTGCCCCAAGAACAGAATTAATAAAATTAGGAAGAAGGTGGTGACAACGAGACCAAAGCAGAGGAAATGCCAGGTCCATAGCAATGGACAGGTGACAACATTTCCTGGAGAATCAAAATCCACTCCCTACTACAAGGATAATCATATTCTGATCACCATGAACTGTTGCAACAAATCCAAATAAAACTTATATGATAGCACAACCTATTGCCATACTAATGTGGCCCAGTCTTGGTTTCTTCTTTGTAGGCTCACTGCTAATTCCACACCAACTCCATTCACATCAGATCCAGTCAGGGACACACTGTTTGAGTAAAGGGATGACTGCTCTGACTCCTGTTCCTAACATTCACTTACAAATGTTGATGCCTGAATTTCTACCCCTACACTACTGTACATTATTTCCCATTCTGCAGCAGGCAACTTCCTCATTAGAGGCAATTCTGGAGCATGGTTATGGTGAATCTGACCCCAGAAATTATCAAGCCAGGCTGGATTTTATGTGCCCCACTGGGTGTGGATTTGGAGGCGCATTGGAGGGGATGGAGGGGGCAGCATGTAAATTGCAAGGAGTGGGAAGCCCACCACCTTCTTACCCACTACTGAGCTGCCGCCCATAATACCAGGGTTTGGGTGAGTGCAAGCATCAATAATCAAACAAAAGTAAGCAAATAATGGAAGATGAATTGAGCTTGTTTACATACCAGTTGATACCAATAATATACAGTCTGAGGAGACATTTCTTCACCCAAAGAGTGGTGAGCCTGCAGAATTCATTTCCACAAGAAATAGTTGTTGCCAAACTATTGAATGTATTCAACAGGTGGCTGGATATAGCACTTGGGGGCAAATGAGATCAAAGGTTACAGGGGGCAAGCAGGATAAGGCTATTGAGTTGGATAATCAACCATGATCGTAAAGATACAAAAGTCTGAAGTCACACACCAACTGTGTCAAGAATATCTTCTTCCATGCTGCCATCAGATTTTTGAATGGAGCTACCTCATATTAAGTTGACCTTTCTCTACACCCTAGTTATGGTTGTAACACTAAATTCTGCACCTTCTTTCCTTCCTTCCACCCATGTACACTATATACAGTATGCTTTGCCCAGCGTGGAAGAAACAATACTTTTCACTATATGCTAATACACATAACAACAATAAATCAAATCAAATCATCCTCCTTCAACACTGTCATAACATTTAAGGTGGCACAGTGGCCACACTGGTTAGCTCTGCTGCCTCACAGTGCAAAGTATCCCAGTTTGATTCCCAGTTTGGGTCACTCTTTGTGTGCAGTCTGCACATTCTCTCTGTGTCTGCGTGGGTTTCCTCCAGGTGCTCCAGTTTTCTCCCACAGTCCAAAGATGTGCAGATTAGGTTAATTGGCCATGCTAAATTGACCCTAGTTTTTGGGGGAATTAGCAGGATAAATATGTGGGGTTATGGGAATAGAGCTTGGGTGTGATTGTTGTCGGTGCAGACATAATGGGCCAAATGGCCTCTTTCTGCATCACAAGGATTCTATGATTTACATCTACTGTTCAAACAGAAAGTCAATTGCTAATAATGACTTTCTTTCCTTAACTTTCTCTTTCCTGATATTTTCATTTGTGGCTTAAAGCTTTTTCATAGGGAAACAAACTATCCACTGATCCAAGTATATAATTAGTTAAGTATAAGTGAAAGAACCAGCTAATTAATATTATTTTCACTGCCTTTTACAACATATTTAGAAGTTGTTTCAAAACTGCAGCTATTCAGGAGAAAGTCTTTGGAACTGAGTTGTACATCATGACCTGACAGATGCACTTATGATTTGAAAGGTTCTAGTTATACGGGAATAGGAAAAAAAAGGCAAACGCAGTGATTTCTCGAGGGATTCTATATCAACATCAACCTCCTGCCTGTGGCAGGTTGCAATATCAGTTTTATTAATCACACAGACATTTATCACAGAGGAAATAGCGGAGGGATGTTTATGGAGCTCCTAATAGAATGGTGTTGTGCTTCAGATGTCAGTTATGCTGTTCAGTAGATGAGAAATTGCAGCTGGCTCTCTGTAAATTCACTGACTGAACCCTGCCCAAAAAAAAAACCTGGGTTTGTTTTGGAATTAGCCTGAGCCTCTGCTGATTCGATCACTTCACGTTCGTAGCCCGGCAGATTGTGGGAAAAGGGTAAGTGTGAGTCCTGAGGGTGCTGGCCTAACAGGAGATGCCACCTCTCAAATGAGACATTTAGCCAAGGCCTTTTCTGTCCTCTCAGGTTGACATTAAAGATAATATACCATTAAAAAAAATCTACCTCTTCACTCACCTGATGAAGGAGCAGCACTCTGAAAGCTCATGATTCCAAATAAACCTGTTGGATTTTAATCTGGTGTTGTGAGATTCCTTACTATTAGAAAAAGAACAGGGGTCTCTCAATACTTATTCCTCAGATAAATTATCTGCTCCTGATCTCATCACTGCTTATGGGATCTGGCTGTTGTTTTAGTTGGCTTGTTGATACCTCCATTAACAACGCCTCCACTTCGGAGATGCTCAATTGGTTGTAAAATGATTTGAAACACACTGAGGTCGTGAAAGATACTCTATAAATAGAAATTCTTTCTTCCTAGTCCTTCATGCCATTGTTTCATGCAAATGTTTATCACATCAGTACCATATGGTGATACCATGGTTAGCGCTGCTGCCTCATAGCAGCAGAGTTGAACTCCAGCAGCAGGTGACCAGATGGAGTTTGCATGTTGTCCCCGTGTTTGCGTGAGTTTCCTCCGGATGCTCCTGTTTCCTCCCACAGTCCAAAGATGTGAGGGTTAAGTGGATTGGCCATGCTAAATTGTCCCTTAGTGTCCAAAGACATATAGTTTAGATAGATTAGCCAATGGTAAATGAGCAGAGTAGATCGCATGGGGGTTTGCGCTGGGGTAAGATGCACTTTCAAAGAGTCAGTGCAGACTGGGTGGGCCGAATGCCCTCTTCAGCACTATGGGGATTCTATGATTAGTGAAACACTGAAAATGTCAAGTATCTTAGCAACTTTTCCAATGGCATTAATTATATCAAGTCTGCAATTTCGCCGCAGCAGCTTATAAACAAACAAATATGAGCCTTTTCACCATCATCACAATTGTTTAGTAATCTTACGGTAAAAAATAAACACAAGCATACTTTCTGTGAGTTACTTTATTCATTTATATATAGATCTGCCTCAATATATTCCACAATAAAATCAGAAAATGCAGGAAGTACTCAGTAGGTTAGGCAGCATCTGCGGATGATGCAGATGTTTCAAGTTGATGACTCTTCATCAATAGTTTACATGATATACAGTACAAACAGCAAAAAAGAATTGCATTTATATAGTTACTTTCCTTATTCTCAGGATATTTCAAAGTAGTTTCAAAAAACACTCTTGAACTGCAGTCAATCTTGTATTGGAGGAATATAACATGTAGTAAGAAAGGAATTCAGCATTTATTCCAAAAACAGCTATCAGTAATAAAAGAGAAGTCTTCTGTAAAAGTTTTGAACGTTGAACAGAACAAAGAGTATAACCTTTATTAACAAAGCAGGAAATATGCAACAGATACTTGACAGCATTAGTTAGAGAGCACTAAAAAGAGGTAGGCCGGAATTCTCCAACTATCTATGCCCCATTGTCACTGCACAATGAGGACAAAGAACTTGGTGCCCATTCATTGCGCCGGGATCAGAGAATCCTACCAGCGTGAACAGCTGTAAAACTCCACTCGTAATGGAGGTATGGATATGATCGGTGCAACTTGTGGGCTGAAGGGCCTGTTTGTGCTTTAGTGTTTTATGTTCTATGTAACATTTCAGGTTATTAAATTACATCCAAAGTGAGGAAAGAAAGCAAGTTAAAGTTAAAAGTTCTTCTTTCTCTCTTGCTCAAAACCTTTTCTCAGTTTTGATGAGTAGTCTTGGCCAGGAACATAATTTTTGGTTGGATTATGTACTGAAGGTAGATACTCGAGTGTAAAGGCCTGTTGTGAGAATGCCTTTGCTTGACCAGTTTGTTTATCTTTTGAAGAGTTGGCCGTATAATGAGTCAGAGGTGAGAATTCCATTCATCTTCAAAGGAAGTCCTCCAATCAGAGGCTGACGGCTCCAGGCTACACTACAGTCAGAGAGGGAGGTGCATAACCCCCAACTCCTCCCCCCAACTTTTTACTAACTAGCACTCCACAGGCTTAACCTGCTGGCCTACACATTGGGAGAAGTCTCACAATACTAGGTTAAAGTCCAACAGATTTATTTGGACTCACCTGACGAAGTGGCAAACCCAAAAGCTAGTGGTTTGTGCTACCAAATAAACCTTTTGGACTTTAACCTAGTGTTATGAGACTCTTACTGTGTTTACCCCAGTACAACGCCAGCATCTCCACATCATGGCTACACATTGGGCACAAGGTTTCTCTCAGCACCTGTTAAATTCAAAGCTCTGGGTGATATGAGACTCTTAATTGGGCATTAATTGCTCTTTTAAGGTTTTCAACTAAGACACAGGTGTATAGCCCACCAAAATGTCATCCCGGCACGTGTAAAATCATAACAAGCAGGGGGTGGGCAGGCATTCTGTTGATGGTACAGCTTTACAGATCCATTCACCTATTCTCTCTGCCCCACCACAGGCAGCCAATAAAGTGCGACCAATGAAACAGAAAATGCTGGAATATCTCAGCAGGTCTCACAGCATCTGTAGAGAGAGAATAGAGCCAATGTTTCGAGTCTGGTTGTTTCTTTGTCAGTATTGAGCTGAATTGAACTCTTTGTTTCGCTCCACAGATACTGCCTGACTTGCTTTGTATTTTCTGTTTTAGTTTCAGATTCCCAGCTGGGGAACTTTGCCTTTGAATAAAATATAAGTGATTTTTACCTGTTGCTATATTATGCCTTTTCCATATATACTCTATATTAGTACTGATAGGGCATATGTGCACTGCGCTATGTAATCATACCTTGGCTCCAGTGCCTCTAGCTTGTATAAACCATAAACATAAAGTACTAGGGTGGCCTGCATCTATCTGGATTCTTTCCAACGCTGGTACATGTTTGAATTTCAGAGAATTGAAAAATAAACTCCACTGAAACTTCAGGTAACAACACTGCAGGTGATGTTGCCAAGAATGGCGACTGTTTCTGTAGCTCTCAATCATTTCTGGAGCTGACCTTTTGCTAGTTCTCATCATGTTAGTTTCTACGCACTCTTTTACTTCAATATGAAGGAGGAATTCAGGATTATCCAGCATTCCATCTATTGACGCAACATGATATACAAGTGGCTGTAAAAGCAAATCCGCTCTTAGACGCAATGCTTAACTTCAATGCAACATAACTTGAAATCTAGCCCTGATGTGAACAACTATACTTCATCCATTTTGAATATTCCAACCTGAAATCAACTTTAGCAGAAGTGCCCCCAACGGAATAAGCAGATAACATTTGCGTTGATATCGAAATAGCTGAGAGCTCCGATCAATGAGAAAAGTTATTCATGTTTTGTGCGGGCTAGAAATTAAAGCAAACACCCCTGCCTCCCCACCCCACCTCCACTGCACAAACCCGCCACTAATCCCTAATCCCCACCATTGCAACTGTTTGGTTTGTTTACCTCAAATTTGGGTGATGTACAAAAACAGGCTCTAGTGTGGTTACATTCACATTGTTGCTAAAAATGGGTAAAACGCTAACATTGCTGTTATTCATCTCACTAGGATTAAATGCAAGTGGGAAAGATTTAGAGACATTCGTATTTTGTTCAGTTACGCATTGCCTATGTTCTATAATATCACACTGCCACTTATTGGACAGTAAACAAAAGAAATTCCAGGATCTTAGCTTACAGCTCAGTACATAATAGAGTACAGACCAGCTCTCAGTAGCAGTGGGCAAGAGCTTAATCCATCAAAATCCATGAGCAATCCTACAGGAACCACTAGTATGAGTGTAAACACAACAAGCACTTACACTGTATCTGAACCATTTTGCAAATAAGAGCAATGTGAAGTCCCATTATGACAACTAAATTTAGAAATAAATATCTTGCAGCCGTATGGCTTTATATTTTATACTGAATATGCTGAAACAGCATTTGCCATTAATAAACCCTAATGAAGTAGATATATCATATAGATTGTCCAAGTAAAAGGGAAGGTTGACCTCAGGGCTTCTGTATTTATACAGGCCATTTGTCCTTTCACAATGGGTTACTGCAGTCTCCACTTAAATCTCCAGCAGAGGATTACTTTTTTATTACAAGTAATTGGATCCCGACAATTCTCAGTCAGAAAACATGTAGGTTTAAAGCCAATTCTAAAGATCTGTCAGCCAACCCAGGCTTCCTCATTCTAGATGCATTGATTTTGTTACTGTCATCTTGCTGAAATTATTTGGATGAAAGCCTCATGATTGCCTACACGGTGCATACCATCAATTCAATTGTTATTCCTTCTAATTTGGCCTAAAAGCATCAAAGAAATAAGGCAACAGATTTGTCAAAACAACACTTCCTGTCAGGAAACAGTTGCTATAAATGTTATCTTAGCCTGTGGTTGAGGGGATAGGACAAAGCACATAACAGCAGGCAGAAAAACAGAAAGTTTATCATCAGTATCAATCCTCTCAGGGTTCTGGATATTTGTATATGCCGACAATAAAGAAAATGAAGTGATGTTGTATCAAAGTGCAGCAATGTTGCAATGACTCATCTCCAACCAGCCACTTTAAAGTCCAAAAGTAAACTGGTGCATTCAAAAAGAAAGGAAATGACTGATTAAAGAAGGCAAAGATAATCTATTCTTATTTTGTGCAACAGTATCTTTTTTTAGATAAAATTAGGTTTTTAAGAAAATAGTTTTGAAATAATAATATTAAATATACTCAATAGATTTCATACTTTGAGGATCCAAAGTGTTATTTGACTGCATTGCAATTTTATTTGAATTTATTTATCAGAGTCACAAATAGACTTACATGAACACTGCAATGAAGTTACTGTGAAAATCCCCTAGTCGTCACACTCCAGCACCTGTTCAGGTACACTGAGGGAAAACTTAGCATGGCCAATATACCCAACCAGCACATCTTTCAGAATACTGAGGGAAACCGGTGTTCCCTAAGGAGACATACGCAGACATGGGCAAAACATGCAGACAGTCACCCAAAATGGGAATCAAACCTGGGTTCTTGGCACTGCAAGGAGCAGTGCTAACCACTGTGCCACCAAGCTGTCCTTTAGTATGCATGTAAAATTAAGATAATGGAAATACCATTTGAGTAACAAGGAGCTGGGCTATGTCCATTTCTACTGGATTAGCGATGTCTAGAAGAAAAATTTATAGAGATTCTTAAAAGTATTGACAGGGAAAATAAAGATGGTTACACTCTGATTGATGTGTCAGTTACAAGGGGTCGTCAATATAAAATTGCCACTTGGAGAATGATGAGGTAGGTTAGAAAAACTTTCTATAGGAAGCCATGGACTGCTTTCCTGTAATAGGGAAACTGGATAAAACAGAGGAAGCTGAGGAGGAGATATTTTCTTTTATTCATTTCCCAGGATGTGGGTGTTGCTGATAAGCCCATCATTCATCGTCCAGCCTGACTGCTGGGCTACTACAGAGGGCAGTTCCGAATATTTCATGTTAGTGTGGGATTGAAATCAGATGTATACCTGATCAGGTAAGGACAGCAGATTTTTTTTCTCTAAAGGGCATTAGTGAACCATCTGTTTTTTGAATGACAGTTCAGTAGTATCATGAACATCTTGTCCTGTAGATCTGTAACCACTACACCACAGTACCCCACATTGTTAACAGGAGAGAGAAATGAAATTTGTTCTGGATTGCTCGAATTGAGTACACATGATAGGATTTGAATCTTTATGGACCCGAGCCAACAAAATGAAGACTGCTCCACAATTACATATGAATACACACAATTACATTACATCTGTATTTCCATCATTTTTCCCTTCTACAACGATCTTTCTAGGATATGGTACGTCACTCCAGTGGAAGTTCTGCATGTTTAAAGTTTATTTATTATTGTCACAAGTAGGAAACCATGCAAACATGGGGAGAACGTGCAGAATCCTCTCAGGCAATGGGCCAAGGCTGGAATCGAACCCTATCCCTGGCATTGTGTGGCAACAGTACTAACCACTGTGCCACTATGCCACCCTATGTACAAACTTTAAGTCTGAAATTTAGGGATGGAGTGACAAGAATCATAACCGGCGAGACACAAGCCATGCAAAGTTTCATTGACCTCAGATGGGATTTTCCAACCTTGGAGCAAACATGGCCACAAAATCCCGTCTTAGAAGTCTAATCGACAACAAGTGGTAAATCAGGCAGGCATAATTATTTCCTCACCCATTTTGCATGCAAGTACATCAACAAGCAGGAATGAATCAATGATACTGAGGAGCAAGGAATCTAACCATTTTTCTCATTTCTTTCTACAGGAGCCTTGAGGTTAACTGTAACACCCATATTGTTATCTCAGCTCAGACCAGCTTAGTAAGTCCAGGATTCAAACCTGCAACATTAAAGCCTTCCCAACTGCAGTAACTATGAGGAGCCAAGAATTCTATTTTACTCAAAAGTTTAATATTTGTTTTTGAAAACTATTGCATGGTTTGCCCATTCTTCTCAATGGTTACAACTTGTTTTCTAACATCTCCTAAAGCAGCCCTTTCTGTGGGTCAGATTGCTTTGGTCTATGGTTTGATTACACCCATAGTTTCCACAGTTCCAAGAGCAACATGTAGCTTGTGGTAAATTTGGACTATCAGTCGAAAGAAGACAGGCACCATAGCACAAGGTATGCTGACTGCATCAAAGTTTCTATAGGAAATTTAGATACAAAGTGAAAATTCTTTGCCAATCAAAACTAAAAGGAATTCTCTCTGAGTCAGTTTTACCTACTCTCATCAACTGTCATAGAATCCCTACAATGCAGAAGTAGGCCACTCAGCCCATTGAGTCTGAACCAACTCTTCAAAACAGCATCTTACTTATCCCTGTATCCAGACATCTACTCCGTTAATGCCCCTAACCTACACATCTTGGGACACTAAGCGGCAATTTAATATGGCCAATCCACCTAACCATGAAAATCTTTGGACTATGGGAGAAACCAGAAAACCTAGCAGAAAACCACGCAGATTCAGGAAGAACTTACAAACTCCACACAGTCACCCAAGGCTGGAATCAAACTAGATTCTTGGCAGTGTGATGTAGCAGCGCCCTCTAATTTTAGACTCCCCTATCTTTGAGAAAAGATCTTGACTATCTAAATGATCTATATCCCTCATTATTTTATAGGCCACTATAAAAATTAAGTGGGCTGTTTTATTTGATGAGATTAAACTATAACCAACATTGCCATTGGCTTTGTAACTTTAAGAATAACTATAAGCGTAACCAATTTTGAGAATAACTATAATTATAACCAATAATGCTTGGGGGGTTATATAACAAGTCTGAACTCTGGGACTGTCCTTATCTTCTTCCCAGTAATCATATTTGCATCTCATCCTGTCTGGCAAGGTACAGCAATTTTCGATATATTCCTTAAAGTTCTCACACAGCAGACACAACTACTAAAAATATCATGGACTAATCATGATATTAGTCCAGTTAGTTAGGATTAGTTAGGATTGAATTTAGGAGCCGCAGCATCATGTTGCAACTGTACAAAACTCTAGTGCGGCCGCACTTGGAGTATTGTGTGCAGTTCTGGTCCCCACATTATAAGAAAGATGTGGAGGCATTGGAGAGGGTACAGAGGAGGTTTACCAGGATGTTGCCTGGTATGGAGGGCAGGTCCTATGAAGAGAGGTTGAAGGATTTGAGGTTGTTTTCGTTAGAAAGGAGGCGGCTAAGAGGGGATCTTATTGAAGCATATAAGATGATTAGAGGTTTAGATAGGGTGGACAGTGATAGCCTTTTTCCTAGGATGGAGAAAGCTAGCACGAGGGGACACAGCTTTAAATTAAGGGGTATGAGTTATAGGACGGATATCAGAGGTAGGTTCTTTACTCAAAGAGTGATTAGGGAGTGGAATGCCCTGCCTGCAGCTGTTGTAGATGCGCCAAGTTTGGTGGCGTTTAAGAGGTTAGTTGATAAGTATATGGAAGAGAAGGGAATGGTTTAGTTTGGAGGGGCATTGCTTTTTATTTTGGTCGGCACAACATCGAAGGCCGAAGGGCCTGTTCTGTGCTGTAATGTTCTATGTTCTATGTTCTATGTTCTAATGCCTCTTTGTTCATTAAATTGGCAAGTGCAAAGCTGAGTTAGCTTTTCCTTGGTGTCGGTTCACTCAGCATCTGTCACATGCTCAGACTTCACATATGTTCTTGAGGATTCAGCCAGCACAGTCAGTAGTAGTGCTTCTGAGCCACTCTTGGTGATGGACATTGAAGTCCCCCGCCCAGAGTACATTCTGTGTCCCTGCACTCTCAGTGTTTTATTCAAGTGGTGTTAAGCATGGAGGATTATTGATTCATCAACTGAAGAAGGGCAGTGGTGGAATCCTGCAAGGCATTTCCTTATAAACATTTAACCTGATGCCATGTGACTATCTGGAGTCCATAGGGTTTTTCTTCAAAACTTCCAGGACCACTTCTTCCTGATTGCCTACCACTGTGCCACCATCTCTGGTAAGTAGGTGAGGCTGATGCGACACAAAATATGTTGTTGGAGGTATTTGGGAATTGGATGAATGATATGATTACAGTGGATTTGTTGGGACCAACAGGGATTCGCTCAAAGGTCAGAGAACCAACAGGAGCCCCAGTTAGGTCCATGCTGAAGTCCCAATGGAGTCAAGTATTCCTCAGGCACTGCCAAGCCTTCCTTATGAGTAAGGTCCTCAGAGATGGAAGTTTGACTTAACTGGGGGAAGTTCTCCCGTTGCTGAGAAACTACGTCTTTCCCACATTCCTCTGCTTCTGGAAGAATGGGGCCATTTACACGATTAAGTGGGCCCGGTCACCATGCTGCCCAATGGAAGAGATTGCATTAAATCCAGGTGATTTTGTGAGTGTGATTATGTCAGCCTGTTGCTTCACTAATCTGTGGGACATTTCTCCCAATATTGGCACAAGTCCTCAGACATTAGTGAGAAGGATATTGCTGTGTTGACTGAAGCGAATGTGCCATTTGTCATACTCAGTCCCCCAGTCACTGTTGGGTGTTCAAACCAGCATCATATTGTTTTTTAATTTTTTATTTATTCTAAAAGTTACAAAGCCAATAGTCAGAGCGGATCGGATCCAAATCATTCCTTGCTTGCTCCAAAAACCAAATTAAAAAATCCAATTCATGGTCCCCACAAGAGAGACAAACAAGATCCAGGCTGGCAAGATAAGGCATTATCATCAGACTTTATTGTCTCAGTTTGATACAACTTGTGGCTTGTTAGGCCATTTCAGAGATCAGTTGATCTGGACTCACATATAGGTGAGACCAGGCCAAGATGGAAGATTTATTTGTCTACAGGACATTAGCAAATTAATTGGGCTATTATGACAATCCAGTGGTTATACTGTAACCATTACTGATACTAGATTTTTATTCCAGATTTATTTAATTAACTACATTTGAATTCCACAGTGGCCACGGTGAGATGTCTCCAGATCATTGGTCCAAGTTTCTGGATTGCTAGTCCAGCAACGTAACCACGGTGCCTTCTGCCCCCACAAACCCTCAAGTGTAATCATCCAGTCTGCAATATTTGAATTCCAGAGAGAAAACCTTACACTGATTTCCCTAACCTCAGGCCAACCGAGGCAAGAACAAGCTTTAGGGCCATGGATGAAAAGATCTGTATGTTTTATCCATTAAACTTAATTTATGGTGTGGGTTTCGTTGAACATGAAGCTAACAAGGTCATTGTGTGCTTTAATCAAAATAATCCTTGAAATTCAGTGTGGGCGTAGCACAGAGTAAACGTTTCCACATCTGACACTGACTTAAATGTGACCTGAACGACACTGGAAAATACTAACCTTGAATGTGAAGAAAAATGTCCTTTTCGAGGCGTGGCCAATTGGTTCCCCCAGTTCTTGACATTATCATGATTGAATGGTTCACAAGACACTTGAACATTTTTAAAACCACTTTTAAATGCTATTCCATTAATTCAACTTTGACAGAAAGATTTTCTGGAACTATTGTGCATTCAAGAGTATACAATAATTAATGGCACTGTCCCAAGTAAACTTTGATCTCTCACCTGGGAAGGTTAATTGCTCAAAGGAAGGGGAGTTGCACAGGGTTACTCAGAGTCGATACACACCCAAATGGTATCTGCTGACTGCCTGATTTCCGAGAGTGAATTTTCACAATTCTCACTGTTTTCTCCTAGTACGAGAATTATTTTTCCTTCACAATGTTATTCATTTTTCAGAATATTTATTGAATATAAGAACTCACATTGAAACATTAGCACATTAATTAGCGTGTTCTTTGCCTCATAGCAAATTAAATATTTAATTGGGTTCACTGTTAAACTGTGAACAAAACTTAAACTGTTAACTAAAAGTTGACCATAACATATTCACCATAGAAATCAACTATTGGTGAGTACAACCCTGTGAATTCTCCAAGCAAGAGCATTCACTTCACAGAAATAAAGTTTCACCTTGATATAATAAAATAGTATAATGGGGGATAAAAGACAATAACTTGCAAATATATGGAATTGCATAGCATATACAAACACTCGGTGGAATTCTCCCATCTGGGACTTCATCATGGAACAAGAATAGGGAATGTTTCCCACTGTGGATGTCAGTGGGGAACAAAACATAGACAGGATTTTCCAGCCACACTCGCCCCAAAACTGGAAAATCCGCCCACGGTCAACGGATATAGTCTGCCCCTTGCCCACTATGATTCCCATGGCAGGCTGGAAGGGAAAATTCCAGTGCATGTGTTCTGGCCCTGATCTCATTAATTTTAAGTATATTTAAGTTTATTTATTTATTAGTCACAGGTAGGCTTACATTAATGTAATGAAGTTACTGTGAAAAACCCTTAGTCCCCACACTCTGGCATCTGTTTGGGTACACCAAGGGAGAATTTAGCACAGTCAATGCATCATTAATTCTACACCCAGGGATTTAGCAATCTATTCTGCTGGGGGTGATGGCACACAATCCTCCATCATAGCTGGATGGCATATTAACAGCTGCTTAGCTTTGCTTGCTGATGTGCCATTGAAGAAAGAAAATGGATCTCCAAGAATACACTGAGGCTGGAAGATGAACTTCCTCGATGACAGTGAATTTGGAAGATTCACTAGTGGATGCTCACCTTACCCACTGCTGTGGTGTTCCGGTATACAGTGGCCTCCATCTCAAATTCCAAAACGCGGCCCCAGGAATTGTTCAGTTAAATCCTGATTTCTGCACGTCATGTCTTTGCAGATATGTTTTGCAGCGATGTGTTTTCTTGTTGTTAATGAGAAATATTGCTTGTGAATGGGAGATTCCAATCACCTCTTCATCTGCACCCTACTAGCAGGATGCAAATCAGTTTCATACCGGCCTCCTGATCAGCATGGTGGGCACCAGTGAAATATCCCATAGGAAATGCATATGGGCTAAAGCCGATTTTTGTGCCACCTGCCAACTTTTCTTCCTACCTCTGTCCACCATTGAATCCATAGGTGGAGGATTGAAAGAATTCTACCCCCAAAAATGGCCATTCTATCCATGCATCTATGCCAGCATTCATGTTCCACTTCAGCCACATCACATCCTTCCTTGTTATCAGCATAGCCTTCCCCCTTATATGCGTATAAATGAGTTTCACTTAAATATATCCAAACTATTTGCCTTCTCTGTGGTAACAAGTTCCACATTCTCATCAGTCCCTGATCAACAAAGTTTCTGCAAATTCTCAAATTTGATTTCTTGATGACCAGATTAGCTTGATGAACTCTGGATTTGCTCTTCACTATAAGTAGAAATCCCTTCTCTATGATTATCCAGTCAAAACATTTCCTAATTCTAAAGCCAATCCAATAGGTCACCGCTGAGTTTTATCTTTTCAACAGAAAAGACATCTGACCTTTATCGACAAACCTTGCTGTTCTGGGGTCATCCTTATAAATACTTTGTTTAAATCCAAATCTTACTGGCCTCCACGCACCCCCCTCCCAATCCCCCATCCCACACTCGCATGCTGCCTGCTGTAAGTAAGGATGGAGAATTTGGAATTCAACCAAAACTCCATTCATTGCAGCGGGGTCAAAAAATCCTCCAGCATGAATAGCCAGAAGATTTCGTCCTATGGAGATAATTTTACCACTTTGTCACGTCCTTCAATGGGCACCCACGAATGCGCCAGATATCTGGTGCCAGTGAGATCACGAGAGGTGTGAAATAGAACATAGAACATAGAAAAACTGCAGCACGAACAGGCCCTTCGGCCCACAAGTTGCACTGATCATATCCCTACCTACTAGGCTTACCTAAATCAAGTGTGAACCTCATTTCTCAGCTCTCATGCAATCTTACCAGCTCACCCCGCTGATCGATGGGACTGTAGTGGGAGAGAAGACTCCATGATAAAGGAGCTTTTGATGGGGCAATGCTTTTGGTCTTCTCAGTGTTCAATTGTAGGAAACTATCATCCAGAAATGGATATAAGTCAACACTGAGGAACTCGTGGACCCCTTTGTCATTAAGATTGAGATCATCCATTTGGCTTCTTCTGCTGCAGGCATCATGCCCATTGTCATATTTTTCCCAAAGTCCACCTCTGCCCGAGTCCTGGTATCTTGTATCTTTGCTCCAGTTTTTCTCATAGCCCTCCTCATGCCAACAGAGACTCACCCTCTTCTCTATAGACCCATTTCCACTAAGATGCTGAGCAGCCAATTTCCCATTCCACACCCCCTCCCACTGCCCCCCTCACCCCTGATGCTTGCTGACATCCCCTCAGGTCCTATCTGCCCACCCACAGCTGTCATCGCCCTCTTCCCTCAGCACATTTTTGTCCTTGCAAGCCATCATCCCATTTCCAAACACCCTTTCCCCTCAGAACATCTGGTCACCTCCCAATTCGGTGCCCAACTTCCTTGCAACTTCATGTTCACTCCCTGCAGATGAGATGTGGTCGAAGGTTAATTTCATGTGCCTAAACTTCAGCATATTTAATGGAAAGGCTGACATGTGTCGTATCCAACATCTGGCGCCAGTTGGCATTGTCATGAATGTAATCATTCTGAGATCTAAGTAACAACTTCCAGTGTTGACAAAATTAAATACAGCCACCTCCCATCTAACAAAGCACTGCTGTGAACCTTCCTAAAAAATAGGGACGGGAGATTTCTTTGTGGGAGATACTGCCAGAGAGAATTGGATTCGCCTGCATGGGGTGTACTCTATTCACTTATGTTTTGGATTAAATTGATACCAACAAAATGATGCTTGCTGTCTCCAGTTGCCAGTAATGACGCAACGGTCATTTGTAGTTTGAAAATATTGGAACAGGGTTTTGTTAAACACTAATAACTGATCACAAACATGTGGATATTTAACTTTTTGTTGCATGCATGAGCTGTGCATTCAAAATAGATAAATCGTATGTGAAGATTTTCAAAATTAATAACAAAAATTATGACACCACAAAAAGCAATTGGCAAGGTAATATTAATGTAATATTTAATTATATATAATTATGAAATAATATTAGTGATTTTACCAAAGTGATTGTTAGAGGTAGGGATTGTAAAGCAAAACATGGTCATTTGAGTGAAAGATGAAACATCGGATGTACTGTCATTTCAATTCACATGCAACATCTTATTTGCTCTTTCAAGGAAATAGAAGTTGAGGCGATGGCCTAGTGGTATTATCACTAGATTACTAATCCAAAAACTCAGTTAGTCTTCTGGGACCTGGGTTGAATCCCACCATAGCAGATGATAGAGTTTGAATTCAATTTAAATTGAAATTGAATTCAATAAAGGTATCTGGAACTAAGAATCTACTGGCGACCACGAAACCACTGTTGATAATCTCGGAAAAATCCATCTGGTTCACTAATGCTCTTTAGGAAAGGAAATCTGTCATCCTTATTTGGACTGGCCTACAGGTGACTCCAGAGCTACGTCAATGTGGTTGGCTCTCAATTGCCCTCTGAAATGAGCTAACAAGCCACTCAATTGTATCAGCATTGCAAGAAGACAGCTCACCACTACTTTCCCAAAGGCAACTAGGGATGGGCAATAAATGCTGGCCAGCCAGCGATGCCCATGTCCCACGAATGAACAAAAAGCAAGAATGTGTGTCCATAAGAAACAGCATTGAGAAGATACCCTTATCCAAATTGTTGGCTTAAGAAACCTACATGTTACTGAGTATAGGTAATTTTAGATGTTCCCTCAAATGTCTGAGCAGCTCTAAGGAATGATGTACGTTGGCACACACAAAGGGAATCCCCTCACTCAGTTAGTTAAAGTGGGCTGTAGTCTTCAAAACAAGTACTGCTTGTGAGTTTAGAACAACTCTTGACTGTACAGTAATGTAATGTCTCCATTACATAGTCCAACAGCAATTTCTCCCTTTTCTGGTAAATATCCATTTTCCTTTGGTTCAGTGCATCCTACTAGATTGAAAGCCTTTTCTTCACCAATCCCTTAGGATCAAGGATGACTTGCTTCCCCTCTCATTCAATGGATTCTGAGATGGAGATTGAAATTGGAGAATTGCTGACTACAAGCTGATTCCTTGTGACATCCTGATTCAAATAAAGTGGGGTTAAAATGAAAGCTTTAAAGTGGTTAGTTTGGCAACAAATGAGAGTGGAAGAGTTTTCGGAAAGAATGAAAAGAGCTGCTATTATCTTGTTATTTTACAACATATATCAATCAAAATGGACTTCAAAGAGATATGATAGGCATACTTTACCTTTAAAGTGATTCTTTGAACATTAACCACTTTTACAATGTTGACATATACTGGCTCACGCAAAGCCTGGGAGATGTAAGCTGACACTTTATGGCAGTTAGGTCATAGTAATTGTTTTTGATGAATGGCTATTGCCAGCTCATGAGTCAACATCATAACTCTGTTATTAATGTTTGCGAAATAAATCTCAAATAAAGTTCCTTTTTTAAATTCAGGACAGGCAAACTGCTAGCTCCTATTACTTACTCAAGGCGCCCATTGCAACATTTGAGGAAATCAAGAGAGATGATTAAACAAGACTTCTCCTTATACTTTTCACCAGAAACCTGTTAGCCAATGAAAAGCAATAAAATCAGCCAGCTTAACTTGAGCGGGAAAAAAGACAATTCAAAACATTCTGGGTGCTCCTGTTTCATAATTATCATTTAGTTTAGGAGTGGTGAGGGAAATCGTAAGGAAAGTTTAAGCCTGGATTATTGCTCTGTGGTTTTTCTTTTCAATGTGTGGGTGGCACAATGGGTAGCGCTGCTGCCTCACAGTGCCAGGCATTCACCCTCCATTTCGGCCTGCGTTCTATCTTTGGACTTGTGTCTGCATGAGTTTTCGTTGTGTGCTCCAGTCTCCATCCACAGTCCAAAGACATGCATGTTAGGTGGATTGGCCATGCTAAATTCTCCCTTAGTTTATCTGTGTGAGTGTGGCTATGCCCCTCAAGCTCGACAAGCAACTTGTGCCAGGAATAACTAGCTACAGAGGAGTGTCATCATCAAGGTGCAGAAAGGTTGACATCGATGTATGGAGTAGAAAGCAAGGCATTCACGCCAAGTCGTTGGTTTTTTCGATTGTATGAGAAAAATGATGGAATGTGCTGAGATAATTGAGTGTCATCAGTTTTGTGGGCAAATACCACAGAACATTTGCATTTTTTCTGTAATTGGGTTTGTCTTACCAAATACATCTGAACTTAAACATATAGCAACTCCAGGAGGGTGCTTCTTGGGTATCACAGCTGTCCTGTTGTATTTAATACTTCAAGAATTGTAGTGAAATTCTTGTGACAACATTTACAGAATATTTATTTAGTCACTAAACCAAGGGTTAGTCAGTTTCTCTAACTGCAAGTAATAAAAAATAATTAGTTATGGAAATGTATAGAAAAGTTTCAGAACAACTTTAAAATCAGTAATAATCCACTCTCTAAGCAAACTAAGTCATGCTTTGAAAAAAACCTGTAAAATCTAACTCTTGTCCAAGATCACGGACATATTTGTTTGCACAACTGATTACATGTCAACGAGAATTGAGAGGAAAACTCTCTACTGGCTGAAGTCATTAGCACTAAGTAAGATGGCTATTGTTGTTGGACGTCAAACATTTCAGCCCCTGGACTTCGCTGCAGGATAGTGATCCAGGCCTAAACACCTTCATCTGCCTCATTGATTTTCCTTTCATCATAAGGTCTGAAGTTTAGATATTCACTGGTCATGTTCAATACTATCCATGTCTTCTCACATATTGAAGCAGTCAATATTTGTTTGCAGACAAACCTGGATATCGTTCAACTTGGGCAAAGGCCAACTCTAGACAAAGGCAATCTCTAACAAAAGAGAATCCAACCATCTCCACTTGACATTCAATGACATTAGCATCATTGAATCTCCCATCTTCTACACCCTAGGGTTACCATTGACAGAAACTTAACTAGACTGGCTATAAAAATAGAGTGGCTACAAGAGCACGTTAGATTCTGTGGTGAATAACTTATTTCCTGATTCCCCAAAGCCTGTCTATCATCTATAAGGTATAAGAGTTACAAATGAATACAGATAGCTGTCAGGACTTGCCCCTTCAATCTTCAAATAATCATAACACAATTTGTCTAAGTGGTGGTAATGATGGTATCAGTTCAGTGTCTGAACTTAACTGTACTTGCTGATTGCAAATAGTTCCATCCAACCGGCTTTTTTCAGTTTAAACATAAAGAGATTAGTTTTATTGAGCTAAAAGAAACCCTAGCCAAGTAAAGATATAACTATTTAAGAAGGTAAATACACATCCTAATCTTTGCATCACACACAGACAAGCATGCTAAATTATTGGGTATGCAGAAGAGGAGGTTAATTTTTGGCCAAATTAAACTTCAATCACTAATAGCAAAATGACAAGTTCACCACTTATGAGGCCTTCGCTGGTGTTTGTGGCTGAAGTAGTTCCTGAAACAGTGGTCCTGTTTTTTACTCTGGGAAATACGGCTGTAAATTTCCATCAGAACTTTGTCTATTGACTCCTCTATAAGTAAGCATTGATGTTAGTGTAGATACAAGTATCTATCTCTGTGACATACATGTAACAAAGATAGGGTTTGAAATTTGAGACAGCAGGAAGCGAAATTGAATTACTGGTTCATTTGTACACATCCTCTTCAGACTGCCAAAAGCAACCAGGACTCTGAAATAAAACACATTTGAAATGTTGTTCTGGTCACATGACCTCTGTCTCCACAATGATTTTCTACACAAGGCAATTGATAGCTCGTGTCTGGATAAACCTTGGCTACTGTGTTATGGCTAGGGGAATTTTAATGTCCCAACCATCATTTCTAAATGGACCATTCTTTCCTGTGATGATAAGGAAGGACTTTTCACCACCTTTGTAACTGCAGACTTTCTATAATGCAAATAGCGAGAGCCGGTTACAAGTTCAGTTCATCTTTGAAGTAATTTTTGACATCAGCAGATATGAAATACCATAGGTGATATGCTTTGACATCCACAAATTATAACCCACATTTGAAATTTCCAGATTTGTCTGGCTTGTAATTGTAGAAGTGTCAGGAGAATTGTGGCAGCCATCTTACATCAGTGCCTTTGTTTTTTTTTAATACTCCATTTAAAGAGGTTTAATATATATTTGACCAGCTGATAAAATTAAAGATTAATATTCCACATACTCATAACACACGTCAAGAGTGTGATAGAAAATCCCCTATTTGCCCAGATGGATATACTTCCACACATTTAAGAAACTCAACACCATCAAGGATAAAGAAGGCCACTTGACGGGCACCCTATTTATTATCTTAAATACTTAAATCCTCCATAATCAGTCCATAGCAGTAGCAGTGTGTACCATGTACAAGAGGCATTGTAGTACTTCTTCAGCAGTATTAATTCTATCAGCTGAGGTTATACAGCCAGAGGGCATTGATTGGATGGTTAGTTGAGTACCTATAAAGAGAAACTTACTGACACAGGATGTAAGTTGAATTAATTGTAATGTTTGGAGCGGCAGGATGGCACAGTAGTTAGCACTGCTGCCTCACAGTCCAGAGATCCGGGTGCAATTCTGGCCTCAGCTCACTGTCTGTATATTCTTCCCATGTCTGCACAGGTTTCCTCTATGTGCTCTGGTTTCCTCCCATAGTCCAAAGATGTTCAGATTAGGTTGATTAGCCATGCTAAATTGATTAGCAATCAGGGGATTAGCAGGATAAACATGTGGAGTTACAATAATATGGCCTGGGTGGTCAGTGCAGACTCGATGGATCGAATAGCCTCCTTCTGCACTGTAGGGATTCAATGATTCACTTTGTGAAAAACATATATACCTAGTGAAGACTAGCTCTGGTTACTTCCTTCAGTGACTGGCTATCAGGAATATAATAATTGGACTTTGGCTCTTCATAGGTCCTGACACCAACAGAACCATGGATGTTTGACCACTAATTTTAATTCTTTAACTAAATATTGCAACTTTAGCAGAATGACTGATTGTAATATATACAAGTGTGCTCGCTGTTGTTAGCATGGTAAGTTATACGGTTAAGATACAGCACAAGATTTTTATCAGCAGCAAGGTTTGAGTACAACCTACAAACTATTAACATCAATCATTTTGTACACATCTCTGAAATATACTTGAACGTTGACAATTACATTGAGCAGTGTCACTCAAGAGAAATTATTTATCTTGGACATTATACAAAACTTGTCTTTGATTCATTTGTACCAAAGAAATTACATTTTTCATTGGGCATTGCCAAAATTTCTAATAGGGCTTTTCAAGTCAGCAAGCAACAGAAGTACAGCCCTTGAATTGGAATACAGTAGTTTATTTTTAAGCTGGAGTTGTCCGACAAAGTTCAAGCAGAAGAATTATTTACCCATGTATATTTTTTCAGTCATGAGCTAAACTGGTAATGACTGAGTGACAGAAAAGAGTGGATCAGAGACCTAAAACTAGATCCATAACATTGAACAATATGTCCAGGTGTCCTCTTTAAAATGGCTTTAAATGATTTTGCCAAAATGGCTTATTACTTTATTTATATAACTTTATTTATATTTAAAAGAAGCGAGGATGATTTTTTGTCTCCTTCAAATATGGTTGCACTGAATTCCCACTTTGCACATCTAATGGAGGTCTACAGGGTCTTTGGATTACTAGTCTAGTGACAATACCACAATGCCACCCCGTCTCCATAAATTAAAGAAGGAGTTCAGGAAGTAAACCATTTACAAGCCATCAATAGGGCTACAGAAATAAGTGACACAGTGCAAAAAACTGTGCACATTTATAAATACGCAGCAGAGGGGGGAGGCAATGGTGTACTTCATACGTAAGTGAGGAAAGCACTGAGCATAGTTAGAGCAATTTATTGCAGGCACTTTCTAACAGGAGTTTCTATTAAACATCTTTATTTTAAGATCATGTTTTGGAAAGGAGCAAATTACATGACATTTGTATGTAATATTTACTGTAGTCTATTTGTGACAAATAGTACTTACTATTAAAATATATTGAGCAATTTCAAGTACATCTCACCATAGATTCAGAGTTGCCAACTTGTATGTATACTTCTTCCAGCCCCATCCCAAAACATCATTGGATTTCAGGGTGGTCTCATTATGCACCATGCTCCCACAATTTTAATGTTTGTGCTTAAAGCACTTTAAAGGGTTGCGATGTATTTATTTTTGAACTAAAAACAAACAACATGGAAAATTAATGAAATAAAAACAAATGCTCTGTTCTTGTTTCACTTCTGAACAAGATTTGTTTTTGTTGCCTGTAACCTAACTAAATTAAAATGGGAAGCCTTATCATTCAGGAGTAAAATAAAGCAGGTGAAATAAAGGAGTGAGCAGGATTCCAGCTCATGCAGAGGGAGAAATAATTGGCATTCATTTGCAAAGCAGAATTTGAGCTTAATTGGAATTCTTCTGGAACACGGGTGAGCGCTGTTGCCTCACAGTAGGGAGCTGGGTTTGATTCCCATCTTGGGTCACTATCTGTGCAGAGTCTGCATGTTCTCCCCAAAATGGCATGTGTTTCCTCCGGATGCTCCAGTTTCCTTCCACAGTCCAAAAGATGTGCAGGTTACGTGCAATAGCCGTGCTAAATTTTCCCTCAGTGTACCCGAACAGTCATCAAAGTGTGGCAACTAGGGGATTTTCACAGAAACTTCATTGCATTATTAATGTAAGCCTGACACGGTAAATAAACAGTTGATGTTAACTTTGGTTAAAAAAAACAAAAGCCATATATCAACTTTCATATCAACAAAGTTATATGATAACAAAATGAGATTGCCATAAACTATCCTAACCTCCTGGCAAAGGTAAAGAAACACTTACTGTCACAAATATTTTCATAAATATAAGTCAGTCGTTATTCCAAATACACTATTGATTTCATAACATTAAATTTACAACAGATCTTTTATCCATTTTCCCTTTTTATTAATGCTTTGTAAATTTGAGGAAAATATCATTTGTTTTTCTTTCTTTACCTTCGTAATATACCTTCAGAATTTTGCAACTTTTGGTGAAGTTAACAAAATCCTGCCCAAAGTCAACGGAGAATTCAGTTCTGCAAACCTCATCTGCCTGATTCAAAGTGGTATTTTCTGGCTGCTGAGTCATGCAAATTTATAAAATCTTAAAATTGCAGAAACTTTTGCATATACTAGCATGTATCCATTGGTATATTGAAGTACTTTCCTGCACTTGCCTCACAAGTTGTAATTCCATTGCTGATCAGCATGTTGCAAATATCTGCTGGTGATACTTCTATTTAAAATTTGAACCCTACAACTCAAGAATCAGAAAACAACTGACTGAAAATAAATTAACTTTTCTTAAAAATAAAATCAGGTTTCGTAGAAAGTAACAAGAAATAAAGAAATTAACATTGAAAGCTCCAGTGTAAAAAATACAAGGTAGAAACTTAATACTGGAAAAAATGAATCTGATGCCAATGTAGGGAAAAATAATAACTTCATCTGGGTCCTTAAACTGATAATTCTAATTCTGATCATGCATTCTGTGTATAATCCTACCTTTCCCCACACTTTATTACCTACAGCTTCTCCATTCATTGAAGCTCACCTTAAAACACCTATTACTCCTCCTACTCGCCCCACTCTCCTCACAAGCATTCCTTCACACCTCTGCCACCTCTTGTGCATCCACAAGCCACCTCACTCAGCGATCTCATTAGCACCCTCCCTTCTTTCTTGAAAGCAAAGATGGCAATCAATAACAGACAAATGGTGAGCTCAGAAGAAAGTAGAACATTGATTCAAGTCTGCTCCCCATATAATGAGCAAGTCATGGTAAATTTTGGAAATGGGTCATATCAAAGACTTCTTTTCACAGCTCTCTCCCTCTTTCATCTTTTGCCATTGTCCTTGCCCTTCTTTGCCATTTACTGGTCCAAGAATATAAAAATCCTTTACATTCTCCTCATGGTGACCACTTTTGGGTAAAATTAAATGTAACAACTTGGCTCCAAAAATATATGACCTTTTCCCAGCTGTGAACCCCTTTTTACTTTCATTTGAAATTTAACAACTGAACACTAATTTCTACCCAAGACTTATTCACCTGTAGAACATCCAGGGTGGCCTTGTAAATGTCAAATGTCTGCTCTTATACCTAAACCCTTTGATATTCTAAATCTTGCAGCCCAATTGTCTTTAGTTTAGTGAAATTTTAGTTTAGTCACACCTAAATGACATACACCAGCACACATGCACACACATGCACAGACATAGACATTTACACACACACACACACACACACACACACACACACACACACACACACACACCAACACACACACAACACACACACACACACACCCCCCCACCCCACCCCCCCCCCCCCCCCCCCCCCCCCCCCCCCCCCCCCCCCCATAGGCTTGATCCACAGAATTGCACAATAAAACCTCCACACTATTAACATAATAACATCTTCTTCATCAATGAGCAGGGCATTGCTGTGTAAATGCCATTTCATAAACCTGTTATGGCACTATCTATCATTTTTCTAATGATTGAGAGTAGACTGATGGAATGGTAATAGATCAGGTTAGATTTGGCTTGTTTTTTTATTGATCAGACATATTTGCCTGGTAGATGTCAGTATTGCAGTTGTACTAGAGCAGCTTAGCTACAGATATGGCTAATTATAGAGCACAAAGCACCAGTATTCCTGCTAGGAGATTTTCAGGACACCTATCTTTTGCCTGTGCCCTGTGCCATCAAATATTTCCTTATTTCACGTGTAGCAAATCAAATTAACTGAAAATTGTCATTGTGAAGCTCAGGACCGAGGGAGGTTGAGGTGAATCATATACTTGGTATTTGTGGCTGAAGATTGTTACAAATGCTCTGCCTTGTAGTTTGCAATAATGAACTATGCTCTCACATCATTGAGAGTGGGCGAGTTTGTGGTGCCTCATCCCCCAGTTAGTTAAATTATCCATTATCATTCATGACTGGACATGGCAAACAAACACGTATTTTCCCTTGCCAGAATTATTAATACCTTTGAAATGCTAACTGCAAGTTACACACTATATCATACAGCACTCTGCTTTTACCCTGTGAAAGTTTGTGTTAGTTGTTTCCCAATTAGTTGACATAGCTTAAGGCTTTATCAATTTTCTCCGTGAAAGTACAGGACACAGCAATCATGTTAATCGGATCATGAATATGAACGTACCCACTTGAAAATTAAGTGAAATACATAAAAGTTATAACCCTTTCTACCAAACTTGTCCATAATTTGCTATAAGTCATAATCTTTCAATCAAAGCAAAGTTGGCCAGAATATCTGAGTCACAAACAGGGCCTTGGGAAGTTTTGGCAACCACATTGGTGATTGGAGTCTTGGCTTCACATACTGTCTGCATTGTCATGGAACAGAAATGCTTTTGATAGGTTTCAGGGTGGGCAGGTGATCAAAGAACCACTTGCATGCAATTGAACATCTAAAAATTTGTAACTTGAAAAGGTTTACAATTGACTTCATGTTAGTCTTGTGGTTCATGGAAAATAAATGTAATGACCTGCAAGTAGCACTTACTTGTGTTTCGGATTAGGGCAATTATTGCTTTCTTTTATTGTATATGTCACCTATCAGGCATTGGAAAGTATAAAGTCCCAGTACAATAATGGCCTTAACATACAGAATTGCCAGGCTTCACTTTATGTGGATCCAGACCTGCCCTGCTTGTTTGATTTGTGGTTCTGTATCATCAAGCTGCCTGACAAATCCAGAAAGGTTTTTTTTTGAGTAAAATTGCTTGTCATTCAACTATGGAAGAAGCTCAGTATAATTTATGATAAAGCCATTCTTTTCAGTAGAATTTAAGTCATAAGGGGATATGGTCTTAAGTGTTAAAACCAGACAAACCGGTTGGTGAATCAATGTTTCTCACATACTGCCACAAAAAGAGACAATGAAGGTCATTGATCCCTCCTCCTGGTTATCAAATTCATTCAGGTAGATTTTGACTTTCAGCAAGGGCTAGAGGGTGAAGCAGGTGAGCGATCTATTACAAATCCTGTCTGATAACCCTTTCCATTAACTTCAAGATAACAGTTTGTACAACAAAGGGCTTTCATTGTAATAACCCCAGACATGACTAGATATTGGGTCGTAAGGATAAAGCTCTGATTGTAAGGGACGTGCAACACCAGTGTCGCTGAGACCAGCATAAAGACGTAGAACGGAACCAAATTTGTAACATTAGTATATCTCCAGGTGAAGCAATGCATGGAATAAACAAAACCTTTACAATTCATTAGCATTCAGAGCTAACTTCACAAAAAAGATTGTCGAGAAAGACCAGACTTTGAAACAATGATTTTGTCCAGAAAGTTTTAGTTAGCAACACATCATGCATTTCATGCTGAGAATTGTACATAAATGTCCAATGCAGTTTGCAAATCTTGTTTGTAAAATGTGCTCCACAAAAATAAAATTGCACAGTCAAAGTACAGATGGAAGCCATTCAATCCATCAGGCCTGTGGCTGTATCAGTTCCACAGCAGAGTTTCATATATATTTCATTTACCTGCTCTTTTCCTGTGCCCTTTAATCTTTCTTCCTGCTTTAAGCATTATTTAAATGTCATGATTGCCTTGGCTTTGGTAACAACTTACAATAATGAATTCCATATTCGGGTAATTGATTGGAAAATGTTTTTATAACCTTCAATTTATATGTTTCATGCTAACTTTAATTCTCTGTGTTTACTGATTCAAGGGAAGTTGGGAATACTCTTTCAGGCTACATATCCGTAAAAACAGGGATGGGGATTATGATATGCAATTAGCCTACGCTTGTTGTTTTCGAAATACATAAGACTTCATGCTGCCTGCTAATTGAAATGATGATCAGTGTTAAGAACACTGTTGGCTTGCTGCAGGGGTCACAAAACCATGAGCAGCGGGCACAAGTTCAAAGTAGCCTGCACTATTTAAAGTGCCAATGCATTTTGGCTGGGGCAAGTGATTGAAGTTACTCTAAAAATGATTTTGGCATGGGAATGACACATGAATGGCACACCATGGCAGAAAGCAGTTCCTAGATTTTCTCATGCTACCCTGGAGATATTAATGCAGAAGATGAAAAGTAAAGGGAATGTTGTCTATCCATAGAATTGGTGTTGTGCTCACTGGTTCGCAATTGCATGAGTCAACCACAGATAGCCCAGCCAGAAAGTGGTTGTATTGCTTCCATCCTTATGTTCTCCTTCTCCTCCTCCTCTTCTCTTCCTCTCTATGCCCTCTTGTCCTCCTGATGGTGAAGTTGTTCAACATCCAGCAATCTATCCTGAAGCTTGACATGCTTTCTGCTGAGTAGTGCACACTCTTCCAGGACAGTCCAAGCAGCAGAACAGTTGTTTAAGCATGCAAGTGGGCTGCTCTGTCATAGTTTCTATGCCAGCATAGCTGACATTATATGAATGCTGCCCACATGTGCATGGATTGTGCACTAGCGTCATGAATTTTAGCTTCCAAGAATATTCCTGTCACTCAGGCAATATCTGGATTATTGTGTTGACTTAAATGCAAAAGACACAGTGGACTGCAACAGAGTGAAAGCATTACAACAGTTGACAGGACATTGGGCTACAATGTATGCCTGTGTGGTCACAAACCAACTGGACAATGTGAGTATGGAATCCCCTTAGCTTGCCACACGTCTATGACTCCTGCAGAGTGATGTGTGTACCATCGTTTGTGCTCTGCCCAATGAGGAAGACTGCAATATTCCTAAAGCAAGAAGCTTTCTCTGCCTGCTCCTCTTTGGCAAGAGAAAATGAAACATGTTAGACTCTTTATTCCAAGAAAGTTTAAATGGCCTCTGTAATATGGGAGGCACATTGGGAGTGGTGTTGTGGGGAACCTGGAGCCTGGATGTTGGAGAATAATCACCAAGGCCAACCAGGCCTCACAAGGATTGGTGGGGTTCAGTAACATTTCATACCTCTCAGTACAATGACAGATGCTTATACACCTTGGTTTCCATCAGAGAGAGAAAGGATCCAATGAATACACACTCCTGAATAATCCAATGATATCACATCCTCTGGATTTTTTTTTGTACATATACATATAATTTTCAGAAAGAATTTGATTCATTCAATCTGCCATTCAAATTCTCCATTGGCTGATTAGCCCCTGTCTTACTACTAATGTTACCTACAGCAGTTTTTACACTAACTAGTCCACACTGATCTGGAGCCCTTTCTCTTTTTTGAACAGGTGCATAGATTTTACAAAATCCTTTTGTATCATTCTTCTTTATAAAGAATTTAGGAAAATTAAGATTCACAACATGTGGGTGTGCACAGTCATGGGACAAAGTTTTGCATCTCTACGCCTGATTATATGAAATAACATGCTTCATGGAATTGGTTAGCAAATTCTGCTATGTTGTAATAGACATCCATTCCCTAGTTGCAGAACTTACACACGCATAGAGAAAGCAGTTATTTATTGTCTTTGGCTGACTCATACACATGCAAGGAATAACATCACATCCCTTAGGACCAAGCTGATAGTTTATAAAGCTTATGTTTTCAGTACTTTGTTGTATGGTTGTATCGTGGTGAGTATAGTGACCTTCTATGCAGTCAATCCTGGCCACGTCTACAAGATGGAAGATGAGAGGCTGGTTAAATTGGGCTTAGACTCTCTGGAGTTTCAAACAACGAGACGATCTCATCGAAACCTACAAAAATTCTGAAAGAGCTTGATGAAGTGGACAGTGAGCAATTGTCTCCATTGGTCGGGGAATGTAAAACACAGGAACATAGGCTGAAATTTTACCGCTGGGGTAGGCAAGGCTCACAGAACGAAATTCTCCATTGGCCTAGCGAGGCTCACCCAAGCAAGGTCTCGAAATATCAGCTACAGTCTCAGGATAAGGAGCCAATTATTTGAAACCGAGGTGAAGAGAAATTACTTCACTCAAAAGTTTGCGAATCTTTGGAAGTCTCTACCCCGGGAGGGTTATGGATGCTCCATCATTGAATACACTTAAGTCTGGGATTGACAGATATCCTGAGAATCTCAGGGAATTAAGAGATGTGGGCAGCGGGTGGGAAAGTGAAATTGAATGGTGGAGCAGGCTCAATGGGCTATGTGGTCTACATCTGCTCCTATTTCTCATGCTCTTAACATTCAAGAAATGCAAAAGGGAGACAAATAACTCTTACGGAACATTTGTTGAAAATATGATAAAACTAGTTGCACTATCATCATTAATTACCTTTTCTTCACAATACCTGTCCTGCTAACACCACTTGATCCTTTTTATGTCAGCAATATGATTCATTGAATGCTACCTCCTGAAGGTTGTGTGTGAGGAGATGTGGTGAAGCCAAGGGAAGCACTGAGATAATAGAGCAGGATAACTATTTGGGGAATGATAACCAGAGCGTGGTAGCAAGAGACAGAGGGCCCAACTTTCCCATTTTAACTCCAAGTGCTGGGCTGACTTGAAACTAGGAGTACTTCACATCTGACTTTTAGATCCGCTCTTAGGCATCCCCATGCGCACTCTGTCTGTAAAAGTACCAGTGATTCCTAATCGCGCTGCACAACCTGTGGGCAGGGCTTAATGTGCCCGAAATCCTGCAGATCTAATCAGTGCCTCGAACTGCCCATGTGCAGAAAACAAAATGATAGAATGCGGCTCCCCCGCCACGTCGCTCCTGGGCTGGATAATGCTTCCCTCGGCCCCCACAGACATTAGCTCACCCCCACAACATCACTGGCCCCATTATTCCCCCCACCTCCTCAACTACTCAGACCAATTGTGGGCTCCTCCTCCATTCCCCCCAACTGATTTCAGGCAGAGTGGCAGCAGAACCCCACTTCCCACACACTGATCTCAGGCAGTGTAGCAGCAGACCCCCCCTTCCCTCTCACTGATCACGGAGTGGCAGTGGACCCCCTTCCCCACACCAATCACAGACAGAGTGGCAGCACACCCCCACCTTCCCCTCACTGATCACAGGCAGAGTGGCAGTAGATCCCCTTTCCCCACATACAAATCTCAAACAGAGAGCCATGGGGCCCAATTTGTCTTCCCCCCCCACATCCCCTACCCACCCACCAATCTCAAGCAGAGAGCCATTGGATGCTCGGCATTCACCTTCTCACCAACTGGAGTGCCGCAATCTGACTTCTGTGGGCAAACACAGTGGTAAAGGGGGAGGTGCCAGTAAGGATGGCATGCAGCCCAATAAGTCAATTTAAATGCATGCAAATACATTTAAATGGCTGCTGTAGCCATTTTGGACCCGGTCCCAGTCACAGCTATTTTCAGCCCTTGGGTAAAGGGGAACCCACGCAGAGGCAGATCAGGCTACTCGCCTCAAACCTGACTTTACCAAGTTTTCACGCCCATAAACTGGCGCAACTTGATGGTAAAATTAGGCAAAAGTGTACAAAATTAACATTGATTTTTTTTTAGTGGGATTTTCAGATTTTCATACTCTGAACTAGGCAGAGTGCTCTCGCGGAATTCCCTCTGAAAATCAGGGAGCAGGGTCTATTCCCACTGGAGAAGCCACTGAGTAGGCCACTGCGCATGTCAGTGCTGAGATCAGCGCATGCACAGTGGCCCTGCATTGCCAGTCTCCCAGTCGCTGGCCTTCTGACCTCCCTAATCCCCCAATCACAGGCCTCCCGAACCTCCCTGGGCAAACCACAATGTCTGCACTCACTGGCCAGTTGCAATTTCCCTGATCTTCCACTAGCCAATCTCCCACCCACACTTTCCCACTGCAGCCCTGATCCCTGGAAGCTCCAAACCTGTCCCTCCAGGCACCCACCCCTCATACCCAGATGGCCAGCCTTGATCATCATCCTCCCTCCTTCTTCCTGTGATCCCAAATGCAAAGTGGTAGTGGGTTCCCCCACCCTCACTGATTGCCCCCAATATGCCCTGCTCCACCCCAATAGCTCTGCTCCTTATAGCTGTACCTTATGGGCCTGGCTTCTTGGCACTGCCCGATGCTTAGTGGTGACTGAGAGAAAGTCCTGAAAACCAATTATGCCGTGAAGCTATGGAAGTTTTGAATTGGAGGCAGCCACCCAGTGTTAAATCAGAACAGATTTACACTTTGTTTCTAAAGCACGTTTTTGGAATTCCATATCAGAGTGGGAGTGTTTGAGAAATTGTGCATATACCTTATTAAAGTGACAACAGTTGTTTGATTTGGGACTTTTCAGACTGAAATCTATAAGAGGAGATATTGCCAAGAAGGTAGCTTACTGCTGTACTTTTGATCAAACAGGTTTTTTTGGGAGGTTGTTCTGTAAGACAGTTTTAACTTTAATCTTGTATGCTTAAGTTTAATTTTTAACAAATATTTTATTTTTGTTAACTCTAAAGATGATACTGGAGTTCTAAGCTTTTGGGATCAGTACCTGTTCCTCCCCATTTTCACAATAAAAAAGGTTCACGATCAGCGAAGCAGACTTCATTGTGGGGTTAGGATTAAGGTTAGGGTTGACTTATAGCTAGTTTACTCAATATCTACTCAACACTAGCCCTAATGTACATGATAACTTTAACCATGTCTATAAGGTTAATTAGTGTAGTCATTGACCATGCAGATTAGTTCAGTCTACCAGAAACAAGGCCCTGAGAAACATTGGGCCAAAACTTGCGGAGGTAATGGGAGTCTTGGCCATTGTTCTTTGGGAAGGTCTGCTACATCATGTTCCACTCAGGCACTTCACAGACAAGTGGTGGGCTTTCCCTAAGGATCAAGAACACTGAGGCAGATCTTCCACTCGCCAAGAGGTGCCAGCAAATCAGAGACCAGTGGCTCTATTGAATGTGAGTGCCACTGGGAGGTGGTGGCCACTGCCAGTATGACCCCATTGAAGGCTGAGGATTATTACTGAATTCCAGTTCAAAGGTGAATGATGATGGGGGGATTTGGGGGTAGGGGTAGTGGGAAACTGGTGTATGTACTGTAATTAAATTTCCAGATGGCATTTGATAAGGTGCCCATTCAAAGGTTATTGGGAAAATAAAAGCTCATAGCGTAGGAGGTATCATATTGGCATGAATTGAACGTAAGATCATAAAAAGAATATAAGAACTAAGAGCAGGAGTAGGCCATCTGGCGTCGCAAGCCTGTTCTGCCATTCAATAAGATCATGGCTGATCTTTTTGTGGACTCAGCTCCATTTACCCATCCGGCACCGTAACGCTTAATTCCTTTACTGTTCAAAAATTTATCTATCCTTGCCTTAAAAACATTCAACGAGATAGCTTCAACTGCTTCACTGGGCAGAGAATTCCACAGATTCACAACCTTTTGTGTGAAGAAGTTCCTCTTCAACTCAGTCCTAAATCTGCTTCCTCTTATTTTGAGGCTACAATCCCTAGTTCTAGTTTCATCCACCAATGGAAACAACCTCCCTGCTTCTATCTTATCTTTTCTCTTCATAATCTTATATGTTTCTATAAGTTCCCCCCTCATTCTTCTGAATTCCAATGAGTATAGTCCCAGTCTACTCAATTTTTCCTTATAAGCCAACCCTCTCATGAAGATGAGAAGCATAAGCCAGTTGATAGCTTGAGCCTGCTCTGCCATTCAATTTATTTAGCTTTAAATCACTAACCATATTCCTATACAAAGAGTGACTGGCTAACAGAGAATGGAGAATTGACATTAATGGATTTTTTTGTGGTTGGCAGGATGGGATGAGTGATGTGCCACAGGATAGTGCTAGGGCCTCAACCTTTTACAATTTATATAAATGATTTGGATGAAGAAATTGAGGGTATGATTGCTAAATTTGCTGATGTTGCAAAAGATAGGTGGGAAAGTAAATTGTAAATAGGACATAAGGAGGCTACAAAGAGGCATAGATAGGTTAAATGAGTAGACTAATGTCTGATAAATGGAATATAATGTGGGAAAATGTGGAATTCTCGATTTCGGCAGGAAAAATTAAAGAAGAAACTTATTTTCTGACTGGTAACAAATTGCAGAATTCTGAGTTGCAGAGGAATCTGTGTGTCCAAGTATATGAATCACAAAAGGCTAGTTTCAGCAGCAAGTAATTGGGGGATATAACAGAATGTTATCATTTGAGGGGAATTGATTACAAAAGTGGGAAAAGTGGGAAAAAGTTCAGTTCTACAGATTATTGGTGAGACCACATCTGGAGTTTTATGTACAGTATTGGTCACTTTATTTAAGGAAAAATGTAAATATGTTTGAAGCAGTTCAGAGCAGATTTCCTCAAAAAATGCCAGGAATGGATGGGTTGTCTTATGCAGAAAGGTTGGCAAAGTTAAGTTTGTATCTACCAGAGTTTAGAAGGATAAGAGGTGACTTAATCGAAACTGCTAAGATCCTGAAAGTATTCACCAAATGGATGTTTCCTTTGTCTTAGAATCTAGAACTGTTTAAAAATAAGGGGTCACTCATTTAAGATGGAGATGAAGAGAAATTCTTTCCCTCAGAAGGTTGAGTCTTTGGGACATTTCCTCAAAAGGCGGTGGAAGCAGAATCTTTGAATATTTTTAAGGCAGAGTTAGATAGATTCTTGATCAACAAGGGGTGAAAGGTTATCAGGAGTTGACAGGAATGTGGGTTGAAGTTATAATCAGATCAGCCATGATCCTACTGAATAGCAGAACAGGCTCCTGCTCCTAATTTGTATGTTCATGTGTTCTGAATGACACCGCCCCCACCCAATGCCATAAATAGGCATTGAGTGCCTTTGAAGGAGAGACACCTTCTGTATCTTCCACATACTGTGGATGTACGATTTCCACAAAAAATCCTACATGGGGTTATTCTGAAGAAGAATTATGGTCAATTCAGGACATTACTTTGTTTCTCTCCATGGATACTGCCAGGTCTGCTGAGTATTTCCAGCACTTGCTGTTCATGTATCGGATTTCTACATCTGCAACATTTTGCTTTAATCAAAACAATTGACTCCATGCTTATCATTGGTTCAGTTTCCAACTTTTGTCCAACAGAAAAAGCATTGAGAGTTTGAATTGCGTGTAGCAAATGCCAATAAATCAGTTTTAGAAGTACTAACAGTCCAAAAATTGGCCCATTCTTTGTGCAGTTGCAGTCAAATGTGTTCACCCTTGTATGTCAAATGGTCAATTAAAAGAATTAATAAGAGGTAAGTAGTTTTTCCTGTTTATCGCTAATGTGATTCACTATTCACAATTGAGGTTAATGGTTTAGAAAAATAAATTACTTTGTTGATGTTCTGCTATTACAGTGGGTGCAAGGAATGTGTGGTGAGTAGAGAGCTCCGCCACATTATTCGTTAGTTGTTACAGATTGTCTGGCAGTAACTTGAAGAATATCTATATCGTGGGAGGAATTATGCTTCGAGGCTGTTTTGGTTTGTTTTGGGGATGGAAGCCAGGCCCTGGTTGGAAGACTCTGGGCATGCCTGGGGCTATGGTGAAAATACAGAAATATGACAGGGGAATAGGCCCATGTTCAGTTTCCAGATTCCCTTCATTAGCTGCCTTCAGTGGAGCAATTGAAGGAGTTTATTCAGCAGCCAGAAAACCAAGTTCTAGTTCAGTAACTGGGACAGTGCCCTGACTGCAATGCAAGTTGTGCTTAATGCGAGTAGTAAACCTTTTTGTTAACTATGACCTGAAGAGGAGGCAGATTGGCAGTGCGCCTGTGTGGCGTGTGATGTGGATAGTTTCCCAAATGACCAGGTGTGAAAGGCAGAACACACGATCTGGAGGTGGGGAAGGTGCACGAAAAGTGAACCTATGTGAACAGTTTTTAGTCCAGAGTTGAAAAGATTAAGTGGCTGGCAGTTGAGCAGCCTTTGAGGTAATCTGAATTGGAGCTGTTGAGGAACATCAATGGCTGTAACTTCAAAAGACAGCAGCTGAAATCTCTCATGAGAAGATAGAGTTTTCATTGAATCCCTACAGCGCAGAAGGAAGCCATTTGGCCTATCCAGCCTGCACCAACAACAATCCCATCCAGGCCCTATCCCTGTAACCCCATATATTCACCTTAGTAGTTCCTTGATAGTAAAAGGTAATTTAGCTTGACCAATCAACCTAATCTGCACATCTTTGGACTGTGGGAGCAAATTGGAGGACCCAGAGGAAACCCACGCAGGCATGGGGACAACGTGCAAACTCCACACAGGCAGTGACCCAAGGCTGGAATTTTGAAAACCGTTTGTGACTCACAGTGACTACTGACATCTGGGTGGATTGTTGAGAAATTTTTGGAACCTGTCTTGACTGTATCTGTCATTTAATTATTTGACTACATCTTACCTGTTAATTCATGCTTACCATATGTTAATTCTGCATGTCAGAGTACTGGATAAGTATTTACTCTTTGCTTTGTTGATTCTTGTACATTTCTGCTGTGTTGTAAAATCATGAAGTCTTGTGGCTTTATTCTTTAGGAAGAAACTACAATTTAAAGTCCCATCTACTTTACAGCAAAGCTTACTAGTTCTGAATCGGATCATAGCAATATTAATAAAATAAATGTGAGTAGTGTGTTGAAAACCGTTGTGAGTTACAATTCATAACAAGTTATAGTTTTTAATTAACAGTGTTTATTTGGCATCTAGCATACCATGGTGCCTCGGCATTCTTTCAGATCACAGCAATCACCAGACTGCTTAAACTTAAATAGATATTTTCTCAGTTACTATTCTCAATGACATATAAGAAAAGGTAGATCAGCAAACTACGGAATTTGTTTTTTTTAATGCGATGACTCAGGAAGTTATACACATTGACATAGACAAATTGACAAAGCAGGCAAATACCTAACATTACTAAACCAGGTAATAATGATTGTCAGTGGGAGAACCTGAGGTGATTTCCAGTGGGAATATTTATGTAGGGCAGAATTTTCTCATCCCTCCCACCATGGGAATCATGGTGGGCCAGATAGGAAATTTGGCAGACCATGTAAATGTCCATTGACCTCAGGCAGGAATTTAGGCTCTTGGGGTGCAGGTGGCCTGAAAATCCTGCCCATAGAGTCAGCTTTTGTTTATTAATTTGTTCATCAAAAGAAACGGCCCCTAGCTACAAACCTAGGACTCTACGAGACTTTGCAGAAAGCTATTTAACATTCTCAGGCACTTCCCTGTTGCAAAATTGAATTTGCAGCCTTCAGCACCCTGTGTGATGGTCTATACAGAAATATTTTCATGCTGAACTAACACTGCCACAAAAATAAGGCTAATTGCACAATAATGCAATGAGTTTACATTATTTCATCTGAACATTTATCTTCATTGAGAAACCAAGCAGAGCAACATTAGCAGCTTGGCACACATGGAGAGATGACAATATAATCCATCATTTAAGGTCATAGTCCAGAATAGAATATAATTCTTCAATGTGTACTTTGTATGGTTAAAATAGAGCTTTAAGACTTAAGTTTGCCAACAGACCACCATGAAGATGTTTATACCAGACATACAGAGCGGGAGGACCAGTACATAGTGCGAGCTTACATCATGATAAACACAGTCTCAAGAGGGAATTTGTAGGTACCAGAGAATTAATCATTTAAGAAGTGTTGTGTATTCTGATGCTTTCTAAGCTCAACTTGAATCAATGCTGCTGACATTGGACACACCTTATATTTCTCCATCACATTTTAGCGACTTTTTTGAAGCACATGACTTGTGTTGGAGAACATGCTTAAAATCAGCAAGTTGTGTGTGTCACGTACATTGCAGAGACAGTCTGTCCATGCATTCCTCTTTGTCTTTTGTTCCATTGTTGTTGTCCTGATGGTACAATTGCAGGAAGACTTCTTTCCTCCTGTTTTCAAATCCTCTTGCAATAAAAGCCAACATAACATTCACTTTCCTAACTGCTTGTTGCATCTGCCTGTTAGCTGTAGTTGACTTGTGAACAAGGACACTCAGGGGGCTCTTATTGGAGTTGTCAGTTGGTCAGAAAAGTGGCAAATTGAATTTAATGACAAGAAATGTGAGAAAATGTACTTGGGAAGGATGAGTAAGGCAATGGAAATCACAACAAATTCTGCCACAGCAGTTGGTTAAAGTTGAATTCAGTTAAAAAAAAATCTGAAATTAAGAATCTACTAATGACCATCAAACCATTATTGAGTGTCGGAAAAATCCATCTGGTTCACTAAGGATTTTAAGAAAGGAAATCTGCCATCCTTACCTGTCTGGCCTACATGTGATGCCCACACTACAGTAATGTGGTTGACTCTCAATCGCTCTCTGAAATGGCCTCTCAAGCCACACACTTCAAGGGCAACCAGGGAAGGGCAATGAATGTTGGCCAGCCAGTTATGCCCATGTGCTATGAATGAATAAAAAAAATAAAAAACCAAGATTCTATAAATCAATAGTGAATGGTTCTGGTTACACATTACAAGAATGATGTGATTACAGTGTGGGTACTGAAGTAACTTACAAGGTGTCACCAGTATTGGAGAATTTAGCTTTGATGAAAGATTGGATAGACTGACATTGTTTTGCTTGGAACACAGGAGGCTGAGTGGCAGTATAAATTGAGGTGAATAAAATCATGAGAGGCTTAGGTGAATCTACATCTTCGGCAGAGAAGTCAACACGCAGGGGGCATGGGTTTAAGGCCCTTAGTAGAAGCATTAGAAGGAAGTGAATGAGAAATGTTTTCATCCAGAATGTGATGGAGATCTGGAAGTCAGCGTCAAAAAGGGTGAAACATAGAAACGTAGAAACTAGAAGCAGGGATTTGACCATATAACCTGCTCTGCCATTCATTATAATCATGGCTGACCATCAAATTCAATCCTGATCCCCCTTTCTCTCCATATCCCTTGATTCCCTTTAGCCTCAAGAGCTATTTCTAGTTTCTTCTTGAGATCACACAACGGGTGCTAGAGGCTAACCTTTTTAATCACATTTAAAAACTATTGGAATGTGAACTTGAATTGCCATAACCTTCAAGTACCAGATACTAGGAACTGAGAAGTGGGATTAGATAATCCTTTCTTAACAGGTGCAGACACAATGGGTCAAATTGTCTCCTTCTGCCCTTTTCATTTCTATGATTCTATGCAATATTTGTCATTAGGCATTCTGTTGATTTTCTTGATGTTTATATTGAACTTTCCTCTCAACACTCTACCTGGGCAACGGCAAATGGCTCTCTCCTGTTATCAGAAATTCCTACGTCTTGAGCAACATGCAAGTTATTTTCAAGACACACCAAAGCAAGTATTCAGCAACTTTAATTCCATTTATTCATCAATGTAATTGTTAGCAGAATGAAAAATTTGGTTTATAAATGTGCAAGACAACACAGATGTTAAGCGGTTACTGAGAATTTTATTTTGTGTAAGGCCTTGTGTGAGTAATTGCACTTGGCACATACAACCTCGGAATCCCTACAATGCAGAATGAGGCCATTTGGCCAATGAATCTGCACCGACTCTCTGAAAGAATATCCCACCCAGGCTCTCCTCTCCACCTTATCCCCATAACTTGCACATTTACCATTGCTAATCCATCTCACCTACACAGCTTTGGACACTAAGAGGCAATTTAGTACAGCCAATCCACCAAACGTGCACTTTCTTTGGATTGTGGAAGGAAGCTGGCGCACCCAGGGGAAATCCACACAGACACAGGGGGAGAATATGCAAATTTCACAGGCAGTCACCCAAGGCCGGAATTAAACCCCAGTTCCTGTTGCTGTGAGGTAGCAGTGTTAACCACTGTACCATCATGCCACCAACACATATTGGGAAATCGGAGGTTTGTACATTTCTGATCTATACTCAGCAATTGCAAGGTCCCACTGCTGGCAAAGGGCTTGATTCAGATCTACATTAAGAGTCAAGGGCATAATGCACAACAAGCACTTATTCAACTATCTTCCAAACTTTCACCACCTTTTCCGGCAACATGGGGCCGAAGTTAAAAGGACATTTGGTACAGACATGCCTGCAAAATAAACAACAAATGACATTTATCAGTAGCTTTTATATTTTAAATCTAAGAAGCTGTGAGATGGATTATCCTAGTGGGTGGTCAGGCAGATTTCCCTTTGCAATTCTTGCATTCAGAGCATAGGCCAGCTCTAAAATTCCAAAATAAAAACAGAACATGCTGGATAAGCTCAGCCAGTCTGGCATCACTTTTGGCGAGAGAAACAGAGTTAACAATCGGAATTCTTCATCCCACCCGCCACGGGAATTGTAGCGAGTCGGGGGCGGGGCAGACCATGTAAAGTTCCAATGACCTCAGGTGGGATTCTCTGGTTCTGAGGCGAACATGGCCAGAGAATCGAGCCCAATGTTTCAAGTCCATGTGACCCTTGTTCAGAACTGTTTCCATTCCAGATTCCAAGCATCCGCAGCATTTTGCTTTTCTCTAAAAATTTGAACCCAGATGAGGCATGCTGCCTACTTGTTATGCATTCATCTACACCCATGGTGCACTTGTCTCATATTTGTTACACTTTAAAACACTGAGTGCAAAAACATCTGAAATAAATAAATCAGAGCAAAGGAAAAGTGCCTCCATAACAAGTCAAAGGGTAGATTGGAAGCAATTACTTCTCTATGGCATGAGTATTCAGACAAATATGTTCGAGAATAAATTAAGATGAACAAACCTGATTTCTTATATCCTTTTCCAAATAAAGTATCTTGTATTTGTTCTGCCTAAATCCATCAAAAGAACTGAGATAAAGCACAGCTTTAAGAGGCTGCCCAGTGAAATGAATGACAAGCGATTGTGATAAATTCCAAGAAGTTTAAACCTCACATCATGACAAATAAGTTCATTAAATCTATCAGCATACCAGGTAAAATGCACTGCAAAATCTAATAGATCACTGGGATGTGAGTGCCACTGGCAAGGCCAACATTTATCATCCATCCCTAAGTGCCTTTGGGAAGGTAATGATATGCTGCCTTTTTGAATCCCTGCAGTTCATTATGTTATGGATTTTGGGGTGTGGCCCTAAAAAGGAATGGGTCAGGTGTCACATGTGTGGGGTGATGTGCTCAGGAACCGTCCTGAGAGGCAGTTGTCGTTTGGAGTAAGTAAGACAATGATAAAAATCTGGATTCCTTGCCCCTGCCTGTCGAGTGAGTTTGTAAAGATATTCCTCATTACTAGTAAGCAATCTCACAATATCAGGTTAAAATCCGACAGGTTTATTTGGTAGCAAATGACACTAGCTTTCAGGGCTTTGTCCCTTCGTCAGATGAGTAGAGAGTTCTGATCACAAACAAATCTTATAGAGTACAAAAGCTGGCCTTTAATGTTGCAGTTGTATAGAACATTGGTTAAATCTCATTTGGAATACTGCGTCCAGTTCTGGTCGCCTTACTACTGGAAGGATGTGGAGACTCTGGAGAGAGTGCAGAAGAGGTTTACCAGGATGCTGCCTGGTATGGAAGGTCTGAGTTATGAGGAGAGATTAGGCAAATTGGGGCTATTTTCCTTAGAAAGATGTAGGCTTAGAGGACATCTAATAGAGGTGTACAAGATTATGAGGGGTATAGATAGAGTAAACAGGGTTAAGCTTTTTCCTACGATGGACTCAACTAGCACAGGCTTAGGGTGAGGGGGGTAAGGTATAATTTGGATATTAGAGGGAGTTTTTTCACACAGAGGGTGGTGGGGGTATGGAACGCGCTGCCAGGTAAAGTTATGGAGGCAGGCACTCTGGAGTTATTTAAGAGATACTTAGATGGACACATGAACAGAATGGGAATAGAGGGATATAGAAAACTGATTTAAAATAGGCATCATGAGCCATGGGAGTTCCCTAGGAAGTGTGTAAATTGTTGATGATATTGATGTATTTGTTTTATTCTACAGGTACTTTGGTCCACCTTGTTGTCTAAGAAGGGGCATACACGTGATAGGTTGTGAGACGGCTGCTCTTGGATATTTTTTGAGAGTATCCTAGTGCTCCACGTCATTAGCGTACGCTTGACCTGGACCATTTGATGGGCAACACAACAGCTCAGTGACTATCGCTGTGCTGTGCAGATACATGGATTTGGGCCTGTGTCTGTGGGAGTTTGCGCTTTCTCCCCGTGCTTGCGTGGGTTTTCTCTGGGTGCTCCAGTTTCCTCTCACATCCCAAAGATGTGCTCTTAGGCTGATTGTCAGAACAAATTCTCTCTGAATTGTCTCAAATTTGGTTTCAATGCATAGATCTATAAACATATTCAGGGATCATGGGTAGAAGTGGGAACATCGAGGTGGCAGCGCAGGCTCGTTGGGCCAAAGGATCTGTTTCCCGTCTGTTTTGTTCTTTGTTCTTTGTACTAAAGAATTTAACACACTTGGTGTGGGTGCAGTGCTGTTAGAGAAGGCATACCAAGTTTTGACCCAATGATGACAGGGTGACCCAGAGAAGAACTGGTGTTGTTAAAAATATCAAAGTAAACACAATCTTGTCAACAGAAAACCACTGATTGCCTTCTACTTCCTCCCATTTGATGCTCCCTGTCTTCCTCACACACATGCATACACATAGATACACGCACACACAGGTATATACACACGTGTACAGACACACACACACACGCACACACACACGCACGCACACAGACTAATACAGATACACGCACACACAGGCATATGCACAAGCACGTACAGACATATACATACACACACACACATACACACACACACACACACACACACAGATACATGCACATACGGACAAATGCACAGACATACACAGGTACATGCACACACGTGCAGGCATACATGCACAGACACAAATTTGCACAGACACAGAGATACATGCACACACAGACACATGACCATAGCTCTGCAGACATATACAGGCACATGCACACACATGTATAACATACACACGAACAGACACACACACACACATACACACACACACACACACACACACACACTCGAAGATCCGGGTGCCATGTTAAAAGGGTACACAGACCATCACGTCCAGCCTTGGTGCAGCCTGAATTACCAGCATCCAATACCAGTCAAATTGTGAGTGGATTCCAAAAAGGTGAAAGCAGCATCTCCTCACCTCAGTCAAGCTTGCCAGATGCACATCACTGATGTTCAGTGGTGAAAGTGAACCTTCAAATCTTATAGTGGCGAGGAAGTTAATTTGGCGGGTGGGCTTGATTCCAACAAGGTGTTCTTTTAATAAGAATGGATGACATGCTGATGCAAGCTAAAGAGCTTCCTGATATAGTTCAGCAGGAAGCTCGACCTGCCTTTAAATTCTAAAGAATGTAATTCCTATCATTCCGGAAACTGCTTTCTTAGCCTCAAGCCAGATTTGTGTTCCCTTGCCTGTTAATCTTCCCACAGCTGGCGGGACTGGAAGATTCAGTCCATCGACTCCGTTTTTCCCTCCACAGTTGTTGCCTGACCTGCTGGGTTTTCCAGCATTTTCTGTTTTTTATGCAGTTTTCCGGAGACAGTCTCCAGACAATATTGCCTTTGAAACAGATTTCAGCCCCTCCACCTTTAAACTGAATGGCACAGGGATCTTAGCAAATCCTCTGGCTCCAGGTTCTAATCACTAGTTGGCTGGCACTTAAGCTCCTTATAGCTGAGTCCGAGATTGCATCTGAAATACTACCCAACTGCTTTCCAAAGTTGCCACTGATGCACTTTTTAACCTCATTCCACTGAATAATACCTTTCAAGATTTGCCCCTAAGGTACAAGGAGCAGGCACCATGTTATGATCTATGTGTAAAGATAATTCTAAATTTTTCTCACTGCTGTACATTTTCCTTATTACGGAAGTCGTTACGAGAAAGGTGAATTGTGTAAATCAGTGAGGAATCATAGGCTGAGAATTCCTGTGCACTGATGCCAGGAGTAGAGGTTTTCTGTCATTGTACTTCCAATGATATGGGAGTAAATGGGGAACAAATTCAAGGAAATTCCCAGCATGATATTGTTCCCAAATTCAATGTAAAATTCTTTGATTCCTGCCTATATTTGATTTCCCTCTGCTCAGAATGAAAATGGCCAGAGCTGTGAGAACGATAAATCCTGTTAAGGATTTATTAACTGCTTGTTAGTATCTGGAATGTGCTTGTCAAAATTGTTTTGTGCGGAAACAGTCGGGGGCCAGAAATTTGCACGGCCTTTCCAAATCAGTCCTGCCACATTCTCTGGCAGCAAATTGGCTGCAAAACAAACCAGAACCAACACCACTGGACTCCAGCCGACACTGCCCGTATCTGTGGGATCTTAAAGGAAGGAATCTGTGCGCTCAGTGTGTCGAAATTAAGTGTCAAACATCTGTAGGAAATACAAGCACTGTAAATCACCTCCTGATTGAATAAATTGTTAATGGACAACTCAACAACATGTATACACAGGGAGCACCTGGTACAAAGAGTGCCCTTCACTGAATAATGTTATTTAATACACTGACTGATCCTGTTTTAGCTGTCTGCTCACTCACTGTTCATTCAATCATTTTGGGCAAACCTTCAACTTTACTACAATCAAAAGGCATACATCTAATCTTCCTCTGTGCTAAATGAAGATGAATTGTGCTCATAAAATCCATTGCTGCAAATCAAGTACTCAAATCTCCTTCAGAAGCACCTTCCAAACCCGTGACCTCTATCACACAAGAGCAGCAAACACAAGGCAACACCACCAAAGTTCCCCTCCAAACTGCACATATCCTGGCTTCAAACTATATCAACTCTCCTTCACTGTCACTGTGTCAAAATCCTGGGACATCCTCCCTAACAGCACTGTGAGTGTACCTACACCACATGGATTCCAGTTGTTCAAGAGGCAACTCACAACATCTTCTCAAGGGCAATTAGAGATGGGCAATGAATGCTGTCCTAACCAGCGAAGCCCATGAACAATTATATATAAATAAATAAACAACGTTCCAGTGTTTGAGAATTTGATTCCAATAATAACTACGTAAGCGTTATCATTCTTCATTCACCTAAGTAGTATAACCATTATTTCAAATAACAGCATTATTTTATAGTCTAGCTAAGGTTTTTGCAAATTGGCATTTGCCATGTGTTCTTGCTGGCAGCTGTTTGGTTACTATAGCAGTTGCCAACTATGATGTTATTGATACCCAAATGAAGCTATTAGGTAGACAACTTTGGCAACAGATGGCAGCAACTTTCAGGATAGAAGAGAACTACCACATTTGTATTATCAACTCACACTAGGAATGAGGACTTAGGAAAAACTGACGATCAATGTCCTTTGAGTCTCAGGCTCTTAGATCCCCACAGCTGACTTGCCAATAATGTGCAACCTTGAGTAGTAAATTAATAGAAAAGCTCACAACACCATCTCAAAACCTGGTAGAAGTCAGAAAACTCAGAATTATGGAGATTCATTCATATTTATTTTGTATACTGAAACTGAGTAGACACAAAGAGGGCTGGACCAGAACCAATGTGTTCCTCAAACTAACATTTGATGCGCTTGGGCAATGTTTCTGCGTTACACATGAGGAGCTTTGTCAGATCTCTAAAAGTTTTGAATATTGTTTTAAAGTGTGATACATTGCAATCAACGATAAATCTTTGCCAGTCCAGAAATATGAAGAGAGAGCATATATTATGTCTAAGAGGCTCTCTGATAAGATTAAAGTTTATTTATTAGTGTCATAAGTAAGCTTACATTAACAATGAAGTGAAGTTACTGTGAAAACCTCCTAGTTGTCACACTCCAGAGTCTGTTTGGGCACACTGAGGGAGAATTTAACATGGTCAATCCACTTAACCAGCACATCTTTCAGACTGTGGGAGGTACTGGTTGGACATGTCTGGGCAGTTTTCTATGTTGTTTGGTACATGCCAATGCTGTAGCTGTACTGGAACAGTACTATTGATGGAATGGATTAACTTTGAATATTTTAAGCACAGGTACTGTAATATTGAAATAATATCAATGTTGCTTTAACTAAGATATGTAAATAGTAGAATTGATTTGCTATAATTTTACAATGCAAAAAAGAACACCGAATTACAATTTTACTAAAAATAAAATCTAAGTATTTAGCATTGCTCACTGAATTCAACCTAATCGAATATCTTGACACTGTACCAATGGTTTCACAGTGATTAGTGTTTCAGTAGGAGGAAGTAGTTTAAAATAGAACAAAAGCAGAATCCTCCAGATGCTGGAAATTCAGAATAGAAACAAAGAATCTTGGAAAAACGCAGCAAACCTGTGGAAGGAGGAAGAGTAAACTTTTTCAGTTTACCTTTCATTTCAGTTTGGAAAACCTGGCAATGTAATAATTTTTAATCAAGTGAGAGGTGGGAAAGAAAATTCAAGAGAAGATCTCTAATCATGTGGATAACAGGAGATATTTAATGACAAAAGGGTTTTATGCTACAAGACCAAAGGGAGTGATCGTGGAATGAGTATCAGAATCCCCCAGTAGCAAGTAGCCCATTCCCATTTCTTTCCTAAAATTCATTAACCGAACTAACTGCTAGATTCTTTATTTCAAATTGAACTAATTGGTGTAAATTGTGATTAATATATTGGTAAGTGCATGACAGGACTTAGGTTCATTTAGCAGTGTCTGAGGCCAGTGAAGCAGCTGGTAAGATGTGGCATTTGAAGATACATTTATTGACTTTGTCTTAGTGTGAGGTGAATGAATGTTTTGCAAAAGTCCGTCAACTGCATTGACTGCCTGTAAGGCTATTTGGTTCCAATATCTTCACAATGTTTGTCTCTCCCGGCTTGATGATGGTCTCATGTGCAGCATTGGAACAAATTGGGGCCTGTCCTCTGCCATTCTTCTGTCTTTCTAATGTAAGAATCAATTGTAGAATTACTTCCATCCCCTGATCTAGTCAGAATACACATCCCTTCTAAGAAATCTAAGCTGGTTTTGGGAAATGTAAGCTTTTTCCTAGGATGGACTCGAATAGCACGAGGGGTCAGGGGCTTAGGGTGAGGGGCGTAAGGTATAATTTGGATGCTAGAGAGAGTTTTTTCACACAGAGGGTGGTGGAGGTATGAAATGCGCTGCCAAGTAAAGCGGTGGAGGCAGGCACTCTGGAGTTATTTAAGAAATACTTAGATGGGCACATGAGCAGAATGGGAATGGAGGGGTATAGAAAACTGATTTAAAATAGGGATCATGAGCCTGGGGAGTCCCTGGGAAGTGTGTAAATAGATGATGATATTGATGTACTTGTTTTTATCCTACAGGTGCTTTGGTCCACCTTGTTGTCTAACGAGGGGTATACACACGATGGGTCGTGAGAGGGCTGCTCTTGGATTTTTTTCAAGAGTATCCTAGTGCTTCACGTCATTAGTGTACGCTTGACCTGGACCATTTAATGGGCAACACGACAGCTCAGTGACTATCGCTGTGCTGTGCAGATACATGGATTCGGGCCTGTGTCTGTGGGAGTTTGCGAATTCTCCCCATGCTAGCGTGGGTTTTCTCCGGGTGCTCCGGTTTCCTCCCACATCCCAAAGATCTGCTCTTAGGCTGATTGGCAGAACAAATTCCCTCTAAATTGTCTCAAATTTGATTTTTAATCCATAGATCTATAAACACAGACAGGGATCACGGGTAGAGGTGGGAACATCGGGGTGGCGGCGCGGGCTCGTTGGGCCGAAGGGCCTGTTTCCTGTGCTGTTTTGTTCTTTGTTCTTTGTTCTTTGAAACCTGAGCACCCAGGGGAAACTCACATAGATACAGGAAGAACATGCAGACTCTGCATAGTGAGTGACCCAAGCTGGGAATCGAGCCTGGGTTCCTAGTGCTGTGAGGCCACTGTACTAACCACTGTGCCACACTCATTAATTTGCTCTGGCTCTTTTTGTCCCATGAAATGTGCGATCACATCAATCACTGGGATAATTTCAGATTTAAAAAAACAAATACATGCGGTAATAGGATAGAAAAAATGTTAGCTAGGGTTCTGATGCAATTCAAACAACATGCTCCTAATAGATATCACATATTATCACAGATTGTAATTTCCTGAACAGTATTCACTTCTTGGATATATTACACGTATTTCTGGGAACATTTAATTAATAACAAGGATAAGCATATTGTTCTACTAAACTGCTCAACTTGTAGAAGTGTGGCATCTGCTGGTTTAGCTTGCATTTGCAGTCTTTGATTCCCAGCTGAAATCATTTTCTTTTCCAAGAATGAATGCTCTGCCATTATTTTTATGTCATCGCAGAACAATTGCAGCTTTGGGGAACTGCAAAGTCAGCAATGAAACCTGGAGTGAGATTGTCAAGCCAACCTCCTGGCATATTATAGACCAAGAAGTGAAACAATTGATGAAACTTCGTACAGGTGTCCATTAACTTAGTTCAATATCAACAACTTTTAGCAAGCGTCCAAGTAATCCATTGGAGTTACAGCAAAAATAGCCTTTTTTTGTTTGTGGGATGTGAGCATCACTGGCAAGATCAGAATTTGTTGCCACCCTTAATGCCCTCAAGAGATGATGCTGAGCTCCTGGGGGCCTTTCTTGAACCACTGCAGTCCATGTGATGTACAGTGATGTGAGGAAAGGAGTTTCAGGACTTTCATTCGCCCCCAGTGAAGGAACGGTATTATACTCCAAAATCAAGTTGGTGTGCGGCCAAGAAGATTAGGATTTTATACCTGAAAAGAAATGAAATACCCAAATTATTTATGCTAACCTTTTGCACAAAAATTATATACTTTGATGTTTTCCTTTAAAGATCAATCCTTTCTGTAAAACTCTTGGGCTTGTGGGTTAATTTTTGAAACAACCTTATTTGTGGAACTGATATACATTCTCCTGGGTCTGCCTGAGTTTCCTCCGAGTGCTTCAGTTCCCTCCCACAGTCCAAAGATGTGTAGGCTAGGTGGATTGGTAAATGTGTGACATTACAGGGATAATGGGATAGGGGGGCTAGGCAAAATGCTCTTTGGGGTCAATAGTTTTTTGTCTAAAGTAGACAAAAATTAAGATTCAAGTTAATAATCAGTGAATAAAACCATAGGATTCCCCAGATTTTGAACAAACAAAAATAAAATATAACATCAGAAAGTTGGAACAACGTACGTTATACTCTACATTCAGGGGAAGTATGAAATACATGTGAATTAACATGACAACTGTGGTCGAACATACCACGTTACACAATACATGGCATGTGTTACCAAGAGAATGACCATGGATTCAGGTAGGTCGGGAGCGGGGTAGTTCAGGGCTAGCCCAAGAATCGTCAGGTGGCCAGTGATCAGGCCATGGGGGGCAGAGGGCCAGTAATGCAGGGGTTGTGGGGCTGGCCAGTGATTGAGCTGACCAGCAATCAGGAAAAGAGCAGTGCAGGGCTGCTGAACATGTGCTAATCTCAGTGCTGACAGAGTAACTAGCTCAACACTGTGCTGCTGGCCTTCCAGGTAGAAATAGACCCTAGCCCCGATTTCTAATAATATTTATGCTAGTGACCTCTGCAGTGCGTAGAGTGTGGGAGATTCTTCTCTGAACTCCCATGGCAAAAAAGAGTGTGAATTACTCCAGTTTTCATGCAAATTTGACACTTAGAGTTTTTGGGGGAAAATTCCGGCCAACATGTGAAGCCCAATTTCAGTCTATGCATGTACAAAAGCTCCAATGCCCATTAGCAGATGAGTTCCCAACTTCAGCTCTCAACATTAAGATAAGCTTGAATTTCATAACAACATTCATTCAGCAAAGTGCACTCTTTTTTATCTACCTAAAAACTCTCTTAAAGAAACAGTCAGAGCTTTAAAGGAAGTACTTTTTTTCTTCAACAGATAACAAGTCTCAGTGGAAAAATTAACAGATATCCTGTGTAAATGTTGTTGTAATCTGGAGATTAACTTGTGTGTAAATTCCTTTTTATATGTTCCAGGGCATGTTTTGTAAATTAAGTCTGAAATAAATTTGAAATTTGGGTTAGTGCAGAGAGATGTGAGATTGGGAGTTGAAGGCAAAATATTTCATATGCATCACATTCAAAAACCAGCATAAATGCAAAAACAGAAATGCAAGATAAATCAATGTAACAAATTTCAAATGTCATTGATGACAGTGCCAGAGATCCCCAGGGGACAAGAGTGTAAAAATGTTGTTAGGGTACTGATCAGTAGGATTGCTTTGGCATATGTATACCTTATGGCTATGTTATTAATCCTACAAATCAAGCACGAAATGCAAATGCATAACACTGTGGGATAATAAACCATAGAATTTGTTAAACCACCTTAATTTAGAAGAACTATAATGGTATAAATTTAAAAATTCAGTCGCAAACTACAGGTATCTGAAGTTACATACTGGCAAGTGATGCACACGTGTGTGTGTGTGTGTGTGTGTGGGCGTGTATATGCGTGTGGGCGTGTATGTGCATGTGTGTATGCATGTGTGCATGTGTATTTATGGGTGTGTGTTGGTATGTTCATATGTGTGTGCGTTTGTGTGTGTGTGTGAGCACATGCATGTGTGTGTGTGCATGTATGTTTGTGTGTGGGTGCGTGCTTGTGCATGGGCATTTGTGTGTGTGTGCATGTGTATATGTGTGCGTGTGTATGCTTGTGCATGGGCATTTGTGTGTGTGTGCTTGTTTGTGTGTGTGTGTATGCGCACATGTGTGTATGTGAATTCATTCTGCTCTGAAAGTGCATACTGGATTTCATTCTTCCATAAGCTAACAGAGAGACACACAAACAAAGGTTATTAAAATATTTAAATAATTGTCCAACATTGGTTGCAAGACATGTTCATGCGATTTGGCTACCGCAGTTTGACATGTAAGAAACATGTCTAGCAACTCATGATGCAAAAAGTGAAAGGACCTTTCGTCAATACTATTTAAAGACCTCATTCGTTTCAGACAAGCTTGATGCTGATTTGTTCTTTTAAGCTGCTGGATGACATCTGGATATTTTCTTGCCTATCTTCTCCTTCTGTAACTGATTGCAGATTTCCCCTGACAACATGTTGCCTGTACTGTGTTGGTTTGTATGTGAGACTGTTTCCCTGCTGTAATGGGTGGTCTGCTAGATCTGCCTTTGGGACTGAGGAAGGTGGGAAAGCAGCCAAGAAAACAAGAGAAAGCAGGAGCAGCTGCATTGTCAATCCAGGATTGTAATTGGAATGCCCGGATTTTGTCCTTCCGGCCTTCCCAAGGATCAGTCTTAGCTCCTAAATATTTCTCAGAATTACTTGATTCAATGCAATTAGCATTGTCATTGTTGATCTTCCATGCCTCCATATTATTATATTAAAATGCTTAATTTTTGGCTATCATGTAAAATCTGGCAGTCTTCCTGGTAATTTATTTCCAGATCAATACATTGACAAAATGTCTTTAAGATGTTTTTATGTTTACCAGAAAATTTGATTTGATTTATTATTGTCATATGTATGAGCATACAGTGAAAAGTATTGTTTCTTGCACACAATACAGAGCACACCATTCATAGAGAAGGACGAGAGAGTGCAGAATGTAGTGTTACAATCATAGCTAGGATATAGAGAAAGATCAACTTCATTCATGGTAAGTCCATTCAAAACTCTGACAGCAGCAGGGAAGAAGCTGTACTTGAGTTGATTGGTAGGTGACCTCAAACTTTTGCATCTTTTTCCCCATAGAAGAAGCTGGAAGAGAGAATGTCCGGGGTGCGAGGGGTCCTTAGTTATGCTGGTTGCTTTGTCAAGACAGCAGAAAGTATAGACAGAGTCAATGGATGGGAGGATGGTTTGTGCCATGGATTTACGGGTTGTGAAATAAGTCTATGGACACAGAAGTCCCTTCACCAAAATCCCTTCATTTCTAACTCTAACAGCAGTGCACAGAGTGTTATCAGTAAGCAGCCTACCTCCGGGGGTGCCAGAGGAACTGACACCCCTAGTTAAGTACAAGGCGAAGATTCCCTGATTGGCCCATCAATTGGATCCTTAATCAGGAACTTCATACTCCAATAGGCCAATCTCTGTGGCCTGATTGAAGTCATTACAGGTAGCACGTGATATAATAATTAGCACTACTGCCTCACAGCACCAGGGACCCAGATTCACTTCCAACTTCAGATGACTGTGTGGAGTTAGGATGTTCACTTTATATCTGCGTGGGGTTTCCTCCTGGGGCTCTTGTTTCCTCCCATAATCCAAAGCTGGAGACTAGAAACAGGAGCAGGCCATTCATTTTGATCATGGCTGATCATCGAATTCAATATCCCGATCCCGCTGTCCTCCCATATTCCTTTAGCCCCAAGGGCTATATTTAATTTCTTCTTGAAATCAGACATTTTGGCTTCAATTATATTCTGTGGTAGTGAATTCCACACATTCACCACCTTCTGGATGAAGAAATTTCTCATCAAAGATGTGCAGCCCCATATTGTCAGTGGGACTAGCAGGATAAATGCAGGGATAGGGCCTAGGTGGATTATTGTCGGTGCAGGCTCGATGGGATGTATCACCTGCCTCTGCACTTTGGGATTCTATGGCATGTCATTAAAGAGCAATTTTCCAACATAATTGGAGCAATGCATCCCTGGCTATGTTTCACTGAGGAGGCTGGCAGTCGAACCAAGTCACTGAAATCTAAACTTCAACCTCAAACCAGGGTAGCGGCTGAGCTGCACGGGACTCTCAAGGCAAGTGATACCCTTCATTTTGCTAACACAGAATCGCGTGTTCTGCAATTGGTGACATCAGAGACATCTCTCAGTTTGAGTTTCATTATTGTCAGCAGAATTGTGATCAAAACTTTCTAGGCCAGGAACAACAGTTACATTACTTTTGCAATAGACAAAGCAAACTAGGATGATAGTGCTTTAGCTTTCTCCCACACTGAGGTTTCCTCAGTGTGACTACAGTACATCTAAGTTTTTATTTTTTTATCTAAGGTTTATTTATTTTTCATCACAAGTAGGCTTATGTTAACACTACAGTGAAGTTAGTGTGAAAATCCAGCACTTGTTTGGGTCAATGTACTTAACCAGCATGTCTTTCAAATTGGAGGAAACCAGAGCACCCGGAGGAAACTCATGCATTGACGGGGGAATGCTTAGACTCTGCACAGACAATGACCCAAGCCGGACATTGAACCAGGATCCCTGGCACTGTGAGGCAGCAGTGCTAACCATTGCGCCACCACCATCTAAAATGCTTTGCTCACTCCCCATCACTCAGATTCTCCCACAACATCCAACTTGTTTGCAGTTGCATGTAAGTCTGCGCCCAATTTCCTGGCACAGTCACGATTCATTCATCCTACCCCCGTTTACAATATAGCCTTTCAGACTGTCAGCTCGCTGGCTGATTATTGGGTGACAAGAGTTACCCCTTCACAGCTGGCTGCTGTCAGGAAGCTGGTCATTGCTGCAGGGATGACCTACAACGAGAGCCATGCCACCAATCAGCATGCTGACACAACGCTTCCGCTGTCCAGCCCATTCAGGAGCAGTTCTGGTACGACATCAATAGTAACCAAAGATTTGAGGTAATTCCTGCTCCCGCTCTTCCCACAAAAATATTCTGTTTGCTTCTCATCTATGCATAGCCAGTACAGGCCTGGGCAATCCACTGTCTCTACATAGATGTGTACTGTAATCAAAACATTTGTATACATGTACAACAAGTAATTTAGAAGACAAATGAACTGTTGGCCTTTATTTCAAGGGGTTCAATGCATAAAGGTAGAGAAGTCTTGTTTAGGATATTGGTGAGATTTCACTTAGAGTGCTTTATAATACTGGTTTCCTTAGGAAGGATATACCTGCCTTGGAGGTAGTTCAGAAAAGGCTGACTCCTAGGATGAAGGGTCAACTTATGAGGAAACATTGAGAAGGTTAGGCCTGTGCTCATTGGAGTTTAACAGAATGAGAGATGATCTTACTGAAACAAGTAGAGGGGGATTTTCCCATTCCGGCCTTCAGGGAAATCACAGCAGGCACTTGGCGGGTCATGCAAAAGTCCTCGGGCAGGATTTTCCAATTTTAGGCTGAGTGCAGGCAGAAAGTCCCCAAGATCTGATGGGATATGACAGGGTAGGTGCTAAAAGGATGTTTTCCTCATGAGGGAATCCAGAATTATGGGGGCATGCTTTCAGAATAGGGGGCATCTCAAACAGAGCTGATGGATTTTTTTTCTTAGAAGGTTGCTAGTGTTGGGGATTATCTTCAGTACATGGGGCAAGATCATTGAATATATTCAGGGCTGAATTAAAGAGATTTTGATCTGCATAGGAATCACACGTCATGGGAAGCAGGAAGGAGGGACAATGTGGCTGCTCCCATTTCTTACGTTCTTTAGTGGACACTTCAGGGTTTTTAGGTATGACCTGGGAACTGTGCTTGGTTTAATGATGGCAGCAGGGATTGCACTGCAAGGCCTGTGTGTGTGTGTGTGTGTGGGGGTGGGGGGGGGGGGGTGGTTGCGGTGGTGGTGAGCCCCCTTCAGTAGGCACGGGGAGCCAGCTATCCCTACTGAGGATGGTTGCCCCCTTGCAGGAGACCAGAGGGCCATAAACGCAGCAGACTCAACAGTGTCCCTGGGATCAGAGGCTGCGATTATGCTAGGAGTATAGTTCTGTTCTCTGACCATCGAAAAGATATGGGTGCCTTAGAAAAAAAGGGGAAAGAGTCAGTGTTGTGATTCTGGACTTTGCAGATTTGTGAGGAGTGAGAAATGTCGATTTGTTTTGACTGGAAAAATGAAGAATGAGAGATAGCATAACTTTGGTTGTGATTGCAAAGCAGAAGGACACAGGCACCCCAAGGTAATCAGATGAAATTAAAGATTTGTAAAAATTTGTTTGTTCATAGTGTGGCATGTAGAATGGATTTTCCTTTAGTGTTATTTAGTGCTAATTCAATGAGCTTCTCGAAGAAGAGGAAACTGGATGACCAGCTTGGTGGCAAGGTTTGGAGAGGGATTGGTAAGTGCAGGGAACTGAAAGATTATGGGCGTAGGTTTAAGAAGAGGTCTGGAAGACTATGAGAAATTATTCACTATGTGAAGGAAGCTCGCTGTTCAACCTTTCAACAGGTTTTACCGAGGCAGGGGTGGCGGGGAGGAAGAATCGAGAGTGCTCCAGAACTGCTTTTACACCAGTGGGATTTCTCCTGTCAATTGTCCCCCCACCCCCATCCCCAACACACACCCCTCCCTCCATGAAACAAGGGGAGCCCATTTGAATAAAATTAGTAGGCCTCGCTGCTATAACATCTCCCACATAGAAAAGCTGCCACGCATCCCTCCCCAGCCCCAACCCGTCCCTGTATGAGGTACACATCGGTGAGGTACACAAAAGGTTTTTAAATAAAGGGGAACTGGCAAACAGAGCCCACCAGGGGCTCATGGGTAAGTACAGCTCCCGGGAAGGGGACTATAGAGGTGGGGAGAGGGTCTTGCCTGGAAGTGTACTGGCACTGCCCTTGGGCACTGCTCCTTGGCACTACCCCCTTGTGGTGGGGACAGGGGTCCATAGTGGAAAGGCCAGAAGGTGCAGTTTCCTCTTTTCTATTTTTATCATCTTAAGTTGTCACTTTGGGGCCTTGTCCCATCAGCCTTTCACTTTCTTTTGTTGAAATATTTAAAAGAGAAGCCAGCAGTGCAACCGACAGATTACACTGCAATTTCCCCTTCCTGAGTTCACACTTAGACAAAAAAAATGAGAAATTTGTTTGAATCATCCTCCTCATAAAAGTTAGATTGCATTTGATGGCGATCAAGAGATTTGTCAATAAAAATGCTGTAATTCTGAAACAATCCCAGAAAACTCAGTAGATCAGTGTGTTGCTGGAATTTTACAGCCTTGGATTCCAGGACGCATGGGACACACAAACTGCATTCTTCATTGGCCTCTGGTGGGATCTTACAAGTCTAAGGCGGGTGGTGAGGTAAAATACCAGTCTTTGACTTCTTCCTCAGGACCTGAAGTTTTTGTATACAAACTTGTGAAGTATCTTCCCATTCTAAGTGAAGGTGCAATACCCTAAACATGGACTTCAGTTCTCCCAGTGGCTGCCGCCAGAAATGGGTCCACCATTTTCTTTTTCTGGTCCACAACATGCCACGACAGGGTAGCGTGGTGGCACAGCAGTTAGCACTGCTGCCTCACAGTGCCAGGGATCCAGGATCGATTCCAGCCTCGAACCCTGTGTGAAGTTTGCATGTTCGCCCTGTGTCTGTACGGGTTTCTTCTGGGTGCTCCAATTTTCTCTCACAGTCCAAGGATGCGCAAGTTAAGTGGATTGGCTGTGCTAATTTGCCCTTTGGTGGGGGATTAGCAGGTAAATACATGGGGTTACAGGGATAGGGTCTGGGTGGGATAGTAGTTGGTGCAGATTCGATGGGCTGAATGGCCTTCTCCTGCACTGTAAGGATTCTATGATTCCTGACCCAGTTACTATTACAGATAATTTCCCTTTGTATCAGTGCAGTTAGTTACTTCAAGTACAAGGACCAAGGCATGGATCAGAAGTTGGTGCTGCCACCTCACAGATATGCAGCAAACCATGTTATAAGCTTACATCAGCAAAAAGTAAACAGGTGCATGGATACAAGTGCACGGGAAGTGCGTGTGGGAAACTGGAATACAAATATTTGAAAAGTACGCTGTGAAAATACTGATAAGAGGAGCTGGTGCGTTTTTGGAACTATCACTGTTCTCATCACTGTATCATTTTTGGAAGCATGAACTGCTGGAGACGTGCTTGTGCTCACCAATAAAACTCTTCGAAGTTCATCCTCATCACCAAATTTAGGCTGCAAAAATGTCATCCCCTCAGGTGACGTTGAGAACATGTGTGAGTTTTTAAGATCTTAATACCATCCAAATACCAACAAAATCTTTCCGTTATGTTTTGCATTAAGAAAATCTAAAATATTTTCCGACAATAGATTGAAATTGTGCCATCATTATTTTATTGTTGCACATCTCTAGTGAGTGATAAAACCTACGATATAAGAGTGCAGAATGTCCTGCTGGCAGATAATACCTCTCCATCCTGGCCCCTTTACATCATACATACCATCCCCTCACCACACCCTCCGCCACCACAAAACACAAAAACTCTACCTTAATCATACCAACTATAAAACTGCTTTTGGAAAACTGGAGTTCAAACCCCACAAAAAATGACAGTGAAAATAAAAAGTAAGGTGAACAGGCCCAAATTTGCTGAGAAGTTGTGTCATTAGAATGACATATTACATCGCATATGAGCAACATATAAATCTAAGAACTTGCAGAGTAAATGTGTTAAATTGCAATCCACCATAAATTATTGGGTAATTTGGGCTGCTCCGCTGTTAACCTCACTTTGGCTGCTAGAAGTCCGTTCTCACCAGAGGCTCCCTATTATAGTTAACACTGATCATGAAATAGCTAGATTTATATCATTGTTATGAACTAATAGTGCCACAATTACTTAAGCTGGAAATCAATGTTGTAAAGGACTCCGATAATGGTGTGATTTATGATCCTGACACAGCCTGCAACTGGGAATGCTTATAAAAGGCCCAATGCATCTGTGCAGTCTCACTCCAGCAGTTAGCAAATTGCTCTTAGAGCTTTACTCATACTTTTTATCTTGACATTTCTTTTTGATGCAGTCTTTCTTTCCATGCTGAGCCTCATCTCTTGTGGTAATAACAGAAAGAAAGTTGGCATTCCTTAATTTGAGAGCACGTTTTCATATATTAGACCTATCTACAGTAGAAAAAAAACTCTCAAGTTCATCAGTTGACTAATTTTTATGACCTACTTGTTTCTGCCTTCATCAAATAAGCAATAATCTGGTAAACTTTCCCCCATTCGAAAAAATACTCAGCCTTTGTATTATAGTTGAGAGTTTTTAATTGAGGCTATGAGTATTGCTTACACTGGGGCAGCACGGTGGCACAGTGATTAGTGCTGCTGTCTCACAGCACCAGGGATCTGGGTTTAATTCTCAGTTTGAGTCACTGTCTGTGCAGGGTTTGCACATTCTCCCCATGTCTGCATGAGTTTCCTCCGGGTGCTGCTGTTTTCTCCCACAATCCAAAGATATGTAGATTAGATGAATTGGCAGTGCCAAATTCTCCTCAGTGTACCCAAACAGTGCCAGAGTGTGGTGACTAGGGGATTTTTACAGTAACTTCATTGCAGTGTTAATGTAAGCATGCTTACATTTAAGTTTACCTTCTGAGCCCTGGTCAATCTTTATTTTTGTTATCGCATCAGAATTAAGACTATGAAGGTTATTTGATTTGATTTGATTTATTATTGTCTCATATATTGGGATAGAGTAAAAAGTATTGTTTCTTGCATGTTAAACAGACAAAACAGATTGTTCATAGTGTACATAAGACAGAAGGAAAGAAAAGAGTGCAGAACATATTGTTGTAGTCATAGTTAAGGTATAGACAAAAGTCCTTAATATATGGTCAGACCATTCAAAAGTCTGAAGGCAGCAAGGAAAAATCTATTCTTGAGTCAGTTGGTGCGTGACCTCAGATTTTAAAATCTTTTTCTCAGTGGAAAGTGGAATAGAATATATCCAATGTGTGTGGGGTCCTTGATTGTGCTGGCTGCTTTTCTGAGGCAGCAGGAAGTATGGACAGAGTCAATGGATGGGCGACTGGTTTGCGTGATGGATTGGGCTATATTCATAACTCTTTCTCACAGTCTTGGTCAGAGCAAGCTGTACACATCTAGAACCAATGCTTTCTGAGGTACGTCTGTTAAAAATTGATTGAAGTCATAGTGGGCATGCTGAATTTCCTTAGTCTATTGAGAAAGTAAAAGCATTGGTAGGCTTGCCTAACTTTAGCATCAGCATGGTGGGACTATGACAGGTTGTTGGTGATCTTAAAAGAAACATAAAGCTTTCTACATTTTCCACTTCATCACTGTTGATGTATACAGGGACATGTCTTCTACTACACTTCCTGAAGTCAGTGACTATCTCCTTCATTTGACTGACATTGAGGGAGAGATTATTGTCATCGCACTATTTCACCAGATATGTGGTGAGGCTCTCTGCTTCCTCCCATCCTCTGTTGCCACATGGCTGCCCATATCTTAATGCCACTTCTTCCATGGGAGTACAAAGATCCTTCTCTTCCAAGCTGTGGAGTCTTTCTTTTGAGTAAACTGGGGTTTCTTTTGTGATAAACTAATTGCTTTTTAACTGCTTTGTGAAGATGCTATTTTTTTTTAGTGTTAGTAACTTTTCCAGATTGCTTTTAGGTCTTGTTTTGAGAAGTTGGAGATAATTCACCTCTCTCTTTTTAGAGTTGTGTGTCCATTTTCAGTTTTTCACAATGATTTTTGAGAAAAACTGTGATTGGCTTGGAAGATAAGCCATTGGGCATGATTTTCATGAAGTCCTAGGTGGAAAATTGATATCCCTAGATTGTTATAAGACTGACTTTTCTATCAACCGCATTGTAAATTTAGTGCTCTATCAATGCATAGCATCCAATTCTGACATTATACCAATTTCTAGACTGACAAATTTGCATTCATATTGTCTATTGCAACTTCTCAGAGCTTTGTGAAGTGCTTCATGTTCAATTATTTACTTGTAGTCGCTGCTATGTTGACAAAGGCAGCAACCACACTTATACAAGCAAGATCCCACAAATCCCACAAGAGATGATTGCCTGGTTAATTTATTTTTAGTAGTGTCACTTAATAGATAAATGATTGGGAACAGCAGGAGAGCTTTCAATTATTCTCAAAATAGAGTTATTTTATCAATAACATTTATCTGAACAGATAAATGGGACCATGGTCATGTAAAACATGCTAGCTGTGACGATAAGGTACTGTAACCAAGCGACAACCAAAATGATATGGTCCCAAGTCTTGGGGTAAAGTTTAATGCACAAACTGCTGACTCAAAGGCAAGAATCCACGCACTGAGCCAAACTAATAGAAAACAGAAACAGAGTAGTTGTAGAGAGGATATTCCTGATGGTGGGGGTGTCCAGAACCAGGGTTCACAGCCTGAGGATACAGGGTAGGCCGTTTAGGATGGAGATCAGGAAACATTTCTTCACCCAAAGAGTAGTGAGCCTGTGGAATTCATTACCACAGGAAGTAGTTGATGCCAAAATATTGAACGTATTCAAGAGGCAGCAGGATGTAGCACTTAGGGTGAACAGAATCAAAGGTTATGGGGAGAAGGAAGGATTAAGCTATTGAGTTGGAAGATCAGCCATGATAGTGATGAATAGTGGAACAGGCTCAAAGGGCTGAATGGCCTCCTCCTGCTCCTATCTTCTATATTTCTATGTAATAGATAAGCTCATAGGTTTTAAACGTATCATTCTCATCAAAGAACAGAGACAAGGAGGGGGGGAGGGTCAAACATAAAAGGGAAAATGTAGCTGCTCATGTCCAAGAGTGTGAACACAAATAGAATCATTTAGCAATGGTCATGGAAGATATGGATATTTCTTCAGATAAATGAAAAAAAACATAAATGCAGCTAGGAGCGGGATTATTTTGGTTTATATATGGACACCTGTAGACACAGGGCCCCGAAATATTCCAAATAGAGATGATTGCAGCCTCTATGGAAGTTTTATGAAAATAAACAGGCTGAAGATTTATTTCTGCATTACCCTCAGGGCTTAATCCATTTAATGGTGCCTCTTATTCAAAGGGAATTGATTTGGAACTAGTTTGTTTGGGAGTTCAATCGCTAATTATTTCCTCAGAAACTGCACCAGTCTAATTTATCATGAGTGACAAAAGACTACAGTTTCACCCACACAATGATTGGCAAATGCTGTGAAGACTTACATGTTGACTTGAGTTATTAAATTGAGTTCCAGTAATGTTCCGACCATCACTTCAAGGCAATCAGTAAGCAATCTCTGCTCAGTCTAACGAAGATATAATCGGAGGCGTATTCCTAAATCCTAATGAACTTCCTTTATTCTATTTAGCATGATAGAAAGTAACAAGGCAATGATGGCAAGCAAACTATTTGCATTTTAGTACAATCACATTCTTGCAGCCATTGTTCAAAGTTTATTTACTAGTAGGCTTACATTAACGCTGCAATGAAGTTACTATGAAAATCCTCTAGTCGTCACGTTCCGGTACCTGTTCAGATACACTGAGGGAGAATTTAACACGGTCAATGCATTTAACCAGCACGTCTTTCAGATTGTGCAGGAAACCAGAGCACCCGGAGGAAACCCACGCAGACATGGGGAGAACTTGCAAACTTCACACAGACAATGAGCCAAGGAATCGAACCCGTTCCCTGGCACTGTGAGGCAACAGCATGAGCCACTGTGGCACATGCCACAATAAATAAACAATTCAAAACTTCAGATAAATAGTCACTGAAAAATCAAAATTAATGTCAACAAGGCCAATCTATCAATTACAAACATTGAGGGGGCGTGAAGGTGATCTTCCCAAAAAAATTCTAAGTGTGAAACTGTGTAAAAACTGGATATATCCTATAGATTTTTTAGTGGGATTTTCAAAACTAATCTCCCTCTGCAGAGTGCACTGGCATGAATCTTGCAAATAACCTGTGGATGGGGTTTATCCCTGCTGGAGAGACCAGCAGCATAGCACTGACAGGGCCACTGTGTACGCACCAATCTGTATTGAGATCAGCACATGTACAGTAGCTCTGCACTGCCAACCTCTTAATCGCTGGTTAACCCCATGTCCGTTGAGTCACTGGCCATGTGATCCCCACACTGTCCAATCAATGTCCCCCAGACGTGTCCGGGCCAGCCTTAACACCATCCTCCTTCCAGCCTTGTTTTTCCTCCACCCAAAGCTTTCATCTCACCCCTCCCCACAGCTTTGATTCCACTCCATCCTGACAGCCCTGACCACCCACCGCCTGCCGTCCTGACCTCCTCGCCCACAGACCCGACCAACCGTCCCGCAACCTCACAACAAGTCGGCCCACCCCATCCAATGGCCAGCCCTGATCAATGGCCTCTGTCACCACCAAGTGCAGGGTAGGAACCCCACTCCCACCAATTGCCTCCCCAAAGAGACCTCCCCCCACTAAACCCTACCCCTTGGCACTGCCCAGTGCCTGGGTGGATAGTGCCAAGATGCTCCCTGGACATTGCCATTTTGCCCCTTGGGCAATGACAGAGGGTTAGTTTGACACTACCAAGCTAACAACACAAAGGGGGCACCCTTCCTCACACCTGACCCTCTGGATGGTTTCAATGTCCCCTTTTCACTCAAGTAGGGTATTGTCACTAGCTCCCTACATGCACGGTGAGCTATTTTGAACCCTGCTGGAGTGAAGGGAAGATTCTAGCAGGTGCAGAGACTTCAGACCTGGGTCTGCTAATTCAATGTAAATGACATTTAAATAAATATTTAAATAATTCATGCAGTTCCATGCTGATTTTTGGTACAAGGCTGAGGGTACTGGAAACCCAGTGCTCAGAGACTTGTGGAGGCCATGGTGCCCAGCAAAGAGCATGCTAAACAGCCTTCCCTTAACTCTCCCCTAACTTTCTCTGTATAGAAAATAAGAGAGAGGATGTATTTGGTCTATCGGTGCTTTTCATTTTTCAGTAATACAATACGGAATATGAAAGAATCCTGTCTTACTGCTGGGCAGACATCTATAATCTTGATTGAATGTTGAAGTTACATAACTACTTCAGGAAGTATCTGTCATTCGTGATTTAAATTGAAGGAGACCTGTCACCTCAATAGGGACAGTAAACTTTACTAATGATGTGATGGAGGATATTTTCAGGCATGTTATTCCCAGAAGCTAAGCCTGCTGTTTCCTCTCTCGAGGACATGGACTCCTGCTGAGGTGTAGTTTTACACACGCATAATGCTCCTTCTGGTAATTTAACCACATAATTGTTCCAATGTGGACCTGGACATTGAGCATCAGCAGGATATCCAAACATGAAGGACTTCAAACCTGTTGACACTCAATGTACACTCACATTCACATGCATTTTCAAGCTTCAAGTATTATTGGAGCTGCACTCATCCAGGCAACTGTGGAACATTTCAAAACAATTTTGACACGTGCCTTGTAGATACTTTGGAGAGTCAGAAGGTGAGTTACTCACCGCAGAATTCCCAGTTTCTGGTCTGGTTCACGTAGCCATGGTTTTTATTGACTGGTTCAGTTCAGTTTCCAGTCAATGGTCACCCCAGGATGTGAAAGGTGGAGGGAAGTCAGTGAACACAAGGCAAGACGGTTAGATTCTCTCTTGTTAATACTGATCATTGATAACACTTGTGTGACACGAATGTTGCTTGCCACTGAACAGTCGAGATCTGAATATTGATCAGGTCTTGCTGCATGTGCATATGGTCCAGATCGTTATCTAAAAAGTTGGTAGTTAATGGTTACATGGCCATAGTTATATATAAGTATGGTGGAGAAAACAGCACTGACCAGTCCTGCCAGTATCAGTCATGGCTGGCATTTCTCTCTTTTAAAACAAACTCTGCCGGTGAACTGGCAAATAAGTTGGAATAGAAAACATTGCTGATGTGCCAACTGGTCATGGATTTGAAAGAAGGCATTCTTTTGGATGACTTGCAGCATGCATTATCAGTAGAACTGGTTCTTTGACAGTAAATGGAAAATATGAGAAATATGTCCTTCCTATCATGTCCTTCCAACCTTCCTGTGCAACTCTGAGATTTCATTTGTACAAGCGAGCAGGCTACGATATGATAGTTTTCATTTTCTCTTCTTTCAGGGCAAGTGGCAAGATGTGAGGTTATTCAAGTTGGCCATAAGAATAGAAAAGCAGAATAATCTTTAAAAGCATGTTTTTTTAATTTTTAATTTTTAAAAGGTGTTGGCTTTTGCCATACAAGGTACACAAAAGTAGTGTCAAGGTACAGCAATCAATTAGAAAAGCAAATGGCATGTTGCGTTTATTGCAAAGGGATTAAAGTGCAAAAATAAGGTTGTCTTGTTTGTTTCAATGCATTGTAATGATTTTAACACACATTTTAACTAAAAACTTCTGTCATAGGGTAATTTTGTTTTTCTTCTTTTTATTGTTATTATTCATTTATCTGTAACTTTTTAACAAATCATGTACCCAAAATAAATATTCATAAGAACAATAAAAAGAAAATTAAATTGATAAACTTGTACAGAGTTGTGGTAAGATTACACATGGTATACTGTGTGTTATTTTGGTCCTCATATATACAGAATCACAGAATTACTCGAATGAGCATCTGCCTTAGTGCCATTCCCCCGCCTTTTCTCCACACCACTGCACATCATTTCTATTCAAATAATCAAATAATCATCCAATGCCCTCAGGCATGCCTCAGTGGGACCTGCCTCCACCACACTTCCAGATAATACATTTCGGACTATAATCCCTTGCTGCGTGTGAAAGCTTTATCTTTCAGTGCATTTGCTTCTTTTGTATGGTAGCATGGTGGAAAAGCATTGCGGCCTCACATCACCAGAAACCCTGGTTCGATTCTCAGCTTGGGACATCGTCTGCGTGGAATCTATACATTCTCCCCATGTCTGCGCTGGTTTCCTCCGGGTGCTCCGGTTTCCTCCCACAGACTGAAAGACATGCTGGTTAGGTGCACTGGCTATGCTAAATTCTCCCTCAGTGTATAAGAACAGGCACCGGACTGTGGCAACTAGGGGATTTTCACAGTAACTTCATTGCAGTGTGAATGTAAGATACTTGTGACTAATAAATAAACTTTATATCATTTCCATTTTGAACACCTCTATCATATCTAGGAGATGATATAATTGCACTGAAGGCAATAAAATAAAGATTCACTAGTTTGGCCTCCAGAGTATCAGAATTATTTGATGATGTGAGGTTAAGTAAATTGAGTTTATATTCTCTGGAGTTCAGAAGAATGAGAGGTGGTCTCATTGATTATAAATTCATGATTATAAAGGAGATTGACAGGTTAGACACTGAGACATTGAGCAGAATACCCAACATTGGAACTGGAAGTGTGCACCACTCCCGCTGTCTTGCTGTTTCCCATTTCCCTGGCAATTATAATTAAACTTTACAGTGCTGATAGTATGCACAAGGCCCATATGTGATTGGCGGGGGAAGCTTTTTATTGATGAAAGCTTCAAGGAGATCTGTCGCAGATGGCAAGGTGGGCTGGCCAGACACAAGGAGAAAGAGGCAATCATCCTCGCTGTGGACAATGGGTAGACAAGATAAAACATGAAGCACTCATACTGTATGATTCTTAACATGGTTCTGTTTGTTCTCCACTACAGGTCATATAGCTTGAGGAGAACAATCTGGTGATCGCTGCACAGACACAGCCCAGCGGATGAGGGAAGATGTGATAGCTAGATCCCTGATGGGGACCAGGCTCCTGCTGAGCCACACACCATTACTGGGCCTCTAGTCACAGCCAGAAGAAGCCTGCTGAGCATGCAACAGAACTTAGGAAAGATATGGTGGAGATGCCAGGGATTATATGCAGTTTTGCGCAGATTGTGGAGGAATCCATGCTAGCCATTAGTTCTGCCATGCCCAGGGCATGTGAACTCCTGGCTTCCTCCATAGAGTGGATGGTCACCACCATGGAGAACCAGACTGAGCATTCACACTTGAACCTGTATTACGTCACTCTAGCCATTAGCTTCATTCAACAATCACTGGGTAAGAGGGAGATGAGGCACCTGACCCCATTCAAGGAACTCCTTTCCCTTTGGGAGACAGGGAGGTGCCAACATGAATCAAGATAGATAGGTTCCTTCATCTCGGAACAGATGTTAATAGCATCCCATCCAGCTGGCAAAGCCAAGGTGGATGCCTGATGCCCCCCATACGAACCCTAAAGGCTGAGATCTCCGGAGACAGCCCACTATGGTCATCAAAGGCAACAGGACAGCAGAGTAAACAGACAAGGACAAAAAAATACATAAACACTTAGACATGGACCAAAAATGCATAAGCTGAAAATATTAGCTCAGCCTGAATAATAAAAAAAAAATCACAGGTCTGCAACATGCAGTGGGCGGAGTTTCGCGCACCCAAAAGGATCAGAGCTCTGAACTGTGCATACACAGTTTGAAAGAAATTTTTAAAATTGTGTTCATGTCAGATCGCTCCTGGGCTACAGAAAGAGGAGAAAGTGTCCGAGAGCAAAAAGCGAGAGTGATGGCCTCCATAGACATCGCTGTCCCCCTTCTCCACCCACTCCATCCCCCACTATCCCAACTGATCACAACTCTCTACCCCCTCCCACCCCCACCGATCACCTGTAAAGCAGCAGCAGATCCCTCTGTTCCCCTCACCAAATCAGAGATCCATCTGCCCCCCCGCACCAGTGAGCGATCAGACCACCTCCCCCCACCCGCCCCCCCCCCCCCCCCCCCCCGCCAGAGATACATCTTATCTGCCTCCTTCTCCTCCTCCCCCCACCCCCAGAGAACAATCTGGCCTCACTCTCCCCCTCCTCCAGAGAATGATCTGCCTCACTCCATCATCCACCCTCTCTCAGAGAAACATCTGACCCGCCTCCTCCTCTCCCCACCCCCTCACCAGACAATGATCTGGCCCACCTCCCTCTCCTCTCCCATGTCCTCCTGCTCCACCCCCTGCAATCAGGCAACAATCAGCCCTCCCACCCTCCTCACCTAGACAACAATCTGGCCTCGCTCCCCCCTCCCACCCCACCACCTCCCCATCTCCTCCACCATCGATCTGAGTCTGAGAGCCATTGGAAGCATTGAACTCACCTCTCCTGCAACTGGAGCGCCCAATTCAGACGCTTACTCAGCATGTTTATTTTGGCGTGATTCCAGATCGACAAATATGGTGGTAAAATGGGGAAATGCCGATAAAGTTGGGAGGGCAGTTCATTAATTCAATTTAAATGCATGCAAATGCATTTACATGCATTTGTCACTCCCGTTTTGGGCACGAACTGGATTGCGGCCATTCCCAGGTCTCAGTAAAGTGGTCATCTGTGCGGACATGGTTGCAGATCACGTTAATGGCTTCACACCCAACTTTACCATGTTTTCTGCAATGGTAAATAGGGCCCATCGTGTTTTGCACTCTCTGTCAAACCCCACTCCATTATTTGCTCTGGCTGAGTAAACTAGAAAAAAGGGCACCATCTCAGGAAAGGGAGTTAATCAGTTCGGTTTGAGATGAGGAGAAATTCCTTCATTTAAAGATTTGCGAATCTTTAGAATTCTTCATCACAGAGGGTTGAGGATGTGCCATCATTGAATATATTTAAGGCTGAGATAGATGGAATTTTGGTCTTTCAGGGAATCAAGAGGGTGAGAAAGTGAACCTGAACTCCAAGGTCAGACCTGGTCATATTGAATGGTACGTAGGTTCAAAGGGCTGTGTGGCCTTCCCCTGCTCTTAACCATTACTCTCTAAGGTGGAGACTTTGGGCATCATTTCTAGCAAGAAGCTCTGCTGGCGAAGATCATGGGTCAAAGAACCAGGTTTTTAGCACTGTTGCCTGTCAATGATACACATTTCTACAAGAAAAACAAAATATTGCAGATACTGGGAAGCTGAAACAAAAACAAAACATTCCAGAAATGCACAGCAAATCTGACAACATCTCTGGAGAGAAAAACAGAGTGGAATAATTGGGACATGGGATCATGAAATCACCCATTGGGTGAAATCTTGGCTGAGCATTGATTCTGGTGAGAAAACCAACATCCCCCAGATTTTACGATGCTCTGCCTAAAAATATCCAGGGGGCATGTTTCACACTGTCAGGGAGGGGATGGGACCTCAACACACTGGCAGGATTGGTTGCACTGAGATCCACTCCATCATGAAGATGTCAGGGGCTCCCCTCCCTACCCCCGACCAGAGTCAGCATTTCTTTCCCCTGCCCCTTCCCTCTGATCATTAGACTCAGAGACGACACCCAACCCTCCCCACTACAGCTATCACCAGCATGATCTGCTCCCCTGCCCACTCCCAGCTCACAACCAAAGCTGAATGAATCGCCCTGCCCTCCCATAAGACTCCCAAGGGGGACCCCTTGGCACAGGTTGGTACTTCCAGTTGGCATGGACAAGGTGCCAATCTGGAAGTGCTAATTTATGTAAAGGGGCAATGCCAGGAGGTATTGTCACGCCACTGCCTGTCCCTGTCACTCTCTTCCCAGGGTTGGGGGAGTGGTCTATACTCAACGTTACGTCTTGGGGAGACCCCCACAGTGGGTTCAGTCTCAGTGAACCTGTTACAAATGGTGGCACCATCAGTTTCTGCTGAAAATGCAGTGAGAAGGATAGTGGTGGAAGGCAAATCCCAGAGAGAGTGCTCACCAATGACATGCTAATGTATTATCATGAGCTTTCTGTGGTACCTAGACGTGTTTCACATCATTCCACTGGTGAGGGGCCGGTAACATCAGAAACTCGTCAGTGCAAATCACGCTTTCCAGAGTTTGAGAATACATCGCCATTATTGCAGATGGACACAGCGGCCTCAAAATTGCTCCCACTCTCTTTGTTGTTTTGCAACTGCAGTGCCCAATTCATTGGATTGAATTGTCTCCAAGTCTTTTTGCCAGGTTAGTTTTGACACATCTACATTTTCTGAGCAGGTTTACCCTCAGTTTTCTTTTTCTATGTCTTTGTTGGATAGGAAGAAGGTTTCTAAAGCTGAGAGTTGTCACATTCGATGGCTCATTTGGTCTGGTCAAGTGGGATGCACTTGAATTTTGATATGCTGATGTTCAGATCAAATGACCTATAGTTCAATGACGTCTGCATAATCAATGATGTGGAGATGTCAGCGTTGAACTGGGGTGGGCACAGTAAGAAGTCTCACAACACTAAGTTAAAGTCCAACAGATTTATTTGAAATCACAAGCTTTCAGAGCACTGCTTCTTCATCTTTCACTCACCTGATAAAGGAGCAGTGCTCCAAAAGCTCATGATTCCAAAATAAACCTGTTGGACTTTAACCTGGTGTTGTGAGACTTCTTACTGTATCCATAATCAGTGAGCTGGAAGCTTTTGGTGAGGCCTTTATCAGGTCGGGATTGAAGTCTTTTCCCAGTGTCGTAGCTCGGATTTCAGTGTTACAATATAGAGATGTTGCTGCAGATATTTTCCCAGGGATAAGGACCACAATTCTGCTTATTGATCAGGGTGGCGGGGGGGATTCAACAAGGGAGATGAGAGGGGCGCAGGAGGATGAGTTTAGGGAGATGAGGGCTGAAGATATGTTTGACATCCCAATTATCAGTTTTGTATTTGTTCTTAAAATAGTAAGTGCGGGAGACCTATCTAATGTTTTACAAAAGGTCTAAAACCTATAATGTAGATCATCAGACATATGAAAATTAAATCAAATATTGGATGATAGGAACAATTATGTAGCACTGGAATTCAATAAGGGGAATAGAATTCACACATAGAAATACAGTAGTTTCTGTACAATGTCAAGATAATATGGAAAAGTAATTTGAAAAGGAAATAGAGTTTTTGAATACACGGCCAGTACCGTGGAGTATTAGTCTACAGAGATTTTACAATACACTTGTCAGGCCAGACATAGAACTCAACTTTAAATGGATATTTCATGTACAACTGTCGAAGGCTCAAGGATGAACCCCAGTTCAAAGTTTGGATGAACTTAGATAAAAGATTATTGTTACTTATGTTCATTGCTTACAAATCAAAATCAGAGAGAGGCATGCATGAAAACGACCCTTCTGCTTTCAGATGGTGACACTGGAGCAACAATAGACAGGAGGGAGCCAAAGATAACTCCTTTAAAGATATCAGAGATATCAGAGCAGGAAGACAAATCATTGCAAATGATTCTCTGACTGTGGTTAGAAAACTAAGGAAGGAAACAGTCCTGGGCAGCTAGATGATAGTAGAGAGGCATTAGAGAAGGATGGGATAATCAACAGTGTGAAAGACTGCCGCGAGATTGAGAAGAACAGGGGAGGAAATTTGTTACAGCTGTCACCGGATATCAAATGATTTGATTCGATCTGATTTATTATCATCACATATATTGGGATACAGTGAAAAGTATTGTTTTTTGCTCGCTATACAGACGAAACAATATCACTCATAGAGCACATAGAGGGGGAAGAAAAGGAGAGGGTGCAGAATATATTGTTACAGACATAGCTGGGTGTAGAGAAGGGTTAACTTAGTATAAGATAGGTCCATTCAAAAGTCAGATGGCAGCAAGGAAGAAGCTGTTTTTGAGTCTGTTGGTACATGTCCTCAGACTTCTGTATCTTTATCGCGATGGTAGAAGGTGAAAAAGAGTACGTCTGGGATGTATAGGGTTCTTGATTATGCTGACTACTTTTCTGAGGACGCAGGAAGTGTAGACAGAGAAAATGAGTGGGAGGCTGGTTTGCATGACAGACTGGGCTATGTTCACAACCTTTTATAGTTTCTTGCACTTTTGGTCAGCTTGGTTAGAGCAGGAGCTACACTAAGCTGTGACACAATTGGAAAGGATTCTTTCTATGCATCAGTAAAAGTGAGAGTTATAGTGTGCATTTGTGACTTTATTGAGATAGTTTTGGTTATTACAGCAGAGACAGAATCCTGTATGAAGAGCTTCAAACACAGAGCTCAGGGAAAAGTGGGAATGGATTTGGGACACTGAAGAGGATAGGGAAATTGGAGATGAGGTGGTAGTTTGTAAGGATGATGAGGATCAAAGGTTGATTTTTTGAGGAGTAGGATAATGACAGCAGGTTCAAACAGAGATAGATCATGCCTCCATTGTAACAGTGCTAACATATTTTATTATATGTGCAATAGGACATGAGGGGATGGGGGAATGTTAAGTATCCAATTACCCTCATGGTGAACTCTCTACCTGAGGTGGACTGTTGGTGAGTGCTCCACCACAAAGATGGATTGATTTTTAAGAGAAAAGTGGGAAATCAAGTTATTCAGATCACATCTTTGCAATGCCTGACAATTACTTTGTTTGGAATCAATAGTGAAAAAGAACAAGCTATTTTCTCATTCTTAGTGTCTTATTTAGAAATTGTGAATTGCACATTAACCTTTAACAAAGAGAGGGCAATGGAGGTGTGGGATGATCGGAGGGATGTGGGTAACAAGGAAGTGTGGATAGCTCAGTTGACTAGATGGCTAACATGTCTTTCAAAGCAACAGTATCAGTTCAATTCCCACTCTGGCTGAGAAACTAGGGACCTGACTGCTCACCCTATCCCTGGGAGTGAAAAGCAAAAGGAAACTAGCACTGACAAGAACAGCCCAGGATGAAGAAGCAAGAGATAACTGTATGTAAAAACCAAATATAAGGCCACATCTGAAGCAGAGCTGCAAGGAATGGTTAAAACACTTGAATAAATCATTGGAACCAAGACAAAGCAACCTTATTTCCGAAAGTCTATGTTCTAGAACATAATATGTAAATTGAAAGATATTTAAATGACACAGAACAGTAAGTGGATCACCAGCTGTTTTGAGCAAAGGCATTTATTTGATTTGCTTTCAGAGGTTTGCTTTGTCCATGAACTCTGTGAGCTGAAACGTAAAGCACTGGGGAGAAATAATCAAAGGAACTAAGGCTTCCTCCTCACCTGGACTTTTAACATATATTTCGCTGGCTTTGGTAAAATAGTGAATATAAAATGATGACATGGAAAATGTAAGTCCTGCCAGCAAGAGAAAAAGGGGAAATTTTAAGGCAAAGGTAAAGCAATATAGATACAATAATTCATTGCTTTATGTGTTCAAAACACAAGTTTTTCTCCTAATTTTCTCACAGGATGTGAGCATCCCTGGCTAAGTGAGCATTTATTGTCCATCCTGAATTGAAAGTGTTTAATCTGCAGTCAATTGTATTTCAAAGAAGCTTTCCAAAAGACTTTGGAAAGGTCAGATCTCAGGTAAAAGTAATTTTTAACTGTAGAACACAGGATTACCTTGTGTTTTATGCATAAGCATTAGATGTCGAACTAACAGCAATTAGCATCTGTTGAATTTAGTGACAGGCTTTAAAATGGACCCACTGTCATTACAGATCTCATTAGTAATTTCAACAGTCTTACAAGCAGTCACAAGCGCATTGGTCCCAGGGGATGGAAAGGCTCAATAATTCTGAGATGAGTGCTGATCAGTGCACAGTAGCTGGATTGTTCTGTTTAAATCACGCTTTGACAAAGGCCTCACTGTGTCTGTCCCTTTGGGAAACCATACACCCAACTAATGGTCGAACACATATCATAGCTAGAGGGACCATAAATTTCACTTTTAATAAAAGCTGTCATTTAGGTTATGCTTCCTGATTCCTGTTATCTCTTCATGTTACTTCTGGTGAAACGTTACTACAAGAAAAGTTTGCTAACATTCCCCATCTGCTCAGTATTTGATCAACTGCTTACTAAATATTAACCTTAAATGGATAGTTTAATTTGGTGCATCCTGAACACTAACCTCAGGTTTATCATATGCCATACAATTAGAAATTTGGAAAATTGCAACAACTTCGAGAAAACAAAATACATTTTCATTATTAACTGAAATTTTCATTACTTACTGCATTTTCATTACTGACTGAAAGGGGCGGCATAGTATAGTGGTCAGCACTGCTGCTTCACAGCGCCAGGGACCTAGGTTCGATTCCCAGCTTGGGTCACTATCTGTGTGAAGTTTGTACATTCTCCTGTGTCTGCATGGGTTTCCTCCAGGTGCACTGGTTTCTTCCCACAGTCCAAAAACGTGCCAGTTAAATGAATTGGTCATGTTAAATTATCCCTCAGTGTATCCGAACAGGCACTGGAGTGCGGCAAACAGACAGCTTTCGCAATAACTTCATTGAGTGTTAATGTACAATGACTTGTAACTAAAGTTTTTAAATAAACATTTTTTTAAAAAAATGGCATTTCTAGAAGCTATTCTGGAAACTCAAAGCTAGAATTTGAAAGCTCAGGGAAGTTTATCAATGCACAGATTTTTAAAAAGCTTTCATAATAATGAAAGAATTTTGCCACTTCATTAATTCATCTCATTGACTTGTGTAAATAGAATTTTGTTCCCTTTAGAAGTAGTATTTGTCATCATTGACACATTGGTTACCATCTTGTATCCAATCCTAGCTGGAAGAGATTTTTCCGTGACCTTTAGCCAAGATCTATGTTAGGCTCAGTCAGCAGAAGGTTCAATTTCTTTCTGTAATCCATATTTCCAAACTGTCACTACTGCCTGTCCCACCCACCCCCCTCCCCGTTACCGATCCTAAGAGAGAACAATCAAATCATCTGTCTGAAAACTGGCAACAAGTAACTCAGCAAAGGCAAATGTCTCAAAGTGACAAGATGCCCCTGGATTCAACCTTCAGGTTGAAAGATAAGTATTCAAAAAGCTACTTACCTGGTCATGCAGATAGTAGTTCCTTTCAGACAGAAGTTGTTGTAAAATGGAAAGATTGATTTGTTTTTACTTTCATTCCCAGAGTCGTCATATGATTCAATTTTTAAAAAGTTTATTTATTAGTGTCACAAGTAGGCTTGCATTAATACTGCAGTGAATTAACTGTGAAAATCCCCTTGTCGCCACACCCGTTCGAGTGCACTGAGGGAGAATTTAGCGTGGCCAATGCATCTAACCAGCATCACTTTTGGACTGTGGTAGAAAACCAGAACATCCAGAGACGCAGGGAGAATGTGCAGAATCCGCACAGTGACCCAAGCCGGGAATTGAATCCAAGTCCCTGGCGCTATGAGGCAGCAGTGCTAATTACTGTGCCACTGTGATGCCACCTTGTACTTTTTTAGTTTTTATTTCAGTTTTCTGGGCAGCAGAGTGGAACAAATTGGATAACTGTTTCCAAGAGCCAATATAAAATCAGGGGCTGATTGTCTTCCTTCCAGAATCATAGAATCCTTACAGTGCCATTCAGCCTATCAAGACTCCCCTGACAGCAACCCTATCCAGTCTTCTCTCAGGTCAAAATTAATATTAAATTATTTTTATGACGATTCATGTATGCAACTAAAATAGAAGCCAACAAAATATTCAACCAAATAGTAATCTGGTAGTTTATGGTAAAGAATGAGCTTTGGCGGGCACAGATACATGAAAAACTTACAAACGCTGCTGGTACATAATATATTTCACAAAAAATTCAAAACACGTAATTTGTAGGGACTATAATAATCTGAATTACATTTTATACTTTCTGTCGATCAGCACTTTAAAATGAAGTCATTTTAGAACTGTTTCATCTTACTCAAAGTTTGTGATGTTTATAAATGATGGTATGCTAATGGAAAAACTTTTATAGAATGCCTTTTCACCATTAGTGTTAATGCCTGCGCAAGATTAATGGCTCACAACCCTTTCATAAGGTCTTAAGCTATGACTGTACAGAAACAGAACTGTTCATTCAAGTTAGCTGAGTCAATGTCAAGGTAACTTTTCAACAAGATTCTATTATTTCTACGTTTGCCATTCCCTTGCTGTTCAAATTTTAAAACAAATATGGTGTTTAGGATTTCATTGTACAGCTGGTCTGAATCCAGCCTTCTGACATCATTAATCTTTAACTTTAAAAAGTACAAAGATAGGAGTGAATACAACATTTCATTACTAATGCAACAATTAACGCCATTAAAAGCAAGTCAAATTCCGGTGTCTCTGTAAAATAATCTTAGTTATGCTAAGGTGAATGATATAAATCAGGAAAAATAAAGAGTAACAGTCAACACTTCTCATCATCTTTTCTCATCATAAATGGAAATGTGTTTGCGATTCCTAACAGAGTCTTCACAATTGAATAGGTCACTAGTTTTGAGATGGCAGCAATTCAAAGAATCATAGAATCTCTCCAGTGCAGAAAGAGGCCGTTCGGCCCATTGAGTCTGTACCAACCATAATCCCATCCAGACCATACTCCCACAACCTCACACATTTGCTCTGCTAATCCTCTGACACTAGGGTCAATCTAGCATGGCCAATTAACCTAACCTGCACATCTTTGAACTGTGGGAGAAAAATGGAGCACACAGAAGAAACTCATGCAGACACGAAGAGAATGTGCAAGCTTAATTGACTGTAAAACATTTTGGAATATCCTGAGGTCATCGAGAGTGCTGTATAAACATAAATCCTCCTTTATGTTGTTCCAGTGAATCAAAAATACCTAAAACAAAACACTGAATTAACTGCTTCAAACCTTTCAATTGGCTTATTTGAAATCATTATTCATCATGAGCAATGTAGCTCTTTCATTGTGCATGCTCTGTTTAACCTGTAAAGACTACTTTTCATCGAATTTACAGCACAGAAACAGGCCCTTAGGCCCAAACTGGTCCATGCCCATCAAAAAGCCCACCTAAGCTAACTCCATTTGCCTGTATTTGGCCCATACCTGTTTAAATTTTTCCTATCCATATGTCTGTCCTAAGGCCTTTTAAATGTTGTCAATGTCCCTGCCTCAACCACTTCTGCCAGCAGCTCGTTCTACATATGTACCACCATCTGTATAAAAAAGCTGCTCCTCAGGTTCCCATTAATTCTTTCCCCTCTTAACTTAAACCTATGCCCTCTAGTTCTCGATTCTCCAAACAAAAACTGAGTGCATTCATTCTCTTCATGCCTCTCATGATCTTCTACATCTCTATAAGATCACCCCTTAGAGTCCTATGCTCCAAAGGAAAAAGTCCTAGCTTTCCAATCTCTCCCTATAACTCAGTCCCTTGAGTCCTGGTAACATCCTTATAAATCTCTTCTACACCCTCCCCAGTTTAATAACACTTTACTTATAGCAAGGTGACCAAAACTGAACAAAATATTCCAGTTAAAAGGCCTCTGCTGGATATAACAAGAATACATCACAAAGACACTAGTTCAATCTTGAGAAAGCTTCCCACCGCTGATCTCCTCCATCATGACCAAGAATCTCTTTGGATTTCAGACTGCTTGAGTAAAGGTGATCAATAATTATAGATACAAGTAGACTTCTTTAAGATGAATTTTATGCCAGCTTTTTTTTAACATAGCCACTCACAGGATTTGATCATCCTATGAAGTCAGCACTTATTGCCCAACCTTTTTAACTGAGTAGGTTGCTAGGCCACTTCAGATGGATTTTCACATTGCAATGTGTCGCGAGTCACACACACAGGCCCTTCCATTGCAAGAGTACAGCAACAAACAAAGAACAAAGAACAAAAGAACAAAGAACAGAACAGCACGGGAAACAGGCCCTTCGGCCCAACGAGCCCGCGCCACCACCTCGATGTTCCCACTTCTACCCATGATCCTTGTCTATGTTTATAGAGTAGGAAGTCTTTTACAGGGAAATGTAATATGGTGATTGCAGGATAGACATTCATCCTAGTGGTGGGTAATGGAAGTCAAGAAATTTCCATACTTGGCCCACCTGCCTCAGTAGGAAGTGCCTTGGAAGTGGGGGCAGTGGGGCTAGTAGAATGGTGCAAACCGAAGTCAGGCCTACCAAGCGTTTGGAGGCAGCCACAGGGATGGCTGGTGCTGAGGTGGACTAGTTAAAAGGCATACCCCTGGAACTTCGCCCCTTTTGTAATAATAATAACAATAAAACAAAAAAAAGCCCGCTAGCCCTCATCCCTCACACCCCCAACATGGCCTGTCATGTCCTCCATGTCAACGTATTCCACTCCATCCATTCTCCTCAAAACTTCTTTGTGCCTTAATTGGATTTGCAAAAATCTTTAATTCTTGTTTCAGACACAAGCCACGGACATCTATATCACTTTATCTCCATCAATGCAGTGAACCACATACTTCTTATCTACCATATATTGGAAGCTTGGATGCCTAGTTCATCCTGAAAGTCAACACACTGTTAGGATGTAACCAATGATAACATCGGATCTGTTGTAGTGTGGCCAATGGTAATAAGCTACAAGGGTCAGCTGACCCAGAAAACTACGTAGCCAACGACAAAATGATGTGACGATCAGATGACCATTTGACTCAATATAAATAAGAATCTGTGGGAATTGTTAGAGAGTTTGGAATGACTTAGAGTGGGGTGGAAAGTGTTGCAGTAACAAAGTTTCTTTATTAAGCCTTTCTCTTTGATTTATCTGTTGGAGTATGTTTAGTTTCATTTTATTGCTGATAACTAACTTCTGCAGGATCAACACACATTATCATCAGATTTCTATATTCTGATATGCGTGGTACTTATAAATTGTGGATTTTTTTAGCAGCACCCTTCCCTCTGAATCAGAAAGTTGTGGGTTCAAATCCCACTCCAGCTGGATCTCCAGGGCAGTACTGAGGGAGTTCTGCATCATTAGGGATGTGATGAAGATGAAGGTCAGAATGTCATGGCCGTTTGTGCCGGTGGGATTTTCCCACCCTGCTGCAGCGAATGGAAATTTGGCTGGGTGCCAAATTCTCCGACCTCTCTGCAGCGGGAGCATGGTATCTACGGCCGCTAAGATCACCTCTAGGGTGTTTGGTTGAAGTCCTGTCTTCACTCTCAGGTGATTGCAAAAGTCCAATGGCACTATTTTCCATGAGTGGGTGGCAGGGAGATGTTATCCCCAGCATTCTGAAGAATATTTATCCCTGAATCGACATTAGAGCAGCAGATTATCTGACCATTATCAGATGCTTGCCGTTCTAGCTGCTGCTGTACTGCATTTCCTACATTTCTACAGTGACTACACTTTAAGAAAAAATATCTCATTGGCTATAAAATACTTTGGCACATTGTGCAGTAATGAAAGGTGTCGCATAAATACAAATCTTTCAAGTTTTGATAGAGCAGCCAGTTTACATATCAATCATTTACCTCCATAAGAAAACAACTCACATTTTCTAAACGAAAAAGCTTCTATTTTTATTGGTATCTGTCAGCAGTTGAGGATAACATCTGTTCATGTTTCCTTTCCAGATACTGGTTTTCTGTCTCTGAAATAGTCATTAGTGAGGGTGAAGCCTTGACTTTGGAAACAGAAACAAAACTATAAACTTTCCCCGAACATTAAAATTTTACAGAAATGGTGTAAAATCCAGCAGTCTCTGCAACTTCATAAAACCATTCAACAAGAAGGTATTAACTCTACTTTTTCTTCCCTTTCTCACCTGTCCTTTTGTTCATGTGGGAAGGCACCATATACACACATAGTAATATTAATTCATTTAATAGTATCACAAGTAGGCTTATGTTAACATTGCAGTGAAGTTACTGTCAAAACCCCCTAGTCGCCACAATCGAGCACCTGTTTGGATTCAATGAGAGAGAATTTAACATGGGCAGTGCACCTAATCAGAACATCTTTCAGTCTGTGGGACGAAGCCGGAGAACTGGGAGGAAATCCACATAGACATGGGAAAGAATATGCAGAATCCACACAGACAGTGACCCTAGATGGGAATCGAACCTAGGTCCCTGGCACTGTCTTTTATGTGATATCAGCAGACTGATAGGTTAGGTTAACCTTTGGGAGTGGAGTATTATTACAATTGCCCCACACTGTGCACTCTGCCTTGTTATTTTCAGCTTATATTTCAAAGTATATCACTTTTTTGTCACTTTTGATAACTTGATAAAATGTTATCGGCATGTTTGCATGGCTCACACCTTTGTTTACATTATATTATAGCAGCTCTGAAGTACAAACATTCACCTGAAAAAGATGATGACCAGAATTTTACCATCCCACCTGTCATGGGAATTGGAGCGGGTGAGAGACAGAGCATGAAAAGATCCGTTGACTTTGGGCAGGATTTTATGGTTTCGGGACAAGCGAAGTCGTAAAATCCCACCCAATGTATTTTCTTCCCCTAAGAGACAAACAGCAAAACTGTATCTAATTTAAGAAAAAAATTGAGATTCTTGCTGTAACAGTGGTAACTGTGAGAAAGGGAAATGTTATGCAGTTAACATCAGGGACCATTTCACTGAAGTTAGGTCGAAAGCACAGGATTGAAAGTTTTAATCTGCACATGGTGTAAATATTGACCAACAGTTCTTATGGTGGAGAACCCCGAACTGGGGAACTTTGTCTCAGAATTAATATTCTTTGTCTTATTGCACAGAGAATTAAAGAAACAGTTAGAGGGAAACAAAGTGAACATTTTAGAATGCATATCATTGTCTGAATATAAAAGTATAGTGAAATTTCTATTATCCGTCAATGATGGAAATGGATAAGCCAGCACAGTTAATCAAACATTCCGGTTTCGGATGAGTTCACTGTTTTCAGTCAGAAAGCTGCTAGTGATCTTGTGGTGGATGTGGCTGTTGAGATGTCATGAGAAGTCCGGGAGTGCAAGGATCAATGAGCCGCGCTGAGGGAACATGCAGGTTAGTGAGAAGCTGAGGCCAGAGTGAGGTCGCAGATAACAACAACTCATGAGCTTGTCAAGTTTTCAGCGCTTGTAAAAGAGTGGGAGTGATGGAGAACAAGTCTTGAGCTTCTGAGGGATGAGAGTCATCTCCAATCAAAAACATCCCAGACAGAATTTCCCATTAGTAGAGAATTCCAATTGGTAGTGTGCCAAATAACACAAAGTTTATTGTGTCAGACATCTTCTATTTGGCTATTTGTCTAAATCCTCAATGGGCCAAGCTGTACATTGAATTAAAACAACAGTTTAATGGCGCATCATTAACTATCAAACTTGACATCAGCTTGTTCACAGTACAATATCATAGAATCTACAGAATCATACAATTTATATGCAGAAAGAGGCCATTTGGCCTATTGGGTTTACACTAACCACAATCCCACCCAGGCCTTATCTCCATAGTCCTATGTATTTATCCTAACTAATCCCCCTGTCAATTTGGCATAGTCTATCCACATAACCCACACATCTTTTGGATTGTGAAGGAAACTGGAGCAGCCAGGAGGAAACCCACGCAGATGCGTGGAGTGTGCTCAAAGTCTACACAGACCCAATCTGGGAATCAAACCCAAGTCCCTGGCACTGTGAGGCAATAGGGCTAACCACTGTACCACCTCCAATATAATATGCAATTCTGAGGGAGTGCTGCACTGTCAGAGTTGATGACTTTTGGATGAGACATTAAACTGAGGCTCTGTCTGTTTTCTCAGCTGGGTACAAAAGATGCCAAGTCACTACTCAAACAAGAACCCAAATTGTTCCTGTTTTGAGGAAGAGTCACATTTGGCTCAAAACATTAGCTGGGATTTTCTAGTCCCGCCAGCAATGGAGCCGGAATTCCTGCCCAAAGTCAATGGACCTGTGGCTGCTCTCCAGCTTTGCTGGCCTTGCCTGCCCTGATTCCCACCTCTGAGAAATCTTGGCCATTCACTTAGTTTCTCTCTTCCTACATGCTGCCAGACATGCCAAGCACTTCCAGCAGTTTCTATTTTGATATTCTCATCAGATTATTCACATTCATGCATTATTCATTCACTATTTTTAAGAACTCTTTCTTCAAAATCCTACACACGTAGCCAGAATCATCACCCATCAATGCCCCCACCCAGTCACTCTCCCATGGCCTGCAAATATGACAGTATCTATCGGTCCCGCCACAGTCAGGGACCATTTGTGTTGCTGGCTGGCCGTGCCACAGAAAACCAGGAGTCAAGTTCAGCATCGTCAGCAGATCCTGCCAAAGCAAAGGGCCTGAAAATCCAGCCTATGTCTCGTGTGGGACAATTTGCATTTATATAGCCCCTTTAAAGGAGAAAAGAGGAATCCCAGAACCACAAAGGGACATTACCATTGCGTCTTGAGTTATGTTATGGTGTAGTTTAAATAATGCTAATAAACTGAAGTCACTCAGACCTAGACAATATTCCTATCTAAAGGATATCTAAAGCAGATCCCAGATATATTGGCTATGTATTTTAACCAAGGCATGTTACATAACTGAAGGAGGATAATCTACAAAAGCATAGACAGATAACTTCGGACAATTCCTTAAGGACACATAATCATAAGTATTAGTTAATTTGTATATTATAGAATCCTCACAGTGCAGAAGGAGGCCATTTGGCTCAGTGAACCTGCACCAAATCTCCAAGAGAGCATCTTACTCAGGCCCAATCCCCTAAATTCCGTATATTTACCCCGCTAATACCCCTAAGAAACATATCTTGGGATACTATGGGATAATTTAACATGGCCAGTTCACCTAACCTGCAAGTCTTTAGGCTGTGAGAGAAAACCCACACACACATGGGGAAAACGTGCAAACTCCACACAGACAGTGACCCAAGGCCGGAGTCAAACCCAGATCCCTGATGTTGTGAGCCAGCAGTGCTAACAACTGTGCCACCACGGAGAAATGATAGAGATAGATTTACCTATTGTCATCATTAAAATAATATAAGCTTCTGGAATGAAAAGAAAAATTGCTGGAAATGCCAAGTGAGCCTGGCAGTGTTGAGAGAAACAAAATTAACCAGACAAATGGCTTTTGGTCTTCAGTAGGATGCTGTTGGGTACCAAATTGAGGCTTTTTAAAAATTATGATCTTAAATCAACTGTGGTTCGCCAATGGAGGCCCAAAGTTATTTCATTTGTGAACAACATGTGAAATGCAACACATAATAACAGTTATAAACATTTCACATATTCATGATTACATTTTGCAGTCAACTATGTCGTGACTTGTATATTTTTCTGTTTTTGTGAGCATGACCTTCTAATTGTGTATGCCTTACTACCAGCAATGTAGCAGGAATGATTGATGAGGGGTTGTTATTATAATCTCAACACTCCAGGAACACTTGATTTGCCTGTCAACAGAAGATCACATGCTAACTAAACAATTACAGCATAACAAAGGCTGTGTTGTAAAGCACTGCCTTTCTCAATAAACCAATTCTTTGTTGCTTTGATTGAACACAAATTTGTGTTGTTTAATTAAAGCACAGTTGTTACACTGAAGGAGCACGCGTCCACTTTTAAAATAAGCATTTGAAATTGACATCAACTTGCTTTGTGGCATTGGAAATGACAAGTATGGATTGAAAAAGTGAAACAGCAACAACAGAAGCAGAGCTAAAGCATTTTTAGCAAACTGTTGGAACAGACTGGATGGCAAACTCGAATGGAGCTTGAAACGTTCCTGATTTATTCTTAAACGTTGAGAAAAACGTCTGAAAATTACACGTTGGATACATTGCTCTGAAACTTCGATATGCTTCGGTAAATGTATAGTTTTGAGAGCCAGAATTCACAATTTGTTCGAAAGAAAATCAAACTAGCCTTAGAGGGATATGGGCCAAAGGCGGGCAGTCAGGGTCAGCATGGATTGGTTGGGCCGAAGGTCCTGTTTTCGTGCTGTATTGCTGTACGATTCTGATGCAACATGAGGAGGAGGTTTATTAATCGTGCAGCTAAACACCCATTTTCAGCTCCCAGAGACGGGACTTCTGAGAAGTCGTAAATAATTCTTGCTCACCTGTGAGAAAAGGCCATGAAGCAGACACATTCGAGGGAGGAGCTGACAATGACAATTGCTGAACTGTTCTTTTAAATTATTCACTTAATTTGGTAATCTCCAACCTTGCTTCATATCAACATGATTGAAATGTTTATGTTTAATTATGTTTTTTTCATTCATTCATGGGATATGGTTGTGTCGCTGACTGGCCAGCGTTTATTACCCCATCCCTAGTTGCTCTTTGAGAGTCAACCACATTGCTGTGGCTCTGGAGTCATATGTAGGCCAGACCAGGTAAGGATGGCAGATTTCCTTCCCTAAGGGGCATTAGTGAACCAGATGAATTTTTCCAACATTCAACAATGGTTTCATGATCATCAGTAGATTCTTAATTCTAGATACTTTGTATTTTAATTCATATTTCACCATCTGTTGTGGTGGGATTCGAACCCGGATCCCCAAAACATTAGCTGAGTTTCTGAACTAATGGTCTAATGATAATACCACTAGGCCATCATCATCCCATATAAAAGAAGCAACGTCTGAACTTTCTGATTGATTAACTACAGAAACAAATCGAAATTGGTAATAAAATATAAGATAAAAGCAAATTACTGCAGATGCTGGAATCTGAAAGCCAAAAGAGAAAACGCTGGAAAATCTCAGCAGATCTGGCAACATCTGTAAGGAGAGAAATGAGCTGATGTTTCTTTGATAAAGCGTTGACAAAGGGTCATCTGGACGCAAAACATCACCTCTTTTCCCTCCTTATAGATGCTGCCAGACATGCTGAGATTTTCCAGCATTTTCTCTTTTGAAATCATTACTAACAGTTAAAGCAAATACAAGTCATACAAGGGGCAGCCAATGGTAGCTTAAAATAGAACATTTTTTGAAAGTCACTATTGTATTAGGTGGCCAGGGAAATGTCATCTGAGGGAAAAAGTGTATTTTTTTTATTGGCAGATATCCACTATTAAAACAACTTCACTGGTTGGAATTCTCCAATCTCATAACACCCTGCCACCACTGTCAGTGAGAATGGAGAATTTGGCACTGAGCCGAAACTCTATTTGCTGCAGCGAGACTGGAGAATCCCAGCTGTGGGTGAGGTCGGAAAATTCCAGCCAGTGTTTGGATGTGTTGGGTTTTTTTTGTCGATGTTCATAACTTTCTGTCATTGCAGTTAACAGAAAAATAGTGCAGATAAAGAAGGCCACTGGCTGGTCCAGTCCCCCATTCAATAGAAATTTGTGTTTCCTCCCACTACATAGTCCAACTGTCTCTTGAGAGATTCCAGAGTTCATATCTCCCAGAAAAATAAAAATCATCCTTTGCACCAAGAATTAATGTCTAACAATTATTGACACTTATATGAGATTGTGAAGTTGTTACTGATCTGCATCTTGCCCTTGTTATGCAAAGAGATTTTCACAATAACTTCAATGCACTGTTAAGTAAGCCTGTTTGTGACACTAATAAATAAATAACTGCATTCATTCAGAGAGTTTTTAAGTACCCCGATATGAATTATTCCAATTCTCTTCCCGTAACTGGTGGTGTAGTTAGGCAGACTTTTGTCAGTTTCCATTGCTAGTTATTCTTGGAACAGATCACTAGGTCTTTACTAGAGGCTTATAGCTTGGGAGGAGCCACTCCACATTAAGTGTGGCTAACCAGAAGTCTCTCCCGCTCACCACTGGGGTGTTTGGAAGGATACGCAGGTTGACAGGCTCAACCTGTTTGACGTTATTGTGAACACACCTTCCTTGGCCATCAAATCCAGTGGATGGACTTGAATCCAAAACATCTGGTTCAGAGGCAGGGACGCTACCCACTGCACCACAAGACTTCTGTATGTGATTTGCACTCATCCTTTTTTACCTAGGGGAACAAAGCATTTTGTTAACCTCCCCAAGCACAAAAGCAAATATTGGCAACTATCTTAACCAAGTCGCAAATTGTTGCCTAAATTACAACCATGATTTCAAAAGCACTCTGCAGGCTGCAAAGTGCTTTTGGGATGTCCTGGGGTCATGAAAGACTCTAGGGGAAGGCAAGTTTATTTTCTTTCTTTGGTTCCTATGATACCCATTGTTTATTATGAAGTTTCACATTGTGTGCAGGCCAGTTCATAGCACATTAATGTCAATTCCAATTTATTGGCTGCAATACAATTCAGGAAACTTTACAAAAACAAGGATGCTGTTTCTGTTATTCTGTGATAAGGCAGCACATAACTACAAGCTGACTTTTCAATCACTGAACAACCGAACAAAGCCACTCTGTTATTATTTATATTTGACTCATTTTACGAGATGTCACCCGTACTTTCCTGTTGCGGCAAGAACCAGCAGGCCTCCAAATGCTTTTGTCCAGCTGTTGGAAGCAAATTAATGAACCTCAGACACCCTCCCAGCTTTCCCCACCCCCTCTTTTCCTTGAGTTTGTCAACAGGAAGCCATTCAGATTATATGTGGCGCTTTTATCAATGAATTTGATTCATGATTTCCCTTATTGTGAACAAAGCCATTTAACCACATAATTGCCAACCAGTCACTTAAAGGTGTGAGGAAAATGTCTAACAGTCAGCTGTGTAAAGTAAGTTAGTTAGCATTGTGTGTTCCCTTCATTTGAATAGCCTGCCAACATTCACCCTCGAACAATAATAACCACATGGGTAAAATATCAGAGGCCACCTCTACCTATGGGATCATACCCAGTGCAGTTTCTCTTTAATCCCTTTTAATAATTCACCTATTATTAGCTCTGACTTGTTTTTTTAGCCCAGTTACGACTCATCTCATTTTATTTGGTTTGTTTTGCGTTGAGACGTTCACCTCTGGGACAGGAAGTTGTCAATCAATGCCTCCACTGCAAAGATGTGAACACACAGGCCAGAATTTCCTGGTTGTTCACACCAACGGGATTTTCCAGTCCTGCTGCAGTGAATAGAATAGCTGAGCGCTAAATTCTTCATCCTCACTTACAGCAAACAGCCCAAAAATTCCAATCGTAAATTTCTTTGACAGTTCAGTACAGGTAACAGGGGAGTGCAGCAATATTGGAGATATAGGTCAAGATTTTCCAGCCCCATTGTGGCGGGATCCAGTATAGGAGCCATGGTGGCACAGCCTAAAGTCCATTGACTATCGACGGGACTGGAAAATCTCAGGCACAGCTTTTCAGATGAGACATTAAACCATGGCCTTGCTCATCCTCTCAGATGGATTAAAAAAAACCACACGCATTACATGGCAAAAGTCCCTTCACCAAAATCTCTTTATTTACAGTTCCAATAGCAGTACACAGCGTGCTATCAGTCAGCAATCTAATTTCAGGGGTGCCAGAGGAATTGACACTCCCACTTAAATACATGGAAAAGACTCCCCAAATAGCCCATCAATTGATTCCTCAATCAGGGAGTTCATATTCCAGTAGGCCAATCTCAATGGCCTGATTGAAGACATTACAATTTCAAAAAACACCACAAGAGTTCTCCCAGTGTCATATCCAATATTTATCCCCTAACCAAAGTCACTGATACTAGATTACCCTGTCATTCATCTCACCCCCTTTTGTGAGAGCTTGCTGTCCACAAATGAGTTGCCATAAATTCCAGCAGTCCAATGATAATCTAACATCAAAATGTCCTTCGCTGACTGTGAAGTACAGTGGTACGGTGGCTACCACTGCTGCCTCACAGCGCCAGGGACCTGGGTTCGATTCCCAGTTTGGGTCACTCTCTGTGTGGGGTTTGCACATTCTCTCTGTGTCTGCATGGGTTTCCTCCGGGTGCTCCAGTTTCCTCCCACAGTCCAAAGTTATGCAGATTAGGTGGATTGACCATGCTAAATTGCTCCTTAGTGTCAGGAGGACTAACTAGGTTGAATGCATGGGGTTATGGGTATAGGGCCTGGGTGGGATTATAGTCAGTGCAGACTCAATGGGCTGAATGGCCTCCTTCTGCACTGTAGGGACTTTATGACTCACACTGGGATGTTCTGAGACCCTGAAAGATGTGATACAAATGCAAATGTTTCCTTTCATTGCTGAGAGCATCTACTTCTTGCCACCTGATGGTTCCATGGGCTAGTTGGCAAGCAGTACTGCGGCCATTTTTTGCAAATGCATCCAGATTATTTGATTAGAGATGGGCGAGCTTGATTCTGCTGTCCAAACACACGCCATGGATTCAGTAGCAAGAAGAGGACATTGCACCTTCTGACACCCACAATAGCAATGTCAAACAGGAATACAATAAACATTGTAAAGATGTCCTTTTTTAAGGGTGTAATGAATATTCAGGAGTCAAGTGGTTAATTTAGAATTGTTGTTAAGTTTCTTTGCAAACAAGCAACACATGAAACATTACATGGCATTTCCTTGACTAAACATAACAATAAAAGTAGTGACTAACTTGATATACAGTCACTGATATTGTCTGGTTTTATTATACCATTTGAAACTGCCAGGAAGTAATTATTGTTGCTCTGTGTAGATTATAATTGATTGATTGAGTTTGTGGTTAGAGGGCTACTGTTCAGTGCTGCTTATCTATAATTACACAGTAATCAAAACCATACTTTGCCATTACCTCCAGCGCAATGCCGTACAAGCTCTACTAGAACTTATAAATGGTTGTACCACAAAGCTTTCGAACGGTACCCTTTCGGGTTATTGTTATTACGCACCACATCTGAGAAAAAACAAGATAGGAGTTACATTTGAGGCGCAATTCTCCTCCAACAAAAAATCTTTTACCTCAGTAATGAATCAACAATTAAATTGCTCTCTCAATTTAATTGCTCATTTCAATGTTGCACCTTCCTGCGATTTCAGCAGCAGGTCAGTGTTCGAGAAAAACAGACACTGGCCAAACTTCACCAAGCATTCAGGCCCCTCTACCACTGCCAGTGAGAATGGATAATTTGGCACTCAGCCAAATCTCCGCTCGCTGCAGCACGACTGGAGAATCCCAACTGCGGGCGAGGTCAGAGAGTCCAGCCCATTTTCTCCCTTTCTGTTAAAAAGTGAACTTAAAAGCTTTACAGAATTTAGGAGATAGATTCACTACAGTGCAGAAGGAGGTCATTTGGCCTGCACCAACAACAATTCCGCCCAGGCCCCATGCCCATAAGCCCACATATTTACCCTCCTAATCGCCCTAACACTAAGAGGCAATTTATCAGGGCCAAGTAACCTAACCTGCAAAGCTATGGACTATGGAAGGAAATTGCAGCATCCAGAGGAATCCCATGCAGACATGGGGAGAACATGCAAACTTCACCCGAGGCCAGAATTGAACCTAAGTCCATGGTGCTGAGAGTCAACAGTGCTAACAACTGTACCACTGTGCTGTGGGCAAAGATAAACTTTACCCCAACCAGTTGATTAAGGATTTCTGTTGAATTTGTAGTAATTGGTGTGTTTTATCACACCACCTTTATGTTAGCCCTTTAATTTGGATTCCAGGAGCTCAGCATCTGTGATTCAGCTCCCAAATTTATGCAGTAAAATGGTTTCCACGGACCAAAGGAAAATGTGTAGATCCAGATAAAATTAGGTTTACAAGTCTCTCACTAATCTCTAGAAACTGGATTTAACCCATAAACACCAGCAGCTGACTCATGGACACCTGGATCCTGGAATTCAAATTGAAAGATCAGTATGAGAGCAACCCTCCTTCGGTTTTTAGTTTCTTGTGATCTTGACAATAATACTGATTTCTCATTTACAACGAACCTGTTTCCTGTGAATGGTGAGAAATTCCTGTCGTGCGATGGAAAGGTAGTCAAGGCTGGAAACATTACAACCTTTAAAAAAATTTGGATGAGCACTTGAAATATCGCAATATTCGAAGATATGGGACAAGGTAAATAGTGTTAGAGTGCCTTTAGTGGTGATTATTGTCATTGCAGTCTCGATGGGACAAAGGGCCATCTACACTGTGTGACACTGAAGTTGAAGTTTGAGCAGATAGTTTTACAGAACAAAGTGAAGACAATGACTTGATTTCAGAAAATATTTTACAGGTCATTTCAATTCTATGAGCTCCAAATATAAATAGGTTCTCCCTGCAAAGAAAATTATCAATAACACAGTTGTGTACTCCAGTTTAGGTATCCAAGCACTTGCCTGAAAGGCGTTGCGGCTCTTAAGACTCCATATCTCTGCACAGGTTCAGAGCTGCATAAGCTCCTGATCTCCTCTGTGGATGCTGCTATCATTTGCAGGACTGGATTGGACAGGTCCCTTCACTTGTTAGGCATAAGTGGGCACTTGCAGCAATAGGGATGCACCTACAACTTCAATCATTGTGTCCAAGGCTGGAAGTTCAGCCATGGTGGACTGGTTAGGGGAAAGGTGGAGCAGCAGGCGTAGGAGTGAATTGGTTTCAACAAGTTGTTGTGTCTTTTGGTGAAGAGAACACATTAAAAAGTAGTTTTTACAAATGTTAGCTTCTTTTTCAGAAGTTCCACTTTAACCTGAATCTTCAGTTGGGCACTCCATTCATTGCTTGATAAACTGGTGTACTGATCATACACCGGGTCCCATTGGAAGCACCCGCATTTTCCAGTCAAGTTTATTTATTAGTGTCACAAATAGGGTTACATTAACATTGCAATGATGTTACTGTGAAAACCCCCTAGTCGCCACACTTCAGCGTCTGTTCAGGTACGCTGAGGGAAAATTTAGCACAGCCAATCCATCTAAGCAGCACATCTTTCTGACTGTGGGACTGTAAATTTAGTTTTAACTGCAAATCTATCTTCTTCTATAATCTTCAGGATTGTTGCAGTTCAGTAATGCACAGCCCCAGTTTACTTTCCTTTGTCACTTTATCAAGATTCATAAGGTGAAATGTTACCAAAAAATAGCAGAGTGTTGGTTCCAGTGAGCAAACCAGTGTATTTCTCTCCAGATCTTATGATACTGCCAAAAAAAATCAAGGTGGCATGTTTCATGCCATCATACAGAGGACAGAGCCTAAACACACCAGCAAAATCCAGCTACTCAGATCAGAATCCCAGCTTTGTAGGGTGTCCCGGGGACAGCCTGAGTAAACCTCCCCCCCAGCCCACCAGGCGGTTTCAGGAAGCTCCCTCCCACCCCCGATCGGAGTCGGCATTTCTCTACCTCTCACCCGATCATCAGTCCCTTTAACCTATAAAAACCAGAAGCTGACAAATGGGCACCTGGATCCTAGAATTCACTCTCCTTCCCTTCTTACATGCTGATAGAAGCTTTTGAAGTCAGATTTTATATACCTCGTTAGTTTACACTCATATTTTATTTTCCTTTCTTAATTTTAATCTAACAATGCTTATTTTCACAAATAATGTTTATTTGCCATTAACGATGAGTCTAAATTCAATGACTGTGTTGCCTAATTTCTTCGATAATTGCAAGAAAGCGTTAATTTATTCATTCTGTAGCTTGGTCAAATGTTGGCGCAATGTTAGTAGCATAAATGTTAATGTAACCTGAACTGGTTGACGTAACATAGATTAACAATCCAAACATATGTATCACACATTAATGCCAGAATTTTACTGGCACGCCCACCCCAGCTCGCTGAACGGAGTTTTCCATTGGTCTCGGGTAGGATTTTACAAGCCTTCCCCAAGTGAGGTTGTAAAATACTTGCCTAAATAGTATACTTCATACTAAATGGTAGCCTCTTGATGTGGTAATGGATGTGAAGAACAATGCATTCATTTCTTATCTTTGAGGGCAACAATCTTCCCGGATATTGGTCCCATTTTTAGCTGCAATTTTATAAATCACTTTTGATTTGATTTGATTTATTATTGTCACATGTATTAAAATACAATGAAAAGTATTGTTTCTTGCTCGCTATACATCAAAACATACATTTCATAGAGAAGAAAATGAGAGAGTGCAGACTGCAGCTAAGTCATAGCAAGGGTGTAGAAAAAGATCAATTTAGTGCAAAGCAGGTTCATTCAAAAGTCTGACAGGAAAAAGGCTATTCTTGAATCGGTCGGTACATCACCTCAGACTTTTGTACCATTTTCTGGAAGGAAGAAGTGGAAGAGTGAATGTCTGGGGTACATGGGGTCCTTAATTGTGATGGCTGCTTTGCTGAGGCAACTGGAAGTGTAGACAGGGCCAATGGATGGGAGGCTGGTTTGTGTGATGGATTGGGCTACATTCGCAACCTTTTGTAGTTCCTTGCGGTCTTGGGCAGAGCAGGAGCTCATACAAAGCTATGATACAACTAGAAAGAATGCTTTCTGTGGTGCCTTTATAAAAGTTGGTCAGTTTCACTTCAGCTGTTAAAATGATTCTGTGGTGTCCTTTGCTCCTGTCAAATTTCCTGTTCATTTCCTAATAATGAATTTCACCACCACTCCTTCAGGATTAAAATATTTTCCATAATTCTCACTGGATCAAACATAATTTTCCGGCACCCAGTAGGTAAAATGGCCTCTTCCAGCCAGCCATTCCTCTGGAGAGAGGCCTGGGAATTGATATTTGGAACTGCTTCAGAAATACAAATGGGCTCATACTCTATGTATTGCTGACGCCCGTGAGTGGTAAACAAAAGTGGCAACCTGTTAAAATTGATGACAGTTCAGATAATTTTTTTTTTGTCATTTGTTTGTTAAGGAGTAACTAGCTGTTAAGTCTTTAGCAGGGTTTCTGCTGTACAAAAAGTCAAATTTCATTTTTATCACTTAAGTTTCTGGTATGTTAACTGGTATATGGGGGATTATATTCCATCGTTCCATTTGCTTTCCATGAAAACAACCTTTGATATTCATAAAACATGTTAAAAAAAAGTGCTTGTTTCAAAAAATGTCCTTTCCAGTGGAAAACAAAAGCCTTGAAATAGTTGTCCAACTTTCCTCCCTTTTATGTTAAGGTCAATGCAATTGTCTGCAATTTATCATCTTACACGTTCCACTTCAGCACTTCAGATATCTAAACTTAACTTTCTCGCATTAATTGTTCCCCTGTTCTCCCCTCTCACTTTGTCTCTTTTCCTCAAACTGCATGCAGTGAGAATGTGCCTCAGTGACAGTTTAATATGTGGTAGGCATTGATCCCATGAGTCATGGTATTACTATGATTGTACTTCAAATATACTGTTAAATGAAACAATAAAAGCATGAAATAAAACTTCAAAGGTTTCCGCATCCAACATGAAGTTAAAAATACCTTTCTTGCATGGATGTCCCAGCTGACAACGCATAGAGTCATGCTACCTATTCAATAGACTTTGAATCTTATAATGAAAACACAGAATACAAGTTTGCTGGCAGTTATTCTGCAGTGGATAAGTTTCTGAACTAAAATATGCCTATATAGAGGGAGATAGCAACCAATGCAAGTTGAGTCAATACTTTGCAATGTGCCCATGCAGGCTGCAATCACTCACCTCTCAGGAACCAGTTATCAGACAACAGATTGAGGTCTAATAAGGGTTCACTCTGCTGGGTATGCTACGTGGCAAAGGAATTCGGACCAAGTGAAAAGCAGAGAGACCAATAAACATTTACCCACCTCAGAAAGCACTGTTGTATTTCCTTATAATGTGCAATATTGTTGAATCTACCCTTTCATAATACTTTCTAAACTTCTTGGATACAGACAAAGAAAATGTTACATGTAGGTTTTGAAATTGATGTTACAGAAATCTGCTTGCCTTACTGCTATAAATGTATTCCACAAATTGCCTTTAGTTATTATCATCATTGTTTATACTAAATAAACACAGGAGTATATTAAAACCTGCACTGTTGCTTGATTAAAAGAAGTATAAATATGCAGCCAGCACTTTATTTCAATGTCTGAGCTAATCTTTGAAAATTATTGGATCCCTTTTAACTCCTGCAAAAGAGAATATAAATATTTGAATGTTGTCAGTTTATTTTCTATGCTAGAAACCTGAGCCCAAGGAATTAATTATTGTTATTCTACACATGTTGAATAACATAAATTTATCGTGCTCTGGGACAAGTTGGTTTATTTGCAGTTGTTCACTTCACAACCTCACAGTTAGCCTGATGATGTCATCTGAGTTCACGTTACCAATACGGAACCTATTCCCAGCATCTTTTAATTATAATTCTTTGTTTTTAATTAATTACGTTTCTACCTCCTAGCCTATGGTATAAATAAATTAACTAATGTGGGGGAAAATCTGAGAAAATAATTCAACTCTTGAAAGAAAGCAACATCTGGGTGTTAACCAAATGATGTTCTGCTGATGAAGGTATTCACCGGGGCTGTTAGTCAACATAAACTTAGCCATCCTCACACCAGCTTGATACCTGAAAGAACATCAAAGAGAAACCAGTCCTCTAAGCCTGTGCCTCCTCCCAGGTTCAGAATCAAGCCTTCATAGCTAAATTTCAGATGATGAAAAAATATTTTGAAAGATCTGTGCTGAGTTATGTATTGTATTTGTTAACACCTATAAATTGCTTGGGACTACTTAGCAAGGAACCAATGTGTTATATGTTGTTCTGGGGGTCTATATTTAGTAGGTTCCTAAAAGACACTAGCAGTAAAGAGTTGGTCAGCTATATCATTGTGTGGGCCAGAGATCTAGCTGTTAAATAAATGAAACAGCAGGGATCTTACTATACAAGGCATTGGTGATGCTGTACCAGGAGTACTGTGTATAGTTATGGTCCCTTTATTTGAGGAAAAATGTAGTGGCATTGGAGACAGTTCAGAGAACTTTCACTAGATTGATTCCAGAGATGAGGGGTTTGAGACTGAACAGTTTAGGTTGATACTCTCTGGAATTTAGAATAACAAGTAGAGATCAAATTGAGAATACAAGACGATTAAAAGTATGGATAAAGTTGATGTGGAGCAGATGCTTCCACTTGTGGGACATCCTAGGATGAGAGATCATAGTCTTAGGATAAGGGGTAGCAAATTTAAAACAGAGTTGAGGAGAAACTACTTGTCCCAAGGGGTTATGAATCTGGAATCGCTACCCCAAAATGTGGTGGATGCTGGGACAGTGAGTATGTTTAAAAAAAGAGTTAGATTTTTAATTGGTAATGGGTTGAAAGGTTATGGAAAGAAGGCAAGAAAATGGAGGTGAGAAACACATCAGCCATAATCGAATGGCGGAGGGGACTCAATAGGCCGAAAGGCCTAATTCTGTTCCTATATCTTATGAACTTATCACTGAAGAGGACAGTGCACCCTATCCAGTGGAAATCAAATCATTGGATCTACCAGTATGTATTACAAGGCCATAGACAGGAATTAGGTTAATTTTTTAATTTTTGTTAATTTTGTTGCAAGATTAAAATGCAGATAAAAATTATAAGTTTAAGGACACAGACAAAAGGTAGTAGATCAGCTAATTTGGGGTTCTGCATGGCCCGATGTATAGAAAGTTCAAATCAGAGAGCCAAACTCACAATATCTCAGGCTGTAGACGTTGCCAGAGCACACAAAAATTGAGCAGACAGGTAACTACACAAAACAGCTAGCAACAAAAGAGTGCACACTGAAAAGAGAGGAAAACATGCAAGAGCTGTGGACGACCACCTGAATTCATACACCAAAGGAAATGTTTGGCACGTTGATCAATCATGGGAAGGCCAATCATTGGCAAAAGATATCAGAACAAGGTAGAAGGTGTTAGTCAAGGCACCCAGAGCCAGAGCAAATGGACAGGCAAATAAATCAAAGCATTCCTACTCTGGAAGATGACAACAAATTTGAAAACACTATAGACATTGAACCATACAACCGTGCGAAATAATTGGATGCGATAGTCCCCAGAGAAGAAAAATCACACAACCATTCAAACCAGGGAGAGGGTGAGAGAATAATCCACTACAATAAATCTGACAGTGAAGATTGACACCGGAGCACCGAGTAACTTCATCCCACTCAGACTGTACCAGATAATCGTTCTTGAAAATTTAGAAGATAATGATTATCCAAAGAAAGGCATTCTGAAACCAAAGGACTGTCATGTCAACAGACTATGGAGAGCTTTGACCGATAGGAGCATCCCAAATCTGAGACATCCAAAAAAAAGATATTAACTGTTTGTTTTATGTCACTGAAACAGATGGCGCCTCTATCCTGGGGTTGAATATTTGTGATCTCACATAAACCATGAGGTAAAGGAGGCAAAACAAGTTTGATGAAGTTACACGCACTGAAAAACTATCTTCTGGACAGATGCAAAAAAGGTTGAGTACAAATGTGCTGACAGTGTTTTGATGAAAGTTTGAAGATTTTGAATATCACCTCACAATTGACCCAGCAATGAGACCAGAGATTCATCCCTGAAGATGAAAATTATCCCTCAATTTTCAAAAATTCATTTTACAGGATATGAGTGTTGCTGGATAGGCCAGCATTTCATTGAAATTAATCTTTTCATTGAAATTGAGCAGTGTTGAAATATAAATGCTCCACAAATGATTTATAACCAGCCAATGAGATCATAGAATCCCTACAGTGCAGAAGGAGGCTATTTGGCCCATTGGGTCTGCAGCAGCTCTCCAACAGAGCATCCCACTCAGGCCTTAACCTCATAACCCCAGGAATGATACTTCCATTTAAGGCCAGCATTTATTACCTAGTACAACCATACACAAGTCTAAACGTGGTGGTGTTAGGGAGAGACTTCCAAGATTTTGACCCAGTGAAGAACAGCGATATATTTCCAAGTCAGGATGGTGGAGTGACTTGAGCGAGAATCTTCAGATGGTGGTGTTCCTAGATATCTGGTCCCCTTGATTGACAATTCCAATATGTCCAAGCTAAAATTGATTTCCTCACCAAAGATTTTCTTTGTGAGTTGATATTTTTAACCGCGGTCTTTCCTGATCCAGATGGAATTCTTATTCTTTCTATGGGCAACCTAGTGGCACAATGGGTGGCGTGGGTAGCACTTCTGCCTTACAGCTCCAGGGACCTGAGTTTGATTCCTGGGTTGGGTCATGGTGTGGGGTTTGTTCATTCTCCCTGTGTCTACATGGGTTTTCTCCAGGTGCTCCAGCTTCCTCCCACAGTGTGCAGGTTAGGTGCATTGGCCACGCTCAATTCCCCCTTTTTGCCCCACAATGTGTTGGTTAGAGGGATTAGAGGGGTAAACATGTGGAGTTACAGCGATAGAGCCTAGGTGGGATTGTTATTGATATAGACTCGTTGGGCCAAAAGGTTCCATCTGTAATTATAGAGTTTCCAAGTTCTATCAATATCTGTAAAGCAAAGTCCATCCACAATTATAATACTACTTCCTTATCTGAGGAGGTTCATTATCACCTTTTTTATATTCTCAGACAGGATGGATATAACAGCAAGCTTATTGTTCAACAAAATTTTTTTTGGTATCCAACTTCTCTCTTCCTCTGTTTCTGTGTTTCATTGAATTATTATAGTCATTGTGCCTCCATTATTTTGCATAATTAAGCGAATTTTTCCTGACTGTTAAAACCATAACAGTCACAACTAAGATCACCTTTCTGAAAATTAATATGCTAAAGAATTTACGTAATTAAGTTACTTTAGTGCAGTAAGAAAGGATAAATGACCCATAATTTCTGGGTTCCCCAGATGAACTGGGGAATCTCTCTTAGAAGTTCCTACATAAGGGTTCACCAGGCAATTGTCCGGAAGTGCTAACTTTCCCTGGACAATTACACTAGTCTGGGAACCATCCGATGGAAGTGATTTCAATCTTTAACTCCGGATGCTTCTGTCAGTTTTATGCTGATAGCAACTCTGAAAGAATTAAGGAGAAAAAAAAAGTCACTTCTAAATCCAGAGTAACTATGTAAAAAACCTAGAACCATCCTTGTATAGGGCACACCACACACACAAATCCCTAGCAAATATTTCACACTATCCCATATCCACCCTAACTCCTGTCCCCCACCTACCCCCACACACCCACAACCTGAGCCACTGCCCATCCCCCCAGTCCAATACCACCTGTCCCGAACCCAGCCCCCTGCCTCCCCGTCCAACGATACCCAAGTCCAAATTACTCCCTGGCCCAACCGCCCCATCTTCCCCAGCCTGACCTCCTGCCTCCCCACCCATCACCACCCCTCTCCTGAACTGACCTTTGACCTCCCCTCTTGGCCTGATCTGATGAGCCTCCCCCTTCCCAACTTGCCTGCCCCCCCACTGTCCACCTCACTCCTGACTAATACACCACCTCCTGGCCCAAACTCCCCTTTCTCAGCCCAACACAACCCTCCGTCCCAAACTGACCGCCACCCTCCCAGACTGACATCCCCCCATCTCCCAGCCCAACTTCACCCATTTCCTGACCCGACCCACCTTCCCAGTCTCCCAGCCCACAGCACTGTTGGACCCACTCCCAATCCAACTACACCCTCCCTTCTGATCTGACCTTTCTCTGCCACCCCCCTGCAACCCTCACCTCCACTCCTCCTCCAGCCCCATCCCTCCCAGTCTCCCCCGATTGTCTGAAGGATTTACCTCTGAAACATAACTTTCTTCCAAATTGTCCCTTGAAGCATGTTCTTTACAATAGAAATACCATAAAAAGTTGAGTTTCTTCCTTTGCTGCACCCCAGTTCCTCTTCGCTGGTATGCATGGCCGCAGGGATGGTGTAGAGGGTTTTAATTACATGGATAACTGGAGCACATTCTGGGAAAGGTGGGACCTGAAGGACGATTTTCACCTGAACCAGAGGGTCACCAATATCCTCGGAGGGAGATTTGCTACAGGTCTTCGGGTGGGGGGGGGAGGTTAAACTAATTTGTTAGAGGGAATGGAAAAACAAGCTGTAGTCCCAGAAGCCAGTGTTGAGTGTAGTGAGGTACTGAGGAGAGTATCAATGTTGCAGACAGGAAGGTACATTGAAATGCAAGAAGCATCTGAAATAATGTAGGTGAACTTGGAGCATGGATTATTACTTGAGATTACGATGTTGTAGCCATTACAGAGACATGGTTAGAACAGGGACAGGAATGGTTGTTGGAAGTTCTGGGGTATAGATGTTTTGGTAAGAGTAGGGAAAGTGGTGAAAGATTGGAGGACTAGCATTGTTATCAAGGATAGTTTAATGGCTGCTGAACGGCAGTTTGAGAGGACCTGCCTAACATGGGCTGAAGTTAGAAATCCAAATGCGGTTTCACCAAGGTCCTATACAGTTGTAGCATAACCCCACAGTTCTTAAACGCAAAGCCCCTGTTAATAAATGCTAACACACTATAGGCCTTCTTCACAACTCTATCCACCTGAGTTAGAAAGGTTGGGCAAGACAGGGACTTTGAAACTACAACATGAGTAAGTCCATCCAGAGTGATAATCTGCCAGGATTGACACTCTGAGGAAGTTATGAGCACTGACTCATTATTGCCCACAGGATGAATGGCCCTATCCTAAGATATAGCGTGCTGGTGTGAGAAAATCATGTCTCCGAAAACTGAGCCCCATGGTTTCAGACATCAAATAATCAAGTTCACATGAGGGTGCGATCTCACTGGCTGTTCGTGCCATGGTTTCATGCAGCAAAGTTGGAGAATTTGGCGCAGCAGGAAGGGAAAATCCTGAACGGCTATAACTTTCCACCTAATTGCTTTAATGACTTTATTTGCAACATTACAAAGTGCCAAAGGATTATAGTTAACTTCAGTCTGGCGACAGAAGTGGTTTGAGCATGTCACATAGCCAAGTCTGTTCTGACTGTGTTTGTCTTAGCTATGTTTCCACTATAGCTAGGCCAGGTTATTAATGTATTAAGTATGGCACAAGAATGTCACATTGTCATTCACAATAATAGTGCCTCACAGACCAATATGCTCTATCTGCATCTCCCACTTCTGACAACATTAACAAATAAGGATCTTAATGTGCAATAAGCCATAAAGAGTCTTTCCCCAGTATAACAATGTTCACCCACCCACTCTAATTTCGAACAATGCAAATATCACTCTGATACAGAAGTTCAATCATCCCCCATTGTAAACAGAAATACGCAGTAACACTGTATGTAACAGTCAACTTGAAAAAAAATCACATAAGCCTACAGTGGCCTATCATTAATGGATAAATTGTGAGTTATAAGGCAGGATTTTATGAGCATCACCCAAGCAAGCTTGTAAAATCTCACTCATAGAATTCCTCCGATTTAATCCATTCTGTTGCATAGACCTTTGGAGAACCATTCCTTTCATAGCCCTTTGAAGTTCCATTCTACAGCACATTAGACTTCTGTCCTAGTATTCCATGGTATACAAAAATGGTGCAGCAACCACAGTTATCAGGACTCCATCTCAATGATGTGTGATGTAACAATTTGATATATCAACCAAACACACAGTCCATTTAAACTCCACCCCATCATTCATGATATAACGCACCGCCATACTAGTCAACCGATCTGCACATTGTCTGTTGGAGAGAAATCTTACCATTCCATGATATAGGGCATTGGTGTATGTGCCAACCGTTCTGGTTGTAGCACATTGGTGCATGTGCCAATGTAATGAACTGGAACACAATCCTACCACCGCTTGATTTGGCATATTAGAATTTTGATACGCTACAGTACTGTGCTGTCTTGTTTTGCACAGTTTCTATTTATTCAAGTAATTAAAAGTTTCAAAACTCTCTTTTGTGAATTTCTGCACATCTTTAGAACATGCATTAAATAAATCACTGTGACATGTAATTAGCATTTTTGTCCACAAAATGTGCAATAATATATTTCCTTGTATGATCAAATTCAGAATCATATTGGGGTAAAAATTCACCTGCCGCTATTTTTGAGTTTGGGTCAGTGATTCACAGTCTGCCTTGGGCTAGTTCAAATTGAATGAGGTAAGACACAAAATTCATATATCCGGCTCACCCGGATAATAGCGGCACTAGCTGGTATGCTTCTAACACTTCTCGCTGCTCCTCCATGCTGCCGGTGAGCTGCGTAAGCAGGAAGATACTCCAGTAGCATTGCTTGCCAGTCACCTGGTATGGGTTGCCTACTGCTTCTTAAAGACAGGAAGACTGGTGATTTGAAGCTGTGCTGCAATGGGATTTGATAGTTACTGAACACCAGGGCAGACAGAGGATCCTTGGTGATGGGATGCTTCATTGGAGGCATTAGTTGTACAAGGAGACTCAAGGACAGTGGTGTAGCCTGGTTCCAGGAATACCAGCTGAGCTTTCATTCTAAACTTTCAATCCAAATTTTGTTTCCATTCATTCCTAAATTTCACTGACAGAAAACATTATTTTGACTTTATACATTATGATGCGTTTGAAACAATGTTGTTCAAAAATCTTGGACATGAAAACCATTCTAATTTCATTTGAAAGAGACATACCTAATGTGATTTTTAGTTGCTGCAGTTAAGATGTTTTCAGAGGATTCTGCAGTCTTCTGCTTTAACATTCCCTGACATTTGAATTCTTCTGCACCCCCGGAGTTCCAAAATGGCTCTCTTGGGATCACTGGGGATGTGTTTTGCATTATTATAATAAATTCCAATTCTGGCAAAGTTCAAGAAACAAAAACAGAAGTAATTTGAAAACGATGTTTATGAAAATATCAAAGGCTCACGGAAAACTGTTTTTACATGGTATCAAACATAAAGCAGCATCTAGTCTGACAGCTTCACTCTACAGAAATATCTTCAGATGCATATTCAAAACAATGTCTTGTGACCCAGCTTCAGCGAACTGAACTTGCAGTTGGAGTGTAAGTTTGATTGATTTATTTCAGCAAGTTTTCTGGATTAAGGCTAAGCCAGTTCAAACACTTCAGTCCACATACTCTGAACATGAGATGGGAGAAAACCTTCCACCTGAACGTGAGATCCTAAAGGCTTTTCACAGTCCGCCCTTGAAACTCGTCACATTTGCTGATCCATTGTAATTTAAGTTCACATAAACCTGACAGTTGAAAGTTGCAGCTTGTCATAGGCGTGCTGGCGTTATGTGCCCCTGGTTTCTCACTTAAGGCCAATTGGTGACATAGTCATCATATGGTTTTGGTTTTCTTAACCAACTGCTTTGTGGGGAAGATTCCTTGCAAAGCTATAATAATAGTAGACTGCTATCATAATGCAATGTAATGTAGTCATTATAGTATTTATAGTACATGTTATTGCTTGTATATTGGTTACATGTGTACTTGTAGGCCAACAGCAGCTTGTGTAGTGGTTTCTATACTAAATATAGTCCTTTCTAATCTTTGGTTCATTAGTCATTATACATTGACAGAATATGTTTTACAAACTGAAATTATATCCATCAGAACCATTTTTGAAAATGTCTAAAGGGTATAAATGTTTAACGTTCTCCTAAACCATATGAAAAATATTCCTTTTTACCCGTAGGTTGGATTACTAATAATCATGTGTGGCTCTGCTGGATTATGTCACTCTCAAGAAGAAAATGCAGGCAACACAAGAGTACTTTATTGTCCTCAATGTACAGCCAATATTGCTCATTCTGTTTTGAGAGTTTCAACTTTCTATTTCTTTAAATCAGCCTCTATTTTCTACAATAGTTGACCAAACAGTTGGCTTGTATACTGCTACCTAAAACTTGAATATTTATATAACTTGCGCCCTCAGTAATTTACACTTTAATATTTTGTATTCTTATTTGATTTTCAAATTTTAAAATAGCTCTCCAACAAAAGAGAATCCAACCACCATTTCTTGACATGCAATAGCATTAACATCATTGAATCACCCAATATTAACATCTTGGGGGAGGTTATCATTGACGGAAACTGAACTGGACTAACCATAAAAATATTGTGACTAGAAAAGCAAAGTCTAGGAATCCTGTGGCGATTAACCCATCTTGTGACTCCCCAAAGCCTGTCCACCAGTACAAAACACAAGTCAGGAGTGTAATGGAATATTCTTCACCTGCTTGGATGAATGCATCTCGAACAGACGATGGCCTAGTGATATTACCGCTGAGTATTAATCCAGAAACTCAATTAATTTTCTGGGGATCCAGGTTCAAATCCCATACCGGATGGTATAATTTGAATTAAATTTTAAAAATTAAGATTCTACTGATGATCATGAAGCCAGTGTCAATTGCTGGAAAAGGTGAAGGAAATCTGCTATCCTTAGCTGGTCTGGCCTACATGTGATTCCAGAGTCACAGCAGTGTAATTGACTCTCAACTGCCTTTGGGTAATGAGAAATGGCAATAAATGCTGGCCAGCCAGCGACACTCATGTACATCAACCGAATAAAAGAAAACAACATTTAAGAAGCTCAGTACTATCCAGGGCAAATTAGCTGGTTTCACTGGCATTCTTTCACAAACATTCATGCCCTCCAATCCCATTGAACAGTGGCAGTAGTGTATAGATGCACTGCAGCAACTCACCAAGGCTCCTTAGGCACCACCTTCTAAACCCACAGCTACTACTGTCCAGAAGAACAAGGGCAGCAGATATTTGGGAACACCACCACCTAGGAATTCTCCTTGTAATCATTTATCATCTTGACTTGGAAGTACATCCCCATTCTTTCACTATCCCTGGATCAATATCTTAGAACTCATTCCCTAACAGCACTGTGGATGTATTTACATTGCATGGATTGCAGCGACTCAGGAAGGTAGTTCACCACCATCTTCTCAAGGATAATTAGGCATGGTTAATAAACACTGGTCCAGCCAGCGCCAGCCACATCCCGTAAACGATTTCTTAAAATATTGACTAAGAGCCCAAAACATTGATTATCTGCTATGTAGTGTGCCTGAGTAACCACAAGTTTTAGACAAGAGGGCATTAGTTTCCAGCCTTTTGAGGTCAATTGTAAATACATAAAGGGTTACAAAGGTTCTTTCTATCAGATTTCACATACTTAGCATGTAAGGTTCACGCAACAGTTTATGCCACTATCTCCATCCAAACATTACTAACATATGAGGTGGAACATTTCTTCAGTGTGGAAGTTAAATAGTGAATCTGACCAAAAAATGAATTGCTTGGAGGCTTCTACTGGAACAATAATGAGGTACTCAAATGTATTAACTGAGACTTCCCAGGCTACAGTCAGCTCAGTCTCAACAATGGATGTTGACAGTAATTGTAATCATAATGGAGGAATCTGCAGTTCGAGCAGTTACCACTGAGTCCCAAAACTACCAGGAGCTAATTAACCAGTGTGTCTTGGTTTGGATGTCACTGCAACTTGTTTAACTTGTCTTGTTGAGTTTGTCAGATGAAGTGAATGTAGGAATGACATTATTGATCTTTCCTTTACTGATCTGTGGCTGCTGTTGGTTAGTAGAGGAATGTCAAGAGTCAGAGGGGGGCAGTTTATGACACTATGGTTGCAGAGAGAGTGGTTTATAAAGTGGAAGAAAATAGTAAAAGGAAAATGTCTTTGTAAAATAATAAAGCCCACAATCTTTGGAAAATGCCTTTGGAATGATTGCTTTTATACATAATTTGCATCCACCATTTAACCTGTGTTACAGATTTGCCAACAATATTTGTTTCTCAATGGTTTTTAGCCAGATTAATAATGAAAGGGAATTTGCCCTCATATATTACTGAATGTTTTCTCTCACTATAAAGGCTAGAATTAGCTAAGCAGGAGCTCCGGGTCAAGTTGATATCGTTTTAAAATAATCCTGGCTTGTGCTGCATTAATAGGGACATATCTCACTGTCTGCCAGTCAAGGAAGGTCAATAATGTTGATGCATTTTATAAATCTCAATGTTTCAGGCAATAACTCAGCACTGCACCCATAGGTGGCCAATATTTCTATTCTGACAGAATGAGAAATAACTTCTTACTGGGAAGACTGACCTACCAGCACATACTCAGGCTGTAATCAAGGAAACTCTTGGTCTGGAATTGTGCCATTCAGAGAGAAGATGGATGACACTCCACTTTATGATGGGCATCTCTCTCTCTAATTCACACAGAGGGTAGTGATTGTATGGAATGAGCTGCCAGAGGAGGTGATAAAGGTGGCTATGATTACAACATTTTAAAAAAACAATTGGACAGATACGTCGACTGGGAATGTTTAGAGAGATATGGGCCAAATGCAGGCAAATGGAACTAGTTCAGTTTAGGAAACTTGGTTGGCATGGACAAGCTGGGCAAAGGGCTTGTTTCTGTGCTGTATATCTCTATGATTTCCTGGGAGGAGTTTAACTGTCTCACCTGACATGGGAATCATAGTGGGCAGGGATGAACAGACCGTGCAAAGGTCATTTGACCTCAGACAGGATTTTCTAGTTTTGGGGGCAACTGCAGCTTGAAAATCCTGTCCTCTGACTTTATTTAAAATCGGTTGCTAAAAATATGAAAGGCTAGTTCATGGCACACTTGAACTGGATGGTAAAATCTTAAAGGGAAGCAGGAGCTTTTGAAAGGCTGTTGCTCACTATTGAAGTACATAGCAGGCTATAGTAAGTGCTCTGTAACATTTTCTGTTGCTCCCATCAAGTTAATTTAAAGCCCTTACATATTCAGGGGAACAACATTTCATGCATATCCGCTCCACTGCTTCTATGTGCACAAATTTTCATTGTGCCAAGGCTGTATGGTGCATTTCTTTTGGTGGTGGAAGTACTAGACTGATTTATTTCTCTGCTGTTAGGTTAGGATCAGTAGCAATGAACGCAGAGGTTAGTCCTGATGCACCATTCCTTTTCCATCCAAAAATGCAGACACTGTGATTGAACGCAGAATGAAGACATTGCGGCTGTTTTCCAGATAATAATCATTCCTGTGCATAATGATATATCTGTGATCAGATGCCATCTGTATATTAATTGAATACAAAGCCTTGTCTTTATATAGACTATGGGATTGTATCCATATCTGCATCCTACCCAGCAAATAGCTCCTTTCCGCAAGGAAGGTAATGAAGATGTTGTCCCATTCAAACATAGCCTGATGCATGACAGCATGACAGATTGCTTGATGTGGTCTATGTTCTCTCAGTTGGCTTGGATGGATTGTGTCGGATGACATTTGTGGAAAGGCCATCTGTGTTCCAGATGTAAACTGCAGATCATTGTGCAGCCAATGATATAATCCTGTCACAGCTGTGATGTGTCATGATGCAGAAAGACGGCTTCTGAAATTTGCATGATCATGTGGAGTGTGGACAAATTTGATAGCATAGCAATGGATATTGATCAAAGACCTTGGGTGTCATTTGCTGGCGCCTCAAAAGTATCTCTTCTACATCTCAATGCAGCAGAGTAATAAGAAATCCCAAAGTAACCTATGTACTTTATAAGATATCTGCAATAACCAAAAAATGATGGATTTTCCATGGAGAAAACTAAAAGGAGGACTATGCAGCAAAGTCAACTTTTGCAGGAAGCATGGTGTAATTGGAAATAGAATTTGGTATGGCCCTTTAAGAAGCTGTTTGAGCCAGCTGGATCCCAGGATTCGCTCTTACCTTTCATCATAGAATCATAGAACCCTACAGTGCAGAAGGAGGCCATTTGGCCCATTGAGTCTGCACCAACCACAATCCCACTCAGGCTCTATCCCCATAACCCCATGCATTTATTCTAGCCAGTCTCCCTGACGCTAAACTGCAATTTAGCAATCCACCTAACCCGCACATCTTTGGAGTGTAGGAGGAAACTGGAGGACATGAAGGAAACCTACGCAGACACAGGGAGAACATGCAAACTCCACACAGATAGTGACCCAAGCCAAGAATCAAGCTCAGTTCCCTGATTCTGTGAGACAACAGTGCTAACCGTTGTCCCACCATGCTGCCCATGAAAATAAAATTATGATTGGAGATTTACTCGAGAAAATGTAATCCCAAGCAGGGCATTTTCGCAGGTTGCTAGCTATTAAAATGAAATCCTGCACACTGTGTTCAAAGCCTCTATTCTTGACTCCAAGTCACCAAAGAGAAAGCAAAATCCCTGAAAGTGCAAGACTTGGCAACTGACGTTGCAACCAGCTTTAATGAGACTCCCAAGTCTTGGCAAGGGATGAGGAGGGGGTGTACACACAAAATTTATTCTTCATGGGTTCCAGCCCTGGAGGTAAGCTCTCATTCTCTAAGACCCAAATTTTCCATTACCTAAACCAATAGCTAGATCACTTGTAGTAAGCCGAAGCACAAAAAGGAAACCCCCTTTATTGTATTTTAGTGACTGTTTTGCATGTCCTCACTTGTTCTTTCGTGACTTGGAAAGTAATTGAATGAACATTCCCTGCACCATGGCTTAGACTGAAAACTGCCAAACAGATTCATCAAACAGGAAGTGGAGAAATGAACAGTGGAGTAACGCAATTGCTGTTTACAGTAATTATGAATCTAACTCTTTAAGTTTAAGAGGTTAATTGATAAGTATATGGAAGAGAAGGGAATGGTTTAGTTTGGAGGGGCATTGCTTTTTATTTTGGTCGGCACAACATCGAAGGCCGAAGGGCCTGTTCTGTGCTGTAATGTTCTATGTTCTATGTTCTATGTTCTTCTTCCTCTTGCAATAGAAAGTTACAAACAATTGTTTGGACGAAGCAAAACCCATGTTAACTGGAGATGGTTAAGTGTAATTGATTTCTTGGAACTTGCTTGATTGTTTTAGGAGGTTGGAATTTTCCAGAGGATTTTTTTTCTTAAATTGGAAACTGTTTTCTTTTGCCTGGATTTTTATTTCTCAAAAGAGTGCCCAGTTGGAAGTTGGTTCAATTGCGTAAATGTTTACACCATTGTCAGTATCCATTTGAAGCTCTTTCTTATTCTCTTTGCTTGGGTGTCAATATATCTGTATGCATCATGTTAGTTCACACCTCCAATACTCCATGTCTTGTGCCTTACCCACCTCAGTTGCTCTGCTGTGCAGAGACATGAAGCAAAGTGTCAGCCACCTTCCAGTCATTGCTACAGATCTTGGCAGGGGTCTGAGACCAAATTGCTTGGCTACCATCTCAGCTGCAGATACTTCACGGTATGTGGACATCAGTGGGACCTGAAAGGGTTAAAGAATTTCATACCCTCGCAAAAGAAAAGGAAAAGAAATAATAAAAAACAGAAATCTTGCAATACCACTTTTATACTTCAATTGTGTTTCTAAAAATACAGTACGTACAGGGAATTAATTCATACTGAGCAGCCAATAGCTGTTAACCTATAACTGTTACATTATGTACTTGCATATCATATTATTAATGGCATAATTTATTAAAAGTGACAAATAGACAGTCTCATCCTGACCACCTAATGGGAAAACATTCCTTTTGTGTGCTCCATTCAAAGGGAGTGTCTCTGCGAATAGAAATAAAGCATTCATTGAATATTACCTGGGGGCTCTCCTGGTACGCTCACTGTTTTTGCAAGTTAACATTCACAGATGTAAGTATTTACGCTTGAAACAGAGGTGCGCTTGCCAATATAATAAATTAAAGAAATGACTTTCATCACAATGTTGGGAAATAGAAACAGCGCTGCTATGAGGTGTTTTAGTCCCTGGCCTGGTTTGTGAATTAAGAATAGAAGTTTTAACAGAAGAAAATGTGGTCTAATGTCTTGTTTTGAGAAATACATGGGAATCCCGTAGGAGGGAGCTAACCTTGGCCGGATTTTGTGAGGTAAAATTCCACAATAAAGCCATACATGCCTGGAAATCCCATCACCTGTGAGTCCCACTGTTGGCAGTGCACAAGTTCCCCGCTGCACTGCTGTAAACACTGATCGGTGAAACAGATCCCTCCAGCAAGTACTGCCAAGAGTCGGACTTTAGGCCTTTATTTTGATACAATATCCATAGCAACAAGTGGCGCTCTTAACTTGAGAGAATTCCTACAAACAGAGCAGACACAAGTTAGATTTGTTATTATTAGATTTGTTATTATTCAAACCCTAACATCCTAAAAGCCTTGCTCAGGTTTTTGTTTTGGTAACTATGATGTATTTCTTTTTTTTAACTTCATATTTTTATGCTGGCACGATTACATTCTACCACTTCATACACAATGGCAAGAAAATGGGATATAATATGTACTAACATTAAATTATGACTCTCTGATTGGAAGTGTAACCATTCAGGAGGCTGGCTCTTCCATCTTTCACTGACCCCAATACATGTGACAATGATAAATCAAATCAAATCAAATCCACTAACAAATTAAGAACTTGTTAATACCCACAGTCACCAATAATACCATCAAAGTATTCAAAGACCACTAAAAAAGAGTGTCAAGGTTGGGGGGGGTCAAAAAATGCTTACGTGGAAAGTATCATTGATTGGTGATAAGGTGTTAAATCGAGGTAATACGGACAGACCTGCCAAGGCTCACAAAATTAGGCAAAATGGGACTAAAAGCTTATAGCCCATAGCTGAACTACTATTCACGCACCTTCCTACCCTGATCTATGGTTAATATTGGGTTAGCATCATAATGGGGTTGACCTTCTATTTCCATTGTGATTGTGCTTGAACAAAATTTTCCAGAATCATCCCAGTTAGGTTGCATTCTGTTCCACTCAGGCAGTACTTATAATATTGAAATACTGTCAATTAATCCAAACTATTAGCAATGAGATACAAATTCATGTAAGACAGCCTGAAATTCAGCTATACACTGATAGTGTGAATACTCTGCTTTTAATTTCTTTTTATACCAGAAAATATCATTCTGCATAGAGGTCAGAGAGAACAAAAGAAACGCGGTGAAGGAAAATACTCCAGAAAGGGAATAGTATCTTGTTGTTTGTTTGTAATTATATCTACAATATATGAATAATATTGTGTCAGTTTGCGTTTCTTCCACTTATTCCTCTTGCCTACTCCATCTTATTCCAATTTGGAGTCAATTCTATTCAATCTAAATGTCTATTTCCACAGTTGTAATAGAAACTATCTATCTGAGAACTTGTCACATTGTAATTGTAGCCTCCTTCCAGTGATGGCACTGTTTGTGGTTGGTTCTGTTGTTTGTCTTCCAGTTTTCTAGCTTGTTCTGTAGAGATGCCTCAATGCTCCAAACAACTCGACTCTGCTTCCCAAATTGCCATATGTTTTGTTATCTGATTTAAATAAATTATTGCAAAAAATTGAAATGAGGATAGTATTTATGACTTGGAGGCTTGGAGACTGAACTTCTTTGGCATAAATATTGCCTGCTGTTTGTCAGCTAAAGTCTGAATTTTGTCCGGATCCTGCATCTGGCATGGGCTGCATCATTATGTTGGCACAGTCATTGGCATTGCTGCCTCACAGTTCCAGGAACCCATGTTCGATTCCTGGCTTGGGTTAAGATCTGTGTGGAGTTTGCACATTCCCCACAAATCTGCATGGTTTTTCTCTGGGTGTTATGGTTTCCTCCCACAGTCCAAAGATGTGTAGGTCAGGTAGATTGGCCATGCTAAATTGCCCTTGAGTGTGAGGGAGATCAGCAGGGTAAAATACGTGGGGTTACAGGGAAAGACTTGAGTGGGATTGTTGTCGGTGTAGACTTGATGAGCCAAATGACCTCTTCTCACATTAAGGATTCTATGATTCTAACCATCGGTGAAAAGCTCCTTGTCATGATTTTATAACAGAGGGAAGTTTTTTGGACAAAATCACTGCTCTGCGCACTCCACCAGTGATGTACAATGGTTGCAATGGTTGTCCTTTGAAAAAAGCCTTCTATGAGTCATGTTTGATTCCAAACATAGGAGGGTTTTGCTTCAATCCCCAATGTTTTTTGGAGCTTCTTGGTTCTATTTTGGGTAAAATGCCAATGTGATGTCAAGGATATCTAATCACATCTCTCCTTTGGCACTCTACTACTGAATCCATGGATTGGGTTTTAATAATCCCATTCCCTGCCTGAAGGAAGCTGGGATGGGGAGTGAGGGGAGGAGAAATTAAAATAGTGTGAATCTCTTATCACCTCTGACCTGACGGTTTTTGCCACCATTTCTCAAGCTATTGTGAGTTGGATGGCGGCCCAAGAGACACAACAAGGTAAGTTTTAACCTGTTCGGTCTCCTTGCCAGTCAGGAGGGACAGGCATTCTTCCCTGTGCCTCACAAAGATGCCTCTGGCCTCTCTTACATCAGGGTAGCCATCTCCCCTCCCAATCTTGACCAGAGCATTCCCTTCTCCTCCAATCACAGCTACCCATCATCCACATTACTGTCTGGAACCACTCCCATTGACACTGGGAGTCAAATGGTGCAACAGTTGGCTGCTCTGATAGTCAGCCAGGTCAGAGCTCATGCAGGACTGTAGAAAGATTTATTCAGATGAGGCTCAGCAGTTAAGACCAGTAGTGCCTCTACATCCCCAAACTTGCCAGGCTTTGCCCAACTCCTGGACTTGCCTGTCCCACTGTGAAAATGGAGGCCTCCATTGTCTCAATTGTGATAAGATTTGCCTACAAAATAAGAGTGGCTGCCCTTTGAAAATGTTTCTTTGGGACGAAGGATCATTAATAGGTTAAGAACGCGATGTATAATTTCTATTATCAGTCCCAACTTTGTTTTTTATTCATTTGATCTACAGGGATAAAATTCAACTTTAGTTTGAACAGAAAGGTGTGGTAGTTGATTGGCACACCATTACGCACCATTTTCCTTTTCATTAACTCCAATACAAAGGAGAATTTTACCCTCGTCTAGTGTAGGACCAAGGGCTACATCTAATCACAAAAGAGAAAATGCTGGAAAATCTCAACAGGTCTGGCAGCATCCAAGTTTTGAAAAAGGGTCGTCTGGATTTGAAATGTCAACTCATCTCTCCTAACAGCTGCTGCCAGACCTGCTAAGATTTTCCAGCATTTTCTCTTCTGGTTTCAGATTTCAGCATCTGCAGTAATTTGCTTTTCGCCACAGGTCTAATGTCTGAGTAGTTTTCCTAATCTATACCATTTACATTTTATTTGTACTCTTGTAAAGTTCTTTCTCCTTTCAAGGCACATTTCTCCTCACAAAACTGACCTTGAATCCCAGTGACGTTTTTGTTCCACTTTTCTAAACTACTTCTGGGACATCCCTTTGTCTTGGTAGTCTTGACAAGCAAAGCAGGACACAATAACTGAGATATTTACTTTGCTTTATTTAAATTTACTTAATAGTGTCACAAATATCTCAAGTTACAAGTGTTGAAAGATGTGCAGATTGGGTTGATTGGCCATGCTAAATTAAACTAGCGTCAGAGGGATTAGCAGATTAAATATGACGGGTTAGGAGAATAGAGCCTGGGTGGATTTGTGTTTGGTGCAGACTCAATGGGCCAAATGACTTCCTTCTGCACCGTAAGGATCCTATGATTCTATGAAGTAGGCTTACATTAACACTGCAATGAAGTTACTGTGAAACCCCCCTGGTCACCACACTCTGGCGCCTACTCTGGTACACTGAGGGAGAATTTAGCACGGTCAAATCACCTAACCAGCACATCATTTTAAAATGTGGGAGGAAACCAAAGCACCCAGAGGAAACCCACGCAGACACAGGAGCACTCATAGATTCTGCACAGTCCCCAGTGGAAGGCAATGGCCTAGTGGTATTATTTCTAGACTATTAACCAAGAAACTCAGCTAATGTTCTGGGGACATTGGTTTGAATCCCGCCGCAGCAGATGATGGGATTTGAATTAGTTAAAAAGAAATCTGGAATTAACAATCTACTGATGACATGAAACCATTGCCGATTGTTGGAAAAACCCATCGGTTTTACTAATGTGCTTTAGGGAAGAAAATCTGCAGTCTTTACCTGGTCTGGCCCACATGTGAATTCCGAGCCACAGCAAGCTGGTTGACAGTCAACCCTCTGAGGACAACTAGGAATGGACAATAAATGTTAGCAATGCACATGTCCCATGAATGAATAAAATCACCCAAGGCAGGAATCAAACCCAGGTTCCTGGCACTGTGAGGCAGCAATGCTAACCACTGTGCGACCACATCACCCTTATTGAGGATAATTTCCTCTCAATTCCACTCCATTGTTTATGCTGTATCTTTCAGCAGATTGTTATTTACTCTTGCAGCGTGGAATTAGACATGTCTGGACCATCAAATCTACTGAGATCCCTGGAACACTTTAAAAATGTTTTGACATAATTTATTGGTTATCCTCATGTTATCCACAGTTTCTTCCTGTGTGCATTATTTTTGCATTTGTTGCTTATTCAAAACACATAGCTGCTCAATTAGGTGATAGTTGGCCAAGGGCCAACTTACAGTTGGCATTTTTCAATGTGGAAAACAGCACTTTCTAAAATGTTACAAGCTGAAAGCATCCCATACCCATGAGAATAAAAAACTGAAACAAGCTGGCTTGGGTCTAATCGCCTTTTCCCCATCAAAAAAAAAGCTTTCAATTCACATAAAGAGTTGCAAAGGCAGCATCCATAAACATTTCAAACAGTTTCAGTAAACACATAAAATAGAAATATTTTCACAGCATGGGATCATTTGCCCAGCTGTACAATATCCGAGTGCATGGGAGCTTCTTTATTAAGCTCAGGAAAGTGTGGTTGAACAGAAACCATTCAAGTTAACTGTTTTATGCAGAAGTTTGTAATACCCGTAAACAGAGAGGTAGATTCTATCAACAAATTGAGGTAGGATTTTGATAAACATCTAACACCCAACATGAAATCAGTTCAGCATTTTTCAAATATCAGGTCTGTTCAGATGAACCACAATGAACATTTTCTTTCCTTAGGAAGGCATTGATTTTTCAACATTTCTGTGTGGGGAACCCTTCAGCAAATATTGACACAATTCCCACAAGAACCTCCTATAAGTATTAACACGTTCCTGATCTCAATTTGAAAAGGCAGCACCAACTACCCGAAAGAAAACAGCACAACAATCTTAACATTATCAGTAAACAGGAACAGGAATAATTCCGTGCAAGTAGCCCCATGCGTGGGGCGGCATGGTGGCATAATGGCTAGCACTGCTACCTCACAGCACCCACATTCGATTCCCAGCTTGAGTCAATGTCTGTGTGGATTTTGCACATTCTCCTCATGTCTGCGTGGGTTTCCTCCGGGCACTCTGGTTTCCTCCCACAGTCTGGAATATGGACTTGTTAGGTTGATTGGCCATGTTAAATTGCCCCTTTGTGTTAGGGGGACTAGCAGGCTAAATACGTGGGGCTATGGGGATAGGGACTGGGTGGGATTGTGGTTGGTGCAGCCTTGATGGGCTGAATGGCCTTCTTCTGCACTCTAGGGATTCTATGATTCTATGAAGTAAGCAAAGACAGAAAAGAAATCCTATTTAACAGCGTGGGATTTTCCAATCGCATCCGCCCCAAGACCGAAGATTCCTACCCGAGGCAAGTGGGTGACTGGAAATTCCCATCCGAGGCATTCCCACTTTTAAATGGTCCATCAAATTATCCATCTCACCCATGACAATTCCCGCGGTGAGCAGAACCAGAAAATTCACCCTTTTTTGGCAATGAATGGGCAAAAAATGTTAATTACCTCAGGATTTTCCTGGAATCACCTCTGCTCATTTCCTGTGCTCTCAAATCCCAGGTTGAAAACTTATGTTTTAAATTTATTTATTAGAGTCACAAGTAGGCTTACATTAACACTGCATTGAAGATGCCGTGAAAATCCCCAAGTCACCACACTCTAGTGCCTATTCGGGTGCATTTAGAATGGCCAATGCAACCAACCAGCATGTCTTGCAGACTGTAGGAGGAAACTGGAGCACCCCAGAGAAAATCCATACAGACACAAGGAGAATGTACAGATTCCACACAGGCAGTGACCCAAGCCAGGAATCGAACCCAGATCCCTAGCACTGTGAGGTGGCAGTACTAATCATGCCACCATGCTATCCTTATGATCCTTTTTATACATTTTGGATGGAAAACCTTGTTATACATGTTAAGTGTCACAACAAGGCAAGGCCAGAAGGAACTGTAACATAAGACAAGTGTTCCACACAATAGAGAGCGAATCAAACCTGCATTGTGTGTTTGGATTTTTTTCAAAAAGACTGCCTCTGTCCTAAATCAGAAACTGGGAGTGACTCCAAAATATTATTTTTTTGTTCAAAACATGACAGAAAAAAAGACCCTCCAAATTTTCATGAGTAATCCCCAATTGAAAAACAACTAAATTCTCCAGGGAAGTTAAGGCACCGGGATAAACATTTCCTGTGTCACGATTACAAAACAGCTGGCAGGTCCAAGTTATCATTCTAATCAAAGTACCATGGTTACTTTCATTACAATATTATGGCATATTTATATATAATAGCCAGCTGTCTATAATATGCAATCCATATACCTCTGTGTTCAAATGAACCTTGAAAACTCGCTTGTCTAATGTGAGCTGCCCATTGCATTATTAAACTGTACAATGTCAGCATTTATAATTGAACCCCCCCCCCACCCTTGGGACAAGAATATATTAAAACATGGAAATTAGTTGCAACATGGATCTGTTCCCAAGTTGATTACTTTCAAAGATTGAGTAGATCGTCATGGACAGCACTGGGAAGTGATGGCTTAGTGATATTATTGCTAGACTATTAATCCAGAAACTCATCTTATATTCTGGGGACCTAGAATCAGTGCAGTGCAGAAGAAGGCCATTTGACTCATCGAGCCTATGCCGAAAGCAATCCCACCCAGGCCCCATCCCTGTAATTCCAAATATTTACCTGCTAATCCCCCACATCTCATGACATTAAGCAGCAATCTGGCATGGCCAAACAATCTAACCTGCACATCTTCGGAATGTGGGAGGAAATCAGAGCACCCAGAGGAAACCCATGTACATGGGGAGGATTTGCAAACTCTAGTCAACTGAGGCTGGAATTGAACTTGGTCCATGGCTCTGTGACGCAGCAATGTTAACCGTCCCGTCCCAACCTGGGTTTGAATCCCGCCTCAATAAAATTGAGATTAAAGATTAATTAAGATTCTAATGATGACCATGAAACCATTGTCAATTATCATGAAAACCTATCTAGTTCACTAATATCCTTTAGGGAAGGGAATTCGTTATCTTTACCAGGTGTGATCTATATGTGACTCAAGAGTCACAGCAATGTGGTTGACTCTCAACTGCGCTCTGAAATAGCCTAGCGAGGTACTCAGTTATATCAATCCAAGGTCAACTAGAGATGGGCAATAAATGCTGGCCATCAGATCTATCTAACAGATATCTTTATCTTTCTAAGAACACGGAAATAAAATTCACTGGAAAATATACATTGAAATTCGGATGTACAAAAGCAATCATTGCATAATGCAAAAATAAACTAATCAGCATTAATCTCTGACTTTCAGATAGTTTTGCCTATTCTAATGTTGCACTGAAATGCTTCCCCAGTGGATACAGCATGGGTGGTGGAAAGTTGCCGACCTCCAGCTGAGGAGACTGCAGATGGTTTGGAAGGTGACCTCAGGCAGCTCTCTTCCTCGAAGGCCCAGCTGCAGACTGTACATGTTCAGCTTGCTGGCTGAGCAGCTGGGGTGGGAATAGAAAGGCAGTCATCCTGCGAAAGGGCAGACATTTGCACTCCCCGGTGTCCCCCTCACTCTTCCAAGGCAGCGAGCGCCACAAGGTGAAATTTTGGTCAGAGACGGGAAGCAGGATCCAGTCAGAAATCCACCACAGCCTCCAAAACCTTGAGTGGAGGTGGGAGTGGGGGAAGGAGGAGTTAATTAAAACTCAAGTGGATAAGACTTTCATTTTCATGGAAAGCCTGCAGCCCCTAGTCAGACAGACATGTGTGGCATACTTGGGACACTGGCACCCAGCCTTCCCTGGGCCCTCGATCTGTCCACCCCATTGCTTGGGAAGACTGCAGCACAATTGAAAATTCTCAGTCAGTTCTCTTTAACCTGATTTCACCGAGGCTTCTTCTGAGTCTTATTGCCTGCCTGCCTGCCTTGTGGGGATGGGTGGTTTTCCCAAGATTTGAACTCACCTCCCTCAAAACATTCCACACTGGGGACAGCGTACAGCAATTGACATGCCGCTCGGTGCCAATATTTTCGGAACCCCACTGCCCCACACTCCTGTCTTTGAAGGAGCTCCAGATTCAAGCCTGAAAGTTTTCATAGCACAAAAAGGAGGCCATTCAGCCCATTGAAGCCTTGCTAGATTTCTGGAGAACAATCTAATCAGTTCCATTCTTCTGTCCAATTTCTACAGGTATATTTCCCTTACATGCCCATTCAATTTCCTTTTGAAACTATTGATGACCTTTATTTTCACTTGCCTTGTAGGCTGTGAGTTCCAGGTCATTACCAATCTCTGCATAAAAACATCTTATCTGTATACATCTTGTCCCAAACCTTAAAGATATGTCCCTTGATCCTGGTCTCATAAACTAATGGGAGTATTTTTTTCTCTGACTACTTTATTTAAATTAGTCACAATCATGTACAGCCTTATCAAATCTCCCCTCATCCTCCTTTGCTCCAGAAAGGACATTCTCCGTTGTGTCCCCAATCTAATTTTCAAGCCAATATCCTCATCTGATAACCACTCTAGTTTTGCACCTTCTCAAGAATTCTCACTTCCTAAAGTGTGATGACCAGAATTTGGCACAGTAATTGCACTGTGGCCAAGAATCATAGATTCCCTACAGAAAGAAGCCATCCGGCCCATTGAGCCTGCACTAACAACAATCCTACCCAGGCCTAATCCCATAACCCCATGTATTCACCTTGCTAATCCCCCTGACACGAAGAGGCAATTTAGCAAATATGCAAATTCCACACAGTTGCCTAAGGCTGGTCCCTGGTGCTGTGATGCATCAGTGATAACCATTGTATTGCCCATCTTTATAATGAATAACTGTAGCCCTCTAAATATGCTTGACAGCTTCACCGATCTATGCACAACAAGCCCAAGATCCCTCTACCCTTGTCTTTTGACCTTGTGTCTGGAGATCCCCCTTCCCCCTCTGTAGGCACAGATTATCATACAATCATAGAAATCATAGAAACTCTACAGTATAGAAAGAGGCTATTTGGTCCATCAAGTCTGCACTGACCACAATCCCACTCAGGCCCTTCCCCCATATCCCTACATATTTACCCACTAATACCTCTAACCTACGCATCTCAGGACAATTTTAGCAAAGCCAATCAACATATCCCACGCATCTTTGAACATCTCTCCTCCTCTAGCAAGACCTCCAATGAAAACCTTGAAGATTGCTCCTTCCCCATTCCTCCCTTTTTGCCAGAAAAGATTCTCTTCAACCACAAACCTCAGATCCCATTCCAACCACATTTCACTGATACAGGCTGACTTTAAGTGTTCCTGGCCATACCTAATATTGGTCTCCTGCTGATATGTTGAGCCAGTGAACAGTGTAGTGAGAATTGTTTGGAAAGAGAGATAATTTAAAGAGGAGACAATGCAACGTTGGCACGCTGCCCACATTGCGATTAATATGCGTGGGTTAATCATGTACTGCAATCCTCGTTTCCATTTTGGAGGGGCTATCCCTTTTAGGTCCCCTTTTCTCTTAGACTGCAGTCTGAGAATAGGCAAATGTTGCAGTACATTTCCATCATAGGGAACATATTTTACATATCATTGAGAAGACAATATAGAATGAAGGCTATATATAAAGTGAAGAACATATCAGAAGTTATGGAATGTCAGAAAGTATTACAGATCAGGCACTGCGGTGTATGTTTTTCAAATCACAATGGTCAGATTTCAGAAGCATAGGATTATCATAGTTGGAATATTTTAAGTTCACTGGGCCCTTCGTTGGCTGCAAGTTTCACAGATGGGCAATAATTTACTGATTCTTTTCAAGATGAATGCTTCATATTCCGTGTTGTTTGTGATTTCTTACCCTGATGTTTTTATTTCTGTGCGTCCTGTCTCAGAAAGCTGGCCGCCAGCAGTTTCTCATTTTTAAGGTTGCTGTACCTACATTCCTCAAGCATTTATTGTCCTCATAACAACCGAGGTTGCTATGTTCTGTGAACCGATCTGCAGATTGACTGAAAACAGATACCCACGAGCCTTTGATCTAAGCGAAGGGTATACTCATAATTAAACATTCAACCTTTAAGCCTTGCACTGCAATACACGGGTCATTTAAGATCATTATAATATTTAAAGCATTCTCTTCACAGTTATGTGGTGTTAATTGTTGCCTTTGATCATATTAGTTGAATGCATTGGGCCCAATGACTTCCTTATTAACATGCTTGTGTTTCATATATTTGAAGAACCAAAGCTACATGCACACCCATGCTTCCCTCTCAGTTGGACAGATGCCAATATCTAAAGAGATCATTAATCACAAGGTATTTTTGAATCAATGGGATAAGAAGAAGTTAGCAGGGAGAGAATCACCTCTGCTTCCAGAATACCTCCTAGTGGCACAGATAGCATTTATGGCACACATTTTAGCAGTGACAGCTCAATTGAATGAGATTTGTAAAACTGTGGTGAATTATATTATAATTATAGTGGCTTTTTTGTACCCACAGTGGTTAGTACTGCTGCCTCGCGGCGCCAGGGACATGGCTGCGATTCCCAGCTTGGGTCACTGTCTGTGTGGAGTCTGCACGTTCTCCCCCGATCTGCATGGATTTCCTCCAGGTACCTATCCCTACCAGCAACTTAGGCTTCTGAAAGATTGAGGCTCCGTTTTTAAAGGGCATTCGAATGTAAACAAAATCAAAACAGAAAAGATAACATCCTAAAATAGAACACTCCTCACCCTCATGAATTCAGAACATCCTCACCCCCACCGACACATAACAAATCCCGCCCATCATAGAATTCCCCCGGCATCTCTTCCAAGGACTCTCCTGGCATTGCCGCCTGGCAATTACCCTTGGCAGTGTGATGTGGCAGTGCAGGGAAAGATCCAGGGGCAATGCCAAGGTACCTCCAGAGAATCATCTTCTCCACCATGGATGTATACTCATTTGTGCATGGTGGCACAGTGGTTAGCACTGCTGCCTCACATTGCCAAGGACCCGAGTTCAATTCCGCAGTTTGGGTCACCATGTGGAGTCTGAACATTCTCCCCACATCTGCATGGATTTCCTCTGGGTGCTCCAGTTTCCTCCCACGCTCCAAAAGACATGCAGGTTAGGTGTATTGGTCATGCTGAATTCTCCCTCATTGTATCTGAACAGGCGTCAGAGTGTGGCGACTGGGGGATTTTCACTGTAACTTCATTGCAGTGCAGAAACTCAGTTTTCTGCTACAGGCTGAAAGAGAAGACAAATGTTCATGTGAAGTTTGCCCATGGGTGAAGTAGAATTGGAAAAGCTGGGGTTTTAAGGCCAAGTCTGAATTTACAGGCATGTATTGCAGGAAGGTGAAGGAGGGTTCAGAGATGTGGAAAGGACATATTTAAATGGTCTATAAAGGTGTTGAAGAGTATTGTACCTGTTAAAGGCTGCATAATTTCCATAACATGTATTTTTCTCCAATGTTTATCTTCACTGTGCAATTCAAATTGGATCAGGTCTTGTAAAACCAGCATTCACAAAAGAAATTGTGGATGGAAGGAAGTCTATTTAGTCAGTCAGTCATCAAATGGAAAATTTAATCATTTTTGTTCTTTAGCTGAGGCAATGGTGCGAATAATTTGCAAGTTTAATTCATGATGTGCCAATGTTTTTGCCGTCTTTCTCTTCAATCTGAGAAATCATGTACATTAAAACAATGCCACAGATGTTAGGAAGCAATAGTATGCAAACTGTGACTCACTGTTAGTATAAACACACAGGCTATAGTCTTCCTCTGCTAAATAAAATCAAAATGTAAACTTAGAAATACATTAATTGCAGGATTATATTCATTTGAGTTTAGAAAAGTGAGAAGGGATCTCATAGGAACTTACAAAATTCTAACAGAATTAGACAGGGTAGTTTGGGAAAGAATGTTCCCAACGATGGGGACATTCAGGACTAGGGATTGCAGTTTGAGGATGAGGAGTAAACCTTTCAGGACTGAGATGAGGAGAAATTTTGTCACCCGGAGAGTGGTGAATGTGTGGAATTCACTATCACAGAGAGTAGTTGAGACCAAATCAGTGGTCTGATTTCAAGAAAAAATTTGATATAGCTCTAGGGGTTAAAGGCATCAAGGGATATGGGGGAAGACAGGATCAGGATATTGAATTTGATGATCAGCCATGATCAAAATGAATGGTGGAGCAAGCTCAAAGAGCTTCTATTTTCTATGTTTCTAAGCACTGTAAGATTAAGTCATTATAGACGGCGGCGCGGGCTCGTTGGGCCGAAGGGCCTGTTTCCCATGCTGTGTTGCTCTAAACTCTGACTATTCTCCGGAGCAGAGTTTTTTGAAGAGTGGCTGGTGAGACTCCTGATTTGCGATTTCTGTCTTTCACTTTAGTTCTTAGAGTGTTTATTTCGGCGCTCCGTAGCGGGAGATAGGCGCGGGGGGCTGCAGGGAAGGAAGCGCGGGAGTATAAAAGGAAGGCCAAGGTAGACAGCGGGCAGCATCGGAAGCGGGCAGTGGAGTGAGACGGGAATTAGAGTGAGAGCAATAAGGGCTTAAGCTCACTGGGCTTGGGCAAGCGCAGGGTTGGACGAGGCGAGTAACGTGATTCCTATTTAATCAACACTCTTTTCCCAACACCTTTAAAGGGGGTGTACAAAATGCCAGGATACTTGGCCAAACGCGTCCACTGTGTACGCTGCCATATGTGGACCTTCTTGGAGGCATCACGTCTCCCGAAGGCCCATATATGCGCAAAATGTTTAGAATTGCAACATTTAAGAGCTAGGGTGAGGAAGCTGGAGCTGCACTTGGAGGACATGTGTCTAGTGAGGGAAAACGAAGTTACAATGAATAGGGAAGGTAGTCCTGTGGGGACCCCAGGATCTAGTAGCAGGGATGGGCTGGTTATAGATACGAGGAACAAGAATAAAAATCAAAGCACAAAGGCCATCTCAAAGGAGGATTCCCAGAAAACCAAGGGAGGGGTAAAAACTGTGATGGAGAGGGCAAGTGAAGGGGAACAGAATGCCACAGAGAACAGCAGGAAAGCAGGAAGTGAGATATTGGTGGGGGATGGGATGGTTAAAGGGATCGATAGGCGTTTCTGTGGGCAAAAGAGAGACTCCAGGATGGTAGTCTGCCTCCCTGGAGCAGGGGTCCAGGATGTTTCAGAGAGGGTAGAGGGAATTTTGAAGGGAGAAGGGTCTAAGGCAAATGTAATAGTTCACATAGGATAGAAAGATGTAGGAAGAAAGCGTAGGGGGGACATACGTAGGCAGTTTAGGGAGTTGGGGGCTCAACTGAAAGGTAGGGCCTCCAGGGTGGCGTTCTCTGGGCTGCTGCCTGTGCCCGGGACCGATTGGGTAAAAACAAATGAGACACTACAACTAAATGCATGGATGAGGGATTGGTGTAGGTCAGAAGGCTTCATATTCATTGATCATTGGGAAGTCTTCAGGAGGGAGGGTCATCTATTCAAGAGGGATAGGGAGCAGTTGACTGGGAGGGGAACACATATTTTAGCTGGGAGGTTAGCTGGAGTGTTTCAGAAGTGTTTAAACTAATAGGGAGGGAGGGTGGGGAGAGAGAGGGAACTGGGAGTGGGAGAGAGAGGGATGATAGGGTAACACCAGAAGGTAGAAAGGAATATCCGAGAGCTGAGGGTCTTCAGTGCATGTGTTTTAATGTGAGGAGTGTGACTGGCAAAACAGATGAACTGAAGGCAATAATGTTCATGAGGAGTTTAGAAGTGGTGGCGGTGACCGAGACGTGGTTGAAGGAGGGGCAAGACTGGCAATTGAATATTCCAGGATATAAGTGTTTTAGGCATGACAGAGTTGGTGTGAGGAGAGGCGGGGGAGTGGCTTTATTAGTTAAGGACAACATCATAGCAGTGCAGAGGGAGGGAGGTATGGATGATTTAGGAATTGAGTCTCTATGGGTGGAGTTGAGGAATAGGAAGGGAGTGGTTACTCTGTTGGGTGTTTACTACAGACCGCCCAACAGCCCGCGGGCCGTGGAAGAAGGGATATGCAGGGACATTTTAGATAAGTGTAGGAAAAATAGGGTAGTAGTAGTGGGAGATTTCAATTTCCCTGGAGTAGATTGGAGAGTGCCCAGAGCTGTAGGAGTGGACGGGGAGGAATTTGTACAGTGTGTTTTGGAAGGGTCCTTGGAGCAGTATGTGGATGGCCCGACTAGAGAGGGGGCTATACTGGATTTGGTTCTGGGGAATGAGCCAGGGCAGGTGGTTGACGTCAAGGTAGGAGAGCATGTGTCAAATAGTGATCACAACTCTGTCTGCTTTAGGATATTAATGGAAAAGGACGAGACCTGCCCAAAAGGGAAGGTATTTAACTGGGGGAGGGCTAGATACAGCCAGATTAGGCAAGATCTTAAAGATACCGACTGGGATAAGCTTTTCGAGGGCAGGTCGACGAGGTACATGTGGGAGTCTTTCAAGGGAAAACTAAACTCTCTGCAGGAAAGATACGTGCCGGCAAGGAGGAAGGATGGGAAAGGTAGGATTAGAGAACCGTGGCTTACCAGGGATATTGAGGACTTGATCAGGAAGAAGCAAGAGGCTTACATTAGATCTAGGCAACTGGGGACTGAGACAGCGCTGGAAGCTTATAGAGAGTGTAGACGGGATCTTAAAAGGGGTGTTAGAAAGGCAAAAAGGGGCCACAAAGTGGCTCTGGCAGGTAGGATTAAGGAAAATCCTAAGGCATTTTACACCTATGTAAGGAGCAAAAGGATGGTTAGAGGCAAGATTGGACCTCTCAGGGACAGAGGAGGGGATCTATGCTTAGAGCCTGAGGGAATGGGGGAGATCCTGAATGAATACTTTGCGTCGGTATTCACGCAGGAGACTGGCCAGATGTCTGTTGCTGATGTTGACAAAGTTGAGGATCGGTTGAGGGAAATAAAGATTACGAGGAAAGAGGTGTTGGGGCTGTTAGGCAGCTTAAAGACATATAAAGCTCCGGGGCCTGATGGCATTTACCCCAGGCTGCTAAGGGAGTTGAGGGAAGACCTAGCTGGGCCTCTGACGCAAATCTTTGTCTCTTCCTTGGACACAGGTGAGGTCCCAGAGGACTGGAGGATAGCAAATGTAGTACCGTTGTTTAAAAAAGGTCAGAGGGATAACCCAGGGAACTATAGCCGGTGAGCTTGACTTCAGTTATAGGTAAGCTAATGGAGAGGATCCTTAGGGACAGGATGTATGAGCATCTGGAGCGCTGCGATCTGATCAGGGATACGCAGCATGGCTTCGTCAAGGGGAAGTCTTGTCTTACAAATCTAGTGGAATTTTTTGAAGAAGTGACAAAAACAGTTGATGAAGGACAGGCTGTTGATGTCGTCTACATGGATTTCAGTAAGGCGTTTGACAAGGTTCCTCATGGTAGACTGATAGAGAAGGTGAAGGCGCATGGGATACAGGGTCGGGTATGTAGATGGGTCGAGAACTGGCTCGGGAGGAGGAGACAGAGGGTAGTAGTGGAAGGCTCTTTTTCCGGCTGGAAGCCTGTCACTAGTGGAGTGCCACAAGGCTCAGTACTAGGTCCTCTTCTATTTGTGGTCTACATAAACGACTTGGAAGTTGGGGTAGGTGGTGAGATCAGCAAATTTGCTGATGACACTAAGATGCTTGGATTGGCGGGTACAGAGGAGCAGTGCCAGGCAATACAACAGGACATAGATAGGTTGGTAGACTGGGCAGATAGATGGCAAATGGAATTTAATCCGGATAAATGCGAGGTGATGCATTTTGGCCGGAAAAATGTAGAAGAGAGTTATAGGATAAAAGGTAAAACTATTCAGAGTATAGAGACGCAGAGAGACTTGGGGGTGCAGGTTCACAAGTCTCTGAAGGTGTCTTCACAGGTGGAGAAGGTGATAAAGAAAGCGTATAGTATGTTAGCTTTCATAGAAAAGGGTATAGAATACAAGAGTAGGAGTTTGATGTTGCAATTGTATAGAACGTTGGTTAGGCCTCACTTGGAATACTGCGTCCAGTTCTGGTCGCCGTACTATCGGAAGGATGTGGAGTCCTTGGAGAGAGTGCAGAGGAGGTTTACCAGGATGCTGCCTGGTATGGAAGGACTGTCTTATGAGGAACGATTACATAGACTGGGGTTGTTTTCCCTTGAAAGACGTCGGCTTAGAGGGGATCTAATAGAGGTGTATAAGATTATAAGGGGTATAGATAGAGTAAATGGTGGTAAACTTTTTCCACCTTCAGAAATGGATAGGACGAGGGGTCATGGCCTTAGGGTGAGGGGGGCTATGTATAAGACGAATATTAGAGGGCAGTTTTTCACACAAAGGGTAGTGGGGGTGTGGAATGCACTGCCGAGTAAGGTGGTGGGAGCAGGCACGCTAGGGCTGTTTAAGGGTCTCTTGGACAGCCACATGAGCGGTATGCAGATAGAGGGATATAGTAGGACTGTTTAACTATGGCTTTTTTTTCCACAGGTAATTCGGTCCATACTTGACCAACAAGGAGCATGCATTCGGCAGGTGGTGCGAGGACAGCTCTTGGATGTTGATTCATGGGTTGCCTGGTGCTTCATGTCGTAAATGAGTGCTTTATCTGGACCGTCTGAAGGGCACCATGACAGCTCAGTGACTATCGCTGTAGCTGTGCAGACACTTGGAATTGGGCCGGTGTCTGTGGGAGTTTGCGCGTTCTCCCCGTGGTTGCATGGGTTTTCTCCGGGCGCTCCGGTCTCCTCCCACATCCCAAAAATTCGCTCTTTGGCTGATTGGGAAACAAATTGTCCCTACATTGAGATTCTTCCATATTAGGAATAACCTAAAATTAGAATAGGATAATGGAATTGTTACTATATAGTTATGACGGCGGCGCGGGCTCGTTGGGCCGAAGGGCCTGTTTCCCGTGCTGTGTTGCTCTAAACTCTAAATAGTTGGTTTAAAGTTTATTGACATCAACAACGATAAATACCTGTGCAACACTGAACTAGAAATGAAGAAATTACTTGGAAGGTTTCTTTGAAAATAAACAAAGCAAAATTGTTAGTATATAGGTTTGCACCTTTACTAGCATCTCCCAAAGACTTGTCTTTCTACTGTTCTCTAGCCATTATGATATTCTCACATAAAAGAATAAATTCTTTGTAGAAGACCATAACCACACATGAACACTTCTGTCAGTTCTTATTTGAGGTTTTTAGTCAATGGATCTGAGTTTAAATTCCTATAGTGTTTGACAATGATACACAGTTAACATTTATTACTGAGTTTCCCCACTTACTGACCTGCATGCTCACAGTGCACAAACCACTGGCAGAAATTAGTCCCTCTCGAAATCTTTCAATTATCCTCCCAAAGTTGAACCATTACAGAGGAAAAGAAGATGTCAGGGGATGTGACGTGCAACTGGTTCTTTTTCTAATAAGGTATTCAAGCATCTGAAATTGTTTAATAATAATTTATCTTCTTACTGTCCAAATGGGCATCAAAATAGAGAGATTGGTTTAGTTAGTGTTTGATGCATGTAAGTAACTCATTATCTTGTCAGATTTCATTCCATCCATAAACCTATGTTGAGAACATTGACATTAATTTGAGGTTAATGTCTGAACATAGCAAACTAATTTCTGGTTGGTTGGGTGTGTCTGAAATGTTTCCTGATGCTTGCAGTCTGGATCAAATTTCTGGATACTTGTGGTGAAAAATGACACTTTGCAGTAATGCCAAAACAAAGTTGGGATTTCCGTTTTTGAAAAAAAAGTTCTTTTTTGTGATCATTAGGTAGGGGAAATGTAACACTTTTGCACCTAAAACCAACTTTCTAAATCACTTACAATAAGGCCAGCATGTGCAAGCAAGGTCCATGTGTAACACTGAGCAGAGCAGTAAGTATTAAGCACAATATTAATGAAATTAAATGCATGCACTCCGGGTAAATGTTGATGCTTCGCAGTAAAAAAAACTCTGATTAGATTTCATTAATTTTTTATACTTCAGATTATATGATTTAACAGATATTAATTCTCAGAAACGGAAACTAAAAGAAAGATGTGAAACATCAATCTAGATTTTTATCCAATTGAGAAGAATCCTTTAAAATTGGAGGACGGATCCTGATTCCCAAACACATTCCAAGGTTTTCCAATTTTCACCTAAGCCTTTTAAGGCTGTGAGCTGGTTCAGGTCAGGAACCTGCACCCTGCTGACCCCTTTTGGCTGACTCCATTATGGAGATGGTATGTCTTACTTTTCCACAGGTTTAATTAGAGTCAGGACAGATTTTCAAAGAGGCATGGCCCATACTGTTTCAAATGTGTTTTCTGCATGAGGGATCTCTTTGAATGGTAAATGCAAAAAATTCCCCTCTTGCTCCATGAGAGACTATGTCCTTCCACCCACTCCTATGTCTCCATATGCCAAGCTGTGGCACTTACATTCCCATTGATTCACAATGTACTGTATAAAATCAATGCATCCAATAGTGACAATAGGATATGTAAAATAAAACAGTCATTCATTTATAACTTTACATTATAACATGTTAAAAACCACTTAAAGTACCAATAGCACAAAGTACAAGCACTTGGAATCTCTTAATAGAGTGTAAACAAACATTGTGCAATTGACAAAGAGATCAAAGGGCGAGAGCAGTCAATCAAGCAGTGTTTTCCCTGAGGCTCAGCTGTTTCAACAGACTAACGGATTGCTGGACTCCTATTCAAGAATATGTAATGAGACTGATGATGGTGAGTCAAAGGATTATGGCTGAACTCTGTTAGTGTGTATTTACACAGCAGGTTTAGTGAACAGATATCAGCATTACATCTCTGCTAAACCAATATAAATGTAGAGCAGAAAAGCAAAATACTGCTGATGTTAAAAAGCTGAAATAAAACACTGGAAACTCACAGCAGGACAGTCAGCAGTTCTGGAACTCAAAAAAAAGAGCTAGATAGACATATAAATGCAATAAGGTATTGGGGAAGTATATTTTATATGTGAAGCCATCAAATCCTTAGCTTCACTGTGGCTCTAATTCTGTTGCCCTCTCCCCTTTTTCAATGGCATAAAATCCCTCACTTGCCTCCTAGCTCTCTTTAGTTTTGAAGAAGAGTGATGGAAGCTCAGTGCTGTCAGATTTATTAAGTTTTCCCAATACTTTCTCTGTTTTTATTTCAGGTCTCAAGTGTCTATAGTATTTTGCTTTTTTCATTATGGATGGAATTTTGCCATTTTTTTGGCAAAGTGTCAACTCAGGATGGAACTCTTCAGCTGCACTGAGAGCCTTGCCTGCCATATGTTTTGACTCTGAGTCAATAAATACCCACGAGGTGGGTGCCATGGTGTCATGCTGGTGAGGCAGTTCTGAGTGAGCCTACCTTGCCAGCAACTTAGCCTTCTGATAGATTGGGGAACCATTTTTGAAGGGCATCCAAACATAAACAAAATCAAAACAGAAAAAAAAAGAACACCCCAAAACAGAATACCTCCACCTCGATTGACACAGAACGCTCTCACCCCCACAGACACAGAACACCCTCACCTCCATGGATACAGAACAACCCTCGCCCAACATAGTATCCCCTTGGCACCTTCCTCAAGCACCTTCCTAATGCTGCTCCCTGGCAATAACGTCTGGCAGTGCCATGTTGCAGTGCTAGGCCAGATCCGGGGCAGTGCCAGGGTACCTTCTGGCCACCACCGTCTCCACCCCGGGTGTTTACTCACCTGTGCATCTCCAATGGGATCTGTTCACCAGGTGGACCTCATGGAGGACCTGTCATGATTCACATTGCCATGCCCTGCTTGCATAGCAGGATTCAGGACAACTTCTCAATTTTCCATGTCCACTGCCATCCCCAGTTGCAAAAAACAGGGGGCAGAAAATATAGCACACTGTAATTGCACAGTTAAGATTGGAGAGGCCAAGTAGATCAGGGGCAAGGCCTGGAATGTTCCTGAATATTTTTCTAACGCAAAACTCTTTCACAAAGCGATATATTTCTTTTAAAGCAGCTTATTTAAAGTATAACCTGAGGAAACAAATACCCAATTTCAACTCAGGACCTGAGCAGTAGATGGGTGGAGATGTGGGGTCAGTGAAAACTGCCTAAGTGGAACAAGTGAGAGGCACTGGCTATATTAACTCCCTGGCCTCATCTGAAGACAGACTTCACTTTGTACACGTGGGAATGACAAAAAGACTGGCAACCAGGTGCCAAATAAAAAATGATAAGAGATAACTGGAAACCCAAGAGATTGATATCTCAGGGGTCAGACAAGTGAATCAGGGTAGGGGTTAGAGTTATAGAGTCATAGAGATATAGAACATGGTAACAGGCCCTTTGGCCCAACTCATCTATGCTGACCAGGTTTCCTAAGCTGAGCTAGTCCCACTTGCTTTTGGCCCGCTGGTCCATTGAAATCTTAGATAATCTTCTTCACTGTCCACCACACCACTAATTTGGGTGTCAACCATAAAGGTTGCAAAGGAAGTCCTATGAGATTCTGAGATGCACTGGGGTCACAGGAAAATAATTAAACTGTTGGAGGGAGAGAATTTTATAGCACAAATGGGGCCATTCAGCCCACCATCCCTGCACCAGACTTCAAACATCTATATCTTCTAATCCCGTTTTCCAGCACTTGCTCTGTAGCTTTGTATTTTCAAATGTGATATTTCAAGTGCTCATCTAAGTGTTTTTTAAATGTTGTGAGGGTTGCAGCTTCTATCACCCTTTCAGGCTGTGAATTCCAGATGTCCGCCACCCTCTTGGTTAAAAGGCTTCCCCTCAAATCCCCTTTAAATTCCCTGTGTTTTTGTAAAATATTACCTTATTATTACTCTTCTGGACCTGGATCCATTTTGTGCAGCTTTGCAGTAAATGGTATAATGCGAGATTCATGCTGCCTGAGGTTAAACTTGTGTCAGGGTCCAAATGGTATCATTGAATGACTTCTTGATGTTTATGAGGCCCTCCTTTATTTGCTGCGATGAGGGCCTCACACCTCCTGAAGTGAAGGGAGTGCTGTGCGAATGGAAAAGCAAACTACTCCCAGTTTAACCTCCCATCCAGTTCAATCCCATCTGTTCAAAGGTTCAAAATCAGGCTTTAAATGTTAATTTGGCTCAATTTAGGCAGTCAGAAAACACAAGGATCTGTACAGTATTACTTAGAAGGCCTTAACTACTTAAATAATTTTATTGAACAAGGTGCTGCTCAAATTCTTTTAAACAACAGGTGTCCATTTCCTGTCCAGATGGTATTTTTGACAGGCAGTTTATCCTTTACACTGTGGGCTTCACCATATCAAATTACAGCTGTTGTTAATACTTACAGGTGCCAAGAAGGCTATACTAATCCTGATAAATATGTGAACAGTTACCAAATTTTGACATGGGTTCAATGAGATGACAGGGGAATTGGGAAACAAAATCTGTACAGTTACTGGTGATCTACTTCTGTAATGCCTACAGGTAGAACATAAGATGCAGACACTTGGTTCCGTGTACTTACTCTTAAACTTGTGAAAGGGAACTGAAAGCCCTTTACAATATCACACATCAATATATATGTGGGGAGGGGATAGGACAAATGCTGCACTTCAATTTATGAGTTCATTATGAATCTACTCCAAGGAGGAAGAATCGTTCAATCGTCAACAGACTGCGATTAACTATTAAAATTGTTACTCAAATACTCTAAAAGATTCAATATTTCATTCCAATCATGGGGTGTGTAATATTGACTATGTAGACTTTATTCCAGGATAGTAGTCTGTCCCTTTAAATAACTGCGTTTAAAAGGAACATTGCTGTCCCCAAGTCGAAAGTCAGCAGCTCAAGCAGTGCAGTGTTCCTTCAGTGCTGTGTGTGAGTACAGCTGGGATTATGCATGAGAGTGTTCAGTGTGGCACTATTTGTGAAAGAGCTGGAGCAATATCCTGGAATATAGTTGGGTCAAAGATTATCTGGTCATTTATCTGATTATTGTTCATGGCATCTTGCTGTGCACAAAACATAGCAGCAACTATAGTCGAAAAGGATTGCATAAGCCGTGAGGTACTTTTGGATGTCCAGTGGCCTTGAAAGGTGTTTTGTAAATGCATGCTATTGATTGAGTTTTGAATTAGAGTTCAGCATTACCAGGTATAACCTAGTTTCATGTTTATACCACACAGAACTTATTGTAAACTGACAGCACTGCTGTTGTTCAGATTAAGTGCGGTTACAAAGAAGTTTTGCACTTATGTTGTGCTTTACAAGCCCTCCGGATTCTTAAAGTGCTTTCCAGCATTTGAAATGTTTTTGAAGTGCAGTCACGGTTCTAATACAGGAAGCGTGGCAGCTAATTCATACACAGCGAGCTCCCACATGCTGCAGTATGATAATGATGAGATCATCTGTTTTTGTGATTGAGGGATGAATATTGGTCAGAGTACTGGAAACAGCTCACCTGTAAATTAGCACCATGCAATATGTTCTCCCAAACAGGTACATAGGGCCTCAGTTTAGCACCTCATCCAAAAGACAGCAGCCGAGATTTTTCACCATTCTCCCTCCCGGCCCAGCCCCGCAGCTAAGGCATCTTGTCATTGGCCGTGTGTGGGATCTTCCAGTTCCGCTGAAGGCAATGGCCATTGGCGTTGCTCACAGGCCACGTCGTTGGGGAACCTGTGGTGGGAGTGCCACCTATGGCAGCACAGGAAGATCCTACTGGCAGGAAGGTCTGAAAATCTCATGCAGCAACTCCAGAAGTGGAGCACTATCATGTGAATCACAGTTGACACTCTTTGGCTGGAACATCACCACCATTCACGCCAGCGGGATTTCCCCCATCCTGCTGCAGTGAACGGAGATTTGGCTGGGCTCCAAATTCTCCAACCTCACTGCAGTGGGAGCTTAGAGTGAAAGGCCAGGAAGATCGCATATTTAATTCTGTACAGCATGGGTCAGAAGTCTGGGGCATTGTCTGTGTGATTATTCTAATCAGTAAATAGGGTAGCATTCCACTTTAAATTCTCTCTTCACCCAAAATAAGCTGAATAGGTCAATTCTATTACTTATATCAGTTCTTAATACCCTTCAGACCGGCCCTCAATACTACCATCTTTCTGAACAAATGGACTTTCATGTCTAATGAAAGGAACACATTAGCAAGTGCATTCAAGCACAAGATTCAGACAAATTCCGAGATCATTGGGTGGATAAGTATGTTATTCCAGAATACTTGGCAGCCAGGAGCACTTGTCTTTGTGCAAGTGCTGAATGCTATTCTTCACAAGTATGGAATAATCCTAATCTTATTCCCAAATGCACATTGATATGCCAACATTCCTTGTCGAACCATTGTCTGGTTTATTAGCCCATCGAGTATGCATGCATGATCAAGAACTGTTTATTTCAGAAACACATGCCAGCCAGGAATTATAAAATGCACAATATGCTCCTTGACATAGTTTTCAGGTCAGCAATATCTTTATTGCTCTCCAGGGATCAAAAAAGGTGTGAATGAATTTCATTTTTAATAAGAGAATAGACTTTTCTATAATCTCGATGGCCTGATTTTTTTTTAATCACCATCCAAAGACTGCGTTCATTGTGGATAGCGCTGTTCGTCCCACATTTTCTGTGGCACAATTACAAAATCTTTGTGTGCTCTGGAGTACAAGAAGGTGACAGGGGATTTGAACAATGGATTGTTCCAAACACCCATTGTAATTAGCTGTCCGCTTTATTCAGCTACGGGCATGCTAGTTCAAAGGAAAACAACAAAATGGCAATTGTAAATAAACCAAAGAATGAATAGCAGCTGCGGCTCCATCAACATCTGCAAAGAGAGAAAAAACAAGTTAGTCTTTTGGGTATATTGGGACTAAAATCTAAAAGATAATCAAACCTCAAAATTGGTTTGAGAGGAAAAAAATTAAAGGGGGCCTCTCATTCTCTCTCCCCGTATTTGGTTCATTCAGTTCCATTCACTCACCAGCAATATGCTGATGGGCCTAATTTTAGTCAAGTCACTACCACAGAAAGCTATGGAGACCAGGTCATTGAGCGTATTTAAGACAGAGATAAATAGGTTCTTGACTGGTAAGGGGATCAAAGGATTAAGGGGAAAAGGCAGGATAATGGATTGAGAAATATAACAGCCATGGTCAAATGATAGAGCAGACTCGATGGGCGAAGTGGCCTAATTCTGCTCCTATATCTTATGGACTTACAGTCTAATTGGCCTCCAGCTATCCAGCATGCAATCCCAGCATGCAATTTACATCAGGTCTGAATAAAAGCCCAAAACAAATCTTTTCCCTTTACAAAAGTTTAGCAAAATGTGCCAAGTATTGGGAATTATTGTGTGGCAGAAGTGTTGCTAACACAAGCAACTAATGTAGTTTTGATGTATTACCCTAATAACAGAGAGGGAAAGAATCCTTGCTTCCACACTGCCTGTCATGTCTGCATGCGTATGTTGCCATCCATTGGGTTTTCCAGCTGCCCTTCTGCTTCATACATTCTTTCAAAAGACTAAAATAAGCAGTTTAAAATTTTAAGGCCTTTTAAAGCCTAACTATTTGTTTTGTTGCTGCCTTATACATGCTCCAGCCTTTAAATGGAAATCCCTTCATATTTTCTCACGCAGCCGCCTATAATGATTGGATTTGACTTGTGACAATACATGGTGTCCCCACATTCCCTGCTTCTTTGCGGGAACAAATGAGGCTGGGACCAAATTACATCACAGTAGAATGTCGCAGGAGTTCTTTGATATCTCGCCATGACTTTGGGAAACTCCGGAGACACAGGATAACCTGAAGCTCCAGTTAAGTTAATCAATCTCATAAAAAGAAATGAGGTTCAACTTCAATCACTTTCCAATGATCAATTATCAATGCTTGACTGCTCTTCACCAGGGCTGATAGGTCCCTAAGAACTGCATCTCAAGGTGATCATTTGGAAATTATTTGTGTTCAAAAAGACTTCTTTGGCTGAGTGCATTCATGATCTTTTATAGTAATTTATTAAATGGGAATCCACTTGAGTGATGTGTAGGTTAGGTTGATTGGCCATGCAAAATTGCCCCTTAGTGTCAAGGGACTGGTGGGGTAAATCCAGAGGGTTATGGGGATAGGACCTGTCAGTGCAGTCTCCATGGGACAAATGGACTCCTTCTGTACTATAGGATTCTATGATTCTATATGTCAAGACCATGGGATAGGATATTATCTAAAATCAAATCATTCTTTTTTTAAACAAACAACTCCTTTGTATGTCTGATTGGTGTGAAGAATAATTTTTGAACAGAACATTATGATTGAAGGGGGTTGATAGTTTTATTTAGAAGGTTAAGTATTGAAAGAAAAAGATCAGGGTTTTTTGGTTTTGAACTGATGTCTAACGATGCCATATGTCAGCGTGTCTGGCATTAGTTACGCTGCACACAACATATATAAATTGTTCTCAACCCTACAAAGAGCCCAACTTGTTTTTTTTCTTTCTAGTAAGTCACTAAAAATACATTTAAAATTGGATTGCTATTTGAGGTGATGTTTAACTGCATTTGATCCATATGGCCAAATTCTATTTAGCAACATCACGCAAAAAAAAATTAAGATAGTGCCCAGCTCTTTAATTTACTGCAGGCTTTTACAACAAAGTTCTGTCTTTTATTACCAGACTTAAAAGGTATGTTAGATTTGTGCTGACTCTGGATATTAGGCTTGAAAAGAACCTTATTAATAGCCTCAGAAACCTAATATAATAAAAGTGAGGGCCGTGGATTTTGAGGACTGTATTGTTCAGCTATCCAGCCAAGCGAATAACAATAACTGTTACAGGGTTTCAATCCACTGTGTTGGTTCTGGGGAGCCGGAGTCAGAGTCTGAGGATACAGGGTAGACCATTTAGGTCAGAGATGAGGAGATATTTCTTCACCCAAAGAGTGGTGAGCCTGTGAAATTCATTACCAAGGAAGTAATTGATGCCAAAACATTGAATGTTTTCAAGAAGGTGAATGGAATCAAAGGTTATGGAGACAAAACAGGATTAGGCTATTGAGTTGGATGATCAGCTATGATCATGATGAATGGTCGAGCAGGTTCGAAGAGCTGAATGACCTCCTCCTGCTCATACCTTCTATGTTTCTTCCCTGAAAACTTTAGTAGTAGAATAAAGGAAAACAGCAACTTTTCGCAACAACTGCTTTTGCAATTTTCTAGGAGCACTGATAACATTGCCCTTTTAGAGAAGAATTGTGAGCACTTGCATCTGACACTTGCAAGGAGAAAACAATAAATGAAATATAATAGAACACTGACTGTGAGAAATGCAACATCATTTTTTGTGGGATTGCAATGGCTTCATGAATGTGATTTGATCTATTTTTGTCACATTTATTAGCATATAGTGAAAAGCCTTGTTAAAGCATACCATTCATAGGGGAGAAGGAAAGGAGAGGTTGCAGAATGTAGTATTACAATCACAGCTAGGGTGTAGAGAAAGATCTACTTAATATAAGGTAGATCCATTCAAAAGTCTGCCAGTAGAAATACAGCTCCTCAAGGGGACATTTAATCCCATCCCCAAGGACTACCAGTCAAAAAGAGGCTTCCAACTCACCATTACTGGCAGTGCCACCAAGGCCCCTGGTTGCTGCTGGTAACGCACTTGTGTCTTCTCCATTGATCACCTTTGGAGATTTCCAAATAGGGGGAAGGAAAGGACGTGGAGGAAAGAAAATAGAATCCCATTGATCCCTACCACACTTCTCAATGCAGAGGGACCCTCAATCAGGCAGTGAGTGTCTTTGAATGCGGAATACCTCTACTAGGTCACAAGAAAAAATTTAAAAATTTGCATATCAATCTCCACATAACAAAGATGTGCAGATTAGATGGATTGGCCATGCTAACTTGTCACTTTGTGTTCCAAGCTGTGTAGGTTGGGGGAATGAGTGGGGTAAATGTGTGGGGTTACAGGAATAGGGCCTGGGGAAGATGCTCTGTCAGAGAGATGGTGAGGCTCGATGGGCTGAATGTCCTCATTTTGCATTGTAGGGTTTCTATGATTCTATGATATGCCGAGTCTCCCTGTTTGATGAATACCAAAGACAGCAGGATGAGGCCCTTAAGTGGGTTCTAATTGCTTACCTTAGGACCTAATAGGGAGCTCTTAATCATTGGGAGACAGGGGCCACACACCAGAACCTCTTGGCCTACATAATGTCCCCCAACCCAACACCTCCACACTCATCTTCAGGGGGGCATGAACTGCCACCCATTATAATACACCCATTATAGAACACAAACATTAAATCCTGTCTCACAGAATAGTATCCCGACATTAGAACATCAAACAAGTATATCATTCTGAAGGGAGCTTTAGAGGTGGTTGATTACCATAGACATGTTATCCAGTTTATTGCAAAACTGTTTGCCAGATTTAAAATGGGTGGAAAAGTCTGTATTGTGACAAGATCCAAGATTATTTTCCTGAAGGGATATCTATTCATGACAGAATCCTTACTCCAAAGATGTATCTCGTGGAAGGCACGGTGGCACAGTGGTTAATACTGCTGCCTCATAGCGCCAGGGACAGTTCCTGGCTTGGTCACTGTGTGGAGTTTGCATGTTCTCCCCATGTCTGTGTGCATTTTCTCCGGGTGCTCCGTTTTTCTCCCACAGTCCAAAGATGTGCAGGTTAGATGGATCGGCCATGCTAAATTAACCCTAGTGTCAGGGGGATTAGCTAAGGTAAATATGTGGGGTTATGGGAATACAGCCTGGCTGTGATTCTGGTGAGTATAGATTTGGTGGGTCAAATGCCTCCTTCTGTATTGTAGGGATTCTATGATTCTCATCAAAGGAGCTGAAACACATATTTTCTCTTTGAAACCAATACTTCCCACAGTGGATACAATTATGGCCAATCTTAAAGGAATCTAGGCCATAAAAAGGGAGCTCAAGTTAAATAAAAGTGAATGAGCTAGAAAAGGGGATAAAAACCATTAAATAAAAACCAAGAAGCATTCACGTTGTCTCATGACAATATTCAAATCAGATCAGTTTGAAAAGGAAGGAACTGATAAATTTTGGAGATTGTGGATGCATTTCAAATGAAATGGCCATTTTTAATAGTATTAAACTGAAATAATGTAAGGTGTTTACCTTACATTATTTCCAATACTTCCAATTACCCAATTACCCCAGCATTCCTGAAAAAAAAAACAGGATCAGGATAATATTCAAGATGCAGAGAGCAGCGAATGATAAGCTTCCTAGCATGGTATTACTTTGTTAAGAGCTGAATCTGGCCAGAGATTTTAATTAGTAGAAAATATATAGATCAAACTAGCTATAATTGTAACATTACATTCTGCACTCTCTCATTTTCTTCTCTACGAATGGTATTCTTTGTCTGTATAGTATGCAAGAAACAATACTTTTCACTGTGTGCTTAGACATGTGACCATAATAAACCAAATCAAATATGTCTGAGCAATATAAAACACTGCAAATGTTCAACTTTCTGATTCTCAACCAAGTAATTTAGAACTGCCATTATCCAGAAAATGGTTTCACCTTCTAAGTAATCATAAAATCTCTGCAGTGCAGAAGGAAGCCATTTGGCCCATTGAGTCTGCACCAATTCTTACCCAGGCTTAAACCTGTAAGCCCACATATTTACCCCACTAACTGACATACATTTGGACACTAGCAGCAATTTAACATGGCCAATCCACCTATCCTTGGACTGTGGGAAGAAACCGCAGCACCTAAAGGAAACCCAAGCAGACACAGGGAGAATGTACAAACTCTACACAAACGGAACTGAACTCGGGTCCCTGGAGCTGTGAGACAGCAGTGCTAATCACTGTGCCACCATGCCACTTGATCATCATTGGGAAAAGGCAAGAATTGAGCAGACACAGGATCCTTCCAATTATCAAATATCCTGTTGATCCTTTACCAGCCACTTAAACTATCCAGAGAAATAGGGTGTCAAAAGTACAATGGCTTATTTAAGTTTGGTCAGTGGCAGAAGGACTGAATTAAATTAAGTGAACGTTAATCATGTAGATATTAAATGCTGCTGCTGTGACAACTACCATAGAGTTCTAATGGATATTCTTTCTGATTCAGTATCACCTCAGAAGTGGGCGTTAGGTCCCCTCTGATCAGCAGTGCAGTTTTGCTGAGCAAAATGTATTTAAGTGATAGCATGGCTGTTTCAAAAATATGTCACTGACCAAGCTGACCATGATTTGGCTAAGTGACGTTTCTTCAGGTTACAAACAATGTATTCATTGGTTCATTCTCAGGCTGCACTATGGAAGCCACAAATGTACAAAATGGCAGGGAAAGGATTTCCACCTGCCTCTGACGCAGCCTGCACGGCAGCCATGTTGGAAAGAAAGCTAGTGCAGGCGTGACTTGTCCATGCCAAAAATGTCACACATGTTCAAATTGTGAGAATTCGGGACAGATCGTTTAGGATAAGGAGACATTACTTCACCCAAAGAGCGGTGAGCCTCTGGAATTCATTACCACAGGAAGTAGTTGATGCCAAAACATTGAATGTATTCAAAAGCTAGCCAGATATAGCACTTGGGTTGAATAGGATCAAAGGTTATAGGGAAACAGCAGGATTAGGCTATTGACGTCAGTCATGATCGTGATGAAGGCGGAGTAGGGTTGAAGAGCCAAATGGCGTCCTCCACCTCCAATGTTTCTATGTTCTATGTGAGATCCTTCAGGGGACCCTTTCTCAGAGGCTGTGGGAAATCTGCAGTGCAACCCACATAAACTTATCACCATACCAATTCCTCACATCTTCAGTTGCGGGGAGTTTTAACATTCTCATTCCTTAAGGCAATGAAGAATTCCATCCTCCAAGATATAATCTAGGTGCTGTATTGTTCTCTACTCTTGTACGCCTGTAGCATGTGACATATCATATATTATAAGAGAGTCTCCTTTATGGTGGGCACATATTTCAATGACAAAACCAACAACTGTTGTCACACCTGCCTGAAAGAATATCAATTTGCGTTGAAGGAAAGCTACATTTTGTTGGGCTAATGAGTAATGTGATATTATAGATTATAATGCTTGGATATAGTCATTTACATCTGCTGTGCTCATGTGTCATGGATTAGAAAGTAGAAATATCAACACCTTTCTGGGAAGAAATAGTTATCTGACATGTTAGTGTGAAAGAGTCTCAGTAAGATTTTGCTAATAGCAGCAAGCACACTTGCTTTCAGTCAGCAAATACAAGGAAATCAAACAAAAATAAAAAGAAAACATGCCTTGTAGTGGGTGTAGCACTCTTTAAACAAAGAGAAATCCTTTCACATGCTCAGAGTGCAAGTGAGTATTTCAAGTTCAAAATTCAAAAGGCAAAAAGGGGCGATTTTCCCAGCCTGCTTTGCTGCTCCAGCTGTGCAACGGACCAGGGAGGTATCAGCAGATCCCCCCACCCCTTGGGAGCCACAGCCCCTGTGTGTCTTCGTCTTCAGGTTTTTCAGAGTCATCAGCTGCACACTGGAAATCAGCCATTTCAATACTTAAATCTCATTTCAAGACTTAAATCTCAAATTATGTTCGACTAACAGACCCAGTAGTGTGTCCACCAAAGCAAGAGTGGCTCATTCCAGCGTGCCTGCTCTCCAGTAATGTGGAATGGCCAGACTACCCTGCTGGAGGGAAGAGAGGCCATTGAACCTTCACCAGGAGATCGGGGAATGTCCCCTGGATGTTGCTAGTCGGGTATTCAGTCTAGCCCCCGGCACTTCCCGAGGGGCAATCTGACAATGCCAATGCATCGGGTAATGCAAAGGAGGCGGGGACAGAGGGATGTGACCTACTGAGGCAATGCCTATAGGGGGCAATCAGAGGGGGTAAGGGAGTCCTGCTGCCACTCTGCATGGGGATCTGTGGCAGACGGAGGGAAAGGAGTAATTGGGACTGACCATCTGGGTGAGAGGGAGGATGTGGCTTCTGGTGGGTTGGGGGGGGGGGGAGGTGTTGGTGTCAGGACTGCTGGGGTAGGCAGAAAGTCGGGATTGCTTGGGGAGATCAGAACTGTGGGGGGGGGGGGGGGGGGGGGGGAGGTTGGGACTACCAGGTGGATGTTGAGGAGACTGAGACAGGCCCAAAGCAGACTTGGTGACCAGCGATTGAGAGGTGGGGGAGGGATCTGTGGGGCAGTGATATGGGGTTACAGGGCTGGGCAACGATTGGGAGGCCAGTGGTGCAGTGTTGCTGCGCATGTGCCGATCTCCACTATGACAGACAGGTGTGTGTACAGTGGCGCCCTCGACGCTATTCTGCCAGCCTCTCCAATAAAAATAGGCCACACCCACAGATCTTTAGTGTGTTTCCCACTAGGGCACTCTGCTGTGCTCAGGGTACACGAGATTCATTTTGAAAATCACATTTAAAAAATCCAGTGAGAGTTATTCCAGCTTTCACACTAATTTGGCATTTAGAATTTACTTGGAAGAGTCGGACCCAAAATAGAACATGGCTCCCATTTTTACAGGCCTAAAATTGGGAGGAGGAAAGGCAATTTGATGAACCAACATCCTGAATTCAACTCTTTTTCTTGCGATCATTAACACCTGCAAGAAATAGGAAAGGTTTCTTGTTAAGACGTTAAATGGTGCTTTGACAAAGGGTCACCTGAACTCAAAACATCAGCTCTTTCCTCTCCTCACAGATGCTGCCAGATCTGCTGAGATCTTCCAGCATTTTCTCTTCTGGTTTCGGATTCCAGCATTTGCGGTAAGTTGCCTTTATCCTGAATTCAATAGGTATTTAAAAGATATCTGAATTGGGTGATTTTTCAGGCATGCCTACAGCAAGAGTTAGGACCCATCAAGCATAATAAAGCATTGTACCAACAGTTCAAGACCTAGATTAGGCACATATAATGAAGCATCACCACCTTTGTCTCCAAAACAGAAATGAATTTAAACCCCATGTTCTTTGCTGAAACTATGGTCCTAATATTACATACAATTCAGGGGAGGTGATGGCATTGTGATACTATCACTGATGAGTGATCCGAACACTCAGGATGATGCCTAGTGACTGAAGCACAACTCAGGTGCAGCTCAGATTCGAATTACACTATGACAGGAGGTGGAATTTGAATTCTAAAGTGTAATTATTGAATGTTACACTTCCCATCCTTAACTGGTCTGGACTACATGTGACTCCAGACCCACATTAGTGTGATTGACTCTGAAGTGACCTAGCCTTTCAGTTAAATCAAATGCTAAAAAGAATGAAAGTGGACAGACCAACAACAAATGCAAACCCAGACCTGTTGATCCTGCAAAGTCCTCCTTACTAACATCTGGGGCTGTTTTTGGAGGCCAGGAAGAAAAAAGGCAAAACATATAATGGGACATGTCTCCGATATGCAGAGGGATCCCCCAGAGATCCTCCTTTCCTTCCAACTGTTTAACTATGTGTCTGAAGGATGGCCTGTCCATTATCATCTGTCTGCCCACATCTGCCTCTCTATTTTATGATCTGGGCAATGTAATTTGACTCGGTAACAAGCTGGATTTACCATTAATTATTTATTTAGAAGCGATGGACACTCTGCCAATTTCAGCGCTCATCCACCTACCATCTTATGCGAAGGTAGTAGGAAAGTGGTGGACTTTCCATCCCTCATATTTTATATCTTGCCCCTCCCCGCAATTGTCCGAAAACATGTCCAATGTCGATTGTTAAAATTCAGCCCAGTGTTCAGTCAATAATGCTGTTAGTCTTTTGTTACAGTAATCATCTTAAAATGTGAAATCTTGCCCTGGCATTCTTCTAGCTATTAATTGCAAGTTTGAATTTCTTTTTAAAAGTTATCTTTCTCCACGGCGTCGGAGCACTTATTATATTCGAGCTTACTTCTTCTAAACCTACACTCGCAATCAAAAAGCCTGCATATATCAACCATGCCTTAAAGTGAAGAAATTGTCCTTGTTCTGTTGTTTAATTATATTAATCACCTAGGTGCTCGGAAAAATACTTCGTAATTATCTTGAGTTATATGGAACAGCCACATCATTATGAATTTAATGTTAAAATAACTCATATGACAGAGAGCACCTTTCATACAGTTGATGAGGGCATTATACAATTTATATAGATGATTAAACATGCATGAAAAATGAAGTGCCAAACTTTGATTTAAAATACATGACTGTATATCCCTCATGTTTGTTCCACGGCAGCTTTCCCCAGTAACCCTAGACCTCCTCATTACGTTTGAGGAGGCAATCTCCATAGGTAAACACACACGAGATGAAATGAAAATGTGCAGAGGCTAGAACAAAGTGACTGAATGCGTTTGAGTTTGGAGTAATGAAAGAGCCTTTCAGATTTCAGCCTACACCCATCCTTTTTGTCCGAAAATTTCTGCGAGAGTAATTTCCTTTATAACTTTTGATACCCAAAGTGTCATAAAGGAGAACTGCAGAAACATATTTCAACTGTAAAGTGGGCTTATTGAATGAATGAAAAAGATTTAATCTTGTTTTAATTTTTGATGCTGCACAAATATTACTCAAATTGCTGGCACAGAAACGTATAATGATAAGGTAAGCAAGTGCCCCAGCTTCTACAGAGTGCACTCATTAACCATACAGTTGTTTTTATTGGCTGCAGGCTTTAAAAACATGAACTGAGTCACCACCAGAAGGTTTCCTCCACATCATTTACAGTTTAGATTTACAATAAACCAGCAACATGCATCAGTTGAAAGATTCAACACAAAGATAAGGGGACAAAACCACAAAAGGATTACAAACAGAAAATTACAATAATGGAGGATTAGTGTCCTTTTTTTTAATTAATCCGTATTTGCAAACAAGCACATTTACATTAACAAATCAATATTCAGAGTTGAGGAAAGGAATCTTTCCACCACAGCTTAAAAGTTTTCAAATAAAAAACATCTGAAAATTAAAGTAAAACTTGCAATGCCATTTGTAAGCTAGTACTGCACTCTTATGGACAACCAGGTATTACAGCAACATATCCCAAAATTTAGCAAGGAAGATGCTGCAATGCAAAATGAGTTTAATATTTTTTGAGTGAATTATAAACTGTCTATCATTTCTAGATGCCTTCACTACAAGTTTTTTGTTTGTTAACATGTATTTTGTTCATTAATATCCTTTCAAGGCAATTAGCCATCCTTACCTAGTCTGGAATATATCTGACTCCAATCCCATATTTATGTGGTTGACTTTTAATGGCTCTCTTAATTGGCCTAGCAAGCAAATCAGTTGTATCAACCATGGATAACCTTGGGGTAAGCAGTAAGTGCCAGCTTTGCTAGCAAGGATCATACCTTGTGCATGGATGTAAGGGGCCAGGTCTCGCTGTCCCATTACAGTCCTGTAAGGAGTCAGGAATTACAAAATATGGACGTCAAGTGGTGAAGCAGGAAGTCTAACCACAATTTTTCCCTCCAGCTGTCTTCTGCAGAACAGGTCAGGGGATATAGCCGGAACTTCACATATTACTCTTTGGAATTTGTTAGCAACATTCTGGAAGTGGCTATTTCATAACTTCTGCAATTTTAAATGAGGCAGCTGTACTTTAGAAGCCTTCCTGAACTATTGTAGAGTGGAGATGTGAATATGGATTGGTTTTGAGCTGAGTGGTAAAGGTGAGTAGGAATTTTATTTCCTACTTTGCAGTTTATTCTGAAATTCTGTACCTTGAGGTTGAGTGAGTGATAACAGTACACTGATTGAAAAAAGTGACCATTAAAATAGTGTGTTTGTTACTTCTGACAACAATGATAAATAGCATTGCAAAAGTGGAATGGTCCTAATCACAGGATAAAGTCCATTGTACAACATTGGAAGGCTAACCCAGTGAGAGATCAATAGTTAATTGAATAAATCTTCCCATTGCTGTAGTTCATTCATTGTACAATGGCTCAGCCATCTATTTGGCTGTTTGGAAGTTTGAACAGGTGTATGAGCTTTAGGTTTTCTTCCAAGGCACTAATAAGTAATGTACTCAAATGTTTATTTTCCTGTGGGTTTGATGCCTTTGACAGATTTGAGTTTTTCAAAGAGAATAATAGTTTTTCAAAAGCCTCGTTTCTTTATCTTGACAAATGTATGAATGAGCCTTTCAAAGGCTTCCATGTGTTAATATAAGGCTTGGGAGTTCCATTTGTAAAAATATTGGGTGAGTGGGATAAGGGATTGAGGAAGTGAGGGGGCTGAAGGAAGTGTGGCCAAGAGGATGATGGTGTAGTGAAGGATGGAGGGATGATGAAGGTGGGCAGGAAAATTAAATGGGGTGTGTGTGTGTGTGTGTGTGTGTGTGTGTGTGTGTGTGTGTGTGTGTGTGTGTGTGTGTGTGTGTGAAGGTGGGCAGTGTTCATTAGAACAGGATCAATGTTTCTGTGAACAAAAACAGTCTTTTAACCTGGCTGTATCAGCTTTGGCCCACTCATGGGTGCCACTTCTATCTCCATCTCCCCAACTCCAAGCCAGCTCACTCTCTAGGAGATAATAACTTCACCTACCAGCATTGCTGATACAGAGACAAGAGTGGAACCTCCAACTCTCCAGCTCCCCTTGATGAAAATCCCAACTAAGGTAATTACTATTGGGAAATATTTCTACTTAAATTGCATTATTCCCACATTAATTCAAACTAACAAAAAAAAATTCCCCTCATGTTTTGCACTGGAAAGTATAACTTACTTTAATCCTTTCCATGTATCACTAACATACATTTGTTAATACATTTAGTAGTAAATTAGTAGCACTGCAATTAGGAACCATATTTTTCATTGTATTTTTGTGCTTTTAAATGTGAAATATATAAACACACTTATACAGACAAACCTTGCATCTACTAGGTGACCTATTTCATCACCCTAAACACATCAAACTTGAGTCAATGTAAATTTCTGTGTCATACTTGTATCTGCTTTACTCACACTTTGTATTCAGAAAGCAACCAGAAACCACAGCTTACATGAGGCAGACAGTGGCACAGTTATTAGCACTGCTGCCTCACAGCACTAGGGACCTGTGTTTGATCCCCAGCTTGGCTCACTGCCTGTGTGGAGATTGTACGTTCTCCCACGTCTGCATAGATCTCCTCCAGGTGCCCCAGTTTCCTCCCACATTCCAAAGATATGTGGGTTAAGTGGATTGGCCACACTAAATTGCCCCTTAATATCAGGGGTTAGCAGGGTAAAGAAATAGGGTTATGGGGATAGAGTCTGGGTGGGACTGTGGTTGGTGCAGATTCAATGAGCTGAATGGCCTCCTTCTGCACTGTAGAGATTCTACGGTTGCAACTGTGTGCCAATAAGCAAACAGAAAGTGGAAATGAAAACCACCAACCACAAAGTGGAAAACAACAAATGAAAAAGATTCGTCAGCAAACGGCGACCAATGAGACATATCAGAAATGTAACCAATTAGAGGTCAGATGCTTCTGCAAATTCCATCAGTCACAATTATGCCTCCTCTGTAAGCTGAAGATTTGGTATTGGGAGTGCTGACAAACTAAAGAGGTGAACAAATTTACAACAATGTGGTTAAAATGACCTGCTTAACCATGTGGTGTCTTGCTCTAAACACCAGAGTTAATCTGACTGAATAAAGTGGCTAGCCTAGCTGACAGATTACAACTCCAGAATACCATAGGGTCAAAAACATTCTGTAGACAAAACTTCAAGGATGCCCAGAGTGGCTTTCAGTCAATAAAGGATTGAATTCATCTCACCCCATCCTCCCCTATCCAAAAGGGGGCTGAGAGGCAGGAGAAGCCAGAGAATCAAAGGGAAAACAAAGGTTGAAGTGCACCTGATTCCCCTTAATTAATCAAGGGTGGGATAGGCCAAGAATGATCTTCCCAACCACAGGCCTATTGAGTGCCTTAAGTGGCCGATTTATGTCTACATTAAGACTCACACTGCTACTGCTGGTAGGACATTGATTGGGCATCCTGTGGCCCATGGTGGAAGCCCATGGAAACAAGAGCTACCCCTTACAATGAACAACCCTCCATCTGTCCTGCACAACCACATCCCACTGTTGCCAGGGCCTGCTAGACTAGCCACAGCAAATTCAAACAGTTTACCTACGCTATCGGGACACCACTATAATGGCTGGTCTGTAACCTGCTGCAGTCCCAGCAATGGCCACCAGGGCTGATGGCATTGCTGGGGTTGAATAACTGCCTATCCTATGATTGGTCTGGAGGCAAAAACTATCATCCTTAAAAGCACAAGTCCTGATGTGGCCAGGCAGTTAATTGTCTAATTGCCAGTCACTTCTGTCAAGGCTTTCAAAGATGTCTGGGGAGGGATTGGCCACAGGTTTCTGGCTAACTGAAGGGATCACTGTCACAGTCATTGAATTCGGCCAAATGTGTGCATTATAACTTTAAGAATACAGATTAGGCTGCAAAGAACTTACCACTGTAACCATGAAGCCATTTTAGTCAATTGAAACAAGTGTAGGAGATGAATGGATACAGATCCAGCCCAACCTGCTACCAAAGCAATATTTAAAGTGCCACTTAGCAACCAGTAAATGAACATGCATTCATAAAAAATCAGAACATGAGTAGCCACTTGTACTACTTCAGTAATAGCTGATCTTCCATCACAATTGTACTTTTCTGACTCTAACATCCACATCCCAGAAGGGAGCGAATTTTAAAGATTTACAATGTGTGGATTATAGGATAAGATCTGTAATGACAGTGAATTGTTGAGTACTGAGAAAAGGGACTTGTTTAGTAGCAAAGAGGGTGAATTGTTCAGTGTGGAGTTGTTGAATCGGAAGAGGGGGAATTATTGAGTACAGAGGAGGGGAAATTGTTGAATAGGGAGGAAGGAGGATTGTTTGTAGCGAAGATGGTGAGTTGTTGAGTGGAGGAGTTGTTGAGTAGGGAGGAGGGTGAGTTGTTGAGTAATGAATAGGATGAATGTTTCAGTGGAGGTGTTGTTGAACAGGGAAGAGGGTGAGTTATTGAGTGGGGAAGTTGTTGAGTAGGGAGGAGGGGAAATTGTTGAGTACGAAGAAGGTTTGTTCAGTGGGGAAGTTGTCCTATAATTTACGTTGAAATTATGCGTTACACCTTTAGTATATGCTAATAAGTCTCACAAATTAATGGTAAAAGGAGGCTCGTCTGTATAAGTGGACTGTTAATGATAAAGGCAATGGTAAGTGCAAATGACACGGATACAGGTTCATGTCTCGTTTCCCATCTTCTTCCTTTTGCATTGGCTTACAACCAATATGATATGGAGCCTCATCCCAAAATCTCTCCTGGTAAAAACTTATTAAAGACTTTTCCTTTAAGTTGGTCCTTGACTAAATGTGACCTGTTTGTCTTCCTTCCTTTTGGTGAATTGGAGCAATAAAAGCATTGACACAATAATTAAAACAAGGAGCCAGATCATAAGAGGCCAACATTTTCAACTTGCCAGTTGTATAACCCACAACGACTGACAAGGGAGTGGGGGGGAGGGCAGGGGTTGGAGTCATTTAGAGGAGCAGAGTTCAATGTTAGCTTCGTGAACAAAATGGGTTATGCATCCCAAAGAACAGAGTTCTGCTGGATTCATTTGTTGATATGAAAGTTGGGTGGGACAGAATAAATTGTTGGGCTCATCTCATGACCCACAGGTGTGGCCCAGATGGCTGGTCAAACAAAGGAAGAGCAAAATATGTCAGAAAGGGATTCCTGGAGTACCGTGTGCAACAACTTGGAAAGTTTTACTGTAACAAACCTTGCTACCATAAATCATTTCACCGTATTCTTAGAAGAGACCATCTTGTAAATTCACATAAATAAAACCATGCTCTGCTGAATGCTATTCATTCTAAAATACAGTTATTATCCTACTGGGAACACAGCCTCCCACTTTATGGATATCAAACCACTGTTAAAAGTCCTGTGGTCTGTTTGGAATTACAGTTGAGTTACCAGCATGGATGGTCTTCATACAGTATCTGGAAGCACTTCAGTTAAGTTGCTCAGAGGTGTTCCATAACCTTTGGGAGTCACTGGATAAACTACAGATATTGCTCAGGAAGAAATGTACCATCTTCTTTACAACTTTCAGTTAAGAGAGCTTTCCCCACATGTTTTCCACAGCCCTATGTTGATAGTCGATTGCCAGTGGTTAATGGACAAGTAATTAATAGTTGAAGTGATTTAGCACACTAAATCACCCATCACTGCTGCTTGCAAATATTCACCTTAGCCCATGCTCTGTGATTCTCTACCTTTCTGTCATAGGCAATAAACACATTGGGTTGATTTCTTTGTCCTCACTGCATGATAGAGAGCTTGGAGGTGGGGTGTGGCAAGAAAGTAGGAGAGAACCACGTTAGGATGTTTCCCCAATCCATTGCATCATCCTAAAAATTTCCTCAGTTTGTGGCCTGGAAACTGGATCAGTTGCTTAATCCATCTGATTACACAGTGAGGCCCCAAGAAAGAGCGACGTTCCAGCCTTACCGGCAGTTTTCCAGCAGCGGAGTAGCCACCTAACTACGTGAGGAGGCCAGCAGCTCGATGGAGGCAGAGGAGCAGAGAGAAGAGTAGGGAGGAGGGTTCTCCATGTGGCAGCCTAGGTGGCTTTCAGAACTGATGGCTCTATGCCCCAATGAAAGGTCCAAAATCAGGAAATACATTTGCAATTATCCCTCCCACCATCCTAAAATAGGGGTTTTAGCTACAATGTTAGAATCTCTGCAATGCAGAAAGAAGCTATTTGGCCTATCGAGTCTGTACCGACCCTCTGAGAGAGTGTCTTACCCAGGCCCGCTCTCCTGCCCTATCTCCGTGTCTTCACACATTTACCATGACTAATTCATCTAACCTACATATCTTCAGACTGTGAGAGGAACCTGGAGCACCCGGGAAAACCAGACTTACATGGAGAGAACATGTAAATTCCATTCAGGCTAGAATTGAATCCAAGTCCGTGGTGCTGTGAAGCAGCTGCTCTAACCACTGTGCTACCATTGCCGCCCTTAGGTTATGGAGTTAGTCTCCTTGAAGGAAAGAAGGTTAAGAGGAGATTCAACACAGGCATCTAAGATCCTGATAAGTTTAGATATATAAAATCTGTTCCTATTTGCTACTGATACGAGAACTAGGGTACGCAAGTTTAAGAATTTTGGCAAAAGATGCATGGGGGCTTTGAAGAAGATCTTCTTACACAGCAAATAGAAATATTACAATTATTGGTAAGATTGTTGTGTTTCAAGACAATAGGGTAAAATAAAGTGTTCATGCAACCTGTTCTGAAGTCTGCCTGACAGTAAGTTTGGATAGTTTAGCTGTTAGCAATTAAGGGAGCCCAATTTGCTTTACTGGGAAGAAAGTGTGGGGTGTCTACTCTTGGGAAAAATGGCAACAGCCTGTGTGCTAACAGTGAATTGACTGTGAATCTCCAAAGTGTCAGAAATGTGATGAGATGGTTGGGTTGTAAACAATTGTGTTTTAAACTGTTCGTTTACTTCCAAGATTAAAAAGAAGAGTTGGCGCAACAAAAATAGCTAATGAGCATTTATGCTTGGATACATGGCCCATACGATTCATGTTGCTGTGGAGATGCACTTTGAGAAGGAAAAAGTTTTGAAGATATCTCTGAAAACTCATAGATGCAGCCTGCCAGCATCTGGGAGAGGGAAAACATCGAAAGGCAGTAAGATGATATGGTTCACCACGTAGGAGTCTGCAATTGGATTGCAAAATTTCCAAGGAGTTAAAATGAAGCTGGAAAACTTACCTAGTTTTAGCTGGAAGGAGAAGCCTTCAGGAAAACCAATACTGTGAAACTCAGTTCTAGAGTTAAAAGTTTCCAAGCAGGGAAAGAAAAGATTGGAACTAAACATTGAGGAACATTAAGGGTCATTTTTGGATTGAATTATTTCTGGGAAAATTGAATCTCAACTGAAAGGACAAAGTAACAAATACCTAATAGTTTTTTCTGCAGTTGAGTTAAAAGTTATGTGCTGCACTTTAAAATAGAAGTTGGCTACACAAATAGTGTTTAGTCAACAATGCTTTTATTGGTTTATTACAGCAGAAGTCCTGTTGTGTCATCAGCCATTAAGTGAAAGTTTGAATTTCTTCTTAAAAATTGTCAGTCTCTAAGGAGATCATAATAGTAATGATCTGGAACTCATTGCCTGCAAGGGAAGTAGAAACAGAGACAATGAAAGATTTCAAAAGGAGATAAGCATTTGAGAGAAATAAACATGAAAGTATAAGGGAATGGGACTGAATTGCTTTACCGAGAGCTAGTATGAATGTGATGAGATAAATGGCATCTTTCATCTTAAACATTAACTCCCACCATCCTCAATGCAAAGTGACAACAGTGTGAACCATCTCCAAGATGCACTACAGCAACTTAACAAGTTTCCTCCACAGAACCTCCCAAGTCTGAGGCCTCTACCACCTAGAAGGACATGGATAGGAGGTGTATAAGAAAACCGCAACCTGCAATTTTTCCTTCAGGTTGTAAACTATTTGAACTTGGAAAAGTAGGAATATGGGGAGTGATTTTCTGACCCTGCTTGCCAAAGAACGGAAAATCTTGCCCGAGGTCAATGGACATTTGCATATCCTGTCTTGCCCACTACATTCCTGTAGCGAGAGGATTGGAAAATTCTGCTCATATTGTCCACCCTTCATTAACACTGAATCAAAATCCTTGAATGCCCTAACAGCACCGTAGGTATATGTACAATACAACAGTTCAAGAAGGCAACTCACTCCCATCTTCTCAAGAACAATTAGGGATGGGCAATAAATATACATCTCACCAGCATTCCATGAATGAATTCATTTTTGAAAGGTTGACTTGTGAGCGATTGACAATTTGCTACATCCAAATGGTCAAGAAGTTTTCACAAAATTCCGCTATCCCCAAGTATTAGTGTTACAAATAGGCTTAACACTGCAATGAAGTTACTGTGAAAATCCCCTAGTCACCACACTCCAGCACATTTTCAGGTGCACTGAGAGTTTAACTTGGCCAATGCACCTAACCAGCACATCCTTCAAAAGCAGAACAGGAGGAAACCCCTGCAGACACAGACAACTTGCAGATTCTGCACAGACAATGACTGAAGCCAGAAATCAAACATGAGCCCATGGTGCTGTGAGGCAGCAGTGCAAACTAATGTGCCTTGTTTTTACTAAGGTGCTGAGGCAGATATTTGCTGGAATTTTACTGCCTCACCCACCCGAGCCTCATAAAATCCTGCCCGAGGAGAATGCCATTCTGCGAGGCTCACCCATCCCGATTCTAGGGTGGCTGTGCTGGTAAAATTCCACCAATTATCTTATAAATGCTCAGAACACATGTACAATCATTTTGAGGCTTCAGAATCCTCATGATAATAAGCTTTGCTGAATTCTTCTGAAGACGAACTGGGAGTTATTTGCAAAGTTTTGGAAAACTCTGCAAATGGTTCCACCACACATAGTTTGTTATCTGAAAGTGGCCGGGTGATCGTTTGATGAATTTGGCAACGATATGCAGGTCTATAGATGTTAGATGATCCATGAAGGATGAGATCTCTTTGTGAAATCACTCAGCATATACAAATAGTGATCTCTGACATGCTGCCAACATCTGGACAAGATGAAGCATAATTACATTAAAAATGTGAGAACAAAACAAATTTCAACAGAAAGTTCAATTATATCTCAGATCTTCTGACGCAAGAACATTCAGCTTCACTGGTTGTGTTGCTGGAAACAATGATAAGTGTCGCAAAGCTTATAGGCAATGAATGCAGTCCCTGTTTTCATTCTGAATTGAAGAAGTTGTCCCTTTTGCTAAAAAGGGGCAGAGACACAAGGATTTCAGTTGCTAAGTGTTATAGTATGATGAACCATTGGTGTTCAGCTTTAGATTTTAACTTGGTTGACATTGCACACATAACTATCACTTCCACTGTATGTAACTGGTGGATGACCTCATTTGCAGCTGTGTGGCTATGTCCATCATCACCATAGTTGTTTTTAATGTTTCAAATATGTGTTGGCTACAGTAAAGTGTAATGCTTTCAAAACAAGCATCTGTTTTGATGAAAAATATTGCTGCTTCAAAAGACTTACTGGTTTTATTTAAAATGGGCTTGTTTTAAAACATACCTTGGCATAACATTACAAGTGTGCAAAGACAGGAAAATTGCATTTTTTAACAGACAGTTAACTTTTATAGTTCGATTTTATTTTAATCTTTATAATGACACAATAAAGTATTGTAAGCATCATGAAAAATACAGCAGCAAATAGCTCCGAAAAATTTCCAGCGCCCCAGTTGAGGCAAGGATCAGAGTGCTGAAATTCTGACCCACGGCGAGACTTAGGTCAGCCTTGGATGTCACCAAGCCCATTTGATCAGAGGAGGCTGTATCACTTGATGAGGGTGAGATTGCAAAAAAAAGGTTGAGAAAGGAGTCAGCTCAACCAACTCTACTGTCTAGTTAAATTTGCATTGACAACAATTGGCAAACAGTACCGTTGTCGGTGGAGATGATGTAAAAGGTAGAAGCAGAATGATCAACATCTTGCGTAAGTAATTTTTTATTTTAATATAAGAAGTAAATTTTAAGCAAAGTTCGCCTTCATTCACTTTGCTGGACTTTGAATGTCGTCAAAGGATGAGTGGGCAACGGTTAGTATGTACAACATCAATGTACCAGCAATGCAAAATCACACTGTACACTCATTAAATAAAACAGGGCTATGCTATTAGTAATAGTATCTCTCTAAATAAGGTGTATGCTTTATTTATATCCTTCTGAAATCTTGATTTGTATGAACTTCTGTTTTAAAGTTTTTTTTAAGCCATCCCATTTAGCAATCAAGACTAGTTTAGAAATGCACACAAGTAAAAACAGATGTTGGGAACATACATAAATACCATTGAAAGCAACACCAAAATATAACATCATCTGGGGGGTACATTGCAAGCTGATTAGAAGATAACACTGGAAGGATATTAAAAGGCTGTGTTGAAAGCATTTTGCTTCAAAGGAAATAGAATCTCAAAAACTGGGCAACTTGGAATGGAAAAAATAGTTGGTGGAGCCTCTGAGAGAATTATTTGCAAGTTTGTAAGATTCTCTTCTTTGAGTGTCATACCTGATAGGAGATCATTTAAGCAGCTTGTTAGTGAGCTGCTTAAATACTTTGTGCTTTACTTTACAGGGAAGGTCAAAGTTCCACCATTGCATCCGGAAGCAGGGGGTGAACCCACTCCAGTTGGGAATGGGAACTGGGAGTCACCTATCCTGGCCAATTAAGAAGGGTAGCCATCCTATTAAGGTTGGTGGCCTGTCCCTAAGAGCTGTTGGCGCAATGAGAGCTGCCAATTCAGTAGCCGCAGGAGTGTCGCTATTAACATGGCCACTGCAGGGTCTGCAGCTGCCTGGAGAGGGTGCCTCAATGATTGGGCAACCTTCAAGCAGGTTGATGGCACCAACCATACAGGCCCCAGCATTTGTTGGGGGGGTAGTTTCATACTGCACAGGGGGCGCTCTGCCCTAGGGATAGCCATTGCCGCCATGGGATGTTCCATGGAGCGTGGAGTGCTCAACCCCTCATTAATTGCTGAAAACCCATCAGGTTTCATTAAGCCAGCACAGTACAGTTTCCCCCAAGCCCCACCCCCACACTGGCAACATATCTATGGAGGTGAGAAATGGCCCTTAATTCATCATTTAAGTAGTTCAATTGATCTGTCAGCAGGCCAACCTTTAGACCAAAGACTTGTCAACTTTCCCATTGTTGGAAAAATGACATGATGACGGGAAGACAGCAAAGGCCCCCTGCCAACTTTTCCTGTCCCATTTTGTCCAGCTTCCCACCTACCAGCCGCACTAATCCTTGATGAGAATCAGGCACCAGCGAATGAGGCCATTTGGCCCATCATGTCTGTGCCTGTTCTGTGAACAAGCTGTCTAATTAGCCCCACTTCCCTGCTGTTTCGACAGAGTCAGCTTGATTCATCTCAGTCCAATTGACAGTGAGGTCTACACTGGCCCTAATTTGTCACAGAATTATTTCACTATGTCTGTGGATGACTATCATATGTTTTTTCTCATTGATGTGTGCAATTGTTATGTTCCTTTATTTTATAGTGTCCTTTTTTTTAACACAGATTTTCGATGCTTGTGTGTGAGAAGGAAAATTCTGGAAACTTCCCAGACACTTTTGAAAAAAAAATCAAAGGAGTGATGCCTGCCACTTATTCGGAAGTATCATACCTCACTCCAAGGAAAAATTTGTTTCCAATGACCCCCAGCCCCACCCTTTAATAAGACCCTTCCCCAGTTTCCCTGCGATTCCACTGTTTAAATTTTATTCAGCTGTTCCCCTTCACATTGATTCTTACGTTCAGATTAAGTCAGATTCGATGGGCAGGAAGATTTAATCTAAATTGCCAACAGCAACATCATCATAACTGCAGCCATAAAATTTTGGTGATACACTGCCAGCTGCACCACTACAGAGCATTCGAGGTCTACCAGTGCTCTCTGAATTAAATCTAGTAGGTTTATTGTAAAACTTTATGAGTTGTATTAATATTCGATAATCCCCACATACCAAAAGCGTGAAACAATGGCATTTGGAGTTCCCATGTCATGTTGTAAAATCTGACACTGAGGGATAGACCAATTAATTCGAAATGGCAGTGATGAACTCTTAAAATATAAATTGGAAGTGGGGTGCAAAGTCGAAGCAAGATATTCCTGAGCATGTCCTCTGGTATTATCACAGCATTAGCATTTAATTTTTAGATTCATTTTAGCATTAATAAAAGAGTTCTCCGGCTTAACAAAATAAACAGAACATTGGTAGTTATCTCAAATTGTTCTAATAACTGTCGGCTGGGCATCCTCCTCATTGCTGAGATCTTTAGATAGAGAGTCAGCTGAGAATGATTCATAAACAATGGCAGCATGATCAGCAAACACAACTTTTCTGTTTGGAAATGTATAAAAAGAATAAAGTTAGTTAAATATGTAAAATAAACTGAAGTGGGCCAGAGGTCAATCCTCGGAGTAGCTCGTCTCTATTTCATAATCCTCAGACATAGTAATTTGAGGTCATTCAGTTACGCATGAGCTCTTCCCTGAGTTGCTTTACTGTTGAAATTATATTTCTTGAAATGGACCCAAGTGACTCCAGAAACCTCTTTCGTCTTTTAAAATGTAGGAAAGAAAAACAACGTGACCTACTGAGAAATAGCCAAAGATGTGGAAAAAAGACATTGAAAACATGGAGAATACACAGATCACAGAATCATCGTAGAATCCCTACAGTACAGAAAGAGGCCACCCGTCCCATCGAGCCTGTACTGACAACAATCCCATCCTATCTCCCGAACCCCACATATTTACCCTGCCAATTCCCCTGAAACTAGGGTCAATTTAGCATGGCCAATCAATGTAACCGGCAAATCTTTGGACTGTGGAAGGAAACCGGAGAACCCGGAGTATTCCTGGAGGAAAGATGTTAGATTAGCATCTGAAACAAAAAAGGACTAAAGAATCTCTACAGTGCAGAAGCAGGCCATTTGGCCCATCGAGTCTGCACTGACTCTCCAAAAGATCATTTTACTCAGACCTTATCAACATAACTCCACACGTTTACCCCATTAATCCCCCAAACCCACTTCAGGGCAATTTAGCATGGCTGATCAGCCCAATTTGCACATTTTTGGAGTGCGGGAGGAAACCGGAGCACTCAGAGGAAATCTATGCCGACCAAAAGAGGATGTGCAAACACCTCTCAGATGCCAAGGCCAGAATTGAACCCAAGTCTCTGGTACTGTGAGGCAGCAGCGCTAACCATTGTGCCACCGTGCCGCCATTGGATTTTAATGCGTTTAAGACATGCTGGCAGCAGGGTGCTCAATAATGTGCGGGAAACCCAGAAATATGTGAAGCATGTAACTTTTCAATACAACCACTGTACTAACACATGATTATCGGGTTTCCCAACTAATTCGCATCTGTGGGCTTAATGAAGACACAGATGGTGTGGTTTCAACTCCACTGTTTCAAGGGACACTCCAAACATGTGACTTGAAGCAATTGGAGGTGACAAGGATAGGGAAAGCAGTGTCTTGGATGGTGGAATTTCAACAGCTACACCCTGCTCCAGCAGTATATCTCTACATGTGCTATTAGGGACTGTAAGTTAGGCTCTGGAGGGAGTTTGCTCGATGATGAACGCATCCACCTCTGTCTGCACACTTTCCCATACGCCTATCCATCTCCATCACAGACACACACTCATCCCGATGCAGTCATTCCCCTCTCTCTCATTGCCACCCTCAATAAAAGCATTCCTTCTATCCCAACATTTGTACTCACAAGTCTCTTGTGACAGAGGCTGACAATCATACTGGCTCTTCAATCAACTAACATCTGCAGAGGAGAAGTGGGTACTAGATATCCATGAAGGCTTCCCATGCCTAGCATCTGAGATGGGTCCTCCCTCCCACCCAGTAGCAAACTTAATTATTAGACAACTACATGGCACGTAATACTCACTCATGTAGGATTTCATGTCATCGGCCATAGAAGTTTGATCGTATGCAACATAAGATCCTCAAATGGTACAGTACCCATACATATATTCTATCTTTACAGAGCCATCACACACACAGAAGGAGTTGGTCAAGGTTGCCCACAATGGGAACGATTCCTCAGAGGAACTCTAATCTCTCGGAGGGGTGGGCAGGGCTTAGTCCTGCAAACCAAGTACCATCTCAGCATTTCAACTGTGCTGTGTGTCATTGCACAGGGACTGGAGGAGTCCATCTCCAACATGAGTGACATGATGCTTCAGCCATAAAAAGAGTGGATAATTGCACGGAGCATCAAACGTGGCTCGCGCAAGATGAATGCTATAAGTTGGATACCTGATCCTGTGACCATGGCTATCATCAGCAAAGTATCCTCCAGCTCACTGCTATCAGGGAAGAGCAGCTAAGTCAAATACACACTCACACACACATATACATATATACACATATACATGCATGTACACACATACACATTACACATGCACATGCACGCGCTTACACACACACACACACACACACACCACACACACACACACACACACACACACACACACACACACACACACACACACACACACACACACACACTTTCCAAGCCACCTGATTTAACTAGCCAATTCCTGGTGGGACATGTGCCTTTGACCCTCCTAGTTATTTAAATTTGCAGGAGTAATTCTCCCAGCTCCACAGTAATAGCTTGTCTCCTCTCAACATCTTTCTGAACACCTTCCTCTTCTCCCAAATCCCTCTGTTTCCTCCTGATTACCTCACCTACCTCAGCCCCGGCCCCCTTCCCCACTTCCTGCCTCCCCACAATCACCTCCCTTGTTTCCCTTGATAGTCTCCCAAGCTTGGTGTTTAAACCTCCCCCCCCATTCCCAAACATTCTGTCCTAACCACTTTCCCGCTGTTACCAGTTCACACCTCTGCTAACCAATCTCAAAGGATTTGAGGGATAGAATTAAGCCTTTCAGCTCACCTGTCTGTGTAGTTACCTATTGCCTCCACCCTCTTCTACTTGCTTATCTATCTTACCCTTAAATGCAACGCCTCAATCCAAGTTTCACATTCTAGACTCATGACTTTGTGCTATTTTATCCAAACCGTAAAGGACTTTCAGATTAACTGTATAAAACAACAATTCCACATCTGTGGCATGTTGAGGTAAGAGACTCATATGCAATTCATACAATATAGTAGTTCTCTTTTCTATGCCTCCCCATCAATCAGTAACTAGCCTTCATTAGGACCGACAGCAGTGGTATTTCTGGGATACCTGTGGTATTTTTGAATTAAGTGGAGCAACGTCTGAATCCAGACATTTAGTCATAATGTTTTGCCAACATGTGGGACTGTACTTAACTTGAATGCTGTACTATCATAGAAAATGACTTTGAATGTTTAGTTTCTAATGCACAGCTCTTGCACTCATTACATAATTCAATTGCTTCCTCTTAAGTGCCCAGAAAATGCATTCCCTCTATATTTACCAACAATGCAGCACACAGGGAGAACAGACAGGTTTGGACGATGTACAGGCCCCCTTAACCTTAGGTAAGTTCAGAAAAACAAGCAAACGCTGGAAACACACAAGCTGGAAAAGAGTAGACAGATTTACGTTTCGAGCAGAGATATTTTAATCGCAATCCAATTCTATCATTTCAGATGATGACAGCCCTGCTGTGTGTTTCCAACACTTGTGTATAGACTGTACCATGGTAACGGGTGAATCTGGTCCAGTGACTGCATGGGTCATTGTTATATGAGGTTGTTGGTTATCATTGCTCTGTTAGTCTTGCTGTTTAATGCCGCACATTGAGTCCTTGCAGTATTCGCTGTCGTTTTAGCTGGTTGCCTGTCGCTTTCTTCCTTGATTGGTGCTGCCTCAGAGACTGATATTTTTAACAAGTGTGGCATGATGGCACAGTGGTTAGCATTGCTGCCTCACAGCACCAGAGACCTGGGTCCGATTCCTGCCTTCAGTAGCTGTCCGTTTGGAATCTGCACGTTCTCCCCATGTCTGCATGGGTTTCCTCTGGGTGCTGCGGTTTCCTCCCAGTCTATAAGACATGCTGGTTAAGTGCATTGGCCATGTTAAATTCTGGTTCAGATGTAGGCTAGGCCACCATTTGTTGCCCATCCCTGATTGATTTGAATTGAATAGCATGCTAGACCATTTCAGGCCATTTCCTTCCCTGAAGGAATGGATGAGCTTTTACAACATTTTGTAATGGTATTATGGCCACCATTGCTGAGACTAGCTTCTTCACCCCAGACTTTATTAAATTCCATAAGTTGCCATGGTGGGATTTGGACCCCTGTCTCCAGAACATTCGCTGGGCTGCTGGATTATTAGTCAGGTGACATTACCACCATAACACTGTCTCTCACCCAACCCCGCCCTCCCCCATCTCCACTAAGGCAACAGTGCCTTGGGCAAGGGAGTAGTCATTGCCACTGGGCCATACGGCATCCATTATAGAGAATCTCTCAGGAACCCACTTGGAAGCAGCCAGGATTTACCTGGAAATCTCACATCATGCCCTCTCATGTGAGCAAATTGCCTGCAGAGTTGGGAAATGGTCTTTAATTGAGCCATTAACTGGCTGTTGCTGCCAATTAGATCCCTTCCCGATTCATTCTTCCACCATATTGCCAGCCCTCATGCTGCCAGTGGGCTTGGAAAATTCAGCCTGTTAACTTTGCATCTCTCCACAGCAGCTACCTGATTTACTGAGTGATGTAAGCATTTTCATTTTTTAATTTCAGATTCCCAGCATTTGCAGCACTTTATGATTACCCTAAATCGATTCCCTTGGCTGGGGGCAGCTCACTTGCCCACAGCAGCTTCCCATCCATTGGAATACAAATATCTGGCCTGGATTTTCCGACCTTGTCATGGCGGGACTCGTTTTGGGGGATTTGGCGACCTATGCAAAAATTCCATTGACTTTCAGCGGGACAGAAAGATTCCATTTCTGGGACATTCATGGGCACTCTCTCTCTCTCTCTCTATCGCTATCCATCCCAAGGGATGATGATGGTTTCCTTCATTTCATTTATTTTCTGATAGTTCTGTTTTGGGGGTTTGATGTGTGTGTTCTGCTGTGGCTGTATAAACCGATCCTTGACAGGCACTGCTTTGCGCATACTTGGCAGGCGAGATCTGCTGTGGGTGTTGGAGCGGGAGTTTCACTGTGGCGTTTCCTATGTCATTCTAGTGCTGCTCCTCTGTTCTTTTTTCCTATATCATCGACGCTCTTTCTTGTGATGGTCCGCCATTGTGCACGGTCTAGGGCCTTTTCTTCCCATGTTGATGGGTCGATGTCAGCTTGTCATGGGCACTACTGCCTTGGTGGGAGTGGGGTGAGAAGTGCTGTTATAGTGGTAATAATCCAGTGGCCCAGGCTAAAGTTCTGGGGATATGGGTTCAAATCCCACCATGGCAGCTTGTGGAATATAATAAAGTCTGGAAAATCCTGCCCTCAAGTCTCCATTTTATCACTGACAAACAAGACTACAACACTCACTGCTACTTGTTATACAGGCCCTACTCATACAATTTCCTATGTAAACTCTGTCTTTTCCCGCTTTTCCTCAAAGACTTTGGTTACAGGATACATTTTGGCTGTCACCTAGATGTCAGCCATTGACCCTGAATCGGGTCATTGGCCTTATAGAAGTTGGTTTAGTTATAGGGATGACAAAGGGAGAGTAAAGCTATCCCTGTATCCGAGCTGAAGTTCCACTCCCAACTCCAGAGAACAGAACGTTTGTTCCGATTCACTCTTTACAGCCAAGCATGACAGGAGAGAGGTCATCCTTAGAACTTCAATTGGAGATCAAGTGAACTTTTTTTTTCTGAAGGGAAAGATTCACTGTTTCTAACCTGAAGTGGTGGTACAGTCTGGCAAATACTCGCAAGGCCCTTTTTCCTTAATCCTTAATTCACTTTTCTTTCAAATTTTAGACTTGGATCGAAATACTAAATGATCTTGGTGTTTCTGATTTAATAATGTTAAAATTTAAAATTCACTAATTAGTCACAAGCAGGTTGACAGTAATATGGGCGGCACAGCGATCAGCACTGCTGCCTCACAGCTCCAGGAACCCAGGTTCAATTCCCTGTCTGGTCACCATCTGTGTGGAGTTTGCACATTCTCCCCTTGTCTATGTGGGTTTCCTGTGGATGCTTTGGTTTCCACCCCCAGTCCAAATGATGTGTGGGTGAGGTTGATTGGGCTTGATTAATTGATCCTAGTGTCAGGGAATTAGCAAAAAAATTGGGTTATGGGAATAGGGCTGGGTGGGATTGTGGTCGATGTAGACTTGATGGGCTGAATGGCCTCTCTTTGCACTATATGGATTCTATGATTGAGAACTGGAATGAAGTTACTGTGAAAATCCCCCAGTTGCCTGGATGCCTGCTACTGGGATTTTGGAAGGTTTGCCAGCCATATCCTGATTCACATTTTAAAATCAGAGGACTTTGACTCAGGAGGGATTGGTTTTAAAACCTGTGTTCTGTGGGGGAGGGTAAGGTGCTAGTTGAGATCATGATGCTGTGCAACTAATCTATGCCAACCATGTACAATATACCAGTTTAAAGGGATGTTTTAGTCAGCTAGAGATCAGAGTACATTGAGAGTCCAACAACAGAGGTTCCAGTTGCCAAGTGGCAGGTCCAATTTTGTAGGGGTGAGGGAAAGGTGCTGGAATCTAATGGAAGGAGTCCAACTGAGAGAAGTGGATAAATCGCCCTTCTTCGCCCTCCCCTCCCCCCCTCCAGGATCTTATTAGAGGGATCTAGTCTTCAGATCAGTAATTGTCTGGTTAAATTGGAGGATATGGGGCCTCGTCAAAATATTTAAAAAATACATCTGCTTCCAGAGAGCAGGGAAGTAGTCTGCACCCAATCTCACATCTATTAAAACCAGAACATAACTGATGTTGGGTTTGCTAAAATTTTTAAAAATCTTTAATCCCTCCCCCTTTCACCCTTAACCTTAACCTTAAAATTGGGTTCATAGGGTTTCTCTTATTCCAAATCGCCCCCACAATTATCTTCAAAACCACCCTCTTCCAGATTTATTTTGCCAGGGACCATTCCTGCCAGCCACAACTTCTCGTCCAATGGCATCATATCGCCACCACTAGATTTGGACAAAAGTCAGGCCTAACTTACTTAAATGTAGTCCAGTGGTTAAAATGGCCAGGCCCTCATATTGGCAACTAGGGCGAACCTGATGGTCGCTGGCCAGACTTATGTTCAACTCTTGCCTCCAGTTAAAATCAGACTAAAGTGTATATACTCTTAACCAAGTACATAACTATAAATCAATCTTTTGGATTTAGCACAGCTCTCTTGAAATTGCAACTGAACCTTTGTGGCCAGAATTTGTACTTATCCTCAGCTGCCAAGCTAAGCACAATTTTGGATGCTGATTATTCTGGCCTAAGCTGTAACTCAGTTTGAGTAGTGCTGCTCTTTAAAAAGCTCATCTTTTATCCCAGAGCTGGTAAACCTCCAAATGTGCCAATGCTAGTTTGGAAAGAATGATCTTTACCTTGACAGCTACTGACAGCACAATGTGGGTGTTATATAGTGTGCAGAGGTCTTTGTTACAGAGTTGGGACATTTCGGTCTATCCTCCTTGCTGCACCTCATGCTTAGGCCCATTTCTACAGTCAGCATCGGGTAGGCAGGCTTGGCACAGAGTTGGTAGAGCAGCAAGATTTGACAATGTGTTACATGAGCCATTAGAAGCCCTTTGCTCCTCTTCCTGAACCTCCTGTGGCGATTCTACTGGAACATCAAAACAAATTCTTATAAATAGAAATCTATCAAATTGGAAAGAATATTTTTCCTGGAAAGGAAACATTTTGGCCTTTGGAGCCTAATATTTTTTAAGACCATCTTTGGAAGATATATTCATTGCAGCAGTTAGATGAAATGACTGTTCTTTAAATATCTGTTACCCCCTTAGTGGATTTTTACATCTTATGTGTCTTTGGAGAGACCTTCCTTGATGTGACTAGACCTTACATCTTCTTATCCCTGCTTGCCCAGGAATGTGGGCTTGATAGTTGGAGTGGTCTGCTAGGTGGGTTTCAAGCAGAGTGACTACATTCCTGTCAAGGAGTTCTTTTGTGAGTAGCTCATATTTTTCATGATTTCAATATAGAGCTGGTAAATTTGTGTTGCTGCTCCTGTTCAGCAACTTCACTTCTCCTCAGAGAATCCATTTTCCAATGGATTTTTAAATTCTTGACAGCTTCACTTTCCAGCTTTTCAGATTAAAAATCCAACAGGACACCACATTTTCAATATTCATGGGATGTGAGTGTCACTGCTAACGCTAGCATTTATTGCCCATCCCTGATTGTCCTTGAGAAAGTGAACTGCTGTAGTCCGTGTGGTGTAGGCACACCCACAGTTAGGAAAGGAGTTCCAGGCAATTGACCCAGAGACAATGAAGGAAAAGTGACATAGTTCCACACCAGGATGTTGCGTGACTTGGAGGGGAAATTGCAGGAGGTGATTGATGTCTCCATGTGCTGTTGCTGTAGTTCTTCTGAGAGGTAGAGGTCATAGATTTGGAAGATGCTGCCAAAGGAGCCTTGATGAGTTGCTGCAGTACATCTTATAGATGGTACCACAGTACATAGTTATGGAGGAAATGAATGGTTATTGTAGTGGATGTGGTGCCAATCAAGTGGACTGCTTTTCCCCAGATGGTATCCAGCTTCTTGAGTGTTGTTAGAACTGCAACCATCCAAGCAAGTGGAAAGTATTCAATCGCAGTCCTGACTTGTAGATGGTGAACAGGATTTGGTGGTCAAGAGTTGAGTTACTTTCCACAGGATTCCCACCTGCTGACCTGCTCTTGTAGCCACTGTATTTATATGATTGGTCCACTTCCGTTTCTTGTCAATGATAACCCCAGAATATCGATAGTGGGGGATTTAGGAATGGTAATGCCATTGAATATAAAAGGGCAATGGTTAAATTCTCTACTTTGGAGTTGGTCACTGCTTGGCACTTGCGTGCTGGGAATGTTACTTATCACTCATCAGCCCAAGCCTGAATATTGTCCAAATCTTGTTGCTTAAGGACAAAGACAACTTCAGTAGCTGAAGAGTCGTGAATGATGCTGAGCATTGTGCAATCATCAGTGAGCATCCCCACTTCTGTACTGCCCATAATCCCAACCAGGTCCTATCCCCATAACCCATGCATAAATCTACCTAGTCCGCCTGACACTAAGGGGAAATTTATCATGGCAAATCCACCTAACCTGCGTATCTTTGGACCATGGGAGGAAACCAGAGCACCCAGAGGAAACCCAAGCAGACAGAGGGAGAATGTGCAAGTTCCACATAGACAGTAACCCACGCTGGAAACCGAACCTGGGTCCTTGCTGCTGTGAGACTGTGCCACTGTGTCGCCCTGTGCCACCGCACCACTTTGAATGGCAAGGGTGCAGAATTAACTCTTGGTGGGGAATTCAATGTGCAAAATGAAGAGTGGGTTGGGAGCACAACAATTGACTGTTTTGGTTGAAATCTAAAGGATGTAGCTGCTAGACTGGGCCTGCAACAGGTGGTGAAGGAATCAATGAGAGGAAGAAATCTATTTGTTCTCACTACCCTTGACATCAAGGCATTGGATCACATATGGCATCAAGGAGCCATTACAAAAATGGGGTTATAGGGGATCAGGGGGAGTCTCTGCTGATTAGTGTCATACCTGGCTCAAAAGAAAATGATTGTAGTTGTTGCAATTCATTCATCTCAATTCTAGGGTCATCACTACAAGAGTTTCTCAGATTAGTGTCTTCGGTCCAATCATCTTCAGTTGCTTCATCAATAACTTCCCATCTATCATTAGGCCAGAAGTGGAGATGTTCACTGATGATTGCACAATGTTGTCTCAGTATTATAACGTTTGTTAGCCTGGAAAGTCAGTTGACCCAAAATGCCATGTGGGAGAAATTCCAGGATTTTGACTACGAAGGAAAGGCAATATATTTCCAAGTCAGGATGGTGAATGGCTTGGAGGGGAACTCGTAGGTGGTGATGTTCCCATGTATCTGCTGCCCTTGTCCTTCCAGATGGAAGTGGTCATGAGTTTGGAAGGTGCTGTCTCAGGGTCTTTGGTGAATTGCTGCAGTGCATCCTGTAGATATTTCACACTGCTACTACTGAGTGTCAGTGATGGAGAGGGTGGATGTTTGTGGATGTGTGCCAATCAAACAGACTGCTTTGTCCTGGATGCTGTCAAGCTTCTTTAGTATTGTTGGAGCCGCACCCATCCAGGCAAGTGAGGGTATTCCATCACACTCCTGACTTGTGCCTTGCAGATGGTGGACAGGCTTTGGGGAATCAGGAGGCAAGTTACTCACCGCAATATTCCTAGCGTCTGACCTGCTCTTATAGTCACTATGTTTATGTGGTGAGTCCAACTGGGGCCAACCGTTCACCTAGGGCTCATTGCCAAAATATCTTAGTGTCACTCTTGACCATACATTAACCAAGCAGCAACATCTCCAGGATACCAAAACCAAGATCAAGACAGATGTGAATGTCATATTGAAACAGACACAGATCCCACTTAGATCAGTAGAGCCCACATACTACAACTGCTTCACCCATCCTGTTGTATCCAACAGCAGAGTACTGGTGTTCATCATGGTGCAGGAGCTGCCACAATAACATGGTAGATATCCACCTCTGGGAAGCCACGTGGATTCTTTCTGGGATGCTAAGAACAAAAAGAAACCTCATAACACCAGCATAAAGACCAACAAGTTTATTTGCTGGACTTTAAGCTGGTGTTGTGAGAGTTCTTTCTGTTTTAACCCAGTCCAACGCCAGCATCTCCACATCATGTTGAGAACAACGCAGCTGGAAGTGACTTCCTTCTACTCACACATATCAAGTTAAGTTATGAAGAGAGATTGGTTAGGCTTGAGTTGTTTTCATTGGAGCAGAGAAGACTGAGGGGTAACCTGATTGAGGTGTTCAAGATTATGAGGGGCATGGGCAGGATGGATAGGGAGTAGCTGTTCCTTTTCGTTGAAAAGTCAATAATGAGGGGACACAAGTTGAAAGTGAGGGATGGCATATTTAGGAGGAATTTGAGGAGAAACATTTTTACTTAGAGGGTTGATGAGTCTGGAATGGGCTGTCTAGGCATGTGGGGAAGGCGAGATGCCTCACATCCTTTAAAAAGTACCTGGATAAGTACTTGGCATTCCATACCATTCAAGGCTATGGGCCTAGTGCTGGCAAGTGGGATTAGGTGGCTAGGTCAGGGCCTTTCATGCGTTGGTGCAGACACAATAGGCCAAAGGCCTCTTCAACATTGTAGTAATGGTTTCTTCCCACATCCCAAAGATATGCTCTTAGGCTAATTGACAAAACAAATTCTCCCTTAATTGTCTCAAATTTGATTTTTAATCCATAGATCTATAAACATAGACAGGATCACAGGAAGAGGTGGGAACATCGGGCTGGTGGCACGGGCTCATTGGGCCAAAGGGCCTGTTTCCTGTGCTGTTTTGTTCTTTGTTCTTTGTTCTAATCTGTGATATTGATCCTCCTGATGTCTGCAGGGAAAATATCCACTACAAAAAACACCACTAGCTGACATTCAATAAAGAGCTCCACTGACATAGGACCTCAACAAACAACTCATCTTCTTATCTTAAATCCTATGGTCCCTGCTGGAACGCACTCCACCCTCTCCAAACGGACAACAGCGCCACCTCTTGATGGCACTCCTCCTGGTTGACTGCAAAAATCACCAACCGCAGCCTGATAACTGAGCTGAGTGATCAAGTTCCAGATTTCACCTTTCCACTGAAAATCTGGACAATCCTCAACTGCTTGAGGACGGATCAGGGTAAGATAGGGTCACTTGCTGCACCGGTGGAACATGAGGAACAGCTGAAATTGTGACTGTGGCCATCCAATTCAAACCATCGCCCACATACTGAACTCCTGCCCTGAGAAATCCATTCCTGGTGACAGCACAACCATTCACACTGTGTTAGCTCAAGCTGCCAAATGGATTGCGAACCTCAACATCAAACTGCAACTGCTTCCTTGGCCACACAAATTATAAATAAACAAATGGATGATGTGGTGCAACATGCATTAGCATTCACATTTGCTTTGCACCCTGTAGCAATGTTGTTCGGCTTGGCAGCACATTCAACATTGTTTTCCATTACTATTTATTTCCCTCTAGCCCAATGCCTAACACGGAAAACAATTTCCCCACTTACGTCTAGTTACCACCAAACTAACATTTACTATGCAAATAGAATTAACCCGTTCCTTTGAGTATTGAGGGTACAACAAAGCGAAACTATATCTGGCACTGTGCCATTCATTAGTTGCCAGAGTCTGTAAGAAATATGTACATGATTGATTGTAATGTTTTGTGTGCAATAAAATAATGGACCTAAAAACATCAAAAATAGGAGCAGGATTGGCCCATCTAGCTTGCTCTGCCATTTAAAGATCTGCAAAAAAGAATCCTCTACATCAGTTTTCTCTAAATCAGTACAATAATGATAACATTATTTATTAGAACTTTATTTCTATATATATATTATTCTAGAATTTTCTTTGCGCCCATCATTCTTTGTAACTAGTCAGAGAACTGAACAATATCAATTATATTGCCATCTTAGCTCATTAGCAGCCTACACATCTTCTCTTAACTAAAGGAGAATTGGAGGGATGATTGAAGGGAAAGGACTTAGAGGGACTATGGGGAAAGAGAAGAGGAATAGGGTTAATTAGATAGCTCTCCCAAATAATTGACACGGGGCGAAGGTGCAACTTTCTCCTAGGCTGTACCATTCTCTGATTCTGTTTTGTTTTAAATAATTCAAATATTAAAAGATAGAACAAAAAAAAAGCTATTTCTTTGCCTCAACCAATCTGAGGTCAAATCTTCAGAGAATGTTGGTAATCCCACTGAGCGGGTCAATGGGTTGTGGGTGCAGCCATCATTCTTGGTAATTTGACAAGAATCTGGGGAATTTGGAAAATGTAAAGGTGGCTTCAGGAGGGAGCTTAGGTTGTGCATTAAAGGAGATAGGCAAATGTGCCTGAAAATATAAGCAGGCATCAGAAGCCACAGCAACAAAAGCAGTGGGAAGAGATACAAATGGGTTAAATGAAAAAAAACTAATGCCACTACTGCCCTATACAGGATTTGTTCTCAAGTTAATAGATGCCAATTAAGATTTTTTTGAGTCAGATGTTTCACATTAATACGAATAAAAGGATTCCAGGTGAAGATTCTAAGTGTTGACAAATGCCAACATTTTTTCTATCGTGCTGCATAGAAGTGATTGTAACCTTCCAGGGAGCATCCATGGAATGTTCTTGATGTGGTAAAATAAAGTTGAGAGTGCCAGAATCTTCCCTTTGATTCTGCGGGATCAGCTGGCAGCCGTGTGCACGTCAACCACTTACACAGGAAAAAAAAAGACACAAACTAAAAAAACACTGCAGGTTTTAAAAAAAATCATTACTTTTTAATGTGGATAAAGCTTTGAGTCAACTTTTCAGTTTTGCCTGCTACCTAATTCTGGGAGGAATTCTCAATTTGTCCAATTACTTTTGATGGTGTTCATTGCTTCAAGGATCTTTAAATGTATGGATTATTAGATGCATGCTATCAAAAAAAACAAAAGTTGTTCCCATATTGTAAAGCATAAGCCAGCCAATTCTATGAATAAGCAATTCTGAAAGGCCATTTTAATTCTATGAAATTCTGTGGAATCAGAACTTTTTAATGACACTTTTGTTCTTTGTAAGTTGCAACTCAGAGATAAAGAATGGCAGGATGAATATAAATGATCATGCACCCTTCCTCCCTTAATAATAATTCTATCCTATAAAACATCCCATTAATTAGCAACTCTTCTATACTGAGAACTTGCATTTCATTAACTTCTTCCCCCTTCCCACTTGCAGCCTGATTGTGATCCCAGTAGTTTTAAGTCTCGGCACCGCCAATATACTGTGAGTGAAATGAAGAACTGTGAGCAGGACATGAAGCTGATTGTTACTTTCATTTGAACAGAACAAAGAGTCAAATGTTACAATGGAAGAGCCATCACTCACTGATGCTGCACAGCTCTCTATTACAAAACCCAACTGATGAGAGTAAATTACCCCATTCTCGCAGGCTGATGAAAGACCTATTATACCCATCTTTGCAGCCACATGTGAGTTCTAAAGCTCTCGTGGGAGAAAAAAAGAGAGAATGCACCATTGATATGTATCCTCCACATTGACATTGTTCTAGTGGCTGGCAGCATCAAAACACACATAAAGGTGATTTGAAAGGAACAGTGGCCAGAAGTTTACCAGCATGTCTGCCCCGATTCCGTTGGCTTCAGGCAGAATCTTTCGAACCTTGGGCTGATAGGCCGGTACAATTCCACCCAATATTTCCGATTCCTAAATACATGTCGGCACTTTCTATTAATTACAAGGTATTTGCAGACCTGCTGTAAATGGTCACTAAAGCCATATTACAATTTCTAAAGTGTCAAAGGACGCCATTTGGCTGATCAAGCCTGCAGCAATAACAATCCCACGCAGGCCCTACCCCTGTAACCCCATGTATTTATCCTGCTAAATCCCCTGACACTAAAGGGCAACTTAGCCTGGCAAATCAACCTAACCAGCACATCTTTGGACTGTGGGAGGAAACCGCAGCATCCAGAGGAAATCCATGCAGACACAAGGAGAATGTGCAAACTCCACACAGACAGTGACCCGAGGTAAGAATTGAACCCAGCCCCTAGCATTGTGAGGCAGCAATGCTAACTACTGTGCCACCATGCCACCCCTAAGGGCATAGCAAAGGACATTACTGTTGTAATCATTCTCTTTGCATTGAAATTTTCAACAGCATTGGAATGGCTCGTGGTAATAAATTCACTTGTATTCTTTGAAACAAATTTCAATAAATTCACCAACCAAATGTACTTCAGGGGGAGAAAATTCTTATAGGGTCATGTTTAACAACATCATTGGTGGTTATCACATGAAGGCAAAAAGGCATCATATTCATTTACAGGAAATCTTACCTACTGTCCACTTCCTTGTAAAATTCTGAATTAACTTTACCTTGAAGTTCATGCTGTACCAAATAATGCAATATTGAGTTGATGCTGTAACTAAAATCTCAAAGTAAACAAAGACATAATCCTGAGCAAAATTAGTGATGCCACAACAGAGCAGGCTGCTGGCCTTCATTCATTCATTCTAGAGCTTCCAAAGACATTAAAACTATGCTGTAGATCTCATTTGCCTAAGCAGCATTTTACAATTTGCTGGATTGATCCCATAGACTAGGCCATGTGGTTGTAATATTCAACAAGAGCAACACATGAGAGCTGGAAGCCTAAAGTCTGAGTCATTTAATTTTAGTTAGAGGCTAGTTGTTAAAAAGGATGATTAGAAATGGACTGCGTGATCTCCTTGAACGGGAAGGAAACATTAGCAAATCTCAGCACAGCTGTGGAAAGAAAGGCCCTATCATTAGACCATTTTACATTATTTGAGAAGCTGATGCTTGTTTGAAGCCTATTTGACACTTTGTACGTTAACTTTCAAAGTGCCTTTGAGAAAGTGCCACATGGAAGGCTAGAAAGTCAGGTAGAGCAGTGTGGAATTGGACACCAGATTTCTGGAGTGATTAAAAAATTGATTGCATTCCCCTGGACAGAAGTAGCCACCAATGGTGGAAAGTCTGCAGGGGAAGAGAAGTCACTAACAGAACCAGCAAATGTTAATGATAGGAACCTATCTCTTCATTTTAATGATGATCTGGGTGAAGACTTCTAATGTATTATTTGCAGGTTCTTAGATGACACAAGATATATGCGCAGTAAAAATTTCAACTTAAAAGAATAGATTGTGCAGATATATCTAGATAAGGATGGTGTGGAGGAGCTGACGATGGACTAGGGTGGGCATAGTAGGGAACCTCAAATCACCAGGTTAAAGTTCAATGGGTTTGTTTGGAATCACGAGCTTTTGGAGCATTGCTCACCCGATGAGGGAGCATTGCTCCAAAAGCTTCTGATTCCAAAGAAACCTGTTGGACTTTAACTGGTGATATGAGACTTGTTACTATTTAGATAACATAGAGGAATGGACTTAGATTTGATAGGTTTTTTTAATGTAATCAAAATTGTGATGGATCAATTTAAGCATATGTAACCTCAAAAATAATAACATAACTAAATTGCCTTTAATCATAGAATCCTACAGTGCAGAAGATAGCCATTGAGTCTGCATCGAGACAAAGCGTCTTACACAGATCCTATCCCTAATCCCATATATTTATCCCACTAATACTTCTATACTAAGATTCAATTTAGCACGGCCAATCAACCTAACCTGCACATCTTTGGAGTGTGGGACGAAACTGAAGCACCCACAGGAAACCCTCACAGACACGGAAGAATGTGCAAACTCCACACACTTACCCGAGATTAGAATTGAACTCGGGCCTCTGGCACTGTGATGCAGCTGCCCTCATTCATGCACTGAAGTGTCCCAAGGTGTTTTATAGCAGTATTATAAAACAATGTATGACACCAAGCCACATAAGGAGATCAAAAGACCAAAATCTTGGTCAAAGAGATCCATTTTAATGAATGCCTTAAAGCAAGAAAGTGAGGTGGAGGGGTGTAGGGAGAATATTCCAAAGCTGGGAGCCTAAGCTACTGAAGCTATGGCCACCAGTGGTGGAGCAATTAAAACTGGGGACGGAAAAGAGGCCAGCATTAGAGGAGCACAGATATCCCAGACAGTTGTGGAGTTGGAGAAGATTACAGAGATGAAGAGCGCAGAAGGCATAGAGAGATTTGAGAACAAAGATGTGAATTTTAATATCAGAACATTGCTTGGCTGTGAGCCAATGTAAATCAGCGAATGCAGGGCTAATAAAGAATAAAGAACAAAACAGCACGAGAAACAGGCCCTTCGGCCCAACGAGCCCGCGCCGCCATCCCGATGTTCCCACCTCTACCCGTGATCCCTGTCTATGTTTATAGATCTATGGATTAAAAACCAAATTTGAGACATTTTAGGGAGAATTTGTTTTGCCAATTAGCCTAAGAGCACATCTTTGGGATGTGGGAGGAAACCAGAGCACCTGGAGAAAACCCACGCAAACACTGGGAGAATGCGCAAACTCCCACAGACACAGGCCAAATCCATGTATCTGCACAGCACAGCGATAGTCACTGAGCTGTCGTGTTGCCCATCAAATGGTCCAGGTCAAGCGTACACTAACGATGTGAAGCACTAGGATACTCTCGAAAAAATCCAAGAGCAGTCCTCTCACGACCCATCACGTGTATGCCCCTTGTTAGACAACAAGGTGGACCAAAGCACCTGTAGGACAAAAACAAGTACATCAATATCATCATCTATTTACACACTTCCCAGGGACACCCAAGGCTCATGATCCCTATTTTAAATCAGTTTTCTATACCCTTCCATTCCCATTCTGTTCATGTGCCCATCTAAGTATTTCTTAAATAACTCCAGAGTACCTGCCTCCACCACTTGGCAGCGCATTCCATACCCCCACCACCCTCTGTGTGAAAAAACTCCCTTTAGCATCCAAATTATACCTTACCCTCCTCACCCGAAGCCTGTGACCCCTCGTGCTATTTGAGTCCATCCTAGGAAAAAGCTTAACCCTGTTTACTCTATCTATCCCCTTCATAATCTTGTACACCTCTATCAGATCTCCTCTAAGTCTACGTCTTTCTAAGAAAAACAGTCCCAATTTGCCTAACCTCTCCTCGTAACTCAGACCTTCCATACCAGGCAGCATCCTGATAAACCTCCTCTGCACTCTCTCCAGAGTCTCCACGTCCTTCCGGTAGTAAGGCAACCAGAACTGGACGCAGTATTCCAAATGTTAGGAAAAGAGGACATACTGTGACTTTAGTCATGGGTAGCAAAGTTTTGAATTACTTCAAACTGAGGAAGGGATAATAGGGAGGAGAAGCTGGGAGTGTGTCGGAATAGTCAAATCTAGAGACAGCAGTGGCATAAATGAGAGTTTTAGCAACATGTGAGCTCAGGACATAGGGACAAAGTCAGACAATACTATGAAGGTGGAAATAAACAGTCCTTTGTCAGAGGATCAAATGAAACACCAAGGTTGCAAATAGATTAACTTAATCTTCGACTGTTGCCAGGGAATGGGATGGAGTCAATAGTTCAGACATGAAGTTTGGAGCAGAGACTGAAAACAGCAGCTTCAATCTTACCAATATTTCATAGAACCCCTGAAGTGCAGGAAGATTGGAGGATTGCGGATGTGGTGCCTATTTTCAGGAAGGGGAACAGGGATAGCCCGGGCAATTACCAACCAGTTAGTCTGAACTCAGTGGTCGATAAGTTGATGGAGCGGATTCTGAGAGATAGGATTTATGAGCATTTAGAGAAATTCAATATGATCAGAAATAGTCAACACGGCTTTGTTAAGAGCAGATCGCGTCTTACGAGCCTAGTTGGGTTCCTCGAAAATGTGACTGAACACATCGACGAAGGAAGAGCCGTGGACGTGGTTTACATGGATTTCAGTAAGGCGTTTGATAAGGTCCCCCATGCAAGACTTTTTGAGAAGGTGAGAGGGCATGGGATCCAAGGGGCTTTGGCCTAGTGGATCCAGAACTGGCTTGCCTGCAGAAGGCAGAGAGTGGTTGTGGATGGGTCTTCTTCTGCACGGGGTCAGTCACCAGTGGAGTGTCCCAGGGATCTGTTCTAGGACCCTTGCTGTTTGTCATTTTCATAAATGACCTGGATGAGGAAGTGGAGGGATGGGTTAGTAAGTTTGCCGACGATACGAAGGTTGGTGGTGTTGTGGATAATCTGGAGGGATGTCTGAAGTTGCAGTGAGACATAGATAGGATGCAAGACTGGGCAGAGAAGTGGCAGATGGACTTCAACGCGGATAAATGTGTGGTGGTCCATTTTGGCAGGACCAATGGGTTGAAGCAGTATAATATCAAGGGTAGGAGTCTTGGCAGTGTTGAGGAGCAGAAGGATCTTGGGGTCCGGGTCCATAGGATTCTTAAACCTGCCCCACAAGTGGAGGATGTGGTCAAGAAGGCATATGGTGTACTGGCCTTCATTAATAGAGGGATTGAGTTTAGGAGTTGGGAGGTAATGCTGCAACTTTATAAGACCTTTGTCAGACCCCACTTGGAGTACTGTGTGCAGTTCTGGTCGCCTCACTATAGGAAGGATGTGGAAGCTATTGAGAGGGTGCAGAGGAGATTTGGAAGGATGTTGCCTGGATTGGGGGGCATGCCTTATGAAGATAGGTTGAGAGAGCTAGGTCTCTTCTCCCTGGAGAGACGAAGGTTGAGAGGCAACCTGATAGAGGTTTATAAGATGTTGAGAGGAATAGATAGGGTGGATTCTTGGAGGCTATTTCCCAGGGCTGAAATGGTTGCTACAAGAGGACGCAGGTTTAAAGTGCTGGGGGGGCAAGTACACAGGTGATGTTAGAGGTAAGTTTTTCACTCAGAGGGTGGTGAGTGAATGGAATCGGTTGCCATCAGTGGTGGTAGAGGCGAAATCGCTGGGGTCTTTTAAGAGACTTCTGGATGACTACATGGGATGTAATGGGATTGGAAGTTACAGATAGTTCTATGGCCTGGTAGGTATAGATATGATCGGCACAACTTGTGGGCCGAACGGCCTGTTTGTGCTGTAGTGTTCTATGTTCTATGCAGAAAGAGGCAATTTGGTCCATCAAGGCTGTGCTGACCACATTCCCACGTAAACCCTATTCCCGTAACTCCATATATTTACCATGCTAATCCCTCTGAATCAAGGGTTAATTTAGCATGGCCAATCAACCTAACCCACAAATCCTTGGACTGTGGGAAGAAACTGGAACACCCGGAGGAAACCCACACAGACAAGCAGAGAACATGCAAACTTCACACAGACAGTGACCTGAGGCTGGAATTGAACCGAAGTCCCTGGCAGTATGAAGTAGCAGTGCTAACCAATGTGCCACTGTGGTTGCAGAGGAAATTTCTGCTCATCTAGTGCTCGATGATAGATAAGCAGTCTGATCATTTAGCAACAGAGTAGTCGAGAGAGAGGTGCTGGTGAGATCGAGATGGGTCTCAGCAGCATGCATGTGAAAACTGAGGTTGTGCCTTCGTACAGAGGAGGATAGGATTAGTGTTCAAATTTTAAGGGACTCAAGGACTCACTTCAAGGGGATGGAAAGCCAGCTCAGGTAGACACCAGGACCACAGGCAGCATTCCATTGAGAGGCCACTGCTAGGACTGCCATCTATCTAATTAAGGATGGTGAGCTGTCCCTCAGAGCTGGAACCCAAATCGGAAAGCTATCTGCTGGGCAGCTTTGGCACCGATAGAGGATGCTATTGCTGAGGCTTCAGGGGGGAGCAGAGGGCAGTTTCATATTGAGATGCTTTCAAAGAGCAGCTAAGGGTTTTTTTTAATGTAGTGGAGACGGGTAGGTGATGGGAAGGGTAAATCCTCTAGCAGTGCTGTTGGAGATGCAAAAGCAGCTAATGCCATCCGGGGGGGCCATCTTGGTTATTGAGTAGCCAGAATGGAAAGCTCTCCCTGGAAGGCCATCTTGATATCCCTGCAGTCTTCCCACATGGTGATCATGTTGGCACGATGGCACAGTGGTTAGCACTGCTGCCTTACAGCATTGGGGACCTGGATTCAATTCCACCTTTGGGTCGTTGTCTGTGTGGAGTTTGCACATTCTCCTCATGGCTGTGTGGGTTTCCTCCGGGTGCTCTGGTTTCCTCCCACAGCCCAAAGATGCGTGGGTTAGGTTGATTGGCCATGATAAATTGCTCCTCAGTGTCAGGACGATTAGAAAGGCAAATATGAGTGATATTCTGATCACTAATTCAGAACTCCTTATCCTACTCGGTATGAAGGCACAACTTTAGTTTTGCACGTACGCTGCTGACACCCATCTCGATCTCAATCACACCTCTCTCTTGACTCCTTCTGTGTTGCTAAATTATCAGACTGTTTATCTAACATCGAATAGAGCCTGGGTGGGATTGTGGTCGGTGCAGAGATGGGCCGAATGGCCTGCTTCTGCATTATAGGGATTCTATGATTCTGTATTAAATCTGGCAAAATGCTGCCGGCGGTGTAAACTGGCTGTTAACTGGCTGCTGCTCCCACTTCTGGGAATATTCTGCAGTAACAGGAAGATGTCAAGCTTCCCCCCGCTATCCTCCGAAAGCCTTTTGCCACCATGTTACAAACCCTCCTGCCTCCCAGCTCACCTCCAGAAGGCTGGTAAAATTCAGCCATGCTGTGTATGTTAGCCAGAATTCCCGTGGAGCTGCTTTTGTTTTGCCCACTGCCCTTGTCAGAAATTACAGCAGAAACTTTACTTATCTGGACTACGAGTGGGAGGGGGGGGGGGGGGGGGGGGGGGGGGGTGGGGGGGGGGGGGGGGAGAGAGAGAGAGAGAGAAGGAGAGGTGGGGGGGGAGGGGGGGGGGGAAGGGGCAAGTGGGGAGGAGGGGAGGTGGTTGGCCTGTTTGTGGATCCTAAACCTCTCGCCTGGCCTCACATGCTCATTGTAACAACTTAACATGAGGGAGTCTCCTAATTGCCCATTTCCACATTCCCCTTCCACTTATGGATGGAATTGTAATGTGAGTGGATCTACAGCACTAAAGCATGGCAGAAGAGATGGGTGCTTCTAATGAGGACAGAAGAGTGTGAGTGCACTCAACAATGGAGGTGTTAATAGATGTCTGACGAACATGTTTTTTTAAGAAAAGACCAGAAATGTTAAAGCCGTCACTGTTGAGGAAGGGTCCCCATACAGGAATAATTATGGCTTCTTGTTTCAGCCTCACTGCTCTGCCACTGGGTGATTGAAAGGAGTCTCTAATGGCCTTCTGACCTGCCACAGGGAGTAGCTTCCATGCAGTTTAAAAAGGCAGGACTAAGCTAGAGGACACCAGGGGACAGAATTTTATTCTCCCTCGAGGTAGGTTCTGTAGCAGGAGAGTGGAGGGGGGATGTGTAAAATTGAACGACCAGAATACCCCCAGGAACCCACCTGCCCAAACCCAGATGCAATTTCATGCTTGGATGGGCAAAGTGTTGGGCGGGAAACCCACAACCCACCCATTCATCGATTCATCCTTAATTGGGTATGGGTAAGGTGGGAAACTGCCATTCACACTGTTCCCCATCTTGGTCAGGATATGGATGGGGTGTCCTCACTCTGAAAGCATTGGGGGAAGTTGGAACAGAATCCCGACAGCTTAGCCCTCCATCAAGAAAAATATTTTTTGTCTCCTGTCAAAATAAGCGACTGCGTCCACCACAATTCCTGCTGTTGGCGGGAAGTGGGAAATTCCACCCCCTGTAATGCAGTCAGCTGAAAGCCCCAATCATACAACTCTGAGATCTCCCGGGAACTTGCTGGTTGGTCCAAGGGGAGATGCAGTGAGGATGGGGATGGGGGGAGTGTAAAAGACATCATCAGAAAAAAAAACTCTGGTCTTTTCCTTAGGACCTGCACGTATGGGTCACATGACTGACACACAACCATATGCAGATCCATTGAAAGTCCTACAGGAAGGGTTGCATCGCTAACACCCCATTCAACCACCCACTCTCCTACAACATTGCTACCAGAAAATTGTAGTGTGCAGTATCAGATGAAATGTAACAGTATGGATATAAAGCTGGTTAGTCCACAAGAAACAATCAGCCAAGCTAAATGTTTCTAGCTCAGCTCTTAGAAGACTTGAAAGTGATATCTGCCAGGATCAGTGCTAGATGTATTTTTGCTCTCAGTAAATATGGATGGTTTGGAAATATAAAGATGATTTACACTTGAAAAATCTCTATTTGAACCTGGGCCAACATGGGTTAGACTTCTGGTGAAACAGACAAACATTATTAGCAGAACATTGAATACAGGAGTTGGGACGTCTTGTTGAAGTTGTACATGACATTGGTCATGCTTGGAATACTGTGTACAGTTCTGATCACCCTATTGTAGAAAGGATATTATTAAATGAGGAGGAGTGCAGAATAGATTTACTAGGATGCTATTGGGATTTGAAGGATTGAGTTGTAAGGAGAGACTGAATGGACTGGGACTTTTTTCTCTGAGTGTCGGAGGCTGACAGGTGACCTTATCGAAGTCTATAAAATAATGAGGGGCATAGACAAGGTAGATAGTCAATATCTTTTCCCAAAAGTGGGGGAATCTAAAATTAGAGGGCATAGGTTTAAGGTGAGCAGGGAGAGATACAAAAGGGTCCAGAGGAGCAATTTTTTCACAGAGAGTAGTGAGAGTCTGGAACAAGCTGCCAGAGGGAGTAGTAGAGGCAGGTACAATTTTATCTTTTAAAAAGCATTTAGACAATTACATGGATAAAGATGGGTATAGAGGGATATGGACTAAATGCAAGCAATTGGGACTAGCTTAGTCAACTAAAAAAAAGTAGCATGGACAAGTTGGGCTGAAGGGCCTGTTTCCATGCTCTGAACCTCTATGCCTCAATGTACTGGATTTAAAGATGGCAATGACACCATGTAGCAGATGGAAACCTTTTTCTTTTACTGATAAAATGAGCTGCGGGAGAAATTTGTTATTTCTGAACCTTGAGCTCACTAGCCCATTGCTTAAATATTCCATTATCTTTGGAGCTTTTATGTTCTGGAAAATCAAATGAATCAAAGTATAAGCTCATCTTAATGTGCAGGCACCAAAAGGTCACATAAGACTGCAAAAAGTGTCATTTAAAAAAATGCTTGACTTTTATGTGTATACAAAACTGAATCAGCTTTCCCACCTCTCAATCTGTTACATAAACTAACCTTTAATCTTCACATCTGCTTGGTGGAATGTGTTTGCTGTGTGCAGTTGCTGATCTATTGTCAGCTTACTGGAACGATTTATTTCCATTTGAAAACCTTCCTATGATTTAAAAAAAAAGACCTTTTATTTCCAAAGAGTGAATGTAGGGGAAAAGGATTTCCATTGTGTTAACTCAACATTATCTGTTCCTTTTTCTGTTAACCGCACACAGTACAATAGAGGCAAGTAGGGGAGGCATATTAGTCACCATCAGATCCTTAAGTATTAGCAATTCAGGATTTATAAAACAAGTAGCCACACACTGTGTGGTAAAGCAATATAAATGGTTCTCCTTTAGGCAGTCCGTTCAAACTGAGTATTCACAGTACAAGCTATTCACTTGCACTGTATGTATATACAATTATAGAAAAGCTGTTGAACAAAAGCAAATTGAGTAAGAAAACCACTGATCGGTATTGGGAATAACACAGCAGTTTGTGTGTATTTACTGGCATTTAGTAAGATCCAGTTCAAGTATAAAAGGAGTGCCAATTATTCTTGTAAGTCAGCCAGTTCAACAGATAAAGAATGAAATGGGGACTGCCAATGTATCGAAGGGTTACATAAGCATTAGGAATAAAAAGGATAGTTTTCATTTAACGGAGAAGGCTCCCACAGAAAGGATTGGTACAGAGTTTCAAAATTTACATTGAAACAGGCTGCTTGAAGGTTAAAAATGCAAACATTTGACTGCAGCATAAAATGATTTGTTCCACTAAAATACAAGAAACTAGGGGGAAGCGATCTCATTTTAGTCAATAATTTTGTCTGCGTTAACCACAGTGTTGACATAACGTGATATAACTCTGAGGGAGTGAGTTGTGGCAGAACTGAATCTTTAATTTGGGCCATGGTAAAATGCATCACATCTGCACTCAGCCAGTGTTAATTTGGCTTCTTCACACAAAAATGAGAGGAAACTCAGATTTCAAACTGACATTTCCTCAGAACATCGCCCTGTTCTGCTAATATAGTGGTGATAATTTGCTGATAACAATACTTTGAAGTTCTTGGAATACAGCCAGGAAACTCTGGAATTATTCAGCTGAGAATATCTGTTTTATATTACAGGTTTATATTGAAACCATACATGCAAGCTTAAAAGCATCTTCTCTCTTCAAAGCATTTACAGTAGTATCGATTGATCCAACGCCCTTTGTCCTGGCTCTGCTATGTAAAGAGCAAGATGAATCTTAAAGCGGCATACTTCAATTTGTACTTCATTGTCTTGTTTGCATTCAAAATATCACTGAATTTTTCACCAAAGCATATAAGTTTACCATTAGTGGGATCTTCAAGTACCAGCCAAGGTGACCTCCCACTGCGGTTTGCAGACAGCGGGATGGGCAAGGCACACAAAGTCCTGTAGACATCAGCGGGACTGGAAGACCCCCACACAAGAGGCCAAGAGCAAGTCACTTCCTCTGTCGGATAATGCACCAGGGAATGGGAGCACAAAGGAGTGGAAAATCCTACTCATACTTGCACGGCACAGTGGCACATGGTTAACACTGCTGCCTCACAATGTCAGGGACCACAGGTTCAATTCCTGGTTGCGTCACTGTCTGTATGGAGTTTGCACATTCTCCCTGTGTCTGCATGGGTTTCCTCCGAGTGATCAGGTTTCCTCCCACAGTCCAAAGATGTGCAGCTTAGGTGGATTAGTCATGCTAAATTGACCTTTAGTGTATAAAGATGCATATTTTAGGTGGATTAGTAATGGTAAATGCAGGGGTGAGGGCCTGGGTAAGGTACTCTGTCAGAGAGTCAGTGGAATCTCGATGGACAAAAATAGCCTCCTTCTGCACTGTAGAGACTCTACTTTCTGATAAAGGATTCTATCTGAAGCATTAATCTGTCTTCCCCTTTTAGATGTCGACTGACCAGCTGTGCATTGCTGAACTTCTAGCTTTCATTTAATACTTTGTGTAATGTGGGCAGCACTATGGTTAGCACTGCTGCATCACAGCACCAGGGATGTGGTTCAATTGCAGATCCGGGCCACTGTCTGTGTGCAGTTTACATGTTCTCCCCACGTCGGCATTGGTATCCTTTGGGTGCTCTGGCTTTCTCCCACAGTCCAAAGATGTGCAGGTTAGATTGATTGGCCATGATAAATTTCCCTTTAATGTCAGGGGAATATAGAGGATGGATGCATGGGGTTACGGGGATAGAGAGTGTGGTCGGTGAAGACCAGGAAAGAAAAAACAAAGAACAACACAGCACGGGAAACAGGCTCTTCGGCCCAACGAGCCCACACCGCCATTTTAACATTTGTGAGTTCCCTGTTCCACCCATGATCCTTGTCTACGCTTATGGCACTCCACATTGGAAATCCAGACAGAGGGAAGACTAATTTATGGGCAATTTGTTACACCAATCAGCCTAAGAGCACATCTTTAGGGTGTAAGAGAAAACTGGAGAACCTGGGGAGAACCCACGCAAGCACGGGGAGAACGCCCAAACTCTCACAGATACTGGCCAAATTCATGTATCCGTTCAGCAAACAGTGATACTCACTGTGATGCCCATCAACTGGTCCACTTTAAGCGTACACTAACGACGTGAAGCACTAGGCTATTCTCGAAACATCCAAGAGCAGCCCTCACACGACCCATTGCATGCATGCCCTTATTGGACAACAAGACGGACCAAAGCACCTGTGGATTAAAAGAGAAAAACATTAATAACATACACATCTTGTGCAAACATTCAAAGGAATCCCCAGAAGCTCAAAAGCAAAACAAGTGAGCCAGAAAATATGTTAGAAGGTCCGTAGGAATCAATTGATTCCCAGGAACATCCCAAGGCTCTTGATCCTTGTTTAAAACAGTCTCCTATATCCCCCCATCTCCATTCTGCTCATGTGCCTATCTAAGTATCCCTTAAACAACTCCAGCATGCCTGCCTCCACCACCTTACTTGGCAGTGCATTCCATACCCCAACAACCGTCTGTGTGAAAAACCTCCCTCTAACATCCGAATTATACCTCGCACCCCCCCCCCCAAACCTAAGCCCATGGCCCCTCATAATATTTGTTTCCAATCGAGGAAAAAGCTTACCACTGTTTACTCTATCTATACTCAGAACAGGAATGAGAAAAGTATCAGCCATAGTTGAATGGCAGAACAGACTTGATGGGCCGAGTGGCCTAATTCTGCTCCAATGTCTTATGGTCTTATGGCCTTATGATGGGCCAGATTTGCATTGTAGAGATTCTATGATTCTAAATGTGTGCTGCAGTATTGTTAACATCAGTTTAGTTGTGCGTCAGTTCATTTCAACATTCTCTGATTAATTTTTCTCTTGGACTATTTGGCTTCATCATTTGATGTAACATTGGGCTAACTATTGTTCAATGTGTAAAGGCATCCAAGGTGGAATTCTGTAGTGGCACAGAACGTAGTCTGTGATGCCAGGGGCATTAAGCCAAAGCCCAACCTACCCATTCAGGGAGCTCACGTATGTTAAGGTCAGATCTCAGTCATTCAGAGAAGAGCAGGGAATTCTTCCGCTATATTTTCCAAAGATTCTTCCTCAACCACCAAGAATAGTCACTCATTTCTTGGGCATTTGTTAGATTTTGTGATGAGGAAAATGACACCTGAAAATAGTTACGTACGTCAAAATAATTAATTGCACTTTAAATGTGTTTGTACCTTTATGAACATTGTAATGAAGTATTGAATAAATCTTTAATTGGCTCAGTTGGAGCTGAAAACATGTTGAGATAAAGCATCAAGGTCTGGCAAATCCTCCGAATCCACAAATCTTTGGAGTGTGGGAGAAAACCAGAGCACCCGGAAGGAACCCACGCAGACACAGGGAGAATGTGCAAACTCCACACAAACAGTGACCCAAGCCGGGAATTGAGCCTGGGTCCCTGTGCTGTGAGGCAGCACACCAATCACTGTGCACCGTGCCACTCCTTCTGTAAAGATCAATAAGGCGGTTGTTAATGCAGTTGCACCCCACTGAAATCTATGGGCTGCACTTTCAGGTCCTGTTAGGGGTTAACTTAGTGTTGTGAGACTTCTTACGGGATTAATGGGGCAGAGGGGGGAAGGAAAGTTCTGGATCTGACTGATGCACAAGTTTCTTCTCACCATTCCTAGCAATGTTCGCCAGGGTGGGTGGCAGTGGTTGGTGAAGGGGGCACCGCCTCTCAATCTCATCCGATCCATTTTGAAAGCCACTTCATAGAAATGGTAGAATCCCTACAATGCAGAGGAGGCCATTCAGCCCATTGGTTCTGCTCTGACCACAATCCTGCCCAGGCCCTATTCCCATAACCCCACATATTTACCCTACTAATCCCCTGACTCAAGGATCAATTTAGCATGGCCAATTCACTTAATCGCACATCTTTCGGACTATGGGAGGAAATTGGAGTATCGGAAGGAAATCCACGCAAACATGGGGAGAATGTGCAAACTCCACGCAGACAATCACCAGAATTCAACGCCGGTGCTGTGAGGCAGCAGCGCGAACCACTGTGCTACTGTGCCATCGATGTGTCACTGTGCTGCCCCACTTGACAAATATAAAAATAAATGCGTAACTACCCCATAGAATCATCCTCCTCAAGGGCACAGGACCCCCCCCCAGGGAAATTCCCCGTCAATCCCAACTGTCTCCATTAAAAGCCCCCAGCACAGCTTCCTAGCAGTGCCTCCTGGAGTTGCCAGAAAGACTGTGTCTCTTGCCCCAAAGTTGTACCTACAGAGACCAATGCTTTCTCACTGTATGATGATGCCTTTATCCGCTGAGCTGCCACAACGGAGTTCAGTTTCTTCTTACGTTTGCCTTTTTTCCAATGTGATGTAGTAATCTAGTAAGGATATAGGATATGGTTGGCTCACTACCAAATTTTTAAACAGTTGCCTGAAATACTTGGGTGAGAATTAGATCAGAGAATCTCTTACATTACAACACAACAGCCTCATTAATGAAGATACCACCTGGTCCAATACTGAGCCAAGGAGACTGGGAATTTGAAGATTTGATCTCTGGTCTGCAGTAAGTTAGCTAACGATTTGAGATGGAATTCTGAGTTCCAAGTGTAGGCCCAATGCCTCTGGGCGAGGGAAGGGAATAATGAGCCAGATTTCGATGTCTGGTTGCTACGTGTGTTCATTTTTGGCTATAGGGCCAGCATTATCAAAACTTACAATTAGGCTCCAACATGAAGATTCTGGACCTTCAGAGAGCTATGTGCTTTTGGGGAAACACCAAAGTAATAGTTTGAACAACATCATAGCACTGATCAACTGGCATTAGTATAGTACTTTCAATATGGAACAAATGTTCCAAGCGTTACGATCCTAGGCCAGACCCTCAGGTTTTTGATTCAATCCAACCAACAACCAGTAACCTTCTGTTTAAAATGGACAAAGTTTGAGATTGAAGACACTTGCCCAAATTAAACTACAATATTCAACAGAAATTTGAACAAACAAAAATAATTTTTTTTATTTATTTATAAGGTCAAAAGATAAAATTATTTACAATATCCATCTCACACTCGCACATTCAAGGTAAATATAAGGCAATTGTGAATTTACAAGTTAACAGTAGCCGGATGCACTGCGCTACACAATAAATGGAAGATGTGGCCAAGACAAAGCTCATGGATTTCTCAACAATCCACCCACATGTCAGTAAACACTGAGTGAACCAATCTCAACAAAACTCTGTCCATCTCAGGAGGAATTCAAGTCTATACATCTGAAGGTCTCACCTGTGAATTCTCTCCGAAAGTCCCTCCAACTGAGACAGGATTGATGGCTCATCTCACAGGATTTCAATCTCATCTCCTGGGATTCCATTCTCGTGAATTCCTCAGTGTGCATCAAGCACCAGCTCACAAGCACAACTTCATGTCCAGCCATGCCCAGGAGAACCCCACTGATACAAAGGGATATCTCTGCCCCAGTGGCATATTGCATAGAGTCACCAACATTTGGCTGACCTTTTAGATCATTCATGGCTTCTGCTGCACCTCTCCAATTGCCAGGGCTTTCCCTGAGCCCTATTCAATTACCAGGGCTTTCTGTGAGCCCTCCTGACTAATAGTCAATCTCCTGCAGCCCTTTTCCTGTTTGGAGCCTGTTTCTGCACTCCTCTCCTTTTAATTGGACTCACACAATTTCCTATCCCTGTCGCTATCCCCTCCCTGGGACTCTTCTTTAGATGGAACTGGGACCTTTTCCTTCCCCTTTCCCATTGAGACCACCTCCTTACCCTTGTTCCCTGCCTAGAATATTTATCAACAATGACACTCCACACCCACTCACATAACCCAGATATTCCTTCCTGCACGGGTGCACTGGGCCCAAAACACATAAAAATTGCATGTGCAGCCCATCCCCCCACAAGTTAAAGTCTATGACTCCACTGTCAACAAGGTGAGTATAATTTAAACAACACAAAGTACAAAGAACAAAGGTAATTACAGCACAGGAGTAGGCCCTGCAGCTCTCCAAACCTGCACCAACCATTGCTAACTGAACTAAAACCCTTACGGGGACCATATCCCTCTATTCCTATCCTATTCATGTATTTGTCAAGACGCCCCTTAAATGTCATTATTGTATTCGCTTCCACCACCTCCTCTGGCAGTGAGTTCCAAGCATCCACCATCCTCTGTATAAAACGTTTGTCTCGTAAACCTTTACCTTGCCCCTCGTATCTTAAACTTCCTTTAAACTTGTACCTTAAACCTATGTAATTGACTCTTCTACCCTGGGAAAAAGTTTTTGACTATCCACTCTGTCCATGCCCCTCATAATCTTGTAGACTTCTATCAGGTCAGCTCTCAACTCCATTGTTCCACTGAGAACAAATCAAATTCTCCAACCTCTCCTCATAGCTAATGCCCTCCATGCCAGGCAACACCCTGGTAAATCTTATTTGTATCCTCTCCAAAGCCTCCATATCCTTCTGGTAGTGTGGAGACCAGAATTGAGCACCACATATTCCAAGTGCAGTCTAACTAAGGTTCTATAAAACTGCAACATGACTTGCCAATTTTTAAACTCAATGACCCTGCTGATGGAGACAATTATCTGTATGTCTTCTTCACTATCTTCTCCATCTACGTAGCCACTTTCAGTGCCCCGTGTACATGTACATTCAGATCCTTTTGCCTATCAATATTCTTTACGCCATTTACTGTATATTTTCTATCTGTATTAGATCTTCCAAAATGTACTTTTCAAACATAAAGGGCAAAGAAAATGCACACTCCGCGAATGGTGGAGATATGAGGAAGAAGCTTAATTACAGAGGGTCTTAAATGAAAAGTGGAAGGCAGAGAGTTTTAGGGGTAGAATTATGGTGCATAATATGTAAGCTCTGGAAGCAATGCCCCCAGTAATGGATCATTGAGAAGGTGTACACACAAAGAGTCAATGGAAGGCATGGTGGCACAGTTGTTAGCCCTGCATCACAATGCCAGGGACCCAGTTTCAATTCCAGTCTCAGATGGATCCCTGTGCGTATGGAGTCTGCGTATTCTCCCCATGTATGCATGGGCTTCTTTCAGGTACTCCGGTTTCCTCCCACTGTCCAAAGATGTGCAGGTTAGATTGATTGGCCATGCTGAATTGACCCTTAATGTCAGGGGGATTAGCAGGGTAAGTAACGGATTGAACCTGGGTGGGATTGTTGCCACCGCAGGCTCGATGAACTGGGCAGCCTTCTTCTGCTCCATAAAGATCCTGCGATTCTAATATCAAATTCAGGAATGGTTATGGTGATGACGTGGATTACAATGATGGGAAGGGGCCTAGGCCAGGGAAGGATTTAAACACAAGCATATGGACATTGGTTTAATTTCTGTTCTGCTGATTTCCCAAACAGTGCAGTGAGCAGGGAGGTTCCATGAAGAGGTTGCGGCGTCTCTCAGCAGCGTAGGGAAGAATCATTTGAGGAGCGAATCAGATGTAGGCGGTGTGGTGATAGGAAAAGTTATTCAGCAATCTGGAATGTAGCACTGAACCCATCATCTCAGATGTGGAGGCACTCGGCAAGAAGAAGGAGGGCATAAGGTTACAGAAAAAGCAGAGAAACCCGCACTGAAACACTCCAGTGAAAGGAAAGCCAAACAATAAGAAGTGGTTCTACTTTAACTGCTGTTATTACTTCATTTATATAAAAAAAACTGTAGAAACATATCTTATTTTTGGAATTGAGGAAGTAAATTGAAAGACACCACAGAGTATTTTATGAACTCCGCTGTATCCGGAAGGAATAGTTCTGGCAACTTCTTTGCCAAAAATGCTAATGAAGTTATGACTCTGAAGGTTTTGCATTAATGCATTTCCACGTTGGCAAGCCTCCTTTTCTAACTACTTTCACCCACAGGACTGATTAAATGGCACCAACATTGATTAGCGGGAAACTATAGCTAATGGCTGATCAGATGCAAATTACTGTTTGTGCATTATATTAAAACACAGTTCACTCATTATTATTTTCTAACCACTAATTAGGATGGGCAGCTGGCAAGGCCTCAGAGTAGGGCAGGTTGCCACTTTTCAAACAATGATGATACAGAGAATCATAAGTCATTTGTACTATGTTTCCCTGACAATGAACTTTAAACAACAAATCTCAAATCTGTATCCCCATTATACTGCTCTGAAATTTCCAATGGAGCCTTTCAGACCTGCCAAGTTCAGGGTCTGTCTGTGCTGTTGCTCCTCATCTTGTATGCCTCAGGCACAGAAGGCCAGAATTGCCTTGTTTTGTACATCCATAGAGGAGGCCTAGAAATTACTGGAATCCCATGCTTGCGTGTGTAAATCCACCCACCCTTGCCCAAGTTCCCATTTCCAACTGATCACTTGAAGTATAGGCCATCAGCCCTTATGAGGGTACGACAGCAATACCTGTCCTCCTTGTCTCTACATCTGAGCTTCCCTTGAGGCTTCAGCAGCAAGAGGGACAATTTTTTTTATTTACAGATCTTAATTCCCCATTGGGGCCAATCCTATTAAAAGTGATAATTGATTTCCTCTGGGATCAATTTCCTTCCTCCAATAAAAAAATTGGGGCTTTTAGGTGGTCTCAAAATGATAAATTCTGCTGGGGCTTTTAAGGGCATAAGTGGAGAAATTTTCCAGGAAAAAAATACTGCCCTCTGCCATGTTTCTTGATGTTGGGTTATGTGGGAATAGGGCGGTGGCAGAATCCACTCAAGGACCTCTTCGCTAGACTTTAAATATCTGCTCTTAACAAGCTGGAATCCTAGCAGAGTTGCATTTTGGCCTGATTATTTTCCAGGGAAGTGAAAATAATGCTCTGTCCAGCCACCCGGATTTTGGAACTGCTAGATTAAAATCCAGAAGAGTAAAGAGATGATTATGAGAGTGGTTTAGAAAAACGCAAACTTGAGACAATGCTATGTATCTGCTTGATAAAACTGAGGAATGAACAAAGATAGAATTACACCATTCAGCTTGAGAGTTGAAAAAACTGGTACCCTCTGTTATGTACTGCACTCTCAGGACAAAAGAACACAGAGTTGTAGTACATGGGGTTGGATGCAACAACAGATTTATGAAGAGCTATGATCTCTACAAAGGCTTGATCTAGATGGAAGCAAAACCTGCAAAGAGGCTGATGATTTCATAAACTCTATACATGCCTGGACTCTTAAAGTGATCACATAACAATAACAACCTAAGTTTATAACATCCCTCCCCTTTATTTTGAAGATCCCATAACAACTGATAACTATAGGATTTTTATATAGTCACCAAAACATACATACAAGGGCAGGCAATGAATCATACCACAGTAATAAACAGTTAGTAGAGAAAATGATCTGGTGGGCATCTATTCCACACTGGTTGCCTGCGCACCTCAGGAATTTGGGTGCTCTTGATCTTAGAGGATCTTCTCTGGGTCTGGATTTTCTGAGGATATCTCTATCCTGGAAGGTAAAACAGTTGCTTTTACGGAAGGAAGATTAGTAGCAGCAAAGGATTTTTTTAGCGATCTCAGTTTCTGCTGATTGAACAGAAGTCTCAGTCGCTATATCTAGGTGACAGTCCAACCTGAGGTAGTTCTGGCATATACAGTACTGACACGTTGATGCATACAGTTAACCACTGACCTGTCGACTCTGCAATAGCTCATCTCCAGTTTCTTCTGGATAGGAGATAGGGCCAGTTTGAGCCATTTAGAGGAACCCTTTTCTCATTGATGGCAAAGCTGTACACTAAAACCTGCTCTCCTTATTAAAACAAGTATCTTTTGGAATTGTCTTCTCTTCTTAAGATTTGCAACTGTTGTTTGTGTTCTACTATCCTGGATGTCTCCTGTAGATCAAATGTAGTTCTCAGCTTTCTCTTCGAGAGTAGTGAAAATTGGGAACTCTGAGTGATCATGTGCATAACTTTAAATATGTCACCAAGAAACTGTTTAGAGAGTGATTTAATGAGCTTTGGTCCTTGTAGGTTTTCAGTGAATGTTTCAAGGACTGGACAAACTTTTCGGTTAATTATGGATGGGTGGTACGGTGCTGATATTACGTGCCGAGTAACACTCATCTTTAGATAGTCTTCAAACTCCATGAGTCATGAGTTGTGGTTCATTATTATTCACAATTTGCTCTGCCTCCCAAATTTGACAGAAATCTCATTGAACAATTGGGCAGCCATATTTTCAAAAATATGGCTCCAGCTGGCAACAGAAGAAAACTCTCCTTGTGTTCCAAAGGAAAAATAACTAGGCCAAAACACAACTCTGCTTGCATTCCAGCACATTAAGAGCACATATTTAAACTCTAGCGGGGAGGTTCTTGGGTGGGTCCTGCCACCTGCTTATTCCCCCACCACCCAACATCAAGGGGCTTCAGGGAGCACGGGTGAGGAAGGAAGATCAGGGAGACATTGAAAGCCATTCCCTACAGGCAAGATTGACTGCCAAACAGGGAGCTACCTGGAGATGGCCAAGAACCAATGCTACAGGAGACACTGCAGATCCTTGTTTCCAAAGATCTTGTATCCTATCAGTGGCTGTCAAAGTGATTGTGGTCCTGAAACTCTTTACTTCTGGCTCCTTCAAGAATTAACCGTGGATGTTAGCGGCATCTGAAACATGGCTGCAAATACTTGCATCTCCCTGGTCACTGATGCCCTCTCACCAGAGCAAGAGAACATTTTCGCTTAATGATAGATATGGCATTGCAGCGTCAAAGGACATGGAGTTTTGGCTTCATTTCTGGATTCCCAGGTGCTAGGTGTCATCAGTCGCATCCGCATGGTCATTAGGGAGCCCAGTTCAGCCAATGAGATCCATCAATGTGCAACTGATCTGCAAAAACCGCAAGGTTTTCCACTATGTGTGCATTCACTTTCCGTGCAGCTGCCATGACTCCATCCTCCATCAATCCAGGCTGCCTCAGATCTTGATTCCAATTCCCAAGCTGTGTAGAATGATGCTGGGAGACAAGGAACATCCTTTCAATAGATAGTTACTCACCTTTCTACACATGCCCTAAACAGAGGCACCGAGCCTATGCGAACAATGCCGTTTGCTCAGTAGGGCAACAATCAAACAAGCCATCAGGCTTCTTGAAATAAGATTCCAATTTCAGGGTCAATATCCTTCTGTAAAGACCTTAGTCATTATGGCAGTTTACTGCACTCTACATAACATGGACCATATCACTAACCACAGATCTCCCTCAACAACAGCAATCCCAGTGATGCCTATCATAGGGCATCTAAACAAGTCCCATCTCAGCCACCTCTGTTTCTGTCTCCGCTGGTTATAAATCAGCAGAAAATCCATATCCATTTCCATATCAATCATTGACTCACCATGTACGAATCTAAACTTTCTCACTGGAGGCAAGCTTCTGACCCAAAAACAAACCCAGCACCTATATCCTGCATCCATGGCAAAAATTCAGCTCCAGATGCAGCAGGTGGCACAGTGGTTAGCACTGCTGCCTCACAGCACCAGGGACCCAGCTTCGATTTCCAGCTTGGATTGCTGTGTGGCATTTGCACATCCTCCTCCTGCCTACGTAGGTTTTCTGAAGGGGCCCCGGTTTCCTCCCACAGTCCAAAGTTGTGCGGGTTAGGTTGATTGGCCATGCTAAATTGCCCCTTAGTCAGGAGACTAGGAGGATAAACACGTAGGGCTACAGGGATTGGAGCTGGGTGGGATTGTGGTTGGTGCAATGTCAATGGGTCAAATGACCTCCTTCTGCAACAGTAGGGATTCTATAATTCTATATCTCATTAGCAATCTGATTGTTTAAGGAAATATAAAGGTGCGATATCTGTTCCCAGAGGCCCTAAATAGTACCCGGCAATGTTTTCAGGGTTGACTGACACTAACTAACCATGCAAAAACTCATGGGTAAGTGTGAGTCTAAATAATGATTGCTGCCATTTATTCATCACTTAGAGCAAAATGAATCCTTTGTAAATTTTACTGTGTGCAATTTTCATAAAGGCATCAAGAGGGGAAAATACTTAAGTGAAAATAGCATCGAACTAGATTTAATTCTAAAGCATTATATATTCATTCAGCATCACCACACATTGTAATTTCTAAGCTTATATCTTCTCATATTAAGGATGAGCAATGTTTCTTTGACACTATCTTTGTCAAAATACATCATGTTAAATTTGACAAGGTGCCGTACCACTGGCAGGACTTCACATGCAGCCAATCCATGTGGAAATTTGTTGGGATGCTGCTTGGAATTTACCATCTGTTGAATCAGAGTCAGAAATCACCTTGCATAAGTTTTGTAAAAGGTTGTACCATTGGAATGGGGCCTTCAAAAGTTACCTTATAGTCTCAACATGTAAACTTGTCTTAAAAGTTCCCTCCTGTGACGGCACTTTCAATATTTTGTCAGCTATTATAACAAGATCTTTTTGCCAACTTGCCTTATTTAATGATATATCCTTCATCTTGTAATCATATTTTGTATTTTTAGTTCTACTTTGTACTACCTTCTGTAACGGTCTGGATTATTTCTGTATAAGCTGCAATTCCAAGTCTGCAAACCATATGTTTGTGGGTGATTTTTTAAGTCTTCTTATGTTCCCTCACAGGAATGCAGAAGTTTAAAGTGGGAAACTAAGTGGACTTAAGTAGCATAAAAAATTTCAAAAAGATGAGATTTTATTTTTAAAAATTCAAATGCCAGTTGGAATAATTTTTTTTTTGAAAAACCCATAGGAACAAAAACACTTTCAAAACAGCACAAAGCTGTTTCAAATTTAACCTTTTAAAATGTATACTTTAGTGTTTAGTTATTGCAGCAAATAATATCTCCTGTAATAGTGAACATAATATAATAGAGCTATTTTGGAGTCACGTACTGCATGTCAAGGCTAAACAACCATTTTGTATGCTAACATCCAAGATTTTGATCAGCAGATGTGACCTAATTCCCCCACTCTTTGCTCTTTCACTCTCTCCTTAGTTTTGCAAGTCTCATTTCTCAGTTCAGAGTTTTCTTTTGCTCTTTTCCTCTTTTTCTGTGTGTCTCACTACCCCTACTGGTAGCAGCTAAGGATAAGATTGTGTCACCATTGTAATTGACACAAAGCAGAATTTCAATTAGCTTTTGTTCAGTTGAGGCTTTATGGCAGTTTCTTGCTAACCAGCTGCTGGAATTCAATTCAATTCATCTAGCGAGACTTCATCCAATGCTTCAGCTAATCCTGGCTGCATTCCATCAGGGAGGCAATTGGGCTTCGCGGCTAGATCCCCTTTGTGTGTCCATTCTTTTGTCAAACTAGTGACTTGTTTACTAATAATCAATTTCTTTGAATGTCCATGACGTGTTGTCCACTTCTTTCGCCATCCTGATTTCCATACATTTTATTGGCTGTTCACACATCTTCATAGAAATCATCAGGGAATCCCTATAGTGAAGAAGGAGATCATTCAGGCCGTCAAGTCTGTACAACCGCAATCCCACCCCGGTCCTATTCCTGTAACCCCACATATTTACCCTGCTAACCCCCCCGGCACTAGGATCAATTTAGCTAGGCGAATCAACCTAACCCACACATCTTTGGAATGTGGGAGGAAACCGGAGCACCCGGAGGAAACCCACACAGACACCAGGAGAATGTGCAAACTGAACATAGTGACTTGAGGCTGGAATTTGGGTCTGTGGCACTGTGAAGCAGCAGTGCTAACCACTGTGTCACCGTGCCATCCACATTTCACAAAAAATCAACTGATAAATATAACAAATGTCAGAACCAATCTCCAGACACTGAACAGCTCCCTGCAATTCAGTGAGAGCATTGTTAATGAACACTATCCATTGTTTCCTATCAATCAGTTACTTTTATGTTCAATTTACAATATCTTCTATTCAGTACCTTTCTGATAATCATTATCATTTTACTCAATGAACTCAGCACAATACTTCTCTCATCAAACCATAACACTGATCCTTCTGCTATAGAGTGGATGTGTTGAAAGCGATATCACGCTGTCCCAATCACTCATGAGTCTAATCTTCATTACTGCTAAACAAATGGATTTATGCCAGATTCCCCACAAAGAAGCTTTGTAAATGAATATAATTCAAAGGTTAAAACTTGAAAATTTGATCAACCACCAGAAAGAAAGGACCCAGCTTGTGTGGATACTTATCCATCAGGTTACCAACTATTAAGAATGCTAAGTTTCCTCAGAGTTGCTCCATTTCTTCATAGCAACTCCATTAAAGATGTAGTGGAAGCTTCAAGGGAATGTCTGACCAAAGATTTATGAAAATAAGAAGACTAGTTCTCCTTGCGGCTAGCTGAGATAATATCTGTTACCAGATACCTTATATAACTTACTGGGTGGCATGGTGGCACAATGGCACAGTGGTTGGCATTGCTACCTCTCAGCACCAGGGACCCAAGTTCAATTCAGGCCTTGGGTAATTTGGATCACTGTGTGGAATTTGCATGTTCTCCCTCTGTCTGCGTGAGTTCTCTCTGGGCGCTCCAGTTTTTTCCCACACTCCAAAGATGTGTGGGTTAGGTTGATCGACCATGTTCAGTTGCCTCTTATCATCAGGGGGATTAGCATAGAATCATAGAATTCCTGCAATGCAGAGGGAGGCCATTCAGCCCATCTAGTCTGTGCCAACCATGATCTCACTTAGGCCCTATTCTCGTAACTCCACATATTTACTCTATTTATCCCCTGCAATGAGGGTCAATTTAGCATGGCCAATCAACCTAGCAGGATAAATACATGCGCTGGAATTCTATCCGCCATGGAGTCAGAGAGAGCGAGGGGCAGACTACAGAAATGTCTGTTGACCTTAGCTGGGGCCGTAAAATCCCACCCATGTGGATAGGGCCTGGATGGGATTGTCTTGGTGCAGGCTTGATGGGCCAAATGGCCTACTGTGGGGATTCTGTGATTTTATAAACATGACAATCAGGAATATTGCAGGTAAAATCCCTCAGGATCTCCTGAGCCTAGCTGGGTCATAATGGGAGTGAGAGAGGTGGGGGTAGTAACCCAATTGCTTTCAATCTATCAGGTAACGGAGGGAAAGAAGTGGCCAGTGTTTTGATTGCTATTCGTCAGGATATTGAAAGGGACGTACAGCAAATATTCTATTTGACAAAATCAGGCTGGACTACACATCCTCATATTGAATTAGCAGCCAATGCCACCAGCCCAATCACCAGTACAAATAAGGCAGTGGTGCCATTGCGGTCTGTGAGGCCAACATGATTCGGTGTCATCAGGAAGGAGAAGAAGGACCAAGTGATGATTGCTTTAAAAAACATTAAGGAGCTTATTTTTTGTGGTAATTGCTCCAATAAATATTGCCAATTTCAAGAAGCCATGGGCAAAAAGCATGAAATAGAAGTAACTTTATTATTTTTAAAAGATTAGCCACATCAAAATACTAAACAGCATGAATTGGGCCAAATTTCCATTTTTTTGGGAGTGTTTACACTTTGGCACCATTTGGATTTTGACTCTGGGTTTGGCATCATAACAATTCCTTGGCAGTGCAGAAGGAGATAGGAGACTGGGAGTCTGCTTCCATCTTTTCAATGAATCTGCACTATTTTTTTCCCGAATAGGTTAAGCAACAGCGGAGAAACTTGATGAAACTTTCACTTAGAACTCTTCCAACACAGCCAATGAAAAGATTGTGGCAGATTATTCTCCTGGATTATGAAAACTGCTTACAAACCAGAAACATTAAATAAAGCAGCCTCCCTCCACCTCCCTCCCCTCCCCCTTTAACTGTCATCAGTTAAAAAGTAGGCCTCCATTTTAATTTCCTTGGCTGGGTTGAAACATGTATACCCAGAGGTGGAACACAGCAGAAGGGAACAATTTCCCAGGCAGCTGTGTTACCTAGTTCAGTCTTAATTTAGTCTGGCAAGCACATCAGGCAAAAGACACAGTTCAGTTTCTGTCATTTCAGATTGCCTGGGTGTGTCACAACAAATGATGTTCAGCTGAACAAGTTATTGTTACATCATGTGGTTAAAGCTTTCTGGCATCCATCCAGTCCACTGGGACACTAGCAGCAGCTGTTCTTTCCTCGCATTTCCCAATCTGACCTTGACTTTTCTTTTCAGCGAGGGAGTGACTGTACTTCACGCCTCTACTGTAACCTGTGGGATTGGGCGGTGTGGCAAAGTGGACCTGGGTGTTTCCCCTACCCTCTCCCCTCTCCCCCACAAAAAAAACAGCTGTTTTCTTTTTCTGCATCTGTCACAGTGCTTTCGGTTTACTTTCACTTTTTAAATTTCAGACTTCAGTGGAAGATCGCAACTTCATTAAAGTGCAAGTGTGTTTATTTAATTATTTGTATCCCCCCCCCCCCAACCACCGCACCCAAGTTTTATTGCCCGTGGTGTTGGGCCTAATTCCTCTCCTGTGTCTCTCCATGATCTCAGGCTGAGAATGGCGGCCGAAATCTTGTCTGCTAAACATTCCGAGGAAAGGTCTTGTCTCCTGGAAAGACAAGTCTTCTCCGTCGCTGAGGAAGGACCAGGACTGAATACTTAAAATCAGTTGTGAGCCGCAATCAGTTCGGAATCTGAAATAATGTCGGGAGTGCAAATCCAGCTGCCTGTTTCAGCTGAAGGTTTGGTTTGGATTGATTTCCCATGATGGTCATGGATAATGGAGGAGCTTTGTCAAGCAGACGTTGCACGTGCTCAATTGATATGTCTGCCCCCAACAAATCTTCCAGGGTCAAATCAAATTATGTGCAGAAAGCACAGGGAGCAGAATGAGAGAGATATCCCACGCTACAACCTCTAATTGAAGAGATTTATTTTTAAGAAAATTTAGTGGCCTTTGTTTGCAGTTTGCATTCTGATTGAGGAACACCAGATCTCAGCTCCTCATAAGGCTAAATTCAGAACTGGCTCGTGCAAAACATTGGTCTTTCACCTCTGGTTTCAAATTAGAATTGATGCAACGCAAATCTATGTTCAATGTAAACCATTAGCTATGATGGTCAGGGGAGTCAATATTTCATCTCGTCTTCTCCCAGCAAACATTTACACCTCGGGATGATGGAATATGTTCCAGCTCTTGAGTTTTGTATGAAGCCAGTTTTAAAACGGGAGGCAGCTATAGCAGGATTAATGAGCATCTCTTCTGGTCACCACCCAGTGAGAGAGCAATCAGGAACCAACCTCCAGCTTCCTGTGAGAAAGGAAACAAGTGGACACAGATCGACATTGTGAATGGTGCGTGGAAAAATCAGTCAGCTTTCTTTTTAAAAATGGAAAATTACACTAGCTGTCAGGTTCCATAAAGTTTGCAAGAAGGATAGAATCGAGGGGAAGTCGTTAGCAATTGTATTGTTTAAGTCAACCAAGTGCCATTGCTGTGGCGAAACATTTTGTACTATCACACAAAGCCCGAGTTGAACTCAAATAGTGAATAAGTGAAATAAAGTAGCTTTTAATGATTTATGTCACATCACACTCCACCAAGTGTTTGCTTGGTCTGCCTTTAAAGAGATTGAGACAGCCCACATGTGAAAGGCACACATATCCAGTTTAACTCACAGGGAGATACTATTGTTACAGTCCTGGATTACACTATATTTACAGTTGGGTATTGAACTACAAAAGCACACCCTGAAACATAAGATGCAGAAATTATTATGGGATTGACAATCAACACTGTACCCTAGAGGAAATCTAAAGCAAGATGCTAGGCTTGTAGTAACATGTTGTTGGACAAAGTAAGGAAAGCTTTATTCTGCATCTGGCTATATTATATCTGACCTGGGATTCCTATCTGCTGTCACTCGAGCTCTAAATTGGGAACAGTTCCAGTGCCTGGCTCTAATATCACTCAACGTAATGAACATTGAAGAGATTGCTGCTGTAAAAGGCAGAGGAAAGGGAAGGTATTTCATTTAGCACAGCGGACCCTCACATTCGTTAGCAACAGGGACCATACAGAATATGGTCAGAACTCTACCATCTCACCTTCCCCATGGATCAGGGAGGATGAGGGTCCAATAACGGAAATCTCCATTTATCTCAAGTGGAAATTTTCGATCTCGCCCGAGCGAGGCCGTAAAATCCCACCCTACAAATGTTGGGTATGAGTCCGGACTGCCAGAGATGATTGGTAGGTTTATGATGGGGTGCAGTGAATTGAATAATGGCTAAGCCTTGGAGTACTTTCTGTAGAAAATGCCACTTGGAGATCTATTCAAGGATCTTAAGATAAAAACAAACATACTGGATGCTGGAATCTGAACAAAAATAAAAACACTGGAAAATCTCAGCAGGTCTGACAACACCTGTCGAGGGAGAATAGAGCCAAAGTCTTGAGACGTTGGCTCTATTCTCTCTCCACATATGCTGTCGGACCTGCTGAGATTTTCCAGCATTTTCTGTTTTTGTATTCAGTGACCTTGTTCAGTCTTGTGAGATCCTATGAACATCTTAAGTCTCTGCATCCAAGTCCTTGAGACAAGTCTCCTGACATTGACCTTCACACTATCTGCTCCCACTTCCTATTGGATATGCATTTGGTGAGCTTCAGTTCCCTGTTATTATGGAGCATCAAGATATCAAACCTCTTCAGAGTTTTGTAGGTTTCAATGAGATCTTCTTTCAATATCCTGAAATTCATCTCCTCTACCAAGACCTCCCTTGCTGTGTTGGAAAATCTTAGGGTCTATGCTGTTCTATTCTTCATTATTTTCTGGATCAGATTCATTTCCTATGTAATTCCCAGCACTTGCTCTAGCCACCATGCAGCCCTTTAAGAGGTGCAGGCTATGACAGAAGAACAACAACTTACATTTAAATAACATCATTAATGTAATAAAGTGGCCTAAGGCCACTTCCCCAGCTGGGTATCAAATAGATTATAATACCGAGCTTCATAGTTTGGTCAAAGAGAGAGATTTTAAGAATCATCTTGAAAGAGGAAGTGAAGGTAGCAGCAGAGAGGTGTGGAAATGGAATTCCAGAGACTTGGGTCTAGGCAATTAAAGACACCACCAACGATAGTGAAGCAATTAAAATCTAGGATACTCAAGAGACCAGGATTTGACGAATGTAAATATCTTGGAGGTTTGTAGGACGGGAGGAGATTGCAGAAATAGGAAAGGACATGGCTATATGATGATTTAAAAGCAAGGATGATAATATTAAAATCAAACCATGGTTTGACTGGGAGTGAATGTAGTTCAGTGAACCCGCTGACTTGAGATGAATGGGCTTGGTGTAGGTTAGGACATGGACAACAGAGATTTGGATAACTTTCGGAGGATAGAATGTGGGAGACCAGCCAGGAGTTCTTTGAAATAGTCATGCCTGCAGGTATCAAAAGCAAGGATAAAGGTTTCAGCAGCAGGTGAGCTGACATGGGCAAATATTGCAGAGGTGGAAAGAGATTGTTTTCGAGATAGTGTGGCTATGTGGATGGAAACTTATCCTGGGATCAAATTCTATATCAAGATTGCAAACAGACTGGTTTAGTCTCAAACTGCAGCCATGGAGGCAATGGATTAAGTAGGTAGGAAAGAGAGTTTAGAGCAGACTAACTATTGCACAGTTCAGACTAACTTCTAACAAGAAATGCTTGAAAATTATGGTTTTGGGCTCCTACTGATACTTTCAGCCAATAAACAGCATGGTCAACATGCAGATTGCATGCAGATATCATGCTAATGAAGAGGTAGTCTGAAGATGGCACACTGTCCACTTTATATTGAAAACCAGATACCACGACCCCCCGGACAGTTTTTGGGAGCCATCCAACATATTCACCAAAGACTCCACTTCTTCCAGAAACCCATCACAACCTTCTTAGGCAAATAATAAGTTTTGTCACATCTCATCACCAATTTGTAAGAAGTCCTCATGGCCAGAATTTTACAGTCCCGCCACAGTGTGTCTCTGCCCAGCAGATGCGATGGACCATTTCAAACTGTTCTCATAACAGTAAAAGACTGCGAATGCTGGAATCTGGCACAAAAACAGAAACTGCTGGAAAATTTCTGATAGCATAGAATCATAGTATCTCTACTGTGCAGAAGGAGGCCATTTGGCTCATCAAGTCTGCACTGACCACAATCCCACCCAGGTCCTACTCCTGTAACTCCACATAACTCACTCTACTTATCCCCTGACACTAAGGTCAACTTAGTCAATCAGTCTTATCTGCACATTTTTGGACTGTGGGAAGAACTCAGAGGAAACTCACACAGATAGTGACCCGAGGCTGGAATTGAACCCATGTCCCTTGCTGACAACTGTGCCATCGTGCCACTGCATCTGCGGTGAGAGAACAGAGCCAATGTCTCGAGTCAGGATGATCTTTGAGGGGAGCATAAAATCCTGGCCCACGTCCTTTCTTAGAATTACCTTTGGCGTTGGAATATTTTTATTGTATCTTGGGACTGAACAATTAGGCCAAGCTGCAGGTGGGGACAGGGATGGACAGGAGCTGAAAATATTAGCCCAGCTTGTGTGCCCATTTCCCAACCCTGTTAGGCCCTTTATCCTGCATTCCCTCATATGACAGCACTTTAACTGCACCCAGCTAATAGCCAGCATTCTAGCACTCCAGGCAGGTGCTCCATTCTTCCCACCTCTCTTGCCGTCACAGTCATCACTTGCCAGTTGTATTGAAAATTTTTAAAAACTTGGTGGGGGTGGGAGTTATTCCATGTTGAAGCACCATTACGTACCATCCAATGCCGATTGCTGCTCTTCTCAGATGGGATTCACCTTCTCCTTTCAAAGTCTGACCTGTTGCCTTTCATAGATCATAGAACCCTACAGTGCAGAAAGAGACCTTTCAGCCCATCCAGTCTGCACCAAACACATTCCATCCAGGCCCTATTCCCATATCCCTACATATGATATCCACTAATCCTCTAACCTACACATCCCTGGATACTAAGGGGCAATTTCTTAGCATGGTCAATCAACACAACTCGCACATCTTTGGTCTGTGGGAGGAAACCGGAGCACCCAGAGAAAACCCAAGCAAACAAGAGGAGAATGTGCAAACTCCACACATCGAGCCCAGGACGCTGGAGTTGTGAAGCAGCAGTGCTAACTACTGTGCTACTGTGCCGCCCTTTAATTAGATAGGGAACCAATCTTGATGTCAGTTCAGAGGACCCTCCATGAAAATCCCAGTGACAGGTTTCCCTACCACCACCCCCACCCCCAAGAATGCATTTGGGATCAGAAAACCATCTTGTTACCGGTCCCCGATGCAAAAATCCAACTCCAGGTATCCAAGTAGAAAATGGTACCATGTGACTGCCAGAAGGCAAACTGGATGGATCATGGGTTTTTTTTTCATCTAGTAATTCCTAGTTTTCTCCAAGTGCAGTCTGAGTAAGGCCAACTTAGGTTTATGAGACTTGTACGCTAGTGATTTCAAAAAATTAGCAAGTGTTTTTGTGCTTTGATTGCTATGCGACAGTATCCCGACATGTTAAACCTACTGATACCAGTTTTGTATAACCCAATCTCTCATTTCTCTTCTGCAGCCACAGTTGTCCCAGTGATTTCAGTGAGACAGGCTACTACAGTGATTGTAGAGTACAGGTGTCAATATCATGACAAAATCACTGCCAACACATTCCAGGGTGTTACTTTATTTCAACTGGCATTGTGAACTCATACAGGACTTTTTGTTTCTGGGACGTTGCAGAAGTAAGTATAGATGCAATGTTCTACATGACTACATGAAAAAGAACATTCAGAATTTCACAAGGAACACTGATTATAAAATGCCTTTCCACATTTGTTTATAAAATTGCTTCACACAAAGATTACTGGAAACCATTCCTCAGGTTATAATTTTGTCTCCATATGTACCTATTCTTTCATGAAATGTGAGCATTGTTTGTAAGGCCAATACTTATTGCCCATCCCTAATTACGCTCAAACTGCTTGCTAGGCCATTTCAGAGAGCAGTTAAGAGTCAACTCTGGTACTGTGGCTCTAGAATCACATGTAGGCCAGACCAGGTAAGGGTGGCAGATTTCTTTCCCTAAAGGACATTAGTGAACCAGATGGGTTTTTAACAGTAATCAATGGTGTTGCTTCAGGGTTACCAATCATGACACTGCTCGTTCCAGGCTTCTTAAGTTTGTTTTAACTTCCACCAGATGTCTTGATGTGATTTGAACATTAGTCTGGGCCTCTGGATTGATAGTCCAGCAAGGGGAGATAGTGGCTTATTTTCAAGCCACCATCTCCCCTTCTATGTCCACAGAGGGAAGGAGGAACATATCTCAAAACATAAGGCTGGGTTTAAAATGGAGGCTGAATAAAATCCGAAAGAAAGGAGGGTGAAAACTCGCACATTGTTATTTAACATTTACCAACACCATTCTAGAAGTGAGTGTTTTAGGGCTGCTGGAATTTTAATTAAAGCAGCCACATTTTGGCAGGCCTCCTAAATCGTACCTGCAGAGAGAACCAGGAGCAAGATGAGTATAAAATATCAATAGAAAATGGTGTTGGCTTCTTTACAGTTCTTCCTGCAATGCTGCAGCCTGAATCGTATCTGTGTTTGCTAACATGAATGAAGCAGTACTGTAATTGGAAAATGTAAGTGACTATTAAATTGCTTCTGACATCTGGCATGCTGCCAACTGAAAGAACAAAACTATATCAATAGAAAAGTCTTTAGATGCATTAAATAGTATCCACTAGATTAAGTGCTATTCTGTATTGCTCAACATTGAAAGGCTGACCCAAAGTGAGATCCAGAGCTAATTGTTTAAACCTTTCCCACGGCTTTCATTAACTCATTGCAGGATAGCTCAGCTATCTGTTCAGGAGTTTAAAAGCTCAGACAAATGTATGAGCTTTCATTCATTCTTTGCAGATCATATCATCCATATGTTCGGCTCTTTGAAAGCTTTGACAGAGGTATGAGCCTTTGGTTGTCTGCAAAAGTACTAATAAATTCTGCAACACAAACTTTGTTCATTCAGCTATACTGGGAAGTGTGAGCTTGATGGTTTGGCTGCCTCATAAAGCACTAATAGATTGTGCAGCACTGAGTTTGTTCATTTAACTGCCCTGGGAGCTGTGAGCTTAATAGCCTTGATAGAGTAATGTGCTTCTCAAGAGACTACTGATTTTTCAAATGCCTGCCAAATGATATTTGATTATTTTGACAGATTTATGAGCTTCTAAATAGAATATTTATTTTTCAAGTGCCTATCTTGATGTTTGCTTGTTTCAACAAATTTATGAGATCCTGAAGAGGATAATGTTTTTTAAAATGTCTATTTGATTGATGTTTGCTTATTTCAACAGATTTATGAACTTTTCCGTGACTTCAAAGTGGTATTATAGGATCTGCAAGCTCTGTTTACAAAGTAGATACTGGCCAAATAGTTTGGAGGCCTGTGTGAATGGGATGAGGGTGTAAGGAAGATGAAGGAGGGTGAGGAGGCCTGTGCAGGTAACGGGTGTTGAGGGAATGTAAAGATGTAAAAGATGTAAGGGAGGTGAGGGGGTTAGGAGAATGGATGAGTTACATAGAAATATAGAAAATAGAAGCAGGAGTATGCCATTTGGCCCTTCAAGCCTATGCTGCCATTCATTCTGATCATGGCAATAATCAAATTGAATACAGTAAAGTTTGTTAATTAGTCACAAGTAAGACTTGTGACTTAATACTTACAGACGGTGACCCAAGCCAGTAATCAAACACAGGTCCCTAGTACTGTGAAGCACTAGTGCTACCATGCCACCCCAAATTCAATATCCTGATTCTCCCCTTCCCGCCATATCCCTTGATTCCTTAAGCCCGAAGAGTTATATCTAATTTCTTCTCGAAATCACGCAACAGGAGTTAAATGAGTGAGGATGGTGCAACTTTTTAATTATTTGAAGAACTAAGTGGATATTTCTAGGAGTGAAGGTAGGCTTTTTACCTGCGCTCCACCACATCTGTCCACCTAGGCTTTAGATAACAAGCCTGACTCCAAGCCACGTCCCACCCTCCAGGAGATGAAAATCCCACTTGCCAGCCCTGGCGAGATGAATATGGGATTGCGACAGTAGGATGATTCCCAACTCCTGCTTCTCACCTCCCCAGGAATAAATACAAACAAAGACTTAGCAGAGACTTATCTAATCTATAACCATAAAAACAGTACAAATGATGCCAGAAACATATTTAAGGAGAGATGCAAATCTAAAATATGTGCATATATACATTGTTATGGTTCAGGTTGAAACTCCGAAGTGTTTTATGAAGCCTGTCTGAACCACAAGTTTTGTATCTTGAATTTGGTTAGGATAAGCATGAGATGATTCACTTCAGATATAATCTAAGTGACCCTCTAAGGAGCTTTTATCAAATAAAATGTACTTAAGAATATAGATAACATGTATAGTAAGAAAATTAGCATTAACTTTTATCTATTATAAACAAGAAACAATCACGATAATATATAACTCTTAATGAATATATAAGCTGTTCTAATCAAAACCAAAACCTCTCATATCAAAAGACTCTTTTCACAGATTTGACACAGACTAATGCTCACATAATACTGGGACCGAGGCTATTATTTGAATTCTGCAGTCAAATGTTCTTGAGACTCAGAAAAATTTGAAGACAAGACAGCTTCCCAAAATACCAAAGCGCAGATTCTTTATTACAGCCACTGAAACATAATTCTTTACTGCAGGATGGCAAACAACATGTGCTTTCAGTTCACTGGTAAGACTTGCAAAATGAAAATAGAGAAGGAGACTTCTTTCAGATAAGCTTCTAATACTGCAGCCAAAATGAAACTAAAAACAATCATGTCACCTGAACTGCAAATAATTTTTTTTGCTCCTCCCACTAATGGCATGACTTAAGGCTCTATGCTGAAGAACATAGAGCCTTATGTTCTTCATGCTCTCCACAGAGCATGGGAGCTTCAAAGATCATGGTCTAAAAAAACTCTTGAACTTACACTAACGTCACAATACAAGGAGAAAATTATTCTCAATTTTTAAGAAAAGCAATCCTTTTATTGGGAGAATAAATTCATTTTTCCATTCTCATTCACTTATGACTATGTAACGTTTTTATTGGTTCCCATGTTTAAATTACTGATCATGGAGGTTCACCATGCACAGTTATTACTTCTTCCTGCCTCTCAGACCTCATAAAAATATCATTAACTAAAGTTCCTTTTGAAATTTCAGAACAACACCCAGGCTTTGATTCATTCATTTTGGAGTAAGGTTGACAGAGAGTCTACTTCGAAGGAAGGTTCCGGCATTTCAACACCGCTTTGTGACCACAGAGTATCTTCGTCCCAAGTCTACTAAAAAATCATTGTCAGTTCTTATTAGCAACCTATTGGCAATATCTCATTGTGGGAAGAGTTACAGCATGTTATTTAACAAGGGTATTTTAATGTCATGTTAATGGAAAGATGAAGAACCTCACTTTAAAGATCATTTTAACTTTATGATAGAACACACTCCACTTTTCATAGCTTGGGGGATACTTTTGGATTTAACACTCAAAAAATTTACTTAACCATTCTGGAAAATTACAAGCATGACAATGACATTTTAATAAATATGGGTCTTTAACAACTATTGTCAAGATTGCTTTCTTACAATAGCATCCTCGACCTTCCTGAAAAAAGCACAATCTTACGTCTTTCACTTAAAGTAACTTTTTTTATTTATTCATAAGACATGGATGTCACGGGCTGATCAGCAGTTATTGTCCAACCCCAATTGTCCTTGAACTGAGTGGCTTGTTAGGTCATTTCAGAAGGCAGTTGAGAATCGACCACTTTGCTTTGGCTCTGGAATCACATGTAGGTCAGACAAGGTAAGGATGGCAGATTTCCTTCCCTAAAGACATTTGTGAATCTGCTGTGTTTTTCAGACAATGGTTTCATTGTCATCAGTGAGATTCTTAATTCCAGATTTTGTTTTATTGAATTCAAATTCCACCATCTGCTGTGGCAGGATTCAAACCCAGGTCCCCAGAATATTAACTAAGCTTCTGGATTATTAACCTAGCGATAATACCACTAGGCTTTTGCCTCCCTGGACTGGAATTCGTCTATGGCTGGAATTCTGCAACCGGAGGCAGGTGCACATTTTGCCTTACACAAAGTCGTTGTCCCTAGTTTTCCCACAGTTGCCTTATTTACATGCTGTTGTCAGACTCCAATCAAAACCTGTCTATATCCTGTGAAAACAGAGATCAAACTGCCCAGACAGAAGCTGCAAGGGGCCAGTATTGCCTCTTAACGACACCTGCATTTCCACTAGGCATCAGTTTTCCGGGTTTGCTGCAGTGATGGAGACTGCTAACGCACAATGATAGGCAGGACAGCTTATGTCATGTAAATTGCTTTGAATAATTAGTTCAACTGAGTTCCTGGAGGAGCAAGGAGAAATTAGTATAATCTTAAACAAAGCTGTAAAGAGAAGCACCATGGACAACAACAAACTTCTTTCTTCCAAATAATTGCCCATTGCGAGACCTGGTGTTTGCACAGATCAGAAGAACAAACATAGGGGAGGGTGTGCCACAGTGGTATTGTCATAGATTAGTAATCCAGAGACCCAAGACAAGATCTGGGGATCTGGATTCATCACATCCCACTTTGATAGACAGTGAAATTTGGATTCAACAAAAAAAATTGGGAATTAAGAGTCTAATTCCATGGATCATGGTCTTGGGAGTCCCTGGGAAGTGTGTAAATAGATGATGATATTGATGTAATTGTTTCTATCCTACAGGTGCTTTGGTCCACCTTGTTGTCTAACGAGGGGCATACACGCGATGGGTCGTGAGAGGGCTGCTCTTGGATTTTTTTTTTGAGAGTATCCTAGTGCTTCACGTCGTTAGTGTACGCTTGACCTGGACCATTTGATGGGCAACACGACAGCTCAGTGACTATCGCTGTGCTGTGCAGATACATGGATTTGGGCCTGTGTCTGTGGGAGTTTGCGCATTCTCCCCGTGCTTGCGTGGGTTTTCTCCGGGTGCTCCGGTTTCCTCCCACATCCCAAAGATGTGCTCTTAGGCTAATTGGCGAAACAAATTCTCCCTAAATTGTCTCAAATTTGGTTTTTAATCCATAGATCTATAAACATGGACAGGGATTGCGGGTAGAGGTGGGAACATCGGGGTGGCGGCGCGGGCTCGTTGGGCCGAAGAGCCTGTTTCCCGTGCTGTTTTATTCTTTGATCTTTGTTCTTTGTAATGGTGACCATGAAACAATTGTTGATTGTCGTAAAAACAAATCTGGTTCACTAATGTTCTTTAGGGAAGGAAATCTGCCATCATTATCTGGGCTGGCCTATATGTGACTCCAGATCCATAGCAATGTGTTTGACTTTCAAATGCCTTCTGAAATGGAGGGCAGTTGGACAATAAATGCTGATTGTTCCTGAGATGCTGACATCCCATAAATGAATTTTAAAACCTCATCCTAGTGTATACTTGTGCAATGGAACATGGGACTATCAGATGGGGAACTGCAACAAAGTTAACCATTGTATAGCTGAGTGACAAAAATCAGGAAGCAATTATTTCCAGTCCCTCGTCTACACTAGTTTAACCAATTTCAGCAACAGTAAGTTTTAATTAACTCTCCTCAGTGCCACTGGGATAGAGTGGAGGAACATTAACCAGGGCTTCTGCTTCTGATTACTATGCAGCAAATCCTGATGAAAGTGCATACATGAGTTAAGGATGTGATTAGTACCGATCCGTGATATCTCCACAATCACAAAGCGGGTTGGCATTATCGAGCTTTGTAATTCAAAGGCTACTGATTGGGTAAAGGATGACTGGTGGAACTATTTCTCTGTGTTTAATCTATAAAGAGAAGGAGGTGTGGAGAAAAATCAATGAGGAATAAAAAAGAAACTGTACACACCTAAATGTTTAACCTGCACCATATTGATTTAGCATTGGAATTACACATTCTTCTAACTCTAATTGCTGTTCCACAGCGCTTTGGCATACATTAAGTGTCAAATCTACCAACAGTCCATTTCTCTTTCAACCTTGTCTTTAGCTTGTCCTCTGCATCTACTGCTGCCTAAGTGATTTCATTGAGGCATTTCATTAAGCATTTTGAATTCTAGTTTATATCATATGAATATATCCTAAATATAGTCCTACTGAAGCTGGTATATAAATTAATGCTGCTGATTTTCATCCGTCAGATGGTACATTTTATCAGATACACACAGTATAACTATGTAATGCATCATATGTTGTTCTACAAAGTAAACACAAACCAAGAACAGTCAAATTGTTATATAGCTGTGCTTGTCAGTTGCAGACTGCAAATCAGAAACAAGGAGCATTTTAAGAAAGTTGGGCATCTCCAGCCATTCACACCAACATGATTCTGCTGTCCCGCTGGCAGTGCATCTAGGTATCTTGCCAGCATGGGGTAACATCAATGGGAATTCCCATTGAAAAAGGCGGGACCAAAAAATTCTGCCACTAGCGAACAATGCGCCACTTCCCACCGGCAGGAAACACATGGCCAGGAGGCTGGGGAATCTCACCCGTAATGTCTGGAACATAATGTTAGTACTCAACTTCAAACCCAAACTTGCTTGAGGCCTCCAAGGCAATCACACCCAGTAGCCCCAGGCAAAATAGTCCAAAAATCCAGTCATTTTCCTTTCAAACGGCCAGTTGGCAATAGCTTTCAACATGATAAGAAGTCTCACAACACCAGGTTAAAGTCCAACAGGTTTATTCCATGAGGCAGCAAACTATGTTGGTGATAAAAGGTCATGCTCAGCACACTTCTTCATCAAGAGGAGGTCTTTGCTGATACAATTGCCATTTTTTTTTCCATTGACCCTTTCCCATACCTGGTGATCTGCATCAATTCTTGCACTGAAGTCACCAAGAATGATTAGCTTGTCTAATTTTGACACAGTCGCCAACAAGGAGTGGAGGCTTCGTCAAGTTTATCCTTGACTTCATCAGGTGGGTCATACTGCTGAGAGTCACTTGTCTGTTGCTGTGCAGGGGGAGAAGCTTAAGCAGAAGCACATTAATACCTTTGGGAAGGCAATGCAACTTGCCGACAAGATGGTTCATAACACCGAAACCGATGCCAGCTTCCCACTATTCATCTTTTCCACCATAAGAAGTCTCACAACACCAAGTTAAAGTCCAACAAATTTGATAGTAAACCCAATTGCTTTCGGGGCTTGCCCCTTCGTCAGGGTCAGGAACTCTCCACTCTCCACTCACCTGATGAAGGGGCAAGCCCCAAAAGCTAGTGGATTTTCTATCAAATAAACTTGTTGGACTTTAACCTAGTGTTGTGAGACTTCTTACTGTGTTTAACCCAATCCAAAGCCAGCATCTCCACATCATCTTTTCCACATCCAGTCAAAGAAATGTATAACCAAAAATGAAAATGCTGGAAAATCTCACCAGGTCTGGCAGCATCTGTAAGGAGAGAAAAGAGCTGACATTTCGAATCCAGTTGAAGTTGGCTAAAAGGCATAGAAAGTGCAAGATATTTATACTGCAGGATGTCGGAATGAAAGATGGATCATAGACACAAAAATCAAAGGAATGACTGCTAATAGCTGTCCACAGAGAGAATAAAGCATGTGAGTGGTCAAACGGCAAAGAAGCTGAAATAAAGATGCCGGGTGTTGGTGGGAGGGAAGAGGGGGGGAATAGATAGGGCAGAAATAAGATGTAGAAAAGGAGAAGCTAAGGGAGAGAAAAGGGAAGGAAGGGAGGTATCGTAGGGGGAAAGAGTGAGAGGAAAAGAAAAATGAAGTGGAGCAAATCATCTGAAGTTGTTGAATTTGATGTTGAGACTGGAAGGCTGTAAAGTGTCCAGCCGGAAGATATGATGCCGTTCCTTCAGTTTGCGTTGAGCTTCACTGGAACATTGAGCAGGCCAAGGACAGACATGTGGGTATGGGAACAGGATCGTGTATTAAAGTGGCAAGCAATCAGAAGGGTCAGGGATCAAAGATGCTCAACAAAGCGATCATCCAATCTATGCTTGGTCTCTCCAATATAGAGGAGACCACATTGGGAGCAACGAATGCAATACTCCAAATTGAAAGAGATGCAAGTGAAACACTGCTTAACCTGCAATGAATGTTTTGGACCTTGGGCAGTAAGCATAGAAGAGGTGTTATATCTTCTGCAATTGTATGAGAAGGTGGCATGAGTGACGGGAGAGCTGTTGGATATAGCGGAGGAGTGGACTTGATTATCCTGGAGAAAACGGTCTCTGTGGAATGTTGACAGAGAGAGTGAAAGGAAGACATATTTGATGGTGGCATCACGCTGGAGTTGGCTCCCTTCCCTTATCCTTTCTTTCCCTTTGCTTCTCCTTTTCCAAATCTTACCTCTGTTCCATCCAATTCCACCCACCCATTCCCTACTCCCCCAACATCTTCATTTCAGTTTCTCTGCCATTTGGCCCTTTATTCTCCCTGTGAATAGCTATTAGCAGTCTTTTCCCCTGATTCTTGGCGCAATGACTCATTTTTCATTCCCTCTGACGAAGAGCCATCAGGACTCGAAACGTCAGCTCTTTTCTCTCCTTCCAGATACTTCCAGACCTGTTGAGATTTTCCAGCGTTTTCTCTTTGGTTTCAGATTCTAGCATCTGCAGTAATTTGCTTTTATCTAAAAGAATGTGTAACCTGCAGTGATTCCTTTAAGCTGGTCTTCCTCACGTAAACAAGTCATACTGAATATGTTGTTCTGGACCTGGCTGCAGATAAAAGCAGTCTCAGGGCTGCCAGCTGTGGAGTTGTCCATGAGGATTCAAACGTTCCATGAACGGTGTCACCTTTACTTTATCCTTTGAGGCTGCTTTATAATTATATTAATTGGATAAAAAGAGAAACTGTTGGATGAACTCAACATATCTGGCAGCATCTGTGGAGAGAGAAACAGAGTTAACATTTCAAGCAGATATGACCCTTCTTCAGAACAATTCTGATAAAGAGTTCTGTTGACTCAAAATGTGTGTTTCTCTCATCACGGATGCTGCCAGACCCGCTGAGTTTTTTCAGCAGTTTCGGGTTTTATTTCAGATTTCCAGTATCTGCAGTATTTTGCTTGTATTTGTGTTGATGGGATCCCTGCAGCTGTATCCAGGAGCTGAAGTTGACAATGTTGAGGGCAGCTTTCCTTGCCTCTTTCTCACACCAGGGAGATAAGCAATGTCACTAGCTCACAGGGAGCTGCTGAGTTCCATTTCCACTTTCTTCCTGAGACCCCAGGACAAATTCTCCAACCTTGCCCACAGGTGGGATTCTCCGCTCCCGCTGCAGTGAACAGGGATTTGACTGAGTGCTAAATGCTCCCTGCTCAATGGCAGTGGTGACAGGGTGTGAATAGCAAGAGAATTCTGGCTCCTATATCCTGAGCCACCTATGTGTTGGCTCACAGTGACAGCTCCTAGTGAATCCATATCTGCTGGCATATCGCTCATCCATCACCACAATGCTTGTGACAAATAGATGATGAGTGTCAAATGATAGATATGATGTGGAGATGCCGATATTGGATTGGGGTGGGCAGTAAGTAGCCTCAAAACACCAGGTGAAAGTCCTACCAGGTTTATTTGGTAGCACGAGCTTTCGGAGAGTCGCTCCATCTGCATTAACGCAGATGACTCACATGATGAAAGAGCAACACTCCGAAAGCTTGTGCTACCAAATAAATCTGTTGGACTTTAACCTGATGTTGTGAGACTCTCGATGATAGATAGAAAGATAGCCAACATGACTTGTGTGCAAATTGGATTATAGGGAAGGAGAACCCTAAACTATCTTGACGCATTGGCAAGACAAGTCTAGGCAGTGGGTACCCGGATGGCCTAGAGGTAGAATCAGATGACTAAATTTGCTGCTCAAATGCAATTGGCTTTTAAGGCATTACTTATGGCTATAAAACAGTATGGCCTTGACCATTGCGTATAATACATTAATATACAATAAGAAAAATTGCAGACAATGCAACAAGGCAGAATTTTAAGCTCTATGCATTTCGCAACATAGTATTCACAGACCTTCAAGATCTTTGGACCTTTGTCTCATATGCCCAGCCTGCTGGAATCAGTCTTTATACGTCAGGCTAGCCTACTCTCTAAGTCATCGAGGGTATGATATGCATAAGCAACACTCACCCACAGTTTGATCGGGAGGGTGGCCGCTGTCACATGCAAAAACTATGCATGTTTTTGCATGCATAGGTGAGAGGTGGGCAAAGGTAAGGTTCAGTACAGGATGCAGCATTCCAAACAGCATGGCAAGCCTGCCATTGTGAGGTGCAACCCTTCCTTACAACCCATGCATCCCATTCTCCCACTGGACCGGCTGAGGAAATTTGGCAATATCAGTTTGAATAAATTTCTAACAGATGTTCTTTGGCATTGCTCAAGATGAGCCAGAGTTTACAGTGCAGTAAGGGAGATGCTCGGGTTGGGAAATGAAAAAGGGCAGCACAACGAAGACTATCAAAGACTTTCTGTCCAGAGAAGCTGAAGTAAGTGTTTTCAAATGGCTCCACTAAAATAACTAGTGTTTCCCTGAAGTGGCATAAATAAATCTTTATGCAAATAATCATAATTAAGCACAGCTGCTATAAACATGGAGCTCACAGTTGGGATTTGCACCGTGGGATTTAAGAGGATCAGAGCTGGAGTGAATGACATGGGAAGCATAAGCTTATCATTGTCAGCTTCAGTTTCCCGGACATGGTGCCAGGAATCCCATCAAAACAAAGAAAAACGGATGCTGGGACTCTGAAATAAAAATATAAGGAAAAGTGTTCAACATAGAAAATTTAAGAGTAACAAAAAGACATCAGACTGTTATGCAATCATTCAAGCACACATACACAAATATACTCAAACATATACGTATACGTGCACACATACACACACACACATACACATAAATATACACACATACATATACACACATCTATACACACATACACAAATATACACACACACCCATGTACACACATACAAATATACACACTGACATACATACACACAAATATACACACACATATGAGTACACACAAATATATAAATACATATATACGCCATATACACAAACACACATATGTAAATACACATATACACATACACATATATACACACACAAATATACAAACACACACACACGCACATATATACACTCAAAAATATACAAATACACATATACACACATATACATATGCACAGTTATACACACATATACATACACACATATATACACACATACATACACACAAATATACAAACACATAAATATACAAACACTCATATACATGCATACATGCATACGTACAAATATACATACACATGCACGCACACAAATATACAAATAGACAAAAACACATATACACATACATTCATGCATATTCATTCACACAGATATACACACGCAAATGAAAACAAATATACAAACAACACATATACACACATAAATATACAAACACTCATACATACACACACAAACACAAATATACACACAGATACATATATACCATATGCACACACATATGTACATTCACAGATACATGCACAAATATAGACACAAACACAGAAACATACACAAGTGTTTGAAACAAGGGGAGTTGGATTTCAATAAAAGAGTTAGAGTAACATATGGTTAAGAGTCCTTTCATTGTCCTCAAGTCATAGATTTTAAATGCTGTTGCCAGTTTAGGTTAGCTATTTTCTTAGATGTGGTCAGATGTAGAAGGTGTTGCAATTATTACATCCCAGTTCACTGCTAGGTTTCTGGCAGAGTTGTCTTCCTAAACTGGCGGCAAACATATTCCAAGGGAGAGAGAGGGAAAAGGAGCCTTCAGCTTGTTTCCTCTGCTGAAGAATTTTTTGACACCGCCTGTGTCATTTGCAATCTCTTTCCAGTGGCCTTGAAATACTTCACCTATTGTGTGTCAGCAAAGATGTTCCTGTCTGTGGCAGCCACTGTTTAAATATCCTGCATTAGCATTATTAACATTGCTTCCTTAGTTACAAGTTACGATGGGTGTCTGGATTATAGGAACTGCCTCTCTCTTCACACCCTCTTGAGGTAATTTGCTTGTTTCTCATCTTCACCTTGGAATGTGATTGTACATTTTTCTGCAGTTGGCTCCGTCGCAGTTCAAATTGTAAAATTTCCAGTTAGTTGAAAGTTAAAAAATCATATTTTTAAAACTAAAGGGGCACAGCCTCATGAATGTGGGCATTTTGCGCTTCATCACCACTTAATCAGCCATCACCAGCAATCTGGATCTGACTTCCTCCACCGGCAGAAGTGAGATTGCCTACCACTCTCAGCTCCAGTGGTAAGATTTCAATCGTCTCAGTAAATTTGAGCCCAACATAACTACCAAAACCGCTGTGGGAATTTGATCTCAGAATCTTTAACATATTACAGAGAATTACTACTCTGCTGGAATACAATTTAGCCCTGCACTATCACCCATAAACGTACAAAGTAATGATATGAAAGCTTGCATTGTGTAGGCTAAAATACCATACGGCTACTATCATGGCAAACTAAGGATTAATTTTTATCTTAGAAAGAGACAGGCGTTTTTATACTTCAGCAAGACAAGCACAAGTGGACATGGTTTCAAAATTTGAAGTCTTTTAAGACGGATGTGAGGAGAATTTTTTCCCTCAGAAGGTTGTTGCTCTGTAACTCTCTGCCCCAGGAGATAATGCAGGCTGGGTCTTTGAACTTATTTAGGGCTGAGTTAGATTTTTGATAGGGTTATGTGGGGAAGGGGATAGTGGGGGGGGAGCAATGTTCCTAATACTCATGTAACATGACAGGAAGCAGGGAGTGGCCCAGGTAAAGTAGTAAAATATAATGTTGGAGGAGGATCAATTGAACATGGAGGTTGATAGAGAGGAAAGTTAGGCCAAAGATACATCTGCATGGGTCCAAGCTATACCTGCTCTTTAATGGAATATGTAAAGCATTCTTTGTTCCACTCCTACTCAAGATCCTCCCTCATCTCTTTTTCCAGAGCATTGATGATTGAAATAGTACGGCCATCCTCTCCCAACATGCACTGGGAAAATTCATTGACAATGGGAGAAATCTGGCTAAGAAATGGCAGTGTTGTTTCTGACAAGAAAACCAATCTGTTTCTCTCCAGGTTTGTTTCCTGAGCTTAAGACACCGCCAAAAAAATCAAGGGGACATGTTTCACACCATCATGCAGGAGGCAGAGCCTCAATGCACTAGCAAAACCCAACCACACAGAAATCTTGCCGCTATCTTTAAAGTGCATCCCGATCAGAACAACTAGAAATCACTACACGCACCGCTCCCCCCACCCCTGCCCAGCCCACCACAGAGGTCATAGAGGCTCCTCATACGTGCCCATCACAGCCAGGATGCAATTCTGACCACTCCCTCCATCAAACTTTTCCCACTCTCCTCCTGCAATTATCAGCCCTTTACCCCCATGCCTGCACGCCACCCCCAGGTGGAGCTGGCATGGACTATTTCTCCCCTGCACTTAGAATCCATAGAATCCCTAAAGTACGGATGGAGGCCATTTGGCCCATTGAGTCTGTACCACCCACAATCCCATCCAGACCCCATTCCCGTAACCCCATACATTTATCCTGCTAATCTCCCTTACACTAGGGTCACTTTAGTGTGGGCAATCAATCCATACATCTTCGGACCTCGGGAGAAAACCGGAGCCCAGAGAAAACCTACGCAGACACAGGGAGAATATGCAAACTCCACATGAACCTGAGACCCTGGCGCTGTGAGGCAGCAATGCTAACCACTGTGCCACAATGAAACCTTTTGTCATTTAATCTGGCCTGATTCCGCCCTATCACAGATCTTTCTTTTCTTTCTCCTGCTCCCCTCCCTTTAAAGCTATTACATTTCCATTTTTCCTGAGTCCTGATGAGAGGTTATCAATCAGAGACACTAACTCTGTCCATCTGTACGGATGCCGCCTGACCTGTGGAATATTCCCAGCATTTTCTATTCCTATTTCAGATTTCCAGCAGTATTTTGTTTCTCTCTGGATGATTTTCACAAAGTTTAGGCCTGAAACATGAGGGACTAATAGTTCCAGCCCACATGTACTGCACTTTGTAGATAAAGAGAATGAGAAAACTTGATTTTAACTGAAGAAGGATGAAAGAAAATTGAATAAAAGGGGGCAAGGGGAATTAAAATTGGTTGTGGACTGAGGTTGGATTGGTTGCATTTTGCATTATATCTGAGGGTTACTAGATACTGACATTTGATTGCTTAAGTATTTGTTTCATTCAAAAGTACAGGCCATGGGTCGAGGATTGTGATCTCCAGGAATGACTACTTCTTCAAAGGGAAACTTGCTTGAATCACGCAAAAGTTCTAAAACTTAACAAATAATAACATGCAACTATGAGTTTGGAATGACATCTGCTTATCTGGAATGTCGAAGGAATGTTTTTCTAAAAAAAATCTTCAGCGATTTAAGTAAACTTCAGTGGCTGAACCACAGTGCTGGTATGTTAGTGAGGAATGTAGTCATACAGATGGTCCAATGTACTTGAGCACCACAAAAGAAAACCTCAGGCAGTGGGATTCATTCCAGCAAGAATGCCGTGTACATGTGTCACGCTCCCAACAGCAACCAGTTCACACAAGAACTGTGGTCTCAGCTGGTGTCCTGAAACAACACACAGTGAAATTACGAGGTGTAAACCTGGGCATAAAAGTTTATCAGAACTGGTTTATCTGGCAAGGTCAGTGAAGGCAGTATGAAATAGAATAAAGCAACAAAATGACACTCACAAAAAAAAATCCCTTTACTGCAACACATTTGATTGCAACAATTTTCCTGCTGCTATCAGATTTTTGAATGAACCTACCTTGCACTAAGTTGATCTTTTCCGACACCCTGGCTATGATTGTAACTCTACATTCTGCACTGTCTCCTTTCCTACTCTATGAATGGTATGCTTTTTTCTGTATAGCGTGCAAGAAACAATACTTTTCACTGATTGCTGATACATATGACAATAATAAATCAAATTTAATCATCAGCTCTAGGGATGGATAGTCCATTCACGGCTCAAGTTCAGCATTAATCAAGGGTGAGGCTCTGACTGAATAGTGTTAAATTCCAAAGTATGCGCCAGCTCTTCCCTGATCACAGAATCATAGATTCCCTATACTGTAGACGGAGGCCATTGGCCCATTGAGCCTGCACTGACAACAATCCCACCCAACCCTATATGCATGACTCCACATATTTACCCCACTAATCCCTCGAAACTAAACATCCCGGGACACTAAGGGTAATTTAGCACAGCTAATCAACCTAACCCGCACATCTTTGGACTGTGGGAGGAAACCGGAGCACCATACAGACACGGGGAGAACATACAAGTTCTGCACAGACAGTGACCTGAGCTGGGAATCAAACCTGGGTCCTTGGCGCTATGAAGCAACAAACGCTAACAACTGTGCACTGTTCGCATAAAGAGAATGTGCATCCGATAAGAAAAATGTACGAGTGAGAGGAATTGTTCTTCTACCGGGGAAACTGGGAGCTGTTCATTTCAATTGTAGTATCATAAAACAGAACAAGATGTGACTGATTGTAATGATGGCTGATTTCTATTGTGTTTCAACTGGCTAATTGGATGCAAGCATCACTGGCAAGGACAACAGTTACTGTCCATCCATAATTGAATGGGTGGAGGTGAGTGGCTCTTTGAACCTCTGCAATCCATTGGTGAAGGTATATTCACAGCACGGTTAGAAGACAAGTTTAGGATGTTGTTCATCAACAATGAAGAAATGGCAATTTACTTCCAGTAAGAATTTAGCAACACCAATTTATAATCCAACCGATTTATTTGATAGTAAAAAAGCGAGCTTTCGACTCTTGTGTCTTATTTACTTCCAAGACAGGGGTGTGTGTGACTTGGAAAAGAACTTGCAAACCATGGTGTTCCTATGTTTTTTTTATTCATTCGTGGAACATGGGCTTAAGTAACTGGCCAGCATTTATTGCCCAACCCTAGTTGCCCTTGAGAAGGTAATGGTGAGCTGCTTTCTTGAAGTCCATGTGCTGTGAGTTGACCTACAATGCTGTAAGGGAGGGAATTCCATGATTTTGACCTGGAGTGGTTGTGGATTTGGAAGGTGCTGTCTGAGGATCTTTGGTGAATTGCTGCAGTGCATTTTGTAGATGTTACACACTGCTGCTACTCGTGGAGAGAATGGATGTTTGTGGATGCAATGCCAATCAAATAGGCTGCTCTGTCCTGGATGGTAACAAGCTCCATGAGTGTTGTTAAAGTTGCACCCATCCAGGCAAGTGGGCAGTATTCCATCACATTCCTGACTTGTGCTGAGTAGATGGTAGACAGACTTTGCAGAAGGTGGTAAGTGCTTGGAACTCGCTGCTGGGGGAGATAGTGGAAGCAAATATGATTGTGACTTTTAAGGGGTGTCTGAACTAGTAGATGAATAGGATGGGAGTAGAGAATATGGTCCCTGGAAGGGTAGAGGGTTTTAGTTAAGTAGGCAGCATGGTCAGAGAGGTTTGGAAAGCCGAAGGGCCTGTTCTTGAGCTGTAATTTTCTTTGAACACCATTAAATGTCATGGGGGATAATTAGATTGCCTCTTACTGGTGAATGTCATTGCCTGGCATTTTGTAGCACACATGTTATTTTTCACTTGTCAGCCCAAGCCTGGATATTGTCCAGATCTTGTTGCATTCGAACATGAACTGCTTCAGTATCTGAAGAGTCACGAACGGTGCTGAACATTGTGCAACCATTGGCGAACATCCCCACTTCTGACTTACAATAGACAGAAGGTCATTGATGAAGATGGTTGGGCCCAAGACACTATCCTGAGGAACTCCTTCAGTGATGTCCTGGAGCTGAGATAACTGTCCCCCCCCAAAACTTCCAGGACCATATTCCAATGTGCCAGATGTGACTCCAGCCAGTGGAGACATTGCCCCTTAATACCATAACAAGGGGGAATCAATCCCATTGATTCCAGCTTTGCTGGAGCTCCTTGATGTTACACTCGGATAGCTGCAGCCTTGATGTCAAGGGCCATCACTCTCACCTCACTTTTGTCCGTGTTTTAACCTAGGCTGTAATGAAAGTCAAGAGCTGAGTGATCCTGGCGAAACCCAAACTGGGCATCGCTGAGCAGGTTATTGCTCAGTGCCTGCTCCTTCTAAGTGATGATGGTCGTGACTTTGGAAGGTGCTGACGAAGGACCCTTGGTATGTTGCTGCAGTGCATCCTGTAGGTAGCAAAAACTGCTGCCAATGTGCTCCAGAGGTTGGAGGAAATGACTGTTTAAGTTGGTGGATGGAGTGCCAATCAAGTTGGTTGCTCTGCCCTGAATGGTGCCAAGCTTCTTGACTGCTGCTGAAGCCCTACTCGAACTGGCAAGTGGAAAATATAATGTGGAGATGCTGGCATTGGAATGGGATAAGCACAATAAGAAGTCTCACAATATCAGGTTAAAGAACATAGTGAGATTTCTTAAATGGAAAGTGTGCCATGATAGTAAACAACGGGAATGGAGAATATAACAAAAGGAAGGATAATGGGGGAGAGTGTTTGCAGTTACACAGCAATATTGCAGCTTAATTACTGGTAAGAAGAAAATGATAATTTTGAGAGTAATCATATTTCTGTTGGCATTACCACTAAATACCATTTTCCAGGAACAGTTTAACACTACAGTAATTGAGTTCTGGCTTTAAACTGAAAACAACAATAGAAGCTGTGGCCGGGGGCAGCTGTTTTTTGAATTAGCTAACGTTTTCCAAATTTATGTTTCAGCTTTATTTTCTCCATGTATACAGTAATTCTAGATTGAGCAGAGTTTTATTACTGATGTAATAGGAATCAACACAGTGCCACAAACCACTTCAACAATACCCTACTGTGCGGAAGAAATGACTGCTCCATCAGATATGAAGGGTGATGGATCGAGATGTATGTGAAGAAGAATCAAATGAAGAAAACACTTCAACGATATTTTGGATTTATGGAGAAAGAAAGACTTACATTAATATTGCATCATCCATATCCTCAATCCATCCCAAAGCCTGTCACAGTCAGTGAAGTCACTGTTATAAAGCAAGAGTTGGCTGTCTTATCAGAAGAGGAAAACAAATATTACTGGGATAATTTTGTTTTAAAGTTTATTTATTAAGGTGAAGTAGGCTTACATTTACACTGCAATGAAGCTACTGTGAAAATCCTCTAGTCACCGCATATGGCACCTGTTCGAGTACACTGAGGGAAAATTTAGCAGGACCGATGCACTTAACAATCACATCTTTTGGATTGTGGGAGGAAACCAGAGCACCCAAAGGAAACCCATACAGACACGGAAAGAACATGCAGACTCCGCACAATGATCCAAGCTGGGAATCGAGCCCAGATCCCTAACACTGTGAGGTAGCAGTGCTAACCACTTGAAGACTTTCCAAAGAATAGGGCATAGGGATAACAAGAGAAATCCCTGGCTTGATCTGGGAAATCATGCTGGGGGGATACAGTTCGATGTTATACCACATGGCTTTTTTATATCAAGTTTTGCATTCAGACCTTAACATCATGATAGCTTCCAGACTTAGCTCAGTGGCAACACCCATACTTCTGAGACCAACTATAAATTCAAGCCCTGTCCCCACTCCACTCTATAATTTGGACCAACCCACCTGAACTGACCCAATACTGGAAATGCTGTGTTTTGGATGAGACAACAAACTGAAACAAAAGACCCTACAGCACTATTCAAAGAAGAGTAGAAACACTCTGCTGCTGTTCTAGGTAATTTATACAGAACTTCTGCAGTGCAGAGGGAGGCCGTTCAGCCCATTGAAGTGCATCGTGTACTGCTTGAGGGCTCATCAATTCAGGCAGCTGGTGCTACAAGCAGGGGTGCTCAGGTTAACACAGACACTCATTCTGTATGAACTCTGCAATGAATGGGAACCCATCTTGTGATAGTAAGGAGCCTGTCCCTGCCCTGTGTCCCCGACCTGTAACACATACCAGGAAAGGAACGCTGCTGTTGCACGCATGGCAGTGGCTCAAGGGAGCACAATGCCCGCGCACCAACCTGCGTGACCTCCCTGCCAGCTGCGTTCATGACAGGAATCTCAATCAGGTGACACGTGGCACCACAGATAACCCAAATGCATCCATAAGTGGGGGTACTGGTCCCAATGAGGGGATTGTGGGGTGGGGGGGGGGGGGGGAGGAGGGGGGGGGGGTGCTGCGGTAGCTGCAAGCAATGACATGTATCTCTCAATCTCTCTCTCTCTCTCTAACCCTCACCGTGCAGAATGGATCTTGGTCTTATTGATTTAGAACCATTGTGGTCACTGAGGTGGAGGGCATAGTTAGGCCACTCCAGGAGCAGCCAGTGGCAGGCCCTCAGGAAGGAGAGCAGGAGCTGCCACCCATTGGCCATGAAGTGGGAGAACAGTCTCCTGAAAGGGTGGCCAGGAGAAGAAGGATGCAGAGGCCTAGCAGTACCAGACCAGAAAATTATCCCAGAAGCTGTTGGAGGTCATCACTGGCTCCGCCTATCTAAGGACAAGGTCCAGCAGCTGTGTGAGGTGCTCGCACACCTGGCACCGGAGGGGAAGGGCGGTCAGTGGAAGTTAAGGTGACGATAGCACTTAATTTCTGTTCAACAGTGTTATTTCAGGCACCCAGTGGGGAAATTTGTGGAATCTCTCAGGTCGCAGCCCACAGATGTGTGCGCCAGGTGACAGATGCCTTGCTCACCTGGGCAGGCCGGTACATCCACTCTGATGTTGGACAGGGTCAGCACGAGGCCTGGGCTGCAGGCTTTGCTGCCATTTCCGGGATGCCCCATGTACAGGGGGCAGTAGATGGGACACACATCACAGTGCGGTGTCCGTGAGGTGAGGGGCAACCGTTTATTAATAGAAAGGAGTTCCATTCCCTCATACGCGACTGTTGGATGAACATCAAGCAGGTCTGTGCGCGCCACCCAGGGAGTGTCCATGACAGCTTTGAGCTGAGGCAGTTGGTCATCCCTGTACTCTCTGAAGACCAGCACAGGCTGCCAGAATGTCTCATGGGGGACAAGGGCTATTCACTGAGGCCATGGCTGATGATGCCAGTGCAGAGACTCGAGACTGAGGCAGAGACCCATTACAACAAGGCCCACGTTGCCACCCAGTCTGTAATAGAGCGTTGTATAGACCTGCTGAAGATGCAATTCCGGTGCCTGGACTGCTCCGGGGGATGCCTTCCAGGATGAGCCTGTGCGGACTTCACACATTATAAATGTGTGCTGCATCAAGCACAGCATAGCACAGCAGCAAGGAGACAGATTGGAGCAGGAAATAAGGATTGGCACCAGGCAAAAGCAGACAACTTGCCATGAAGAGCCAGAGGATGGAGGGCAGGTGGTAATGGCAGGTGCCCGGCAGGGCAGTGAGGTAGGTCCTGCATAGCTGGTGACTTCCAGTATGGGGGCTGTTCCCAAACCCTTCCACCAGGAGCAAGTGCACCTCCCCCACCACCCTAAACTGGCCCCTCAACCCACATGTCCCTTTTCTTTCCCCATCCTCTGTCAGCCCACACTCTCCCTCACCCCACCCCCCCTGACCCCAACATTGAGAAAAGTCGCAACGGGTTAATGTGTCTGTGCTGGCACTGGTAGCAAGTCTTAGTTGAAGATTATAGGATGATGATGAAGATTCGCTGTGAGGCACACTGGGATCCTGCCCTTGGTGCCACTTAAGAGTGGCTTCTATCTGTTTTCTGAATGTACAGTGTCAAATGGGCCCATGTAGCAGTAAGGGTTGGGAATACAAGCCTGTAGGGCAATGAGTCAGGGGCTCGACCAGGGACGGGGGGCTGGGGCATGACTGAGGAGCCAGTGGATGCTGGGAAAGTAGGGTAGGTAGTCTATAACTTTTGGTCAAGGGGCTGGTATCTCACAGAACAGCACTGTGCCTGGGTGCATGGGATACTCAGCTCTGTAGGAGGAGAATCGGAGATAAATTAGTCACAGCTATGAGGTGCAAATAACTTTTAATTGTGCTCTTAGCATTGACCAAAACTGGAGACCTTCACCCGTGCCCTGTTAGTGAACCTACAACTTTCTAATCTTGTGCAGCCTATTTCGAGGTGCTCTCCTAGGATGCACACCAGAGGTGGGGGCACCCCAGCTGTGATCGACACCTCATTGCCTGTGATGCCCTTGGTGGCTATCCCCTTGGGATCCAAGAGCTGGAGGGCCCCAGCCAACTTGCAGATGATGTTTTTGTACCGCTCTGTTAATTCAGCTGGCCCTGAGATGCCCCAGTAGGAAGCGGGGGAAAGCAGAATGTCTCGGAACATCAGGAGTCTCCTGGATGGAAGGCCCCAGCATGGGTTCTCGCCCCTCCTCCTTCCTCAGGATACCCATAGGCCCCAGGGACTTTCCACAGGTAGCTGGACTGAGCTCCGGAAACCCTGGTGGCACCTGGCTCTGCCAGTCCTGGAGGAGCAGATGCATCTGCCCCATGCTCTGCTATCCCTCAGCCCTGGCCCTCTGAGGCTGGGTCAACCTCTGGAGCCTCTCCGCTATAGCATTCTGTGAGCAAGCCAGGCCCCTCAGTGTTAGCCCTCTGGAAATGGGCTAAGTTGTTGAGGCTCACAGCCATGGCCAGCTGTGTCTCCCACATGCCATTGATACTCATGGTCACCTATAGATGTGCCTTCAGGGTGCCAGCAGCACCTCCGGCTATAGCCTGCAATGCCTCCAGGATGGCCTAGACCATATCTCCCATGAGGCCAGATTCCTGTACCAGACTTTCCATTGCGGACACCATCATTGCAGCATTGGCCTGGTTAGCACGCAGTGTTGGCACCACCGACTGCGACAGCACTCTTATTGATTCCTCTGAACAGCCTTGCAGTCGCAGCACCATTGTTTGCAGGTACAGCATGGTTGCTTGTACTTACAGCATGGTTGTTTGCAGGTGCAGCATGGCTGCTTGCAGTCGCAGAATGGTTACTTGTAGTCACAGCATGGTTGCTTGCAGTTGCAGCACGGTTGCTTGTAGTTACAGCATGGTTGCTTGCAGGTGCAGCATGGTTGCTTGCAGTCGCAGAATGGTTACTTGTAGTCACAGCATGGTTCTTGCAGTAGCAGCATGATTGCTTGCGGTCACAGCATTGTTGCTTGTAGTCACAGCATGGTTGCTTGCAGTTGCAGCATGGTTGCTTGTAGTCACAGCATGGTTGCTTGCAGTTGCAGCACGGTTGCTTGTAGTCACAGCATGGTTGCTTGCAGTTGCAGCACCGTTGCTTGTAGTCACAGCATGGTTGCTTGTAGTCACAGCATGGTTGCTTGCAGTAGCAGCATGATTGGTTGCGGTTACAGCATTGTTGCTTGTAGTCACAGCATGGTTGCTTGCAGTTGCAGCACGGTTGCTTGTAGTCACAGCATGGTTGCTTGTAGTCACAGCATGGTTGCTTGCAGTAGCACCATTATTGCTTGTAGTCACAGCATTGTTGCTTGTAGTCACAGCATGGTTGCTTGCAGTTGCAGCACGGTTGCTTGTAGTCGCAGCATGGTTGCTTGTAGTCGCAGCACAGTTGCTTGCAGTCACAGCACGGTTGCTTATAGTCACAGCACGATTGCTTGCAGCCTCAGTATGGTTGCTTGTAGTCACAGCATGATTGCTTGCGGCTGCAGCATGGTTGCTTATAGTCACAGCATGGTTGCTTGCAGTCACAGCATGGTTGCTTGCAGTCACAGCACAGTTGCATATAGTCACAGCACAGTTGCTTGTCGTCACAGCGTCGTTGCTTCAGTCACAGCATGGTTGCTTGTAGTCGCAGCATGATTGCTTGCAGGTGCAGCATGGTTGCTTGCAGGTGTAGCATGGTTGCTTGCAGTCGCATCACAGTTGCATGTAGTCATAGCATGAGTGCTTGTAATCACAGCATGGTTACTTATAGTCACAGCACGATTGCTTGCAGCCTCAGTATGGTTGCTTGTAGTCACAGCATGATTGCTTGCGGCTGCAGCATGGTTGCTTATAGTCACAGCATGGTTGCTTGCAGGTGCAGTATGGTTGCTTGCAGTCACAGCACAGTTGCATATAGTCACAGCACAGTTGCTTGTCGTCACAGCGTCGTTGCTTCAGTCACAGCATGGTTGCTTGTAGTCGCAGCATGATTGCTTGCAGGTGCAGCATGGTTGCTTGCAGGTGTAGCATGGTTGCTTGCAGTCGCATCACGGTTGCATGTAGTCATAGCATGAGTGCTTGTAGTCACAGCATGGTTGCTTGTAGTCGCAGCATGGTTGCTTGCAGGTGTAGCATGGTTGCTTGCAGTCGCATCACAGTTGCATGTAGTCATAGCATGAGTGCTTGTAATCACAGCATGGTTGCTTGTAGTCACAGCATGGTTGCTTGTAGTCACAGCACGGTTGCTTACAACCACAGTATGGTTGTTTGCAGTCGCAGCATGGTTGCTTGCAGTTACAGCATGGTTGCTGCCAGCCCATCCACAACTCCTCACATTGCTGAAACATCTCCACTATCTTCAGGATGAACAAACCCTGAGGCCTGGCACGTGGCTTGAGGACAGCTGCATCCTCGCCTCTGGCAGACTTCCATGTGTCTGAGCTTCGGATTTGCCTACCTCCACCCGATGCGTATCAGCGACTGTGATCTGCTCGCCAGTAAGTGACCCAGGAGACTCAGCATTAACATGACACACCGCAATGGCAATCTCCGTGTTGGTGGGCTGTGTGATTATTGCCTGTGCTGAATCACTTGGAAGCTTCTTCAGAGCTTCCCCCCAAGATGTCGTCCTAGGTGTCCATGGAAGTTGGTTCACGAGCAGTGAGGGGAAAAGCCGTGACACCAGAAGGGCCTGGTTCATCAGGATCCAGCACTGTAAGAAAGAATACACATTGGGGGAAGGGAAGGAAAGCAGCCCCAAGCAACATGACATTTATTAAAAAGAAAACTTAGGAATAGGTTTCAGCTCATGCTCACTTGCATGCCAGACATCGACCTAACTGCTGGCACCATTCAAGGCACATTATCAGCACCCCCTGCCAGCTCTAGGGCATGCTGCTCAAAGCCCATCAGCATCCATAGTTCAGGAACACCACCACAAATTATCTCCCTCTCATGCCGGTTGTGGGACATAAAGGGGGATTGAAAGAATAATGTATGGAAGACCATGAGATGTAATATATGTTCGACTTGGAGAGTTTGTGTTGGCCGTTTCGGGGAAATGGGTCCCCACGACGGGGGGAGGAGCTACTGAGTCGTGAAGTGCTACAGTAATTAGAGGCAATTCTGGCAGAGGAGGCAGTTGGTGGTTGCCCTTGAGGTGGCTGGGGGTGGTTTCACAGTATAAGCACAGCACACATATAGGTTTCAGAATGGGATACACACTCACTTTGCAGTCCGAAGAAGGTCATTCATTTTCTTGGGGTACTGCTCTCTGGACTGTGGAGACAGAGTCCTGGCATTCACTGCAGATGCCATTGCCAACCTACCATAAGGCACTTACTGTATGAATCCTCGGATAATAGCTCTGAGTGGGATACAGGAGCTGGCACCTCTCCTCTATTGCATCTAGCAGGTCAGCCTACTCAGTCTCTGAAAATCTGGGAGTACTTTTCTCCCTGGTGTGCCTGGCTGTGTGTCCGTCATTACAGCTTATATACAGGTTTGGCTTGTTAAGGGAGTTCAGGTGCAGTCAGTTTGGGCTAGTCCTGGGCCTGTTAGTTACATTTCATTGTGAATAATGTACATGCAACCTGGTTTCAATAGAGGGTGAGCCATCTATTGAAACCAATAGTGGATGAACTCCACAAGGTATTGTGTCCAGAGGGTGCAATGCGCAAAGCTCTCACTCATTGAGAGGGATGCTCATAGGCAGGAGGTGTGCACAGCAGTACAGTGTGAGGAAGCGGGGGGGGAGGCCAGGAAGCTAGTGAGGGCTATGTCAGTGGGGGATGGAGAGACTGGCAGGCCAAAATGTTCTCATGGATGGGTTGGGGTGGTGAGAGGCCAGCAATGTCTCATTGAGGGGGAGGTGGGGGAGGGCTGAGAGGCCAATAATGTCCATGATTGGTGGGGGGACAGGGTTAAGGGGGCGGAAGGGGTGAGAAAGCAAGCAATGAGGCCAGCAATGTCTGTGAGGGAGTGAGAGGGTAGCGATGAGACCAGCAAGGTCCATGGAGGAATGGGGGAGCAGTGGTTTTGTGACTGGGAGGATTTGTTTAGAGATCGGTGCATGCGCAGTGACCCGCTCAGGGTGCTGACTTCAGCCTCTTCAGCTGGAATAGGTCCCACCCCTAGATTTTTCACATGATTTATGTGAATGCCCTCTGCAGTGCACAGGGCCTAAGAGATTCACTTTGAAAACCCTGCTGAAAAGAAACAATGTGATTTACTGCAGTTTTCACACAAATTTGACACTTGGATTTTTTGGTGGGGAATCTGCTACTTCTGTGAACCTTACAGAAAATTGGCTGGCATGTTCATCTACATTAAGGGTGGCACAGTGGTTAGCACTACTGCCACACAGTGTGAGGAACCAGGTTCGATTCCCAGCTTGGATCACTGTCTGTGTGGAATTTGCACATTCTCCCTGTATCTGCCTGGGTTTCCCCCAGGTGCTCCGGTTTTCTCCCACATTCCAAAGATTGGGTTGATTGGCCATGCTAAATTGCCCCTTAGTGCCAGGAAGATTAGCAGAGTAAATGGGTGAACTTAACTGGGATAGAGCCTTGGTGAGATTGTTGTCAGTACAGGCTCGATGGGCCAAATGGTCTCCTTCTGCATTGTAGGGATTCTATGATTGCAGCAATGTCTATATAAAAAATACTTCATTAACTATGAAATGCATTGAGTGAAAGAGACTATGCAATTAGACATCCTTCCTTTCTTCTTTTCCCGCAATGTACCGTGCCACCATATTATTCTGTTCATGCACGTAAAAGTAGATGCCAAAAGAATTTTTATAAGACAGTTCTATCTGTCGTGGTAGGAAACTTTTCAAAGATCTAAACTTCCTTCCAAGGAAAACAGCTCTTCTCTTCAACTGGTTTGAATACCTTTGCTGTCCTGGGACACTTCCAGCTGTGTGTTCGTTGAATACATTCTTATTATTAGTTATCTGAAAATTGCATTCAATTTCCTAGCAACCTCTTCTTATACTCATTCGTGTCTCCAAGGGACCTGATGAAGTTGAAATATCTCCCAAACACAGGGGCCATTTTAATTATTGCTGCCTCCCCAGTTTTCCTGAGACTATTTTCTGGAGAAACTGCTGTTCACACTGTCTTATCCCATCACTCATTTACACCAAAAATGCCTTAACATCTGCCAATCTAAAAATAAGCACGGATGAGAGGCTCGTTCACTGTTATAGAATTCTAATGGCAACATTCCTTTAAGCCTTGGCCTAATACAACATTTTTATCATTTGTAGCACAAAATCAGTTTTTAAAAGTTAGGACTTTGAATGACCGTTAAGTTATTGTGACCCCTGCTAGGTCCATGGGGAATCACTGAGAGACCTCCCTTTCGGGCTCATTGAATATGAGTTCCCCTGGTAACAGGCAGTGGCCTGTGCACCTGGGAATTCATTCCCTGAACCTTTCTTAAGACAGGGCCAGAAGTGGGCCTGCTGAACTGTAGTCCCAACCAGGGACTAACATGTGTGCACCATGGTGGTGGTTTTACTTTGCATTCTGTAAGAAAATACGTTCCTTTCCAGTCAGGCTTCCTGAGTCATTACATTTATAATATTTCTTAGTCATACATTTAATATTAAAGCCGCAGTAATGGCTGCCTGCTGCTGAAGTCTAAGTTCTTAACAATTAGGCCCAAGAGTGAATCACAGTTTTAAGTAATTCCTACGTGGTCTCTTTACAAAAATGGTTCTGGTAGCCATTGATTGTCCGAGGACGAGAAGGTGTTATGTTGCTTTGCACGAGTCAAATTTGCCTCCATACTCATCACTATAAATAATGATTCATATGACACATTACCAACAAAAGCAAATTAGTGCAGATGCTGAAAATCTGAAATATGGGGTGGGGAGTTGGGGGGGGGGCACAGTAGAGCAGTGGTTAGCGTTGCTACCTCTCAGCACCAGGGATCTGTGTTCGATTCCCGGCTTGGGTCATTGTCTGTGCAGATTCTGCATGTTCTCCCTTTGTCTGCGTGAGTTTCCTCTAGGTGCTCCAGTTTCCTCCCACGGTCCAAAAGATGTGCTGGTTAAGAGCATTGGCCATGCTCAATCCTTCCTCAGTGTTGCCAAACAGGCGCCAGAGTGTGGACTAGGGGATTTTCAAAGTAACTTAATTGCAATGTTAACGTAAGCCTACTTGTGACACTAATAAATAAACATGTTAAACTTTTTCTCTACACTGTACAAATTCTGTAATTCAGTGCCAAACACTTTAATGAGGCTGTGCTGGCAAACATTAGCTTTGATATCCATAAAGTGTGTATATTTTTAATTTTTGAGCTTATGGACCAGTAGATTTGCCTTTGTACACGTAAGACTTCAGCTCACTTTAATGTAAATAATCTGTGTCTGCTGCATTCAATGGTATCAATTACTCACATTTTATGGTATTTTATGATATTATAGAAAAGATTATCTGGTGGCTCCAGCTTTTGTGGTAACAGTGATGTGTTGAGCCACAGACTGGAAACTTGCCCTCTATGATTGCCTACAGGATGAGTTATTAATCTCCGTCAAATAATCAATAATCAGGAGCCAAATTGCTGTTTCCAAGCGGATGAAGAAAAGGCCAATGGAAGAGTACAGTTATTCTTACCCACCTGCTCAAGGTCAGAGGTGAAGGAGCAGCTTGTCTGTTCAGCTTTTTGGTTAAGGATTGATGAATGATATGAAGAAATCAGAAGGTAATTCTTTTTTCAAAAGGAATAACAATCTGAAGTGTAACATCATTGGAAGGTAGAATGATTGGGAATTTCCGGGGGCTGCTGAGGTAAATTTGCACAACATTGTGGTTAAAAAGCCCACATTTCTAACAGTGAAGCCACAGCAATTAGGGTGTGGCACAGTGGTTAGCATTGCTGCATCACAGTACCAGATTTCCGGGTTCAATTCCTAGCTTGGATGACTGTCTGTGCGGAGGTTGCAGGTTCTCCCCGGGTTAGTGTGGGTTTCCTCCAGATGCTTTGGTTTCCTCTCACAGTCTAAAAATGTGCAGGTTAGGTTGATTAGCCATCATTTAGAGGGATGTCGGAGGATTAGTGGGGCAAATATGTGGGTTTGTGGGGGTAGGGATAGGGTGGGGGATTATTGTTGGTGCAGGCTCGATGAGTCGAATGGCTTCCTTCTGCACTGTAGATATTCTATAACTCTAACAGAGCTATAGCAACTCTGAGGAACTTAGGAAGTGATGGCACCCTCTGGCTTTATTGAGAAGAATACTGGAATGTATCCAACACATATCACATCTGATCCAGTAAAATACAAGCTAACTATCCAACTCAAAGTCCATTGATTGACACAGTCATGACTAAAATGTTTGCCCCCCCCCATCTCTTGCTTTTCCAAACTTTACCAAAGAAGAAAAAAGTCACTAATGGATATTACATCAAAGGCATTTAATGTTTAACGGTTGGTTCTCCAGTAAAGTTCTAAGCTGCAATAAAGAGAAAAAGTCTCACCGCTAGTCATGAAGGTGCAAGGGAAGAATTTTTCTCTTGCCGGGCAGTCTACTTCTGTTAAAGATAACTTTGATGAGTTTATATCTGCTTAAAATCTGCTTTTATTTCCATGTCCAAAACAATTAAAATGAAGTACCATTTATGATCAGTCAGCTCCAGAAGGTCAAATCACACTTAGCTTCACATTTACTCTAAGTAGATTGAATTTATCCAGCATTCCCTACATCACTAGTTTAATAATCTAACATATTTGATATTTCCTGCCACCTTGTGGTTCACATGGGCAATGGCAGGATTAACCTTTCATCAATATGTGAGATTAAAAAGATTTTCAAGAGAAAAGTTTAAAGACCATAAGACTAGAATAAGAGTAAAATTAGGCCATTCGGCCCATCTGCTCTGCCTTTCTATCATGGCTGATATGATTCTCATCCTCATTCTCCTGCCTTCTCCCCGTAACCCTTGATCCCCCTATTGATCAAGAATCTATCTCTGTCTTAAAGTCACCCAATGAGCTATCCTCCACAGCCCTCTGTGGCAATGAGTTCACAGATTCACCATCCTCTGGCTGAAGAAATTCCTCCTCAACTCAGTTTTAAAGGAGTGTCCCTTCACTCTGAGGCTGTGCCCTCAAATTCTAGTTTCTCCCACTAGTGGAAACATCCTTTCCACATCCACTCTATCTAGGCCTCTCAGTGTTCTGCAAATTTCAACTGGATCCACCTTCATCCTTCTAAACTCCATCAAAGATAGGCCCAGACTTCTCAACCGTTCCTTATACGACAAAAGTAGGAGTAACTATGCACAATTGTTTGCAAGTGAGTTAGTTTTCTTAAAGTCAAACTTGCAAAACACTTTGGGCTAAGATCTAACTATGTCAAGAAACCTCTGGGATACATTCATGGTAGAGTTCCCACAGCTAACATCTGCTCGATAGCAATAAAATCAGATAGATAGAGGAAGTAGAATTAAATTTAGCCCAGGCGACTTAACGGGTTAAAAAGATCCTCTTTCACCTAATCAAACTGACACTGCATCGCTCCATGACTGTTGTTAATTCCCACTAAAACCTGCGGTACAATCAATCTCTACACATTAATCCACAGCAAGAAACCAACTGCTAACTCATTCCGGCTCAAAAGATACAGAAGAATTTCCCATTGACTGTATCCCATGCTGCCAGGAAACCCATGGTGGGGTGCTCTATCTACAGGACCAGAGGATCCCACTGGTGTGAATAGCCTGAAAATTCCGGCTTCTATTTTCTCTCTCCAAGAATGCTAGCTGACCAGTATGTTTTACGTAGAAAACATAGTACAGTACAGCATTTGATGTTGTGCCGAGCTTTGTCGGAAACCAAGATCAAGCTTTCCCACTCACTATCATTCTGGTGTGTTCCATGTGCCTGTTCCAATAACCACTTGAAAGTTCCTGAAGTTTCCGACTCCATTATCACAGCAGGAAGTCCATTCCACACCCCAACCACTCCAGTATTTTTCTGCTTTTGTTGTATATCTTATGACATGCTTTAAGATTTCATAACATCTATCCTTTACCTACTCCAGACAAGGCTGCCATCCTTTTCATTGATTCCTTACAATGCAGAAGGAGCCATTCAGCCCAAGGAGTCTGTATCTACTCTCTGACAGAGCATCTTGCCTTAACCTATCCCTGTAACCCTGCACATTTATTCCGCTAATCTCCCTAACCAACACATTCTGGGACACAAAGGGGCAGTTGAGGATGGCCAATCTACTTTTCCTGCACATCTTTGAACTGTAGAAGGAAACACAGCACCCGGAGGAAACCCAAATAGATATGGGACGAAGGTGAAAACTCCACACAAATAGCCACCCAAGGTTAGAACTGAACCCAGGTTCCTGGGGCTGTGAGATAGCAATGCAAAGAGATGTTGTGGATGTTGACTGAAGGAGAATAAAGATGGCACTTTGGGAATTGATTCTGAAGTTACAGCTAAAACACATCACAAGAGTGGCGTAATGCAACTGGTGTACTGGATCCAATCTGGCAGCACTTAATGCTATCCTTAGGGCAGCAATTCACCAAATGATTACAGATGAGAAAGACAATTCAATTCATCTTAACCACGTTAGAGAGATTCCAATGCACCCCTCCCTACTCCATTCTATCATTCCATTATTTTTAACAATGATTCTAGGATATTTTTCTCTTAAGAGGTTTATTTCTACATGTTGATTGCTCTTTGTGCACTCTCTGTCCTAAAATTGAATCTTCCTTGTTCAAGCCTGAATCTCTTTAGTTCTACTCTGATAGTTTAACATAGAATAATATTTCAGGTTATTTTTTTCTGTGGGAGCATAATTAACCCTCCCTATCTGGTGGAAATCAAATGAAATGCAGAATTAAAATTTCTCCCCTTCTGGGGCCCGCAGAAACCAATCAATCCCAATTGCAGTTAAACAGACGAAAAGGACAACCCCAAAGATGAGGAGCACTATTTTTTTTCAACAACCGATGTGGGGTGTACGTGACAGCATGAGATTTGACTGAAATTTATCCTGGGTTTCTTGAGCAGATAGTGTCTTTGAGTTTCCCCTCAATCCAAAAGAGGCTCGAAATGCTGAGTTTTCACATTTACTTTCGTTGAAAGGCAAGGATGATCAACCGCCCTTCTCTGGTCAGCACAAGGAAGGTTCAGTCATCCTATGTCACTATAAGTGCAAGGTGACTCAATCCTGCTACACAATTGTGGTCACAGGATAACCTCTGGGCTTGCTTAACCTCATACGGATAGGATGTAGTCTGTCAAGAATTGAGTGGGGTGGCACAGTGGTTAGCACTACTGCCTCACAACGCCAAGGATTCGTATTCAATTCCGACCTCAGGTAGAATTTACACGACTTTCCTCTGGGTGAGTTTCCTCCAGGTGCTCTGGTTTTCTCCCACAATCCAAAGATGTGCAGATTAGGTTGATCGGCCATGCTAAGTTGTCACATAGTGTGAGGGGGATCGCTAGGGTAAATATGCAGGGTCACGGGGATAGGGCCCAGGTGGGATTGTTGTCAGTGCAGGCTTGATGGGCCAAACAGCCTCCTTCTACACTGTAGCAATTCTATGGATGAGGCCTAGCCATTGAAATCAAAACTATTCCTGAAACTCACTTATCATCCATTTTCTTTCCTACCTCTATCATTCACAGTTGCTAGCATTGAATTGAATCTGCCAGTCTTCTGCCCTTCTTTATACTTTGACCAACTCATTCTTCAGTTTCAGAGAGGCCTCCTCCAATTCCGCTCCCTCTCCTAGTTTGGGATCATGAGCGTTTTGTACTGAATCCAGATCAATTAGAGAAATTATACATGACTGAATAGCAGTGTGCCCAGCACTGAGCCCCAAGGCATTTCGCTCAGTACTTCCTCCATCCAGGTATTTTGGGTAGAATTTCCATGAGGGCTCCCTGATCTCTGGCCGGAACATTGGTGGAAGTTTGGCAGAAACTCTGGAGGCTCCCTGGGGTTTCGGCCGATCTTCCATAAAAGTTGTGGCGGGAGATCAGAAAACTCTTGCAGATGTTACTGGCATAATTCTGTAATGAGTATTCAGTATTCCTTTCAAAAAACGACTGCAGCCAAATCTCTGCCATTTTCAATTTATAACCGATTCAAGTCTGAATGTTTTCCCACAAAGATATTCCGGCCTGTATGTTCCTCTGCTACCCTGCCCTACATTGAGTAGGTGGTTGATAGGAAAAACAGAGGATTCTGGCAGCCAAGCTTACCGCTGCCTTCCCCTCCCATCCTTCATTTCCCTCCTCCACACTTGCTCCTGCCATCATTATTACTAGTGGCCCCATTCCTGCCTGCCGCAAGTCCCTGATAATGTTCACATTTCCATTTTGGACCAATCCCTCAGTCCAATTTTGCTAAGTATTTCATTTGCTGATCGGTCCTGAAACCAGATGAAATGAGTCTGAATATCTCCCATAAAATCGAGGAGTGGTTAACACTGCTAGCGACCTGGATTCGATTCCCGGCTTGGGTCACTATCTGTGTGGAGTTTGCATGTTCTCCCTGTGTCTGCGTGGGTTTCCTCTGGGTGCTCTGGTTTCAGTCCACGCTGACACAGGGAAAATGTTTCTCCCACAGTCCAAAGATGTGCAGGTTAGGTGGATTGGCCATGCTAAATTGAGGGGCATGCATCAGGCAAAGGGCTTGCGTGGGATTGTGATCGGTGCAATCTCAATGGACCAAATGGCCTCCTTCTGCACTGTAAGGTTCTATGATTCGAAGAGCAGGGGAGTTCTACCTATTGTTCTGACCAATTTTTATCCCTCAACCAACCCCCAAAATAGATTATCTGGCTATTATCGCACTGCTGTTTATGGGAATACATTGGAAGTCTTGAGATCATAGGATACATGACATAAGTGCAAGATCTTTATTTCATTCTCTGAACACCGAGTTCTGTATCTGTTGAATAAGTTGTACTACTGGTGTTGCAATAACATGGGGCAGAATTTTCGTGTCCCACCTGTGTTAGGAGTTAAAACCACAATTGTCATTGGACACATCACCAGTCAGAAAGAAACCGCATGAATTGTTGGTTCCGAGAATCTTCTTGCCCAATCTCAAGTTCCTCTCTCTTCCACATCTTTCATTCAAAAAATAAAATGTTGGAGATACTGAGATCGGCTATTTGATCAGAAGTTCACTTGGATTCAGACATTCCACTAAGTGCAATCATGTTACCCAGAATCCTGTATCACACTTCGGACAATAACACGTCACCAACTGCCACCAGCCACTCTCTGCTTCTCCTTGTCAAATCCCCTGTGTTTGACCATTTGATGAAGATGCGGGCATTGGACTGGGGAAGACACAGTAAGAAGTCTCACAACACCAGGTTAAAGTCCAACAAGTTTATTTGGAATCACAAGCTTTCAGAGCGCTACTGTTTCATGACTCACCTGAGGAAGGAGCAGTGCTGCAAAAGCTCATGATTCCAATAAACCTGTTGGACTTTAACCTGGTATTGTGAGACTTTTTACTGTACTTTTACCATTTAGGTTAGTGTTTTGATTGAGTGCTTTCCCATTGCCCTGGCCCACCTTTCACCATCAGGTACTTTGAATTATCCATAGATCTGAGGAACCTCTACACGGAGAGTGTGAAGGACAGACCTGAATGAAGAATCAAATCCCAACAGGAAAAGGCAACAGATGAAGAGAACCGGAAAAAATCTGAGACTGTGATTGGAGGAGTGGAAAGTGGGAGTTGTGCCTGACTCAATGTCAGCTATCACACTATAGATGGCCACTGGTAGCAATTTTCCAATTTACCAACAGCCAGTGCAGGGACAGTACAGTGGCACACTGGTTAGCATTGCTGCCACATGGTGCCAGGGATCCGGGTTCTTGGGTGAGTGCCTGTATGGAGTTTGCACATTTTCCCCATGTCTGTGTGGGTTTCCTTTGGATGCTACAGTTTCTTCCCACAGTCCAAACATGTGCATATAAGGTGGGTTGACAAAGGTAAATTGACCCTTAGTGTGTAGATTAGGGGGATTAGGGAGTAAATACATGAGGTTTAGGGAATAGTGGAGAATAGGCCTGGATATAGATGTTCTGTTGGAGTGTCAGTGCAGACGCAATAGGCCGAATGGCCTCCTCCTGCACTGTAGGATTCTATGTAAGCCAGATATTTGCCCCTAGCCCCAACTCTAGTCTATAACTCAATGACAGTGGCTGATAATTGAAATGCTTGATTTCAATCTGGTGGATAGCTCAGAGAAACAGGAACCTCTCTTTATAGTGGATTGCATATCTTTCTCTCTCATTTATTTCTTCAGTTTTAAGTCCAGCAGACATTGCAATCCGTTTGTATTTTATCTGACACGTTTTGCAAAATTTATTTCTTTAAAAATTTAAGTATAGCTACTATAGTAATCCAGCCAAATTTCCCATCATCAACCACCCTTTACCCTGTACCAAGAAAGAGACCCATTCCCACAGCTCGCAGCAAGATTCAACACCAGGGGACCTACAGCAATGGTCCGGGTGAAGTAATGGGTTTAAAAACACCCGCTAAGCACTTTCTAATGGGCAACAGTGCAACAAACTGCCAGAGGTAGCAGTAGAGGTGGGTGCAATTTTGTCTTTTAAGCAGCATTTAGACAGCTACATGGATAGAGGGATATGGGCTAAGCATGGACAAACGGGAATAACTTAGTGTTTGAAAGAAAAGGGTAGCATGGACAAGTTGAACTGAAGGAGCTGCTTCCATAATGTAAACGTCTATATTGCAATGACTCTCAGCATCCATTTGGTTAATAATGAAGCCTATATTCTACAAAGTCCACGGAGCGATTTATCGATGATGCCCAATGGCCTTCGTCACCATCGTAACTGATCCAAATATATCTCAATCAACCCGTTTCTCTAACAGAAAACAAGGGCAGTGCATATTTTGAGATACAAGTGAACTTGTGGCCTTACTTTAATCTAGTTTCTCTGACAAAGGTGCCTCTGGCCCAGGGCCTTCCTGTCCTGACATCGAAAGGAAATCAGGAGGTGAAGGGCCCTGTGCCATAGCCACCATCGCTGACAGCATTGAAAGACTGGACTCAGTGAGGACCTCAGGATATCTGGAGAGGGTGAGCCTTCAGGCTGGAGACAGATTAGACACAGAGGCTCAGATCACATTCAGCCTGGGAAGAAAGCAGCACATGAGAAGGTAGACTATCCTATGGCCATGTAGCCTGGTAATCAGGATGGTCTACATGCCCAATTAGATATTTTAGACTTTTGAGTACTCTCTATCATAGAGAACTCAGCCAATTTGCCCCAGGCCCCCCGAGAGGCAAGTGATTCATACCATCAGCATCCCTTTCTCCCAGGTTCGGAGGCCAGCATTTATTGCCCAGCCTTACTTCCCCTTGAATTGAGTGACTTGCTTGGCCATTTCAAAGGCAATTAAGAGTGAACAACATTGCTCTGATTCTGGAGTCACATGTGGGCCAGAGCAGGTAAAGATGGCATCTTCCTTTCCATTGGGGAACCAATGGAATATAACCATCAACAATAGTTTCCTGGTCACCATTACTGAGACTAGCTTTTCAATTCCAGATTGTGCTTTTATTAAGTGAATTTAATATCCAACTACTGCCCTGGGGGGATTTGAACCTGTGTCCCCAGAGCAATATCCTATGCCTCTGGATTACTCATCTAGGGACATCTGCCCCTGATAATGCTCCTAAAGCTCTTTATAAGATCAGAAGAAATGGGAGCAGAAGTAGACCATCCAGCTGATGAGATCATGGCTGATCTGATTGTGGCCTTAACTCTACTTTCCTGCTTATCTCCCACCCTCCTCCACTTTCATTCCTCCGTTTTTGAAATATCTAGACTTTCAAACCTTCTTTCACTTCAACTTCTTTCCGACTCTATTCAAGCTTGATGGTACCTTATTAGGCCACTACCCAATAAAAAATGTCATGAGGTGGATATTCAGTTTCACTGCTGGCTAGTTCAGCTATCCTTTATAGAATCCGCCCAGGTACTCATTCTATTCCAACAGTTATACCAAACACTGGAGAATTTGATTTCAACACTGGGCACATAAGGAGTGGGAGAATAATTCATTTTCTTTTCAAAGGAGAGAGATAAACATGAAACTAGAAAACTGACAACGGTTTCCAAAAAAACCAGCAGAGACACACGATGGCACTGTGGTTAGCACTGCTGCCTCACAGCGCCAAGGACCCAGGTTCAATTCTCGCCTTGGGTGATTATGCTGAGTCTGCACCTTCTCCCCATGTCTGTGTGGGTTTCCTCCAAGTGCCCTGATTTCCTCCCACAGTCCAAAAGACAAAAAAAATTACAGAACAGGCCCTCTGAGCTTTTACTGCCCGACTGAACTAAAGCCCTCTACTGTTCTAGGGACCAAATCCCTCTCTTCTCATCCTATTCATGTATTTGTCAAGACTTCCTTAAAAGGTGACCCAGGTTCGAATCCCACTACAGTAGAAGTTAGAATTTAAATTCAGTTAAAAACAAATCTGGAATTAAGAATCTACTGATAACCATGAAACCATTGTCGATTAATAGAAAAATCCATCCGACACACTAATATCCTTTAGAGAAGGAAGTATGCCATCCTCACCTGGTCAGACCTACATGTGACTCCAAAGCCACAGCAATGTGCTTGAGTCTCAACTGCCCTCTGAAATGGCTTAGCCAAGGGCAACTAGGGCTGGGCAATAAATGATAGCCAGCCAGCAATGTCCATGAATCAATTTTTAAGAATGTGTCAAATATATAAATAATGAATAAAAGCAAATTACTGCGGACATTGGAATCTGAAACCAAACGAGAAAATGTTTGAAAATATCAGTAGGTCTGACAACATCTGTCAGGAGAGAAAAGACTTGATGTTTTGAGTTCAGATGATCCTTTGTCAAAGTTAAAAGGCATAGAAAGTGGGACGTATTTATATTGTAGGGTGAGGGAATGAAAGATGAGTCATAGCCACAAAACCAAGGGGAAAGGCTGCTAATGGCAGTCTACAGACAGAATAGGAGGTGTGAATGGCCAAACGGCAGAGAAGCTGAAATCAGAAGGTGAGCTGTGACAGAAGAAGATCTGGGAGACTAGGGGATGGGTGGAAGAGTTCAAATTGAGTAAAGGGGAAAGCAAAGGGGGAATAATGAAGATTATTAAAATCAGAGTGCATGTTCAATGTTGTCTTACTGGGTAACTTTAATGACCACTGTATACTGAGCCATGTAGACCAAATTCAATCAGTTTTGCTTCTGTTAACTGGGCTGACGAGGACAGCAATCAATATTAATATCCTTAAACAGGGAAGTGAAAGAAACAAACTTAAACAGAGTTTCATTTCCGCTACTACTCCATTGAGAAAGGGCTGAGTACAGACACAAAGTTTGAACAGATTCAGATTTCAGTTTCTATACCCCAATCAATTCCCTCTCCTTTCCTTTTCTTTCCCTTGTGTACTCTATGAATAGCATGCTTTGTCTGTATAGCACGCAAGAAGCAATACTTTTCACTGTATCCCCATACATGACAATAATAAATCAAATCAACTGCTGTCCCCATACTCACACCCTTCAGTGGACTAGTTCACCAACAATCTCTGTCTTAAAATTTATTTATTTATTTGTCACAAGTAGGTTTACATTAACACTGCAATGAAGTTACTGTGAAATTCCCCCTTGTTGCCACACTCCAGTGCCTGTTCGGGTCAATGCACCTAACCAACACATCTTTCAGACTGAAGTGCCCAGAGGAAACACACGCAGCCTCGTGACCCAAGCCAGGAATTGAACCCAGATCCCTGGTGCTGAGAGGCGGCAGTGCTAACCACTGTGCCAGCATGCTGCCCTAACACAAGCACACATGCAAATGGCCACTTGAATATGACACTGAATAGTTCTCAGTGGTCGTGGAACTATTTCTAAACAAGAGCCAACACATCAAAAGAAACAGCAGTAAGCTGGGATTACAGAAAGCTGAGACACCTATCCAGTGACTAACCCGTACAGCTGTGAGGAAGGATCTGAGCTTGCAATTATTCACGAAACCTTGAAAGCACAAAGTAAACTAACAGCATGCTATAAAACTAATAAAGCTTTTCAACACATTTGAGTTTGACATTAGCTGTATGCCTAACACCTACATGACCTTGGATACTTGGTATTCAAACCCCTGGTGATTATGACTGGAGTATGAGTGCCAAAATACGGAAAAGGCAAAGACATGAGTTCTTTCCTTAAACTGTGTTTTTTTTTCAGGTAAAATCGCAGATGCTGCCATAAAATGAGAACAGTAAGTTCCAGTTAGAAAATCCCTGTCAGCAGACAACAGCAATCCCAAAGACTGCCGGTCACAGCTGTCCTTGTGAGGAACTTGCAGTAATTAAACCTCACTTTCACCTTAAAGTGCTATTGTGTTGTGTTAACCGGACCGAGTAGCAGATTCTTCAGCCAGAGAGGCACATTGATGCAACTCGATTGAAGGAAAAATTGGATATGGCTGAAAAACGGGTGCAGGGATCAAGATGCGTGATTTGACCAGTGTCTGCTCCTAGCAAGGCAAGCAGTTCACAAACTTTGTGTGGCCAATTAATTTGAATGAAACTGGTGTGTAACCCAGCACTAAACACACTATTGTGTGGCTGCATATCCCATCAGTGAGCCCAGATTTGTGTAAGAGCAACACCATTCAAAACTAGTCTGCAATACTTAAAGCCAGCCTTAAACTCAAAAGCACACTGACTGCAGCAATTGCTGGAATTAGTTCCATAAGACATTAGGGGCGGCATGGTGGCACAGTGATTAGCACTGCTGCATCACAGAGCCAGTAATCCGGGTTCGATTCCTGTCTTGGGTCACTGTCTGTGTAGAGTTTGCACATTTTTCCTGTGTCAATGTGGGTTTCCTCCAGATGCTCCAGTTTCCTCCCATAATCAAAAGATGTTGGGTTGACTGGCCATGATAAATTGACCCTACTTTTGGAGGGATTAGTAGGGGTTATGGGAGATAGGGTGGGATTGATGTCGGTACAGGCTCGATGGGCCGGAAAGCCTCCTTCTCTACTGTAGGGATTCTATGATGAGTAGAACGGGGAGGAGAAACAACACAACAGATCAGTGTTATTGTCACTGGACTGATAACCCAGCTCTGAGGATTTGGGTTCAAATCTCACCATGGCTAATGGTGAAATTTGAATTTTAAAAATATCTGGAATTGAAGGCCTAACAATGACTATGAAATCATTGTCAATTGTTGTAAAAAATCTATCTGGTTCATTAGTGTGTCCTTCAGGGAAGGAAATCTGCCATCCTTATCTGGTCTGGCCTACACGTGATTCCAGCTCCATAGCAATGTGATTAAATGCTTTGAAGAATGGGCAATAAATGCTGGTCCAGTCACAAGCAAATAAAAAAAACAAGCTGCAGACAGTGTAAGCGTGCATCTCTTACCTGTCCCCTCTTCCCTCAGCACAAGCCTTCTACATTCAGATACCTGACATTCCAGGCTGTCACCTGTGGAGGAGTTGAAAGTGCAAAAGATTGAAAAACACTTTCGCTCGATCTGACACGTGCAATCACCAGTTCAAATACTGGCACTATCCAAATTTTAGAGGGCAGCTTAGAGGCAGGATTGGCATCGTGGGTGAATCACCAGGCATGAGTGGCCTGCAGCCATGATAGGGGAAAAGGATTGTTCAGGTGTCAGCTCCCAGAGGGTGGTGAGGTCTCACACACACACTGGTGAATATGTGTTAAGCTGTTTTAGGTGAGGGTGTTAGGCACAGCAGGAAGGTCAATGATGATGATGGCCATAAGCTGGCAACAAGAAGCATCACACATTGACTGAAGTCATGACCTGCCAATTTGGCATGTTCCCAGTGTATGCTCCTAATGTCCATGCCAACATCCTTGTCAAGGTGGTACTCTGCCTGGACTACATATGTCTCTGCCATGAATGCCAAAATAGCACCATTGTTGCCAAAACTATGGGTGCTGCGGGGCCCATTTTGGTGGCCAAATTGTATCAACAAACTGTTTAGAAGGAAAAATAGGTGTTTTTGTCCTTCTCTTTCTGGATTTGTGTTTGCTGCAAGTTTTAAATGTTTGTGAAGTAAAAACCCTCTTTAATATCTGTTTTTCCATGGAAATTGTAAATGGAAAAGAATAATAGAAAGCAGAAGTTTCGATATAACTATGACTCTGAAATTATTGTTTTATCTCTTCAGATGTCAAGAGGACACTGAGGCATTAAAGTCACTAAAACCAAAATAATAGCTTCAACTTATTTATGCATTTACCTTTGTTGTTAAGTCCCAAGACGGAGCTGTCAGCTGCTTGCCAACAAATATGTAACATTGAGGAAACATGCGATAGGAGAGGGAAGATGAAGTATAAGCTACACAAAGGGCAGGGTTTTTTTATGGCTGCAGATAATTTCTTGTTTGTTTAACCTGAACCAAATGTTTTTTTTTAATTCAAATTGGAAATGACTTTATCCATTCTTAAATAAACAGAAAAATGCTCTGATTTGAGATATGTATAGTTTACAACCTGTTTGATATGTTCCCCTTAACCTTTCCTTTGCCATGGTTTAAATTTGGCTTGCTGTTTCTACATTGGTAGAAAGCTCGTTGAGTAAAGGAGACTAATGAACTGTAAACACTTTGATGCATTCAATGTGCAAAGCTGGAACCTCGACTGAGGAACAGTAATGCGCATCAGGCATGAGAAACGGATTAAGAACCAACAGCAAACAACTGCAATCGACATTTCTGCGACATTCCTCAAGTGTAGGGATGCAGCTCAAAGTACCTAACACTGAGAAGGAACAATCAGTGGAAGGGAAGGGGTAGGGGGATGGGGATTTGGACGGGGTTGAACTGGGAAGATGGAGAGGGTTGGGCTGGGGGGGATAGGGAGGTGTTGGGAATTGGGGATGGGGAAGGTCGGTTGGGGGGGATGCGGGGGTTGGGGGTTGGGGTAATAAAATATAGCACAAAGCTGTTGGGGTGAAAGCATAACTAAAGTGCAGAGCGTGAGAAAGCTCTTGAAAACAGAGAGGGGGAGCAGCAGCAGAGGAAACTAGACAGGGATTTCCAGAGGATACTGCTTGAGTTAAAGTGAGCAAGACAAAAGAGGAGTTTGAGAATAAAAAGAATAATTTTGAAGTCAACACACTGGAGAGGTGATAAGTAGAATATTATAGTATCGCCACAGTGCAGAAGGAGACCATTCGGCCCATCAAAACTTCACCAACTCTTTAACAGAGTATCTTACATGGGCCCTCTCCCCCATCCTAACACCACACATTTATCACATCTAATCCAACTAACCTACCGTCTCGGAACATGAAGAGTAATTTAGATCCACCTAAACTGCACATCTTTGGATGTGGAAGGAAACCAGAGCAGCTGGAGGAAACCCACGACAACATGGGGAGAACATGCAAACTCCACACGGTCACTCAAAGTCAGAATCAAACCCAGATCCCTGAAACTGCGAGGCAGCAGTGCCAACCATTGTGCCACGCGCTGCCCTAGAAATGAGTAAAATGTTGGCCTATTAGCCTGAGAATCATGTACTCAAGTAGGGTATAGATTGTAGTTGCCACTTGATAGAATCACAACAAATGTCTGCTTTATTTTTGTTTTAACATTAGACTGTGCTGGATTGTGATCAGCTAAGATTTATGCCTAGTTCCATTTTTAATAGAATGTAAGTTTCCTATGAATGATTCAATGAACAACAGAGTCATAGTTATAGATCTGATCTCTGACTGTCAACGCTGTTGATTCTGTCGTATCACTTTAATTTCTAATAATGTGAGCTGAAAAATGATGCATTGGGGTGATATTACTGCCTGAAAACAGAGAGTTTGGAGAGGAAAAGGATTGCATATTTGCAACAATGGCCTGGCTGATTTTCTACCCATTTTCCTTCATGGGCAATAGTAACCATGAGATTATTTTTGTGTGTTTATGTGTCCCCCTCCTTCCCCCTTCCCCCCAGCCCACCCACCACCACCACCTCCCAGGACCAATGCTAGGAATCTACCCCAATGTGTCTATATGTAACATTTGATAAAAGGTGACCAGCTTGAAGCAGTAACTCAGTTTCTCTCTTCACCCATCTTGTCTGATCTGCTCCTTTCAGCATTTACTGTGTAAATATAGCGCTCCATAACCTGCTTGTTGGAGAGATTTATTTCTGTCCAATTCCTCGCAGTCAGTGTGGTGAAATGGAGAATTCCCCTGCTTTGAAAATGTGTTGTCAACCTCAAGCACTTTGAGTTAAAAGTATGACATGACCCAGATGGAGACTAAAGCTCTCTGTACTCTGCTCCAGCAATGTTCCACTGTCCAAGCCAACTATCTTGGTGGTCTCTCTTGGTGACACTACCAATTTAATGCCAAATTGCAGACAGCTTCCTATTGTGGATTCATGCTTGTCTCACCCATAAAGCTGGAAGGCAAACAGAGGAGTGATTCCCTATCCCCCCATTCCAGGAAGTGTTTTATCCAATTGCCTCTGGTTGCTCTTGAACAGATTTCTATATTAGTATGAGATATGGCTACTTAACAAGGACAAATTCCACCTCTTCTGCAGTCTGAATGGGTCAGATTTCAGACATTCCAAAATACAAACTTTGGTTCACATGTTTGGTGTTGGAATGAACGCATTTCGCCTGCTCTTTAACACATTGATTTCATGTCAAATGAAATAAGCTTTGGTTGGGAGGGAGTAATTGCCAAGAGGAAGTGAATGCCTGCTGATATTTATATTTTGTGGAGACAGCAGAGTTAAATATTTTTGAGTTCCCTTGTAGTGGTAGGGTGGGCTTGATAATCCGGTTTCTTGTTGCTAAGTATTTGTGTTCTCCTTTCTTCGTAACGATTTTAGGGCTGTCATTAATTTTAATGAGAATGGTCTGGCTAGCTTTATCCCATTTCCGACACAGCGTACTGTGTACCAAAGGATTTGCAGTTTGCTTTGGTCGAAGTAAGAAGCTGTTCCAATTTGTTAAACATCACCAAAAACCCAGCTTTTTGTTGGAAATGTACTGCCATCTGGTGGATATCCAGCCTAGAGGATATTAGAGGAAAACCGTTCACAGTAAATGCTGTGCACTGATGCTAGATGTGTTTTTTAAAGTTTAAAGTTTATTTATGAGTATCACAAATAGGCTTACATTAATACTGCAGTGCAGTTACTCTGAAAATCCACTAGTTGATTTGACTTTGATTTATTATTGTCACATGTATTAGTATACAGTGAAAAATATTGTTTCTTGCACACTAAACAAAGCATACTATTGAGAGAGAAGGAAATGAGAGAGTGCAGAATGTAGTGTTATAGTCATAGCTGGGTGTAGGAGAAAGATCAACTTAATGCAAGATAAGTCCATTCCAAAGTCTGACAGCAACAGGAAAGAAGTTGTTCTAGAGTCAGTTAGTAAATGACCTCAGACTTTTGACCCATTTTCCCGATGAAAGAAGGTGGAAGAGACAATGTCCAGGGTATGTGGGGCCCTTAATTATGCTGGTTGCTTTGTCAAGGCAGCAGGAAGTGTAAACTGAGTCAATGAATGGGAGGCTGGTTTACATGATGGATTGGGCTACGTTGATGACCCATACTCCAGTGCCTGTTCAGGTACATTGAGGTAGAATTTAGCATGGCCAATGCATCTAATCAGCACATGTTTTGGACTGTGGGAGGAAACCGGACCACCCTAAGGAAACCCATGCAAACACAGGGAGAACTCCATACAAAGAGTGATCCAAGCTGGGAATTGAACCCAGGTCCCTGGCGCTGTGAGGCAGCAGTGCTAATCACTGTGCCACCATGTGTATGTACACCATTTCAAATATACAGGGATGAATTTCCACAGCGGTTCTCCAGTTCACATGGCAGGACTTACCACAGCACAGCCACTGAAGATAGGCAAATCAAACAAAAGAATCCACCTCCCTCAAAATTATCCCTAGCTATCTTAAATAGGTAAGATGAAGTCACTATAATCCCAGGTGACCATAGACTGCCCTCTCCTTTGAAAGGGAGAGCTGACTGATGGTGATTTAACTTGAAGATCACCACACCTCAAGTGAGGCCTTCACAAATAACTTCACCCATACAGGAATTGAACCCATGTTGCTGGCATCACTCTATATCACAAACCAGCCATCCAAGCTAGCCGACTTCTTGACATGATCAATACAATAGGGCGCAGGGTATTATTCTGTTTACTCCCCTCATTACATTTTGGATGTCAGTTTTTCCAAGTTTTTGGGTGTCACGTATTTTCCAAGAGCCAATGGACAGATTGGCAAAGTCAACACAGATTTTTGCCAGTGCTACTGTAGCAGAATTTAGGAAGAGGAGTCAAAATTTAGTTCATGAGGCTCGCCTTCTATCCTCTCCACATTACAGCACTTGTGACATTGCAAGGCTAATTGAATGAGAAATTTTTTAGGTAATTCTTTGAGGGTTAGCAGTGCTGACTCACAGCGCCGGGGACCCAGATTCGATTCCCGGCTTGGGTCCCTGTCTGTGTGGAATTTGTACATTTTCCCTATGTCTGCAAGTGTTCTCTCCAGGAACTCTGGTTTCCTCCCATAGTCCAAAAGACGTGCTGATTAGGTGCATTAGCCGTGCTAAATTGCCCCTTACTGTCAAGGGACTAGCTACGGTTAATGTATAGGGTTACAAGGATGGGGCCTGGGTGGGATTATGATCAGTATAGACTCTATGGGATGAATGACCTTCTTCTACACTGTAAATCCTATAATTCTAAGATACTTACAGCACACCAAGGCAACCCGACAAGTCCTAATTTTACCACACCCCAATATTGGTACGGTAATGGGAAAATAGGAATGTATTGAAAAATATAAGTGAACTATTAACTAAAAATATGAGTTAGAGGGGACCAACAGCTTATTGCTTCCATATGGTAGTTTCTGCCACAACTTCTGGGTTCAACCTATTATTCGCTCTGAGCTCCCGACTGTGCTTTCGCTGCAATCTTGGGGGTAGAATTTCCCATTGTGTAGCAGCCATTAGGAAACTGATTATGTAAAAAAAGCTATTCATTGATAGCAAGGCACATATTTGAGCTAACAAAATGGTAGGTCTGCAAAATTGATGCAGTGTTGTCCCTCCTTTCCCTCTATATTTTTGGATCCAGTGGGTTAAGGTGCTGCAGCAGGAAGACTAGTCTGTTGATCAGTCAGGGCAACCTCATCAATGTGCAATGTGCAGTGCAATGTGTTGAGGTGGAATCTGCCTGCGTATCATTGGTCCCACTAAAGTAAGTTGAATAGCCAGTAGTGGGCTCACTGGCCCCTTGACTGAACAGAGGAGATCTCTGAGAGGCCAGGGAGTAGTTCCAAAGGTCATAGGACTTTAAGGAGATGGTGTCCCTTGTCAGAAGGGGGTTTTTGATCGAGTTGGTATCCACCCCTTCCCACTCGAGAACCAACTTTAATTCTTTCTGGACTTGCCCTTGAAAGGTCAATGTTCCTGCAGAGGCTGGGTGGGAAATGACACTTAAGTTGTCATCAATTGACCACTTGAAGGTCTCAGTTTGGGCAAGGCTGGGCTTCCCATCTGATGCCCTGCCCGCCCCAGTGCAAAATTCTTGTGGTCAGAACAATTTTGTGCTCCCCAATCCTCGGTCTAAAAATTCATTGGCGCAACTTTTTCAGCAGTTTCTCTTTCCACAGATACTGTCAGATCTGTTTAGTGTTTCCAGGATGTTCTGGTTCTATCTGAGATTGTCCATATTCTCTTGCTACACTCTGCATCCCACACATAGTAAAACACATCAAGAGTGAACATCTCAACTAAGCTCACATCACACACTTTTGAATTGAGAAGAACAACAGCTTTTACGTTCATATAAGACTTTAACTTCATAAAATAACTCCTCACAGGGGAGCTATGAAAATGTGACACCGATCTACATAAGGCCATCTTAGATCAAATAACAGAAACCTTGATCAAAGACATAGATTTGCAGTTATAGAGACAGATAGGTTTGGGGAGGGAGTTCCAGAGCTTAGGGCCCTGATAGCTGAAGACACGCCACCAACAGCGGAGCAATTAAAATTCGCAAGTGTTCAGGAAATGAGAGTTAGAGGAGAGCAGATATCTTGGAGGATTGTCAGGCTGGAAGTGCTCATCGAGATGAACAACAGTGAGGCCAAGAGGGGATTTGAAAACAAGGATGAAAATTTTACAAGGCACTGTTCAACTGGGCAGTGAAAACAGGGGTATTGGGTCAATGTGACCAGGTGTGAATTAGAACACAGGGAGCATAGAATTATAGAATTCTTACTGAGCAAAAAGAGGCCTTTTGGTCCGTCGAGCTTACACCAACAATAATTTCATTCAGGTCGTAACCTCATAGCCTCATATATTAACCCTGTTAGTCCCCCTGACACTAACCTGGCATGGCCAATCAACCTACCCCGCACATTGTTGGAGCAGAGAATGACTTCAAATGTACAGAGAGTAGACATTACGGGATGGGATTTTATGACTTCACTCGAGCAAGACCAAAAAATCCCACCTGAGGAAATGGTCATTCCGTTGTCCGCCCTTCGCCCACTCCGGTTCCATGGTGGGCAGGACAGTAGTATTCCAGCAGAGATATTTACCAGAATTGCATTAGAATAGTCAAGTCTGAAGATAACAAAGGATGTGGATGAGGGGTTCAACATCTGATGAACTGGGATGGAGATAGGCAGTGGTGGAAATAGGTGGTCTTAGTGAAAAGATGTAAATGTAGTGAAAGCTCAAATTGGGATCAGATATGTCACCAAGGTTGCAAACAATCTCCTTCAACTGCAGACGTGTGCAGAGAGAGGGATGGAGGCAGTGGCCACGAGAGAAAAAATGGCGAGCATGCTATAGTTGGTATTAAAAAAATCTCCTGTATGCAAGAAGCAATATTCACAATGTTACCATGTTTCATTCATGCTCCAGCAGATTTGAATCTCTGCCCAGCTCACCTTTGACTTTCATTTTTTTCTTGATGCTGAGCCCAGCCAGAACCGGATAATTAACATGAGCCGCGCTCAAACCTGGTCTGAGCATCTAGCAGACTGTATGTAATTACAGACGCCCAGCAGTACGGGGTCTCATAACTGACGGCTATTGTAGTTAACAGATAACTTTTATTTGTCAGAAATGTAAGAAGCATAAACACTTGCTGATTAAATGTAAAGGCCTCAGGCCAAGACATGCCATCCAACCACAGGAGCCAAATATATCATAAGAGACTCCAGACAAAAATTAGATTATCACTGCTGCCATATTATGTATTTATTGTCTTGGATTTATAGGGCTCTGCTTTATCGCTTATCCTGCTGCTGCAAAATACCTTTAGCATCATTGGCTGCAGTAGTTTTGCTTTGCTCTTGTTGCCATTGAGTGGCGTGGACAGTAAATCCCTGTTGATGTAACCTGAAAATTAAGTTATTTTAAGGCTTTGCTGGCATATTAACCTCTTTCTTGCTTGTTCCATACCTCACATACCTCATCATTTATTGGATTAGCCACAGACATTGAAGAAAGTATACTCACATTTCCTGGTTCTTCCAAGTGGGGTGTTCATTAAATTTTTCATGCAAAATGAAGACAATTCTGCAAATTATGAGGAAAACTGCCATATAATGTTGCACTATAGCAAGGTACAATACATAATGGGCATAGTTTTCATTTATTTGGTTCTCATGATGTAGACAAGCAGGCAAAGCCACATCCCTAATTGCTTTGGGAGACTGATAATTACAACCTTGCTGAAGTAGTCCAGTGTTGATACAGGCAAACACACAACTATACATCGCCCTGACCTTCAATGCCTTCAGCATTTCCATATCTCCCACTATCAATATTGCGAGAATCACCATTGAACATGAGCTGAACTGGACTAGCCAGCAATATCCTGCAATGATAGTGTCAGGCAAGACTTTGACTCAATGCCAAGGATGGAGTATATGACCAAGTGAGAGAAACTGGCAGCATCGTGTCTCTTTGGTGCAGAGTGGTATGCCTTATGGAGACTGCAGAGCTGGAAACGTGGTTGAGGATGACTGAATAATGTGGAAGTTGACAATGCAGCAGGAATGGACAAGCTGCGTAGAAGCCCCTGGTCAAACAGGGAGGCTTTTCATCACAGTCACAACTTTCCTGCCAACTGCATTACCATTAACATAAGACTTACTGAGAGGACAAACATAGCACAGGGTGTTCCGATGGTAGGTTGAGGTGCAGAGATGAAGTTGTTGGCTAATTGCAGCAGGTTCCTACTCAGAATAAATTTGCCTGCCATGAATATTCATTAGCACAAAACATTTTAAAGTGATGTTCCACTTTCATGATGTGGTCAGCGGAGCAGGAGAATCGCATGGCACACAGTTCATATTCATTTACAGGCAGCATACAGCAAACGCCCTCGAGCAGCCATGAGGTTTTCCCTCATTACATGATGGAGGAGAGCAGGAGAATGGGAGCTTGCATGGAGGCTCCAAGGTGACAGGAATGAGTTAGCGGTGAGGAGGAGGGAATGTGAAGTGGGATCAGCAGAATGAAGAGGTGGAAGAAGGATCCAGAGCAGGATAGAGTATGGGGTCCTGAGTAAGTGATGGTGGCATGCAATCATTCAACATAAAATAATGAGAGGCCTAAACATAGAATCCATACTGAATACCTACAGTGCAGGAGGAGGCATTCAGCCCATTGATTTTGCACTGACAACAATCCCACTCAGGCCCCATCCCCATAACCCAATGTGTTTACCCTAGTTTGTTCCTCAGACATTAAAGGGCAATCTATCATGGCCAATCCACCTAACGTCCACATCTTTGGATCATGGATGGAAACCGGAGCACTGGAGGAAACCCAGGCAGATCTGGGAAGAATGTGCAAACTCCACACTGAGAATCACTCAAGGGCGGAATTGAACCTGGGTCCCTGGAACTGTGAGGCAGCAGTGCTAACCACTATGCCACCGTGTCAGTATTATCTAAATGTGGGTCCATTGAAGAAGGTTAGCTGGCAGGGTGGATACAGGTTTTAGCTTCACCTGTGATATTTTAATTCTCCCCGCTTGGACAATGTCCTTTACAATTCATGAAGGGGTGAAGGAAGAGGCAATTGAGTCTACAAGTTCAGCCATTTAATTACAACGCTGAACACTAACATGAACGTTCAATAAGAATGAAGACAAAAAAAATCAATGTTTCTTCCACAATGAAGGAAATGTCCCCAACTTCCTTGTAACCATTACTGTGTGCTGACCATGAGGCATGCCAGTCCATGTAGCACTCTGACTAAACTACTCTCAACAAATCGCAATGATACAGACATGAATGAAGTGAAGCACATGTAATGTGAAATACAAGTGAAATTTAAATTTGCACAACACTCTCAATAAGTATTGTGTTAACGGAGTTGGCAGGCAAGTCGTGACATTGATAAAAGGCCTCCTGGTTTACCCAGGGGATTCTACACAATCCACCCATACCTGCTGCATTGTCAGCTGATGGTGGATTTCACACTGAAAAGCTTCCTCCCACCTGAGAGGCCTTCTGTACACGCACTTTAAATTTTAATTGTAATCATCTTGTAATCAAAAAGCCTCGGCAAGCCAACATGTATCTAATAAAATTCAAGTGTTTTGCAAAATTAATCCTGATGATCATCGGAAGCAGGAAAGAACCCAAAAAGGTATTGTGAAAGTTACTCCACATTTTGTAAATTTAGTAATCTCCATCATAATTTGGTTCCAGGCCAAAACATGACCACAGAACCAAAACCCAGCAGCTGATATTGCCAGCATGCTATTTAGAGTCAATGGAAAGTAAATTTGACCTGACAACCAAAATTATGAGTTAAAATTAGATGGATGATACCTGTGGAGATGACTGTTAGATAACATTCAGCAGTCAAGTTGTCAAAAATCACTCTATTGTTTTAAATGGTACTAGTGAGACAAGAAAAGTCATATTTAACCTACCATAACTAAGACTTATGACACTCTTTATATGAACCAACCATAAATTATTGGTGACTATACTTTTAGCTTTAGCCCCTTCCACCAAAAATAGTCACTGCTAATAGTTTATGGTTTCATGGTCCATATAACACTGCAATATTTAAAACATTCAACCATCTGAAATTTTCATCGTTTTGACAGTCTGAAGGTAATTTTATTGGCCTGCTCATTTTAGTGAGGAACACTGAGCTGTGTGTATCTGGATTTTTGCTATGTGTCGCCGCAGGATGAGTCATCGTAGAATCCCTACAGGGCCAATTGAGTCTACAATCCCACCCAGCCCCTTTCCTCATAGACTCACATGTTTACCCCATTAATCCTCATGATACTAAGGGACAACTTATCATGGCCAACCAACCACGTTTTTGGACTGTGGGAGAAAATTGGAGCACCTGCAGGAAACCCACACAGACATGAGGAGAATGTGCTACCTCCATGCAGAGAGTCACACAAGCCAGGAGTCAAACCTGGGCCTCTGGTGCTGTGAGACAGCAGTGCCTACCATTATGTCACCATGCTGCCCCAGGTTCTCCCATAACATAAGATTGGCCCTTATATTTGTTAATAGTTATCTTGTTATTTGGTCCTCACTTTTATCCTCCTTAATCTCTCTTGTGCTTTAATGTTTCATTATCAGCTTATTATTTTACTAATATAGTTTTCCTCTCAGACATTTTAGTTTGTTACTGTTATCATGACTTATGAAATTTGACGTACATTATGTTACAATGCAGTCTACAGGTTACTTTGTTATTTTGGGAGGGTGCCACTTGGATACAAGTAATGTATTTGTTTCGGGTCATTACAAATACAAATCTGAATCAGGGATCAGAAAATTGAAGCTAATCTCCAAATTAGTTATATGGCAGAACATCTAGAGACCAAAATGCGGTAGCAGGGGTAATTGGAACCAACAGTGAGAGAGAAGGGTAGAATTCTAGCTGTCACCTTTATGTATCCAGCAATTACAAGAAAACAGAGCACAGAACATCAGTTGTGATTATTTTTTCCTCATTCAACTTCACAAGCAAAAGTTAATTCCTCCATATTCTTGCTGACATTCGTGACATTTCGGGTAGCCAACTGAATATAGAGAAGAGCTTCTATTCATACAGCAATTCTAATGGTCTCAGGGCATCCCTAAGTGTTTTGTTACCTGTTATGATTAAATGTGTGGAAATGCAGCAGCCCATTCACACACAGCAAGGGGAATTATAACAATGGTGTATCAAATCCAGCAGCAAAATAGGAAGTGGCCACCACTTCTGCTCTCTTGCTGGTTCCCACGTGATTACAATTAAAATGGAAAGTGCTGATGGAGAGCACAGGAGCCACTTGTGATCACGAGTGAGGGAAACTTCTCAGTGGTGAAACCAATGGTCAACTGACAATGCCGCAGATGCAGGCAGATTCAAAAAGAGCTCATTTCGACCCCAGTCTGGACAAACAAAAACCCTCTTCATCACAGTTAGAATTTGATCTGCAACAAACATGCTGCTGATTTCTATATTTCTGTAACTCTTGGGACTCAAGGGATCAAGTGATATGGGGGGAAAGGGGAGATTAACACATTGAATTTAATAGAATAGAATCATAGAATCCCTACAGTGTCGAAGAAGGATATTCGTCCCATTGAGCTTGTACCGACCACAATCCCACTCAGGCTTTATTCCCATAATCCCACTTATTTACCTTGCTAAATTCCCCTGACACCAAGGGTCAATTTAGCGTGGCCAATCAGCCTAACCTTGTGAGAGGAATCTGGAACACCCAAAGGAAATCCACACAGATATGAGGAGAAAGTGCAAACTCCACACAGTGACCCAATACCAGAATCGAATCCAGGTCTCTGGCGCTGTGAGGCAGCAGTGCTAACCACTGGGCCACCATGCTATTCATAATGAATTTGAATTTGATGATGAGCTATGATCAAAATGAATGGCAGCACAAGCTTGAAGGACCAAATAGCCAAATGCTGCTTCTATTTTGCCTGTTTCTATGAGTTCATTCGAAGCTGCCATCAGGAAAGTGACATTTCAAATTCTTATTAAGTCACACAATTCACCAGGTTTCTCCCTCCCTTAGGCCCCATAATGCAGCAATGAGGTAGTCTGTTATTTAGCATCATTAATTGATGCATAATTATTGACCAGAACATTGGGAGAACATTCTTGCTCCTCCTGACAGCTGGAATTCTACCTTTCTCTCCTACAATAATTCCAATTACAACTGCTACATTTTTCTGTGGGATCTTTTATGTCCATTTGAGAGATGAGACAGGATCTCACTTAAGTGATTTATCTAAATGGACTTGCTGGCAGCAAAGTCTATATCACCTCCGATTTCAGACGGTATGGTCCAGACGGGAATTCTGACTAACACAGTTTCATTTACCGACACATGTTGGCAGGAACTCTCTGATTTATCTGCGGCTGGGATTTTCCAGTCCTGCTGTTGTGGATGGAGATTTGGCTGAGCGCCTAATTTTCTGTCTTGTTGGCAGCATGTCAGGTCAATGAGATTGAAGAATTCTGACCTTTGCGGTTCTTATCATTAGTTTATAAAATTTTTGAACCATATATAATGGGATAAGTTCCGTGAGGCAGTACTCCCAACAGCCTCACAATATGTAGATGGAGAATCAAGATTGTAGTTGTAATAGTCTAATTGTCAAATCATGTTCATTATTCGCTCATTATTAGAAGTGCAGTCTCATTTAATTTATTCCAATATGTTTTGCTGCATTAGTTGTAGCTACAATCTGATAATTTCCTTTATGTTAGGATTCATACATAGAATCTCTTCAGTGCATTCTGCTTCAACCACAATCCCAACCACAATCTCTGTAACACCACATACTTACCCTGCTAATCCCTCCGACACTCCGGTCAACTTATCATGGCCAATCAACTAACGTACACATCATTGTACTGTGGGAGGAAACCAGAACACCCGGAGGAAACCCACGCAGACACAGGTGAATGTGCAAACTCCATACAGACAGTGACCCGAGGCCGGAATGGAACTGGGTCCCTGGCACTGTGAGGCAGCAATGCTAACTGTATTGCAACGTGCCGCCCCAATACATTAGTAAGAGCACTGCTACGCTATGCTTCAGGTCAATGCAAAACAATTTCACTTGCATGTTAATGCACAAGTGGCCATTTTGCTCAAATACCAGGGAAGCAAGCTGAGCATACAGAATGAAGTGGGAGACTACCTTGAACAGAGGCTATACTAGTTGGAGTGCTCTGGGTACTTCGGTTTTCTCCCACAGTCCAAAGATGTACAGGTTAGGTTGATTGGCCATGCTAAATTACCCCTTAGTGTCAGAGGAGCTAACAGCATAAATATGTAGGGTTCTTTGGATAGAGTGGGATTGTTGTCAGTGTAGACTCAATGGGCCAAATGGCCTCTTTCTGCACTGTAGGGATTCCACGATTCTAAATGATACTTGCTAGCCTTTAAAATTCCAAGGCAAGGTTTGTGAATATTACAAGGAAAAATAAAAATGCTAAACCAACAAGTGCAACTGCTACAACCTTTTGGTCACTGGATGTTCTGCAATGTAACTAATTTGGAAATTAGCTTCAATTTTCTGATCCCCGATTCCAGCAGCAATAACAAGGACCCCTGCCCCTTACGCATATATACTTAAACTGTTCCATGATTGCAGCGTAATCATTGCTAATGATCTCCAATAGTTCTATAAATCACAGTGATTTCATTGGCATTAGAAATGACTGAAATATAACCAAAGAGTGCTCCAACAGAGGGCAAATATTGTGCCCCAATTCAAATTGGACTCAATGGCCCACAAAAATACATTTCCAAAAAGCAATGCACAATCATTACTTGAACTTAATTTAGTCTAACCTGTCCCTTAAATTAGATTAATTGCTAATTTTTACTTAATGTTTAACATCTGTTATTAATTTACAGAGCAAATTGCAGCTGAGCATAATAATGCCCAGTGCAGATTTATTTATAAAAACTATTTTCCATTGAATGAAACATTGCACAGACACTGCAGAAATGGTTCTGCTACAACAGAACAATATCACTGATTTATTGTTCTGTATGCAGCTCAAATTGTTTGCCAGTGTTCCTTATTTTCTGAAGGCACTAGGCTTTTGCTGGGATACTATAATGTTAAATGCACTACTTTATGTTTTTTGATCAAGCATGCAGAAAGAGGTGGCACAGTGACACAGCAGTTAGCACTGTTGTCTCACAGCGCCAAGGACCTGTGTTTGATTCCCAGCTTGGCTCACTGTTGGCGTGGAGTCTGTATGTTGTCTGCGTGGGTTTCCTCCGGGTGCTCCCACAGTCTAAAAGACATGTTGGTTATCTGCATTGGCCATGCTAAAATTCTTCCTCAGTGTACCCAAACAGGCGCTGGAATGGGGTGGGTCAGGGATTTTCACAGTAATTTCACTGCAGTGTCAACGTAAGCCTACTTGTGACACTAACAAATAAACTTTAAACACATCATCATATTTAAAAGAGTACAGAAAAAATTTACAGAAAAGTCCATACAGGGAGCAGTTCCTGTTTTCCAGTTTCCTGTATGGAGCACACGTTTCATATTGAAACCCAACTTCCATCCACAGAATCTCCAATCAGTTATTGTCTTTGTCCATTGATTTCTAAACCCTCCTATGTTCACAACTTGACTGATGATCCATGCTTGGTGCTGACAGGCGGAGACTTCCTAACACAATGGGCAAGAGGTGTTTATCCATTCCAGAAACAGACTAGCAAATTGTTTCAAAAAAGGAAATCATACTGATGATGGAGAAGGGAAATAAAAAGAGGAAATTCTGAAAATACTCAGGAGATCGAAGCAGCATTTGTGGAGCAAGCAACTGAGTTAATGTTTCAGGTCTGTGACCAAACATCAGATTGAGCTAAAATATTAACTTTTTTCCTAACTAATTATTTATAGTTTATTATCTTTGTGTAAAACAACTTTGCAGGGCGGCACAATGGTGAGCACTGCTGCTTCACAGCTCCAGGGATCCATGTTTGATTCCTGGTTTGGATCACTGTCTGAATGGAGTTTGCACATTCTCTCTGCATCTGCAAGAGTTTCCTCAGGGTGCTTGAGTTTCCTCCCACAGTTCAAAGATGTCGGGTTAGGTGCATTGGCCATGCTAAATTGCCCCGCAGTGTCTCAGGATGCAAAGAAAATTACAGCACAGGAATAGGCCCTTTGGCCCTTCAAGCCTGCAACAACCATACTGCCTGACTGAACTAAAACCCCTACCATTTTGGAAGCCATATCCCTCTATTTCCATCCTTTTCATGTGTTTGTCAAGACGCCCATCAAAAGACACAATCGTATCTGTTCCAATACCTCCCCTGGCAGTTCTAGGCTTCCACCACCCTCTGTCTAAAAAACTTTTGCCTCATGCATCTCCTTTAAACCTTGCCCCTCACACTTTAAAATTATGCCCACTAGTAATTGACTCTTCCACCCTGGGGAAAAGTTTCTGATTATCCACTCTATCCATGTCCTTCGTAACCTTATGGACTTCTATCAGGTCGCCCCTTAACCTCCTTCATTCCAGTGAGAACAAACCAAACTTTTCCAACCTCTCCTCATAGCTAATGCCCTCCATACCAGGCAATATTATGGTAAACCTTTTCTGCATCCTCTCCAAAGCATCCTTCTGGTAGTGTGGCAACCAGAATTGAACACTATATTCCAAGAGTGGCCTAACTAAGGTTCTATAAAGCTACAGATGACTTGCCAATTTTTAAACTCAGTGCCCAGGCTGATGAAGGCAAACATGTCACATGCCTTCCTGACTACCTTCTCCACCTGCATTGCCACCTGCAGTAACCTGTATACATAAATACCCAGATGCCTCTACCTATCAATAATCCTAAGGGTTCTGCCATTTTCTGTATATTTCCTATCTATATTAGACCTTTCAAAATGCATTACCTCACATTTGTCCGGGTTAAATTCCATCTGCCACCTCTCTGCCCAATTCTCCAACCGATCTATATCCTGTTGTATCCTCTGATAGTCCGCATTGCTATCCACAAATTCACCAATCTTTGTGTCGCCCACAAACTTACTCATCTACCCAGTTACATTTTCCTCCAAATCGTTTGTATATATTACAAATAGAAAAGGTCCCACTGATTCCTCAGGAACACCACTTGTTACAGCCCTCCATTCAGAAAAGCATCTTTTCAATGCTACACTCTGTCTTCTATGACCAAGCCAGTTCTATATCCATATTGCCAGCTCAGCTCTGATCCTGTGCAACTTCACCTTCTGTACCGTTCTACCTCTTGTCAAAGGTCTTAATGAAATCTACGTAGACAACATCCACTGCTCTACCCTCATCAATCATCTTTATGGATGCGTGAATTAGCTGGGTAAGTATACGGTGTTATGAGGATAGGATTTAGGTGGGATTGTTGTCAGTGCAGACTCAAAGGGCTGAATGCCCTCTTCTCCACTGTGGAGTTTCTATGATTCTATGAACTTCTTTTATTTAATTGCGTGCTTGTAAAATAACTCAGTTAAGAAAACAAGTTTAGTGGCACAAAGTGCCAGGACACAGCTTAAGCAGGTTATTTTGTTCCATAATTCTCCTATGTAACCTGATTGAATTTTGATGGAAAAGCTATTCTGTTGGCTTACTGCTAATCTTCACCACCTCCAGAAATTCTTCTGGAAAATTACATTGGATGTCACTATAAGTGGCAAGTGAAGAATTTAAACTTTAAATAGGTTTTGAGGCTTACCATGATCATTCCCTGCCAACATCAGGAATGATCTGATAGAAGCCAAGGAACTTAATTCAGTTATGGAAAATAGCCCATGAAAACAAGCAGCATTCCGGAGCAGATCTTTGTGGATGGCAGAATTCCTGTCTCACCTAAGATGTGCTGCAACTCTGCACCAAAAATCACCCAGCCATTATTGTCTGTTCAGATATTTGCAGGAGATGTATGTGTTCCATTAGCAGATCTTTCTGAGTTGAATAGACTCCTATGTAACTTTCAATGGCTGCAGTCATTTTTCAAAAAAATATTTCTTATCCTGTCTTGTTCAAATTGTATAATCTATTTCAAGCTATTTTATCTATTAAAAGCTAGCACGAGGGGACACAGCTTTAAATTAAGGGGTGATAGTTATAGGACGGATATCAGAGGTAGGTTCTTTACCCAAAGGGTGGTTCGGGAGTGGAATGCCCTGCCTGCAGCAGTTGTAGATGCGCCAAGTTTGGTGGCGTTTAAGAGGTTAGTTGATAAGTATATGGAAGAGAAGGGAATGGTTTAGTTTGGAGGGGCATTGCTTTTTATATTGGTCGGCGCAACATCGAAGGCCGAAGGGCCTGTTCTGTGCTGTAATGTTCTATGTTCTACGTTCTATGTTCTATTTTAAGTATTCAGGGAGATACACAGACTGCAGACTCCGCTAAGCAAGTAATTGCCATGTAAAGGTTAATAATCAGGGACCTTTTGCCTGATCCACTTTACATTACATCTTGGTGCAGCAAATGTGACTATTTATTTTCTTTTATCTGTAATTACAGTAAGTCTACATTGCTTCTATTCATTAATCCATTTATTGTTTAATAAATCTGCAAGCGAATTTATAATCTAAGTCACAGTGCAGTCTAGTATTTATCCTAATGCTTTCATATGAAAGCAGGTGATATATTGGGAAAGCTAAAACACTATGAAAGAGACAGCTTTCTGTCCCTTCACTACAATTATCTCAATAGTGGTCCAGCACAGATTCATTCTCTTTGTTTATGACCTATGTTAAATCTCTCAGTGTTGAGGTGTTTTCTCAAAAATTACTCCACAGCCAGGCATCAGGGAACACAAATTTTTATTCGGTCTATTAACTCCACACTCCAAATGTTAACTTCCCACTCAGAGTGGTTTCCAACTAGCTCATCCCCATATCCACATGATCCATTCCCTTAAAGGGGCTACACCCCAACAAACACAACAACCTGCCTGTGCCTTTACCAGCTATGGATTGAAATCTAAAACTGACAAAAATGTCTACAATAAGAAAGCAAAATCCCTTCATGGTTGTGCACAACTAACAGATCCTGCTCCCGAAATCCTGGATCCAGAGATCCTGCTCCAGATCTTGCTGGTAGACTTGTGAAATTCATCAGACTTCACAAGTGCTGCTCCTGACTATCTGAAGGGATTTCACATGGCATCCCCATGCTTCCACGTGGCAGCTTTTCTAAAGAGATTTTGTCAAGGCGTCCCACTAGGGAGTCTTGTATTCATCTAAACCCAACTAACACAAAGACTTTGCAAAAGACAGTTAAGGATATCTTTGATTTGATCAACATGCATTGGGACAGAGATGGTCAGAGAATTCCAATCTCTCTCCCTAATGTTATATCACATGGTCGCAACAATTATACATTTCTGAAAATTTGATATTCCTTTCTCACCTGTCATCCAAGCTGGATGGTCCAATTATATTAATGCACTTCATTTACTTCAGACAATAGCATTCTATCTTCTAGCAAAATTAGAAATTCACTGGTCAACTGAACCCATAGATTCTCCCTTCATAAATACCTACATAAATCCAGTGGGTTCCAGGGTCACTCCTAACATCCTGCAGTCCTGGGATCAATAAAGGAGTCATCTTCCTTATCTGTTCTCTGTCCCTTATATCAATGGAGATGGATTATGTCTACTCATTGCAGCTAAAAGCTGTGATCTGTCTAATTAAACCTATTTCTCATTATCATAGAATCCCTACAGGGCAGAAGGAGGCTATTAGACCCATCGAGTCTGCACCGATCACAATCCCACCCAGGCCCTATTCCCGTAACCCCACGTATGTACCCTGCTAATCCCCCTGATACTGAGGGTCAATTTAGACCGGCCAATCAACCTAACCTGCGCATCTTTGGACTGTGGGAGGAAAGCGGAGCATCCAAAGCAAACCCATGCAAACAGGAGAGAATGTGCAGACTGCACACAGACAGTAGACCGAGGCCAGGATTGAACCAGGGTCCCTGGCGCTGTAAGGCAGCAGTGCTAAACACTGTGCCACAGTGCTGCCCTCAAGGGGTAAACTGCTTGTTGGCCAAAGTTCACAAGGAAGTACAAAAATGCAGTTTAAATCTATATTGCCTGTTTAAAATTGATTATATATGTGGTTATACAGATAATACCTTTGTACAGCATATAAGTGAGACACATTATTTACTTTGATATATATATAGGGCATACTATAGTCCCTATTTCAAACTGATCTACTTTGTTTTAATAGTCTCAAAAAGTAGGGGTTTCTCTATCTCAGGCACAGCTGGCCTCTGCAGTCATGTGCTGTTTCATGGATGGGCAGCCAGGCAGCTCTAACTTTGGTTTATTTATGATTTCAGCAAGAGGGGTGGGGATGTTTTTGGTCATGTGTTATCTGCTTCACGTCCTCCCAGCTGGCAGTCAAACCTGACATGACACTCGGCTTTTGATGTGAGCAGTATCCTTCTTATAGCTCTGCGTTGGGGCCCAATCATTCACAGCACAAAGGCAATCAGCCAAATCTTATTTGGCAGTCATTCTTCATCACGAGGCCAGCATCCTTACCCAAGGTCGCTCGATGAATAAGGTCAGTGATCTGAAGTATCCCAGCGATGTTTAATGCTGCAATCAGAAAGCAAGGAATGTGCGACAATTAAATAGACAATTGCCGTGTCACTTTGCATCCCAAAATCTATCATTGGCAAACATTGGGAAGCAGGAAGTAAGTTCAGCAGAGAGCAAGGCAGCCCAAGAACTCTCCACCGCCCCCCAGCCCCAGCAAAACAAGCGCCGAGAGTTAGGAAGAATGGAATGAAAAGGAACTTGTTGTAAATGCCAATCTTTCAGACGAAAGAGCCTTTGTGTTCCCAGCCGAAATAAACAGAAAAATAATCTATTAGGAATGAATGCCTGAATGGGCAACACTCATGTTAGTGCACTGGGGAACTCCAGTCATCCGTAAGAAGCAATTGACAACATTGAACGAGATCAGCCAGTAAAAATTTCTTCATTTCCCATCCATAATTCAGACTTAGTGACAATACTTAAGAAAAAAGGGGAGGTGCCTGAAGACTGGAGGGTGGCAAGAAGGACTGCAGGGAAAAGCCTAAATGAGCTTAACACTAATAGTGGGTAAGTTGTTAGAAGGTAATCTGAGAGACGGAATCTACAGGCATTTAGAGAGGCAAGGACTGATCAGGGAGAGTCAGCATGACTTTGTGAGTGGAAAATCATATTTCACAAATTTGACTAAGTTTTTTGAAAGGGTGATCAAGAAGATAGATGAGGGCAGTTTAGTAGATGTTGTCTACAGGGACTTTAGCAAGGCCTTTGACAAGGTATCACATGGTAGGTTGTTACATAAGGTTAAATCTCATGGGACCCAAGGTGAGGTAATCAATTGGAAACAAAATTGGCTTGATATCAGAAGACAGAAAGTGGTTGTAGAGGGTTTTTTTTTCAAACTGGAAGACTGTGAGCAGCAGTGTGCCTCAGGGATCTGCGCTGCGTCCACTGTTATTTATCATTTACATTAATGATTCGTATGAGAATTTAGGAAGTATGGTTAGTAAGTTTGCAGATGACACCAAAATTGGTGGCATAGTGGACAGTGAAAAGGGTTATCTCAGATTGCATCAGGGGAATCAGGGGAATCAGTTGGGCCAGTGAGCTGATGAATGGCAGGTAGAGTTTAATTTAGATAAATGTGAGGTGATGCATTTTGGTAGATTGGCAGGACTTATTCAGTTCATGTTAGGACACTAGAGAGAGTTATAGAACAAAGAGATCTAGGAATACAGGTTCATAGCTCCTTGAAAATGGAGTCACAGGTGGACAGAATGGTGAAAAACGTATTCAGAATGCTTAGTTTAATTGGTCAGAACATTAAATACAAGAGCTGAAGCATCTTATTGAAGTTGTAAAAGATGTTGTTAGGCCACACTTGGAATACTGTGTACAGTTCTGGTCATTCTATTATAGAAAACATATCATTAAACTAGAAAGAGTGCAGAAAACATTTACTCGGATCCTATCAGAATTTGATAGTTCGAGTTATGAGAATAAACTGGGACTTTCTTTCCTGAAGCATAGGAGACTCAGGGGTGATCTTATGGAGGTCTATAAAATAATGAGAGGCATTGGTCAGCTAGATAGTCAACACCTTTTCCCAAAGGAAAAGCCTAGAACTAGAGGGCATTGCCTTAAGATGAAAGGGGAGAGATGCAATAAGTCCAGAGGGGCAATTTTTTCTCAGAACTGCCAGAGGGTACAGCGGATACAATTTTGTCTTTTAAAAAGCATTTAGACAGTTATGTGGGTAAGATAGGTATAGAGGAATATGGGCCAAACATGGGCAATTGGAACAGCTTTGTGTTTAAAAAAAAAGGGCAGTATGGACAAGTTGGACCAGAGGACCTGTTTCCACGCTGTAAACTTCTATGACTTTCTGATTCTAAACCACTTAACTGTGAAGTGCTTTGGAGAAAGCCAGAGGACATTATATTATGCATAGAATTCTGATCACCTCGCTACCTGAAGGACGCTGATGCACTGGAAAAGGTGCAGAAGAGATTTACCGAGATGTTGCCTAGTTTGGGGCATGTGGATTATGAAGAAAAGTTGAGCAAACTTGGATTGTTTTCATTGGAGCTTCAGGGGGTGAGGGGTCCTGATAGAGGTTTGCAAAATTGTGACAAGCTTGGATAGAATGAATAGTCAGAGTATTTTTCTCAGGGTCAAAGAATCAATTACTCAGGGGCTTGGATTGAAAGTGAGAGGGAGAAAGTTTAAAAGAGATGTAAAGGGTATGTTTTTCACACAAACGGTGGTGAATGCCTGAACGTGCTGTTGGAGGAGGTTGTGGAAGCAGATTCTATAACAACATGCAAAAAGCATCTAGAATGACATATGAATAGGCAGGGAATAGAGGGAAATGGACCATGTGGAGGCAAGAAAATAATAAATTAGAGAGGCATTTGTGTTGGCATAGACCTGGTGGGCCAAAGGGCTTGTTCCTGTGCAGTATTCTTCTATGTTCTTTGTTCTGTATTAATGCACAGCTTTCTTTTAATTTCTTATTCTCTGTGTTCAGTAAGGAACTCACTTTGTTTACTTTAGGACATGCAATTTTGACAGTCATTGGAATACGTACATACCACAGCTGAATTTTTGTCTTTTTTCTGTTTCAGAATTTAATAGTCATGTAAGTTCTTTTTCAGCAGTCCTTTCTTTTTACTATCAGTCGGAGCTCCTTTGTCCCTCTCTCCAGTTTGCAAGTAAGAAGCAATGTTAAAGCCAAAGTAAAGATGATTCTAGCGTCAGTCTGAATGATCAAACAGATTACTTTATCAATGCTTGGAAATGAGTGGGATCCTATCCCAGAAAAATACACTTCTGACCATTTCCTGGCACTGGAAACAACCTACAAGGACAGTTAGAATAAATGTTAACTCTCCCATGGTGGGTAGGAGTTGCTGGTCAGGCACATTCCCAGAGGAAGAAATGAAAAATCAGAGGTATAAACACTTTGACTCACTGTTGTAGCTAGTTATATCCCAGTATTAGCGTAGATCTCAAAACAGGGTTCCTGCCCATGCTATCCTCCTGTAATTACATATATTATGAGAAGATCATAGATAGTAATAGACAAAAAGTGGAAATGTGATACAACACTGTCTATATGTATTAGCAATCAACTGCAGACTATTTCTTAATAAATATGTGGTAATAGGGAAAGAATTTCCAGTCAATAAAGGTCATGCATGAACATTCAATGTGCTCTTTCTACCTTCCTGTGTGCATATAAACATGTTAACACCTGCAGAGTAATGGCACACAGAGGAATGTATTTTGAGTGTGTAATGCATTCATACGTGAATTCTACCGATGGGAAATTCTACCATATGTTGTTATGGTCGGTTAATTCCCTTGTACACATTAGGGACGTTGAGGCACTGACAGACTCTGCTAGCATATAAAGCTGATGGATGGAATTCTTGGAGGGTTCCGCTGACTGTCCATCAGTATTTTGATTGGAAAATCTGGGGAACAGCATTAAATGATATTTACGTTGCTTCCCCATGGTTTCTGTGATTCCAATGATTTATGTACTCCCAAATATTTATTCCGTGTAAGTGTTTTGTGTGCATCACCCTACGGTTGGGAACCACTGGGCTTCCCCTGATTGCAATGATATGATTGATATGAACATAACCCAATTGCTACCCAGCTGCTGGCTCCCTCAGGAAGATGTCAGCCTGCCAACTATCTTGAGAGACAGATTTATCTCCCTATCTCCTGGAGTTGTATGTTCTTAATATCCAAATAACAGTTTCATCTATAGCCTCCTCCTCCTGGATAATCCTGCTTAATTTCTTGTGTTTATACAGTCAGCAAGCAGAGTTGACAATGATAATCCAAATGCGGAGCTGTACAGATGCACCTGCTTGCATACCCAGTTCCAGCCTTTGTTGCTGGCCTCCACTTCAACCTGCCCACCGAACCACATTACAATAGCCCTGATGGCACTGGAGGTCAGTTAAATCCTATGTGCGAGAAGGCAGGCTGCATAACAAAGGGGAAGGTCTCAGCCAAGAATGCTCCTGGAGCTGCCATATAAAAACATAGAAAATTGGAGCAGGAATAGGCTATTTGTCCCTTTGAGCTTGCTCCACCATTCATTACGATCATGGCTGATCATCCAACTCAATTACCTGATCCCACCTTTCTCCCATACCCTTTGCTCCCCTTCACTTCAAGTGCTTTACAATATTTGACTCGCAAAGTGGAGATGATTTGGTGGTTATTTGCTGCACAATGTTGCTCCAGTGATCTTTAACCTAATTGACGAGGTGCCAGAGGACCCAAAAGGTTCCAAAGCATATGTTCTTGGGCCAATGGATGGCACTTACAATACCTATGCCCCCGTTGTGACCACCAGTTCTAAGAAAGTACTGTGGCAGTGTGCAGAGCAGTTCAAGGGCAGATGGATTGCAATAGTCATCAGAGGAAGTATGCTGCTCTTTGGAAGTTCTGACTGTGTCCATGGAATGTTTCTGATCTGTTGTGAAGATAAGGGAGGACAAGCACAGTTTAAAATGAAGCAACAGGTGAGAATATGACACTGTATTCTCAACAGGAATAATTAACAAAGAATTATTGCAAGAAAATGTCTAAGTATCAGGACATTAAGAATAAGGTCAAATCACCATTTCACAATGAAAGCTTATGCATCACTGCCTGTGAACCAAGCAACAGTGGTAACAGAGGTAAGTCAATTGCAAAAGTAATGGTTTGTTTCAAAAGTCATGCCAGATTTATCATAGGGAGAGGTGATGGCCGAGTGATATTATCACTAGATTATTAATCCAGAAAATCAGCTAATGCTCTGGGGACCTGGGTTCGAATCCTGCCATAGCTGATGGTGGAATTTGAATTCAATTTAAAAAAATCTGAAATTAAGAGTCTGCAGACCATGAAACTATTGTTGATTGTCAGAAAAAAATATCTGGTTCACTAATGTTCTTTAAGGAACGAAATCTACCATCCTTCCCTGGTTGACCTACTTGTGACTTCAGAGCCACAGCAACTGGAGATGGGCAATAAATACTAGCCCAGCCAATGATGTCCATCTCCCACAAATGAATAAAAAAAAATTTAGTTCAGCGGATTTTATGTTAAAAATAATCAGTTGAGAGGGTTAGCTTATGAGGACAGACTGAGTAGACTGGGGATATACTCATTGGAATTCAGAAGAATGAAGGGAGATCTTATAGAATCATACAAGATTATGAAGGTAATAGATAAGATAGAAATAGGGAAGTTGTTTTCACTGGTAGAAATTGGCCTCAAATTAAGGGGGAGCAGATTTAGAACTGAGTTGAGGAGAATCTTCTTCACACAAAGGGTTGTGAATCTGTGGAGCTCCCAGCCCAGTGAAACAGTTGAGGCTATCTTATTGAATGTTTTTAAGGCAAAGACATAAACTTTTGAACACTAAAGGAATTAAGAGTTATGGTGAGCGGGCAGGTAAGTGGAGCTGAGACCACGAAAAGATCAGCCATGATCTTATTGAATGGCAGAGCAGGCTGAAGGGGCCAAATGGGCTACTTTGCTCCTCGTTCTTACGTTCTTATAAAATCATAGAACCAAACACAGATAAAGATAGTTCCACGTAGAACCTCATGCTGAGCTGATCCTGTACAGTTAGAACAATGTTCAATAAAAAGTAAAGTTTACCAACAGGCTAGCCTCCAGCAGTATCTGGGAATCCAAATCAGAAACAACCACACAATGATCATAGCAGAATCAATTCAAAAGTTATAAACTTTTTTTAAGATACTAAAAAAGTTACAAATGATTTCTTGTATTTTTGTTGAGAACACTTCCAAATGTAAGTGTTAAATATTTGTCAATTGTTTTTAGATCAAGAGGAATTAGAGGAGATTGTCGTGACACTCTGAATTTCAGATATATTCAAACAACCCTTCACAAGGAACAAACAGGAATATTGACAATTCCATGCCAAGATTAGCAGTACATATTGGAAATGCACACTTATCTAAAAGCAACAGTGCCTAATATACGTTGTGTAGAATGATTTTCAGTCCTCTATCCTCTGTACAGGAAAACCTTTCTTTATTTTTGTGTACTGTATGTAGTGAAATAGTCAGGTGACAGCACTTAGAATTAATTCTGTACCAGCTCTGTTCTTTTAATAAGATTAGTTTGAGTTCAATCCCTTAAGACTGATTTAAAGTAGTTCCTGCACATTATACACATTACTTGAATAATTAAATTCTTCTTTCATTCCTTCTGCGACATTTGATGTGCTTTATTATAGAAGAAACCAACGTATATTTGGGGCAGCAGAGTGGCGCAGTGGTTAGCACAGCTGTCTCACACCACCAGGGGTCCACATTCAACTCCGGCCTCAGGTCACCAATGGTATAGAGTTTGTGCATTCTCCCCATGTCTGCGTGGATTTCCTCCAGGTGCTCCGGTTCTGTCCCACAGTCCAAAATGTATGGGTTAGGTTGATTGGCCATGATAAATTGATTAATGTCAGGGGATTGGCAAGGTAAGTATCTGGGGTACAAGAATAGAGCCTGGATGGGTTTGTAGTCAGTGCGGACTCAATGGGCAGGATGGTCTCCTTCTACACTGTGGGGATTCTATGATTTGATCTCAATAACTATGAGTCATTTGATACCATAGTTTCCATTAATACTTCTCCTTCTACCTTTTATTAAATTAAAGGCATGCATTCATACAGACAATTTAAAAACTATAGCATTTGACTTTCCAGAGTTGGGAGACAGTAGCAGTATACTAGTGACAAAAAAAGCTTAAATTAAGATGTTTGTTCCTAATTGCTCTGCAGTGATTATTGTTGGAACTGTCTACTGAAAGGGCATACATGTAGATGTGAGGTTACAGTACTCATTCCACATTGATATTCATCCACTTCCAAACTGTAACCAGAATAGGAGTGGTCCAATCAGGGGGTGGGGGGGGAACCGCTGCGCATTCATGTCTAGTGATCGGTGTGGGGGAGAATGGCGTTCGGTTCAGCTGCGAGGGGGAGGTGCGTTGTGTAAGGGCAAGTGGCCCAGGCTGAGTGGGGGAGGAACATGGGGATTGGTTCGGCCAGATGCAGGCCTGGGGGGCTGGCGTTCATTCCAATTGGGGGGCATTGCAAATGGCCATAGTAGTAGTGAGGGCAGTAGTAGGGGGTGCCAAGTTTAGGCCACAGAGGCTGATTGGCAGAGAAAGTATCAGATCTCTCAAATCAGAGGTCTGCACATGTGCAAATACACCCTCTGCTACTATCAGCTGGCTTTCAGGCAAATTCAGGCCCCACACATTCTCCTACAGGCAAGAAACAGATTTCAAGATTTGACATTTGCACTCAGCTAAAAAATGAAAAATCAGATCTAAAACACTCCCATTTTCACACTCAAAGAACAAAAAAACAGCACGGGAAACAGGCCCCTCGGCCCAATGAGCCCACGCTGCCACCTCAATGTTCCCACTTCTACACGCGATCCCTGTTCATGTTTATAGATCTATGGATTAAAAACCAAATTTGAGACTCATTCTGCACTTAGAATTTTTTTCATTAAGATTGATCCCATTATGTTTGTGTATTTCTCAGTTTCAGCCAGACTCTCTGCTATTAACCATACCTTGGAAGGTTTTATATATATATACATATAGAATGATATGGCCTGACCTCATTGGGCAGTGTGATCCCATTGGCTGAAAGCCAGAGAGCATTTCAGAAGAACTTGAAGGGGCACATAAAAAGGGACATGTGAAGACAAACCCCAGCAATGATTCGATCAACCCAGTGTAAACTGTAATGATGGAAGAGGGAATGTGAGATCCACCTTCACACCAAGAAAAGCTTGATAACATGTCACTGTAAGCTCAGTGAATTGAATCCAACGGCCCAGCCAATTGCATCAAAACAGGTTGTCAATGTGTTTTTCAAGCAATCAGCCTAATTTAGGGAAAAGTTAGCTTAATTTTATTGTGTAAGAGGTGTTTCTTTAACTTGCTAGTGTTTTATGAAAGCTAAGTTCAAACCACAGTTGTCTGTCTCATTAAGTAAGAGCACTTGGGTTTTGAGTAAAAACTGGTTGAAGTTTTCATAGGTGGACAGTGTAGTGAAGAAGGCATTCAACATGCTTGTTTTCATAGTTCAAAACACTGAATACAGGATTTGGGACATCTTGTTGAAGTTGTACAAGACATTAGTAATGCCACACTTGGAATACAGTTCTGGTTACCATATTATAGAAAGGATATTATTAAACTAGAAAGAGTGTGCAGAAAAGATTTAGTAGGATGCTACCAGGTCTTGATAATTTGAGTTAAAAGGAGGGGCTGAATAGACTGGGACTCTTTTTTTCTGGACCATAGGAGGCTTAGGGGTGATCTTAAATGGGTCTATAAAATAATGAGGGGCATAGATAAGATAGATAGTCAATATCTTTTCCCAAAGGTAGGGGAATCTAAAACTAGAGGACATAGGTTTAAGATGAGGAGGACAGTTACAAAAGGGGGCAATTTTTTCACTCAGACAGTAGTGAGTGTCTGGAACAAGCTGCCAAAGGTAGTAGTAGAAGTGGGTACAATTTTGTCTTTTAAAAAGCATTTAGACAGTTATATGGATAAGGTGGGTCGAGAGCAATATAGGTCAAATGCGGGCAATTAGGACTAGCTTAGAGGTAAAAATGAGTTGGGCCAAAGGGCCAGTTTCTTTGCTGTATACCTCTATGACTCTATGACTAAGTGTCTTTCACAATCAACAGTACAACTCTGTAAATTGTGTAAGTAGTCAATGAATATTCACAAGTTTTCAATAGCATGGTTCGAGCTCCCTTCTATCAAAAGACCCAGAGTCTGGTTGTGATAATAACTGATGCCGGATATAAAGGGGAAGACCCTGAGATTAAACAAGAAAGCAAGAATGAATATGCACAACAGTCAAAATATCTGGTAACAAAAAGAAAGAAATCATGACAATGGAAAAAAAACACAAAATGGACTGACAGAGCAAAAAGCGTATGCAAACTGAGAAACAGATAATGCAGAACAAAAGAAACAGGTAAACTCTTGCATGCAGACATATGAGGTTCACACAGATGGGATACAGAAATATGATTTGCAGATATAAAACATAAGATAGAAGGACATACATCCAAAAAATGTTAATGAACTGGTTGCACAACAATAGACTGTGAAGATTGAAATAAGCACTTCAGAAATGATCCTACCCACACGTAAACTGTTAACATCATTCAAGAATGACATTGCCTCCAACAAAAAATTGTTTTTTATTTATTCCAGAGGTTACGATGTCACATTTTACAGCAGGTAGCTTTATTCTCTCAATGAGAGAAACATTTCAAAATAAGTGCATATATTTGCAAATGTTACAAATTTCAAATATCACTTTTAAATAAACACAAACATGTCTACATTCGTGAGGATCATTCATTCGTTAACTAGGTTGTACAATAAACAGTAACAGTATATCGCCACCATTAGCAATTGCACATGATGACAATTTTCACACAGTACAGTAAGCACCATCTTTAATGCAGCAAATCAACTACAAATGGAAGAACTGAAGGAATACATTTCCACAAAAATTTAAACTAGAATTGATTGTATTCTTGAGAATAGCCACAAAACCATTTGTTGATTAAGGCAGCTCAAAGCAGTAATTTGAAATTTACTTAAGATCTTGCGCATTAAAAATAATTGTATCCTTATGAGCAATTGTAAATCGCCAGCAACTGAAATGGATACTGAGGTATTCTACATGTGTATGTTTTTTTTAACATTCATTCATGGGGTATAGGTGTCACTGACTAGGCCAACATTTATTGCCAATCCCTAATTGCCCTTGAGGTGATAGCTGTCTTTTGAACTACTGCAGTTCATGTGTTGTAGGTATACTCACAGTGCTGTTAAGAAGGGAGCTTCAGGAGTTTGACCTTGAGACAGTGAAAGAATGGTGACAATAGTTCCAAGTCAGGAAGATGTGTGACTTGGAACGGAACTTGTGGTGGTATTCCTTCATACCTGCTGCCCTTTTTCCTTCTAGCTGGTAGAGTTCATGGATTTTGAAGGTGCTGTTGAAGGAGCCTTGGTGAGTTGCTGCAGTGCATCTTGTAGATAGCTGGTGGAGGGAGAGAATGTTATTGTGGTGGATAAGGTGCCAACCAAGTGGTGTGCTTTGTTCCAGATTGTGCCGACCTTCTTACGTGATCTCAGAGCTGCACTCATCCAGGCAAATGGACAGTGTTCCATCACACTGCTGACTTATGCTTTGCAGATGACGAACAGGCTTTGGGGAGTCAGGACATGCATTAATCACCACAGAATTCCCAGATTCTCATCTGCTCTTATAGCCACAATGTTTATATGAGTGGTCCAATTCACTTTCTGGCCAATAATAATCCTCAGGATGTTGATAGTAGGGGACTCAGCAATGGTAATATTGTTGAATTTCATGGGGAGAGGGTTAGATTCTCTTCTTTGAAGATGGTCATTGCATGGCATTCTCGCGCGGCTAAATGTTACTTGCCACTTATCAGCCAAAACCTAAATATTGCCCAAGCTTTAATGTATATGGACATAGACAGCTTCATTGTCTGAGCAGTCATGAATGGTGCTGAACATTGTACAGCCATCAGTGAACACCCCCACTTTTGATCTTATGATGGAGGGAAGTTATTGATGGGACAGCTTAAGACGGCTGGGTTTAGGACAATATTGGAACTCTTTCAATGATATCACCGGGCTATTGACCTCCAACCAACCACAGCTATCTTTCTTTGCACTAGATATGACTTCAACCACTAAGGCGTTTTGTCCATTTAACATCAATTGACTTCAGTTTTGCTGGGACTCCTTGATGCCGCACTTAGTCAAATGTTGTCTTAATGTCAAGGACAGTAATTCTCATTTCACGTCTTAAGTTCAGCTCTTTCGACCATTTTTGAACCAAGGCTATAACCAAGGTCAAGAGTTGAGTCACCATGGCCGAACCCAAAATGAGTGTCAGTGAGCAAGGTATTGCTGAGTCAGTACTATTTGATAGCACTGTTGATCTTGACTTCCATCACAAGATCAAGAGTAGACTGATAGGGCAGTAATTGACTGGGTTGGTTTTGCCGAGCTTTGAAGGCATCAACAAGTGTATGCCTACCACATTCTTTCATCTTTAAAGTTACTGAAGAAGTGAAGAGTACATCCAGTTAAACCATCCAGTTTCATTTCTAGGGAAATGAAGGGATCCTTCCTGATCATCTTACTGATGTCCGCCTTCCTAATCTCTTTGTACTGTGCCCTTTAGCAGCAGCTAACAAATGCTTTCTAACAATGTACTACCAAGTGCTGCTGACAGCAATGAAAAGGGAAGACTGTAGCAAGATTTTAGATATTGTGCCTTGTGTCTAAAAGTGAAAAAACAAGTCATTTTAAACTAGACTGCGTATAAAACAAAGCACAGAGATAAGAATAAAATTCAGCTTATCAAACTCATTCCTTTCATATACCATTTACTCTAATACAGCTCATACTTGACATGCACACCATTTGAAAATATCTCTCTCCATCTCCTTCAGGCAAAACTTCAGCCTTGCAATGCAATTTCCTTTGGAAAAGGTCATTTATTCGTTAAATTTTGCCACAGTCTATTACAAATATGCATCATTTCCAGAAGGAAAAACTCCAATCTCTGGTCTCACTTTAGGATTGCCATAATTTTCACCACACAAATAAAAATCTTATCAGAGGGAGTACATTTTTGACTCTTGTAAGCACAATATTCCAATCATGTGCACCTTGCATGAGGAGGAGTACATATTAAGAAGGCATTGACGAGATTTCGTGACATGCTTCTCATGACAAAACTATAACATATACAAATGGTTCACAACCACTGAATAAATGTAGCTTCCAGTGATTGGTTCATAAATCAGAAATTATGATATAAAATCACCCTCAGATTGTATAATGATACACATGGCAGAATTCTCAGAATGGCTTAGATTCTCAAGACATGCCCCTTTGAAGTAGAAATAGAAAAATTATTTGTCCTCATCTTCCAAACACACCCTCATGTAAACTGTATATGCTTTTGTTTCCTCAAGGGCATCTCTTGTCTTGGGCCTGGATATAGTTGTTCTCGCATTAATCAGCCACGCGGCCCAGGTTCTCGTAACTCTCAATCAGCGCCCTCTTGCCGGCGCTGTAATTCAAAGCAATACTTTGGTCAGGATAGAGCTCCTTTCTTGCCCTCCTCCCGATCAGTGTATTTTGATCCCTTTATGTCGACTCAGAATTGGATCAATATTACCTTAATGTCAGGAATTCACTGGATAGGCATCATGGTTAGGAATGAAGCCAAATCCCACAATTTAATATCACCTGCATATCATATTGTAATTAAGGAAACAGAAAGTCCAATTTCATGCAACATCTTTTTTAAATAATGAAGGAGAAAGATAAAAGACCAGACTGTCGCGGGCCAGATAAATGCAATCGAAGAAGCATCCGATATAAAAATCGGCTGAATAGTTGTGTCAAAAAAGCAATTACTTAGTACTTGCTCATCTCAAGGTACAGAATTATGCAACAGAAATTTCAATTACTGTGACTTGATGAATGTAGAAAAGTTTAAATGATTTTTGTTTCTTGTTTTGAAAGCAATAGCCAGTTGCAGGACATCTGACACCAGTGTTAATGGTGGACATTTCATGCAATTGAAATAAAATAAAGCTGAGGAACTTGCCCAAGATAATTTAATTATTTTTGCAACTTTCACCTTTGGTCAATTTAACATTCAAATGGCAATCTGTCATTCAATTTCAATGTTAACAAGAATACAAATAAAATCACTTTTGTGAGCTGTAATTAGTTTGGCAAACTCATTTCAGATTACTTATAATAAAGAAGTTCACAATTCACTGGGTGTAGACCCATTAACAGAGGGAGACCTTATTGATTTGTATTTTTCTGTCACAGACTTAATATTAAATGGAATCTGTGAGTTTACGAGTTCTTGATTCAGCTTCAATGCAAAATCTGACTTCTTGCATATAAAATAAACTCATAGTGATGCACTGTGCAAATGCAATAGCCCATTTGTAGCTTCTTTTCTTTCTTCCTCCACATCATTGATTGTTGGATTGTAGGATGGAAGAATGGAAAGTTCTGCATTATCTTTCTCTACATTATTACTCGAGGTGCCTGAAGGATTGTTATGCATCTCATTATATCCCTCTGCTTCGAAGTTGTGGTCTTTTGGTGGCTCACAACACATTTTATTCTCACATTCCTTTAACATACAGGGGAAGCTGCACATCACGGTAGAGTCAGTCATGCTTTCAAGAAACTCTGCCTGAATGGTGACAGAGTGAACTCCTGCATTGTGGAAGATTTCACGTATTTGTAATGCTGCTGCATTATAGCTGGGCACGTCCAAACATTTCACATGAAGTGAAGCAATATTCTTACCACCAGCCAACTCCCATATGTGGAGTTCATGAATCCCATGCACTCCATCAACTGCACACAATTTTGCATCTATAAAGCATGGGAAATGAAACTTAGAATTTGTCCAATTAACAAAAATAGCAGATAATTCAAAATGAGGTTTACACTGCTGAACTTAATGGTGAGTTACTTGACCAGTTTGTTAAAAAAAGAACATCTGATTCTGTTAGAAAAAAGGAAAACCAGTTGAACATATCCAGCCCAGATGGACTTCATTAAGAATCATGGTAAAGGTCAGACTGTTGCATCCCCCTGATGGAAGAGGGATTTTATAAGTTGAAAAGCTGAAAGTGGAGGGCCTGAAACAAGCATGTAGAAATTAGCTCATGGGATCCTGTATTAAGAAAAGATTAGTTATAATAAACATATTAGCTTTGTAACCTTTGCACTTTGAGTAAAGCCATAAAAAGCTTAATCACAAGCTTGAACTTAGAACAGAACCAGTGCCCTTCCTGGACTAAGAGTATACTATTTCTGCTAATCCAAGGCTGAAATATTAAGCCAAATTTAATCCTGTCTTATTCAGAACTGATTATTAAATTGTACTTCCAATTAATTTGATTTAAAATACACCAACTGCATGCTCTCACTATGTTTCACAATCTAACTGCAGTTACACTAAACATTTTTAGATTTTGGTCAGAAATGTTTGGGCCGTTCAGTGGGATTGTGTGGTCCTGCCGCAGTGAATGGAGGTCTAGTTGAGATCTCACTTGCAGCAGTGGCAGGGCATGAACAGATGGAAAATTCTGGCCTTTATGTTGAAGACAGTAAGAAGTCTGACAACACCAGGTTTAAATCCAATTAATTTATTTTCTAGTAAACTCACAAGCTTTCGAGGTTTTCCTCTTCGTCAGGTGAATGGAGAGTTCTGGCCAGAACTGTTCATTCACCTGACGAAGACAGAAACCTCGAAAGCTTGTGAGTTTAATATCAAATAAATCGGTTGGACTTAAACCTGGTGTTGATAGACTTCTTACTGTGTTTACCCGACATCTCCATTTTATGTTGAAATCAGAGTTGATAAATCTGAATGTGAAATTATCTTCAATGAGCTAAAAAACTTCACTTTTAGCAAAAATATTGTTCACAACCATTAGCTAAAAGTAAACATTAGGACGTTAGCACTGCTGCCTCATAGCACCACGAACCTTGGTCGATTCCTGGCTTGCGTCACTGTCTGTGCAGAGAATGCATGTTCTCCCTGTATCTGTGTGGGTTTCCTCCTGGTGCTCTGGTTTCTTTTCATAGTCCAAAGGACACGCTGGTTAGGTGCACTGGCCATGCTAAATTCACCCTCAGTAACCTGAATAGGCACCACCACCCCTACAATGCCACCCACCCACCCCCTTCCTGTCCCTTCACCCCTCCCATAAGTACAATCTCCTGTCTGGCTTCAGTTCCACTAATACCTTGCCCCCTCGTGCCAATACCTCTGCATCACCCATTTATACCCATACAGCAATTTAAAATTCCAACATCCTTCAGGATTAATCGTAAATAAGGGAGCAAATCCCCCTGCACTTCCACAGCTCTGTGGTAAGCATTGCATTCATTTACCTGTAGGAAAAATATAGAAAACTCATAACACACAAGGAGAAAATATGGCAGCAAAATATGTTTTAGCAATGCACTACTGAAGATCAACTCACTCACACTTGTGTTTATACAGCACCTTATCATGTTGAATTGCCTCAAAGCACAACGTGGTGAATTACTTTGGGATTATGGAGTTTTATTAAACATGCACCATTTGCTTCCAGATTTCACAGACAGGAGAACAATAATTATTGGCTTATTATTTGTCTGGGGGAGAAATCTTGTTCAGACCAGTGGGAAAACTGCATAATCTTCTTTGAGTTGTGCCATCTGATCAAGAAAAGAATCAAACCCTTGGATACCATCTTAATACCAAACCAATAAAACAGCACTCTCTCAGTACTGCACATCAGAATCAGTCCAAAATATCAGTTCAAACTTCCAATCATCTTCCCCAAAAGTTAATCCAAACTAATGCAAAATAGCTGTATGGACTTTGTAATGTTAACAAGTGGAAAGTGGCAAGAATATGCTTTATATAGAATAGAATCCCTACAGTGCAGAAAGAAGCCATTCAGCCCATCAAGTCTACACAGACCACAATCCTACCCAGGCCCAAGTCCGTAACCCCACATATTTACCCTACTAATTCCCCTGACACTAGGGTCAATTTAGCATAACCCACATATCCTTGGACCGTGGGAGGAAACCAGAGCATCTGGAGGAAACACACACAGACACAGGGAGAACATGCAAATTCCACACAGACAGTGACCAACCTGGGACTCAAACCCGGGTCCATGGTGCCGTGAGTCAACAGTGCTAACTACTGTGCTACCATGTTGCCATTTTTCGGTAATAAATCTATCATGTGAATATTAACAAAAGAACAAACTTGACATTTTTTTCCAGCATGCAGGAATTAAAGCATTCGTTATCCAAAGCTAAGCATATGCAGGAGACAACAATGAAACAATAAAGAGATGGGAATTCTTAATTCTGTGACTGTATGTTCAAAAGACAATAATCCCTTTGACTAATTGGAAAACCTAAGAGTTCAGACCCTGATACATACATCTCCCTATCTGTGACTGCTGCTTTATTGATGGTTCTCACTGGTGTAAAGTCAAAGGTATCTCCTAAAGGTCGACATGATATAAATGTGATCAATGAAGTTGAAAAGCTGAGCTGGACAGATATTTTTTAGAGAATTTAGACTCAAGGCAGGTAAATGGAGTTAAGATACAGATTAGTCAGGATCGAATGGAATGTCAGAAGAGGCTTGGAGTGACAGAATGATCCGTTCATATTTCTATGAGTACAATCTGGAGTGGTCTGACAATACAACATACCTCCAGCAAATGCCCTCTTTGAATACCTAACACACTGACCCAAAATAAAGTCCAATGCAGCTCATTCCAAAAGTGTCCGTGTTGTCTTGTGGCCAGGCAAAACGGCCCTTATAGTGCCAAAAACAAAATGGGTGTTGAGGAGCCGAATTTGATGGCCTTTCTTTCATTACAAATGGTTCACTGTCCCTGCAGATCTTTGTAGAACCAGGCAGCATGCCTTACAGGTAAGTCTGAACCTCCTCAGCCTCTGTATCTATGTCACTTTCACATAGCTGAATCTAATGCACTGGATGCGCTGACTGGGATTCCTGATGCAGTTTATTGGTCTGTGCCTTTTGGGTTGCTGTACCTCTCCCTATTCCTCATTCAGTCGGCCAAGTACTGGCTACTACACCCATGCTTAGACAGAAAAGTAATGATAGTTACTGCCTTTCTATTACAATTCTCAACAGGTCCGGACTTCAGTACAATATTTTATCGTCATGTAGCTTCATTGTTGCAGTACTGACTGTCTTAACTAGGCCTTAGGTTCAAATGTCTTACTTTCCAACCTCTGGGAAGGGGAAGTGGGGAGGAATGGAGAAGAGAAGGGAGGGGAGAGGAAGGAAGATAAGAGGAAAGGAGAGGAAGATCTCTTGTTTAGGCTCCCAGGCTCGCTTCAGTGTCTAAATTGAACATAGCATAGATTCTCCCACCCAAAAACTATGGAAGGGGTTTTTAATATCTTTGCCCAAGCCCTGCCTGTGGTCACTCCAACTACAAGGGAAAGATCAATATATCTCTTGCTTACTGCTAATCAATGAAGCAATTCTGCTCTCTTAACCAAGGAGTCTGTTTTGTCTGGAAACTATTTTATTTAGATTGAAAAGTGGTAAAGGTATATGCCAACCCCACCAGTGTATGGGGGAAGGTATCACGTAAAACTATGGACATCTTTCCAAAGTTGAAACTTATGTTAACAGGCTTATATCACATTTATCCACTTTAGAGTGATTAAAGCAGTCAATGTCAAGATGCTCAATGATCAAGAGAAGTTGCACCATGAAGCAGTTTATTGGCCTTTCCATTTACTGCAAACAATATTGTTTCAAAACAAATTAACACATTAGGTTACACACTGCTAATGTCTCAATATCTGCGGCTCTATATCCAAACATTGACACAATGTTAACAAGAACATTCTGAGCAAAGAAAGAAAAAATCACAATATTATAATGAATGAATCCAAACTTAAATCATATCTTCCAGAATGTCTAAAATTGTTCCACGGGCAATGGGCTATTTTTCAAGCGCAATCATTGCTATCGTCTGTGTGAAATGCAAGTCAATTTGTAGACATGAACAGCAAATTAAATAAATAGCCATGATGTGGATGGTTGATTGAAAAATGCGGTTTAGATCACCTGAAGACTTTCTTGCTCTTTATTTCTATCCATCTTAGAACGGTATCTGATGCTGAGATGAGTGACCAATCACATATTTGTACTATCATTAAGATCGCCCGTTTCCATCTCCGGAATATTTTTCCCATTTTGGCTCAATTGCTGCTGACCTTCATTCATACTTTTGTTATTTCCAGACTTGCCTATACCAATGAACCCCTTGCTGCTCTCCCAGATTCAGCACTCCGTAGGCTTGAGATCATCCAAGTGAGCACTACTGCCTCACAATGCCCAGCACTGCTGCCTCATTGTTCCAGCGACCCAGATTCATTTCCTGGCTTGGGTCACTGTCTGTGCGGAGTTTACACATTCTCCCTATGTCTGCATGTATTTCCTCTGGGTGCTCTGATTTCTTCCTACAGCCCAAAAAGACATGCTGGTTAGTGCATTGGCTATGGTAAATTCTCTCTCAGTGTACCTGAATAGGTGCTGGAGTGTCACAACGAAGGGATTTTCACAGTTACTTCATTGCAGTATTTATGTAAGCCTACTTGTGACTAATAAACTTTAACTTTTAACTCTGCTGCCCACATCATAACTTTCACTAAATCCCATTCATCAATCATCCCTGTATTCTCTGACTAACAATCAAGAAAACTTCTTGATTTTAAAATGATTATGGTTGTTTTTAATTCCTCACAATCTCAGTAACATCCTCCAACCCCATTATCGGGCAATAGATCTGAATTCATCTAATTCTGGCCTCTTGAGCATTGCTAACTTTAATTGCTTCAGCATTGCAAGCCACGTCTAGGCCCCAAGTTCTGAAATACCCTCTATATGATTGTACCTTGCTTTCCTCCTTTAAGGCACTCGTTGATATGGCTTCTTTGATTAAACTAACTGAATCATCTGATTTTATGGTGACAATTTTGAGCTGTATTAGCCATCAGTATAAATGCCAATTCTTCCGGCGCAATCTCTTTCCTTGATTTTCCATGTCCCTCGCCCGTAATGTAACAAGGATCTTGTCTCATTTCAATTAATTTTATAGGGATTTCCACATTTTGCTTCCCTCCTCACTGAATATTCATATCTCGCCGATATGATGTTATGTCGAAGTTTACAATAGGTTTTTAAAGGTTTGCAGCAGTCAAGGGGGAGCCTGCCGGAGGTGTCAAAGTAGGTTTAGCCACTGGGAAGGGGAGAGGGACAAACCCTGGCATTGCCGTCTGGCCCTTTGGTGGTGCCATGTCAACCTGTTATCAGGTCCCTTCCCGCCAGAGTTATGGTGAAAACCCCAGATTTATTTGGCACAGGATACATTAAAAACCAGAGCGAAAGCTCGACTGTGTAACTGAAGAACTGCATGCCAATTTTCACATCTCAGCCAGCACTCTGTGCACTGAGGGGTGATTCTGCCCACTATCTCTGTATATAGCTCAGTGTCATATTTTGCTTTGAAATGTTCCTGTGAAGCACCTTGGGACATTTTATTATATTAAAGACACTATGCAAAACATAAGCTGTTGTTAGAGACAGAAGGCAAGTTCTTCATTTAAATTTCATCCAAAAATACAACACCTACAAAATGCATCTCCTACAAAAATGCAGAACTCCTCAAGTCTCATGTTAAAGTGCCACCCAGATTTATATGCTTAACTCCTGAAGTGTGCCCTTTTATGATAGGTTTTTGAAATTTTAACTATTTCACTGACACTGAAGAACTGGAAGGAAAGAGCATAACAACTTTTCAGATATTAAACTTACACCACAAACTAATGGTGAATTTCCCTTTTACATTCACATAGACTACTACTCAGATGTGCTTACAAAGAGTCTGTTAATCTCCATAGGAATTAAATATAAACCTCCCTGTGACATTTGGTGCCAATGCTTTTGCAGCCTTTGTCAGGCGTGCTGCTGGATTAAAATGTTACTGAATTCTTGTGCAAAGAGAGGGTGAAATACTGTTTTTCAATGAAAAAAGGGAAAATGACCATTTTTCTTAGTACTAAACAGAAACCAAACAAAATCACGTTCTCAGAAATCATTCACTTTAAAGTTCAAGCTTCCACCATTTTGTCAATTACAGAAGGAAATAATCATCATTTGTCAAAAGAGAAATACGACCTCAAAGTGTCCTGGGGTAGTTTTTGCAGGAAATGCAATCATCACATATTAATAATTTAGACTTAAATCGAAACAATATAACTGTAATTGATTATGCTGTTTTGCACATCACAAAAGATGAGTTACAACGTAATCCCTTAAAGTGACTGGAGATGGAACACTTAAGTTATGAAGAGAGATTGGATGGACTTGAGCCACTTTCATTGAAGCAGACTGAGGGGACAACTTGATTGAGGTATACAAGATGATCAGGGACATAGACAGAATGGATAAGGAGCAGCTGTTCCCCTTAGTTGAAGGCTCAATCAGAGGTTCAAGGTGAGGAGCAGGAGGTTTAAAAACATAAAAAATTGAGAACATAAGAACTAGGAACAAGAGTAGGCCATCTGTTCCTCAAGCCACCATTCAATAAGATCACGCTGATCTCTTCATGGACTCAGCTCCACTTACTGCCCGCACACCATAACCCTTAATTCTTTTATTGTTCAAAAAGGTATCTATCCTTGCCTTAAAAATATTCAACTGTTTCACTGGGCAGGGAATTCCACAGATTCACAACCCTTTGTGTGAAGAACTTCCTCCTCAACTTAGTCCTAAATCTGCTTCTCCTTATTTTGAGACTCTGCCCTAAGTATTAGTTTCACCCACCAATGAAACAACTTCCCTACTTCTATTTTATCTATTCTTTTCATAATCTTATATGTTTCTATAAGATCTCCCTTCATTTTTCTGAATTCCAATGAGTATAGCCCCAGTCTACTCAGTCTCTCCTCATAAGCCAACCTTCTCAACTCTGGAATCAACCTAGTGAATCTCCTCTGCATCCCTTACAGTGCAAGTATATCCTTTCTCAAATAAGGAGACCAAAACTGTACACAATACTCGATGCCTCACCAACACCTTATACAGCTGCACTATAACTTCAATGATTTTAAACTTCATCCCTCTAACAATATAGGACAAAATTCCATTTGCCTTCTTAATTACCTGCTATACTTGCAAACCAAGTCCTTGAGATTCCTGCACAAGGACATCCAGCTCCCTCTACAGAGCAGAATGTTGCAATTTTCATATTTACATAATAGTCCATTTTGCTGTTATTACTACCAAAATGAATGACCTCACATTTACCAACATTGTACTTCATCTGCCAGACCCTCGCCCACTCATTTAGACTATCTATATCTCTTTGCAGACTTTCAGCGTCCTTTGCATACTTTGCTCTGTCACTCATCTTGGTGTCATCTGCTAATTTTGACACATGTGTCAAATAGTGATCACAACTCTGTCTGCTTTACGATATTAATGGAAAAGGACGAGACCTGCCCAAAAGGGAAGGTATTTAACTGGGGGAGGGCTAGATACAGCCAGATTAGGCAAGATCTTAAAGATACCGACTGGGATAAGCTTTTCGAGGGCAGGTCGACGAGGTACATGTGGGAGTCTTTCAAGGGAAAACTAAACTCTCTGCAAGAAAGATACGTGCCGGCAAGGAGGAAGGATGGGAAAGGTAGGATTAGAGAACCGTGGCTTACCAGGGATATTGAGGACTTGATCAGGAAGAAGCAAGAGGCTTACATTAGATCTAGGCAACTGGGGACTGAGACAGCGCTGGAAGCTTATAGAGAGTGTAGACAGGATCTTAAAAGGGGTGTTAGAAAGGCAAAAAGGGGCCACGAAGCGGCTCTGGCAGGCAGGATTAAGGAAAATCCTAAGGCATTTTACTCCTATATAAGGAGCAAAAGGATGGTTAGAGGCAAGATTGGACCTCTCAGGGACAGAGGAGGGGATCTATGCTTAGAGCCTGAGGGAATGGGAGAGATCCTGAATGAATACTTTGCGTCGGTATTCACGCAGGAGACTGGCCAGATGTCTGTTGCTGATTTTGACAAAGTTGAGGATCTGTTGAGGGAAATAAAGATTACGAGGAACGAGGTGTTGGGGCTATTAGGCAGCTTAAAGACATATAAAGCTCCGGGGCCTGATGGCATTTACCCCAGGCTGCTAAGGGAGTTGAGGGAAGACCTAGCTGGGCCTCTGACGCAAATCTTTGCCTCTTCCTTGGACACAGGCAAGGTCCCAGAGGACTGGAGGATAGCAAATGTAGTACCATTGTTTAAAAAAGGTCAGAGGGATCACCCAGGGAACTATAGGCCGGTGAGCTTGACTTCAGTTATAGGTAAGCTAATGGAGAGGATCCTTAGGGACAGGATGTATGAGCATCTGGAGCGCTGTGATCTGATCAGGGATACGCAGCATGGCTTCGTCAAGGGGAAGTCTTGTCTTACAAATCTAGTGGAATTTTTTTGAAGAAGTGACAAAAACAGTTGATGAAGGACAGGCTGTTGATGTCGTCTACATGGATTTCAGTAAGGCGTTTGACAAGGTTCCTCATGGTAGACTGATAGAGAAGGTGAAGGCGCATGGGATACAGGGCCAGGTATGTAGATGGGTCGAGAACTGGCTCTGGAGGAGGAGACAGAGGGTAGTAGTGGAAGGCTCTTTTTCCGACTGGAGGCCTGTCACTAGTGGAGTGCCACAAGGCTCAGTACTAGGTCCTCTTCTATTTGTGGTCTACATAAACGACTTGGAAGTTGGGGGTAGGTGGTGAGATCAGCAAATTTGCTGATGACACTAAGATGCTTGGATTGGCGGGTACAGAGGAGCAGTGCCAGGCAATACAACAGGACATAGATAGGTTGGTAGACTGGGCAGATAGATGGCAAATGGAAGTTAATCCGGATAAATGCGAGGTGATGCATTTTGGCCGGAAAAATGTAGAAGAGAGTTATAGGATAAAAGGTAAAACTATTCGGAGTATAGAGACGCAGAGAGACTTGGGGGTGCAGGTTCACAAGTCTCTGAAAGTGTCTTCACAGGTGGAGAAGGTGATAAAGAAAGCGTATAGTATGTTAGCTTTCATAGAAAAGGGTATAGAATACAAGAGTAGGAGGTTGATGTTGCAGTTGTATAGAACGTTGGTTAGGCCTCACTTGGAATACTGCGTCCAGTTCTGGTCGCCGTACTATCGGAAGGATGTGGAGTCCTTGGAGAGAGTGCAGAGGAGGTTTACCAGGATGCTGCCTGGTATGAAAGGACTGTCTTATGAGGAATGATTGAATAGGCTGGGGTTGTTTTCCCTTGAAAGACATCGGCTTAGAGGGGATCTAATAGAGGTGTATAAGATTATAAGGGGTATAGATAGAGTAAATGGTGGTAAACTTTTTCCACCTTCAGAAATGGATAGGATGAGGGGTCATGGCCATAGGGTGAGGGGGGCTATGTATAAGACGAATATTAGAGGGCAGTTTTTCCACACAAAGGGTAGCGGGGGTGTGGAATGCACTGCCGAGTAAGGTGGTGGGAGCAGGCACGCTAGGGCTGTTTAAAGGTCTCTTGGACAGCCACATGAGCGGTCTGCAGATAGAGGGATATAGTAGGACTGTTTAACTATGACTTTTTTTTTCCACAGGTAATTCGGTCCAACTTGACCAACAAGGAGCATGCATTCGGCAGGTGGTGCGAGGACAGCTCTTGGATGTTGATTCATGGGTTGCCTGGTGCTTCATGTCGTAAATGAATGCTTTATCTGGACCATCTGAAGGGCACCATGACAGCTCAGTGACTATCGCTGTAGCTGTGCAGACACTTGGAATTGGGCCGGTGTCTGTGGGAGTTTGCGCGTTCTCCCCGTGGTTGCGTGGGTTTTCTCCGGGCGCTCCGGTTTCCTCCCACATCCCAAAAATTCGCTCTTAGGCTGATTGGGAAACAAATTGACCCTATATTGAGATTCTTCCATATTAGGAATAACCTAAAATTAGATTAAGAAAATAGAATTGTTACTATAAAGTTACGATGGTGGCGCGGGCTCGTTGGGCCGAAGGGCCTGTTTCCTGTGCTGTGTTGCTGTGTTGCTCTTTGAAATACAGTACAGTGTCTCAAATACATTTGGTCCACAACGCCAAATCATCTATGTAAATCGTAAACGATTGCAGTCCCAACACAGATCCCTGAGGTATACCACTAGTCATGGATTGCCAACCAGAAAAACACCCATTTACCCCCACTCTTGGTTTCTGTTAGTTAACCAATCCTCTATCCATGCTATTACCCATAACACCGTGTACCTTCATTATATGTAGCAGTCTTTGGTGCGGCATTTTGTCAAATGCTTTCTGGAAATCCAGATACACCATATCCACAGGTTCCCCATTGTCCATTGCACATGTAATGTTCTCAAAGAATTCCACCAAATTAGTCAAATATGACCTTTCCTTCATGAAGTTGCCCAACATTACCCCTTTCGTGATAATGATGGCTTCTAGGTTCTCACTTGCCATGGTCTTCCTGTCATCAATTTTTGGCATGTGTCTTCCACTGTGGAGACCAACACCAAATACCTGTTCAATGCCAGAGCCATTTCTCATTTCATTACATTCCCCTTCTCATCCACTAAAGGTCCAATATTTACTTTTTTTATTTTTTATATTTGTAGAAACTTTTGCTGTCTATTTTTATATTCTGAGCTGGTTTACTCTCATAGTCCATCTTACTTTTCTTTATAGTGTTTTTTGTGGCTTTCTGCTGACCTTTGAAGGTTTCCCAGTCCTCTAGGTTCCCACTAATCCTTGCCACTTTGTATGCATTTTCTTTCAATTTGATGCCCTCCTTTATTTCCTTAGATATCCATGGCTGATTATCTCTTTAGGGGGAATGTACAGAACAGCTTTTTGAACCAGACAGTAGAGATGGTCTGGAATGCGCAGCCTGGGGGGGTGATAGTGACGAGTTGTCTTACATCCTTTAAAAAGTACTTGGAGGAGCATTTGGCACATCATAACATTCAAGACTTTAGGCCAAGTGCTGGTAAATGGGACTTTATTTTGGGTCAGGTGTTTCTCATGTGTCAGTGTAGACTCGATGGGCCGAAGGATCTCTTCTGCACTGTATGATTCTATGACTGCTGATCTGTTGATGTTGGGAGGAATTTCCCAAAGAAGAACTAAGTATCATAACAGCGAGAATAATGGAATGGTCCACCCGCCTCTCAGGCAAAATCCACACCGCAATCGTCCCACACTCAGTCACATTTTTGGAGAATTGGAAATTTCATATCATTCCACCATAACACCCCCATCATAGCACCCACTCAGGCCCCATCTCCTTAGCATTGCCTCTGGCAGAATTAGTGGTGCCCACTTGGCAGTGCTGTGGCATCCAACTGGCACTGACAAAGTGTCTGGGGGGCCACTGCCGAGGTTGTCCTCATAGACAAGGGAATCTGGCCCACATTGGACTTGTGTCCTAATCTACACCTGAGATTCTATATCAGTACCTACTAGACTGATTGATCTCTGTATACTCACAAGGTTAACACCACTGGAAAAGTGAATTATCCAGCATCAGTTTTCAGCTCACTGACCTCTGTTAAGGAATACTCCTTTGGACTTTGATTCTGGGCTCCACCACTCATATGAAACAATATTTACTTTCTCTGTGAGTCTCTGTACTATAAATCCTTTTTTTCTCTATCCCTCTTCTACTGTGTAAATGCAAAGGAGCAAACATTGTGACCCTCCTGCATTTTGAGTGTCTGCAAATGAACTAACCCTCTGAGTTCACCCTATCTGAAGTTTGCTGTTGGGTTATTAATAGAAATTGTATCACAGCAAAACTTAGAAGTTGTAAACAATCAAAAACACTTTTCTATTTATGGATGGATGATGAGGGGAGAGATTGCTCCTGTTTGGGCCCCTTTCTGCCCAAAACATTTTAATTTGTTTTCAGCTACTTTAATGTCAGGCAACCTGGAGCAGATTAAATATAGCATTAAGCATTAAACTCTGGACATTTTCTTATGTATGGGATATGGATTTCCATTTTTAACAAGAACTCCGATCCATGATTCATGTCAATTAAACAAGCAAAGTAAACAGATTAGCTTACCCAAATCATGAAGTTTGATCCCACTGGGTACCATATGGAGCAGAATAAATGTTGTTTCTTTTATGAGTGGAAATACAGATGATAGAACTATTACCACTATGATGATGGTCAGACTTGGGTCCACATAGCATTTCCAGTCACACAGTTCACCTTCATCAAGTGGAACTACATAGAAGAGAGTAGCAGCCACGACCACAACCAGAGAACCCAACGCATCGCCCATTACTTGTAGAAGGACACCTGGGTAATAAGCATTTATTAGAGATTTACTTCTTATAAAGTACAATAAAATCAGTGTGCTTCACTGGCCAGTGAACGCTGTTAATCTAAACTGCTCTCTCCTCTTACACAGTAAAGTAATTGTAGTTCAAGGCAGTTGTATGTAAGAAATTGATTAGGAAAGATTTGTTGAAGCTTGTCTTTCTAGTATCACCCAGTCTACTATCCAATTTCATTTTGAATTCAAAAGGGTGGAATTTTAATGTGGATTAGTGCATAGATTTAGGTACAGGTGATTGCGGGGGAGTGGGGGTAGTGGCTCCTGCATTTAACCACAGCATGTTAGGGAGTATGCAAGCACACCCTTCAGGGAAGGCAGGTTGCCAATTTTGTTATGTTAATTTCCAACTGCAGCAATATTGAAGTGGGGGTTGCTGGACTTTTAATTTTAGCTCGTGAGCCCCAGGTATCTCTCTGGTGAAGGTAAAGTAGGAAGATGGCTCCAATTAAGGGAGCTGAAGCCATGGCAGGGGAATATGTCAAAACGTACTCAGCGCTCACACCTTGCGGGCTCTCTTCTCAAATGACATGAGGGTTCTGAGCTCTGGCATTACCCTGGATGGGTTTGCTTGCTTCGGCTTTGTTGTGGTTTTTTTTGTCCTGCAATGACACAGACTGCTGACATTTAAGATGGTGATGAGGTGTTGCAGGTGTGGGTCTTGAGTGGGAGCTTGAGTGTGAGGATTGTGACAGCAATTAGCGGGCACCATGGTACCTTTGTGGGGGTGTGGCTCCTTACAGATGTTGGCAAAGGCCGAAGTGGTGATGTGGCTGAATGAGAGGTGAAGGTGGAAGTGGGAGGGGAATGCAAGGGAATCCAGAAAAGATCTGCATGAGATTCCCTCTGGCTGAACAAAGAAGATCCTTCACTTTCTTGTGGCACTACTGCTGCATCCTCTTCTGCAGCGAGCTTGCACTCACTGAGGCTGCCACCACTGGGGGTGTGACATTGGTGGGAGGCCTGCTCCTAAGTCAGGGATAAAGTGCATCCCAGCTCTGCTGCACTCTATCCAGAAGTCTGGTTAGGGCTCCCTCTGAGAAATGCGTTGTGACCTTCCTGGCTGCCATCCCCTGAGGTCGCTGTGGAATGAGCGCTGGGGAGCAATTTATATACAGCTTCCCAGGGATTGGTGCAGTTAAGTTGAGAAGTAAGTGGTCTGTGAATCAGAGGAAGACCACTGCGCATGCAGTGTGATTCCCATGGCCATAAAATCTTTTGTCAATGAGGTTCAAGATTCGGCGAGAAATTACACCCAAATTGTCAGGGCAATTCAATCCATTTTTCTCACTGGAACCAACGTGATAATTTGTCCCCATTATTTCTGCAACAGGAACTGTTTAACTGTAAAAATCTCAGCAATCAAGGGGAAAAATACCCTAATTCACTATATTATTACAAAATAATTTCTCAGGTACTTTTTTTTAACACTATTAGCAACATGGTTTGACTTTAACCTTTTAAGAGGGCAGCCCGGTGGCACAGTGGTTGACACTGCTGCCTCATAGCACCAGAGACCCTTCAGCGACTGTCTTTGCGGAACTTGCACATTCTCTCTGGGTCTGTGTGGGTTTCCTCCAGATGCCCCAGCTTCCTCCTATAGTCCTACAGATGCACAGGTTAGGTGGCTTGGCCATGCTAAATTGCCCTTCAGTGTCAGGGGTTTAGGAGGGTAAATACATGGATTATGAGCATAGGGCATGGGTGGGATTGTTGCTGGTGCAGACTTGATGGGCCAACTGGCTTCTTTCTGCACTACAGGGATTCTATGATAAAACTTGTGAAGAAAGCAATTGAGGATACCTGAAGCACCCTCACTTGAACGCAAATAAATGAATTATATTGATATTACACAAAGTAGTCCAAATGAAAACTTTCCACGGAGATTCACAGCTTCTTTTTAAAATGATAGCTTACAATAGTTCAATCCATCAGTTAACTTAGCCAAGAATGTTAAGATACTATAATAATAAGAGCAAAATACCACAGAAGCTGGAAATCTGCAATAAAAACAGACAAGCTGAAAAAACTCCTCAGGTCTGGCAGCATCTGTGGAGAGAGAAAGAGAATTAACATTTCGAGGCATGATTCTTCTTCAGAGCTAAAGAATGGGAGAAATGTGATAAGAATTTAAATTGTTTTAGGGTGGAGCAATATAAAAGGTCCTGGATAGGTGGGAGCGAGGGAGAAATTTGACAAGGATGCCATGAAGCTCAAGTCAAAGGGAGTGTAAACAGTGGTGTTGAAGACTAACTGTTTCTCTCTCCACAGATGCTGAGTTTTTCTCAGCATTTTCTGTATTATGTTCCTTTGATCTTTAAAGTGTCAGCAAATCTCTGAAGGGAGTTCACTTGCTTCTTTAAGTAACACAATAACATAAAATGTATTAAAAGGATTCATGCAACAAATGCATATCACACGATCGTGATAAATCTGACAATGATTCTGGCTTATCTTCCTCTCAGAACTTAATAAAGGAACATTCTTCTCTGAAACACTGAATCAAAAAATATTCTGATTGCTCAAGCCCCAACAAGTAGATGACCCATACAAACCAGAAAGATTCAAGGTACTTGAATCACTCTGTGCCAAATTAGTTGATCTCAACTGGCAGGGTGGCACGGTGACTAGCAATGCTGCCTCACAGTGCCAGGGTCCCAGGTACAATTCTAGCCTTGTGTCACTGTCTGCCTGGAGTTTGCACATCCTCCCCGTGTCTGTGTGGGTTTCTTCCAGGTGCCCCAGTTTTCTCCCACAATCCAAAGATGTGTGGGTTAGATTGGATTGGGGCCATGCTAAATTGACCCTAGTGTCAAAGGGATTAGCAGAGTAAATGGGTGGGCTTGGTGTAAAAGAGCCTCGGTGAGATTGTGGTCAATACAGATTGGATGGGCTGAATGGCCTCCTTCTGTAACGCAGAGATTTTATGATATATGAATAAGGGTGCTGTAATTAATCTCTGTCCCTAAGAAGCCATTATGATTCTAATTCTTGATTATTAATCATTAATACCTGCTGGGAATATGGATATCAGCTTCAGGGTCAAGCTTAGCTAAAAGTAAATTAACCAACTGACATTTACTGTCCACTTTCAAATGAGAGTAAAGATCTCTTGCATGAGATATTGAAAACTAAATATGCTTGACAAAACATATTCTAACAGGATGTTCTGACTTCAGGAAAAGATGAAAGATAATTTTTTTTTAACGCTTATCTAAGTGAAAAGTTTGGGCAGAAAAGCAAAACTGTGCATCAATATTTGTACGAAAAATGGGGATGTAGTTTTTCCTCAGTAAGGGGTCTTCTTCCAAGATTGGGTTCAGAGACAGCATTCAGCAGAGACCTCTGCACTACATCTAATTCAGGAGCGTTTGATTCTAACAGAGAGTGCAAATTGGAAATAAATTGCACATGGCCATCCGCTACAGTGTACTGCTCAAAACTGAGCATAAAAACTGAAAAGTATTAAACTATTTATTTTGCATGACAGAAATTCAGTGACTTCATCCTAACATTGACAGCAAAGCTTTTTAGAATGTGATATAGCTGCATTTTTGAATTACTGTGAGCAAAACCGTAAGCAATAGATATATATCAAATTTAACTATTGATTGTCATTGATTACACACTGAATAAATCTTCATGTTCTAAATGTCTTCTGGAAGTGTATGGAGAATTCATTACAAGTAGCCTTGCATAGATAATGAATAATCCCAAAATGAATATCAAGTTAGATACAAACTAGGATTCCAGGGAGTGCTTCACGTTGTTAGCGTACGCTTGACCTGGACCATTTGATGGGCAACACGACAGCTCAGTGACTATTGCTGTGCTGTGCAGATACATGGATTTTGGCCTGTGTCTGTGGGAGTTTGCGCATTCTCCCCGTGCTTGCATGGGTTTTCTCCGGATGCTCCGGTTTCCTCTCACATCCCAAAAATGTGCTCTTAGCTAATTGGCAAAACAAGTTCTCCCTAAATTGTCTCAAATTTGGTTTTTAATCCACAGATCTATAAACATAGACAGGGATCACGGGTAGAATTGAGAACATCAGAGTGATGGCGCAGGCTTGTTGGGCCGAAGGGCCTGTTTCCTGTGCTGTTTTGTTCTGTGTTCTTTGTAAGATTTGCTAATACAGCATCCAGAATTTCTACAATATCAAACAGAAGATGCTACGAATACTTGGTAGGTCAGGTTGGGTCTGTAAAGTGAAACAGAATTAAGATTTCAGGTTTATAACGTTTCATCAGGTCATCAACCTGGAATATTAACTGTTTCTCTCTCCTTAGATACTGCCTGACCAGTTGAATTTTCCAGCATTTTCCATTTTCATTACAGGTTTCCAGCATTCTTCCTATTATACTTCTGAGTTGTTTGTATATTATCTTAATGTGTAACTGTCATTACGATGTTGTTAAGAAATCCAAACACCCAGTAATTATCTGACAGAATCACACTACAAGATTTCACATTTTTAAACAAAAATAAATTCTGTTGTATAGAAAAATGAATTAAACAAAGAAAGCTCACTAATTTAACATTATGGTTTATAAAGACATGCTATGAACTTAGTTCTATTTTTACTTCCCCCTAAAAGTTGTCTTATCTTATGAATTTTGTTCAGGTTCATTCACTTTTCCTCAGACTAACCCAAATAATATATCACAGCTCCCTAGGATTCATTCTGAGTTCTCTTTGGTATTCTAAAGATGTCTGGGTTAGGTGGATTGGCCATGCAAAATTGACCCTACTGTCAAGAGATTAGCAGGGTATATATGTGGGGTTATGCGAGCAGGGTCTGGGTGGGATTGTGCAGACTCAATGAGCCGAATGCATTGTAGAAATTCTATGATTCAATGACTCCAGCTTTACTCCAATGTACAAGATTTGATGCGAAACTTTCCATTAGCTTTTGACAAAGCAACCCTTCAGCATTCTTTTAAAACCTGGGTTCCATATTCTTCTGTAGTGGCTTAAACATCAGAAAACATCCCTGGTTTCAGATAACCTGCTGCTATGTTTTCAAACTGCATCCAAACTGATTCCTTCCAAAACTTCAACTGCAACATAATTAACTGCCCTTTATTGAGAGGATTGCTCCAGATTTCTTCCTCTAGTTAAACAAATCTTCTAGTCACTTTTTTCTTTGTATCAACTTTGTCTTATACTGAATGCCAGTTCCCAATTGCAGGCTGTGTCATGAACAAGTAGAGCATTTCCTGCACTGCATTGTAAGTCTGGCTTTATCTTGCAATTATGATGTAGAGATACCGGCGTTGGACTGGGGTAATCACAGCAAGAGGTCTGACAACATCAGTTTTAAATCCAACTGATTTATTTGATAGTAAACTTGCAAGCTTTCGGCTTTGTAGCCTTCTTCAGGCGAATGAGGTGTTCTGGTCTGCAATAGCACACATATCAGCACAGAAGGTTACAAAGCCGAAAGCCTGCAAGTTTACTATCAAATAAATCGGTTGGATTTAAAACTGATGTTGTCAAACCTCTTACTGTGTTTATCTTGTAATTTCCAGGGAGTTACAAGCTACATAAGACCCAAAGCCGAAAAGTTTCTTAGCTGCTTTTCCAAATACCAATGAATTTTGCCTGCTGTCTACGCATTAATTGAATTCACAGTAATAAACACAAAACAAAGAATCCCAGAAAGCCCCTCCGATTACTATGGTAATGGGACCCAGAAGGCATGTTCCTGGGTAGAAATGCAAATAAAGTACCTTTGATTCCAGGGCTTTCCTTAATTCTGAGAAACCACATCAATAACATTTCTTTTACTGAAATAATTACAGATGTCAGTTCTTGAGCTAGGTAAGCTGACCTGGCATTTTACTCTGACTTTATTCTCACCCTTTTATGCTGACTATATCGAGTAAACACAAGTCACCTTCGGAACTGTAACTATCTTAGCTCTGTGGTTTGCAGTCCCTAGATGTTTACAAAGTTATTTCCCCATTGGACTTAGTTTTGGAAGTTGAATTTTAAACATAAACGTTATATTTTTAAAACATGTGAACTTTGACATTGGTCATAAATAACACCAAATAATGGTAGAAATCTTTTTTTAATTCTTGTGATATACTTAAGAACTAGCAAATTTCCTGTGTGTTGTTCATAATTATAGAATCTTAAAATAATGAAGAATCCATTAAGACAATTAAGCTCTATGCTCTCAAAATGGATAACAATTACACTGCGACCAGTTAAAACTGCATCTTAGCAGCAGAATACATGCTCTATCTAAAGCTTCTAAAGTAAAACTCATTGTCTCACTTTACTGAGACCAAAAAACTCATTAGTATTTTCAAATGCTGTGTAAAATGATACTGAACTGAAGGGTCTTGCTGCTAATGTCTGCTTTTGAAACTGTTTAGAAGGTGTCCACTTTGCCATGGCTGAATATCTTGCCCAAAAACCTGTGGATAATGTCTAATATGAAATATCCCAAAAAGGGGGGAATTAGGAGAAAGTGAGCAATTATGTAAGGTGTTTTTTTTTGTTCGCATTATTCATCCACTGAACGTTGCTGCAGGGAGGAGTTTGGGTGAAAGTTGGGAGACAAACAGGCAAAAATAAAGAAATCTGACAGTGCATTCTCAGGGCAGAGTTTAGGTAAACAACGAAAGGGCTAAATATTGAAGGAAAGATGCGACCAGTGCTATTGTGTTACCTCGAATATTTAACGCCGATGCAGTTGTTGGTTGTTTGTTTTCCCTTTGTTCTTCGATGCCGGTTGCCAAGCAACCTAACAAAAGAATAACACAAAATTCGGTGATCCTCTCTGGGAATGAGCTTGACAGACTGGTACTGATACACTATACTGAATATTCATACTCATATATACAACAAAGAAAAAAGATGCTGCTATAATAATTACGCAAAATGGCACTGCAACAATGACTGATGACTCATACAAAATTTTAAGGGATGTTATATCGCAAAATTATACAAAATGACATTGCAACAAATGATTACTCATTTTTTTGGGTAAAAAAAAAGATGGTTTTAGACATGAATGTACACAACTATGCAAAATATACATTGTAACAATGACTGCAAAAATACAAAAGGAGGAGGAAACGCCCAAATCTTTACGTTATAAATGGGATAGGATGCTTATACAACGAGTGGCTAGGTCTTCCATCCTATAGTGTTTTATTTTGCACAGATTTCCACAAATCTTGTGATTTGCGCTGAGATTTATCCTGAGTTGTTGCACAAATTACTTTGTCCCTGTCAGAAACAATAATTGTTGAATTTTATATTAACCATCAGCGGTGTGATTGCCACAGTGAGGGGGTTAATACTGAATATTCAATTTTACATTAAGCATCCTGGCTGCCACAGTGAGGGGTTAATATGTGTTGCTCGTTTGTTGTTGGTCTTGGGGTGGTATTTGGAACAGGGACTCCTCAGCCAAGCTACCTGTTGGGCTGATTCTCCCCGTGGTGCAGCAGTCCTGGAAGAGGATCAGACCGATGATGTTCACCCCCAGTCCCAGCGCTCCCACGATCAGCACCAGCTCCACGTCGTCGATGGGCTGCGGCCGCAGCAGCCGGATGACCGCCTCGGTGAAGATGGTGAAGGTGAGGGCGGCCAGGAAGACGGCGTTGGCCAGCGCGCCCACCACTTCGGCCCTGGCGAAGCCGTACGTGCTCCGCCGGTGCCTGCGGATCTGCGACACCTTGGCCGCCGTCAGGCCGATGATGAGCGAGATGAGGTCGGACAGCATGTTGAAGGAGTCGGACACCAGCGCGATGGAGTTGCCCAGGTGTCCGGACACGAGCTCCACCACGAAGAAGCCGCCGGTGATCACCAACATGAAGATCAGGCGGCAGTTCTTGCACCTGACCATGCTGCCGGCTGGAGAGGCAAGTAAGTGCGCCTTGTGGCCGCCAAAATAAACATCAGCCCTGCACGGCAAGTGAAGTGTTACCCCCCCCCCCCTCCACTCTTTCACTGAGTCTGCCTGTCTCTGTCTGAGGCGGGGGGAGCGGTGATTATATTTACATCTACATCGCCCCCCCACTCCTCCGCCCCACTCTCCCCCACCCCAGTCAACGGGTCACAATGAAGAGCAACCAGCCTCGAAGGACGTTCCTCAATTTTCACTCCATTGCAGTGTTAATATAAACCAATTTCTGACAATAATAAGTAAACTTTAGAACATAATCATGACATTCCTCAAAACCCACAATCACCTCGAACTAATTTTTTTAAAGCATTTTCTGTGGGGTTTTGTTTTGTTTGATGTGGAGATGCCGGCGTTGGACTGGGGTAAACACAGTGTGAAGTCTCACAACACCAGGTTGAAGACCAACAGGTTTATTTGGCAGCAAACGCCACTAGCTTTTGGGGCTCTGCGCCTTCGTCAGGCAGAGCCCCGAAAGCCAGTGGTGTTTGCTACCAAATAAACCTGTTGGATTTTAACCCGCTGTTGTGAGACTTCTTACCGTAATTTTTAGTTTGTCAGTGTAGGTTCCACCCAAACTTCTCAAGACAATGGAGGAGAAAGCAACAGTTCAGAAAACCTCCCCAGTTTCCCAATGTATAAGGTATGGTGCCCCACCTCATTGTGCTGACTGTTTTGAAAGAAAGTGGAAAGCTGACCTAAGTTTATTTGAATTATTATTGTCACGTGTTTACAAACATTGAAAAGTATTGTTTCTTGTGCACTATACAGACAAAGCATACTGTACATAGAGAAGAAAACCAGAGAGTGCAGAATATGGTGTTACAATCATAGTTGGGATATAGAGAAAGATCAACTTAATGCAAGGTAAGTCCATTCAAAATTCTGACAGCAGCAGAGAAGAAGCTGTTCTTGATTGGATGGTGCGTGACCTCAGACTTTTGTATCTTTTTCCCGATGGAAAAAAGATGGAATAGAACATCCAGAGCGTATGGGGTCCTTAATTATCCTGGTTGCTCCAGGCAAGGAAGTGTAGACAGAGTCAGTGGATTTGAGGCTGTTTTTTGTGATGGATTGGACTATATTGACAACCTTTTGTAGTTCCTTGCGGTCTTGGGCAGAGCAGGAGCCACACCAAGCTGTGATACAACCAGAAAGAATGCTTTCTATGGTGCATCTGTAAAAGTTGATGAGAGTCGTAGCCGACATGTCGAATTTCTTTAGTCTCCTGAGAAAGTAGAGGCGTTGGTGGGCTTTCTTAACTATAGTGTGGATTTATCAATTGATTAATTGAAGCCGTGAGGGACAGACAGTGCATTACTTAATGATTTAACAATAATTCTACCCTTGTATTACAATGCTTTAAAAAGTATCTTTGGAAAATCCTGGAAGTGCTCAGCAACTCATGCAGGCAGCACCTTTTTTGGAGGGAGGAGAAGAAAAACAGTTGATGGAGGAGGGGTGGGGGGGAACTAATGTTTTCCAACTTTACTGCATGACAGAAAAGTAGTAGAGAAAACCAACAGGCCAAATCGCCGACTTGTTCCTGTCTCCCAGCAAGTTTCCTGTGAATGAGCTGCAGTTAGCATTGGAGGTGGAAAGCTGATTGGAGGGGTGGGGGGGAAGCTTTGTATTTATATAGGGCTCTTCACTTCTATCAAACCTCTCAAAGTGCTTTACAGCCAATTAGGCACTTTTCCAATCACTGATGTGGTGTAAGGAACATAGCAGTTAACAACAATGTGAGAAAAACGAGATAATTATTGTTTTCATCCATTGGGAGATAAATATTGACCAGAACACCGGGATAACTCTTTTACACTTCTTAGAAATTAAAGTTATTTATTAGTGTCGTCATAAAATTACTGTGGAAAAACCCCTAGTCATCACACACCAGCACCTGTTCAGATACACTGAAGGAGAATTAGCACGGCCAGTGTACCTCCCCAGCATATCTTTCGGATTGTGGGAGCAAACTGGAGTAGCTGCAGGAAACCCACACAGACACGGGGAGAATGTGCAGACACTGCACAGACAATGACCCAAGCTGAGAAGCTGTGAACCAGCAGTGCTAGCCATTGTGACATCCATAGTGCCATGGGATCTGTTACATTCACCTGAGCAGGCATTTTACATCTCATCAAAAAGATACTTGTCCGTCCTTATGCGATGTCCTTATTGGAGTGTCAGCCTCAATGTTCATGCTCAAGCCCACGACTGGGACTTGAACCCAGAATTTTTTGATTCAGAGTCACATGGAGTGCCAACTGGCCCATGGCTGACAGAATTAACAGTGATATCAATAACAGGATGGATTTTCCCAAACAGCACACGTTGGTCCCACACTAATAGTAGCTCATCAGTGGAGATGGGGCAAGTTGGGCCGGGGGGGGCAGACATTGTGATCTGAAACTAGCATGCATTCAGCTCAAAGCAAGAGGCAGTCAAAGCAGCACAGAGGACTGTAAAGGAGCTGCACAATAGAATCCTAACTACAGTAAAGCATTGGATCCACAACCTGCAGCAAAGGCAGGCAGCTCTAAAGAACTGAAAACCTATGTTCTGCAGAGACTCCAAAGGGAAATGGGTACCATCCACTCGGTGGCTGTGTCACTGAGGAGGTAAGTGAAGGCAAGGGACCTTAGCAACCAGATGGGCAGAGTCAGCAACAGGAGGAGCGAAGGCATGTTGTGTAGCCACTTACACCTGGACAGCACAGAGGAATGGAATGTTGGCCACTGCCTCAAAGAAGGTGCTGCTCCTCACATTGACTCAGTTTCACAGACTTCTGACAGCACCGGTGGCTCTGAAGATCTCTCTCACAGCTGATATTCCCTGATCAAAGTATTCTTCTGGAGGAGGACCTGGAGCTGGTAGCCACCTGTTGCCTGTAGAAGTGAAGCTAATTAGTGGTGCTGAATTTTTTTTAAACATCAGAATCCTTCCGGAGCCAGCTGCTGACATTTGCAGAACTCGTGATGTGTCATCATGACTGTGTTAACCAATGCCTTCTATGTGAGAGCGTCCGACTACAAAAGGTTTGAAACAGATGCTGCCAATGTGGCCCAGACCTCTGTGGGAGGATTCCCTCAGCTGCAAGACATAACAGATTGCACCCTGTGCTGTCAGAGCAGCCATGTGTACTTGTAAATCAGAAAGGATTCTGCTCCTTCGATGAGCAGTTGTTATACTATCACCACAAAAGGATCCTGCAAGTTAGTTAAGCAGGATTTTTCCTTAAGAAATTCATAATGGCTCTCCTTAATTAAAGCACATTTGTTGATATGACTATTAATTTTATTCCAAATTCTTGTTTCTAAACGTTTCCCCATCACACTGGCCTATAGTTGTTGGCCTTACTTTTACCCATTTTATTTGGGCAAGGATTTCACATTCGCAATTCTCCAAATGAGTTTAAGGAAGTGATGAAGATGATTAGATGAGGGAAAGGCAGTGAATGTTGTATACATGGACTTCAGTAAAGCCTTTGACAAGGTACATCATGATAGACTGGTACAAAAGGTGAAGTCACATGGGATCAGAGGAGAACTGGCAAGATGGATATAGAACTGGCTTGTCTATAGAAGACAGAGTAGTACTACAGGGGTGTTTTTCTGAATGGAAGGCTGAGACTAGCGATATTCCACAGGGATCATTCTGGGACCTTTGTTGTTCATAGTATATATAAATTATTTGGAGGAAAATATAATTGGTCTGATTAGTAAGTTTGCAGACAACACGAACATTGGTAGAGTTACAGATAGGGAAGATGATTGTCAGAGGATACAGCAAGATATAAACCAGTTGGAGATTTGGGCAGAGATATGCAGATGGAGTTTAATCCAGACAAGTATGAGATAATTTTGGAAGGTTCAATGTATGTAAGAATTAAACAGCAAATGGAGTAGAACCCTTAAAGTATTAACAGGCAGAGAGATCTGGGCATACATGTCCATCGATCATTGAAAGTGGCAACACAGGTGGACAAGGTAGTCAAGAAAGCATACAGCATGCTTACCTTCATCGGTCGGGACATTGAGTATAAAAATTGGCAGGTCATGCTGCAGCCGTATGGAACATTAGTTATACCTCATTTAGGATATCATCATTACCAGGATATAGACGCTTTGGAGAATGTACAAAAGAAGTGTACCAAGATGTTGCTTGGTCTGGAGGGTATTAGCTAGGATGAGAGGTTGGATAAACTCAGTTTGTCCTTACTGGAATGACCTGATAGAGGTCTAGAAGATTATGAGTGGTACGGACAGAATGGATCGCCTGATGCCCTTCCCTAGGATAGAAAAGTCAAGTACTAGGGAACAGTTTAGAGGAGATGTGTGAGGCAAGTTTTTTTTTTTACACAGAGGGTAGTGAATATCTGAAACACGCTGCCTGGGGAAATGATGGGAGCAGGTTGAATTGCAGCACTTAAGGGGCAACTAGACAAATACATGAATAGGATGGGAATGGAAAGATACAGACTCCGTAAGTGCATATGGTTTTAGCTTAGGGAGGCATTATAATTAGCGTAGGGTTGGAGGGCTGAGGGGCTGCTTCCTGTGCTATACTTTTTTGTTCTTTGTATTTGGCACCACTCCTGTGTGTAAGGAAGACCATGGAGGTCTCTAGTCAAAAATAACTAGATGAGAAAATCCTCCAGGATTTATTTCAGTCCAAAGGACCTTAAGAAGAAAACATCAATGGTATAAGATGCAATAACAAGGATACTGTATAGCAGGCTATGCTAATAATCAGAAGCTTGCAGATTCTCAATTTTGTTACCACTGAGGCCATCCTCCCGTGTTGTAAACACTCCACAGAATTTTGTTTTTTTTATCCTCACCAGCCTATATTGGATACGAAAAGCACATTAATCGCTTCCTCTCCTCCTGAGGAAAGGATATACACAGAAACTTAACTTTTTTTAATTTCCATCTATAATGCTCACATTGGATCTAGTAAAGAGGAATGGCAAAAGTAAAAAGGAAAGTAAAAGGGGAGCCTTTAGGCAATAGTAATCATAATACAAAACACTGAGGACGAAGAGCATAAGTATGATGAAAACCAAGTTATTGAACAGGAAAAAAGTTGATTTTTCAAAGTTTAAGAATAGAACTTGAAATGAAAGTAGGCAATTATATTGGCAATGAACAATGTGAAATTAAAATCATGTTCAATAGAGTACAAGAACATTTATATCACAAAGATCAAACTAAATAACAAGACTCCATGGGTGAAGAGAACATAAATCAATTGCAGGCAAGGAAAGACTGTATAGATAGTAAAGGAGTATATGATAAAGAAAGTAGGAGAGAAGTAGAAAAGGCAAAGAGGAACTATGAAATTAAATGATCAAGAAACAATAAAATATTTTACAGGCACCAATCAAAAAAGGAAAACTGTTGTGGGAATAAAGTCATTAAGCAGTAGACAGGAAAGTAACAGAAATGCTCAATATTTATTTTATTTACCAGGAGATAGAACAGGAAGACTTGACATTGAGAGATGAAAAGAGTAATGAGATAAGTGCATTTAAAATTAAAAGGGATGCATTGAATAAACAAACCAAACTCAGGATAAAGTTCCTATCCAATTGGATTGCACCAATGTATTTTAAATATTCTAGGGAAGAGATAGCAAATGCTTTTTTCCTTACTTAATTATTCATTAGAAAAAGTGCAATGTCAGAGGACTGGTGGATAACTAATTTAATTAACCGTGTTCCACATCTACCTTCGTAAACTCTGAGAAAACCCCTTTATCCAAAATGATATCCCATATGAGACAAATCCAGCAAATAGTCAGGATATACCATTTGTAGAAACCCATTTTAGAATATTGCAATATTTTGAATCTGTCTGAATATGGAAGAGGGAGTAACTAGAGATTAGAAAGTTACAATGCTTCACCATGAAGGTGGAAACTCATAGCCAGACTGAAATGACTAAATTAATTGAAAACAGGCTCGAAGAGTCCCCTATCTTGTGCAAGGGGGAAGAGGCTCCAGGAAAAGACAGGTCTAAAATTACAAGTTTCCAGGCTGAGAAAAGAATAGGAATAAACCTCTAGGAGCCAAGAATCAGTTTGGATTGATTCTGGATAAATTGAATGTCTACATGAAGGACAGTATAAAGTGTGTTTTATTGGTTGGATGAAGAATAAGAACAGGGTATTCTGTTCTGTGATGTAAAGAATGAATATGAAATATTGTGAAGTATAATGTGTTTAATTAAGTAAATCTAATCATTTGTTATAAAAGTCATAAAACGTGATATTTTGGTATGTTATTCTTTCAGCAGTTAACTGGAGTTTCATATTTGTTTTTAAAAGTTATCTATGCAGGGATCATAAGATGAATAGTTAGATTTTACCAGTAGCGACCTTGGAAACAAACTACCTGCTATTTAGACAGCAAAAAAGCAAGGTACAGACATTTTGGGTTAGTATTGGCTGATGTCACCTCCCCCCCGCCACTCCACTCTTTCCCAGGTGACTACTGAGATTCCACTTGAGAACCCTGTTCTACATCTCATTCAGTAAGAAGTCTCACAACACCAGGTTAAAGTCCAACAGGCTTATTTGTAGCAAACGCCAATAGCTTTCAGAACTGGCTGTTCCTTCATTACAAACAAATCAGAATTCCTACACAACTGACAAAGAAACAGCCAGTTCCAAAAGCTAGTGGTGTTTGCTACAAATAAACCTGTTGGACTTTAACTTGGTGTTGTGAGACGTCTTACTGTGTTTACCCCAGTCCAACGCCAGCATCTCCACATCTCGGTCTCATATCCATGCAAATATCCTTGGCAACATATTAGTATTTACAACAAAACTCCAGTAACCTGACACATCTACAAATAAACCAACCTGTCCTATTTCAATACTCATATGTAGTATTCTACTTCGAAGTTGCATCAAAAACAGGTTCCATTTACATTATTGCTGTTTAAGCAATGGATGTGAATCCTATTTATTTTGCCATTTTAATATTAGAAAATGGAGTATTTTGTTATTTGAGCATTAAGCCTTCCCAAGTTGGGTATAATATTGGTCAAATCGATAAAGCTATTTCTATTGCATTATTATCCAATACATTATACACAAGGTGGGTGTGATTAATCAGAAATTCAGATGGGCCATTTGCATTTTAGATTAACTAAAATGAACCATTGACATCATTAGGAATGTGGTATACTTTATGTTTCCATATTTTAACAGCTTAGCTCATTTATTTGCAAAATGGTAAGACAAAAGGGACTTGTGGTTGTTTCGTTTTGTATTTCATTAACCAGTACACTCAGTGATGTGTTTTATGTTAAATGTGCAGCAATTACCAAGCCAGGCAATAGTTTCTATAGTGGCTAAAGAGAGATCGCAGAGTCCCCTCTGAATTTAATCAGGGGCAGTCTTTAATGATGAGTCATTGAGATGCAATCTGGGTTCCCCACAAGATTCTGCTTGTGCCAATTTGCTACATAAAGGCCTTGGCAAGCATAGAAATGGTTGATGAGTGCCCAATGTTAGCTTAGCAGACTGAAACAGGGCAGGCTGACTGTGAGATCTGTGATGAGGAAGTACTTTTGAAAACAGTGGCAAGTTGGTTCTATTCGTGCTATCATCGAGCCTCTGCTGCTATTTTTTGACACAGTTGTCTTAGGGATACAGGTTGGCATGTTGGAGGCAGGTGCATTGATAGTGCACTTTGATTGTGTAACATAGCATTGTACAACATGGGTGAAAACAATTTTCAGCACGATGGATACACCAACATTGGTCAAGCTGACCATGATCATACAATACAATCATAACTGCTGCAGGCCATTAGAACAAAGCCACCCCAACAATTGATGAGCAGCGCCTACAGAACACTTCATTGTAATGAACAAGCAAAATGTAAAATGTGTTAAAGATGGAGAGTAGGTTGGGTGAATGTGTGTAGTGTGGCATGCAATGATACACTGTGCCTGTCTGGAGATAATGTCCATCTCTTTAACCTATGCTTAATACTATTTCACATTAGCATGCTATCTAACAGCATGAGGCATCACAAATTAACCCCATTGTGCACCTTTTCTTTTTGGTACATAGTGCAACCCCCTGAAGGCATGATCTTCAGATCAGTATCAATTCCCTCACAGGGAGTAAAATGGGGGATTATTGAGAAAGAATTTTCACAAGGACAAACCTCAGGATATTGTGTAAGGTTAACAGTAGATACATTGATGAATTATGAGACATGCAATACTCTAGATGATAATATGACAATAAAAACAAAATGCACATTGTCTGCACCTTTAAGACTTGAATAGCAGATTAGCTGTAAAGACTCACATTCTAATCAGTATTCTATAAACTGTGTGTGTCTTCATATGCCCTGTTTCTGATCAAACCTCTCCACTCACCTGATGAAGGAACAACAGCATTCCAAAAGCTTGTGGCGTTTACTATCAAATAAACCCTGTTGGACTTTAACCTGTTGTTGGGACTTCTTACTGCATTTACCTCAGTCAACATTCTCAGAGATCACTCTGGTAAAGTCTAAGTACCACTAGCAACTGCAGGACAAAGACATAGAATGTGGTGCATTCAATAAATTCATGCTGGAATTCTAAACTTTGATGAATTAGAAAGCCTTCAGTTTTGTACTGAATGATGGTAGATGCACAAGATTAAAGGTACATTAAGTACCTTTCCCTGTAGGTATTTTCTACTAAATATGATGTCATAATAGCCATGCCTGTTGCTAGTCAGTGATTGCTATTGCCCAACATCTTTGTTACATCCCAATCAAATTGCATCAATAATTGTTTCCGAAGTTAACTATTATTTCAGTCTCTCCCAGAATAAAATTATTCTTTAGTGTTAAAATTTTCAATCCAATGTTTTATGTATTAACAAAAATGCCTAATTTTACTCACTGCACTTTTTGGAAGCTTACATTCCAATGCATTAAAAATGCATAACTGAGTCGCTTGCCAGTAAACACTGAGAAAAATGCTGCCGAGTGAGCTCTTAGCCAGTTGTTCAGTCTACAGTGTAAAATTTTGCAAAAAAAGGCAATAAATGGAAGCATAATTCACAGATCAAGTTCTGCAAATCAGAGTAAATGGTGTGAGGAACAGGGGAAAAAAAATAAATTCTTCATGGAGCAGAAAGTCAACTCATCATTCTCCAGAGGAAGGTGAAACCATTACAAAGGAGACAAATACAAACCAGGGGAGTTTGGATTGCTTGAAATATATTAGTATACGTAACCCAATATGGTCAACAGACCTGCAAAAGTGGAACACCAGCAGAAGTTTGGAAGCCTAATATAACAAAACAGGATGCAACTGAGAATTATAAAATGTCTATTATTATTTAAATAATTTGCAATTATTGTGCATTGTTAGCTCTCAAAAATTCTCTCAAACATTCTGTAGGCAAGGCACGGCACTTTACATTCAAATTTTGTGTTGCTGCATCAAATATTTTATCTTCTTAAGGACTCTAACATATGTATGGAGAGAAGCCAGAGATCAAACCCCTATCTCTTCAAAGATATTATCATGGAGATCACCTTGCACAACAAACATGAGCTGGAGGGGCACAAAATGATTCTGACTGCATACTTCAAATATGTTTTAGCAGTTATAAAACAATGACTGACGAGTGGACTGTAAAATTGTCATGTTGTCAGCAAGCGCAGGAACGTGCCTGACTGTCTACTGAATCACCAAGGTAAACCTTGCAAAGCCATTCATTGTCGATGAGGCTTTTAAAACAGCAGGCACATTGAAAAATAAACTCTCAGCATGCAACTCATTTTTCTATTCATTGCTTTTCAGCAATGATTTGATACCTACTGGTCTCGTTCAAGGCTTTAACAGCATGGGGCCTCACAAATTAACCCCATTGTGCATCTTTTCATTCTGTTATATAGTGCAGTCCCTGAAGGCATGATCTTCAGCTCAAGCAGATCAGTAACAATTCCCTCACAGAGAGAGTAAAAAGGGGGATTATTGAGAAAGGATTTCCACAAGAAGAGCAGTCTTTAGAGCAATGATGAATTATGAGATATGCAGTACTCCAGATGATAGTATGACCACTAAATAAAAACAAAGTGCAGTAGATGCAGGAAATAATAGATAACAGCAAAGTAGTGGAAACATTCAACAGAACTGACAGCCTCTGTGGAGGCAAAAAAAAAACAGCTTGCAGTCATCAATCTGAAATATTAACAGCTTCTCTTCCTACACTTGCTACCAGACCTGCTGGGTTCAATCCAGTATTTTGTTTCATTTGGAGTTTCAACTTTGCTGCATACAACTGACGTATAACTTTCTCCACATTGTATTCCAGCCTCCTTGAGATAAAGGCCAACATTTCATTTACCTGATTGTTTGATATACACCATCACTTGTGGTACTTCCTTTTTAATATCTCACTACTTCAAAATGATTCTAAGTGATCCTTTATGGATTGATAATGGATGATCTCACACATTCCCACACTGGGAAAACCGGCAAATGGCATTCATTCATTTAATCTATTTCATTCCCTTTGCAACTTCCTGCTCCCACATGTACTACTTAGTGTGCCTCCCAGCTTGGTATTTATCTGCAAAGGGGATTTTGACAGTATCTTCATTGCAGTATTAATGTAAGCCTACTTGTGACACTAATAAATAAACTTTATATACAAATCCCTCTTCCTTCATCCAAGTCATTGACAAATGCAATGGAGAGTTGAGGCCATAGTTTCAATCTCTGGGGAGCAGCATTGGCCACATCTTTCCAATTAAAACTTGAATCTATTTATTTCTCTTCTCTCTCCCTCTCAATCAAATTCCAATCCATGTCGCAATGTTATTTGCGATTTGGTTTAATATGACAAACTCGCACCAGAAGCGAGATAGATTGCAACTTATTTTCCACTGGCAACTCAGTCTGTGGAATAAACTGCCAGAATAAGTACATAGGTGTGTGGATTCATTGCATACATTCAAAAAGGAACTGGATACATTCATGCAAGTAAGAGACAAATCAATTTATAGAAAGTAGGTTGATTGACAGGAATAATGATGGAAGTATGGATTTTGGTGTCAATCCATTACACCGCTTAAACTAAATAACACACAAAGAAAAATCTATTCATTAAAGGTTTATTACTATTAAGTAGAATATCTGGAACAGATGTATTTTTAATAACCATAGTTTTGTTTTTACTCTTGATACAGTTTATTTTTTAATAACTGGATAAAAATACACAAAAAGATGAACAGAACCATAATTGATTAGTTTTATAAAAACATGTATAGTCAAAGACATGATTTTCCTACACTGTATCTTCACTAGTAACTGCGGCCAAAAAGTACATAGTGTTGGGCAGGCTCCTTGCCACTGATACATAAGGCTCCAGACTGCAATTCACGAAGAGGTTTGAAAGGGATACAAAGACTCTTGGCTCCCATAGATGGTGCACCAGGTTCAATATCCTGATCCCTGCATCACAAAAGATATAAAAACAAACAGAACAGTAAAATAATCCCATAAATGAGATGGTGGCGAGACAGACAATGTACATATAACTTTGAATGGATAAAAATCCTGCATTTTTACCCTTTATTGGAGCAGCCAATTTGAATACAGTAATAAGATAACCAGATAGATACTGCTGAGAGAATATTGATGAAGACACAAAAATGCACCTGCTCCTTTTAAATATGGCTATTTGATTATTCTTACATTATTCAAAGATGGCAGATTTGAGATACGTTTTGAATATAGTTGAAAATAGTATTTTACTAATATCACCACATTTCAGCTAACATTCAAACTGAAATTAAAATATGAACTTGTTTTAAAAAAAAGTGTTCAACAATTAATTCGAAGTCAGTTTCTTGTCTCTACCCCCCCCCAACTCCTCTATTCAAATACTCCATCATACAGCAATGAAAAGAGAAAACATTTAATATTACCTTGTTGTCATTTTCTTGATCCAGTCTTCACATTCTATATTACCACAAAAGGGAATCTGCACAATCTGAAATAAGTGAAGCAACAATGTAAAATTCCAATCCTAGAATCAGTTATACATAAGCTGGAAAATACAGTACTGAACAAAATAGGACTCCATTAAGTTTCCAGTGAGCAATATGCCTTTTAGACCCTATGCAAACTTTTCTCCTAATTTCATATCCCAGCTACACATTCCCCTAATTAATAATTTAATGTTAGTTAATAGCTTTGTTCAATAAGTCTACATCTCAAAAGGACTGCACTGAAACTCCATAAGTATTTCATCAGACTATATATCTGATGGGAAATGCCATTGGTCTACCTGGATTCAAATTGAATTCCCATAGTTGCTGCCCAGCTGTGCTAAATATCCCACGAGTAACAAAAGAGAATTAAAAAGTGAAATCATACCTTTCCTGAATCTAACTTCTGTTGAAATTGTTCCATTGTGTCAGCCAAAACCATATGCTCCTTTAGATCTTGAGCAGCTCTGATAATAAAAAAGAGAAAGAAAAACATGGTTAGAAAGCATTATAGTCTATATTGCAGAACATGATAGCTATATGGGAATGAACAACTCCCCTCATTGCTCAGTCTTGGCTGCTGATAAGAAAGTCAGTTTGTCAGCCATAGTGCAGTTCTGGTTCCTTTATTTAAGTATATACTTGTACAAGAGGAAGTACAGAAAGGTTCACTGAATTAATCCCTGGATTGAGGGACTTGTGCTAAATTAAGAGATCATGGAATCATAGATTGAGTAAATTGAGCCCATATTCTGTGAAATTTAGAAAAATGAGGCTCAATCTTATAAACATAGAAGATTCTGAACAAGCTTGATTGGACAGATAGAGACATATTCCCAGAAGAGCAGAAACAAGGTTCGGTGTCAGGATAAAGGGCTAATCATTTAGGTCTGAGATGAGGAGAAATTACTTCAGTCAAAGGGTTGTGAATCTTTGGAATTCTCTATTCCTCAAAGCTGTTGATGCTCCACTGTTAAGTACATTTAAGGCTGGAATAAAGATTTTTAGTTTCTCAAGGGAAATGGCAAGCATGTGGGGAAGGGGAGTTGAAGCCCACAATCAGCCATGATCTTATTGAATGATAGGCAATGTGACTCTTCAAAGCTGCCCTATTCTTATTCCTTGCTTTGTGTGTTTTGTAACAAAAAAAAGGGAGAACAGCTGAACTTCAGAGTATAAAATATGTACTGTAAACAAATAAATCAATATTTAGATAATTTTAACTGGATTGGCAACAGGAAATTATTGTAGTATTTATGGATAAAAATCAAAAGCAATTTGCCACAGTTATATTTTATCAGATTACTTATATTTTACTGTCCCAGATTTGGATAAAATCTTTACCATTGAAGAACTGAGTGAACAATTATTCACTATGAACTGTCTTGAGCTATGAAGAACTGTGATTTTATAAACTAAAAGAAATACTTAAAGGAATAAATCAGAATACAATATTCATTATAAATTATTTCTGATATTAAAATTTTGTATTACTAACTCTGTTGAGAATTTCCTTGTATTGTACTTCAGCCATTATACTTTCTATTATTCAAATGGAAATTACTAAGATATTCACAGAGGTTGTAATATTTTGAAAGTAAATATGGTAATGTGTTATTGGAAATGATTAAGAAGAAGTGGCCTATAGAAGTATTTAAATTGTTAGCCAATAGGGGACATATTTTCCCTCTAATAGGCAAATCCATATGGTTGGGATACTTTATACAGTGTGTTCTCTCGCTGTGCTCTTTCCTGTGCCCTCAGATGCTCTGAGGTGGATGTGGAAGCTCCCAAAGAAAAAGGTGTGGATGGGATACATACTTGTTCATAACGAATTGTTTGCATATCAAGTACACAAAAAAAAATGAAACTTAGATGATTTATATTTTCTAATAAATACCTATTATAAAGATTATTTTGAATTTCTTCCAATAAGTTCTTCAGCTTCATCTCAGCAGCATCTTCAGCTACTGTAAGTTTGCCAGCTGTGTCTCTTCTGACAGCCACAAACTGATTATTTTTCATGTCCCGTGGTCCAACCTCCAATCTGATGGGTACGCCCTAAAATTGGAATAAATTTTTAAAAAGTAACTCCACTTGATCAAATTTAATGAAATAAATTATGTTGGCTGTAGTATAATGCTGGTTAGGTGCTTTGGCCATGCTAAATTCTCCCTCAGTGTACCCAAACAGCCACCAGAGTATGGTGACATGGGGATTTTCACAGTAACTTCATTACAGTGTTAATGTAAGCCTGTTATGACAAAGAAAATAAAATTAACAAACTGATTTAGTGCTACAATAGATGCTCAAGAATTTTTAATAAACTTTATTACTTTAATTAACTAAAAGATGCCTATAATACTACATGTCAGGGTTGAATATGTTCAACGAACATCAAATACACCTTTTTTCCTTAGCTATAAGCAACATTCTATTCAATGTTTGGTGATAAAACTCTAATTCGCAGGTCATATTTTATGACATTTGAAGGACAATTAGATCAGATAAGTTACTAGTCATATTAATACAGTAGGAATTTTGTAGCTATTTAAATCCATACAAGACACAAGCAATTCAGAGTGCACTTCAATTAACCCTTCTTTAAAGATTCACACTAAGTATTAAATAGAAGATGCCAAAGTAACTATGCATCATGATTAATTCCAATTACAAGTAAAAACATGCTCAATATAGGTGGAAGACTCGGAGATTTCATTGTAAGATCAGCAAGACGGTTTCAAAATTTCCAAACTAGTATCCAATCAGCTCTCAATTGTTCGAAAAATGACGTGTCAAAATCAACATATGTAAATTAATTCTGCTCCACATGCCCAACTAGTCTTTACAAGAAGCAAATTTCAACTATTTGTATGGCACTCACAATCTGGATATGTGCGTACATTGCAATTTGCTTCAAGTAAAATCTTGCCACAAAATTAACCAAACTAACCAAAGAGGGTTCATGCATTGCAACACAAGTACAAGTTCAAGTTATCCACTTACTTTCAACTCCCAGTGATTGAACTTCCAGCCGGGTGAATAGTTATCCCTCAAGTCAGTCCGAGCACGAATTCCAACATTAGTCAGCCGGCCAAGATACTGATTGCATTTCTTTAACAAAGAGTCCTTATCCTCTTCTGAGAGAGTGTTTGTGATCCCACAAGGTATTATTATGATCTATAAAGTGAGCAATTAATCATGAAATAAGTACTTAGGTCTATAGTCCCTAGAGTTTCAAAGAAAGAGAAATGACTAAACTTACATAATTCTTGTACGACATGACAGGCTAGCTGCAGATAAGATAAGATATTGGTAAAGGCAAGATAAAGTCATCATAGTCCCATAGGCTGCTTTCCCTTTTGAGGGAAAGAGGTTACTGGGGGTGACTTAACCAGAAGATCATCATACCTTGATCATAGGGCAAGGCTGACAAGGTGGGCCTTCATGAATAACCGCAGCCAGTACAGGAATTGAACTCACACCATCGGTCTGCATTACAAGCTATCCAGCCACGTGAGCTAAACCAACCAGGGGATAAGATATATTTCCTGGCTGGTGAGTCTACAATGAGGGGATATAATCTCAGAAGAAAGGGGTAGATTATTTAAGATTGAGATAAGGAGGAATTTCTTCAGGCGATGGTGAATCTTTAGAACTCTCTACCGCCAAGGCTGTGGAAGCTCAAATATGAAGTCTGTTCAAGACAGAAATTGATAGATTTTTGGAGACAAATAAAACGTCGAGGTATTTGGAGATAAGTACCATTAAGATAGATGATCAGCCATGATCTAACGGAATATTGGAGCAGGCTTGTTGGGCTAAATGACTTATCCTGTCCTTGAATGTTTTGGTAAATTCTGTGCTCAGAAGTTAAGAGATACCATTCAAGGAAATGGAACATTTTCTTATTTATGCTGTCATAGTTGCTCTTCAAGCTCAGATGGAACATTAAATGCAATGTTCTTTATAATCTGATTATCTTGACATGTATGCAGTTAGCTGGCTCTCTGTCACCATGCTGTTCAGTAAGGAAAATTTTACCCTGATTCACAAGGTCATTTAAAATGTTGCTCTTTGAAGAAAAAGACTACCATTATATGGAATGATTATATGGATAACTATTCAGATGAAGCTGTGCACTTCTAACTGCACAAGGTATAACTGTACTGTATTTCACTGTTGAATAATACTGAATGCATATCAGTCAACTAGCATTGCATTTGGGTATCATGATTGGCACGAGTTCGGAGGGCTGAAGGGCCTGGTCCTTGTGCTGCACTATTCTTTGTTCGCATTATGTCATGTAGTGTTGAGAATTTATGTCACTGAGGCATCTTCAACTGTGACCAGCAAACAATCTTTTCACAAGCTCGGCCAGGTTTCTGAGCTTATACAAACAGTAAGTTTCAAAGTACAGGGGGTGTAAATTACTTTTTTGGTTAATTCACATATAGGCTGAATTCACAAAACCAGCTGGATTTTAAAGTCTCTCTTCCAATTTTCCATTGTCGAATGCTCCTGTAATAAATGTATATTGTTCCCTGCCACTTACTTTATACATTCCCAAATTTAAAACTACTAGAAAAAATGCATTTTAATGACAATTATTTCTAAAAAGCACTATACTTTAGGCCTCTACAGCACAATGATGACAGCATTGAATCCCAATTATATTTGTAAATAAATTTCAGTATCACTTTACAAATTCACAACTTCTAAATACTTTGTTTCAGAAAAAAGACACACAAACCTGCACACAAGCAACTCGCGGAGGCAATACCAAACCTTGGTTATCACCATGGACCATGGTCATAACACCAATAGTTCGAGTAGTAAGTCCCCACGAGTTCTGGAAAGCAAACTGCTTCTCTCCGGGTTTCTTTGGATCTTCAAACACAATCTCAAACATTTTAGAAAAATTCTGGCCCAAATGGTGTGAAGTAGCTCCCTGCAAATTTAAAAATAACTGTCAATACTGAGTAAAGTTTCTATCACACAATGGTTTAGACTAAACCGCAATATTGCGCAGAACAAATAAGACAAGGGAAAGAATTTTAATACCCAAAAATGGATTGTTTGGGTCAGCTTTTGTGTTAAAATTTGAAAAATCTGAAACCTCAACCACGCTCGGGTTTAATGGTAGGACACGGGTTGCACAGTCAACCTGCTTCCAGGAGCTGAGTGGCCAACTTCAATATTTTACTAAGGTTTGCAGCTTCTGATTTAACCCATTCTGCAGGTTTAACAGTGGTTGCCTCTTTTGTCAGCACTGGGAAACCAGGTAGTTAAAGCTAAATGACTACAGCATCTGAGAGAAGATGTATTGAATCCTACAGTGCAGGAGGCTGCCATTTGGCCCATCCAGACTGCACCAATAACAATCCTACCAGATTCTATTTCTGCAACGCCACATATTTAACTTGCTAATCCTCTTGACACTAAGAGACAATTTAGCATGGCCAATCAACCTAACCCGCACATGCTTCGAGTGAGGGGAAACCGGAGCACCCAAAAGAAATTGACACAAAACGTGCAAACTCCATACAGGCAGTCACCCGAGGCAGGAATTGAATCCCGATTCCTGGCACTGTGATGCAGCAGTGCTAACTACTGTGCCGTGCCGTCCACATGCCTTAGCAACAATGACACAGACCAGCAAATTGAATGCTTTCCTCCAAGCCTCTCTATTTCAAAGGCTTCCAGATTCAAGATTTGGAGCCCAGAATTGTGGATCAGATCTACCCACTCTGTAATCCTCTCTGCCAGATTAGAATCCAAAGTTATCAATCTGACTGACTTCTGGGCAAGGAATCCCTTGTGCACAAAAAGGTGTACGGCTTGGAATAAAGGGTCCAGCTCCCTGCCTATGTAACCTACACAAAAGGCAGAAATTCTCAATACTGAAGTATTGAAGTGCCATAATCTACAAGGAGCAAGAGAGAGAGATTAGGCTGGATAGTTAAATATTAGCTGACATGGACACAGTGAGCCAAATGCTCTCTTTGTGATTTAAATTTCTTTGATTAGTATCCAGACTGAAGTCTGGAAAATCCACTATCGTTTCTTTTCCCCCCAAGACACCAAATATTTGTCCACTTGTTTCACGGAATTAATTACCCTTTTCCATTCTATGCTCTCCTTTCAGCTCACCATCCAACATTATAAATGTGTGAAAGATTTTGTTTGATGGGTCTAATCTGATTTGATTTTTGAGACCCTAAAGAAATACTTGCATGCCCATTAAGGTTATCAACTTTTCAGCCCATAAGCATAAAACTCGTGATTTTCACAGATCCCAGTCAGTTCCGGCTAAGTCATTAACTGCAAAATTTAGAGTATATGCAGAACAGGTTGTATAATCAACTTTAAAAGTGGACACACCTGGATGGCTCTTCCACTGGCTGATACAAAGGCCTCGACTGTAGTCGTATAGTCACCGCCTGCAAACTTCTCTTTTTCGGTTTTTCTTCCTTTTACTACAGGGATTGCAAGTAGCTCCTCATATACCCGTGCGTACAGTTCCAGAATTTGCAAAACCTAGGAAAGTAGATACCAGTTGGAAAGCAAGAAAACAATGCATGCAGGTCATAATATAGGAGTATTTGCAAAATTGACATCAATGTTATTCCAGGAGCAGTAGTTTCCGAGCCTTTTTGCCCCTCCCAGAGACCCATTTCTATCAACTGGCCATGCCGCACAACCCACTTCATATGAGCTGTGATATGATAATGAAATATGATGTGTTTATTTTGTACTAATATTGTACAGTATATTAAACATCAGAGGGTCAGTTTTAGATCTATTTTCCAATTTGTTTGGACCAAAAAAAATTAGTGTCAGCATTTTGCAAACTCCTCGTCAACATTTACATTCAAAGTAAATGTCCAAAATTAGACAATATACTGACTTACTGTGTATCAGCCATCCACAGAAAATTGACTGCCATTTATTTGTGACAGATTTTTTGTTTAAGGTGCACCTTTGGAATGCAGAACTCACCAGATAATGTGCTGCTTTTAGGTGGAAACTTAATAGGGCAGTTGCTAGGATTAATAGGATAGTAATCCCTATCTGTTACCTACCATCTCATCAATAAACCTCCATGGTAGTGAGATATGTTACATTAATAACCACATGTTGCTGCATCCATTAGAGCCCGTGGTTACTTGATTATTCTTTCTCACATAATTTAAAAAAGACATCTCAATGGATGTCCTATTTTTCAGACGTCATCTCATTTTGACATTGATTCAACAGCAAAATATTTTTACGCACACAGGGGAAATATAATGACTGTGAGATCATGTTTATACTTGTCAAACTCTGGAGTTATAGCCTGCCATTATGGCGCAAAATTCAAGACTCAGGCAGCACTGACCAAGCAAGCTGCAGTACAACTGCTACTGTCGCAATCTAACTGGGATTCACTGTGCATTTAAAAATATACCTCTCTCCTAATTTTTACTTTTTCCTTTAATAAAGTGCACATAACTTGAGTTGTATCAGGCAAATTTAAGCTTTTCCTTCACATCAAAATGCTGACCAGGTCACCATCTGAGAGGTCCTCATTGTCATACCATCTTCTACAAAATGAGTTATAAATATCCTGCATTTTTTTTGCACAGGATCATGGTTCCCATGATTTTTTAAAACACATTATAGACCATCTTGCATTTTCTTTTGAAGGGAATCAGTTTATAGAGCAGCGAAAATTTACCTGGCAATCATTTTCAACAGGCACGATCCTCACTTTGAAAAAGCCTGTCCCAGAGAATTTAATTTATAAAGAAAAAAAAAAGGATGGCATGGTAGCACAGCTGCTTCACAGCTCCAGGGACCGGGATTCGATTCGCAGCTTGAATCACTGTCTGCGTGGAGTTTGCACATTCTCCTCGTGTCTGTACGGGTTTCCTCCGGTTTCCTCCCACAGTCCAAAAATGTGCAGGTTAGGTTAATTGGCCATACTCAAATTGCCCCTTATTCTTCTAAGATATGTAGGTTAGAGGGATTATTGGGTAAAATATGTAGGGATATGGGGCTAGGACCTGGATGGTATTGCAGTCGATGCAGATTCAATGGGCAGAATGGCCTCTTTCTATATTGTAGAATTTCTATGATTCTGTGGTCCCTTCACTGAAATTCCAAATTTACACCTTCCAACTAAAATTGAAAATCATGGAAAAAACCAGATTAGTTAATTACTGAAAAGCCAAAGCAGCATTTTGATTTCAAACTTTCTCGGACTAATGGTTCTGACATTCAGGTGACTGAAAAACATTTAGAAATGTTTATGATCTCTGAATAATCTTTCTCTGCCATCCAACATGTAATTCTTCCAGATTGAATTTCTTGATAAATTACTGAAGGCAATAAAATTGCCACAATGAGAGCCAATATTAATGAATTAATTAGGTTTGTAACAGTCAGTCAATCTAAAAAGGTAATTAATAATTATTGACATTTGAATTCTAAGTGGTACAGCAAAACTGAAATTTGGTTCCACCTTGTGGCCTGCAGTAGCAATTAATTTGCTTTTGTTTAAAGTTTATTTTAGTGTCACAAGTAGGCTAACTACAACACTGCAATGAAGTTACTATAAAAATACCCCAAACTCCGGCACCTGTTCAGGTACGCTGAGGGATAATTTAGCATGGTCAACACATCTAATCAGCATATCTTTCAGACTGTGGGAGGAAACTGAAGCACCTGGAAGAAACCATGCAGACACAGGGAGAACATGCAGAACCCATAAACAAGTGATCCAAGCTGGGAACTAAATCAAGGTCCCTGGTGCTTGAGGCAGTAGTGCTAACCACTGTGCATTCAAAAATATTACAGAAAATAAAAACCCAAGGTACATAACAAAAGCTTCCAACTTGAAAAATATGCCATGTCACAGCTTCAGAAATACCCAGACAGAACAATTTAGTGATGATTATTGCTACATCATATTCCTGGGAATGTGGCTGACATCATCCAATTATTTTGTTTCCATCCTCTCCAATGTCTTACCTCTTCTGCAGCCTCTTCACGAGTAGCGAATGCTGTATGCCCTTCCTGCCACAGGAACTCACGAGTACGTAGAAATGGTTGTGGGTGTTTGAACTCCCAACGCTGCAAAATAATGAAAGTACATATAATCTCACAGCCTATTATAAATCTTTATGGCCAACACAGAAACAGAAAATGCTGGAAACTTGGAACTTATATCTCTCTTACATAATATTTTTTTTTTTATTTTATAGTACCCCGAAAATAGCCAAAGGTACTCAAGGAAGAGCAAAGACAAGGACAGAGAAAAAGTTAGGCAAGTTAGCCAAATTGTTGGTCAAAGAAGAAGTGGTGGGAAGGTTTTAAAGATGGAGATAAGCAGAAAAGCAGATGGATTTCAGGATAGAGTTCAACAAAGAAGGGGCAAGGAGGTTAAAGCTCTGCCTCAATGGCAGGTGTACATAAAAACCAGTGTTAAAAAACTGAAGAGCTCAGGGGGTGCAAGTTGGAGGATGTGGCAGAGGTAGGACAACGACGACTGGGGATACAAAGGATTGGCACTTAATGTTCAACCTGTTGGAAGATATGAAGCCAATGCATGGATGGCAGCTGTGGATCAAGCAAGATTTAATTATTCGTGTATTCTTGAGGTTTGAACAAGTTTACGAAGGATAAAAAGCAGGACTAACAATGAAGGCATTGAAGCAATAGATGTGGAAAAATGACAAAGACAGACATGGGTTCCAAATCTTTTAGGGCTGAGGTAAAGCAAAGGTGGAAAGTGTTTTAAAGGTTGAAGTAAGCAGATTTGGTGGTGGAGAGAATGAGAAATTTGAAACCCAGTTATGGATTGAACAGGATCATGACCAGCTCACAGCCCACAGCAAATTTCTAGTTTTGACTGATTTTGAAGTACTACAAATCATGTTTTGCTCTAACAATACCTCATTTATACAGCACCTTTAATGCAGTGAAATGTGCTAGTGCAGGTTAAAACTGCATTTGGAAACAAGATTTAATCCCAGCCACATAAGGAGATACACAAAGTCTGCCAAAAGGATGATTTTATGGAGTGCACTGGAGTAAGAGAAGAGAAGTAGAGGGGATTAGGGAGGAAATTACATTATCTATGGTCCAAGCAGCTGAAAGCAATGCTGCCAACAGTGGTGATTTAAAATCAGGATGCCAGAATTAAACAGAGCAGAAAAATCTTGGAGAATGATAGGGATAGAGGAGCTTACAGAAACTGAGGGGGCTATCACAGAGGGAATGGAAAATAAGAATGAGAATTTTAAGATTAGTGGTTTACTGGACTGGGAGCCAATGTAGATCAGCCAATACAGGAGTGATATTTGAACAGAACACAAGAGTAAGAGAGTTTGGCACACGTTCAAATATTTGGATGGTGGAAATTGGGAGACAGGCCAATCATCAGAAGAATTAAATTTAGAGACAGCAAAGGCATGAATGAGCATTTCAGCAGCTCAGGGGTTATTGCAGGGAATGGTTATGGAGGTGGAAGTAGGCTTTGATGATGGAGAAGATACACAGTCAGAACACAAAAGGTAAAATACTGAAAATCTGAAATAAAACACAAAGTACTAGAAGTACTCAACAGATCTGATGCAATCTGTGGAAAGAACTGAGTTAGCTTTTCAGGTCTGGCCTTCAGTCAAAACTGGGAAAAGTTAGGAATATAATAGGCTTTGAGCTAGTGAAAAGGGGGAAGGGAGGGAAGAACAAAAAGGAAAAGATCCATAATAGGGAGGAGGACAGGAAAGACTGAATCAAAAGTTTTCACATGATGCAAGGTTAACAGCAGCAGTAATGAAATAAAGAAACAAAATGTGTCTACAGAACATGTAAATGACAGGATAACTGCTGTCAGCTCTCAAAGGAAGTAAAAGAGAAATGAAAAACAACCAAACCAGCAAAGAGAGACAAAACAAATAAAGCAGGCAGAGGTCATGACCAGAAGTTTTCTTTAACTCAATGTTGAGCCCAGAAAGCTGTAAAATACACAGTTGAAAAATTAGGTGTGGTTTATCATTGGAACAATGGAGCAGACAGAATAGCAGCAAAGTAGCTGGAAATTCAGCTCAAATTGAATGACCATTTTGTGAACAGTCTGGCTGAACCTCAGGGGAGGAATGGAGTTGGTGGCTAGGTAACAGCTTTTGTGGCAGGATCAAAAGACATCATGGCGATTCCAATATTTAACTGATGGAAATTTCTGCTTACTAAGGTTTGGATGTCAAACAAGCAGTGACAAGTTGAAGATACTGGAGGGATTGAAAGGGGTGATGTTGCAGCAGATCTCAACATCACTACCCTAGATATGGAACCTGTTTTCCTTTTGTATATCATAAGGTAGATAAGAAATAGGAGGCAGCAACAAATGGATCCTTGAGGGAATCCCAAGATGATAATGAGAGAGTGAGAAGAGAAGCCTTGCAGTTGATTCTCTCGCTACGATTAGATTTATAAGAATGGAAAAAGTACAATCATATCCGGTGGTCAATAGAGAAGGGACACTGGAAAGGAATGGTGAGCCCCAACATTGTCAAAGACTAGACAAGTTGAGAAGAATGAAGGGCAATTTACCAAATTTCAGTCACAGGTCACTTTGAAATATGACATCTCAGTTCTGTGCCAGGTTCAGGAGATGTGGGAAAGATAGGTACACACCTGGACGATAACATCATATTCAAGGACACTCACCATTATAAATGTAATATTAATAATCCCATGTAAACTATCTTGTTTAGAAGATGAATATTGTTTTATTACCCATGTGACAAATGGGAAGTGACAGGGTGGAACAATCTGATATATTCCCCTTACAGTCAAGAATGGTGTGGACAAGAAGTTGCCCACATTAGCAGAAACATTCTTACTGGATTTGAATTCAACGCACAACCAGGGCATCTTGTTTCCTCTATACAAGTATCTGAGCAAAACAGGCTAAGAAATAAAAAGGTTCCATTTGAGAATAGTGTTCTAATTAATTAGATTTTACAATGTGTGTCCTTGCTTGAAACCTGAATACTTAGTGATAAATTTGATGTAGATTGATGAAATTAGGTTTGAGAATAAACAGGGAACCAGCAAATGTAGATTTGGATTTTCAAAAGGTATTCACAATAAAGTATCACACAAATGATTAATAAACAAGATAAGGGCTCATGGAGTTGGGGATCATACATTAACACGGATAGTACATTGATTAGTGGAGAGGAAACAGAACATAGGAATAAACTGGGCATTTTCAATTTGGCGGGCTATAACTAGGAGAGTCACAAGAGTCAATGATTTACAACCAACGTTATTGACTTTGCGAAGAGATAGAACAAAGTATCAAGTGTACTGATAATACAAAGTTAGGTGGGAATGCAAGCTATGAGAAACAGAGGTGGCAAAGGAATATAAAAATGTTATTGGGCAACAAAGTGGCAGTTGGAACATAATAAAGCAGATTTTTTTTTTAAAAAATATGCAACTTGTAAATGTTGGTATTTAGAGGAACTTGGGTATACTCGTATAAGGAATGCAAACTTAGCATGCAGGTACAGCAAGCAATTAAAAAGGTAAATGCCATCTGCAAGAAAAAATAAATTTTGTTTCATGAGACCATATATGGAATATTGCGCACATTTTGGTCTCCACGTTTAAGGAAGGAAATACCTGCATTGGAGGCTATACCAAGGTTCACTAAATTGGTTCCTGCGCAGTATGATGACAGATCAAGTAAATTGGGCCTATATTCTCTGGAGATTAAAAGGACAAGTGGACAATCTCATTGAAACAGATAAGGTTCTGAAGGGACTTGACAGAGGCTGTTTCCACTGGTTAGGAAATTTAGAACATGGCAGCACTGTATAAAGACAAGGATCCAATCCTTTCAGACTCTGATGAGAATAAATTCCTTCACTCAATGGTTTGGAAAACTCTGCATTCTTGGAAAATGAAGATGCTTCATTGCTGAATATACTTAAGGCCGAGATTGACATATTTTTGGTCTCAGTGAATCACAAAGACATCGAGAGCTTGTGGGAAGCTGGATTTGAAGCTAAGCATCAGCCACGATCGTACTGAATGGCACAGTTGTTAAATGGCATCTGCAAGAGGATTGGAGTATAACTGGGTCAACGGCTATATGGTTTCCTCCTGTTGCTTTTTCCAGGGAAAAAGATGTTGTGATACTGAACTCTGTCTTAGGAAAACTAAAACCTAAACATATAACAACATAATTAAACAACTGAAAATTGTGCTGTGGTGGTTGAATAATATTGATCGCTTAGAAAGCTTCAAAAGAACTTCACTGTTGTTAAGATCAATTGGGAAGTTGTGATGATAACTATAAAAACAGAAACAAACATGACTGAATGAATTTCTACAGTGTGTGAGGGATAGTTGAATAATGAAAACATATAGCTTCATCCTATTTCATACTTCATTTCTGGGTCATGAACAATCCAGCAAAGAAGTAGGTGGCCACTGGCTTTCATCAATAGTGGATTCAAATTCATTACTGAAAAGTAAAATAGAGGCGTCCAGGACAATTTTGTTGGTAAATGGATAATATTTTCCTGGACACCTTCTTTATAATGCCTCTTTTTTCTGAATTTTACAAACTTTCAGTGGTCATACATTCATACTTGGAATGAAACACAAAAACATTGACACACATTAATGCAAGTAAATATTGCCTTCAATACCTACCACTACGTTGCACCATTGATTGAGTTTCAGTGGTAAATCACGATGTGACTGCACCCATTTGGCAAAGGCTGGGTACATGACTGACAAAATGAACACAAACAAGACAGAATTAGGCCTTCTTATTAAGACAGGCAGCTCCTTCGTAAAAAGTGTTCATCTATAATGTCTCCAAGTTCTGACAAAATGTCATTAAGTTGCAACATTAACCCCATCTTCTTCACTTCAAAGATACTGCCTGAGAAGCCAAAAATGTTTCCAGCATTTTCTGTTTTTATTTCACAAGGACAATGCCAGGGATGACTTATGATTGGAGGAAATGGGGCTCTTCACATTAAAGCAAAGATGATTATGAAACCTTGTAGATGTTATCAAAATTATGAGAGGCTTTGAGTGGTAAATTTGAAAAGAATATTTCCATTAATTGGTGCACTAACTTACATTAATTTCAGGTCATAAATGTATCACCATCAAAACAAAAGATATGGGGGAGTCAGGAGAAATTATTTTAAGCTATTTAATTATTTTAAATTATTTGAAATTTTGATTTCAAAGATAATGGAATGTCTTAAGGAAAAACAATTGTAGAAGCAAATCCTATAATTATTTTTTAGAAGTTAGATGTACATTTGAAAAATAAACATTGTCAAAAAGAATGCACATTCAAGTGGATACTCATTCTGGAGCCAGCAATCAAACAATCAGCTTGGCATCAAGTTTTGTGATTGAAGATTGAGAGGTTGTACTCAAGCCACACTCCATTTATCATGCAGACGCCCAATGCATCACTGAAGAGGAGCTACTTTGTAAGCGACACTGTACTTCATCTACAGTTAAAAATAAGCTTCTAACTATCTATTCAGATGCATATGAAAAATCTGTGGTACTATTTGAAGGAGTTGGAAAAAGGGCAGGAAACGTGGGGTTAAAATTCCAATATCAATTAGAAATACGAACATCAATGGGTTATTTGTGATTATGAAACCTTGTAGATGTTATCAAAATTATGAGAGGCTTTGAGTAGTAAATTTGAAAAGAATATTTCCATTAATTGGTGCACTAATTTACATTAATTTCAGGTCATAAATGTATCACCATCAAAACAAAAAGGTATAGGGGAGTCAGGCGAAATTATTTTAAGCAGGTGATTTGGGGAATCTTGTAGAAACCAGCTTTTGCATTCATCTATATAACATTGGCTATAAGTTAATTGGACATGAATCCTTCTGAGGTATCAAGGCATAGAATCCCTGCAGTGCAGCAAGTGGTCATTTGGCCCATTGAGCCATGCACCAACAACAATCCCACCCAGACCTTAATCCCATAACCCACGTATTCACCTTGCTAATTCCCTGATATTAAGGGACAATTTAGCATGACCAATCAACCTAACCTGTTTGCAGATACTTTTAAATGTGTTCTGTGTGTTTATAGCTACAAGATCCATTCAGTAACTAATCAATAAACCATGATCAGAAATTCCTGATTACATTCTTTCCTACCTGTTTCACTTGTTGGACGAACAGCAATAGGTTCAGCTAACTCAGTTTTTCCTGATCTGGTTACCCAAGCAACCTAATTTTGGAATAAAATAAAATTAATTTCTCCGAAGAGCAAAGCAGAAAGATTCTATCAATACTCAACGATATTCAGTCAAATGCACGATTGGACTTTACTTCAATATTCAATATTAGAATATAGTATTTTTCACAATCTTTAAATGAAAGAAACAGGATTATATATTGGATATAATCTAACAGATCTTTCACTCAAGTAGTCAACAGTTAAGTGGCTGTACAATGGACAAATCAACATGTTTCTTTTACACAATCAACTCGATTGAGAATACCAATGTAAGATTTAGCATTCTTGCACGCAAACACAGAAGTCTCAATTCAGATCTTTCACATCAGGAGATCATACCAGATCTTCTGAAGAGTACAATCATACACTTTCAAAAGGAGCACAAAAGCAGTTGGATTTCAAGTGGCATCTGAAGGAAATATATTTGTATTCTCACCTCTGGAGCAAAATCAGCTATATGTGACTTTTCCTTTTCAAGGGCTGCCTGAGAGACAAACATGGGGAAGTAACAGTTCTCCACACCAAGTTTCTTAATCTCACAGTCAAAGAAGTCTTTGATAGCTTCCCAGATAGCATAAGACCAGGGTCGGAGAATATAGCAGCCACTGACATCATAATATTCAATCAACTCAGATTTTGTAATCACCTAAGCACAGCAAAACAAAAAAACATAATTGCATGACTTACAAGAATTCCAACGATTGCATTTATCAGACAATTTGCTACGTTTAAAAAACAAATGGCAGCAGCTGTCTAACACTTCAATATTCTCATATATTTTTTTGAGTTCAGGTAACCTAGTTGACCCCCTAACACCCCTCAAGAAACCCACTTGGTCAAAACAAGGAAACTACCTACTTGACAATAGCTGTCTATGTTAATTATAAAAATCCAGTATTACCCAAAGCAAATAATTGTTGCCACTTTAATAAAGAAGTATCACACGACTCAAACAATCGCCCTCAGATGTGGAAATCCAAAATTACAGTCAGAAATAAGGGGCAGGTTTCTCCCAAAACATGCTAAGCACTGAATCAGCAGGAAAACTGGAGTAATTCATGCTGTTTTTTTCAGTGGGAGTTCACACTAGAATTTCCCACACATTGTGCAATACATGGGCCATCAGCATGAATCTTATTAGATTTCAAAGGGTAGGACCTATTCCCACCCAGAAGGCTCAAGTCAATGAGCCTCTGCGCGTGTGCAGTGGCCCTGAACTTTCAGTCTCCCATTTGCCAGCCAGTCCAGGATCTCCAGAGTGCTGCTCCTCCACCCCAATACTGTTCCCCACCCCCCCCACACCTCAATCTCCACAATACCATCCCCCGCCTCACCAACTTCCACAACTCTCCCAGACCACTGGCCTCATCAATCCCAATGCAGAGTGACAGTTGTACCCTCACCAATTGTCCCTACGCCTCATCCCCAACAGATTTCACTCCCCCATACGCCCCCTCTCTCCCATGTCCAGTGGGCAATTCCAAGGTACTTCCTGGGCATGAGCACTTTGCCCCTTGGGCAGTACTAGGGGCACAGGTTGGCACCCCTTTCACCTGACCTCCTGGGTGGTCCCAATTGCCCCAACCCTCACTCAAGCAGGGTCATGCCACTAGCTCCGAAGTTAAACCCTGCTCGAGTGAAAAACGTTTGGTGAGGTGGGAGAAGCTAGCAGATCTTCCAATAGCTTTTAAAGAATCATTTAAATGCTAGTCCCAACAGGCCCTGCCAATTTCTGGCATGGAGTCAACTGATGCGAAATCAGGCACTAGGGAATGTACTTACGGTATGAACACGTGCAGGAATCCAAGGAATTGTCCCCCACGCAACTCTCCTGTCTGCTGCGCTAATTCTTTAGCGCAGCAGGATGGGGGAGAATCGCCTCCAAACTTTTTGAAAAATAGACCGACTTGAAACCAGACGGCTGCCTTCAATTCACATTTTTATACCGTCTCTTCCAAAAGATCTGGTCTCCAGGACATTTTGTCACACAATCAACTAAAATATCTGGGTAGAGTTCTCCCAGAGTGTCAAATTTGCATAAAAATTGTAGTAAATCCCACTGATTTTTATTGCAGGATTTTCAAAATGAATCTCCCACATTGTTAATAATATTCATGCCAATGCACTCTGCTGTGCACAATCTGGGATGGGGCCTATTCCCATTGGGGAGGCCAGCAGCATAATGCTGAATGGGCCACTGCACATGCATCACTCTGTTAGTGCTGAGATCGGTGCATGTCCATTAACCCTGCACTTCTGGCTTCCTGATTACTGGCCAATCCCGCAACCCTGCTGTGCAGTCCACCCCACCCCACCCTATCCCCCAAACTTGTCCAGGCCAGCACCACCCCCACCACAACCCCTGTCAAAGCAGTGCAGTGGGCTGGGAGAATTCTATCCCCCTCCCTCCCCCAATTTTTGAACATAATCTAAAAATCTTTCACATTTTCCTATTTTGAGCAGGATTTGGCCTGCCCCTGTCACATTTTGCAAAGGCAGCCTACTATTGACCAGTGGCCATCTTTAGTTCCTGCAGCTTTCAATGGTTCAGTTTTTTGTCCCCTCCACCTCCGGGAGCTCACCATCAGCGGCACTGAATGATCTCACCAGCAGTAACAGCCAGAAAATTTCAGCTATTGTTTTATTTTTGATTAAGAAAATTTAATATACCTTTTCCTGATTACCCGTAAACTTTTGGAAGTTGTAAAAGTTTCTAAACTCCACTTTGAAATTCAATAGCTGAAAGTAAGCATCCTATTTTGCAATGCAAATTTTAAATCCAACTGCACTATAACCTCTCATTACAAAATCATCACCCTAACAGCTGTACTGTTTTACTTCAAGTTCTCACAGATAAGCTATCATGAGCAGCCTTCCGCAGTTTAAAATAATCATGGACACACATCTCTTTACAAAATACCAAACATGTTTTTAAAAAAATCAATTATACTAATCTTTGGTCAAAACTTTCCTCCATGATAGCATTTTAGACATATTAGTAATAAATGTTTACTGGTGCAGTAAGCAACACCTTAAGTGTTGTTAGATAACAATCTGAAAACCTACAGGAGATAAATTTTAACATCTGTACCTAGATGATAAGCTAAAAGATCAGACTTCCCTCTTGCTGTAAAATCTGATTTTCCTTTTATTCAAGTCGATGAAATAAAATTAGGGACATAAGAGCGTTTTAGTGAATAGGCAATTCACTAAGTCAAAATTGACCCCATAAATGGTTTCTCTCTCTTGCTCCTATAAACTTAAACAGGTGGCAGAGGAGGAAACAGGGGGAAGCAAGTAGAGATTGTCACAAAATTGTAGATAATGAGAAGTCACATACATTACAGAACAACTTTTTTTTATTCATTGGGTGCAGCAACTTTGAGAATTCAAAAGACACAGACAAATTCAGAAGTGCAAATCAAAACCAAGTAGCTGTATTTACTTTTTGATGTACAAACTGGCCATTATAATTCTACATTCAAGATACTTAGAATGAAAATATTTAAACTGGGGTTTAAATCATTTAACTTACAAGTATAGGCAGCCCAGTGGATAGCACTATGTGATAGTGTACAAATGAAGCTGTGGCATTATGGGAAAAAATTGTCAAGTATTTAGTACGAAATAAGGAAAGCAGACCAAGCCATTTCAAAATGCCAGACTCTTGTAAAACTGACTCTGAACAAAGAAATGACTACAACCCGAGAAGGCCAAATGCTTGGCCTCAGTCTGTTCCGATAAGGTTAACTTTGCACAGCCTGAGTGAGACATGATTAACACCAGGAAAGCCTGTCTTAACAAGGTTGACGCCATATGCTGAGATAACATAGGAAACATTAGATAAGGTCAGGGATGAAGGAGTCACAGAATTTGTTTATTATAGAAATAAGGTATGAAGGAGTCACAGAACCAAGGTTGGGGATGAGGGAGTTTCAGAATTTGCTTTGTTCGATGCATCACTGCTTGTATTACTGAAGTCATATAAGGTGATTAAAAAAAGTATGATTATTGAATTGATCCTTGTAGTTGGTGCGGACTTGGGATAGAATCAGCCATTAGTGCAGGCTGCTCTCTGTTTCCAAGATTCGGCCATATACTGCATGCAGTTTTGTGTTAATAAAAGCTAGTTGTTTTTTTCAAAGCAAACTTTGTTACGTTTTATTATCACAGCTCAGAAAACAAGAACTTCTCTATTACAACTACTACTGCCTCTCAACGCTAGAGACCCAGGTTCAATTCCAGCCTCAGGTTACTGTCGGTTTGAAGTTTGCATGTTCTCCACTGGGTGCTCTGGTTTCCTCCTACACTCCAAAGATGTGCAGATTAGGTTGATTAAAGTCAATTTAGCATGGCCAATGTCAGCGGGATTAGCTGAGTAAACGTGTGGGTTTGCAGGAATAGGGCCTCGGTGCAATGTGGTTGGTACAGTTTCAATGGGCTGAATGTCCTCCTTCTGTACTGTAGGTATTCTACAATTCTATGAAGTAATAATAATCAATATTGGGCTGGAATTGCAAAGTTTGGAGGTGAAGAGATTGAAATTGTTTGACAGCAAATTCAGCTTCATCATTGTTAGCATTTTCGAACTATTGCAACTTCAAGATACAAATGCAAAATACTGCCAATACTAGGGAATCAAATAAAAACTGAAAAATGTGGAAATACTCAACACATCTCACAGTAGCTGTGGAGAGAAAGACAGTCTTAATGTTTCAGTTCTATGATCTTTGATCAGAATTTCAACATTGCAAATTCAGGACGTTGGGCATGCAGAGATTAGCGAGGAAATCCTGAAGTTGCAGTCACTCACTGAAGGTTCTTTAGCAGACTGCATTGTGGAACAGCCTCCCTAACCTACCAACCAGCAATCACAAAATCGGCAAGAATTTCAATTTTCACTCGCCACTTGATATCCCCATGAAATTCACATCTTGTTCACTCAGGAGTAACTTCGTTTCTGAATGCCTATTTGACCAATAGAATTTAACAAATATCAGAACGGCCCTAATAAAAAAAAGTCCATTCCACCTGGGGAAGGAAGATTCCTGGTCAAAGGAATGGGTGCAAAGGAAGAAGGATTCCAGATAATTCCAATTTATCACTGAATTGAAATAAAGATATATTTGTAATAATTCAAAATAAGTGACCCAAAAAGGCATCAGAAAATCACTTACTTGTGAATACCATTCTGCTAGATTCTCTTCTTTTTTAGCTTCTATGCCCAATCTACAAACAAAATTGTATCATTTAAAATTATGAAATAAAAATATACTTAAATCTCAGAACAAATTCCATTTTATATTTCTAGTTTTGTATAAAAGTAGGAGACACATTTTATTTCTCATTTATAGCTATTCACCACCATATTGACATTTGAACTACACAGGATGAATTATCCCACTGTCAATTCATTCCTGCTTGTTACTAAAATTTTGTCAAAAGATCCAGACTCTAGCAAAGGAAATGGCAATAAGTATAGGTCTCTCTCCTCCAGGATCCATACTCACCTTTATGCCCCCAGGGGATTCCCCACGGCAGGTTCACATCTAGATAAACCTTCATAAACCATGTGAAAATACTGTAGAGTGTCAATATACATTGCACAGGCCTTTGGACATGTCAAATATATTAAAACCAGTTAAGATGCATTTATATCAGGTTCAAGCCAACTGAAATACATCGCTGACGAGGGTCGGCAAAAATCTGAAGTCAGAATCTTTCCAGCAAGAATAGCAGCCACTGGATATTGAGCCCTTGCTGCCGGTCCTCTGGACAGTAAGCATGGGTTCAAGATCCAACCCAATGAGCTATAATGGTATAATTTTTTTCCACTCCTGAACCTAAGCATCGGCTAGTTGAACAACAGAAACGTACTTCTCTTCTGGTGTCAATGTAGGCACGATAAAGTTATTTTGAGCAGCTCCATTTTAATTTATGGGATCATACCGCACAGAAGGCAGCCATTCAACTCATCATGCTTCCTATCCAATTAGTTCTATTCCACCTACTCTTTTCTCCATAGCCCTGCAAAAATTTAAAACTATCAATGGTGCAACAGAAAGTTCTCTCAGATGATGGATGAGATGCATTGTTGAGGCAGAGAAGAGAACTTTGCTGTACATCAGGTATTTGCTATATTAGCCACTTTCACTAACAACTGGATGTAAATTTGGTAAATGCTTGCTCTTAAACACAGATGGCGCACATTTTCATGATCACAGGCAAAATAATTATATTTATGAATTAGATTACAGAAATTAAACAACAGTTAAAACATCAAACTTGTCAAACGACTGTGCAGATGTATTTCTCCCACATCCTGTCTCTGTCCAAGAAATGTATGGATATTTATATATATAATAGCACAAATACATAGGGTTACGGGGTGCAATTGTTGGCAGTCTGGGCTCGATGGGCCGAAGGATTCTATGAACTGATGCATCAAAAACTTGGGATTTAACACAATTGGCTTTTCCAGGGGAAAAGAAAAAGAATGAAATCCAGAATTCAAGCACAACATAGGACAGATTTTACAAGGCTGCGTTCCCAATCTCTCCAACTGATCTCAGATACCCCCTGGCCTTATCTCCAACTCCAACCTAGCAAAGCACAACTCTGAGAAAGACAACCTTGCTGAATTTGTCTTAATGTTTACTTACCGGGTTTGTTTCTTCGGTCCCAAGCCTTCACCTGCACCTCCATTGCTTGATCCCTTCTCCTGTTCTTTTGCTGCGTCTTTCTTATACCCCTCAGGTCTTTCAGGCTTATTCTGCTTCTCAGATTTGTTCTGTTTCTCTTTTTTGTTTTTGTTCTCTCCTTCACTGCCAGCAGCCGGTTTATACTCCATTCCTGTTGAAGCTTTATACTGGCCCTTCAAATCAAGGAGCACGGCCACAGCAGCATCTATTTCTGCCTACAGAAATTAATAGAATGGGATTACAAGACAGAAAGCAAAACCAAATTTGGAATGTGAAACAAGTTAATTAATTAATTTCCCACTGCATGAAAGTATAACTGCATATTTAATTATAGACATTAAGTGAAATATCTAGTTTTACATTTGCTCAGGCTGGGAAAGGAGACTTCTTCTATGCAGAATTACCAATTAATTGCAAAGTAAAAGTCTCTTTAATCTACTCAAAGCAGTGCATTTCAGCCTCTGTCTGAGAAAAGTAAAGTCTGTCACTTTAACTCTCTAGGAACCAAGTTATCAAAGTGCTCAGATAAAAATAAAGCTCTACACAACATGATACATAGAAAATTGACCCGAAAATGCAAATAGTTCTAATGTTTTCATTTTATTTACAAATTTTACTCCCTTCATAATCTCCAGTGTCTAATAATGCTCACTCCAGTTTGAAAAACTAAGAGTGGGCATTTTCTTGAAAACCTGACCTGAAATAGAGGGGCCACTAATTTTTGATAGAATCTGGAGCCATTACCTTAGAAGCTTTTTGTGCTTTAAGTTTGCGTACAGCTTCTCCTTGTTCTGCCACCTTGCTGTATAGTGTTTTCTCATCAAGTCCTGAGGTTTCCACAGAGGGGATAATGGCTGGGGTTGCTGGCTCTGCTGCAGCAGCAGGTGGCTTCCCTGGTTTGTACTCTTGTCCAGTCTTCTGTTTATAATCTGCTTTTAAGGCTAGGAGTGTTTTTACTGCTTCATCTATCTTTTCCTGCAAAGGAAAGCATAACAAACATACAGCAAGATGCAAGACAACAGGAACAGGTATAGACTGCAATGCAAAGATTTCGTGGTGCTGAAATTCCAATAACACATCTTGTTTGCACCTTGTATTTTATTATAGTTATGAGAAGTAGAACGAATAATTGGAGTTCTTAAAAAATAAAAAAAATCCATTTATAAAACTGCATATCAAGAGATCTTCCTGAACTCTCAGTACAATCACAAGTCACAGGAAAATAAAAACACAGCTCAAAATCAAAAAAAAAAATCAATGGTTTTCCCTCAGGTCATAAGATCAAGAGAAGATATTCTCAAACAATGTCAGGATTCTGCTCCATTCTCAACGCCTGACTGTAAAAAGTGCATATCAGCCTGCAACAGAACCTCGCTTACATCAAGTCTTGGCAAACAAGTATGAGCAAACGTGAATTAAGAAATGAGCAGTTTGAACAAGAAAAAACACAATTGTCTCCTTTTGTCCTTCAACAGCACTTGGTACCACACACCAAAAAACCCTTCAGTGAATCAATATCTACATTAATAGAACATAATGATAAAAGGAATTTAGGCCAGAGTAGGTCACATAGTCAAATCAAGCCTGCTCCACGATTCAATAGCAGTCAAACTTGTACATTAACTCCACTTTCCCATCTTTTCCCAAATTCCTGGATTCCCTTGTTTCCCAGAAGTCCATTGATCGCAAGTCTTAAACATACTAAACAACTGAGCACAGGTAAAGAATTCCAAAGATTCACAACACTCAAGTAAAGAAATTTCTTCTCATCTCAGTAATAAATGGCTTAACCCACAAAGAGTCCCTTGGACTCTACAGTCAAGAGAGGATGGGGAAGGGGGAGGGGGTGTGGAAGAAGAGTCAGGGGATAATCATGGCTGGCCCCAAAACCCATCCACAATCTATGAAACACAAAGTTAGGAGTGTGATGGAATGCTCTCCACTTGCTTGGATGAGCGCAACTCCAACACCACTCAAAAAGCTTGACACAGAAAAAGAACCCACTTGATTGTTTGTGAATGAAGTGCCATTCACTTCCTCCACCATTGACATAAATTTGCAGCAGCTTGTACCAGCTGCAAAACACACTGCAGGAACTCACCAAGGCTCCTTAGACAGCATATTCTAAACACATGAGCGCCACTATCTAGAAGAACAATGGCAGCACCACCGTCTGGAGCTTCCCTTCAAGCCACTCACTAACCCGACTTGGTAAAATATTGCCATTTCTTTTGTCACTCGGTTAAAATCTTGAAACTTAGTCACAAGTGAGGTGCCTGAAGATTGGAAGGTGGAAAATATTGTGCTTTTGTTTAAAAAGGGCTGCAGGGAAAAGCCTGAGAACTACAAGCCAATGAGCCTCACATCTGTAGTGGATAAGTTGTTGGAAGGTATTTTTAGACAGTAAGAAGTCTGACAACACCAGGTTTAAATCCAACCGATTTATTTGATAGTAAACTCACAAGCTTTCAACACTCTGGTCTTCATCAGGTGAATGAGGTGTTCTGGTCTCAAACAGCACACAACAGCACAGACTGTTTACAGATTACTGATTAGAATGCTAATCTTTACACCTAACCTGCTATTCAAATCTTAAAGTGGCTAACAATGAGTGGAAGGAGCACTGGGCACAGGTTAAAGAGATTGTATTGTCTCCAGACAGCACAGTAAGTGAGGTTTTTTGCTGACCCAGGCAAGTCATGGGGGTTACAGATAGTGTGACATGAAGCCAAGATCCCTGTTAAGACTGTCCTCATGTGTGCGGAACTTGGCTATCAGTCTCTGCTCAGTGGTTCTGCGCCGTCGTGTGTTGTGAAGGCCCCCTTGAAGAATGTTTACCCAAAGGTTGGAGGCCGAATGCCCGTGACTGCTAAAGTGTTCGCCAACAGGAAGGGAACTGTTTTGCCTGGTGATTGTCAAGCGATGTTCATTCATCTGCTGTCGTAGTGTTTGCATGGTCTCCCCAATGTACCATGTTTCAGGACATTCTTTCTTGCAACGTATTAGGTAGACAACATTGGCCGAGTTGTAAGAGTATGTACTGTGTACCTGGTGAATGGTATTCTCACGTGTGATGATGTCATCCACATCGATGATCCGGCATGTCTTGCAGAGATTGCTGTGGCAGGATTGTATGATATTGTGGTCACTGTTCTCCTGAAGGCTGGGTAGTTTGCTGCGAACAATGGTCTGTTTGAGCTTGCGCGGTTGTCTGAAGACAAGAAGTGGGAGTGTGGGGATGGCCCTGGCGAGATGTTCATCTTCATCAATGATATGTTGAAGACTCCACAGAAGATGTCATAGCTTCTCCGCTCCGGGGAAGTACTGGACAACAAAGGGTGCTCTGTCCATCGTGTCCGTCTTCTGAGGAGATCAGTGCAGTTTATCACTGTGGCGCATCGGAACTGTCGAATGATGAGTCGAGCACCATATCCTCTCTCATGAGGGCATCTTTCAGCGTCTGGGAGGTGTCTGTCACGAGTCTCCTCATCTAAGCAAATTCTGTGTATACGGAGGGCTTGTCCATAGGCGATGGCCTCTTTAACGTGTTTAGGGTGGAAGCTGCAGAAGTGGAGCATTGTGAGTTTCTCTGTCAGCTTGCAGTACTGTGAAGTGCTGAGATGACCGTCCTTGATGGAGATGCACGTGTCCAAGAATGTAATTGATTCTGGAGAATAGTCCATGGTGAGTCTGATAGTGGGATGGAACTTGTTGATATCACCATATTAGTTGTTTCAATGATTGTTCACCATAAGTCCAAAGGTAAAAAATGTCATTGATGTATCTAGTGTATAGCCTCAATTGAAGATCCCATGCAGTGAAGAAGTCTTGTTCGAACCTGTGCATGAAGATGTTGGCATATTGAGGTGCGAATTTGGTCCCCATGGCCGTTCCGCGTGTGGATGAAAAACTGGTTGTTGAAGGTGAAGACATTGTGGTCCAGGATAAAGTGGAGGAGTTGTAAAATTGCATCCGAAAACTGGCAGTTGCAGCAATGCCATCGTCGTAGGAGACGCTGCTGTCACCGCATGGGATCTTCAACTCAATACATTGATGACATTTTTTTTTCCTTTGGACTCATGGTGAACAATCATTGAAACAACTACATGATGATATCAACAAGTTCCATCCCACCATCAGACTCACCATGGACTATTCTCCAGAATCAGTTACGTTCTTGGACACACGCATCTCCATCAAGGACAGTCACCTCAGCACCTCACTGTATCGCAAGCCAACAGACAACTTCTCAATGCTCCCACCCTAAACACGTTAAAAGAAGCCATCCCCTACAGACAAGGCCTCTGTATACACAGGATTTGCTCAGATGAGGAGGATTGTGACAGACACCTCCAGACGCTGAAAGATGTCCTCATGAGAACAGGATATGGCGCTCGACTCATCAATCGACAGTTCTGATGTGCCACAGTGATAAACCGCACTGACCTCCTCAGAAGACGAGCACGGGACACGAGGAACAGAGTACTCTTTGTTGTCCAGTACTTCCCCGGAGCAGAGAAGTTACAACATCTTCTCCGGAGTCTTCAACATGTCATTGACGAAGATGAACATCTCGCCAGGGCCATCCCCACACTCCCACTTCTTATCTTCAGACAACCATGCAATCTCAAACAGATCATTGTTCGCAGCAAACTACCCAGCCTTCAGGAGAACAGTGACCACAATACCACACAACCCTGCCACTGCAGCCTCTGCAAGACATGCTGGATCATCGACATGGATGACATCATCACACGTGAGAATACCAATCACCTGGTACACGGTACATACTCTTACAACTTGGCCAATGTTGTCTACCTAATACGTTGCAAGAAAGGATATCCCAAAGCATGCTATATTGGGGAGAACATGCAGACACTATGACATTGTTGAGTGATGTTCATTCAGTCACCAGGCAAAACAGTTCCCTTCCTGTTGGCAAACACTTCAGCAGTCACTAGCATTCAGCGTCTGACCTTTGGGTAAACGTTCTTCAAGGGGGCCTTCACAACACACGACGGCGCAGAACCACTGAGCAGAGACTGATAGCCAAGTTCCGCACACATGAGGACGGTCTTAACAGGGATCTTGGCTTCATGTCACACCATCTGTAACCCCCATGACTTGCCTGGGTTAGCAAAAAACCTCACTTACTGTATTGTCTCCAGACAGCACAATCTCTTTAGCCTGTGCTCAGTGCTCCTTCCACTCATGTTGTTAGCCATTTTAAGATTTGAATAGCAGGTTAGGTGTAAAGATTAGCATTCTAATCAGTAATCTGTAAACAGTCTGTGCTGTTATGTGTGCTATTTGAGACCAAAACACCTCATTCATCTGATGAAGACCAAAGGGTCAAAAGCTTGAGTTTACTATCAAATAAATCGGTTGGATTTAAACCTGATGTTGTCAGACTTCTTACTGTGTTTACCCCAGTTCAAAGCCGGCATCTCTACAACATAGGTATTTTGAGACACAGATTTTAATTTAGATAAATGCGAGGTTATGGTAGATCGAATCAGGGCAGGACATACTCAGTTAATGGTAGGATATTGGGGAGAGTTACAAAACAAAGATCTAGGGATACATGTTCATAGCTCCTTGAAAGTGGAGTCACAGGTGGACAGAGTGGTGAAGGCGGCATTCAGAATAGAACATAGAACATTATAGCGCAGAACAGGCCCTTCGGCCTTCGATGTTGTGCCAACCAATTATGAAAAAAGCAATGACCCTCCAAACTAAACCATTCCCTTCTCTTCCATAAACTCAACTAACCTCTTAAACACCACCAAACTTGGCGCATCTACAACTGCCGCAGGCAGGGCATTCCACTCCCTAACCACCCTTTATTGATCAGAACGTTGAATACAGAAGTTGGAACATTTCATTGAAGTTACACAAGACATTGGTAAGGCTACAATTGGAATACTGTGTATAGTTTTGGCTACCCTATTATAGGAAGGATATTATTAAACTAGAAAGAGTGCAGAAAAAACTTTACTAGGATGCTATTGGGACTTGATGGTTTGAGTTATAAAGGAGAGGCTAGATAAACTGGGACTTTTTTTCCTCTGTAGCGTAGAAGGCTGAGGGGTGATCTTAGAGGTCTATAAAATAATGACGGGCATAGTTCAACTCGATAGTCAATTTCTTTTCCCAAAGGTAGAGGGGTCCAAAACTAGAGGGCATAGGTTTATGGTGAGAGGGGAGAGATACAAAAATGTCCAGAGGAACAATTTTTTCATGCAGAGGATGGTGTCTGGAACAAGCTGCCAGAGGTATAAGAGAGGCAGGTACAATTTTGTCTTTTAAAAAAGTTAGACATTACATGGATAAAATGGGTATAAAGGCCAAATGTGGGCAATTGGGATTGGCTTAGGAGTTTAAAAAAAGAGCATGGACAAGTTGGGCCAACGGGCTTGTTTCCATGCTGTAAACCTCTATGACTCTAACTCCCTCCCTAACAGCAATATAGGTCTACCTAAGTCACAAAGTGTGCAGTGCTTCAAGAAGGGAGCTCACCACTACCTTCTCAAGGGCAACTAGGAATGGCCTAGCTAGCAACATCCACGTGCAATAAATGAATGAAAAAAAAACTTATATTTCATGTTTCTGGGGCACTGAATTTGACAGTGTTAATCTCTTGCTTTTTACATACTTTGTAAGATGTTTTACAATTTGTTTTTGCATTTCTAGTTAGATTACTCTCATATTCCATGTTTTCACTTAATCATTTTCATGATCATCCATGGTTTTTAAAACATTCTGAATCTCCAGATTACTACTGTTTTGGAAGAATCATTAGCCTCTTTTAAGTTTCATTTCTCTAGTTAGCCATGGTAGTATCACTTTTCTAGTGGAGGTTTTATTCTTCATGGGAGTGTATTTCATTGAGAAATATTGCTTTAAATATTCACCTTTATGTGTTTAGTGATTCACCATCATTGTACTAGATTGCCTTAAAGAGTCAAATATAATACAAGTGAACGTTCTAGCAGCCAGGAACTTAAAAGAAAGAGGAGGACTGCTTTCAATAGCTCTACATACACCGTTAACTGGCACGCTGGAGGAATCTGTCGAATTAAAATACAATCTCAAGGATGAAGAGCCATCAGTTTTTTTTCTGAAAGTGAAAAGGGAAGGTTGAACAAAAAGTCTGTTCCCAAATTAAGTGGCTGAATGACGATACACAAATGGTATTATTTTTAAGGATTTAGAAATGACCAAAGAAAATACCCTTGGAGCTTTATCTGCTTTGAGTTTTCGAACTACTTCTCCTTGTTGATATATCTTCTCATACAGAACTTTATCAATAATTGAGTCTGAGATCTTGGATACAGGAACAGGGCCAGAAGTAGATGTTGGTGACTTTCCAGGTTTGTATTCAGTACCACTCTGTTGCTTGTATTCTGCCTTCAAACTCAAAAGTCCTTTTACTGCCGCATCCACCTCTTCTTTGGATGCTTTCTTTGCCTTCAATTCACGCACAACTTCACCTTGTTGAGCTACTTTATTGTAAAGTGCAGCGAGGTCAAGAGTGTCACATGTTGGGGCAGGGGAAACAGCAGCAGGTGACACAGCTGTAGGTGCAGAGTCAGCTTTAGTCTAAAAAAATAAAAAAATGACATGTCTTAAACAAAATAAGTCAAACTGCAAACCTTCATTTAGTTACTTCAGTTTAATGAGGCCATGTATTATAAATAATCATGTGTTAAAAGACAGCAGAAAACTGAATTTGAATATATGTGCTAATTACAAAAAGCTAAGACCTCTTTTTATGATTTGCAATCCAGTCATCTAAATTAGCAGAAGTACAAGGTATCCTTTTACTTTGATATCCCACCAATATTAGAAGTCAGTCTAACAAAAAAGAGCACATTTATCTAATGGACCTAACACAGATTCACCACAGCAGTTTTCATATTATAGTGCTTCCACATATTGACAACTTTCAGAAAATCAGACTTGCACAGAAATTAAGGATGAAGACCTCAATTTATGGAATTAGTTCCATCTCCCACTTCCATCCTACCTTCAAAATATTCAGAAAAACAGACTTGGTAAAGGTTGTTGAATAACTAGGATATTTTCCAGAAGACGAGCATTTGGGTGATTATTCTCCTCCTAAAGCACACACAGGTAAATTTCTCTCTGCTAAGTATCACAGATATTGTAATGGGTCTTAGAAATAAACTTTAGTTTGCAGATTCTCAGTTATATTGAAAAGCCATTCTTGCCTGTTTATCTGCATCACGTTTACTCTTCTCCTTGGAACCAGAAGTCGGCATTTCCTTGGTATGACCATCAGGGATGTAGATCAAAACACAAGGAGACTCTTTGCAGCTGTATGGACTAAAGCAAGACCAGGAGATACATGGGTGCTGTAACTACAAGTTCTAAAAAAATGGGTTTAACTTGAAAAACTATAAAACTTATTTAAATATGGAAATAACATTATAACATTTGTACTTCAACTGTTCCAGAGTTTGGAAATCAAGGCAACATCTCATTCAAAGGTCTAAACATTTACCAATATTAATAATGGCATATTACTATTTCAACAAACGATATGCCATGTTTGAGGCCTTTATTACTTTCATATGAAAAATATGGTGAACAGAGCTTACAGTGAGTATTTGCAATGATTATTCCCTAGTAGTTGATAAAAGTTCAAAATCTAATTCAAATCTCTTATTGTAGGAGCTTTAAACTGGAAATAACACTAGCTACATGTTAATGGAATGTAAGATCAGAGTTTTCTTTCCGTCAAATATTCTTTTTCTGTAATGTGATCAGAATTGCTCACCTAACTGGTTCATATGGTTGATCACAGATAAAGAAACCTCTTCTTTGTAACTGGATGATGTCTCCTTTTTTCAGGTCTTTTAGACACGGGTCACCTAGCATTAGTTCTTCTTGCTGAAAAAAAAAAAGTATTTTCTCCCCATTTAAATCATTCAGAACATTCCTAATGTTAAACTATAACAAAAACAAGATTTAAAGCCACTCAAAAAAAAACCAATAATAACCAAGTCACTCAAACAAAAAGGTGTATCACCTATTCTTGGAGCAATTTTTACTCAAGTCAATAAGTATTCACATTTGCACATGAGATATAAGCACATTATTCCAAGTTCAAAGCTACAGAATGCACTTTTCTGGGTTCTTGGTGTAGTAATTCCATTATTGTGGACAGAAGTTATTCCTCCAAGAACGTTTTACAATGGGAACAGTTATCAAAATTGCAAACACCATTTGAATTTTATCTAAGTGCAATTCAAAATTCAAGAAATCAAATGAACCACAATAATATTAATACATTGTCACCATAGGGAGAACATGAAATAGAAATTTCTATTTTGAATCAGAGCTGTTCAACCACACTGCAGAAGAATTAGAGCATACACATTTGGGTTTAAGTTTTGTACTAATGTAGCCAGCAGACAATTTCAAATCTGGCTTGAAATCCTATCAATGAGATCCTATAGTCCTTTGAAGGCTTTGTTAATGAGCAATTAAATTTGCTTTCACATTTTACACACAATGAAATGCCTACAAACTCATTTAAAAGGAAGCTCTTATTAACAGATGTGAATACTGTTATAATGGCCCCTTAATTCCTAGCTTCACAATTTTAATAAAATATTAATTTAATAATTTCTATTGACATTTTATCTTGCAACTTCCAAGTTAACCAGAACTAGGTGCTGATTATGAATAATACCTTGCTGTTTCGATTTACATGATCCTTGAAATCTTCATCCTTGCCGATGACAGGTTTACTGATTAGATGTTCATAATAGACACATACTGTGGGAACCAATGGAGCTTGTGGATTCTCAGCTAACCATGTTATCTTTGTTGTCTTCTTATAATCTTTGTTATCCAGATTTAACTTTCCCTCAAGTGATGTAATCTTTCCGTTGGAATTTCTACAAATAAAAATTTGCATTATTAAATCTGTCACATCATTCAGTGCCTTCAAAAAGAACAGGAAGTCAGATTCTATGGAATAAAGCAGGAAACTTCATTATAATAATTTTCTCACCTGTTAATTTTAGCAATGTTAATGTTACCCCAATTGATGAAAGTAACCATTTCTCCCTCTGCAAAAGTTAATGCATCTGCTCCATCAATTAGTACCTTGGGTCCGTACCATACAGGCTTCAGCCCTACATCTGGATTCTGGCAAAAGGAATGGATTAAAACAATAACACTGAGTCCAGGGGAATAAACAAAGGAGGTGCATATATATCATAGTTTGTAATTTTTATACATCTTAGAAATCCTGTTTAACCGTGCATATTTCTTCTCTGTAAATTTAGTATGGATATTATCAAACCTGTTCCTGCAAACTAGTTCAAAACTGAACACTACCAATCCTAATTTAAGTAAAAGGTGGAGATAAGGTTGCCATAACTCAGACTGCTCTTTCCTTTGAGGGGGAGAGCTGACTGGTGGTGACTTATCTTGAGGATCACCACACTCAAGCAAGGAGCAAGGTTGAGAAAGTGGAACTTCATGAACAACCTCAGCTGTTGCAGGAATTGAACCCCTACTGTTGGCACAATTTTCCAGCCAACTAAGCTAACCAATGAAATAGCAGTGCAAACAGATGTATGTTTTAAGACCTTGTAAGTCTTGGATTTGTTTAACATATTCCCAGAGTACAAGAGATAGAAATATGTCTACACAATATCCTTACTTCACATTTTTATAGCTCTATTTTAAAATGACCCAAAAGAGATCTAGCTCCAAAAACCTGGTTTCAAATCTAAAACATATGACTGGAACAATAGTCTTCCTAAGGTCCACAGATTCTGTGTGAAGTGATCAATACAGTTGTTGGAAACCTTGGCTCACAACAAATGCATGTATTAATAGACCATTTTACCTAATGGCCACATTTGGCTAATTTAAAAAAACATGCTTGAAAATGACACTGGCTTCCCAAAAATTAGAATTCCTTAAATGATATAACAATTTTCCATCATTCTCAACAGAGAATTCTAAACAATTATACTTATGGAATTTTACGGGCATTTAAAACTGGATATCAGATGTAGCTTCATTCATAAGGCAGACAGTTAATCTCAAGTAATTATATTTAATCACATTAACTTGGCAATGGCAACAGCTACATAAAATATGGGCTGATAAAATGGGCAGAGAAACCTTTTGTTCTATAACTATTTCCCATACTAAGAATTTGAAAAGTGGATGTCAACTAAGAATGAGAGCTTAAGTACATTTTTATAAGTGCAAGTTCATTCTAACTTCATCACGAACATAATTGCAGCCTCCTTTTTAAAAATAACAAACTATCTTCCAATCATACAGTTATCATACAGGGGATGGAGAAGTGGAGGAGGGGGGAGGGAATTGTACACAAACCAGACTTTTATCCTGCACCCACTTTTCCTTCAGATCTTTTCTCAATCAAACAAACATTCTTCATGTTCAATTAAATGGATTGTATATAACATTTTCCCACCCTCCAATTTTTAAAACTTTAGTACCTTGGGATGCTTGGCCACATCTTTCATCTCTTCTTTGGCCTCTGGCAGATTCACAGGCACTACATCATTCTGCAATAATGCTGTGTATCGAGGTGCCACTGGATCAATAACCTAAAGCCAATAAAATTGGTCATTTTATTTGTATAATTATGAAATCACGTTTCATTCTCATCTACATGCAATATCCAAAATGTGGGTACACTGAATTGTTTAGCTTGCTGCAACTAACAATTAGACATAATTAAATAGAAAACATTTGAAAACTGGGAATTATCTGAAAAGTAGTCAGTTATTATTTTCCAGAACACTATATGCAGAGTTTAAATGGATTTCACAGTCTTATTCAATTAAAAAGGCCAATTAAAATTATATGTATCTTTATTATTTGCAGTTAACTGCAACAACGTAAACAATCCTTTGCATAAGGCAAAAGTTTAAAAATTAAAAGCCATGCCTTTTGAATTGATGACAGAAAAAAAAAATGATGTTACAAAGGCACGAAGTGTGGCACTGAAGTACAAACAAATGGGAAAGTTCACAAGAAATTAGCTCAAGATGTCAAATTCAAATGGTTTAGATTAAGACTCCTGCCAAGGAGCCAAAGTCCTAGAATGGGATTTCTGCACTCAATTAATTAAATCAGAGTTTCACTTGCTATTTGTCTTGCCAATTTCATTGGATTAGTTTAAGGATTGTAAACTCCACTGTGCTCCTTTTCTGGTTAGGAAATTACATGTCTAAGTCATGTAGTATTGTACATTAGACATCATTTGGTGTTTTGTTATATAAAATTTATTGTAGTTTATATTTGGTAGTATTTTTATAGTATGTTATATTAAACATAACAGAACGCAAAGCACAATGACAGACAGGTATCTAAATGGTCTTTTTAAAAAATTAGCTGATTTTTGAGACCCAAAGTAAAATACGAAAACTCAAATATACAGGAGCACAGGAATTTTGCTACTCAGCAATCAACACACTTCCACTCAGATTTGCCATGGAAAAATATTGTTGCTACTCATGGAACAAGACTGGAAGAATATTTTTAAAAATGCTGCTCCAACTATAGAGAGCAATAATTGCCTCTCCATAAAACTACTCATCTGTGCAAATGCTCTAAACTTAAAAATAATCACGTTGCTGTCAACATGTGCAGAAAACCATACCAGCTAAACCACACAATCACAGAAGTAGTTCAAAAGGTGCTGGCTTTGGACACATCTTGAACTTTAAAAGCATTGCTGCCATGCTATTCAAGCTGTGATCTAATCAAAGCAGAAAATTGTTAAGTAATACCTTGTTACAGTTAGCTTGCAGCTTGAAAGAAGCAGAAAATGTAATGCATAATGTGTTCAGTTCATTAATTGCACAATTTTTGGGTTACAAAATATTTTCAAATTTTTTCTCTTTTCGTGCTATTATTCCAACCTCAAAGTCAACATGTTTTTTAATCCAAAACTGGATTTTTCATACAGTTTAAAGCATCAGAAAAAAAGATATTTGTCACCATGTAACCAGTCACAAGAACATTCCATTTTCTTCAGTGAACTGTAATTCGTGTATATTCAGATTTTAAAAAATGCAATACACAGCAATGTTACTCAATAGATAAGAACACGGTGCATAAATGGTGATTAGTTCATAATTACCTTTTTGTTAAAAGCCCAGAGTTTGTCCCACTCCATGTTTACAACAGATCTTGATCCACCCTGCATCACAAATTGTAAACAATCTTTAAACAGAAGACCTTGATAAATATATCTTACAGAACAAACCGTGATTTATATTACAGTATATGATTTAGAATAAAAGGAGCTTCGGAAGGCAATGGTGCAGTAGGGAGAAGAGAAGGACCACTAACATCAATGCAAAACATGTGATTCTTTAGATCTAGGGTGAAAAGCATCATTTAGCTCACATTTAACTCACTTGAGCAGCAATAAACTGTTTTAATCCCTCAACAGTCATCCCTCTCCGCAGGACTCCACGCACTGTTGGAAAGCGAGGATCATCCCTAAGCACAAAATTGAGGACAAAGAAATTAATAAAACAAAAATGGATTGTAAAAAGAGAATGCCACCCATAATTAAATCAGATATTTTTTGTTTAAACTATTACATTAGCTAACTCAAAAGTTAAGTTTACAGATTTAGTGCAAAAGTACCATCCATCCACAAGTCCTTCATTGACAAACCACGTAAGCTTCCTCTTTGATAGTACAGTGTTATTTAGGTTAAGGCGGCTGTACTCCCAAATATAAGGTTTTCGAATCTCCAGAGCATCAATAATCCAGTAATATTGCTCATCTCGATCATGGTACTCTGTTGTCCTAAGTGCATGCGTGACACCTTCAATGCTGTCTACTATAGGACATGCAAAATCATACGTTGGATAAGCTCTGCAAGAAGAGAAAATAAATGGAAATACATAAATATAAACTTTCTATAATCTCCCCATTGAATTTGATTCACAGCTTACTTATTTACATTTTAATCCAATCAAATTCTCTTTGGAGTATCTTGGCAACCTCTTTGGGACATACGAGATGATAGTCTACTGAACATGGAACCAAAGTTGCAATCATATGGTTATAACTAATGCAAAAATCAATTGCAAGATATCAACCTTTTCCTCAGTTTAAAAAAATCATTTTGAATAGCTACAGTTTCTCTCACAATCCACTCAATATAACTGCTCTCCAATTTTCACTCAAACTAGCTAACAATTCAAAATAAAGAACATGGCAAAAAATGCCACCATAATAATTTAAATTCTGTAGATTAACTACATCACAAATAGCAAAGGAGCAAATAACTGGTCTGCCAGCACACACACAGAAGAAATATGCCTTATCTGTGAATAACTCAATTTTTGTGAACTACACGTTTTCATATAACTCTCAATACCAATATGAAACAAATATTCTGCAATTTCATCACAGGCCAGCACACCACCAGGGAGAACTTTCAGTTTACATGTGAAATTCCCAAGATCATTCCAAGGAGAAATGATGCATCTCAGATAGCAACGTCTAAATATCCAACTACGCTTGCCTGAGGTCACAGAGACGCTTTTTTTAATTCATTCTTGGGACATGGGCATCGCTGGCTGGCTAGCATTTACTGCCCATCCCTAATTATCTTTGGAGGGCAGTTGAGTCAACCACATCGCTGTGCTCTGGAGTGACACGTAAGCCAGAGCAGGTAAGAATGGCAGATTTCTTTCCCGAAAGGATATGAGTGAACCAGATGGATTTTTCTGACAACTGACATTGGTTTAATGGCCATCAGTAGATTCTTAATTCCAGATTTTTTTTTATTGAATTCAAATTCCACCATCTGCCATGGCGGGTTTCGCACCTTGGTCCCTCACACATTAGCTGAATTTCTGGATTAAAAGTCTAGTGATAATACCACTAGGCCATTACCTTCCCACTAAGTATTTCCTTGACCTCTACTTACCCAGGTTCTAAATATTAACTTTCCAATTGCCTGATGGATGCTAAAGAAGTTAGATTAGGCACAACTTGGTCATATAGATGGGGTGTTAACAATTTCACAGTTCAATATGAAAGTCTTAATATGCAGTTAGCAAGATTGCTATGATTGTAGGCTGCTGAGGAGCTGAAAGGCAGGCTCCATGGTGGAATAATAGGTAGTAGCTATGCACCTTCGGTAGATCTACATCAGTGCTGTGCTGAATGCACCTGCATATGCTTCCTGACACCACAGCAGTGTTGAGGCTCAATTACAGAGGTCCGTTTATTTTAAAACACTTAAAATTCCAAACAAGTTTTATATTCTAGGATGATATTTGCAAAACCTAAACATGACTAATATACTTCACTTGTATTTGAGGCCTGTGCGAGGATGTGGCATGTTCTTGCATCTGTAGACTGTGGGATCCCTGAGACAACCATTATTGGAGGCCATGTCAATCTTTGCTCGTAAACAGCAGGTTTGCCCATACATCGTTCCACTCTTCATCTCTTCCCACATTTGCAGGTTCTGTTGTACAGCTGCAGAAAATATATTGCACGCAGAGTCAAACATTAGGATTTTAAATCTATGAAGTTTAATATTAAAGAATTCACAATTAAATAAAATAGAAATTCTTCCTTCATTATCATCTCCAAGCTTTTTCCATTTAAATATCACCGGAGAATGCATGAGCACTGCAAGGTATAATAGCAAGTTAATTCAAGTATTCCACCATGCAGGCATGTCACTTTGCATGTCTTACCAATCTACAGTGCACTTAAATTCTCTTGAGGAAAATATCTGCTTAACAAACATCACCTTATGTTATTTTGGTGTTTTTAAAAAAATTGCTGACAATTCAGAAAAACTTAAGCAAAAGGAGTAACTATTAAAGTTTTCAAATTTATTTATTGGTGTCACAAACGCGCTTACATTAAACATCACAATGAAGTTGCTGTGAAAATTCCATAGTAGCCACATTCTGGCGCCTGTTTGGATATACTGATGAAGAATTTAGCACAGCCAAAGCATCTAACCAGCACATCTTTCAGACTGTGGGAGGAAACCCAAGCACCTGGAGGAAATACACAGACATGGGGAGAATGTGCAAACTCCACACAAACAGTGACCTAAGCCAGGAATCAAACTCGGGACCCTGGCGCCGTGAGGCAGCAGTGCTAACCACTGAGCCACACATAAGAAAGGGTTTAACATTGGCCAAGAATCAAACTCTAGTCTCCTGCATGGCAGGGAAGAGTTCTACCACTGAACCACCAATCACACAGCATTGTGTGGTATGGAGCCAGGTACATCTCAAAATTCCCAGCTCTGATCTCAGCCCTGCCCATAATTAGGCAATTGTAGCACAATCCATCTCATAACCACTAAGGCAAAGCAAAATTCTTATTCACAAATGCTGTTCAACAACTTTTGTCAGAAACTGTAGAAGGAAGTGAAGAATAACAAAATGGAGCTCAAATATGTCTACTGCAATCAAAAAACTTAAGCATACAAAACAAGTAGTATTAAAGGCAAAGTGTGAGAACCACACCACAGCATGAATCATTTTTGGACCTATAGGACTGGTGAGAAGAGTGAATAAAGGTTTGATAGCTGTTAATCAAGAATATCGCCAAGCAAAATTTTAATGACACTCACAGTTCACCCTGTGTTTAGACTCAATCCTTTGTTCCCGTTCTTGTTTCATTTGATCTGGAGGTGTGTCATCTACGTAAGCTTTTCCATCTCTAATCATTTTTTCAGCATATTGCATTATAATATTAAAGTGATCTGAAGTGTAGGTGAATTGATCAGGTTTGATCTGTAGCATTGAAACATCTTCCAGTATAACCTACAGAAAGCAGTGGATGTTAATAAAATTCAATTCCTTTGTAAAAATGCCACGTAACAAGCTTCAACTTAATTCTGAATACAGGTTGAGAAAAATTCGAGATTACTCATTTCTCTAGAAATCTGTGATTTGAAAGGCTTATATATTATACTACTCAGTAAAATTTCAAAGAAGGTTATAGGGTTTCAAGTTCCTCAATTATTTGAGGGAAATTAAAGCTAGAATGGGGTAGAGGTTTTCTCCCAATACAACATTTTTGAAATTCAAGCTGCAGCACAGTCCACTATTTTATGCTCTTAACATAGAATGATCAAACAATAATTAGCAAAACATTTGAGTGGCAGAATTTACAGTTTCAATGGACTTTGACCAATTATTCATCCTGGACTATTTCCATGTTGTGATCTATCAGATGTAATTTTGGGCATGAGATTTCAGCTCACTTAGCAATACGTTATCTGTAAAAATGATAACTAATCTAAACTATTTAAAAGGCTATCTAATCCAGTACGACTTCAAAATATAGAACCTACTAAATCCAGAAAAATTCACTTTAAATTAATTCAAATTATCTGAATACTAAATAAACAATTTTCATATTCAACTGACTTTGCTGTGTGTGTATATACATATTTATTTATGATTTGGAGGAAAATGTAACTGGATTGATTAGTAAGTTTGCGGATGACAAAGATTAGTGGATTTGCGGAAAGCAGTGAGGACCATCAGAGGACACAGCAGGGTACAGATCATCGGAGTCTTGGACGGAAAGGTGACAGATGGAGTTTAATCCGGACAAATATGAGATAATGCATTTTATAAGGTCTAATACTGATCAGAAATAAACAGTAAATGGCAGAACCCTTAAGAATATTGATAGGCAAAGGGATCTGAGTGTACAGGTACAAAGATTACTGAAAGTGGCAATGCAGGTGGAAAAGTAATCAAGGAAGCTTACGGCACGCTTGCCTTCATCGGCCAGGCTATTGAGATTAAAAACTGGCAAGTCACATTGCAGCTTTATAGAACTTTAGTTAGGCCACATTTGGAATATATGGTGTTCAATTCTGGTTGCCACATTACCAGAAGAATGGGGAGGCTTTGGAGAGAGTACAGAAAAGATTTTACCAGGATGTTGTCTGGTATGTAGGGCATTAGCTATGAGGAGAGGTTGGAGAAACAGTTCATTCTCATTAGAGCTACGGAGATTGAGGGGAGACCAGATAGAAGTCTACAAGATTACGAGAAGCATGGACAGAGTGGATAGTCAGAAACTTTTTCCCAGGGTGGAACAGTCAATTACTAGAGGGAATAGGTTTAAGTTGCAAGGGCAAAGTTTAAAAAAGATATACAAGGCAGTTTTTTTTTTACTACACAGAGTAACAGATGCCTGGAACTCATTGCCAGGGGAAATAATGAAAGCGGATATGGTAGTGACTTTTAAAGGGCATCTTGACAAGTACATGAAAGGATGGGAATAGAGAGATACAGCCCCTGGAAGGGAAGGAGGTTTTAGTTAAGTTGGACAGCATGGTTGGTGCAGACTTGGAGGGCCAAAGGGTCAGTTCTTGTACTGTAATTTTCTTTGTCAAAATGAATGATCATCAGTTATATGCAGGCATAGATATGTTTATTAAATGCATTTCAATAACAACCTTCTCAAAGTCTTCTTTTTCCTTTTCTGGATTGGTGTCATCAAACCTCATGATGAGTTTCCCCTTAAAGCTCACTTGATAGTGTTGATTCAGGAGTGCAGCCTTGGCATGTCCAATGTGTAAATAACTGAAAGGAAATTAAACAAATAAATGCACTTCAATAACAATATTGCATTTTTTTTAAAAACTCAGATACTATACCACAACATGTATAAAAAAAACTTGATTTAATTTGTATTTAAATGCCAAATAGCAACAAAAACAAAACAAGTCAAGTGCTTTACCAAAATTCAATCAGCCAGAAATGAAAGCAAAGTAGCATTACTTGGAATATAGTCTGGGAAAACATGTTTCAATTTTGGTAGTATAATGAAAAAACATACAAGCTAAATGGTGAGAGATTGTAGCACTCTATGATGCGGAGGGATTGGATGCCCTAGTGCTTGAATCACAAAAAGTTAGTATACAGTAATTAGGAAAGCAAGTTTATTGCAAGGGGAATTGAATACAAAAGAAGAGATATTATGCTTCAGTTATATACAGCACCAGTGAGACCACATCTGGAGTACAGTATACAGTATTGATCACTTTACTCAAGGATTTACGTGTATTAGTAGTTCAGAGACGAATTACTCGGCTAATATCCAGGATGGGTGGGTTGTCTTAGGAAGAAAGGTTGGACAGGCTAGGCTTGTATCTGCTGGAGTTTAAAACAATAAAAAGTAATTTGACTGAAACACAAGATCCTGACAGGATGGATAAGGAAATGATGTTTCATCTTATGGGAGAATCAAAAACTAGAGGTCACGGTTAAAAATAGAGATATCCATTTAAAATGGAGATAAGGCTAAAATCTGAGGGTGGAGAGGGAGGCTATAGCAGTTACAAAGAGGATTTTTACCCCTGAAGGAGCAGAGCAATAATGTCCAATTTAGAGAGAAAGCTACGAACGATATGGGGACATGGAGTGGAGGTTGGATTGTTAGGGTTTTGTTGCGAGTAGGCTTGAGGGTGGATGTCATAGACAAGGTGAATTTGGGGAGTGTGCGAGTGGAGACAAGAGAGAAATGAAAGAAAGATATGCAGTCAGGAGTATGGTAAAATTCTACAAACTCCATTTGAACCTGGAAGGTTATATCATTCCAGCTTTCCCAACCAGAAGTCTGAGTATTAAACAGCTTTTGCCTCAATTCAAAATATCAAGTACCTCCGTGGCAATATAGGAAGGTATTATTCTTCCATTTCAGGGTACTAATTCTGAAGTGCATGACTTCCTCCTCATAATCACTATTTTAAGATTACTATTCTCCTTTCATGACAATACTTCACCAGCGGTTCACATTTTAGTATTCTGATTTCTCTCTTTTGTAATATTTTTTGCATAGACATCTTCCAGGTGATTTGCAACTTCAATAATTACAAGCTAGAGGCAGATGGCCCAACATCAGTTACGTGTAAACTCCTTGAACTGCATTTGTATGAAACAGCATTTCCAAACAAATAGAACATTTAAGTCCATTAACCCACCCACTGGCTTCAGGTGGAAATCTTACGACCACTTTCCCAATTTCTGCACCGGGAAGTTCAACAAATTTTCCACGATCTTCTTTCTTCTCATTCATCTGCAAGAATAATGAAGTACAAAACAAAGTCAAATATTTGTTTGAAGGACATTAATTAAAAACTGTTTATATAAAAATAAAGTTTGCCTACCCAACTAAAACTTTGTAACAACAAAAATCATTCAAGCTACAGAGCAGCATATTCAAGGTCACGTGAGTCTTTTATTGCGCTGTGAAGTATTGATCCCACAAAATGTACAGCTGTGAAAGTGGCACCTTAATTCAGACTTGTCCAAATCAATTTGGGCCATGCTCACCTGGCCTCTCTATCAATTTACTGGCACAAAAAACAAGCATCAAGTTGGCAAGTGACTTCTTTTGCAATTTATTACTTTTCTTTCTTTGCTGACATATCCCACTGCTACATGCCTTTCTGACCAAAACAACAAGTTAAAATACAGATGGGTGTTTTGAACCCAGCCACGTGGAAGTCATTGGAGAAAAATCCAGGGACACTTTCCCTTTCAAGCTCTGGGGAAGTTACTTCTCATAGGAGCACTGTTTATATTGAAAACACACCATGGACTGAATAATGGTGGTGATGGTGGTGTGGAAGGTAGATGGCACGTCCTGATACAAACAACATCTGCATGGGACTGACATATTCTATGCTCATCTCTCTGCAGTCATAAAGCAATATGGGACATGCTGATGTGGGTCAAGTGGGACTTCCACCATTCATCTGAATGGAAATCAGCCCTCTGGAACTGCTGGCCAATCCAATAGGTTGGAAGTTCCAGTAGCACCAGGAAGACACCAGTAGCAGCTTCCAAAGTGACATGAAAAGATCAAGACTTGTGGATCCCAAGAGGAGGTATGGTCTTGGGCAGGGAAGGTTTGGACAGACTCAGGAGGATGGGGAGAGGGAGTGGATTTAACAGAGGGAGCAGATAAAAAGGAATCAGCAAAGTGCAGCCCCCCGAAAATAAGCCCCCCACCCCACTCCACTTTTTCCCATCCTGTCATTTTAGACATCAGAATTTTTTTTTTTTTTTAAATCTTCCCACTCAAGCCACTTGCCTAGAGCATTACAACACCAGCAGAATAGCAGGGCCAATTAGTTGATAACGAGTCTAGTGACTCCTGATTATTTATGAAAATACAACAGACAAGCTGCCAATTTGAACCCTCAGCCCACCTCCCACACAATGGGGACAACTCAGGAGTGGACACAAGGATATTGGGATCATATGGTATAAACATTTGCCCCAGGCATATAAAAACTCAGCCCCATGTGATGAACCACAGATTTAAACAGGGTCTGTGGACAATACATTGGAGGCTTGATATCCAGCCCCATTCCACAGATCTATAAACACGGACAGGGATCGCGGGTAGAGGTGGGAACATCAGGGTGGCGGCGCGGGCTCGTTGGGCCGAAGGGCCTGTTTCCCGTGCTGTTTTGTTCTTTGTTCTATTCCCAAGCTCAAGCCTTTTCTGTAATCCTATACTGCTGCATTAATATTGCATGTTTTCTGTACGAAATGCATGGATGGGCACAGCTTTAATATCAGACAGCCAATTAAAATTGAGGCATTTAGCAAAACAAGAAATTCCTATAAAGAGGAATACTTAAAATATTACAAAGAGGATTGAATACAGCATGGATAATACAATAGACATTTTAATTCAGGTAAGATGACAGCTAACAATCTCCATGTGGCCTTTGTGGTTAGACAACTCAATTTGTGCCACTAATTCAAATAGTTACACAAAATTTTAGGAAGCCGCATTCTTACCGCTATATTTTGTGGAGTTACTATCGCCCATTTTTTAGATACAGTTTGAAATGCATCCTGAGAGTTGAGAAAGTTATACCAACGTTGAACGTGAGTTGGTATCTTGTTCTGGCTCAATTGTTTCTCCCAAAGATGACTTCCTGTTGATAAAAATATATAGTTACAACTCATTTAGGCAATGACCAATTAATTCAATATTGCATTTTGTCAACTGTTCTGCAATTAATTTGTTTTTCCCCCCACCCCTTTTTAATAAGCTGTTCTCATTACATTTAATTTACCAATATATGATGACTTTTCTCCTCAACCACATTGTCAAAAAACGTTAGCAAAAAAATGCTAGCACAACACAGCACCCATTAAAGCTCTTTATCCATTTCACTATACACATAAAATATAATGACAATGTAACTGGAAAAAAACTTTACAAGCAGAAGAATAATAAAAAAATGGCTTCAAGATTCCAAAACATCAATCTAAACTTCAAACCCCCTTAACTGAATACACATCTTCCATGCTGATGCTACAGCCAGCTAACTCCAAATTCAGAGGCTTCATAATGCTGATCCATACTTAGTTCCATACCCTGATATAATATGCAATCAGCCAAGACACCAGTAACTGCCAGAGTTTCAGATTTTGTGAACAAAAAAATACTTATTTCTTCACATAAAAGCACAGCTCCACTTCTGCCCAACATTTCACAAGTTGCCCTCAAGTAATAGGAATTTTTTTTTGTAATTTTGAAAGTAATTTTTTTTATGACTACTTAAATGCCCTTTTCCTTGCATAGATCACAGTATACGAGACAACTCCTTTCTTTCCAGCCTCAAAAATCATGTTTTTATATACAGTTGACACATACGTCGACTGCCCTTTCAACCACAATATACTATATACTTGCATTAGTAGTCAGCCTCAATTTATCAGCTCACAAATTACTTACTAGGTGTAAAGGATCAAGCAGGCAATACAGATTGCATTGCAAAGATGCATGCAAGTTTAAGATACTCACATACACAGAACAAATGTAGCGTGGGAAAAAGAAATGAGTCTTCCAAAAAACAAATGAAATGTAAAGCTGGTTTCAAGCAGAAAGTCATAACATTTGCTACCTCATAAACCAAGTTTTGCAGCAACAGAATTTGGTGCTAGTGAAAAGAATGGAAGAAGAGTGCGCCGAAAAGAAGATGCCAAAGACCATAACAACAAGGACTAGCCACTGGCCTTAACTTGTGAGTCCTCATCACCAGAAATGCAATGTATATATACGTACTTAAGTCCGTCAGAGTTCAGCAAAGATTTCAGAGATAGTCAGTATAGCCACTTTATGGAACAAAAAGATCTAGTGATGCGACAGAGGACCACAATGGCTCAGAATATCACCAAAATATCTCAATACTAAAATGAACAGTTTCCAGTGACTTATCATCAGAAAGCGGCAAAAACACAAGTGCTCATTACGTCACATTAGCAGGGGTGGTTGTAGAGGGACGATTCCAGATCTGAAATTGCCAAATCTGATGTAGAATAGAAACTTGGGATAATGCCGTGCCAAGGTGATTTAGAATGGGATCTGACAGCGTTCATCAAATTCAAAGACAATTAATTTGGCAAGTTTTAAACTGTTTTGGATCCATGGCCAAAAGTATCTTCATACAGTTAAGCTACTCAATAAATTGTCACCTTAATTTAATCAGACTTATTTTTGACATATTAAAACAACAACCACCCAAACCAGCAATTCACTTTTATATATGGCATGCAAGTCGACCTTTGAGGAATTTGTCAAGGTTTCAGTTGACAAAGGTTCGTCCAAGGGCCTCACTAAATGTGACACTTGGCTCAAATCAATGTGCTTGGTTTTTGTAATTCTTGCAGGTTGTTAATGTGTGGATCATTATTAAACAATTATGTCATCCATCTTCCTCCTTTTCGCTTTGCTGGTCTGGTGATGGTTAATAGTACGTTAATTCTTCTGTTAACTTACACAGATGAAAGACATTGTTAAGTACTTTGAACATATCGATACAGAAAAGCTGGGACACTGGATGCATGAGAATGTTGAGGTAGAACAAAATCTTTCAAATAAACCCTTGGTTTTGATTTCAGCAACCAGCTTGGATTCTGTTAACATTGGTAACTGAAATAACTCTTCAAAGGCCAGTGTCCCTTCACCAGATTCCCTGAGGTTGTAATTGGGCCAAAGGGCCTGTTTCCATGCTGTAAACCTCCATGACTAATTAGATTTGCTTTGGAGAAATATGGCTGAAACCAAGTGTGAAGTATCAGGATATGATTTCCACTACTGTTCTGTGAAGCTGAACCTTGTGACCAATGGAAAAATGAAGCGGATAAATGGACACGGTTTAAGTCCTTACCAAAGAAAAAGCAAAGTATGGCCTTGGCACTTTTGCTTCCCACCAGAAAAAGGATCAAGTGCAGGATCATTTGGTGATGTGGGATCATCCCATGGCCTTGGAAGTGACAATTAGTTTTTTTTCTGACTACTTAATTGCCCTTTTTCTCGCATTCAAGGCGTTCACCGAAACTGAAGTTGCAGAAGAAATTTAGCAAGTCTTACAGCACCACAAAAAGAATATTAACAATAGCTGTTAATCCAAGGACATGGTCGGGAGCGGGAGCAGAAAGAAAGAAAGAAAGAAAGAGAGAGCAGAAAGAAAGAAAGAAAGAAAGAGAGAGCAGAAAGAAAGAAAGAAAGAAAGAAAGAAAAGAGAGAGCAGAAAGAAAGAAAGAAAAGAGAGAGCAGAAAGAAAGAAAGAGAGAGCAGAAAGAGAGAGCAGAAAGAGAGAGCAGAAAGAGAGAGCAGAAAGAGAGAGCAGAAAGAGAGAGCAGAAAGGAGAGAGAAAGAGAGAGCAGAAAGAGAGAGCAGAAAGAGAGAAAAGAGAGAGCAGAAAGAGAGAGCAGAAGAGAGAGCAGAAAGAAAGAGCAGAAAGAGGAGCAGAAAGAGAGCAGAAAGAGAGAGCAGAAAGAGAGAGCAGAAAGAGGAGCAAAAAGAGAGGCAAAAGAAGAGAGCAGAAAGAAAGAGGAAAGGAGAGCAGAAAGAGAGAGCAGAAAGAGAGAGCAGAAAGAGAGAGCAGAAAGAGAGAGCAGAAAGAGAGAGCAGAAAGAGAGAGCAGAAAGAGAGAGCAAAAGAGAGAGCAGAAAGAGAGAGCAGAAAGAGAGAGCAGAAAGAGAGAGCAGAAAGAGAGAGCAGAAAGAGACGAAAGAGAGAGCAGAAGAGAGAGCAGAAAGAAGAGCAGAAAGAGAGAGCAAGAAGAGGAGCAGAAAGAGAGAGCAGAGAGAGAGCAGAAGAGAGAGCAGAAAGAGAGAGCAGAAAGAGAGAGCAAAAGAGAGAGCAGAAAGAGAGAGCAGAAAGAAGAGCAGAAAGAGAGAGCAGAAAGAAAGAGAGAAAGAGAGAGCAGAAAGAAAGAAAGAGAGAGCAGAAAGAGAAAAGAGAGAGCAGAAAGAAAGAAAGAGAGGCAGAAGAAAGAAAAAGAGAGAGCAGAAGAGAAAGAGAGAGCAGAAAGAAAGAAAGAGAGAGCAGAAAGAAAGAAAGAGAGCAGAAAGAAAGAAAGAAAGAGAGCAGAAAGAAAGAAAGAAAGAGAGCAGAAAGAAAGAAAGAAAGAGAGCAGAAAGAAAGAAAGAAAGAGAGAGCAGAAAGAAAGAAAGAAAGAAAGAGAGAGCAGAAAGAAAAAGAAAGAGAGAGCAGAAAGAAAAAGAAAGAGAGAGCAGAAAGAAAAAGAAAGAGAGAGCAGAAAGAAAGAAAGAAAGAGAGAGCAGAAAGAAAGAAAGAAAGAGAGAGCAGAAAGAAAGAAAGAAAGAAAGAGAGAGCAGAAAGAAAAAGAAAGAGAGAGCAGAAAGAAAAAGAAAGAGAGAGCAGAAAGAAAAAGAAAGAGAGAGCAGAAAGAAAGAAAGAAAGAGAGAGCAGAAAGAAAGAAGAAGAGCAGAAAGAAAGAAAGAAAGAGAGAGCAGAAAGAAAGAAGAAAGAGAGAGCAGAAAGAAAGAAAGAAAGAGAGAGCAAAAGAAAGAAAGAAAGAGAGCAGAAAGAAGAAAGAGAGAGAAGAAAGAAAGAGAGCAGAAAAAGAAGGAGAGCAAAAAGAAAGAAAGAGAGCAGAAAGAAAGAAAGAAAGAGAGCAGAAAGAAAGAAAGAAAGAGAGCAGAAAGAAAGAAAGAAAGAGAGCAGAAAGAAAGAAAGAAAGAGAGAGCAGAAAGAAAGAAAGAAAGAAAGAGAGAGCAGAAAGAAAAAGAAAGAGAGAGCAGAAAGAAAAAGAAAGAGAGAGCAGAAAGAAAGAAAGAGAGAGCAGAAAGAAAGAAAGAAAGAAAGAGAGAGCAGAAAGAAAGAAAGAAAGAGAGAGCAGAAAGAAAGAAAGAAAGAGAGAGCAGAAAGAAAGAAAGAGAGAGCAGAAAGAAAGAAAGAGAGAGCAGAAAGAAAGAGAGCAGAAAGAAAGAGAGAGCAGAAAGATCTAGGTAAGGTGAGAGGCAGTGATGCAAACATGCTTACTAAATTGTTAAGATACATTCCTCAAGGTTAATTGGCACTTATTATACAGTTACATAACCTGAACAGGTAATACAAAATGAAGAAGTATCATGCGCTCTCTATACATATGTTGGACATAAAGAGCTGACTGAATACGAATGAAGTGATATTGAAGTGCAAGATAAACTGTTTATATCAAAAGACAAAACCATATATGCTAGTGGAAACCAGTAGATGGAAGGATTTCATCATTATGGGAAGGATAGGAAACACCACTGGCAAATATAAACATTTGCTGAATGTACAACATGAGGGACAGAAGATTTGGATTGGCCAAATGAGGTAAAGAAATAGAAGACCAGAAAACAGTGTGAATTCCAAACGTGGACTGAAAAAAATTGCAGCCATAGGAAAAGATCAAGAACCTGCAATAGGGACTCAGAGGACACATCATAGAAAGGAAAGACCATGCAGGAGTAATCTAGAAAAAGATAGGAGGACGAATAGAGGTCATAATTTGAAAAGTACCATAGAACAGGCTAGGAATGCAATGAGAAGCAGCAATCTTCATGTTCAAGATGTTTTAGTGACTACTAACAAATTAAAAAGATAAGGTAATAAAGGAGTTGGACATTTGGAAGGAATTTGCTGCACACTCAGTAATATGACTGGCTGTATTCCATCCAGTATTTCACAGGTAGTTGTGCAAAGGAAAGGTATTTCCAGATGGCACGTATAAAGCTAAAGCTAAACTAGTGGCTCAATTTCAAAAAGATTTACAGATCAAGACCTCCAAGAGGATTTCCCCACTGCAGGAAAAGTGAGCTTGAAGATTTTCTTAACTCTTTTAGCCAATATATTCTGGGGAATGCAACTATCGACAACAAGGTGGCAACGCTGCCTCTGAGCACCAGAGGCCTTGGTTCAATTCCCAGATTGGGTCACTGTCTGCCCATTCTCCCAGTGTCTAAGTGGGTTTCTCCAGGTGCTCCAGTTTGCTCCCACAGTCCAAAAAGACGTGCTGGTTTGGTATATTGGCCATGCTAAATTCTCAGTCAGTGTGCTCAAACAGGCACCGGAGCATGGCAACTTACTGCAGTGTTAATGTAAGCCTACTTGTGACAGTAATAAAAACCACCTTAAGAAGCTGGTGATATAGAAGAAAAACTGTGGCAGTTAAACATACGTGCTTATGGATTGAGCCGTACATCAACGGTGTGGTAGTTCTCAGTTAGGTCCATCCAGCTGAAAATAGGTATATTCAGTTAAAAGCATACAGCAATGTTACATTGGTGCCATTAGGAGAGACAAGCAGGCATCTTTATGATGCACATTGAAATGGGTGATGAGTAAAATAGAGAAGCAGTTCAAGATTGAAAGTTAGGCTTCAGGGGCCTATAAGCATTTAGGACTAGATATTAAACAGAATAAGTCAGAACTGACCTTGAATCAAAAGTATTGTTTAGAAAATGTCATTCGTATTCCAATAAATCGGGCCAGGTCCTCACAAAAAGAGGATCCTGCATCCAAGAAAGAAACAGACCAATTAAGAACTTTGGACAGCTGAATTGGTTGTGCACTCTGACTAAGTTTGTCCTGGTTATGATGTATTAAAACTGGGTACTGTGATAAAACCTGCCATGATTGAAGAAGTTCCGAGAGATAATTAAAGTTTTCTGCCTACATTCTAGGTAAACTATCCGTGCGCCCGAGTCAATTGCTATCCCTCAACTGACATCACAAAAACAAATCATCTCATCATTATCACACTATTCTTTGTGGGAGAATGTGGATTAACGATCAGCTGCTGCATTTTCTACATCAAAACAGCAGTTACACTTCAAAAGTTTTCCACTGGCTATCAAGTGCTTTAGGAAATCCAGTGGTTACAAGTGGCACATAAAAGTCTTTGTTTCTTTTACTTTCAGCATTAAAAAAAATCAGCAACCATTTTCCATATTTAATCACTCAACCTGCAACTATGAACAGAAACAAGCTAGATAAGAGGAGCAGCACAATAGCAGTACTGGGGGGAGATATTTTAAATCTCCATGACTAGCATACAGCGCAAACTCCAGCATCTTATTAAATGTTAAATAAAATTATGTTAACTCAAGTCAGTTTTAAAACACATTCTGAAAGACATGCAGTGGATTATATTAAATAGCTCTATAACTCTAAATTGACAATACCAATCAAGTCAGATTCACAAGGTTTTGGAGAGTAATACCTGTAAAGTATATTGGATTTTTTTTGCATTAAAAAGGTACTATAAAAATATAAATACATAATAGTAGTCTGACCTAGACAATCTGTTCATCATATCTGTAGGCTTTTAATTACTTTAAAGATTTCAAAGTATTGCTGAATTCCAAGAAAATTAAAATTCAAACCATTTTACAATAGCATTGTGAACTCATGTCTGTAAAAGCATGATTATTTCCTCAAGCAAGGGACAGAAGAGTTCAACATAATTACCTCAGCGAGCATTTATATTTCTATCTTTAAAGTTATCAAGCTAAAATAGAGCTCTCCAAAATGTATTATAGATATAATTTATAAAAGCAAATAACATTATTCTTTTGCCAACCTTTCAATGCTGCCCACACACACAGATCAGCCAGTGTCAATTCATGTCCAACCAAGAATGTCCTGAGAGAAAGTGCACAATCAAGCTCTTGTATTGCTGCAGGGAACCAAGCAGAGCTTGCCAGTCCTGTGCTGCTGAACTCCAACCAATGATCAACCTGCCAACAAAAGGATTAAAACAAAGAACATTTTAAAGTTCATCATTTGGAATTGGTAATATCAGCACAGTTGTAATGTGAATGGTAGCGGACTTAATGAAAAGATTACTAGCCTTAGTAGAACCTAAGTTCTTGAAATTTATCAAGAGATAATGTCAAAAACAGGACTTATGACAACATTGCAAAAGAAATGGTGAAAGCAAGAATCATGCTACTTTGTGCTATGCAACGAAGTTTTCATTATTGAATTATCTCAGAGTTGCTGATGTTTATCGAACTCCCTCCATGCAGGAGGCCGTTCAACCCATTAAACGTGTACCAACTCTCCAACAGAGCATCCCACCCAGACCTTCTCCTGCCCTATCTCAGTAATCCCAAGCATTTACTTCACTAATCTCCTAACTTCCAGATTCTGAATACATGAGGCAATTTAGCATGGCCAATTCACCTAACCTGCACATCTTTGCAATGTGGGAGAAATAGGAGAACCCGAAGGAAACGCACACAAATATGGGGAGTACTTGCAAACTCCACACAGACAGGCACCCAAGGCAGGAATTGAACTCAAGTCCCTGGCACTGTGAGTTGGCAGTGCTAACCACAGTGCCACCATGATTATATCTCAAGGCCAAATACACTAAATTTAGCCTCAAAATAAATTGCAATCCTATCTAAAAGGAAAGCTGATTACTTCTCATTGAGAATTAAAATAAGGACAATAAAATGTCTTGCTACTTATCAGGCTCTCAGGAATTAAATAAGTAATATTAAATAATCAGACATTACAAAAAGATAACCTTCAGAAATGCAAATCTTTACTAGCAAAAACAAGTATTGCGCAGAATAGTTGTGAACAAATGTTAAGCTTACTAACTTAATATTCAAACTCAACTGCACCAGCAAGGTAAAATAATAAATGACACACAAATTAATTCCATCTGTCTCACTAGCGTAGCATTACAGAATTTTACAAACAGGCAAGCTGACGTGGCAGCACAGCTCTACTTCAATGTACATATCCTGTATTCTTCAGATTCACAAACAGCTCCAAAATAACATAAGCCACATAGTGCATTATGTGCAAATTATATAATAAAACCAACACCTTAAATATCCTAGCAATTTTATCAGGCACATTGAAATTAAAGAAAAAGTTTGCACACACCAAGTTAAATCTACAAAACGCAACTATTTAAATACCAGATCTTTAGGTCTTGTTGAATTCAAGTTTTAATTCAAGCTTGAAATTGAAGAAAATCATTTCTAAGAATAAGATCAGAATGGTCCAAAATGATTAAACCTACAAGAAATGCAGTCTTGTTTCTAAAATTAAAACTGTTTAACTTGATCTCTTAATTTAAATTGAAATTATGCAAAAATTCATCTGTTTCTGTTGATCATTAAAATTGCTGATTTCATACCACTGGATCATTTCTACTTTAAGTACAATTGGCTGAACAGGTAGACTGTCAACTAGAATCTTATGCACAAGCTGTAAAAAAAAATGTTCACTGTAAGGTTTATCAATGTTTCCTTAAAAATTTGCAAATATTGTCACCTCTGGATGTCTTTAACAAGATAGAAATTAAACTAATAAACATAGAAAAATAAACAAAAAATGACAATCTGAAAAACATTTGCATTTGATTTCATAGAATTCCTACTGTACAGAAGATACGGCCTTCAAAATCGGCAGCAACTCTCTGACAGAACAACTTACCCACACCCTCTCCTCCAGCCTATCCTCTTAGCTTCCCACATTTACCATGGCTAATCCATCTAACCTACATATTTCTGGGCACTAAGGGACAGTTTAGCATGGCCAATCCATCTAACCCAAAATCTTTAGACTGTGGGAATTGCCCAAGGTGGAATTGAACCTGGTTTCCTGTTGAGACAGCAATGCTAACCGCTGTACTGTCCTAATTTACTGCATTGTTTGGCAAGTTGATCAGTAAATTAATTTTCTCCATTTCAAGAGATAAACTACTTATTCATTCCAAGTCAATTGGAATTAACTATATTGCTTGACATAAGAGGATTTAAAAAATAGTTGAGAGTAACAAAAGCACAGACATAGCTTTCAGCAAATGAGCAAAAACAGGATCAGAGATAGGCAATCTTATGGATCTGCAAATAGGCAGCTTTGATGATTGGGCAGATAAGGGGTGAGAACCTCAGGTCAAATAGGATGCATGAAAGTAACACAGTCAGATTCAGCCACAGCAGCAAGGAGGAAGAGGGATACCATCAATGGTTAGGAATGGAGCTTGTGGTGGAGACAGAAGACAGTGGCTTCAATCTTCCAAATGTCAAAAATGTCAACTTCTGCAATACTGGATATCAAGCAAGTTGGATCAAAGATCCTGAAACTTGCTCCCTAACAACACAGTGGGAGCACCTGCAAGAATAAACCTTTAAAAAAAATGGCATAACAAATCAAAGACCACAAATGGATGAAGAGTGATGATGGTGAGGAGCAATGGGTGGCATTAGCACATATGCAGGACTTGACACTCATCTTCAGGTAATATCACCAAGGAGAGCAGGTAGCTATTTAGTAGGAGAAGGCAAATGAAAGATGCTTGCAGGATCCTGGAGGTATTAATGCAGAAATAGGAAGAGGAATCATTGCACACGATTCTCTGGCCACACAACTGGATAGAAAGAATGGAACTATGAACCAAAAAACAGATTTGGTTGGCAAAAGTGGAAGAAATTACTGACATGAACTAATATGGTGAGAAAGTTCAGAGGTCTAAGGAACTCCTGAAATAATGAAAGACATTGAATAAACTACTGGCCAGACAGAGTGATTTAGAAAGAAATTGGATGGTTTCAGTGGGAGACCACATTGTTGTAAATGGTTTAGAAGTGCATACAGCCAGTCAAAGGAAAAAACAATAATTCACTGTTCAGAAGTGGTCAAGGCAACAGTCGTGCCTAAAATTATACGAGTGGTTAGGTATCAAAACAGCACTTCAAATAAACTTTTGAGACTTAACAACAGCTTCCAGGACTTCAGAAAGTATCAACACAAAAGTAGAGTATGGAAGTATAGGACTGTGTGACATTAGCTGCCATGCATGGATTGATTAAAAAAGATACTGATTAAGTACAAAGTCTGGCAAAACAAGGACATTGCAAGAAGTGTCAAATCTTTGACAGCCCTTTCACAGTTCGCTGGAAGGAGTTGAATTTGTGTGGCTAAAGCTTTTACTTGTGTCTCATTAGTTACTGGTGACAGAGCTCAACATATGAGATGGCATTTTGTTACAGCCAAGATTTTCAGCAACATCTGTCTACAGTTGGAATTATTTAGTCAGGCATGAGTAATTTTTGCTTTGATGGTGTTTGATAAGAGAAATTTCTGCAGAACATTATTGGAATAATTATTAGAAAGCAGAAAACCTTACAAAAACAACTTTCCACGTTAGTAATTTTTAAAATGTTACCTCCACAATCTGTGCAGCTGTGGAAATCAGTAGAACAAATGGTGCATGATTCTCTAAATCTTGTTTTGTAAATATTAGTGGCATTAATGAGAAAAAAGAAGAAAGGCCAGTGAAAACAATCAGTTCCTTTCACCTTAGAAAGGGAAATTAAAAAACAACAAATCTGATTAAACGATGATCAAATTCTCATTTAAAAATACAAGTAGGAATGAACCAGCAACCAGAACTTGCTGGAATTCAAGACAAACATAGCCATCAGATATCCTACTTTCATTGAACAAATATTGCTCCTGAGAACGTACACCCTTTCATTTGTACAGTACCACCAGGTTGGAAAGTTGGTGCAGAAAAGTCTATTGATTACAGGAAGTTTTTAATGGAAGAATGTGCACACGTAAAGGCTTTTCAGCTTAACCTCAAAGCTGGTCGAATGTGATTCATGCCTGAAGATTTAATACAGTTTTGGCTGCAAGCATAAGATATTCAAGATGATAAAAATCATCTGTTACCCTCAAGAGAGTCAAACTCTTACCTCAGTATGTTCTAGCAGATTGGAACCATAGAGCTTATTTTCTGTGGCTACTCGAGCCAGGTAGCGGACAATGGAATTCGCATCATTAAAGACAGTGTCTCTGTAAGATTGAAAAATAGAGTATGCTGAAGCAGTAGCACAGTAATCAATTGTTTACTTTACATCACTAAAGGAAATATGAATAACAAACTTATACTTTAAAAATCAACTTTATTGGTATATGAATGATCTGATGAAGGGGGATTTTAATACAGATGATATCAATGGTGAAGGAGTGAATGAGAAGATTATTGTAATTCATTCTTTCACCTTCATGTGCCACGTCAAATCAAAAAATACTTTTGAAATTCATCAAGTCTGTTAACTTCAGATTAGTGATATTTTGGCCACGTGAAGCCCTGGAGGCTGAAATCAATGTTCCCATTAGTTTTCATGTACCTCACGCCATATATACCAACAGAGCTTGGTGTTTTAATTTCAGATTATCTTAGCATTAAGTGTAGTTCTTTCCAAACTAGAAAGTTTAAATACAAAAACAATGTTGCCATCTGAATTTTATCAATTGAAGCACCAAAGCCTGCAGACTACACTTGGCCCATAGAACAGAGTTTAGACACCTATACTATTTAATAATAAATAAGAAGGGGGTATGATGAAATATGTAGTCAGCAAGGACATCAAACAACAAAGAGGGCATAAGCTCAAATCATTAGTACGGAGGAAAGATGAACAGCAGAGAAGGAATTGAGGATATCAATGGTTATTTTGTATGTGACTCAACACAATCAGCATTTCTTGAGGAGAGTTTGAGGTGTGTACGTGTGTGCATGTGCGCGTGCGACATAGGAGTTATGTCACTGGACCAATCATCCAGAGGCCCACCAAAAGCTCTGGGTACAGGAGTTAAATCCATCAGGGAAACTGTTGGAATTTGAATTCAAATAATGAAATCTGGAATTGAAAGCCAAATCATGAAACAATCAATTGTCAGAAAAATGGTCTGGTTCACTTACCTCCTTTAAGGGTGGAAATTTATGATTCTTATATTTACCTGGCCTAGTCTACAAATGACTCTAGATCCACAGCAAAGTGGCTGAAACTGCCATCTGAAATGGCTTAGCAACCATTCCATTCAAGGGTAATTAGGGACGGTAAAACTAACGCTGATCTTATCAGTGACATCACAATATACGAAAGAATGAAAATTACCCTCGTTTTATAGTCTGACCAATTGAAAAAAGGAACCAAAACCATAAAAAGGTCTAAATCGTCAGTTGTATGGATTAGGAATTTAGCAGATAACCCTAAATAGCTGGCAGACTTTAACTTTTCAACAGTCATTCTCAAGTTTTGACTTGAATTCTTAGCCATATCTAGCTTACTCCAATTTCGAAATCCAAATCAAAGGCAGGATTCACTTTACATCCACCCAAATGCTTTCATGTGCTGCTCCCCTGACTCTCATCCATTTTAATCTTACAGTGGCACAGCGGTTAGCACTGCTGCCTCACAGCATCAGGGACCTGGTTTTGATTCCTGGCTTGGGTCACTGCCTATATGGAATCTGTACCTTCTCCCACTGTCTGCATGGGTTTGCTTGGGTGCTCCAGTTTCTTCCCACAATCTGAAAGATGTGCTTGTTAGGTCTATTGGCTATGCTAAATTCTGTCTCAGCGTACCCGAACAGGCACTAGTTTGAGGCAATTCGGGGATTTTCACATTAACTTCACTGCAGTATTAATGTAAGCCAATTGTTCCAAAATTGAAGCCATTATCTCCCTGCTGCCATCTCACCTTATCTCATCCTGTAAATGAAAGCTTCCCTCTTCAATAAAAAAATCTATAAGCATTAGATCAGCTTCTATCTTTATAACACCTAGGTTTACCTACGAATCACCATCCTCAACTCAACAATATTGTTTTACTAATTGTCCATTTGAGTGCTAATTGGTCCAACTGAATATTGGAATGATCAAAACCCCTTTACTCAGTTCAGATGTCCACATTAGTCTCTCACATCCATTATTACTCTATTCATTCACCATCCCTGTTGTTTGATCAGACTGTTCTCAATTTTGTATCAGCAACATATCTTTTCTGAAAGATCACATCTAGTGCACCATTATGAATGCCTAATTCAATTTTCATAAACATCCATTTCCATCTTTTTTTTTTATTTATTCCTGGGACACAGGTGTCACCAGCTAGCCTGCATTTATTGTCCATCCCTAGTTGGATAAAAGCAGTTGAGAGTCAACCACATTGCTGTGGTTCTGGAGACAAATGTAGGCCAGACCAGGTAAAGGCGATAGATTTCCTTCCCTAAAGGACATTTGTGAACCAGATGAGTTTTTCTGACAATTGACAATGCTTATCATCATCAGTAAATTCTTAGTTCTAGATGTTTTTAATTGAATTCAAATTTCACTACCTGCTGTGACAGGATCTGAACCTGGGTTCCCAGAATATTAGTGAGTTTCTGGATTAATAGTCTAGCAATAATAATACCACTAGATTAGTGCCTCCCTGCGATTGCATCTGTCATTGAAACCCTTAGTCTCTCAGTTGTCACTGTTGTCCCCCACCCTCATCCCTATTTACTTTATTATTGCCCTTCATGATTTTGAGCACATCTATTAAAACTTCTCTCAACCTTCTCTGCTCTTATAACAAGAGCAGTTTTCCCACAGAACAAAAGTCCACCTTCTCTCGCACAATTGCAGATTTTGCCTTTTCACTTCAATATCATAATGGAAATGCGCAAGTGAAGTCTGTCTCAAAGAGAGAATTAAGTCCTAAATTAACAATTGTGCCTCCAGCACAAACATTTCACCAGTTTTATAACAACAGCTGTTTTGATATCTAATCCAAAAACAATATGGTGGATGCTGCAAACCCGAAATAAAAACTGGAAATACTAGAAACATTCAACAGGTCTCACAGCAATCAGTGGAGAGACAAACAGAGTAAACTCTATTCAATAATCTGACCAGTTCTGATGAAAGGTTATTAGCCCGAAATGTTAACTCTATTTCTCACTCCACAGATGCTGCCAAACCTCTGAGCATTTCCAGTACTTTTTGATTTCGGGTATACTATAATTTCAAAAATCTCTGATTGCATAACGTTGTCATTACAAATGTCTGTTTTCAATGCCAGTTGCTGAAAAATTCAAAGGAATAATTAGGCACAATGTTCTTTTTGTCTTTTAATCAAAAAACTAATTTGCTTTGCTTAAATGTTCAAATAGTAAATTTTACCCGAGGTTGTGTGTTTTAATTTTTGTAATCTCAATACACTGGGGAAACAGGAATGACAGCACATCTGATAATGCATTTTGAATGTGATCTGAAATTAGAGGAGTATAAATTAGACTTTTATTAAAAATCAGTTCAGCCCTAAAGCTGTCACACTTAATTTAGCACTAATATTACCCACTATGTTAAAAGGGTATTACTGAAAACCCAGAAATAACAGAAGAGGATTAGGCCAGAGTATTCGACCATTACTTTGCTTATGTATTATCGGTACCACAATAATATTTAACCATGTGGCAAAGCGGTTACACTATTGCCTCAGTGCCAGGGATCTGGTTTCAATTCTAGTCTTGATTGACTGTGTAGATTTTGCACATCCCCTTGTCTTATGGATTTCCTCCCACAAAGGTGTGCAGATTATGTTGATTGGCTATGCTAAATTGCCCATTCGTGTCCCAAGATGTGTGTAAGTTAGGGGAATTAGCAGGGTTACGAGGATAGGGCCTGGGTACGATGATCTGCAGAGAGTCAGTGCAAGCTCGATGGGGAGAATGGCCTCCACCTGCATTACAGAGATTATATAATGTTTGTTCTATGTCATTTCATACCCTCAGCAAAAAATACATTAATCTCAATCTTGAAAGTTTCAATTGATTTGGAATCCAACACATTTTGGGGGCCAATTCCAGATTTCCACTACCTTTTGGATGGAAGAATTCTTCTTCCTTTCACTCTTAAATAGCCAAGCTCTAGTTTTAAGCTTGTGCCCTTGTTTATAATTAAATATCAATAAAATGAGTAACAATTACTCTTCAAACTGTCAGTGACTACAGCAGCTTATGTCTATGAAGCACATTTTGCAGAAAACACCTCAAGATGCTTTGTAGAAAATATTAAGCAGAAAGTGGTAAATAAATTTGGAATTATGACAAGTACAGACAAGGTACAAATTTTGACTAGCCATTTGAAGAAACCTTGATATGTACAAAGGCAAAGAGAACACATACAGGATATGGTGATTCAAGACCGCAGTTATTTTTTTCTTAATTAATTCATGGAATGTCAATCTAGCTGGCAAATCAAAGTTTACTATCCATTTCCAACTGTCCCTGAGAAAGTCATGATGAGGCACCTTTTTGAAAACACAATGGCTTGCTAAGCCTTTTCACAGAGTTGTGAAACTCAACCACATTGTTGTGGGCCTAGAGTCACCAGTATTTCAGATTTTCAGCTTATTTTATCCATGATTTCCAGAAGAATAGAAACAGTCTTCATTTCCTGGTATACTTACTCAGAAATTTGCAGGATGTTCTCTTTACCCTCTTCAACCAATACCTTGACAGAATTTTTGATGTGTTCCGCAGTTAGTAATGCACCTGCAAAAGAAAATAAGCAAAAGAAAATAACTTTATAAACATCAGTTTTGTATTAAATAACCAGTTTGAGTGAAACAGCTTTTCATAATGAATAAAAGCATAAATTACACATACTGCACAAATGCAATTATTTTTGCAATAAATAGCTCCTGTAATATTCTAGCCATTTCAATATACACAAATTAAGGAAAAATATTAATTTTCTGACCTTCAATATTCAATTCTTCTCAATGTTTAAAACGTTATGCTTCAAACACACGAATTCATGTTAGAGATTCAAATGTATTTACTATCAAACTCGCCTCTCCCCTCAAACACAAAAACTGTTTCTTTACAAGACCTGCATAAAAAGGTTTCTTATTTTTTTCCTTAAGAGTGAATAGTGATAACCATAAGTTTAATCTGGCATTTAAAAAAATTATACAAGTGGATTTTTGATTGTCAATTTTTTAAAACACTGACAGGCTCAAAATAGACACTAACCTCAAATGCTTTCCAGCTCCAAGCAAGATACTAATCTTACAAATTCAACTATATTGGTGTTTCAAAATAACATGATTAATTCTTCCTCAAAACTTTCTGTTCCTGCTCGTTCTTGGCAAAATTATTCAAGTTCAGCTTGCCTAGAAAATGGCAAGGATGTGATGTTCCATAAGTTCACACGTATTTTAATAGGCCTTAAAACCGATCTCTCAGGAACATAAGAAAACCGCAAAGCCATGGGGATGGAAAGATTAAGTTATTCCTCAAATAGAATTTATAAAGTACAGGTATAAGCTTAAGATTCAAAAGTGAAAACTGAAACACTAGGTTATTTCAGCATCCACCCTACTGGCTAGTGGAATTGCTGCATTGCAGATTGGATGCAAGACGAAATGTCACCTAAAGTAATATATAACCCACTGACCTTTTCAGCCAATCCTGTGATGTTAGACAGCATTAGGAGTATGTAGAAAGGAGGAGTCACCATTTTGCCAGCAATCACTCCATACTAACTTTCCACTGGATAGGTCAAGGATCAGGAGGAGCACATGATATTTCAGAAGCACCTCATCTTGTCAGTATGCATCTCATCTGCACTGCAGCAATTGCACTAATCAGAGCAGCTAGACTGGCTGTTCCCACAATCGATGTTGATGGCTTCTTGTTGCTTTGAGAAAAATCTATTTTCTTTTCAAAGTAAGAGATTGAAAGATTTGGGATTGGATCATTTAGATTTTCTTTGCACAATATTGCAGTATCATCCAAAACCAATCCAAGCAGAATACAACTATCACATGATGTGGGAGAGACAAAAAAAATGTCTCATCTTATTTAATCATCAATTTCAGATAAAGAAGTGTATGTGGTCTTGTTTTTTTTTTACTGGAGTTGTTTAATGGATCTAAGATGCATATTCCTAAATTAAAAGTCAAGTAACGAACCTCAATTTAAAAACAAAAATCCACTAATCAGGAATTTTGCACACAGTGCCTCACAAAGGCAATGTTTGCACGCATTCAGTAAAGTGAATAATAGTGTATATTAGAAATTGTCACAAAATAGATTTCAGTAAATTGTTACAATCTCTGAAAATCAATGAAGAAAAGAATCCCCAAAGATGCCAAAAGGTTTCAATGGGTTAAGATGTGATTCTAAAAAACTTTTACTATAAGAGTCAAATCCAAAATTAACTTAATAAAGCTTGTAAAAACATGATATTTCAATGGAAATGATTAATTTCTCTTCAAATAATCAATACATAGATTAGTTTTGCAACTCAGAGTCACTCCCCATATAAATGTGCTACCACATGCAGTTTCAACTTCTTTAACTCAACCTCCAGTACGTAGGATCTCTCACTTTTCCCACCCGATAGATTTAGCCCCCATTTTTCCATCCACAATCCCCAGAAACAGTTAACACTGATAAAGCACATATCTACAATTCCTCTCTCCTTTAAGTCATGCTTCTGATGGCATAGCTTTGCAGTTACTTTTCAACCAATCCACCCAGCAAAGTTCATGATTTGGCCACTTCTGATACAAAAACTCAGCTTTAGCATGCCTAAGCTATTCACACCACATTTAGGATTCAGTCCCTCAGCTAGCTTGCACATTTCAAAATTCAAAAGTTCTTTGTGAAGCAAACAGTTCTTTTTTGTTTCTCCTAAATACATCATTCTATGACTGCGCTTTATTGCAAATGAGAGGCAGAAACACATCCCCCCCATCCCCACCAATTAATTTGTATTAGTCACTGTTTACATCAAAGCAGCCTCAGTCAAAGTCCAACTTCTCAGAAGTAATGCCATAGCCAGCAAATACAAATAGTGCTATCCCTTTTTCCACAATGATCTTAGTTTTAATTTGAATTTAAAGGAATATCTCACAAATACAAGTTTTTTGTGTCAAGGACAGAACTCATCATAACACCAACAGTTCTAAGTAACTCTTAGTCATGCGTAGCTTGACGAAAGGCCAGGAGCAAACATTTTGCTCTCTTTCTGCATTACATTTTGGAATAGCTGATTAACAACCCCATCAGCATCACAATATATTCTGAATAAATCATGTTTTTAAGTACCATAAATCCCCCCCCAAAAAAAAAAGCAATGGGAACACACACTTATCTTTAAATTAAATTTTACCAGATGAAACGTAAATAAACATAAACATCTTCAATTCCAACCAATTAACAGATACGCCATTAGGAGTCTATCTCCTAAAACAATACATTTAGTTTGCTGCATTTGAATTTCCAAAATAAATTCACCATCATGCAATTCAAAAAAGTCAAGATTTACATTTTCCACAAACAATGGGAACTGAAATCAATCAGCTCATGCCAGAAAGACATTTAAGACTCCTTTGCTATAGTGCATGTTAAATATTCCAAAAACTCAAGGTGCCACCCGGTTTCAAGTTTATTTTTAGTGTCACAAGTAGGCTCACATTAATACTGAAATGAACTATGAAAATCTCCTAGTCACCACAGTCCTGACTGTACCTGTTCAAGTATACTAAGGGATAACTTAGCATGCCAATGCATCTAACCTTTTGGACTGTGGCAGGAAACCCAAGCAGACAAGGAAAAAAACTTGCAGACCCTGCATCGACAGCGACCAAAGCCAGGAATCGAACCCAGGTCCCTGGCACTATGAAACAGCAGTGCTAACTCCTCTGCCACTGTACTTTGTTGTAGATACCAAAAAAGTGAATCATACAGTTTAACATAGAACATTACAGCACAGAACAGGCCCTTCGGCCTTCGATGTTGTGCCGACCAAAATAAAAAGCAATGCCCCTCCAAACTAAACCATTCCCTTCTCTTCCATATACTTATCAATTAACCTCTTAAACGCCACCAAACTTGGCGCATCTACAACAGCTGCAGGCAGGGCATTCCACTCCCTAATCACTCTTTGAGTAAAGAACCTACCTCTGATATCCGTCCTATAACTCATACCCCTTAATTTAAAGCTGTGTCCCCTCGTGCTAGCTTTCTCCATCCTAGGAAAAAGGCTATCACTGTCCACCCTATCTAAACCTCTAATCATCTTATATGCTTCAATAAGATCCCCTCTTAGCCGCCTCCTTTCTAACGAAAACAACCTCAAATCCTTCAACCTCTCTTCATAGGACCTGCAGTTTCTGTAGAAGCAGAACTTCAATATTTCTTCGACCCCCAAAATATAGCATATGATGCAGCAGAAGGCTAAGATCAGCAGACTATACTGTGTGTGATCGAGGTCAACCTTGTCCTCACCTCGAGCACACAATGCATTTTCACTATTTCAGAGTTCATCCTAAAGCCTCATTCATGCTGAATCAGGTGGTACTAATAGTAACTATTAGAACTGGCTTTAGTGTTTGTAAGCAATAACAGGAAGATTAATAAATAAGTCAGCATTCCCATTCATCACTAACGCTGCTGGCAAGTGTTACCTATGGGAACATACATTAAACAGGATTTGGTGTATTAATATCAACTTCATAGTCCAAAGACCTTCTGAGATTTTTTTTTAAGCTATATTCAAAGTCCAATACAAAGTCTCAACTAATGAGATGTTGGAGATCCAAAATGACAAGACAGGCAAGTCTCTTCCTGTCTTGGGTTTGATCTACACGATCAAAGCTGATAGGAGCAGGCATTGTACACCCTCCAGTGCTTGATCTTATTTGCATCTTAGCCAAAAGGCCTAGATGCTATTTTAAAAAATTGCTTCAAGTGAAGCCTCAGTGTAACTTCATTCACTTCTATCAATTACAGGACTACCGAACTACATTTGATCTTAGCCAAAAGGTCAGATGTGCTGAGATTTACCACAAAACTAATCTGTGAAGAGTGGCTTTTTAGGCACAGAACTGATGGGCAGTTGTCAGAAGACCCATATCCAAGAAACACTATTTCCTGACAGTAAGTGCAAATTCAGTATAACAAGCACTGAGTTACATCACATCAAAAATCTCCAAACGCAATCACTAAAAAATAAAGTGAAATTGAAACTTTCACAAAATGCTTGTGCCTACAGTATCATCTCATTTAGCTACTTGCAGAGTACATGGGCATAAAAGGCAAGACTCAAAAGTTTAGAGCACCACCTAACCACATCACCCAGCACCAAATGCAACGTGTACAGGGGACACTCAGATCAACAGATACGGACTTAATATCAGCATGCTTAGTTTTGAGTTACATTACTGCAGATAAAGCACTGGGTTACAACATTAGCTGCAAAAGAATTATACAATGCTGTATTCCAGTCCCAGGAAATCGTCATTGCCCATTATTCCTTCAATCCTGCTCAAAGAGACCCCATCTACTTCTATCCTCTTCCATTCCTTCCCTACCTTCTTCACCAGCTAAATCTTAAAAAGTCATGTTAATGGACTAGGAATCCAGAGGTCTAGACTGATCCTCTGGAGATACGAGTTCAAATCCCATCACAGCAGCTGGAGAATTTAAAATTGCTTAAAGAAACAAAATCTGGAATAAAAAGCAATCAGTAATGGTGACCTGATTTGCTCTACGTGTGACTCCACACCCACAGTTAATGGGTTGACTCTTAAATGTCCTCTGAAATGGCGCTAATCATTGAGAGAGTTTAATAGGAATAAAACTAAATAGACCATCCACCATTGACCTCAGCAATAAATACAACAAAAACAACCCCAGCCTAGCTGACCGTGCAAGTATTCCTAGGTTAAATGGTTGTACCAACACTGGGAGAGCTGTCCCAGACTATGTCAAGCTGTTGCTTTACAATCATAATTGTACCTTGCAGCCAACATTCTAGACTCCATCATATTATCATTTCACCAGCTGGACGGATTCACCAAGTGCAGTTGCATAGTGATAGAGTAAGGGGAAGTGGCTTGTGAGTTATCAACATTTACTCTGGATCGAATGAAATCACATGACATCAAGTCAAAATGGACAAGGAAACAGGCTGTTGATTTCTATTGATCACTTTTTCCAAACTGAAAAAAAAACAACATTCCATGTTGAACACCACTTGGAAAAAAAATGGAGCACAGCTAGGGCACAGAACATAATTAAAAAGGTGCAGGAATCTCAATGCCGAACAGGAGTGGTGTGGTAACACCACTACTAACCGAGCTGGCAGAGACTTGAAGGACATATCTACCAGACTGAAAATGCAGTAGATGGTTAAAAAAAGAACCTGGTTGGCTTCATTATCACAATCAACCTGTTGCAGATGCATCTGTCATGACCATTGCATAGTCCTTGTAAAAATGCTACATCATTCAGTGGAACTAACACTGTGCTAAATATGATAGATTCAGAATAAAACAGGCAGGTCAAAATTGACAATCCATAAGGCACTGTGGCAGCAAAATTTTATTCCACCACAACCTGTAACTTCACATCCCAGCATAACTATCACGACTATCAAGCTGGGAGATCAACACTACAACACAGGCTATATGCATACTGTCGATAGTAGTCATAATGTGGAGATGCCGGTGTTGGACTGGGGTCACAGTAAGAAGTCTCACAACACCAGGTTAAAGTCCAACCAATTTATTTGACAGTAAATTCAAAAGCTTTCAGTGTTTGCCCCTTTGTCAGGTGAATGGAGAGTTCTGGCCTCAGACAGAACATATTACAGAACATACAATTTACAGATTACTGATTAGAATGTGAGTCTTTACAACTAACCTGCTATTCAACTCTTAAAGATGCAGACAATGTGAATAAAAAGAGCATTAGGCATAGGTTAAAGAGATGTGTATTGTCTCCTGATTGTAAAGTGAGGTTTTGCAAACCCAGGCAAGTCATGGGGGTTACAGATAATACAACATGAACCAAGATCCCAGAACAACACCGGCATCTCCACATCATGACTATTATTGACATGTGTGTGAAACTTGGCTATCAGTCTCTGCTCAGCAACTTTACGCTGTATGTCATGAAGGCCACCTTGTAAAACACTTACCCAAAGTAAGTGTGTAAAAACACCGCTGAAGTGTTCACCAACAGGAAGGGAACAGTCTTGCCTGGTGATTGTTGAGCGATGTTCATTCATCTGTTGTTGTAGCGTCTGCATGGTTTCCCCAATGTACCATACTTCAGGACATCCTTTCCTGCAGCGTATTAAATAGACAACATTGTCGAGTTGCAAGAGTGTCATGTACGTGGTGGATGGTGTTCTCACGAGATGATATCATCCATGGCGATGTCCAGCATGTTTTGCAGAGGTTGTATATAGTGTTGTGGTCACTGTTCTCCTGAAGCCTGGTAGTTTGCTGTGAACAATGGTCTGTTTGAGGTTGTGCAGTTGTTTGAAGGCAAGAAGTTGGGGTGTGGGGATGGCCCTGGCGAGATGTTCGTCTTCAACAATACGTTGAAGACTCCGGAGAAAATGTCATTGTTTCTCTGCTCCGGGAGAAGTACTGGATGATGAAGGGTATAGTGTACATGTTCCGTGTTTGTCTTCTGGAGGAGGTCAGTGCAGTTTTTCACTGTGGCGCATCGGAACTGTCAATCGATGAGTTGAGCACCATATCCTGTTCTTATGAGGACATCTTTCAGCATTTGGAGGTGTCTGTCATGATACTCCTCATCTGAGCAGATCCTGTACATACGCAGGACTTGTCTAACGTGTTTAGGGTGGAAGCTGGAGAAGTGGAGCATCGTGAGGTTGCCTGTGGGCTTGTGATACAGTGAGGTGCTGAGGTGACCGTCCTTGATAGAGATGCGAGTCTCCAAGAATGCAACCAATTCCGGAGACTGGTCCATGGTGAGTCTGATGGTGGGGTGGAACTTGTTGATGTCATCATATAGTTGTTTCAGTGATTGTTCACCATGTGTCCAAAAGGAAGAAAATGTCATTGCTATACACAAGATACATCATCGATTGAAGGTCCTGTGCAGAGAAGAAATCTGGTTCAAACCTGTGCATGAATATGTTGGCATATTGAGGTGAGAGTTTGGTCCCCATGGCTGTTCTGCATGTCTGGATGAAAAATTGGATGTTGAAGATGAAGACATTGTGGTCCAGGAGAAAGCAGATGAATTGTAAAATTGCACCTGGAAACTGGCAGTTGTCAGTGTTGAGTATTGAGGCAATTGCAACAATGCCATTGTCTTGGGGGATGTTGGTGTAGAGCGCCGAGACATCCATTGTGATGAGTGTCCCTGGTTCAACTGCTCCACGTGTGCTGAGTTTCCATAGTGTCAACTTGTCGGACTACATACTTCAACCAGATGAAATTGAAATTCTCAGCCGACAGCTCAATTTCTGCCCCATCACTAGTATCATGACAAAAGCTGGGGGTTCTTCGTACAGTGGGTTTCAGGGTGCCCTTGACATAGCCCCATTGCCTGATACGAAGGGGTGGCAGGGTTGTTTGCCTTGTCTATCTTTGGGAGGCAGTAGAGATCTCCAATAAAGACAGTATGTGGAATGAGAGCACAGAGGGTGCTCTGAAAGCCTGGATCAAAAAGGTCTTGATCAGAGTGTTGAGTTGACGGGTGTGTTCTTTGGTTGGATCTGCAGGTAACTGTCTGTAGTGTTCCTCATTGTTTAGCTGTTGGTACACTTCTTGGCAGTAATCCGTTCAGTTCAGTATGACGATGGTCCCTCCTTTGTCTGCTGGTTTGATGACAATATTGCGCTTGGTCTTGAGAGCATGAATAGCGTTGCATCGTGCTTGGGTGATGTTCAGGGCTGTCTTGAGTGCAGCTCATGAATGCGATGTTAACACACCCCCTGATGGCTTGGGCCAGTTGAGGGCGGCGGCCTTCCGGAGGAGTCCAATTGGACTCCTTCCTCTTCGGTTGCTGCACTGCGGATCTCTGTCAGCTGTTCTGGTTCATTGGCTGTCTCATTGTGTTTGCTGTTGGCCTTTTGGGGTTTGTGGAAAAACTCCCGCAGACTCACCTGATGAATTCCTGTGTCTGCTGCAAGACTGATGGAGTCATTTTAGTGGTGCGGCAGAAACTGAGCCGTCGGCTGAGAACTTCAATTCCATTGGTTGAAGTGTTTAGTCCGACAAGTTGACAATTGACTTCCCTGCGGTAGTGCTAAACAGTGGGAGCGATATGCCATATAAAACCAAGTGATCTTACAGCTAAAAGATAGGGTCAAAACTCTACAGTCCTGTCCCATCCAGTCATGAATGGTGGTGGACAATTAAAGGAATAGAAGTCAATGGCTCCGTGAACATCCATATTCTTAGTGATGGTGGAAGACAGCAGATAATTGCAAAAGAATTCAGTGCTTGACACTTCTGGTTGAAGATGGGTACAAGTGGATTTTCAATCTCCTCCTGAGGTCCCAGGATCTCTTCAGCCATTTTTTTTTAATTATTCGGTCACAGAATTTGGGCATCACTGGTTAGGTCCTAACTACCCTCAAGAAGGTGGTGCTGTGCTGCCTTTTTGAATTGCGGCAGTCCATGTAGAAACACTATTACCAGAAGAGTTCCAGAATTCTTACCCAGCAACAATAAAGAAACTGCAACACTGTTTTAAATCAGGTCTTGGGGGGAAAACCTTCAGGTAGTGGTGTACCTATGATTCTGCTTTGCCCTTGGTTGAGGTCGCACATTTGGAAAATTCACTTCCAATAATATCACAAAATGAGCGCATTTAACACAACAAAGCCAATAGGCTCCAAAAAAAAAAAAAAAACCAGCTGAGGACTTGTGCTCCACAAATAGCTATGTGCCTTACCAAGCTGTTTAGCTATAAAACTGGCATCGACTCGACGAAGCACAAAAAGCAAGACAAATCCAATCCAGCCAATTATCATCATAATTGACTTTCAATCAAAGTGATGGAAGATGCTGTCGACAGTGCTATCAAGCAACACTTACTCAGCAATGACCTGTTCACCAAGGTCCAATTTGGGTTCCACTAAAACCAATCCACTATAAACGCCCTAACACTCTTGGTCAAAACGTGGGCAGAACAGCTGACTTCCAGATGCAAGACAAAAGTTACTGCCTTTGACATCAAGACAGCATTGGATGAGCACAGCATGAAGAAGCCAGAATCAATGGGAATCAAGAAAAATGGCTGAGGTCATGCCTAGCACAAAATAAGATGGTTGTTAGAGGTCAATTCTCTCAATCTTAAGCAATCACTGCAAGAGTTCACTAAGATAGTTTCCTGGACCAACCATCTACAGATGCTTCAATGACCTTTCCTGTATCTTAACACAGAAAATGAGCCCATTTGCTCATGGATTGCAATATTTCATTCTCAGCTCCACATGTAACAAAGCAGTTTATATTTGCTTACAGCAAAGTTTGTCCAGCATTTAGGTTTGGGTCAATTAGGTGGCATGAATATTATTTGCAACCAAGTGGCAGGAAATGACCATTGCCAATAAGTGAATGTCATCATCTCCAATGTCATTCAATAATATTACTATCACTGAACCCTTCCCCATCCATATTATGGAGGTTATCAATGACCAGAAATGAAAGTGAACCAACCAGATAAATACATACACAGTGTTGTCAAATAGATCAAAGGCTAGAAACATAGTAGAGAATAACTCACCTTCTGACTCTCCACACCTGTCCATCATCAGCAAAGCAAAATACAGGAGTAAACCATAAAAACCCTCCAGTGCAGGAAGAAGGCACTCGGCCCATCCAGTCTGCACCAACAACTATCCCATTCAGGTCCTATTCCGATATCTCTACATATTTACCCACTAATCCCTCTAACCTACACATCCTGGACACTAAAGGAACAATTTAGTATGGCCAATCAACCTAACCTGCACATCTTTGGATTGAGAAAAGAAGCTGGAGCACTTGGAGGAAACCCACACATACAGAGAGAATGTGCGGAGTTTGCACAGACAGTGACCTGAGCCAGGAATTGAATCCAGTTCCCTGGAGCTGTGAAGCAGCAGTGCTAACCACTATGTTACAGTACCTCCCAGTTCATTCCACTACATTGAGAAATATTCCAATTGCCTCTGAGTGCAGCTTCAACAACATTCAGAAGCTTGATACAAACAGCTTGCTTGACTGGCAACTCATCCACCATATTCATCATTGACTCTCTCCATCATCAATACACTATCATAGCTGTGCCTATCATCTGCACTGCAGCAACTCACCAAGGCTCTTTAACCGCATCTTCCAAAACCACAACCTCTACCACCTAGAAGGACACAAGTGAATACCTGCAGGTTCACCCCTTATCACACACCATCCTGACTTGAAAATATGTAACTGTTCCTCAGTCATTCGGTCAAAGTCATGGGATTCCATCCCTTACACCACTGAACATGTACCTTCATTAGCTCATGAAAATAGCTCACCACCACCTTCTCAAGGGCAATTAGGGATGAACAATAAATGCTGGCCTTACCAGGGACAGCCACATTCCACAAATTAAAAAAACTGCCACACCGCTCTAAGGACAGATCTAATGATAGGCATTTCATGCTAAAAGCAACAAGTTTTTTTTAAAATAATCAAAACCACACCCATTCATCATCCAATTAAAAATCAGTCTGCGTAGCTCAAAACGTGGCTGCCATACCTTCAGAATGACACCGCCTCACCCTACAGTAAAAATATATTTATGCAAATTCAATAGGTTTAAAATTTGCACATCTTAATTTTGAAGAATTAAAATTAAGAATTTTAAATTTCAATCTGATTGCAGAATAAGCCACTTTAGACAAGTGTTATTAAGCAAAAATTCAAATCAAAGCAGAAAATGATGAGAAGTGTCAAGCTAATTAAATGGACAAATCCTATCACATTAACAATGCTGTTACTGCATATTTAAATAACTTCAAGAAATATTAATTGCCAATATTAGATACGTTGTCATAACCAGTGAAAGTGAAACTAAATTAACAAACTAGAAAGTGCAAGTGATGGGAAAACATGAATAGGTTGTTTTGTATGTTTTGCACAGTAATGGTGTAAAATGAAAATGCCAATTCAGGGTCTGATCCCCTCATCTTTCCATTCACCCATATCGTCGCGAGTTCACACAATTCTGTTTTAATATCAGAAGATGATCACAAACTATCAACCACCGACAGTAATTGTGAGTTTAAGATTGGTGACTCTGTGCATGTTGAAGCTCAGAGCCCCCCTCTCGGACATGCCTGCAGTCACTGCTAATCCCAGGCTCCAGAATCACAGTCTGTCAGTGCCACACATGATGCAATACCGTGTGCACTGACGGGCCAAGTGGGTGAGCTCCCCTCGAGTCAGTCTAGCCCCAGGCCGGCCGGGGGAAGCTGGGCCGATCGGGCACTCACCTAAGCAAGGGCTGGAAACGTTCACTGACAGCCTCAGAGCCATCTGCCGTCCCTTCAATAACCTCAAACCCCAACTGACAACCGCCGCTCGCCAACTGCTGCTGCCGCTGCTGCTGCTCTCACACTCGCTCCCACGACGAAGTGACATAGGTACTCCTTCCGGGTGTCACGGCCAAAGCCTCCCTCCCTCATTTCCGGTACCACCCCTCATCCCTTCCCCCACCCATCCCCCTCAACTCACATAATGCTCAGTCATCTTCCAGGATTAAAATAGTTATTATCTTAAGTGAACAATTTCGTTTATTCAGCCCAATGCTGGGAGACGTAAGGAAAAACAGTGCAAATTTATTGATGGTTGAGTTTATTTCTTTTTACACTGAGATTGCCAAATATTATGCATATCTGCCACGTATTTACCCAGCCTCAGACCAGATAGACGCAGGAGAGGGGAGGAGGAATTTGGATCACCCCCTCCCCGGTGTGTATCACTGTGATTCTTAAAGTAACCGCGACTATTTGCAATAATAAATCACAGAACATAGATTTCTACTTTGCAAACTGGTTGTGATAAATTTGCAGTTAACCTCCAAAAGAAAGACATTGAAAGAAGCTAGAAGTTAATATTACTTAAAATATGTTATAATTATTTTTAAAATAACGGAAACGAGAGTAGGATTCCAGAGACACACAAAATCTAGTTGTGGAGGATAAAACTATGGAATATGTGTTAAATATTTCACTTATTTTACAAAAAGTGGAATTGAGAATGTAGAATAATATACAGTAATTGTTTTTTTGAATTACTTGATTAAAAAATTATTATTTGATTAAAAAATCAAATAAATAAGTCATTGACACTTAATTCCTTTGCAAACATTTTTTTATTAAGTCTTCCATGTTTTATAAAAGATAAAAGTTATGGATTTTTGAGCCAGGGTTCCATTCTGGAATTTTCTTATCCAGCTATATTACCAACTTGGGTTGTAACAGAGCACTTTGATTGCCTTTCTCAGAGTCAATTCAATTGCTTGATGACTTGCATGGATGCGTTTTATCATCTCATCTCCTTCGGGATGATACTTTATTTCCTTTGTACAAATCGCCATCTTGGGTGTCAGTTCGTCTAGGTAAATGCAATATACTGTTGTGACAACAGTTACAAATCTGTTATGCCAAGTTAGGACTGATGAACTGACTCCCATTCTTCATACAATCCCCTTGGTTGGTAGCAACAAGATCAACTTAAAGAGGAACCTTCCCGTGACAGATATTTTTTCCCAATCCAATATATTTGTTACAAATGAGACAATTTAACCAGGCATTTCTGAGTGCAATAAATACTGAGTTTATTAGTTACTAAATGTGAGAAAATGATTAAAAAAATGCATATTCGTTCACAGAGATGTGAAATTGGAATCGAGTCCAAAAGTAGATAAGAAAAAAATTACAAATCAATTTTTGACCTGTCCATGAGGAATATCTGGTGGAACATTGCAGCCTTTGCAAATAATGATCTCAGCAGTGCTGACTTCAGTCAGTTTTAAGATTCCAGTGTTCTGAGGGTTAGCTGAGAAGCTGCCCTGTTTCCTTTTCAAATGTGGCCTTGTTGACTTGACTTGCTTCAGAAACAAGAAATAAGAGTGAGAGAGTTACTTCAAAAATCTTTTGAAGGAGTTTACTACTGCTGCTGTCTTTCCTCTAGTGGCATACCCAGCACTAATTGACACTGGCATTTATACTGGTATTTGTATATTCCTGGAAGGTGAAAATCCACAAACCAGGCTGGGATATAATAGAATCCCTACAAAGCAGAAGAAGGCCATTTGACTCATCAAATCTGCATCAACAACAATCCCACCTAGGCTCTATCCCCATAACCCCACATATTTACTCTACTAATTCCTCTAACCTATGCTTCCTGGGACACTAACAGACAATTTAGTATGGTCAATCAATATAACTTGCACATCTTTGGAGTGTGGGAGGAAACCGGAGCACCTGGAGGAAACCCACACAGACATGGAGAACATGCAAACTCCGTACAGACAGTGACCCAAACTGGGAATCAAATCCATGCCCCTGGAACTGTGCTAACCACCGTGCCAACATGCTGCCCTTAGAGGACATTTTAACTGCTGAGATAATAACCAGTTCCTATTATCTCCACAAGACATGGCAGTTAGTTTCTGTATGGCTCTCATGCTTTTGATCTGTGCTTGTTTGGAGACAGAGTGTGATTCCTATCTCTCTCTCTTAGTATTATCCATCAGCAATTCAACCAGCAATTGAGTTTACATCCTCTACATCTTTGGTTTGTATCTCAATTTTTTTTAATCCAACGGGTTTACTTAAAAGTTCATACGTCTGTAAATAAATCAGAGTTTTTCCTCCATCAACAACTTATTGGAATGACTACTGCAGAGGAGCACCAAGTTAATATGAGCTTCAGAAAGTAGTGTGAAGTTGCTCAAAATGATGACTAAAAAAATGAGATCATCAAAGGTAAAGCTGAAGCTATATGATGAAATGATGCTCAAACCAAGAGGGCAAACTAAACTAAGAGCCTAGTGCAATGGGAAAAAAGATCTACAGTTCCAGATAATGGACAATAAACAAAATACCCTCATCCCAGCTGAAACAAATCAAACACTTGATCTGTAACCCTCTGTGTATCACAAAAAGTGTGCGGTGTTTTTTTTTGTGTGGCACCGATCCAGTGGCTGCTGAAAAGATTCTGTCATATTACCAGAATGTTTTCACAGGTCTTGAGCGTATTCCTGATAAATGTCATCTTGAAATAGATGAGATTGAGACCAGCTCAGCATCTATTGAGCTCTAGCTGTTCTCAAATCCAGCCTGAAAGACAAAGATGGAAGAGCCTGAAAGATTGGCATTGTACTTTTCTTGATTACTCAAGCATATTGAAATAACAGCAAGATAGCAGTGAAAACACCTGGAAAGATGAGAGTGCAAACCTTCAACATATTCATCAAAATTTAACCCACTTGGTAACTTGGAACCTGCGTGAAGCAGTTGTCACCTCAATTGTACATGGTGCAAATGAACAATTGGATATATTGTCAAAATCTCAGGCACATAACATGCAGTCAGAGAAGCCGCTCCTTCACACCAGATGGCTGATGAGGAAGAGTCGATTTCATCAATTGAACAAAGAATGGAATGACCATCAGTCTCAGAGGTGAACTACTCCCCATTAAATGCAAGAGATCAGTAGCAACATTACCCAGAAAGACATCGTCACCCAGGAACCAGCAGACAACATACAAACCACCAAGAACAATCTAAATTCACAACAAAGAGCTCAATGCTTTAATGTTGTGTGAAATTTGTATGTAAAGATAGACAAGAATGAACTGTTTTCTGTTTACACAGGAGGGCTTTCTCTACAGACTGCAAATGATAATGCATGTAGGCGTTTTCTTCATATGGAGAAATACTTGCATTGTTGCCTGTTGTGTATTGTGGTTTGCCATAGTCATGCGATCTGTCACATGACTTCTGTCATCATTCTTTTGAGAGTAAAGGACTGAAGCAGAAGCCATTTTAATCACCATATGGAACAAACACTTCATTATAGAAGACTGTGATAGAAATTCATGGCGGTTTCACCAGAATAATGTTTGCGATGGAAACAAATAATTTTGAGGAGAGACTTTGAACACTGAGACTATTTCCACTGGGTCCAAAAAAGCTGAATACACAAAAGCTAAAGAACAAAAGAAGTGGGAGCAGGAGTAGAATATACAGCCCATTAAGCTTGCTTCATCATTCTATATGAAGGCTGATCTTGTACTTTCCTCCCCATTCCCCATATCTCTTGATTCCCCAAATCTGTGGAGAAATCATGCAGGTTTTTTTAAAAATTCACAATTTTATAAGTAAAAAGATTATTCCATTTAGTTAAGGAATCAGTTACAATCGATAAGCAATTTAAAATCATTAACAGCATGAGGTCAGGAGAAACATATTTTATGCAAGCACAGAATTAATAGTGATGTGGGCAAATATGAATTAAGTAAAGCCAGCACTAATTTGTTAAGGGAAATCACTTAACTAACTTGCTTGAGCTTTTTAATCAGGTAACAGAGGAAGTTGATGAGGGTAATGATGTTGTGATGTGCCTGGATTTCCAAAAGGTGTTTTATGCAGTTTCACACAACAGTCTTGTGAGCAAAGATATAGCCCATGGTATGAAAGGGACAGTAGCAATATGGGTACAAAGTTGGTTGAGTGACAGGAATCAGAGAGGAGTGTTTAATGGATGATTTTTGCACTAGAGGAAGGTTTATAGCAGAATTCCCCAAGGGTCAGTCCCCAAATGGGACTCTTGCTCTTCCTGATATGTTAATGACCTTAATGTACATGGCATAACTTCAAAATTTTCCAATGATATGAAACATTTTTAGAATTCATTTACAGAATTGCATCACTGGCAGCCAATATTTGTTGCCGATCACTAACAGCCCACTTGAGAGTCAACCACATTGCTCTGTCTTAAACTAGGTAAGAATGGCAGATCTCCTTCCCTAAAGGACATGAGTAAACCAGATGGGTTTTTACAACAATGAATAGTGATTTCTTGATTATAATTAAACTTTTAATTCCAGATTTGTTATTGAAAACAAATTTCACCATATGATATGGTGGGATTATCCTGGGTCTTTTGATTACTAGTCTAGTGACAATCCAACTACGCCATCACCTTCTCCGATGGAAGCATGGGATTTGAGAGGATCATGTAGAACTTCAAAAGGACATAGACAAGTCAGTGAAATGTGTTGACAACTGGCGGATGAAGTTTAATGTGGAGAAATCTGAAGTGATTTATTTTGGTAGGAAGAACATGGAGAGACAATGTAAAGAGTACAACCCTAAAGGAGATGCAGAAGCAGAGGGCTATGCATATATATGCTGAAGTCATTGATGGTGATGGAGTGGTCAATAAGGCATATCGTTTTCAAGGCTTTATCAATAGGGGTATGGAGTGCAGGAGCAAGGAGGTTATAGTGAAATTGTATGAAACAATAGTGTGGCCTAAGTATTGTGTCCAGTTCTGTGTACTGTGCTGCCGGAAGGATATGAAGGCAATACAGAGAGTTCAGAAAAAGTTTCAGGGAAAGAGAATTTCAATTATGAAGACAAATTTGAGAAGTTAGAACTATTTTCCATGGACAGAAGAATGGTGAAAAGAACTGTGATGTAATTATTCAAGATTATGAGTCACAGACTCCAGTGGCATTGGGTCATCTCCAGGTCACAGGAAGAACAACACTATGAACTATCAGAGTGTGGACAGGGGAAAGAGAATGCAGGTTGAATTAGATAATGAGCATTTCCATGGGAAACATAAAGAAGTTAGATGTTTTGATTGTTTTTGATTTATTATTGTCACGTATTAGTATACAGCAAAAAATGTTTCTTGCATGCTATACAGACAAAGCATACCATTCATAGAGAAGGAAAGGAGAAAGTGCAGAATATAGTGTTACAGTCATAGCTAGGGTGTAGAGAAAGATCAACTTAGTGCAAGGTAGGTCCATTCAAAAGTCTAATGGCAGCAGGGAAGAAGCTGTTCTTGAGTCAGTTCGTACGTGACTTCAGACTTTTGTATCTTTTTCTCAATAGAAAGAATGGAAGAGAGTATATCTGAGATTCATGGGGTCCTTAATTATGTTGGCTGTTTTTCCAAGGCAACGGGAAATGTAGACAGAGTACCTATGCTAGGGTTGTGGCTGAAATAATGTTTGCGGTTAACTGGCCTCTGTAAATGGCATGCCCCATGCAAACACTACTAGGATCCATGCTGGAGATTAGCAAAAACAAAAAATCATAATTGGTTGGAAGGTCACAACAGAGCACAAGGATAAATGGTTTGTTATCAGTGAGACATATGGTATTCTCCAGGAATGTGGATTATGGTTTTAGCTTTCAATGTACTTTCCAACTATCAGGGCATTTTCCTCTGTACTATTTTATGTTAAATGCTCAAGCTTAACACTAAAGATTGCAAAGAGGAATATATATTCTGAAGGTCTTTGTTCCAGGTTCAGTAAATAGACATGAAGCCACATTTATTTAGTTAATCTTCCCATGAAGATTCCAGACATTGTCAATCATTACTCTGCACTGTTGCCTGAAAGGGATCCAAATCTATCTTTTTGATTTCAGTCAATACATTCAGCAACTTTTAGTATCATCAGATTTATTACTTTGTACTATTACAGAGAAGAGACACAATCAAACCGTACTACTTTTCTCTCACAAACTATCCATCAGTTGCTGTCGAAATACACTTTGGTTTTTCCCAGGCTCTTGGTTTATGATTGAATTTACTCATAATTTGCAGAAAACACATATGATGATTAACTCAAGAGGAGTTAATTTATTTCACATTCAAAACCTGAGGGAATGTTTGCGACTTCCCACTCCATTACATGCACACACACTAAGGAGGATGGCGAGGTAGTCAACAGATGGAAAAATGTTTTATTATATTGGATAGTAATAGTCCAAGAATCTCAGAAACAGATTTTAGTTCATGATTCATGCGATTTCCAGAATCCTGGAAGTCAAAGTCCAAAGTGTGTTTCCTTCATAGTGGAATTCCGATGAGTTTTTAAACTGGAGCTGAAAACATGTCAATCCTTGAAACAAGTAACGCTGCAACACAAAAGGCAGACTGCTTAGCAGGCATTGGTCAAAGACATAAAATTAAGCAGACTTCAGAGTTGAAAGATGGTAACTGACTGATTGCTTGCTCAGCTAGGCTGCTGGATTCCTTTCCAGTTAATATTAAAAAGCTGTCTGGGGTTGCTCAGTTCTTAAAGGCACATAGAATATTTGAAAATGTGACCTCCTTTCTCTACAATTACTTCAAAAAGGATGTTTATCAAATGAGTGGAACTGGCTTTGATTTCAGGACTGAATGCTCCAGTCATTTGTTATTGACAGCCACTTTGAGGATCTGGTGTTGGGAAGCTTATTGTATAGGAAAACCTCTCCAACTCTGTTGGAAGTATGAGTTTATCTGATGCAAATGACATTTTTTTTGTTCCCCCAATTCTGCCCATTTGAAATGTACTAGACAGGTTCTAGCGTGAGATGAATCTTTCTGCAGTTTGCAGGGATAATGAGTTTCTAGGTGCAAGTCCCTTAGTTTTGTGAGGGACCAGTGACCTCCTTTATGGCTGCCATTGGTCACACACTTTATCTGATTCATCCCTATACTACCTTTAGTTGGGCAAGAAATCTCCCTCCACATCAAAGGGACTGATTCTTGTGAAAATCTTAACTTTGATCAGTCTTGGGGGGAGGGGAGGGGGGAGTTGTTTCATGGTAAAAATTCAGAGAGGAATTATGTTGTTCTTGTTACTGCTGTTGGCAGCTTCCAGAACAAAGGTCAGTCCAGACTTGTCACCACCATCTTTCTATATTTCAGCAGAAATTCAATTTTAAAGACAGTTTAAAAAAAAGTTTTGATACATAAGGTGGAATTTTATGACCGTGGTTGGGCAAGATTGTAAAATCTCACCTGAGGCCAACAGAGATTTCCATTCTGCAGGAAATTAGAATGGAGGCAGCAAAATTCCAGCCATAGTATTGGACTTATTTCTAACAGGCACCTAATTGTCAGTAATAAAAACGCATTGCTCCCGCTGAAGATTTTTAGTTAAAGTATTGAGCTAAAATTGTAATTCTTCCTTTTGCCTAATAGATAAAAACATACCTATGCCTTCCATCATTACTTTTGTTCATTGTCAGTTCTACCATTCAATAGATTTAATATGTGGAGCAAAAAAAAAGCTTTTTTGGCTATTAAAGTATTCCAAGGATTTATTTTAAACAAAAGATGGCCATGAACATCCATAGCCTAAAACTATGTGCTGAATTTTTTACCATGAAACAACACCCCCCCTTCCCCCACACAAGACTGATCAAAGCTAAGATTTTCACAAGAATCAGTCCCCTTGATGTGGAGGGAGATTTCTTGCCCAACTAAAGGCAGTATAGGGATGAATCAGATAAAGTGTGTGACCAATGGCAGCCATAAAAAGGAGGTCACTGATTGTCCAAAGGTAAAATCTGCTAAAAAAGCAAAATACTGCAGATGCTGGAACTCTGAATTGCAAAAGAAAAAAATGTGGAAAAACACAGTAGACCTAGTAGCTTCTGTGAAAATAAAAACAGCTTAGCTTGATTCTAACATAGCTCATCTTCAGAACACTAAGAATCTGAAGAGTAATATTAATCTTGAAATGTCAGCTTTGTTTCTCTCCACAAATGCCTTCAGAGTTGCTGAGAGTTTCAGCATTTTCTGCTTTTATGATAGTAAATCTGATCGTGTAAAAGCCGTCCAAAGCAGAGGCAAAAGCTTGACATCTGGGGCAGGGTTGCCACTCACCTCATTGAAAGTGATCTGGATCAAAGTTGGAAACTATGAGGAGAGGAGGAGGTCCTCTTCCCAGAGAAGGCCCCAACCTCAAACAAAGTGTCAAGTGGATTAACAGAGTGTTGTATACTCACTTTGTTTTTCATTGTCTGCACAGTGTAAAAGATGACATGTTAAGCCATACATCTAGGACTTTTATTACTACCGTTACAGGAATAGTATGAGATGTTGAATGAAGGGATACTCCATGAAGGTAAATACTCTGCATAGTTATGCTTCCCTCAATGATGGTAAGTGATTCAACATTCCAGACTGCATCTTCCATGCACATGTTGGCAGAGGTGTTCCTAGATCAGGAGATGCCTAACATTCATGGCATCTTAATGAGCCCTTTATCATGAGATGTGCCAGTCACTTTCTTGTGCATCTAAGACACATTTCTCTCCACTTTTTTTCTCCTCTCTCATTCCCTGCACCTCCTGAGCAAACCCAAAAAGACAAGGAGAATATGTAAACTCCACACAGTCACCCAACGCCAGAATTGAACCTGAGTCCCTAGCACTATGAAGCAGTACTGTGAACACCATGCCACTCTGGCAGTGCTGGAAGCAGCTGTGGCCAAGAGGAGGCAGCGATCCATTATTCCAAAACTCAACAATCAGAATTCTGGTGGGAATTTCCCATACTTGCTATTGTGATTGGCAGTCTTGCTTCAAGCTTTTATGCTGCAGTGAAGTGAATAACATGTTTGATGCTTGAGCATTGATTGACCTCTCCCATTTTCACACTGCCAGCAGCACCTCCTTTGAAAATGCCTTTCCAACACTGATCCTTTTGGGGCCAATGTCCCTGGCCAGCCATGACTACCTTCCAATCTGTACCTCCTCCTGAACTCATGTTCTCCCCTCCTAGTTTTCCACCAATCAAGCTCTTAAACTTGGGTACTTTAATTGATTTCAATGAGGTTGGCCCACCTCCCTGACTTAGGAACTGATTTGCCAACCAGTGCTGCTATTTTTTGGCCATAACATCCCAGCCCACCTCCTTTAAATCAACCTCAAGGTTGAAGCAGCAAAATCTGCACCACATCTCTTAAAATTGCATATTGTAAACCATCATTAGCAATTTTTCAAGTAAATTATGAAAAATATAATTTTAAAAAATTACATTGCTTGCAAATATTCACTTTTAATAAGTGTGAAAACAAAAGTTAATGAGGATGTACAAATATTGTAATTTTATGGAGAAACTAATCCACAAACAACAATGTTGATTTAGATTAGCCAGAAAAGAAAGGACAAAATTCAATAAGATCAACTATGAAAATCAAGTGCAAATATTATTGTACAGCACTATAAAAAATCATCTTCATTCAGACAATTTGCAAGAAAACATCATTTCCTACAGTTTATCAAACATTTCTGGAATTAACATCAAGTATAGGTGACCTGTGAGATGTAATCTCTACTAAACCCTGCAAAACCACAAACTGCAATGCAGTACCTGTATTGCAAAGTAAAAAGAGTTGTCCCAAGAATCTAATATGAAAGATTGATTTACTTATTCAAATAAAATCAAACTAAAAATCAAGAAAACACAAGAACTTTGGCCATTCAAGAGGTTACCAAGGCAACATAATACAACTTTAAGGAACTAGGGCCAATTTAACAGAATCAGGAATACGGTTTGCATAATAGTCAAAGTTCTTCAAAGTTGCAAGGACTCCAGCTGAGTTCATATGCTTCACATCTTTATGATACTGGAAAGGATTCCCATGTATATCTGTCAGTTTACCTAAAAACAAAAATAGTTACAATAAAAAACCTCGCAAAACAAAGCAACTCTTATTATCTTTGGGTGGTTTATGCTCTGTGTCTGAATTGGTTTACGCAGGCAGTACCTCGTTGACGTTATAACCCTAATAAAGTTTAACAGCCAAGCTATGTCTGCTGACCTACAAACTCACCATTAAATTTTAAATGTTTTGGCAATATGGTTAGGGCATGTGTGCTTTTTGAAAGTTGGTGAAATAACTCTACCTCCAGGAGACCCCTTCAGAAATGTTAAAATTAGTTGATATCACAATGATCTTATGCTCATTGTGCAAGACTCCTACCAGAAATCTCACAGCATCTCCATGCTGAATCATGACACAAGTGAACTCTACAAGTGGCTGAAGAACTGTGCATTAGTAACTAGATTCATTTCAGCTTTCTAAAGACAGGTCATGAATCTGCACAAATTAAAAAAGATCAAAACAGGACAATTAAAACCTAACATTTAGCACCATCCACAATCTTGGAATAATCCAAAGTGTTTTACAGCCAATTAAGTATTTTTGGAAATAATCACTGTTACAATTAGGAAATGTGGCAGCCAATTTGTGCACCTACTAACAGCAATGTGAGCAAGGCTATCTTGTAATGATTGAGAAATAAATTTTGACCCAAATACTGGGGACAACTGCTTTGATCTCTTCTCAAAATGCACAAAATTATGTCTATTCAAGCAAGATATAGCATCTGATTAACAGGACACCAACAGCATAACACTTCTTCAATACTGTAACAGAACACAGATTTTTCCTCCTCAAATTTCTGCAATTGGTCTTGAACTTGCAACCGCCTGATTGAAAAGGTGAGTGTCTTACCAACTGAACCAAGGCTGACATTTTCTTTTAAATGCTTACAAGCTCATCCAGGAATTCAGCCCTCTCAATATAGTGAGTTTTGCTAAACTCATTGCCTTTAGGTATTTTGGGAAAAATCAAAAATAACTCAAAAAGCTAGTCTGATCACACAATTAAAGCCAGAACATTATTTCAGCCTTTTTTTTTTTAAATATGCATGATACATGAGAACACAAATGGGTTATTAAATAAATTGAAAGCAAAATTTTTGAAGGCACATGCCCCATTCAAAAGTCTACACCTTTTCTTTTCAGATATTCATTTTTGATCTGAAGTTTCAATAAATTTTATTTGAAAATCTGCTCTTAAATAAAATGTTTACTCAATTTATTCCTAGGGAACTATCAAAAGAGAATTAAAAGCTCAAGACTGAACTATTTAAAAAAAGAAATTTAGATGAGTTGATGTTGTAGCACATTGGTATCATTTGGAGGTCATTAAACAACATAAAAATGAAGTATTGTGCAACATAAAATTTTAATCAAAGCTCCAAGAATTTCCCCTGTTATGATGACCATGAAGGTCGCAAGGCATCATCAACAGATCTACTCATGAAGTACAAGCTGCCTTACTGAGCAAGCAGAGGCTCATCTGATAGGAAACAATCAGTGGGAAGTTTTAAGCCTGTAACTTTACATGGACTAGAACTGTAGGTCCCGAGGTATAGTTCATTAGTCACAGGTGTAGCTTACATTAACACTGCAATTAAGTTATTGTGAAAATCCCTCAGTCGCCACATACTGGCACCTGTTCAAGTGCACCGAGGAAGAATTTAGCATGGCCAATGCACATTTTTCAAACTGAGAGTTCAGAGCACCCAGAGGAAATTTATGCAGACACAGGGTGAACGTGCAAACTCTACACAAAGAACCAAGCCGGGATTCAAACTCAGTCCCTGGCACTGAGAGGCAGCAGTGCTAATCACTGTGCCACCCATGTGACTATAAGCCACAGAGTGACTTTTTGGTGCACAATAAAAAAGGGTGCTGGTGACAGGAAACTGCCATTTAGCTGAATGACTATGCCCCCCCTCCCTTAAAAATATTAATGGGCAAGTTTGTAAAATAAATACCATCTTCAAAAAAAAAAATGGACAGTTTATTCAAAGCCACAAAATTTAGCCACAGGTTTGCAAAGAGCAAACCCAAACTTTGTTTGATCTCCCATGCAATTTATGTAAAGAATAAATTCACCATTGTCTGCTAGCACAGGAAAATCATCCTTAAGGACAAGAGTTCATAGGGTTATTTTACAGGCAGATGAAATGAAAGGATTGACTCACTGGGCGTTCAGATTCAATCAGGGTCCATTAGGGAGTTAGGGCTGTTCAAGAAGATATATTGGCAGTAAAAATGCATATTTATATGACACCTTTAAACATAAAACGTCCCAAGATGTTTCACAGCAGCAATGTAAAATAAAATGACAAGAAAATGCACAAGGAGATAATTAGGTCAATGACCAAAAGCTTGGTCAAAGAGATAGGTTTCTTGCAGTGCTCAAAAGGGAGATAAGGAAAGGTACAGGCACAAAAGAACCTCAGTGAAAGAATTCCTGAGCTCAAGGTCTAGGCCACCAACACTTGAATGATTGAAAAATCAGACCGTTCAACAGCCAAAATTAGAACAACATGGCTATCTCAAGAGGGTTGTAGGATTGCAGAGCGAGAGAGGAGGGAAGCCAATGGAAGGATTTGAAAATAAGGATGAGATTTTTGTTTTGAAGTCAAAACGTTATTTGACGAGAAGTCAATCTGGATCAGTGGGCACAGAGGTGACAGGTGAACAGGGACCTGCTGTAAATTAAAACAGTTTTTAATGGCCTCAAGTTTAGAGAGTAGAATGTGGGAAACCAGCTGGGGTTCCTTGGAATAGAGAAGTCTGAAGATGAAGGTTTCAACAGTAGATTAGTTGAGATGAGACAAAGTCAGATAATATTACTGGGGTGGAAACGTGATAAGAAACTCATTTTAGAGTCAAATGAGGAGCATAGATAAGATGGAAATCACTTTTTCCACTAGTGGAGGGGTCAATAACTGGGAGCATAGATTTAAGACAAGAAATAGGAAGCTAAGAGGAGAGTTTTCACCAAGGATAGTGGGACCCGAGATGCACTTCTCCTAATCCTCAGGGCTGTGGGCCACGGACTGGAAAATGGGATTAGTGTAGTCACATTTTGTTAATGGATGTGGACATAATGGGCCAAATAGGCACAGAAAGAAGTTTCACAATACCAGTTAAAACCTGTTGGACTTATTTGGTAGCACAAGCTTTTGGAGCACTAGCCCTTCATCAGGTAATGCAGCATTTGGTTCATAAACAGATACAAACTCAATTACATGATAATGGATGGAATGAGAGACTTAAAAAGGTAATCAAGTCTTTACAGATACAGATAATGTGAGTGGCATTGTCTGTACCTGTAAAGATTTGATTACCTGTTAAGACTCACATTCCAACCTTTATCTTGTAATTGAGTTTGTATCTATATATGCCCTATTTGTGAACCAAATCCTGAATTCACATGAAGGGGCAGCATTTCAAAAGTTTGTGCTACCAAATAAGCCTGTTGGATTTTAACCTGGCGTTGAGAGACTCTTATTGTGGCAATCATTGGGACAAATGGTCTCCTTCTGTGCTGTAAACATCTATGCATCATTTAAAAGAATGTCTAGCTATTTAGTTCAGTCAATTCAAAACTGATATTTCATTCGAAAATGGAGGCTCCCATGATATCCTGATAATTTTTGATTGATTATCAAGCCTATCAAATTGGGCAGGTCCACACTATAGATTTTATTTCCTTCTGTCATTAATTTCTAGAATTTATTTTTAAGCTTATTCAGATTTAATATATAGAATTAGCTACCTGAAACAGCATGAAGGATAGCCTCAGGAGCACAAGTATCCCATTTCTTACAACCAGGACTAGCAAATACATAAGCCGAGGCTTTCCCCTCAATAAGTTGTATGACCTGTAGAAAAGAAAAGACAAAAGAGCAGTTAACTAGCTTTGGAAAGTGCACAATGAAATATTTATACATCACCTTGAACATAACAAAACATCCCAAGGTGCCTTGCAGGAGCATTATTAAAGAAAGTAGGGCACCAAGTCTCAAAAGGAGATTTTAGGTCAGATGACAAAAAGCTTGGTCAAAGAAATAGGTTTTAAGAAGTGTCTTAAAGAGGAGGAATTGGAAAGGTGTTCAGAGTGAGTTCCAGATCTTGGGGGCTAGCCAACTGAAGGCATGGCCAATGCTGTAATAAATATTTCTGGAATGCACAGGCCAGAATTTGGGGGGGGGGGGGGGGGGGGGGGGGGGGATTTCAGAGACAGGGAGAATCAAAGCCATTTGAAAATAAATGAGAATTTTAAGACCAAGTCATTGTTTGACAGTAGCCAATGTAGGTCAGCAAGCAGAGACAATGGGCTTTGCTATGATTGACACATGGGCAGTAAAGTTTTAGATAAGAGGGTTGAATGTTGGAATAGTCAAATCTAGGAATAACAAAGAAAAAGTTTCAGCAGCAGATGAACTGAGGCAAGGGAAAAGTTGAATAATGTTATGAAGAAGGTGAAAAGGGGCCATTTTGGAGTTGGAATGATTACGAAATTCAACTTTGGATCAAATTGCAAACCAATTGTTTGAATCTCAGACTGTAGCCAGGGAGTGGGATGGTTGGAATTGGTACATCAAGCAATAGAGTTTGGAGTCAGGACTGGAAACAACAGTTTGTTTTCAATATTTAACTGAAGGAAATGTCAACTCATCCAGTACTGGACATCAGATAAGGAACCTGATAATTTAGCAACAATGGAGGAGTCAAAGTGGTGATGTAGAATTCAGCATATGATATAATTAACATTATGTAATACAGATCATAGAGTCATACAGCATGGAAACAGGAACTTCAGCCCAATTTGTCCATACTGCCCTTTGTTTTAAAATCCCTAAGCTAGTCCCAATTGCCTGCATTTGGCCCATATTCCTCTATACCCATGTAACTGTCTAAAATGCTTTTTAAAAGACAAAATTATACCAGCCTCTAATAGCTTGTTCCAGACAGTCACCACTCTCCTGCATGAAAAAATTGCCCTTCTGTATCCTTTTGTATCTCTCTAGTTTTAGACTCCCTAGATAGTCACTATCGAGCTGATCTATGCTCCTCATTACTTTACAGACCTCTATAAGATCACTCTTCTACACTCCAGAGGAAAAAAGTGTCTATCCAGCTTCTCCTTATAACTCAAACCATTAAGCCTTGGTTGCATTCTAGTAAATCTCTTCTGCACTCTGTCTAATTTAATAATATCCTTTCTATAATGTGACCAGAATTATACACAGAATTCCAAGTGTGGCCTTACCAATGTCTTGAACAACTTCAAGACATCCCAACTTCTGTGTTCAGACTAATTAAACCAAACATACTGGTTGGGCTGAAGGGCCTGTTTCCATGCTGTAAACCTCTATGACTATCACATAATGTTAGTTTAACATATTGATGACATTCAACTCCTCCATTGTCGCTAAATCAGGTTCCTTATCCAACATCCAGTACTGAACAAGTTGACTTTTCTTTCAGTTAAATATTCAGAAAACAAACCACTGTTTCCAATCCCTATTCCAAACTCTACTGCTTGATGCACCAATTCCAACCCTCTCCCTTGCTACAGTATGAGATTCGAACAGTTGGTTTGCAATTTTGGTGTCACAGTTGGTCCAAAGTTAAACTTCATAATCATTCCATCTCCAAGATGGCCCCTTTTCACTTCCATGACATTATTTAATTTTTCCCTTGCCTCAGTTCATCTGCTGCCAAAACTCTCATTTTTTGTTATTTCTAGATTTAACTATTCCAACATCCTCTTGGCTGCTCTTCCACTTTCAACCCTCCTTGAAATTATCAACCAAGTCTAAAACTCTGCTGCCCGTGTGTCACTACTCTGTGACTCCACTTTCAAGGAACTATGACATGTACCTCTAGATCTCTTTGTTCTAGAACTTTCCCCAATGCCCCACCATTAACTGAGTAAGTCCTGCCCTGGTTCAATTTACCAAAATGCATCACTTCGCATTTAATCAAAATTAAACTCCATCTGTCATTCTTCATCTCACTGGCCCAATTGATCAGATTCCCAGTTGCATTCCAAGATAATCTTAACTATCGCCTATGCCATCAATCTTGTCATCTGAAAACCTACTAACCATGCCCAAATTCTTATCCAAATCATTAATATAAATGATAAATAATAGTGGACCCAGCACTGATTCCTGAGGCACACCACTGGTCAGAGGCCTCCAGTTTTAAAAACAACCCTCTGCAACCACTCTCTGGTTTCTATCAAGCCAACTTTGTACCCATTTAGCTAGCTCACCCTGGATCTTGAGATTTAACCTAATGCACCAACTTATTATGTGATACCTTGTCAAAGGCCTTGCTAAAGTCCATGTAGACACCATCAACTGCACTGCCCTCATCTACTTTTTTGTTTACCCTTCAAAAAACTCGATCAAATTTGAGAGACATGATTTTCCACACAAAGCCATGCTGACTGTCCCCAATCAATCCATGCATCTCTAAATGCCTGACCATGCCAATTAAAATACCTAAACTTACCCACCACAGTGCTCACCAACCAGTAGTTCAGGCTTTTTCCTGTAGCCCTTTAAGGGTACAACATTTGCTACCCTCCAAACTTGAGGCATCTCACCTTTGACTAACATTGATTCAAATCTCTCTGATGGGGACCCACAATTTCCTCCCTAGCCTTCTACAATGTCCTGGGATACACTTCATCAGGTCCTGGTCTATGGAAGAGGTCAGCAAGGGACGGCATGTTGATGAGAACTACAGAGGCAGCCTAGGCGGTTCATCCTTGGAACTAAAGTTAATGGTACAGGAGCAGGAAAAGATGACAGTGCAAGTCATTTTCCGGCTATAATTAGATAGCTAAAAAATGGAATATTAGAGATGCCCACCCAGTTAGACAGTGGAGAGATGTTGGAGGATGGTGTGGTTAACTGTATCATAGGCTCCAAGCAAATCAAGAATGGAGGGAGAAGGTTAATGTTTATCACAGTCACATAGCAAAATCACAAATGGCATCCTAAGAGTTGATTTGGTAGTGACAGACAGAAATCTGCTTAGAAGGAAACTAGATGTCACAGAAAATTATTCGCCTTCTGAAAATGATTCAGATTTATCCAAAATCAAGGACACTTCCATCCTCAAAATATTTAAAAATACATGGTCATATCACAATGATTTTGTCCTTGCTTCCACAACATGAATAAATGGAGGACTATCACTAGTATAGAAACCTGAAATTATATCATACTTTAACATTAAAAATCAAAAGGCAATCAAACAGATTTGCTCAGCCAAAAAGAAGAATATTAGAAAGGCTGATCAAAGATGGGTTTTAAGGAGAATCTTAAAAATAGGAGTAGAGATGAAGAAATGAAGATATTTATCAAGGTAATTCCAGAGTATGGATCCAATAAAGGGGCAAAGATGCCTAGTGCACAAGATTGGAGCCAGGTTAGTGGCAAGGTGTTGTAATGCTGGAAGAAGTTACAGGAGATAGGAGGAAAAGTGATGTTGTAGATGGAGAGGAATTTAAGTGCTATGAAGAAATTATGTTTGTTTGAGATATTGAGTGACTATAGGCAAAGGGAGGTCAATGAGAATAATGGTGATGGGCAAGCAGGACTTGTAAAATAGAAAAGCACAAAGGCTTGAATAAACTGATACTGGAGGCGGGTGACTGGCAAGGTACTCAGGAGGCACAGTTTAGTCTGGAGGTGACAGAGACAAGCAATAGAGCTTCAGTAGCAGACTGTGGCAGTATTCATGATGGAGGTCAGCTGTCTTTAAATGGAAAGGATATGAGGGTAAGGAACTAGGCAACAAATTAATTCAGACTGAGGTTGTAAACAATTTGGTAAAGCCTGAGGAAGTGATCAAGGAAAGTGATGGAATGCAGGTCAAGAGTATAAAAATTGTCTTGAAGTTTTCCAAGAATGAATCTCATTCAAGACTAGTTTTCAGGAAAGCAGTCTAACAGTGATGATGAAGCAATGGTGTTACTGGGACATTGATCCCTCACAATTGTAGAGGATGTTGCTAAAAGAGGAACCATGAATTGATCTTCCAAAGCAAGAGTAAAGAGGGAGTGATCTATCTCACCATATTCAAATCAGTAAAAACAGAAACAAGCAAAATGTAGATATTTTGACTCAAATGTGCAAGAGAAGTAACTGGAGAAGGTTACTGTGGTTGACTGCAAAAATTGCAGAGAGAATGCATCATTATTTTAAAAAATATATTAAAGAAAAAGATGGAGGTCTAAATAGGACTGAATTCATGTTCGAATGCCTTTGATCAGGTATCCACCACTGCAGAAACAGCTCTTAAAAAAAGGGTAAATTACATTGTATGTCACTGTGACATAGTAGACTACTACTCCTTGCCTTTTTTGCCCTATTCGTAGCCTGTGATGCAGTTGACCAAAAACTTCCTTTTCCAGCTAAATGAGAATACACTCAGCCAGTTTTGTTTTTAAATCTAACTACAAAGAGAAAAAAATTAAAAGGAGGAGCCAGGCAAATTAATAATTGGGAACAAGAAAATAGCATTGATTTTTGAATTAGGGAAAAGCTGAATGCATTTTATACCTGAAGGGAAAGGGTTAGAGTATGTCACAAACATAACCCTTCATCCTGACTGATCTTCAAGCTTATACTGTTCCTGCAGTAATAAGTTATTTGTTCATGTTTCACATACTTTAACTCTTGTTTTTATAACAGCTGATAGTTAAGTGTGACTATTATTTCTAGATTTTGCAAATCTTACCTGTATTAGTGAGAAATCATTACACAGATGGTAGTTTACAATACCACCTTTTAACAGCTGCTGATGGCAGATCATGATACCAGCTTTTAACAGGAAGATTTAAAAACAAGTAACTTCAAAGACAGGGTACTGCTGCAGAAGGGATTCCTCTGTCCTGACAGCAGGACTGTAATTCCTGATTAACTCTGGGGCTGCATCACAACCAAGGAAGGAAGAGCTGGAGGTCTGGAACTTTGAATCGTGACTCCTGCTAGAACTCATTATGTATAAATACCCACTTGTGTTTGTGTTCAATGAGAAATCTAGTAAGTCTCAATCGGAGCCAGTTTCTCCCTAAAGTTTTAGAATAAAAACCACTGTATTTTGACTCACTAAACACAAATCTTGAGTTTTTTTTTTACCTACAATTTTGAATAAGTATTTGTATACATTTTCATAATAGACAAAAAAAACCCATAAGAATAGCAGAAAATCAAGAGGCAAAAGAGAAAGAGGAACAAAATCAGAGCAACTAGGGAAAAACCATCAAGAAAAGTGATGGCTGATAAGCCCCCTTATCTGATGGCCTACATCCCAAGGTCTTAAAAGCAGTAAAAAAAGATTGTGGATGCATGACTGGTAATCTTCCAAAACTCCCTAGATTTTGGATAGGTTCCAGGGGACTAGACAACTGCCAATGTAACACTTCTAGTTAAGAACGGATGGAGGCAGAAAGCAAGAAATGATAGCCTGTTAGGGGAGTGTCTCATTGGGATAATGCAAGACTCCATTATAAAGGAATCAGTAGTAGGACATTTAGAAAAAAAAAAATCACAAAATTAGGCAGAATCAACATGGTTTTGTGAAAGGAAAATCAGTGTTTAATAAGTTTATTCAGTAAGATGCCACATAGAAATTTTACTGCACAAGAGCTCAATGTTGGGATTATATATTCACATGGATACATGATTGGTTAACTAACAGGAAGCAGAATGTCAGTATAAATGGTCACTTTGAACTCGGCAACATGTAACTAGTGGAATGTCATGATGGGCTATAATTATGTATGATCTATATTAATTACATTAATTGAAATGAAGTTCAAGAGGCTACAAAGTGTCTGCAAATTGATATAGCTGTAAGTGAGTGGGCAAATATTTGGCAGATGGGAGTATAATGCGAGAACTGTTAGGTTGCCCAATTTAGCAATAGAAAAGCAGAATATTATTTAAATAGAAAACTGGAAAATGTCAAGGTACAGAGAAATTAGACTCTTTCATGCATAACTCAAAATGTTAGCATGTAAGTACAGCAAATAATCAGTAAGACAAAAATTTGTTCCTTGAAGTATTTATTCCTGTTCCTGTTTGAAAGGGATTATTGAATCTGCTTCCAGGCACTGCATTCCAGTCTCTAACTCACTTTCCAAACAAAAATGTCAGCTCATCTTGCTTCTCATTCCTTTGTCAATTATTTTAATTGACTATCCACTAGATGTGTAATACATGAGGCACAGAAATATGAGGGATGTTGAAAATCCTGACAGAATGAAACAGTTTCTCCTTATTTACTTTATCAAAACCGTTGATAGAGCATCTCTACAAAGTTTCTTTCAATCTTTTATCCTCCAAGGACAACCACAGCAACTTCTACATTATCTCCACATACCTAAATATAATTTCTTTGGTACTATCAGCGTAAAGCTCCTCTGCAATTTCTTCAAGTCATTGACATGCTTCCTGAAGCATGAGAATTTTGGAACTTTGCAAAAAAAGCCTAAAATAGCTTCAACAGCAAAACATTCAAAAAGAGCACCTTCAGGGTTTTCAAGTAATGTGTCCCTTCAACACGTACCTTGTTGCCTGCACCTCCAACCCTTATTACTTCATCAGCATTCATTGCATTGATGCAGTCATTTACCAGCTTGTTGCTGTGGGAACGGGTTGTAGTGACGATGTGTTTCCCTTCTGGTACATCCTTCAACTGAATTCCAAATACCCCAAGATTCAAGACCCCCCAAATAGTACGGCCAAGTATAGCATCAGCCCCAGCCTGAAAGAAAAATATTTTCTAGAAGTGATAATCATATACAATACTAACAGACTTTTACAGCATATAACATGAATTCTGAAATTCAACTTCACCTATTTTACGTGCATAGTAAAATTATTAGAGAATAAGTAACTGAACCAGCCATATTCACTCGGTTCTTTTTCAGGCAGTATCTTCTGAAGAGAAACTCGGAGACATTGATGGCTTCAAGACCCAGATTAACTTTATGTCTTCAGGCCAAATAAATAAAAAATACTGGCTCTCACTTCAATTTATGTTACACATAAGTACCTTTAAGGCTGCAAAATTGTTAAAGGTTCAACATAATTTTTAGTTATGTTTCACCACTACTTATAAACATCTGGAGAAATTTTATCTGCACTTTCACCAGTACATAAAAGATGCTTCAAATCAGCTATGAAGCATTTGTTCTCTATTTCTTCCATTCAGCAACACAACTCAGATGGGGAACATTGAATATTGTGTTTAGTGCATCACTTTTAAAACAAATTCAGTGTAAAGCCAAAAAGAACTGCTCGCCAAGGCCAAGAAAATTCAAATGCAAACAATATCAAATACAAAATTCATCAGATTCTCTCAAATATTGAAGCTGCTGGAAACATTCAGCAGGTCAGGTGGCATTTGTGCAGATATATCAGTGTAAATGTTCCAGGTCAATGACCTTTCTAAATTAGTTACAAAAGTTCCTCAGCAACTTCAACAACTTATGGACAGCTATCTGAGTGAAAAGATTCACGTAGAAGGCAGGAATAAGAGCTGGAGGTAAACATATTAGTGGATGCTGATGCCAAAAATATCGCCCCAGTTCTAATAGGAAAGCAAAGAGCACCACTAACTGCATTCAACAAATACAATCATGTTAGCAGTTTACTAGGCAGGAGTTTTGAATATTTATAGTTTAAAAATCAGTTTGTTTTTTTAAAAAACAACATACCTGATAGTTGTAATATGGCTGATTGATCACACCAGCTATTGCTATACCATCATAAGCAATTCCAATAAGCACAGTCACATGATCCAGGAGACCTGCAGATCAAAATATTGAAGTTACTTCAAGCACAAAACCAGAGCTGACCCCAAGCTTGATGGAACCCGGATGTCAACCATGAGCTCAAAATAACCTTAAATCACAGAACAACATAAAGAAACTACCCAACTGTTAAAACAAAAGATATCTCCACTTTACTAATGTCTAGAAAAAAAATTGAACCCTAAATGTGCTTTAGCAAAACAAAATGTAGGTTAAATGCAAGGGAGCAAAAATATCATGATGGATAAGATTCTTAAACTCCTCCTTTACCCTGTCTAACTGGGAAAAAAAAATTATTTAATGTTGTATTCAAGACTGTATGAGAGCAGCAAGCAACATTTTATGGCACCTGATGCCAAAACTTCAAGCAATTTGCAACTTGGAGAGAACACCCAAGAATTCATTAATTTAGATCTATCTATCTAGTTCGAGTGAATACAGTCTAACAACTTCCTTAAGTGTTACATTTCTCCTATTTGGTAATGTCACCAGCAAAGTAAATATTTTGAAAAAGGAACTCACTGCAAGAAATTGCAGACTGATACTAAAATAAGCACAAGCTTACCTTCTGTGTATTCCTTTGTGCCATCAAGTGGATCGACCCAAACCACTATCTGAGAAAATATACAAATTATCCTATTATTATAATTATTACCTGAAAACAATTATATATTGCTATCACTTCTAAATTTTATTTTCAGTACTATATATACACACACACTTACACCATCACTACTTTCTGCTAATGCATGACATTTCCTCAATTTTCATTTTCACCATATGCACTGGTGCATAACATTATCACATTCTCTTTAAAGAAGAGAGCACAGAAGTCCAGATCGTGTGACAGTGACCCCAGCTAAAGGGTGCAACTCCATCAGCAAAGAGTAAGGTGCCAGACTTCAATTGATACCCACCTATCTCCCACAATCAACTGTAGCTTCAACCTATTCCAATACATCAAAAAGTAAGGTTAAAATGTTTCAGATGCACTTTTGTCTGACATTACTAAACGTGCATCCTTTTTATTTGACATGGTATAGAGACATGAGCTCTTGCAAAGGCAGACTATCACATGAAATGTGCACTTCAAGCATCTACACAGAATCTGGCACATTAAATATGAATGCTAGGTCAGATACGCAGACTGGCAGTGATAAGTCTCACAACACCAGTGACCAGTTCAGTATGACAGAAACAGGGCTAATGTGTCCTGAAGGGCACCATCTTCTCCAAGCTTTGATCAGCAAAACTGTGGTGTACAAATCGAGGGACTAGATGTAATACATGAGGCACAAAAATATGAGGGATGTTGGAAATCCAGACAGAGAAGAGAATGGAATTCAGTTCCACCGTGTGCGAAGTTCTCAACTATACAAACTACACTGGATTATGTGGCCAACTCCAGAAATATTGTAAAATGGCCCTCACAGCAGGAGTCACTGCCACTGGATTGTACCATTGGGACATGTAGATTAAACAAGAGAAAGAATCAGGAATTTCTTATTTTAAAATCAAAGCACCATACAAATTTCATATTCAAGACCTGCAAGTTCACATTTTTCCCTTCCTTTGCAGCAACTTGTCCAGGATCTTCAATCAAATTGCGATACAAATCTGAGGTAACACAGCAATACTATTCCACAGTCACTTGACGCAAGAACCTTTCAAGCTGGACAGAAGAATGCCAGTTCTTGCACATTCTCAACCCCTCTACCACTTTTCTATAATATGTACCATACTCAAATTAAAACAGCATTAAACCAAGGCAAGAAACTAGCAATAAGTCAAACATCTAATCTTCTGAACTGCCCCTAAACAATTTCTTAAAAAGTTTTTTTTTTAAAAACATATAACATTCAAATATTCTTAACTATCACAATTCACCTCCTCTTCCTTGAGGTGGTTATACTGGGTTGGACATGAGTGCTTCAACACTTCTTCAGATTGACCACTTTCAATTAAATCTTCATCCACATCTTGTTCTGGCAAATCCTAAAAAAAAAAGCCTGAATTAGCAAAGAAATGAATTTGAAAACCTTGCATCATTAAATATTTGCAAGGTTATGACACCGTTTGGAGGAAGAACTGTTGGAGGCTGAAAGCAGCATGATATAGAATGACAGTCCAAAGACGACCCAGACTTTAAAGCGCCAGGAGAACGTGGGAGAGAGTGACCAGAGTGGACTCAGAACTGAAAATACAGCAAGAGTCCAGAGAAAACCTGGAACTGAAAGCAAACTAAGATTTCAGAGGGGATTCAGGCTGAAAGGCACATGGAACAGAGCAAGAGTTTGGAGGAGACTCGCTGCTGCTCGAGTATGGAATCATAAATTGAAGCATGAAGTAATTGGCTGGCTGGCGAGTATTGCTGCTTATGCACCAACTCTCAATAAGATTAAAACAAAAATATTAAATATTAATATGGCACCTAAGTCAAAAGGTAGCAAGTTAGGTTAATAGAGCAGTTAGTAAAGCATACACTACCTTAGGCTTTATGAATAGGGGCATTGAGTACAAGAGCAAGGAGATTTATGTTAAACTTGCACATTCAGCCTCTGCTGAAGTGTTGTGTCCAGTTCCGGGTGCCACACTTTAGGAAAGATGTAAAAGGGACGAGAGAGCATAAAGAAAAGATTCATGAGAATGTACATCCCTGGGACCACAGATTTGGAGAAATTGAGATTCTTTTCCTTGAAGCAAAAAAAAAATTTCATGGAGGTATTTAAAATCATGAGGAGTCTGGACAGAACAGATAGGGAGAATCTGTTCCCATTCCAGACAGGATTGAAAATTGGATATCATAAATTTAAAATTATTAGTAAGTAACACAAGAAAAAAAAACATTCACAGTGAGGCAGCAGGATTGAGAATGCTCTGCCTAAGAGTATGGAGGCTGCATGTTCAATTCAGGCATTTAAAAGGGAATTAGACTGTTACTTTAAAAAGAGCATGCAGGGTCACGAGAAGGCTAGAGAATGGGACTTGGGAAGTTATTAATTGAGACAGCATGCGCAAAAACAGAAGGACTTTCTGCACTGTAACAATTCTATGACAGTGGTCAAGCCACACCTACAGTACTACAGTTTTGGTCTTAAGGACAGAAATACATGCATTGGAAGCAGTCCAGAGAAGGTTCACAGTTGCTGTCTGGGATAAAGGAATTGCTTTATGAAGAAGGGTTAAGCAGACTGGGTCTATATTCATTACAGTTTAATTCTCACTGAAACAAAAAAAAGATACTGAGGCGATTTGACAAGTAGATGCTGAAAGGGTGTTTCCCCTCTTCAGAAAATCTAGAGCCAGAGACAGTTTTAAAAATCAGAATAGTTTGTTTAACAGAGGAGGAATTTCTTTCTTCTCTTGGGGGTAGCCAACGTTTTATTTCTATATGCCAGATAGCTGTGAAGTTACACAGAATTTTTCAACTACAGGGAATTCAAGGCTTATGGAAGAGACAGGAAAGGGAATTGAGCCCAAGATAGGATCGGCCATGATCTAACTGAATGTCAAAATGGGCATGGGGGCTATATGTTCTACTCCTGATTCTCATTTTTACTGGAACATGCCAATACCATTTACGATAATTAAGTATCATTTCCCTATTGATCTTGTGTGAATATATCTTCCATGCAAAAGATTTCCAAGAGAATTGTAATGAAAATCAGCAACAAATTATGGGTATTTACATCAGCTCTCCATTAAACATATTTGCACATGAGAGACAGTTAATATGCCAACAGTTGAGGAAAATAAAAATTCTTCAAAATCTTACCAAAAACAGGGACTGTACAGAAAGAAAATTAAACTAAACATTTGGCAACGTGATAATGCGCTTACCTCTTCCCCAATAATAGTTAGTTTGGGAAATTTACGTGCTAGTGACGAACAGATGCTTAGCTGTACTAATCGATCTGCTTTTGTTTGTAGATCATTGGCTCCAGTCTATGTTGAAAATATGAAGAAATAAAATATAAACAAAATGTCTGCCTCTTCTGTATAACATACAAAGACCAAAGTATAATAAACAGAATACTACATGTTTATATTATATAGAGTAATCTGCACTGACAAATATTGTTAAACGATTCAATTCTAGCGATCCATGTCTGCTTTTATTGTGTTCAATACAAAAGCCAAATATAATACATATAATAGAAACCATATACAGTATTGTGTAAATTATACGTTACGATTTGCAGACCTTGCTAAACAATCCCAATGTAGGCACCTTCAGCAGCAGGTCACTTTACTAACTAGCACAAGAACACTACTAATGGAATTGGTCTGCTTACCCAACAGTTTGCTGATATCTTTGTTCCATTTATGTAGCCATGTATAATTCAATCATATTTGTGGCACACATTTCAAACAAACTTGACTCTTGCATCTAATCCATCTGAGTCATCTAATGTAGTGTTTATCCAACCAAAATTTAAATAAACAACTTGTTTCCACGACAGCAGAAAGCTGTTCTCTATCCAAGTTCACAATTTGTGCTGTTACTGAAGGTAGCGTGTAACAAAAATTCACTTGGACTAAAGAAACTTTAAAAACTGGCCATGTTCACTTACATGCCAGCAACAAGGGACAGAGCCGCAAAAAGCATAAGAACAGGGAGGTGGAGTTGGGGAAAACACTATCCAAGACAACCTGATATCCCAAAATATTTACATTATTCAGCATGAACTTATTCAACATTCAACTGTCAGATACAATTGTTTTCCAAATCCACATTAGTTATAGGAAGGAGCTAGGATTCAAGTGACAAATAAATTAAATACTCAAGTTATTATAGTCTTCATTATTTTCTGAACCACTATAAATCATGCAATAATACAGGAGGCCATTCAGTTCTTCACGTGTGCACTAGCTTTTGCTCTTTTCCCCATGGCCAATATTTTTCCTCTTTAAGGGCATAGAAACCCCACAATGCAGAATGAGTCCATTCAACCCATCAAGTCTCCACCAAAAACAAATCCCACCCAAGCCCTATCCCCACGTGGTCGTGCTGCTAATCCATCTAATCTATCACATTCAGGGACACTTAGGGTTAATTTAACACGTCCAAGCAACCTAACCTGCACATCTTTTAGACTGAGAGGGGGAACTGGAGGAAACCCATGCAAACATAAAAAGGATTGATTCTGGAGGTGAGGGGATTAGCTTGAGAAAGGGAGATTGAGTAGACTGGGCTTGTACTTATTTAGAAGGCTGAGGGGAGATCTTATAGAAACATAAAATAATGAAGGGGCTTGACAGGTTAGAAGCAGAGAGATTATTTCCACTTAGAAAAGAAACAAGAACTAGAAGGGACAGCCTTAAAATAAGGGGGAGGTCAATTTAGAAGAGGAGGAACTTCTTCTCCCAGAAAGTAGTGAATCTTTGGAATTCTCTGCCCATTGAAGCAGTGGAGGCTACCTCGTTAAGTGTGTTTAACAGATAGATTTTTGACCAATAAGGGAATTCAGGGTTATGGGGAGCAGGCAGTTAAGTGGAACTGAACCACTGTCAGATTAGTCATGATCTTACTGGATGGCAGGGCAGCTCAAGGGGCTAAATGGCCTACTCCTGCTCCTATTTCTTATGTTCTTAAAGGGCAAACTCCACACAGACAAATGACCCAAATCAGGAGTTGAACCCAGGTCCCTGGAGCTGTGAGGTAGTAGTGCTAACTAGTACACCACCCTTAGGAAATAGGAGCAGCAGTAGGCAACTTCAGCTCTGAGCCTGCTCTGCCTTTTATTCGCTCCCTGGTCTCAAATCCACCTCCCACTTTTAAATTAGAAAAATCAAGCGGTTTTGAAACTTCTGTTTAGATCTGCTTCAACCAACTCCTCTAAATTCATTTGCCAACTATCTGCCAGTGGACAGAGTTTCTCCTACGCAAAAGCTTTACAAAACAACAGTGAGGCCTCAGCTTGAGCCGTATGTCTAATGCTCAGCACGACACATTATTAATGATGTCAAGGCCTTGGAGAGGGTGCAGAAGAGATAGCAAAATTATGCCAGAGGTGAAGGACTTCAATCATATTGAGAGAATAGGTGTTTGAAGCAGAGACATTTGGAGGGGAAGGTTTAAAAAAAAAAAAATAGGTGTTGAAATGCATTGTGTACATGTCCTGTGCATAACAGCATAGGAGATTAATCATTATATAAACAGAATGTTAGTAGGGAACAAGCTTTGTTATGGTTTTCAGTTTGCTGTCAATATTTCCTAATGAATTTTGTTCTATGAACCACTTGTGATGTTGTTGCAAGTGCTGGCCACTATGTGGCTCTGTAGACCAAGACCCAAAGTCTGCCGGTAAAAAAAATTCATTCATCACGTGACTGCATACAATCTACCATAAATTTTCCAAAAATTCCCAGTTTACAAGGAGAAAACCACCAACATTGATAAATCTCTTACAGACTTTCTGCAGAATGAAAGTCAGATGTAGAAGTTTGCCTAATTAATTGTTCTGCAAAACGAGTGTAATTCACCTTACGGTGCATTTTCACCTATGTGAAGGACTACAAGGACCAAACATGCATATTGTTACGAAAAGAAAATAAGATCTGAAATACTCTTTTTTTTTCCTCCAGTTGGAAAACAATTTTCCAGAAGTGACAATACCATTTTTGACATAACCTTGGCTGCTACATTTATAAAGCATAAGCAAAAGAAAACGATGAACAGTGCCAAAAAATTAAATCAAATGAACTAAGACAATGCAATTATTTGGCATTGAAACTTACTGCTTATGGTATGATTTATACATTTTCATGAATTTAAGAGGTTACTCAAATAGAACAAAGCATTATGTGAAATATTAAAACATTCTGGGCTTATGTTTATATTACAATTGGAGCACTGGCAAGCCATTTTATACAACAGATGCTCCCACCTGCAAAACATTTTTAAAATAATCTTAAAAGCCATAAATTCCCAGATTTCATTCCCTTGCTTGTGTCAAGTTAGCTGACATCAGTAAGGGCAGCATTTCAGGAGCTATAACTGATTTAGCACCCATTGCAGGAAAGGTTTGTGGGCATCAGTAGGAAGACTGGGCTCCTCTGTTGTGTTCTCAATTTACCAAACTGCCTCCACCAACAGGTTTGGCCATGTAGAATGGACACTTGGTAGAAATATTTAATGACTATTAATGACAGTGCAACTGTGTCTTATATTGAGTCAACATCTTCAAAACAAAAGTCAAAAATAAATACAGTCAATTACTATGTGAATTCTTGATGAAATTCTTCAAAATCTTCCCAGTATTAGGCAGACAAGGTGACTTTAGTAGCAGTAATACACTACAGATTTCATAATTCCATTAATTTTCATTCATGGGATGTGGATGTTGCTATCTAGGCCAGTATGTTGCCCATCCCTAATTGCCCTTGAGAAAGAAGTGGTGGTGAGCTCTCTTCTTCAAATACTGCAATCCATGTGGTGTCTGTATACCCACTGTGCAATCAGGGAGTTTCAAGATTTTGACTTAGTGACAGTGAAGGAATGATAGTATATTGACAAGTCAGGATGATGAGTTCCAAGTGGTGGTGTTCTTACATGTTTGCTGCCCTTTTTCTAGATGGTAGTGTTTATGGGCTTGGAAGGTATAGTCTAAGGAGGTACGGTGAGTTCCTGCAGTGCATCTTATAGATAGTCTACATAGCTGCAACTGTATATCAGTGATGAAAGGAATGAGTGCGGACAGAGTACCAAGAGCAGCTGCTTTAGCTTGTATGGTGGTAAGCTTCTGGAACGTGGTTGGAGCTGCACTCATCCAAGAAGGGGAATATATTTCACACTCCTGACTTGTGCCATATAGATGAAGAGGCTTTGGGGAGTCAGGAGGTGAATTACTTGCTGCAGAATTGTAATCCCCAGGATTTTGATGGTGGGAGATTTAGCGATGGTAACGTCATTGACTGTCAAGAGGCGACTGCCAGGTTCTTTCTGGTTAGAGATGGCCATTGCTTGATACTTGCAAGGCGAGAATTTTACTTGCCACTTGTTTTCAGCCCAAGACTGGATATCGTCCAGGTCTTGCTCATTTGGACAGAGAGTTTCAGTACCTAAGGAGTCATGAGCAGTGTTGAACATTACACAATTATCAACAGACAATCCCAATTCTGATCTTATGATGGAAGGAAGGTCATTGATGAAGCAACTGAAGATTGTTAGCCCAAAACACTGAGGAACTCTTACAGTAATGTCCTGGAACTCAGATGATTGACTTCCAACAAACACATTGGAATCATAGCTAGTGCAAAAGAGGATCAATCAGCAGAATTTTCTCCCAGTTCCTTCTGACTCCAGTCTTGCTAGGGATTCTTGATGACACACTTTGCTGATAGTTGAGAGTGGACTGATGGGGTAGTAATAGGCTGGGTGGGATTTGTCCTGCTTTTTGTGTACATGATATATATACCTGGGCAATTTTCCACTTTGCCAGGGAGGTGCCAGTGTTGTTGCTGCATTGGAACAGCTTGGCATGTTCTAGAGGACAAATCTTCAGTACTTTTGCCAGAATATTTTCAGAGCATGTAGTCTTCAGTATTCAGCATCTTCAAACATTTCTTAATATCACTTGGAGTGAATTGCATGCTGGGGATCTCAGGAGGCACATAACATTTGTCATTTAAATAAATGTACAACTGCAGTTCACCAGAAATTTCAAAAGGTGCAACATGCTGCAAACCAAATGTCAATAAAACATTTAACTTGATAAAAAGGACAAGTGACTTTCTAAAAAAAAGCTGCAAATGATTACAATTAGTTACAATTAGCCAACAATTAACATCAATCATTTTGTTACTGGCCCATCAAGGATTGAGAAACTTATGAGCAACACTGTGTGAAACATATAGCAGGAAGGCTGCATATTGATTTTTAATTTTTTTTAAAAAACTCCATTCTTAAAGTTACAAAGCCAATATTCAGAGTGGACTGGGCAGAGCAAATCCATTCCTCACTTGCTCCAATAACCACATTCAAATTCCAACTGAATCCAATTCATGTGCCCCACAAGATAGACAAACAAGATCCAGGCTCACAAGATAAAGCATTTCACTTTTTCTTGAATTTGAAGCAATGTGTTGATTTAAATAACAAGATATGAAAATTAGGAGACAAAGACTACACAGCACTCAAAATTCTGGCTGCAAGACACACTTCTAACATCAGGAGAAATATAAAAGTTAGCAAGCGTGAATGCATCACTTAAAGAAGTTAAAGGAAGAGACTGGTTAGGTGCATTGGCTGTGCTAAATTTTCCATCAGTGTACCCAAACAGGCACCGGTGCATGACAACTAAGGAATTTTTCACACTAACTTCGTTGCAATGTTATTGTATGTCTAGCTTGTAACCTAATAAATAAACCATATACAGTGTTCTACAGAAAAAAGACACTGCAGGGAAATGCAAACTTCATTGGGATGAAATAAAACAAAACTCGAACTTCCTTACATGCAAGTTGTTGGCGAAATCCGTACGCCACATCGATGGGTCAGGGGATTCTTCCCCCCACTGTACTTTGAAGTGGAATTAAGCAGAGTCTTGGGGGGGGGGGGGGGGTTCCTAGTTGACTAACTCACCTTCTCCACCACTCCCAAGTCGCCTCCGCTCATCACCTGGTGGACGATGCTCTGCGCCTTCTCCGCAATGGAGAAGCTGGAAGCCACAAGCCGCATCAGAAAAGCCGGGCTCGCAGACATGATTGAGCAAAACAAAACAGTTTAAACGTAAAACTCCGGGAGAAAAACGTTCCCCGATCGATCAGACAGAGAAATTTCCCAGGCCTGGATTAACCAAACACACTTCCCGACACTCACAGCACCGCGCATGCTTATACGCGGACCCGGCTTTGATTGACAGCTATAGGCAACTGAGCAAAACTCTGCTGCAACTTGCTTAGTAAGAGGTCTGACAATCCTTCTTCAAGGTACAAAGCCGAAAGCTTGCAAGTTTACTATCAAATAAATCAGTTGGATTTAAAACTGGTGTTCCCAGACCTCTTACTGTGTTTATTCCAGTCCAACGCCGGCATTTCTACATCGCAACTTGCTTATTCCAGGGTCAATTTGCAAAATGCGATCCAGTTTTTTTTTAATTTATTCTGTTGCGGATGTGGGCATCACTGGTTTATTGCCTATCCTTAATTGCCCTTGAGCCGTCCAGCACGTGGCCAAAGCCATCCGAGACCACAGGACAGTCATGCTTGGCCCCAAGTGCACACGCAGACTCATGGCGGTGCAGGCATGCGGTGGGACCCCGTATGAGCGTTCACTTGTTCAGACGGAATTTCACATTGACCCCAACCCCCCCGGGTCAGGTGCCCCACTGCATGAGCAGCCTCGCGGAGATGTCCTCCATGTCCTTTTCCACCGCGTGCAGGTGTTTCCTGTATGGGCTGCTACTGCACACCTTCCACTACTGCGTCCTCACCTGTCACCCGGTTATACCTTGGCGGGCCTTGTTGCCGCTAGATGACGGAGGTCCCTCTACAGAGGGGTCTCCCCCAATTATCTTGGGTACCTGGGGTGGAGGTTGCTGCACTATAGGTTTTCCAGGTACACGGGCTCCCGAGACTGCCCTTTCTGTGGCCTTGTGGAGTCCGTGGACTACGTCTATGTTTCGTGTTACAGATTGCACAACCTTTTTGGTTTTCTCAAGCACCTTTTGCTGGTGTTTTGTTTTCACTTCAGTCCCACGCTCCTGATCTACGGGCACCTGGTGCGGAGAGGGGCAGGTCAGGATGCCGACCTCCTCATGAATAGGTCTGGCGAGATGCGCCATCAATAGATCTAGACAGCGAACAATCGACGGGGCCATCTATCCCAACTGTTTGCCCCTCTACCACAGTTGCATTCATGGCCAGGTGTCCCTGGAGAGGGAGCATATGGTGTCCATGGGCACAGTTGATGCCTTCTGCACCCACTGGGCACTGCAGGGGCTGGGGTGTATTATAGACCCCGACAACCACATTTTGATTTAATGTTTTAAGTTTCCTTTCAACTTTGCTTTTTGTTTGGGCCGTCCCCCTTCCTGTTTGGGAGGCTGCCCCTTTTAATTTGTCCCTAAGTTAATTTGAGTTCATTTATTTGTTTGGTGCCTTAAAAGAGCTCCTTAATTGCCCAAGGGGGGAGGCAGTGGCTTAGTTGTATTGTCAAATGAATTGTAATCCAAAGACTCAGAACAAGACTTTGTTCTAAGACTCTCAGGGACATAGATTTGAATCTCAACACTGCAGATGGTGCAACCAAAGATGTCCCTAATTACCCTTGAGAAATTGCAGAAAAATTGCACCTCCCACAACCAATTGGTGAAAGTTGGCAAATTTGTTAGTCCCACTGATGCCATATGTCTTTCGACTTTTTTCTTTTTTTTTCAAATATTTATTCACTCCCCATTTCAAAAGTACTATCATGGATTCTACTTTGACCACTGTTTTTGAAAAGAAATGATATATCACTCTGTCACAGTAACTTCATTACAGTGTTCCTATCAGCCTACTTATAACACCAATAAAAAAGTCTTTGTTTGCTGTTTCACCACAATCTTAAAACTTTGCCGGTTAGATATTGACTCACCAACCACTAGAGCCATTGCTTGTGACAGTTGGAAAAGTTGCATCAATGTTTCCTGAATTCTAGGAATGTTCATGTCTGCTGGCTAATCTGTACTATTACAAAATACTCATATCTGCTGCTTCAGGTTGGTCAACCTGAATTCGTAACATAGTTTGCCTGGTTTCCACAATTGGATTGATTGACTGAATGGAATCAGTTTGAACTAAAAAAGCATTTATTAATTCACAGATCCATAACATTATGTTTTCTTTGGCATCAGTTAAAGTTAATTTATTTATTAATCACAAGTAAGCTTCACATTAACACTGCAATAAAGTTATTGTGAAATTTCCCTAGTTGCTACACTCCGGGTTAATGCACCTAACCAGCATATCAGATTGTGCGAGGAAACCAGAATACCCAGAGGAAACCCACACAGAGAACATGCAAACTCCATATAGACAGTGACCCAAGCCAGGAATTGAACACAGATCCCTGGCACTGTGAGACAGCAGTGCTAACCACTGTGCCACCCCTCAAGTAGAATGCAGAAAGATTAAACACTGCCAAGAATTTTTTGGATACTATAATTCATGAATGTAATATGTTCTTTGGCCTTTATTTTTAACAAGTCAGAAAATTAGGTCATATTTTGTGCTTAATCAGTTATAACTCATGAGTTATTAATGCATGAAACTTGTTGATTATATGACCAATGTTCTTTTTTGTGCTTCAGAACATCTGGATTGTTAGAAATTAATTAGAAATTTTAAAACTAGGATTTTATAATTGAAGTGCCAAGATCAAAACACATTTAAAATTATTTTTGAAAATTGTAAGCAAAAATTATATAGATCTGGAAGTGAGAATGTTTGTTTTTAGATATAAGATCATAGTGCTGCTTAATTATGTAGCAATTGAATAATGTGAGTAATACTTTTCTAAAACATAAATACACGTAATATACTACTTAAAGATTTCAAATTTTATGCTTTCTTCGCATGCTGCTACATTCGGAGTTTTCTAACTACTCATGCCAAATTCTTTGCCCTCATTTGCAGTCGAACAGAAAATTCTGGCCCAAATATTTCTCACATGAAGCCAAAGAGATTTGAAAACTTAAGAGACAGGAGCATAATACGTCACAAGATAAACACAATAAAACTTTTATCATGAAGCCTATTTCCAATTTGTTTTGTAATTAACCATTTGTTACATAAAAATAGTTTTAGTAATAAGTACAGAAACAGTGTTAAAAGAGCTGTCATATGCAGAATTGCTTACATAAATTTAGAATTTAGAAGAAATAACTTTTGAAAATGATGTGAATGGACAAAAGTACCTTGCTGAACTGCCTCTTTTTGGGATGAGGGAAGAATACTTTTTAGATAGAAAAGCCACTTTCGTTACAGGGCAATTGGATAGACTTTCATCTCTTTTATGTTTAGGTGAAATTACTCTTTTTGATGCAGCTGCAAATCAGCCATAAATGAGCCAGTCTTCATGCCCATAATATGGTCAGATAATGCAGTCAAAGGTCAGAAAGCTAATATGAGAATTACACAATTTAGAAGGAATCTATAGTTCATCCTCTACCCGAACTATTATGATTCAAAATTGACATTTCCTTAATGCATTGCATTGTGATACCATCATTATGAACATTACATTTTAAGTTTAAGTTTATTTATTACTGTCATTAATAGGCTTACATTACAACTGCAATAAAGTTGCTGTGAAAATCCCAGATGAACACAGCAAGAGAAACCATAAAAGTATAAATAATGTGTAGCTATAATTGTTTTAAAAGTGTAAAATAAAGAAAACTGCCATTGGTGGTGCTGGGAACCACAACAGCAGCTAATGGGCTATCTAATTGGGATTTAATCCTATTGCAGCTTCTGGAAATGGCTGCAATGGAGTCTTTCCATCCATTAAATGTGACCATTAAATTCCACCCACCCTCTCTGTACGTAAGTTTTTATTCCCACAAGGGTTGCCAACTGTGATTAAATGTATTCTGGAAGTTTCATTGGATGACCTGCCCCCGCGCTCCAGTCTTAGTCTGTCATCTTTGTGACAATTAATCCTGTGCCAATAGAAAACCAAAAAGATTTATTACTCTGTTAGATGATGCTTGACTGTCACACATAGGCTCATATAAATTTAGCGTTGCCTCCTCCAAAAGGCTATGGATGCTAGAAATGTTGAACTCAGTAAAGTTTTGCAACACCAATTTAAAATCCAACCAATTTATTTGATAGTAAATCCACGAGCTTTCGACACTATGTTGTGCCTTCGTCAGGCAAATGCAGTGTTCTGATCTGCAGAGGCACTCATATCCACACAGACAGTTACATACTGCTGTTTAGAATGCGAATCCTTACATCTAACCTGCTATTCAAGTGTTAAAGTGGCTAACAATGTGTGTGAAGGGAATCCTGAGCAGTGGTTAGAGAATTGTGTATTTTCTCCAGACAGCACAGTAAGTGAGGTTTTTTGCTAATCCAGGCAAGTTACAGGGGTTACAGATAGTGTGACACAAAGCCAAGATCCCTGTTAAGACCGTCCTCGTGCGCGGAACTTGGCTATCAGTCTCTGCTCAGCAACTCTGCGCTGTCATGTGTCACGAAGGCCCCCTTGAAGAACATTTACCCACAGGTCGGAGGCCGAATGCCCATGACTGCTGAAGTGTTCGCCCACAGGAAGGGAACTGTTTGGCCTGGTGATTGTTGAGCGATGTTCATTCATCCGCTGTCGTAGTGTCTGCATGGTCTCCCCAATGTACCATGCTTCGGGACATCCTTTCTTGCAACGTATTAGGTAGACAACGTCGGCTGAGTTGCAAGAGTATGTACCGTGTACCTGGTGAATGGTATCCTCACGTTTGATTATGTCGTCCATGTCTATGATCTGGCACGTCTTGCAGAGGTTGTTGTGGCAGGGTTGTGTGGTATTGTGGTCACCGTTCTCCTGAAGGTTGGGTAGTTTGCTGCGAACAATGATCTGTTTGAGGTTGTGCTGTTGTCTGAAAGCAAGAAGTGGGGGGGTGGGGATGGCCCTAGCGAGATGTTCATTGTCATCGATGACATGTTGAAGACTCCGGAGAAGATGTCGTAGCTTCTCCGCTCCGGGGAAGTACTGGACAACAAAAGGTACTCTGTCCACCTTGTCCCGTGTTCGTCTTCTGAGGAGGTCTGTGCGGTTTATCACTGTGGCACGTTGGAACTGTCGATTGATGAGTCGAGCGCCATATCCTGTTCTCAGGAGGGCATCCTTCAGCGTCTGGAGGTGTCTGTCACGATCCTCCTCATCTGAGCAAATTCTGTGTATACGGAGGGCTTGTCCATAGGAATGGCTTCTTTAACGTGTCTAGGGTGGAAGCTGGAGAAGTGGAGCATTGTGAGGTTGTCTGTCGGTTTTCGGTACAGTGAGGTTCTGAGGTGACCGTCCTTGATGGAGATGCGTGTGTCCAAGAATGCAACTGATTCTGGAGAATAGTCCATGGTGAGTCTGATTGTGGGATGGAACTTGTTGATATCATCATACAGTTGTTTCAATGATTGTTCACCATGAGTCCAAAGGAAAAAGATGTCATCAATGTATCTAGTATATAACCTTGGTTGAAGATCTTGTGTAGTGAAGAAGTCTTGTTCGAACCTGTGTATGAAGATGTTGGCATACTGAGGTGCAAATTTGGTCCCCATGGCTGTTCCGTGTGTCTGGATGAAAAGCTGATTGTTGAAGGTGAAGACCTTGTGGTCCAAGATGAAGCGGATGAGTTGTAAAATTGCATCCGGAAACTGGCAGTTGTTGGCATTGAGTACTGAGGCAGTTGCAGCAATACCATCGTCGTGGGGGATGTTGGTGTAGAGCGCTGAGACATCCATTGTGACCAGGAGTGTCCCTGGTTCAACTGCTTCATGCGTGCTGAGTTTCTGTAGGAAGTCCGTAGTGTCAAGACAAAAGCTGGGGGTTCTTTGTACAATGGGTTTCAGGATGCCCTCGCTATAGCCGGAGAGGTTCTCACACAGGGTCCCATTGCCCGATACGATGGGACGGCCGGGTATGTTTGCCTTGTGTATCTTTGGGAGGCAGTAGAGATCTCCAATGTGGGGAGTACGTGGAATGAGAGTCCGGAGGGTGTTCTGAAGGTCTGGATCAAAGGTTTTGATCAGAGTGTTAAGTTGACGAGTGTGTTCTTTGGTTGGATCCGCTGGTAACTGTCTGTAGTGTTTCACATTGTTTAGTTGTCGGTACACTTCTTCACAGTAGTCCGTTCTGTTCAGTATGATGGTGGCGCCTCCTTTGTCTGCTGGTTTGATGACAATGTTGCGGTTGGTCTTAAGAGCACGGATGGCCTTGCTTTGTGCTTGGGTGATGTTCGGGACTGTCTTGTAAGTACGGTTGATGAATCTGGTGTTCACGCACCTCCTGATGGCTTGGGCATACATGTCCAGTCGGGGGCAGCGGCCTTCCGGAGGAGTCCAATTGGATTCATTCCTCTTTGGTTGCTGCAATGTTCTTCAAGGGGGCCTTCGTGACACACGACAGTGCAGAGTTGCTGAGCAGAGACTGATAGCCAAGTTCCGCACACATGAGGACGGTCTTAATAGGGATCTTGGCTTCATGACACACTATCTGTAACCCCCGTAACTTGCCTGGGTTAGCAAAAAACCGCACTTACTGTGCTGTCTGGAGAAAATACACAATTCTCTAACCAATGCTCAGGATTTCCTTCACACACATTGTTAGCCACTTTAACATTTGAATAGCAGGTTAGATGTAAGGATTCGCATTCTAATCAGCAGTATGTAACTGTCTGTGTGGATATGAGTGCCTCTGCAGATCAGAACCCTGCATTTGCCTGACGAAGGCACAACATAGTGTCGAAAGCTCGTGGATTTACTATCAAATAAATTGGTTGGATTTTAAATTGGTGTTGCAAAACTTTACTGAGTTTACCCCAGTCCAACGCCGGCATCTCTACATCAGAAATGTTGAAGTCAGAGATAAAAGTTTTTATTAGGTAAGAGTATCAAGGATATGGGTCAAAGTGGCATTGAGGTATAGATCAAGGATGATGTAATGGAAAATGAGATTAGAATACATAGGTGATGGCTAGTGCAGACACGATGGGTCAAAGGATCTCTTTCTGTGCTGTAAAATTCTATAGCTGGAATCTTATCACCATCCATGCCAGTGGGATTTTCCCATGCCACTGCATAGAATGGCTGCAAATTCTCCGATCTCACTGCAGCAGGGCGCGTGACATGAATAGCTAGTAAGATTGTGTCCCACGACTCTAATGGGAGAACAAAAATGTGCATTTGAATGGTCTACTTTTGATCCAATAAATAACTGAGCCACCAAGAAAATCCTGTTTCTCTCTCCACAGATACTGCCGTTTTTCCATTTGTATTAAAGAAAATCCTCATGACCCATTAATAGAAAGTCTTTCAATAAAAGGTGGAATATTATACCTAGGGGAGATATAATATGCTTAATTATGAATATGCTTTTGGTGATCCTGAATATTTGATTTATTATTGTCACGTATATTGGGATACAATATTGTTTCTTGCATGTAGACAGAAAAACATACTGTACATATTATATGGGTTAGGAAAAGGGTGTCAAACGAAGTCGATGACTAAAATGACTTTATTGACTGAATACTTGTAAAATTTTTATGACGTACTGACTCTTTAGGAATGAATTTCTTTTGTTTAGACACAGTCCAAAGCAAACAGTTCCACTGATTTGCAAGTTAAGGTTTTGTTAGTGTTTGTGAGCTGACAAAATTGGTGTTGCCAGATTCTTACTGAGTTTACGCCAGTCCAACGCCGGCATCTCTACATCATGTGAGCTGACTTGGCAGAGGGGGTGGTGCGGCACTGGGAAAGCTGCGTTTTTGAAACGCACCTTTTGAGCCTGGGCGGCCGCCGTTGCTGGACGTCCTCCCCCTCCCCCGTTAGTGGAAGCTGCCGGGTCCTACCGCCCCTCGGCGCTGCACCGTCCCATTCGCCGCCATGATTCTGGCGCTCGGTGGCCGCAGCGGGCCCTCGCTGGCCGCTAAGTGGCGGGTGGCCGCCCCCGCGGCCTTCTCCTCCGCCGCCGTCGGTCGGTACCGGCTGTCGGTTGCCAGCCAGAGCTCGAGCCCGAGCCCGAGCCAGGGGAGGAACAAGTTCCGCGAGACGGTGCTGCTGCCCCGCACCGACTTCCCGATGAGACTCAGCGGGCCGGAGCTGCTGGAGAAGGAGCTGCAGATCCAGAGGGTACGGCCGCGGGCAAGGCTGAGCTGGGGAGGGAGGGAGGGTGGGAGGATAGATAGACAGTGTGTGGACCCGGCCACTGGCCTTTCAGCGACCAGGGAGGGAGGGAGGGAGGGAGGGAAGTGGGGAATGTCATACAAAAAAGACAGAAAATGCTGGAAAATCTCAGCAGGATGAGATTTTAGGGTCACCCTAACTGGAAACATCAGTTCTATTCTCTCTCCACACATGCTGTCAGACCTGCTGAGGTTTTCCAGCATTTTGTGTTTATGGTTCAGATTCCAGCACCCACGGTATCTTGTCTTAGATGGGTACCAATGTTAGTCGCGGTTAAAGGGGCAGTAAAGAGCCTCACAATCCCAGGTTAAGGTCCAACAGGTTTGTTTAGAATCACGAGCTTTCGGAGTGCTGCCCCTTCAGAAGGAACAGCATTGTGAAAACTCGTGGTTCCTAATAAACTTGTTGGAACTTAACCTGGTGTTGTGAGACTTCTCACTGTGCCCACCCCAGTCCAACGCCGGCATCTCCACATCAGAGCGAAAGGGAGATGTGGATGGATGTCACAATTCATGTGAGAGTAATCTGGAGGAGAAACTGAGAAGATGTGGGAGACTTTACTGCTGTGAACATAGTTGAGACCAGACTTCTCCTCTTGTTCCTGCCCCTTGGTTTAAGTTTTTGAAGTTTATTTATTAGTGTCACAAGTAGGCTTACATCAACATTACAATGAAGTTACTGTGAAAATCCCCTAGTTGCCACACATGCTGAGGGAGAATTTAGCATATTCAGTGCACCTAACCAGCACGTCTCTTGGGCTGCGGGAAAAAACGGGAGCACCTGGAGGAAACGGAGCAGGCACGGAGAGAACATGCAGATTGTACAGACAGTGACCCAAGCTGGGAATTGAACCCGGTCCTTGGCACTATGAGGCAGTGGTGCTAACTACTGTACCACCACAGGAATTGATGAATTGGAGCAGAATTAGGCCTATCGAGCCTGCTGTGTCATTCTGTAAGGCCAGCTATTTATAAAAGCAAACTACTGTAGATGTTGGAATCTGAATCAAAACAAAATGTTGGAAGACTTTGAAAAATCGTTCAGATTCAGTGTTGGTTCTGTTCTCTCTCCGCAGATGCTATTGCATCTGCTGAACTTTTCCAGCATTTTCTGTTTTGATATTGATCTGTTTAAGTTGAGTTCCACATATCTCCAATAACATTTGACTCCCTTGCCCAACGAGAATCTGTCTACCTCTGCCTTAAAAATATTCAATGACCCTGTTTCCACTGCCTTCAGTGGTAGAGACTTCCAACTTTCATATTTGCTAGGGAGAAAGAAATGCTGTTCATCTTTATCTGGAAGGAGCAACACAAGTGCCTGCCTGCAGTTCTGGACTCGCCCACAAGAGGAAACATCCTTCCTAAGTCACTTTGTCAAGACCATTCAGGTTATTAAAAACTTCATTCACTGTTCTAATTTCCAAAGAAAACAAGCCCAGCCTATCTGAGCTATCCACCTAGGACAGCCTGCTCCTTCCTGGTTCTCTGATGCATTTACATCCTTCCTTAAATAAGGAGACCAAAAATGCATACATTATTCAAGATATGGTCTCACCAACACCCTGCCAATCTGCCTAACCCACACATCTTCTGACTGTGAGATGAAACCAGAGCACCCGGAGGAAACACATGCTGTCACAAGGAGGATGTGCAAACTCCACACTGACAGTGATCCGAACCAGGAATTGAACCAAAGTCCCTGGAGCTGTGAAGCAGCAATGCTAACCACAGTGCTACCATGCTGCCAATCGTGTAATAGCAAGTTGCATATTCAATTTCTATTATTTATACAGATATAGGAATTGTAATGGAAAGACCTAAATTAGAATTGAATTATGTCTATGTACAAAGTCAATTGTCCTGTCCATGTGAAGAAATTAAGAGAGAGAGAGAGAGCAACACAGCACGGGAAACAGGCCCTTCGGCCCAATGAGCCTGCGCCGCCGTCATAACTATATAGTAGCAAATCCATTATCCTATTGTATTATTCCTATATAATAATATATATATTATTCCTAATATGGAAAACTCTCACTATAGGGACAATTTGTTTCCCAATCAACCTAAGAGCGAATTTTTGGGTTGTGGGAGGAAACCGGAGTGCCCGGAGAAAACCCACGCAACCACGGGGAGAACGCGCAAACTCCCGCAGACACCGGCCCAATTCCAAGTGTCTGCACAGCCACATCGATAGTCTCTGAGCTGTCATGGTGCCCTTCAGATGGTCCACATAAAGCACTCATTTACGACATGAGGTACCAGGCAACCCATGAATCAACATCCAAGAGCTGTACCCGCACCACCTGCCGAATGCATGCTCAATGTTGGTCAAGTATGGACCGAATTACCTGTGGAAAAAAGCTGTAGTTAAACAGTCCTAATATATCCCTCTATCTGCATACCGCTCATGTGGCTGTCCAAGAGACCCTTAAACAGCCCCAGCGTGCCTGCTCCCACCACCTTACTCGGCAGTGCATTCCACACCCCCACTACCCTTTGTGTGAAAAACTGCCCTCTAATATTCGTCTTATACATAGCCCCCCTCACCCTATGGCCATGACCCCTCGTCCTATCCATTTCTGAAGGTGGAAAAAGTTTACCTCCATTTACTCTATCTATACCCCTTATAATCTTATACACCTCTATGAGATCCCCTCTAAGCCGACGTCTTTCAAGGGAAAACAACCCCAGTCTATCTAATCGTTCCTCATAAGACAGTCCTTCCATACCAGGCAGCATCCTGGTAAACCTCCTCTGCACTCTCTCCAAGGACTCCACATCCTTCCGATAGTACAGCGACCAGAACTGGACGCAGTATTCCAAGTGAGGCCTAACCAAAGTTCTATACAACTGCAACATCAAACTCCTACTCTTGTATTCTATACCCTTTTCTATGAAAGCTAACATACTATACGCCTTCTTTATCACCTTCTCCACCTGTGAGGACACCTTCAGAGACTTGTGAACCTGCACCCCCAAGTCTCTCTGCGTCTCTATGCTCCGTATAGTTTTACCTTTTATCCTATAACTCTCTTCTACATTTTTCCGGCCAAAATGCATCACCTCGCATTTATCCGGATTAAATTCCATTTGCCATCTATCTGCCCAGTCTACCAACCTGTCTATGTCCTGTTGTATTGCCTGACACTGCTCTTCTGTACCCGCCAATCCAAGCATCTTGGTGTCATCAGCAAATTTGCTGATCTCACCACCTACCCCTACTTCCAAGTCGTTTATGTAGACCACAAATAGAAGAGGACCTAGTACTGAGCCTTGTGGCACTCCACTAGTGACAGGCTTCCAGCCGGAAAAAGAGCCTTCCACTACTACCCTCTGTCTCCTCCTCCCGAGCCAGTTCTCGACCCATCTACATACCTGACCCTGTATCCCATGCGCCTTCACCTTCTCTATCAGTCTACCATGAGGAACCTTGTCAAACGCCTTACTGAAATCCATGTAGACGACATCAACAGCCTGTCCTTCATCAACTGTTTTTGTCACTTCTTCAAAAAATTCCACTAGATTTGTAAGACAAGACTTCCCCTTGACGAAGCCATGCTGTGTATCCCTGATCAGATCGCAGCGCTCCAGATGCTCATACATCCTGTCCCTAAGGATCCTCTCCATTAGCTTACCTATAACTGAAGTCAAGCTCACCGGCCTATAGTTCCCTGGGTGATCCCTCTGACCTTTTTTAAACAACGGTACTACGTTTGCTATCCTCCAGTCCTCTGGGACCTCACCTGTGTCCAAGGAAGAGACAAAGATTTGCGTCAGAGGCCCAGCCAAGTCTTCCCTCAACTCCCTTAGCAGCCTGGGGTAAATGCCATCAGGCCCCGGAGCTTTATATGTCTTTAAGCTGCCTAACAGCCCCAACACCTCTTTCCTCATAATCCTTATTTCCCTCAACCGATCCTCAACTTTGTCAACATCAGGCACAGACATCTGTCCAGTCTCCTGCGTGAATACCGACGCAAAGTATTCATTCAGGATCTCCCCCCATTCCCTCAGGCTCTAAGCATAGATCCCCTCCTCTGTCCCTAAGAGGTCCAATCTTGCCTCTAACCATCCTTTTGCTCCTTACATAGGTGTAAAATGCCTTTGGATTCTCCTTGATCCTACCTGCCAGAGCCACCTCGTGGCCCCTTTTTGCCTTTCTAATACCCCTTTTAAGATCCCGTCTACACTCTCTATAAGCTTCCAGCGCTGTCTCAGTCCCCAGTTGCCTGTTTGCTCTTTGCTGTTTGACATGCAGTTAATTGACTATTTGTGATAAGCATGCAGAGCGATGAATTCCTTGATTGTGTATTACCTTAATACTCTTTATTTTGAGTTTGTGAACTGTTGAAATCTTGATGTAGTTTTTTTCCTTACAGGAATGTGGTTTCTCAGAGTTGTATTCTTGGCAAAGAAACAGGAAGGGAAAGGATTTTTGTATTCATGACGGACCACCTTATGCTAATGGTGACCCTCATGTTGGTCATGCCTTGAATAAAGTAAGTTCTTTTCTGTGCTCATTAAATGCATACATTAATTTTGACAATTTCCCTTGAAAGGGAAGTGTTCATTGAGGCTAAGTTATGTACTATGGACAATTTTACAAATCATGATTTGATTATGTATTGTGCCTGATGGTGTAATTTTAAAAAAACTTAATTAAAGAAAAATATACCCGTCTCATCTTATCCTATGACTTAGCATTATTTTTTGATTTTCCTAACTGCAGATACTAAAGGATATTACAAATAGGTTTCAGGTGATGAGAGGTTCCAGAGTTCACTTTGTACCAGGTTGGGATTGTCACGGATTGCCTATTGAGCTTAGAGCACTGGCAGAATGTGGTGAAGAAACTAAAACACTTTCTCCAATGGAAATTAGACAAAAAGGTAATTTTCTTCATGATGCCAATTGATCAACAATGGATAATTCTTTTACCTGAATACTGTATTGTATGCCATTAGAACTGCATATTTTGTAACGATGTTAACATATTACCCAGCGTATAAAATTAATTTGAATCGTGGTCAGCTTTTGCAGTGTCTGTAAGTTTTGTCTTCATCACACATACTGTTTGGAGGGTTTTTCAATTTTACCCTAAAAAGTTTTTAATGCATTGGCTTTCCCTTTATTGACTTAAAGATTTGTTAAACACAAAAATCATTGTTTTTTGTTACATATTCATAGCTGAGGGTGAAAGAACTGATGTGAAGGAGTGCAAAACTTCTGACTCACCTATAGCTCCCTTTAAATTTCTTGCCAGCTTTTTTCTTCCTTATCAAGGTATTGAATCCTTCCATGATATAGTTCAAGAAGTATGGTAGGACGTGACCTAGTATTTATTACTGTTGAATATTACTGTTGACTGCGATGTTACCAGAGTCAAGCCCAGTGCTTTCCTCATTGACATGCACATATGTGGTTCCAGCAGAATTCTCTGTATAGTGATCAGAAGCATGAACTCTCCTTTCCATCAGCCTTGAACCCAGTTCTAACCTCAAACCTCAGTGGAGACGACTGTCAGCAATGTCCCCTTTTTGCTGATCTGCATGGCTTTAATCATTTTTTGTTGGCCCTTTAGTTAAGTAATAATGCAGAAATGTTTGATCAATGATACAACATGTAAATTGTCAGTTGTATCATGAGTAAAGTGATTGAGAAGCTTTTGTCAGTTCTGAAAACAAAAATTATGTCCTGAACTGGTATTTGTTTGAAAATAAAGTTGGTTTTAATTCTATCAGTTTGTATATTTCATCAGCAATTATGCTTATGGTAATAATGCATGTAAGGAAATGTAGGAATGGAGGTGTTGGTGTAGAATTGGACTTGTCGCAAAGTAGAAGCTGGACTTAATAAAAAGTTGTACTGTGATTTTTGTTTTCCAATATTCCTTCAACAATCTTTAAGTAACAAAAATTCTGACTTGGCTTAATTAAGTACAGCTGTACTTAATTAAGTTGCAGTTGTATAAAACGTTAGTTAGACCTCATTTGGAATAGTGTGTCCAGTTCTGGTCGCCTCACTGCCGGAAGGACGTAGAAACTCTGGAGAGAGTGCAGAGGAGGTTTACCAGGATGCTGCCTGGTATGGAAGGTCTGAGTTACGAGGAGAGGTTAGGCAAATTGGGACTGTTTTCTTTAGAAAGATGTAGACTTAGAGGAGATCTGATAGAGGTGTACAAGATTATGAGGGGTATAGATAGAGTAAACAGTGTTAAGCTTTTTCCTAGGATGGACTCAAGTAGCACGAGGGTGAGGGGGTAAGGTATAATTTGGATGCTAGAGGGAGTTTTTCACACAGAGGGTGGTGGGAGTATGGAATGCGCTGCTAAGTAAAGTGGTGGAGGCACGCACTCTGGAGTTATTTAAGAAATACTTAGATGGGCACGTGAACAGAATGGGAATGGAGGGGTATAGAAAACTAATTCAAAATAGGGATCATGAGCCTTGGGAGTCGCTGGGAAGTGTGTAAATAGATGATGATATTGATGTCCTTGTTTTTATCCTACAAGTACTTTGGTCCACCTTGTTGTCTAACAAGGGGCATATACACGATGGGTCGTGAGAGAGCTACTCTTGGATTTTTTGAGAGAATCCTAGTGCTTCACATCGTTAGTGTACGCTTGTACTGGACCATTTGATGGGCAACACGACAGCTCAGTGACTATCGCTATGCTGTGCAGATACATGGATTTGGGCCTGTGTCTGTGGGAGTTCGCGCATTCTCCCTGTGCTTGCATGGGTTTTCTCCAGGTGCTCCGGTTTCCTCCCACATCCCAAAAATGTGCTCTTAGGCTAATTGGCAAAACAAATTCTCCCTAAATTGACTCAAATTTGGTTTTTAATCCATATAAACATAGACAGGGATCTCGGGTAGAGATGGGAACATTGGAGGTGGCGGTGTGGACTCACTGGGCTGAAGGGCCTGTTTCCCATGCTGTTTTGTTCTTTGTACAAAGCTGTGAGGTATCATTGTTAGAGCAATAGCATTGCACATCCTATCACTGCAAAATTGACGTAGCTTTTTCGGTGGTGGATGGTAAAAATTAAAGTTTAAATGCGTTCACCTTTCAGCTTTTCTGATAAAAGGTGGTGCCCCTCCTGTTCCATCATCTCAGTGTTGAAGTTATAAATTTGACATATACAGGAGTGCAGCACAGTTAACCAACACAAGATTATACATAAACATGTTTTGTACAATTTTTGTCTTCTAGCCAAAGAATTTGCCAAGAAAGCAATTGAATGCCAACGAGCAGCATTCATTCGATGGGGAGTGATGGCAGATTGGGATAAATGTTATTACACTTATGACAAACAATATGAAGCCAAACAGTTAAGAGTGTTCCACAGAATGTTTGATAAGGTATTTTATTCTTCTTGTCAGTTTCATATATTGCCCAATGCATGATAATTTGTTAATTTTACTTCTCTTTGCCTTAAGGGTTATGTTTATCAAGACTACAAACCTGTATTTTGGTCTCCTTCCACAAGGTTTGTCATTTATTTCATTGGAATTGGATGCCATGTTGAATTTGAAATTGTCTCTCTCTTGTTAAAATGGTTGCTAAAGTTTATCGTTTATCTGTGCAGAACAGCCCTGGCTGAAGCTGAACTTGAATACAATCAACAGCACATTAGTCGATCAGTATATGTCAAGTTTCCTCTTGTAAAACCTCCTTCAACATTGACTTTGCCAACAGGTAGAGTTACAGATCTATTAGTGTTAAATTTAAAATTTCAATTCTGGTACAATGTTGTGATGCAGCTTATTGAAGCACTATGTGTTAGTTTTGGGGGAAAATGTAGATAGAAGGGAGCAGTGTTGTTGGGTAAGTGCTTTAGTGGCACATCATTGCCTTAAGTAAAGAGGAATATTTATATATGGATTAAATATTTGTTATTTCTGATGTCAATGAATGATTAACCTGACAACATTCAATTGTTCAGGCTAATGCTGAAAAAACAACCTAATAGTTGTTAGAAGATTGAAAGGACCTATCGAAGTCTAAAATCTGCACCTCCAACTGGTTAATTTAAGATCATTTTTTAATGGCACTAAGTAACCAGTTGATCTTCTTTTTGGTCAATGGAAGAATGCTGAAATTGTGCATTGTGTCACTTAACTTGGAGAGGAATGGTCAACCAGGATCTCTCTCCAGTTGACTATCTGACAAGCCCCGTTATGGATATTAGATATGATCAAAAAACTAGGTTGACTGCTAAGGACTTGCACAGCTAAAAAGAGCATAGATGTTCTCGCTTTGAACTCATACTTGATGAACGGCCAGTTGAGTGAGGTGCATAATGGCTGCCAGTTCTAAAAACATATTTTCCTCGCTTCCTGAAACTTAACACTGAATGTGAGTTACTATGTTTCAGAAGAGGAAAAGTTGGGAAAGAAAAGCTTATCTTGCGATAGGCTTACAAGATTCGCTTAAAAAACGTTTTTGTTTAAGTAAAGCATCTGTTAATGTCTTAATTTTTTCTGAAGACAAAAGGCTAGCTTTAAAGAATAATAGAGTCTGTTTGATAAATTAATATCCAAAAAATACTTTTATCAGTGGGAAGTGTAATATTTGACTGATAATTATAACGCATTTGCAACATGGATATTGGGTGATGAAAAATGTTTTTCTTTTTAGTTGTCAAAGAATTATTTTATTTTGCAGGTGATGTAAATGCATTGATCTGGACAACCCAGCCTTGGACAATTCCAGCCAATCAAGCAGTTTGTTACATGCCAAATGCCCAGTAAGTTCCGCTATTATTTATGACTCACACATTAGGGTAGTAATATTCATCTTTGAATATGGACACAGTCACATTTGTGATAGAACAAAACATTCGCAGCGTAGTTTGCCTCTGATTCCAGCCAGGAACTGTCAGCAATCTAATCAAAGTTCACTAACCAAACAACAATTGCATTCAAAACAATTGTGAAGGGGATTTTCACAGTAACTTCATTGCAGTATTAATGTAAGCCTATTTGCGACATTAAAAAATAAACTTTTTAATCTGAGCTACTACATGCAGAGCACCAGTTTGACTTTTAGATACTTTAGCAGAAAAAAAAGCCATGGTATAACACTAATTTAAATAGAAAACTTTGTGAAAATGTTTAACCAAGGCACTAATGTATGCCACAACAAATGGAATATTTGAATAAAGTGCAGCTACACCTCCTGAACTTTTTATCATTAAGTATTAATTAATTTTTTACACAGGAGAACTTAAAGCCCTAAAATCTTTCTGAATTTCATGAAGTCGAGCAGTTGCTTCAAGTGAACTAAAATTAAAGACAAATGTAAACATCCCAATGCTGTCTTTAGTTTTGAGGATGTGTGATTGGTCTGTCGAAAAAATAATTTTTCCTTGCAACTTGAACGTGCACTATTTCAATACATGACTGTTTTCTTCTCTAAACTTGATAAAACACACAACCAGTTTTTAAGTTGATATAGTTTATGTTGAAAGGTTAGCTTTTATTGTTATCACACAGCACAGATTAAAATACGAATTACCTGTCTATTTCAAAGACATTGAAGAATGTTCAAACTCTTGTTTTATCTTGGTGAAGTTGTTTAACATAAAAGATCTGGGTTGGAAAAGCTGGGTAAATTCCTAATCATTGTTGTGTTGTATCTGAATGCAGGTATTCTCTAGTGAAGTGCTTAAACACAGAGGAGGTCTACCTTCTTGGTGCAGATTGTGTAGAGTCTGTAGCAGCTATCCTGGGTACACAGTTTGAAGTTCTTCAGACAGTCACAGGTAAGAGATTTGAAAGTAAATTTATTCAAAGTTTCTCTTTCTTCATTGAAGATTGTAGCCCTTCATAATGCAGTGTTATAAGTTTTATTCCATCTCCAGTTTTTTTTTGTTTTGTATCTCTGCCCTGAAAGTGGGAACTGTTATAGAGCTATGCTTCCAAATGTAAGAATATTCCTTTTGGACTATGCCCAGCTAATAATTTTACTGTTATTTGCCTTGATAGTGAGTTTGTTAAGAGATCAGTTGAGAAGTGTTCGAGTCAATCCTGAACTTTGCATATAACTATATTCAGCAGGCCTTCAGCAGAGAATGTAGTGGAATTGTTTTCCTCCCTCTTTATCCCTGATATGCTGAGATCAAATGTCATCGAGACTGAGTAGATTGGGACTATACTTATTGGAACTTAGAAAAATGAGGGAGGATCTTTATAGAAACATATAAAATTATGAAGGGAATAAATAAGATGGAGGAAAGAAGGTTGTTTCCATAGGCAGGTGAAACCAGAACTAGGGGGCATAACCTCAAAGTAAGGGGGAGCAGATTTAGGACTGAGTTGAGGAGGAACTTCTTTACCCAAAGGGTTGTAAATCTGTGGAATTCCCTGTCCAGTGAACCAGTTGAGGCCATCTCATTTAATATTTTTAAGGTAAAGATAGATTTTGAACACTAAAGGAATTAAAGGTTATGGTGAGCGGGCAGGTAAGTGGAGCTGAGTCTAAAAAAAAGATCAGCCACGATCTTGTTGAATGTTGGAGCATGCTCGAAGGCCAGATGGCCTGCTCCTGTTCCTAATTCTTACATTCTTTTGTAATTAGCTGTTACTGGGTAACTTTGCAGAATGGCTTTCCTTTTAGGGATTTTCAATAATTTTTAAATACCATCATAACTCCTAGTTCATTTTCACTATTATTTCTCCTTTTGTAGGGAGAGATTTAGAAGGTGCAGTCTGTAGCCATCCCACAATTCCTGAAAGAGAATCCCGGCTTTTGCCTGCTAATCATGTGACAATGGTTAAAGGGACAGGATTGGTCCATACAGCCCCAGCTCATGGAATGGAGGATTATGGTGTTGCGTCCCACCACAAACTCTCTGTGGTAAGTTACAGTTCTAATAGGTGCGCAGAATTCAAATCTAAAACCAGGACAAGTATGATAGGTCAAATTATGTCCTGCTGTACTGTATGATTCTGATGTAGAGATGCTGGCATTGGATTGGGGTAAACACAGTAAGAAGTCTCACAACAGCATGTTAAAGTCCAACAGGTTTATTTGGTAGCATAAGCCACTAGCTTTTGGAGCGCTATTCCTTCATCAGGGAAGTGGGCGTTGTGTTCACAAACAGACCATATAAAGATACAAACTCAATTTATAAAGTAATGGTTGGAATGCGAATCTTTATCAGTAATCAAGTTTTAAAGATACAGACAATGTGAGTGAGAAACGGTTAAGCACAGGTTAAAAAGATGTGTATTGTCTCTAGCCAGAACAATCAGTGAGATTTTGCAAGCTCAGGCAAGTCATGGGAGTTGCAGATAATGTGACATGAACCCAAGATCCCGGTTGAGGCCATCCTCCTGTGCAGAACTTGGCTATTAGTCTGCTCAGCAACTCTGTATTGTTGTGTGTTGTGATGGTCGCCTTCATGGCACACAACAACACGGAATTGCTGAGCAGAAACTGATAGCTAAGTTCTGCACACATGAGAACGGCCTCAACTGGGATTTCCCATCAGTGGAAGAGGGTTCCAAATTAGTACCACCTTGTGTGTAGAAGTGTTTTCTAATTTAATTCCTGAAAGATCTAGAGCTAATTTTTAGACTTCCTTCCTAGTCCCGTACTCATCAGTCAGTGGAAATCGTTTCACAGCATTTTTTTTGGATAAGCTGAAGCATGTGAAGGATGGAAGATGGGATGCTGGCTAGGAAAGTATTTGGATTCTGGAGGTAACAAAAGCACAAATGAGGGTTTCAGCCCCGAATAGTTTGAGGCAAGGGTGGATGGAGACAGATGATTGGATGGATCTGAAATTAGGTGGTCTTTGTGATTGAGAAAAGTATGCAGCCAGAAACTCAGTTCAGATTCACGTGGGACTTGGAGATGATGAACATTTTGCTTCTGCTTCATGCAGTGACCTGGGGGGGTGTTGAAGTTTGTATCCCAGAAGTAGTGTTCCTGGCAAGCATTCAGAAAAAAAAGCTTCAATCTTTCCAGTGTTTGATTGGTGGAAATTCTGCTACTCTAGATGACATACTGTATTCACAACTGGTACAATTTTAATTAGTTTGATCTGCACTGTTTTAGGATTGTTTAGTGGATGAAGATGGCCTTTTCACTGAAGCAGCTGGATTCGAGCTTCAAAACAAGTATGTCCTTAATGAAGGAAGTGAAACAGGTTGGTATTATCACTTGTGTTGCAGAATGTTTAGGAAATGTTGCTCTACGTACTTTTTTAATGGTTTATTAGGTTTGAGGATAAACTAGAGAGACAAGGAGGGTTGCATCATTCATTCTTGCTTTGTGCTGAATTGTCTGAATGCTATTAGAATGGTGGAGGGAGCAATAATGTGAAATTAATGTCCTTTGTTCAGGGGAAATTCATCGAGGATTTCTGCTTCTGATGACTCTGCAGGGAGTCCTGTTATATAGCACCTTTCAAAACGTTAGAATATCCTAATAGTGCTTCACAACTAATGAAATACTTCTGAAGTGTAGTCATGTGGGTAGTAGGTGAAGAAAATGGAGCAAATGGTCCCAGCACCAACTATCATCCATCACCTATCCTGTTGGTGCTTCTTATCAAAGTTTACTTTATGAAAACAGCTGTTGGGTGAGGTAATGGAGGTTACCTAGCAACCATAAAGCCAACATTTATAATCCAGGAAGAAATAAATTCTGCGAAAGAGGAACATTAGTGTGGAAACAAAAACAAAATTCATAATTCTCTTGATTATATTCTCCTAAATATTTTTCTCAATTAAAGGCATTTCTAAATTTTATTATTCCATTGCTTTCTTGAAGTTTATTTATTAGTCATAAATAAGGCTTACATTACCACTGTAATGAAGTTACTGTGATATTCCCATAGTAGCCACATTTCAGGTCAATGCATTTAATCAGCATGCCTTTCAGACTGAGAGGAAACCAGAGCACCCGAAGGAAACCGATGGAGACACAGAGAGAACGTGCAAACTCCGCACAGTGACCCAAGCCAGGTCTCTGGCGCTGTGAAGCAGCAGTGCTAACCACTGAGCCACTATACCACATCAACCATTTACTGTTTCCAGCTTGATCAAGTCAGTTGTTAGTGATATTTAGCTGAATGGTGTTCAGGTTTTATTCAGAACGATCTATTGTTATGTCTTTTTCTCCTTTAAGGAGATACGCCGTCTGTGTTTGATTCCTCCTTTGGCGTAATTGAGATTGCAAATGCTGTTAAGAAATTATACATATTTATCCTGGTACTGTAGTGCACATTGGAACATCAACTAGCATACATTAAGTACCTCAAATATTAATCATTTGTGACATTTGATATAATTTTAGGAACCAGCTGAACAATGTTGACTCTCCACTTGATGCATTAGTGATAAACAGCAGGTCGATGGTGCAAACAGTTCAGCTCTTGAAAACAGTTGAAGCCTATAATCAAGCAAATGTATACTTAGTTCGAAACAATTGATTGTATACTGGGATTCATACTTGCAGTTGAGCTGGAATGTACAATTTTACGATGAAACTGAGAATTGAATTAATACATCGTTGCTTTTTGATGTTACGTGGAGTGATAGAGAGATGCACGGAAACGGGCCCTTCAACCTCACTCGTCCATGACAGTCAGTTTTCTTAAACTGGCCTAGTCCAGTTTGCCTGCATTTGGCCCTATCCCTCTAAATCTTTCCCATCCTTGTACCTATCCAAAAATATTTTAAATGTTATAATTGTAGCCAATATTACCAGCTCATTCTATATATGTACCACCCTCTGTGTGGAAAATGTTGTCCCTCAGATCTCTCTTAAACCTACCCCTCTCCCCCTCACTTTAAACCAATGCCCTCTAGTTTTAGACTACCCCACCCTGGGGAAAAGACCTTGGCTATTCACCTTATCTGTGCGTCTCATGATTTTATAAGCCTGTGTAAAGTCCCAACCTATCCAGCTTCTTCTCATAATTCAAACCCTCAAAATAGCTGTGGATTTTAATTTCCAGTGAGATGTACGACTGCCTCTTAGAGATGAAAGAGCAGTTACAGAGTTCTGTCTTTGTTACTTTGAATCAGCAGTTATTTCATATCAAAAAGAGTGTCATTGTAATTATTAGCATGGTAATTGGCAATTTTAGATTTACCTCAAGTGAGTTAAAATGTCTACAGCTTTTAATGGATTGTAATAATTTCTTTTCAACTTCATTAGTCATCCAAATGTTGCATGGGGCAAACATGTTATTGAAAGAGGTGGAAGTAAAACATTCTTATCCGTATGACTGGAGGACTAAGAAGCCAGTAATAATACGATCCAGCAAACAGTGGTTCATCGATACTGCAAGCATCAAGGACAAAGCCCAGGTAAAATCTTTATTTGTGGGACTTGTTCACCGTAATAGAAAACTTAAGTTATCAGTTTTTGTAATTTTGTAGTGTGGCATCTTGTTAGTGTTCCATTTAATAAACATTCTTGGCATCTTTGTAGGCATGGCCCTTTTACACATTATCAGCAATTGTTCCTTTTTCTTCTCTAAATTTGCACAATCTTCCTATTCTTTTAGCATGCTTTAGAAATTACTGATGCTGCAATTAGATTGCTTTCCAAATTTCCCCATCTTCTCTCTTGAAAATAATGCAAGATAAAGACCCACATTGAAAAAAAAAGGCTAATTTTAAAAGACAAAAATGGAAGAGTGGAAAATAATGGAAACATTTACCATCCGTAAAACATAGATTAGAACAAAGAACAAAATAGCACGGGAAACAGGCCCTTTGGCCCAACGAGCCCGCGCCGCCACCCTGATGTTCCCACCTCTACCCGTGATCCCTGTCTATGGATTAAAAACCAAATTTGAGACAATTCAGGGAGAATTTGTTTTGCCAATTAGCCTAAGAGCACATCTTTGCGATGTGGGAGGAAACCGGAGATCCCGGAGAAAACCCATGCAAGCATGGGGAGAATGCGCAAACTCCCATAGACACAGGCCCAAATCCATGTATCTGCACAGCACAGCTATAGTCACTGCGCTGTCGTGTTGCCCATCAAATGGTCCAGGTCAAGCATACACTAACAACGTGAAGCACTAGGATACTCTCAAAAAAAAATTCAAGAGCAGCCCTCTCATGACCCATCGTGTGTATGCCCTTCGTTAGACAACAAGGTGGACCAAAGCACCTGTAGGATAAAAACAAGTACATCAATATCATCATCTATTTACACACTTCCCAGGGACTCCCAAGGCTCATGATCCCTATTTTAAATCAGTTTTCTATACCCCTCCATTCCCATTCTGTTCATGTGCCCATCTAAGTATTTCTTAAATAACTCCAGAGTACCTGCCTCCACCACTTTACTTGGCAGCGCATTCCATACCCCCACCACCCTCTGTGTGAAAAAACTCCCTCTAGCATCCAAATTATACCTTACCCCCCTCACCCTAAGCCCGTGACCCCTCGTGCTATTCGAGTCCATCCTAGAAAAAGGTTAACCCTGTTTACTCTATCTATACCCCTCATAATCTTGTACACCTCTGTTAGATCTCCTCTAAGTCTACGTCTTTCTAAGGAAAACAGTCCCAATTTGCCTAACCTCTCCTCGTAACTCAGACCTTCCATACCAGGCAGCATCCTGATAAATCTCCTCTGCACTTTCTCCAGAGTCTCCACGTCCTTCTGGTAGTAAGACGACTAGAACTATTCGCAGTATTCCAAATGAGGTCTAACCAACGTTTTATACAACTGCAACATTAAAGGCCAGCTCTTGTACTCCATGCCCCTTCCTATAAAGGCTAACATACTATATGCTTTCTTCACAACCTTCTCCACTTGCTCTGCCACCTTCAGAGACTTGTTCGCCTGCACCACCAGGTCCCTCTGCGTTTCTATACTCTTAATAGGTCTACCCTTTATCATATTCCTCCCCCTTACATTCTTTCTCCCGAAATGCATCACCTCACATTTATCAGGATTGAATTCCATCTGCCATCTATCTGCCCAAGCTACCAGCCTATCTATGTCCTGCTGCATCACCTGACAATGCTCCTCACTATCTGCAAGTCCAGCAATCTTTGTATCGTCTGCAAACTTGCTGATCACTCCAATTACTCCCTCTTCCATGTCATTTATATATATTACAAGTAGAAGAGGTCCCAGTACCGAGCCCTGCGGCAAACCGCTAGTGACCGACCTCCAGCTAGAAAAACATCCTTCCACTGTTACTCTCTTTCTCCTATTACTAAGCCAGTTACTTATCCATCTAGCTACCTGTTCTTGTATCCCATGAGCCTTGACCTTTTCAACTAACCTCCCATGAGGGACTTTGTCAAACGCCTTACTGAAATCCATATAGACGACATCAACAGCTCGCCCTTCGTCCACCATTTGTCACCTCCTCAAAAAATTCCACCAGATTTGTAAGGCACGACCTCCCCTTAACAAATCCATGCTGCGTATCCCTAATCAGATGGCAACGCTCTAAGTGGCTATAGATCCTATCTCTAAGAATCCCCTCCAACAGCTTCCCTACTACTGACGTCAAACTCACCAGCCGATAATTTCCAGGGTTATCCCTACTACCCTTTTTAAACAACGGTACAACATTAGCCATTCTCCAGTCCTCTGGGACCTCACCTGTGTCCAAAGAAGAGACAAAGATTTGCGTCAGACTCCCAGCAATTTCACCTTGCACCTCCCTAAGCAGCCTGGAATAAATGCCATCAGGCCCCAGAGATTTATCAGTTTTAATGCTACCTAGAAGCTCTAACACTTCCTCCCTCGGTTTGGATATTTCCCTCAACTGGTCCACAACTCCCTCAGAGACATGAGCTGTCAACAAACCCCTCACCTTCGTGAATACCAACGCAAAGTATTCGTTCAGGATCTTCCCCATTCCCTCAGGCTCTAAGCACAGTTCCCCTCCTCTGTCCCTAAGAGGTCTGATTTTTCCTCTAACCACCCTTTTATTCCTAACTTGGGAACAAAAAGCTTTTGGATTTTCCTTAATCCTATTCGCCACAATCATTTCGTGCCCCCTTTTTGCCCTTCTAATTCCCTGTTTGAGCTCCCTACTACTCTCTCTATATTCCTCCAACGCTGTCTCTGTTCCCAGCTGCTTTGACCTATCATACGCCTCTCTTTTCTTCCTAACCAAGTCCTCAATATCCCTAGTAATCCACGGCTCTCTAATCCTACCTTTCTCATCTTTCCTCTTAGCTGGCACATATCTATCTTGCAACATTTTCAGTATTCCCTTGAAAGAGTCCACATGCTTAGCGTGGACTTACTCTCGAACAACCGTTCCCAATCAGTTTCCCTAAGTTCCTACCTAATCTGACCGTAGTTAGCCTTTCCCCAATTTAGCACCCATTTTATTTAGTGGATAACATTTAAAACTGTGATTAATCGAATCCAGAAGATGTATATTTGACTGGAGTCATGACACACCATGGTTGGATAAAGAAAAATGAGGCTAAATTGAAGTTTTAGAGAAAAATATGTGTGAAGTGTAGAGTGGAGGATGACAAAAGGGAAAACGGTAGGAAAAAAGCCAGGAGAAATTGTAAAAATTAAGTTATCAAAGCATATGAAAATAAATGAAATAAAAAGTAGGAGAGAGGCACTTTGAGATATGCATAATAAACCCTCTGGTCGTAGCGAAATGACTGAACTATTAAGTATTTGCTTCTATGTTTATAGAAAAACATGGTGAACATGACATTAGAAGTGGAAATCAGAAAAGTTGCATAGATTTTTATTGATCTCATCCTTTTCAATCTAAATGAATGCATCAGATTTGGGGAGAACAGAGTCAGTGGTCTGGATGGATTGCATCAGCATATGTGAAAAATGGTTAGGGAAGAAATAGCAGTAGCACTGTAGTGTGTGTATAGAAATCATCAGAAGTAGGAACACTGCTACAGAACTGATGGAGTATGAATAACATTGATATTATTTAAGGAGAAGCTAGATAAAAGTTTGAGGAAAAGAGAAATATGAAGATATATGGAAAAGGGTGGGAGGAAGCTTGTGGAACGTAAACCTTAGAGTGGGAATGCTGGACTGAATGACCTATTTCTCAGCTGTAAATACTTTTAATACTTTGAAGATGATGACTTGTGCTGCTAAATATTTAGATGGGGATCAGCTGCTCATCTGAGTGCCTGTTCATTAACTAAGATTAAATAGAGATGGAATGAATGACGTCGTCCTGTGCTATACCAGATCTATTATCTACCAGTCTTGAAACATATATCGTATCTAGTCTAATATTTGTATTTGCATTTTATATTTGTGAGTGCTGTTATATTAGAATTAACCAAAGGTTCCTTTTTTTTGCTTGCTGATATTGTGACAATCTGTTGTGTCTGAACTTGTAATTGTATAGTTCATGTGTTGGCTCATCTTGACCTGTGCAAAGTTTCCATAACATTAGGAATCTTTAATTATCAAATTTGAAGTATGTATTTTTATTTGGAAGTCAAATGTATTGTGCAAATTAGTGGATAAACAAGTACCAGTTTGGGCCATTGCAGTAACTGTGTTGTGCCACAGGAGTGTGCCATTGCCTAGGTTAAATATATTCTATTAAAATGTGGTCAAAAATTAATGTGTGGCACATCAAATGTGTTTTTTATCTATTTTGTTATGTATGTGCTAAAGGTTTTTTTTAATTATTAGGAGTAATGATTGAAATAGAGCAATAGAAAATACTGCTAATAATAAAAACAGAAAATGCTGGAAATACTCAGCAGATCAGATAGCAACTGTGGAGAGGAACAGAGTTTGTCATCTGATCCAAAGCAGCATCCTCTAGGCATATGTGAAACAGCTGGACTCTTCAACCTTTTGGATTGAAGATTGTCACTGAGTCATGTAGAATATAAAACAGGCTTATTAAATTAAATTTAAATCAGTACATAAAGTCAAATAAAGATTGGGAATAACAATGAGATTGAGAGAGATTAAACAGAAAAGTAAAAAACAAATTCTCTAACATTACTTAACTTTTCAGGAAATAGAATTCATATTTATAAAAGTAAGTTTTGAAGGCCAGAGAGTTTAGTTGTAATTGTCACTTATATAGCATTAAGACATCACTCACTGTTGAATGCATCAACCTGTGACTTTTTCTGCTGCCTTTCTTTGCCTTTTTCATGGGATATTGGCATCAGGCAAGGCTATAATTTGTTACCCATCCCTAAATGCACCTCAGAAGGTGGTTTTGAAACATTTTCTTGAATTGTGGGGAAAGTACATCCAAAGTACTGCTGGGAAGGGAGTTCCCCTATCCCATCACAGGGAAGGGATGGCAATATAGTTTGGTGGAGAGCAAGTAGCCCGGGTACAGGCCTTGGCATTGTTTTCCGCTCTGAGATTATTGAGAAAGATGTGACAGTGCACCCTGTAGGGATGCACTGTTAGCTTCACCTTTTTTGCCTATTGCCAAGTCCAGACCAACATTTTTGAAGCAAATGAAGACTTCTCAATTGCTGGTATTTGTGAGGGAAAAAAATATACAGTTTGAATTGAAGATAATGCTCAATATTTACTCTGCTTCATTTGTTTTCCTTTTCAGTGATTTGAGCCATTAGTAGTTTTACCAACTGTGCATGGTACTAGAGTAACTTTTGTTCTTTTGCCTTAGGAATTGTTGAAGAAGGTACAAATTGTTCCAGAATCAGCAATGAATAGTATGCTTGCCATGTTGGACAGGCGGACATACTGGTGCATTTCAAGGCAGAGGTGTTGGGGAGTACCCATCCCAGTTTTCTATCACAAAGAAACTGCAGAACCGCTCATTAACAAGTAAGGTACTTTCAAAATTATGAGGTGTATTTCTGTGCCAGCTTTTGGTAATTGATAAAATAGGAACGTGACCTTTTGTACTTGTTTGCCTTGCTGATTAGAATTTCACTGCAGTTCCCATAGTTCTGGTCACAATTCTATCCACCTGCTCTTTTTGTTTGTTTCTTGGATGTAACCAGCTGTGGTTTGTAAGAGTTGCATTTTTAGATGCTATTTAACGAGTGAAGGGATCAAACAAATGTGTATGATGTTCTGACTGTAATTATTTAAAGAACAGAACATATGAATAAATCTCTACTCACCATGGGGAACTCGAAATGAAACTTGTAATCTCAAGTTTGGATACAAAATTGTCTGAATAATAGGAAGCACAGAGTAATGGGAAGCAGGTATTATTTGGGTTGGAGGAAGTTTTCTCCAGAGGTCGATATTGGGACTATTGCTTTTCCTGATGGATGTTAATGATCCAGATCTTGGTATCCAGAGGACAATTTCAAACATTGAGGATGACACAAAACTTGGAAGTATTGTAACCGGAAGAGGACAGTGTAGAACTTCAAGTAACTGAAGTGGGCAGATCAGTGGACAGAGAAGTGTGAGGTGATGCATTTTGGTAGGAAAAACATGGACAGACAATACAAAATAAGAGGTAAAATTCTCAGAGTTGTAGGCACAGAATGACCTGGGTGTATACATGTGTAGACCATTGAAAATTTAGAGAGCAATTAATAGAGTATATAATATTCTGGATTCCATTAATAGAGGCACAGAGTATAAGAGCACAGAGTTTATGCTGAACTTGTATAAGACACTAGTTAGACCTCAGCTGGAATATTGTGTATAGTTCAGAGAACCACACAATAGAAAGGATCTGCAGAAGTAGTTTACACGAATGATTCCAGGGATGATAGATTGGAGAGGCTTGGAGAGAATGCTGTCGGGATGGGTTCCTTGAACGGTATGTTACAGAACCGACGAGAGAGTGTGCTATCTTGAATCTGGTACTTTGTAATGAGGCAGGTAAAATTAAGGATATTCATGTGAGGGATCCTCTAGGGACAAATGATCATAGAACTTATGATGCAGATGGAGGATGAGGAAGTAGCGTCCCGGACCTGTGTACTATGTTTGAACAGACGGGACTATGATAGGATGAGAGAGGAATTGGCGACTGTGGATTGGAGGAGTACGTAGGTTGGTAGGACAGCTGAGGAACAGTGGAGGGTTTTTAAAGAGATCTTTTTCGGTACTCAGCAAAAATATATTCCGATGGTGAAGAAGGACTGTAGGAGAAGGGAAAATCAGCCGTGGTTCTCCAGGGAAATTAAGGAGAGTATTAAATCAAAAACTGAGGCATTCAGAATGGCTAAAAACAGTGGGCGATTGGAGGATTGGGAACGTTTCAAACAACAGCAAAGAATGACTAAAAAGATGATTAAGGAAGGAAAGATAGAATATGAGGCTAAACTAGCTCGAAATATCAAAAAGGACAGTAAAAGTTTTTATAAATATATAAAGAATAGGAGGATGGCCAGAGTTAATGTTGGACCCTTGGAGGATGAGAGGGGTGGTTTAATGGATGATAAGGAAATGGGAGAGACCTTAAAGTTTTTTGTGTCGGTCTTTACAGAGGAGGACATAAATAGCTAGCCCAAAGTTAAGGATAGAAGGGTGGTAGGAGATGAGGTCCTTGATGATTTAATAGTCAGTAGAGAGGTGGTGCTTGATAGGCTAATGGGGGCTGAGGGCAGATAAGTCCCCAGGACCGGATGGAATGCATCCCAGGGTTCTCAAGGAAATGGCAAAGGTGATAGCGGATGCTCGAGCAGTTATCTTTCAGAATTCGCTGGACTCGGGGTAAGTGCCGGAAGATTGGAAAACGGCTAATGTTACGCTGCTGTTTAAAAAAGGTAGCAGACAGAAGGCAGTGAATTATAGGCCGATTAGTTTAACATCTGTAGTCAGAAATATGCTTGAATCTGTCGTCAAAGCAGAAATAACGAAGCACCTGGATATGAACAGTTTGATCAAGCAGATGCAGCATGGATTTGTTAAGGGGAAGTCGTGCTTGACGAATTCATTAGAGTTCGATGAGGAAGTGACTAATGCAGTAGATAGAGGGGAACTGGTAGATGTGGTATTTTTGGATTTCCAAAAGGCATTTGATAAGGTGCCTCACAAAAGGTTGCTGCAGAAGGTTAGGGTGCAGGGAGTTGCAAGTAGGGTGTTAGTCTGGATAAAGGATTGGTTGTCTAATAGGAAGCAGAGGGTAGGTATTAATGGGTGCTATTCTGATTGGCAGCTGGTGACTAGTGGAGTGCCCCAGGGATCGGTGCTGGGGCCTCAAGTATTTACTATTTACATGGATGGTATTTACTATTTACATGGACGTCCTGGAGGAAGGGGCTGGGGGCAGGGTGATGAAATTTGCTGATGACACAAAGATGAGTGGAAAAGCAAATTGCGTGGAGGGTGTGGAAAGCCTGCAGAGGGATCTGGATAAGGTGAGTGAGTGAGCCAAGACCTGGCCGATAGAATATAATGTTAGCAAGTGTGAGATTATCCACTTTGGTAGGAATAATGGTAGGAAGGATTACTATTTAAATGGCAAAAAGCTGCAGCATGTGACGGTGCAGAGGGACCTAGGGGTCCTTGTGCACGAATCGCAAAAACAGTATGCAGGTGCAGCAGGTGATTAAGAAGGCGAATGCAATGTTGGCCTTTATTGCTGGGGGGATAGAATTTAAAGTAGGGTGGTACTTTTGCAGCTGTATAGGCTATTGGTGAGGCCACAGCTGGAGTATTGTCTGAAGTTTTGGTCACCGCATTCGGGGAAGGATATATTGGCCATGGAGGGGGTGCAGAGAAGATTCACTAGGCTAATACCGGAGATGAGGGCGTTGGATTATGAGGAGAGACTGAATAGGCTGGATTTGTACTCTTTGGAGTTTAGAAGGCTGAGAGGGGATCTTATAGAGACATATAAGATAATGAAGGGGATGGATAGGATAGAAACCCTCTTCCTGCTTAGCAAAGATAGCAGGACTAGAGGGCACAGCCTCAAGATTGGGGGGGGGTGTTCAGATCAGAGTTGAGGAGGAATTTCTTCACGCAGGGGGTGGTGATAAGTATAGTTGATAAGTATATGGAAGAGAAGGGAATGGTTTAGTTTGGAGGGGCATTGCTTTTTATATTGGTCGGCGCAACATCGAAGGCCGAAGGGCCCTGTTCTGTGCTGTAATGTTCTATGTTCTATGGTGAGTCTTTGGAATTCTCTGCCTGATGAAGCAGTGGAGGCTTTCTCGCTGAATGTGTTCAAGTCAAGAGTGGATATGTTTTTTTTGACAAGGGAATTAAGGGTTACGGGGAGAAAGCGGGAAATTGGAATTGAACCATTACAGATCAGCCATGATCTTATTGAATGGCAGGGCAGGCTCAAGGGGCTGGATGGCCTACTCCTGCTCCTATTTCTTACGTTCTTATGTTTTTATGTAGAAGAAGATTTGAGAGGAGATTTGATAGAGACGTTCAAATCATGAGGGGGCTGTGTAGAGTAGATAGAGGGAAACCGTTCCCTTTTGCAAAAGGATCAAGAACGAGTATCAATGTTGTTCCTTTGTTTAAGAAGGGTAGCGAAAATAATCCATGTAATTACAGGCCGGTGAGCCTTGCATCAGTGATAGGGAAATTATTGGACAGGATTCTTCGAAACAGGATATATTCCCACTTGGAAGTAAGTGGACGCGTTAGAGGCAACATGGTTTCATGAAGGGGAGGTCATGTTTCACTAACTTGATTTTTTCGAGAGAGTGACAAAAATGATTGATGAGGGGGAGGTTAGTGGATGTTGTCTACTTGGACATTAGCAAGGCCTTTGACAAGGTCCCTATGGCAGATTGGTGCAGAAGGTGGAGTCGCATGGGATCAGAGGTGAACTGGCAAGGTGTATACAAAACTGGCTTAGTCAAAGAAAGTAGAGGATAGCAATGGAAAGGTGTGTTTCTGAACGGAGGGCTGTGATAAGTGATGTTCCTCAGGAATCAGTGCTGGGATCTTTGCTGTTTGTGATACACGTACGTGATTTGGAAGAAAATGTAACTATATTGATTAGTAAGTTTGCGGATGACACAAAAGTTGGTGGATTTGCTGATAACGATGAGAAATAGTAGAAGATACAGCAGGATATAAATTGTTTGGAGACTTGGATGGAGTTTAATCCAGACAAATGTGAGGTAATGCATTTGGAAGGTAATATTGATAGGAAAGGTACAGTAAATGGCAGAATCCTTAAGAGGCTTGATAGGTAAAGGAATCTAGATGTACAGGTACACAGGTCACTGAAAGTGGCAACAGAGGTGGAGAAGGTAGTCAAGAAGCTAAAAGGCATGCTTGCCTTCATTGGCCGGCGCATTGAGCGTAAAAATTGGCAAGTCATGTTGAAGCTTTATAGAACCTTAGGCCGTATTTGGAATATAGTATTCAATTCTGGTCGTCACACTACCAAAAGGTTGTGAAGGCTTTGGAGAGAGACAGAAAAGACTTAGCAGGATGTTGCCTGGTATTAGCTATGACAGAGGTTGGAGAAACTTGGTTTGTTCCCACTGGAATAACAAAGGTTGAGGAGCAACCTGATAGAAGTTACAAAATTATGAGAGGCATGGACAGAGTGGATAGTCAGAAGCTTTTTCCCAGGGTGGAAGAGTCAATTACTAAGGGATCAAAGATTTAAAGTGCAAGAGGCAAGGTTTAAAGGAGATGTATGAGGCAGATTTTTATACAGAGGGTGGTGGGTATCTGGAACTCGCTGCCAGGGGAGGTAGTGGAAGCGGATACGATGGTGGCTTTTAAGGGTTTTGACAAAAATGGGAATGGAGGAATGTCATCCCTGGAAGGGTAGGGGGTTTTAGTAAGTTGGGCAGCATGGTCAGTGCAGGCTTAGAGGGCCGAAGGACCTGTTCCTGTGCTGTAGTTTTCTTTGTTCTTTGTTCTCTTTGTTTGCGAAGGCACAGATTTAAGGAGTTTCACAAAAGAAGCAAACGTATGTGAGAAAATAAAGGTTTTCACGTAGCAAGTGGTTTGGGTCTGGAATTTACTGCTTGGAAGTGTGGTGATGGCAGGTTCATTCAAGGAATTCAAGAGAACATTGTTTCTATTCAAGCAACCTTACAATATGCAGGAGTATAGGGAAAGGCGAGTGAAAAGTTCATTTGGAGAGCTTATGAAGACAAGGGGGAACAATGTGGAAGAAGGAGGGAAAGGGCAAGACTTCACTATGACAGGCAGAGGTGCATTGCGATAGAGGATGGTGAACAATTGAAGGCAGAGGGAAGACTGATGTGAGGGAATCTGGACTCCAACAAGGCTGCATGAGAAGCTGTCGAACAAGGGGATCAATGGGATTCCACCTTTTATTGGAAAGGAGTGGAGGAAGTCTCCAGATTTGGTGAGTAGAGGTCCAAGCACACCTTCAGCATCTTGCAGGTGGAGAAAAGGTAGTTGAAATGAGGAACAGACTTCTTGAGGATGCTAGCCTTTTTCCTGTGGTTTGCTGAAATCCTGCACAGGTGGGCTGGAGAGAGCAATATGAGTGTGCTGGACTGGTATCTAAAATGGCACCGGGATCTTCAAACTCACGAACTGATGTTGGGTGGATCATTCAGCTACTAGCTGTCAGGAGATTTGGAGGGGCATTCGCCTGTTTATAACTAATGAAGTTCCAAGCAAAGAATCTGGCACAGAATCCGGCTATTCTGATCAGCAGGAAAGGCGTGACAGAGCCATGAACCCACTGCACTGAGGAGGAATTCTCCAATTTCATTCGTTCTGCTACTGCCAGTGAGAAAGGAGAATTTGGCATTTAGCCAAAACTTCTTGCACTGCAGTGGAACAAAGGAATCTCGATTGCAGATGTTGGAGAATTCTGACTTTAGTCTCAAAAACAGAGAATTCAACAGTCTGCCCAACAAAATGTTCGTGCTGACGTGATGTTCATTGCAGTTTGAAAGTAATTCCTTCTGCAAAGTACCCTGGGATATTCTGACACAATAAAGACCACATGTAGGTGGAAGTATTATTTCTAAGTGACCTAAAGTTTTAAAGGTTACAAGTGGAATAGTAATATGGCAGTCTCACCTAGATTCCTATTTTCATTATTCCGGGGAAGTTGTTGGAACAGCAGCTGTGTTGCAGCTTGTGCAGAGCTTTGAACAGTACAATCAGGTTTTTGTCATGACTAATATTCTACATGGCATTGGAAAAGGGTGGAGACCATTGGATTTGATTAGTTGAGGAATGTATTCCCTAATCCTTTAGTATGCTGGACTGGTATCTAAAATGGCACCGGGATCTTCAAACTCATGAACTGATGTTGGGTGGATCATTCAGCTACTAGCTGTCAGGAGATTTGGAGGGGCATTTGTCTGTTTATAACTAATGAAGTTCCCAGCAAAGAATCTGGCGCAGGATCCGGCTATTCTGACCAGCAGGAAAGGCATGACAGAGCCATGAACCCACTGCACTGAGGAGGAATTCTCCAATCTCATTCATTCCACTACTGCCAGCGAGAACGGAGAATTTGGCGTTTAGCCAAAACTTCTTGCACTGCAGTGGAACAAAAGAATCTCAATTGCAGATGTTGGAGAATTCTGACTTTAGTCTCAAAAACAGAGAATTCAACAGTCTGCCCAACAAAATGTTCATGCTGACAAAAGTGCTTTGAATTGGAAAATAATACCTCTCTTTATTAAATTGGCCAATTTTTTTTTAATTTGTGTGTTCTCGGTAATAGTTTCACCTATAACTGTATAACTGACAGGAACACTAGATTTTCAATGCAACGGCAGTTTCTAGCTTTCAATATGCAGAAACATGCACACGATTTTCAACAAACAAAGCGGGTTATCCAGCCCAATTAGTCTATTTTGTTGTTTACTCCACATGAAAGCAAACAGTTCCATTCAAGTTATCTATCTCTCTTACTGAACAGAACACAATCCAAAATTGAAGCATGTGGATCAATATTACCCACTTTCAACTATTCTTAAAAAAAAAAGTTGTCTTTAACAGATGGAAATAATTAGGTCAGGTAGCGTTTGTGGCGAGAAAAGCAGAGTTCACTTTACTAACCTGAACTCTGTTTGTGTGTCTCTCTCTCTCCACAGTTGTTGCCTGACCTGCTGAGTATTTGGAGCATTTTCTGTTTTCATTTCAGATTCTCAGCATCTGCAGAATTTTGCTTTTGGTGCCTTTTCTATTTCCATCTAATCAGCTTTTAGTTTAGGTTTCAATCCACTTTATTTTCTCTAATAATAATATTCATATAATGCCTTGTCAAAAGCTTCCCTAAAGTCCCTTTCATTCTATCCAGTACGTATCCTCTATCTTTCCTGTTTCCTACCTTTCTGAAGAATTCTGTCTTTTTTTTTCCACTATTACCATCCCATTTGAAATGTGTGATGGCTACTTCTAATGTTTTCACTTCATCTAGAAAGTTGGCAATTGCATTCTTATTTGAAGGCGTTTTAATTTTTTTGCTCTGCCACAGATGTTAGGCAATTGAACTGTAATTACCATGATTAGCTATGTCTGAAAAATCAGTACTACATCAATTACTTTTCAGCCCTCTAGCATAGACCCACATTCAACAGATCCTTGAAATATAATGACACAAACTGGACGGTACATTAAACAATTATGTGCATAACTGTTACTAATGTAATTGTTTAAAAAGATCTATTCTTCAGTGTTCCCCTTGCTATTACCCTCCCTCTATTTTTTGATGAGCTGCAATTAAGGCCTCAAATGCTGATCCATGTTAATTCTCCCATTCATATGGGTCTCCTGTTCACACAATGCTCCATAAGTTCCCACTTCCTACTCTCTGTCTTTCTGAACAGCTCCCCTTAACTCTACTGTTTGCTTTCTGTATTGCAGTCAGCTAGCTAAATAATCTGTTGTTTGTCCCCTGCCTCTGCATGCTCTGATCTTACTCATTAGTCTCTTCAGTACTGTATCGAAGGTGTTTTGACAATCTCAATTGCATTACTATTTTATCCTCATCTACTCTTCTTGTCACCTCTTTAAAGTAATCAATGAATTGGACCATTTTCCCTTTTTGAAATTCACGCTGCCTACTCATTATTTTGTTTTTGAGATTTATTCTGTTTTCTTTTTAATGGAGACTTTATTATATTTCTTACCACCAACCTTAAATTAACTGATGATAGATCCTTGGATGTGTCTCGTCTAAATATTGGTATATTGTTTGCTGTCAGTCCTTTGACACAACACACGTTATGAAATCTGTATTAGGAGGTTCTGTCTCTTCCCTTGGTCTTTTTTTAAGGTAAAATTACCTTCAGTCACAGGTTTTATCCTCTCTTAGTTCATTTAATATTTCTCCTGCCTTCATTGTAAATGTAGTTTATAACATCTCCAATCACACATTTCAATATCATGTCCCTCTGATTTGCCTTGCTGGTAAATACCAAAGCAATTATTTACCATTTTTGCCATTTTGCTGTCATTGCCAATGATTGGTACCTTCTTCATCGCTTGGGTAAGAATTAAATTGTGAGAACAATACAAAGAATCTGCAAACAGAAATGGGTTAAGCAAATAGACAAAATTTGGTATGTGGAGTATGATATGAGAAAATATCAGGTTGTCCACTTTAGTGGGAAGAACAGAAAAGCAGAATTTTATTTAATGGAAAGAGACTGCAGAATGCTTCAGTGCAGAGAGAGACCTTTGGACATGAATGACAAAAAGGTAGCATGCAAATATGGCAAGTAATTCAGAAAGCAAATTGAATATTAACCTTCAGTGCAAGGGGAATGGAGTATAAAGTAAGGAATGTTGCTTCAATGGTACAGGACATTGGTGAGACTGCACGCGGTACAATTTTGTCTCCTTAATTTACTTGTAACAGAAGCAATTCCGAGAAGCTTTACTGGGTTAATTCCTAGGCTGAGGGGTTGTATTATGAGGATAGGTTGAATAGGTTGGATGTGTGTTCATTAGTGTTTAGAAGAATGAGAGGTGACCTTATTAAAACACATAAGATGTGGAGAGTACTTGAGAGAATAGATGCGCAGAAGATGTTGCTCCTTGTGGGGAAATCTAGGACCAAGGCGAATAATTTCAGAAGAAAGGATCTCCCATTAAAGCAGTGATAAGGAGCAATTTCTTCTATGAGGGTCATTAATCTTTTAAATTCTCTTCCACAAAGACCAGTGGAGGCTAGGTCATTGAATGTATTCAAGGCTGATTAGATTTACCGAGGGTATCAAGGCTAATAGGGTTCAGGCAGGAAAATAGAGTTCAGGCCACAATTCGATTAGCCACGACCTTATTTAATGGCTGAGTAGTCTCAAGGGGTTAATTAGCTTACTGCTGTTCTTATTTTTTATGTTTTCATGCTCTTATGTTCCTACTAGTCTTATTCCTATTCTGACCTCTATTTATTTATGTGCCTATAGAACATTTTCCTATTTTGTTTTATGTTTTTTGGCAACTTAATGTCATCTTTGTATTTACCTTCCTAATTGTTTTTTGACCTCCTTCTAAAATCGCTGATTTCTCCCTTACTGTGATTTCTTCTGATATTCATGTATTTTTTGTGTAGCTCTTTCTTTATTCTGTCTTCTCTTTGTATCTTTCTTTATCCATGGTATCTTAGTTTTTGTTCATTTCTGTTTCTCGGTGGAATGTATATTTTCTTTACTCTGTTGCAAAGTTGTCTTACAATGTAAAGTACAGGCCAATTATCTCAAATCCAACTACCCAAAAACCAGACCATTTTTTTCTCCCACACTGAGTGGCTTCGTAAACCTTAATCCCATCTGACCCTGCTCGGTATAGTTCAGGGAATTGCTGCATTGGATGTTTCCTGTGCTCTGGGTGGCTTAGCAAACCTTCACCCCAACTGCCCCAGAGAGAATATTGGTCATATACTGCCATTCACTAAACTAATATCTTCCTCCTGAAAACAGCAAATTCTGAAATCTGATACACACCTAGTCCCGAGGTTGTAGGAATTGACGTAATGTATCCGTAGTGTCAGCTGTGAGAAGAATAGTGTTAAACTTCAAAAGGCCGTAAATAGGCTGATGGAATGGATAGACTTGTGTCAGATGAAATTTAATGGTGTGTGAAATGATTCATTTGATGGAAAGAATGAAGAGAGACAATATAAAATTAAGGATACTAAAGGATGTGCAGGAACAGGGAAACCTAGGAGTATATGTACACAAATCATGGCAGGACAGATTGAGAAAATGCTCAAAATATTTGGGATTATAGGCTTTATAAATAGGGGCACAGTAGAAAAATATGATAAATACTGGTTTGATCTCAATTGGAGTATGCTGTCTTATTCCGGCCATCACGCATTTGGAAAGATGCGAAGGCATTGGAGAGGATGCCACAAAGATTCATCAGAATTCCTCCAAGGATGAGAAAATTCAGTTATGAGGATAAGCTGGAAAAGCTGAAGCCATTCACCTTGGAGAAGGGAAGGCTGAGAAGAGATTTGATAAAGGTATTCAAAATCATGAGGGATCTGGATGGAGTAGATAAGAAGGAGGAACTGTTTCCAATGGTGGAAGGATCAAGAACCAGAGAGCACTGTTTTAAGGTGATTAGCAGAATAAGCAATGGTGACATGAGAAAAGTCTTATTTTTTAACACGGTGAACAGTTAAGATCTGAAATGCACTGCCTGAGAGAGGCAGTTGCAACTGAGTTTTCAAAAGAGAATTGGATAATTATCTGGAGAAAAGAATTACAAGGGAACTGGAGAGGAGGGGCTGACATGAGTTGTTCTTGCAGGGGACTGACACAGATAAGGTGCTTTCCCATTGCTGTTCTACATCATTGATAACATTATCAATTTTATTTTTCCCATATTCTAGTCTCAGCCCCTCAAAATTGGCTTTTCTCAAATCTGTTATCTAGGTTTCTGTCATCCTTCTCAATTTCTGTCTTGAAACTTGTGTTATATAGTGACCAGTGAGCTGAATTCATCACGATCTTGCTGTATTTTTAAAATTGCTCTCTTATAACATCATCCAGAACATAATCCAGACTTGCTGTTAATAGCATTAAGTGAGAAATTAATCAAATGTAATGCTCATCTTACACTGAGTATTTATCAAACTGGATTAGATTTCTACTGACTAAGAGCTACTGTATACATGTGGCAAGTACATTTTAGCCTGTGTAACTTTTATGCACTTTACTAAATCAGTGGCTAGTTTTTATTTAATCTTACGTTCAGAATACTTAGTAGTATCCTTGATAAAGGTGTAAAAATGAGAAATTTGTCATCAGAGTGTATCCCCCATCAAACTAAATTGGTAATGTTTGAATTACTTAACCAAGTACTAGTAAACATTTAATTTTGATAAAGGCTTGCCTCAGAAATCCAGTTTGAAGAACAATTTTGTTATTTTCATTGTGCAGTGCTGTTGTACCTCATATTTGCAACATCTTTTATTTTTTCTCCTTAATTTTATCTGCCAACTAAAGATCTTCTTTTGGATTACATTATTGGGGATTGGGCAGCATGGAAACTTAAAATTAAAATTAAACAGAGTTCAGCAACATCAAGAAGGTAGTGAAGTTTCCTCCATAGAAATAGAGCCACATCTCATGTAATTCTTGTCTCTTATTCCTGGGAACAAGATAATGCTGGTGGTGAACTTCAGTGTCAGATGCAGGGGCCATCCTTTTAAGTATGGATTATCTTCTGAAACTAGAAATGTTTATGAGATGTTTCAGAACTTTTCAGGCATTTTTAGAGTTATAGCAGATGCACAATTGTTGAAGGGCTTCCACTACTCCTCTGAGTTTGCTTCATCGAGGGACAGGAAAAAATTGGATCCTTACAAGTAATCATTTCAACTTTGAAGGAAACAAAAATATAATAGACACAGAAATAAATCATCTTTGAAAGTGTAGCAGGGATATATTTGCCCTGTGAGCTTGGTAAATTCTGAGTTTTGAAACCTGTAGTTGCTACTTAAGTAAAAATTATTTTTTCTTGGCACATTTTCAAACTCTTCTGCCTCCATGATTGCTGTTTGCTTAGATTTGATTCATTATTGTCACATGTATTAGTATATGGTGAAAAGTATTGTTTCTTCCACGCTATACAGGCAAAGTATACTGTTCATAGAGAAGGAAATGAGAAAATACAGAATATAGTGTTACGGTCATGGCTAGGAAAGAATAACTTAATGCAAGGTGGGTCCATTCCAAAGTTTGATGGCAGCAAGGGTAAAGCTGTCCTTGAGTCAGTTGGTACATGACCTCAGACTTTTGTTTCCCAGAAGAAGGTGGAAGAGAGGATATTGGGGGTGTATGGGGGTCCTTAATTATGCTGGCTGCGTTGCCAAGGCAGCAGGAACTGTAGACAGAGTCAATGGATAGGAAGCTGGTTTGTGTAATGGACACACATTTCTGGATTAGAAAATCGTAATTAGGAGACATGAAAGTATTCACACTTTTATTGCGTGTTCAAGGTAAAACTTGTTAGCATGTTCACTTATGTCTATTTTGAGAATTAGTCTGAAAGTCAATACATGTTTATACTAAGTTGAGAAATTAGTTAATACACATCCTGAGTTTGTAAAGACATTTTATTTTCTAACATGCAACCAAGAATATCAGTTCACTTGAACTGTTACAGTGGATTAAATTCAGATTTATTATATAATTTAGAAAATACAGATAAATTGTAGTCCGGAGTGGATTGAACTTGTGCAAAATTGTGGTGAACAAAATAGTGGCCTATAGAACTGACAGGCAAATCTGTAATTGCAATGGCTGTCAATTCATAGGTCATAGTCCTGTTCACCTTCACCTTAACGGAGTTGGTTATTTTGTAGAAGCAATGTGTCTTCAATAGGGAGGGATCCTTGATATGTAAGTGCCCATCGAAAGTAACAGCAGCTCCACTGGAAGCCAGTGCCATCCAAATGGAGTTGCTGTTACACCTGATGCACACTGTTGTTCTCTTGTCTTTTTAATGACTTTTTCATGCTATATTTACTCTTCCAGAATCATGAAAATATAATTGTTCTTTCCATTGTTGAAGATGATCTGTGATAGAAACATAGTGTTATCAATTGTATAATATAGATTAGCATATTATTTTATGCACTTATTTGTAGAGAATGTTGATTTCTAATGAGACAATGGCATAAGAACAGGAGGACTGTTTTAAAAAGGTGTTACCGTTTCATTTTACTACCAAGCAAACATTAGATTTTAGGGTGTTTGGCGGACCTCCAAAATGACTCAGAACATTAAGGGAAATGCAAGAATCTCAATTTAGAGCTTGGATAAAAGAGTGTACATGCATAGTTCTATAATCTTAATGTACAGATATAGTTCTGTAATCCTAAATATGACTGTGGTCTAATTGTTCAATGTTACGTTAAAGTTCAGAAGTAGAAACTATCAAAATAAATGGAATATGTTCCTTCACAAAAAGGGGAATAAAGATTTCTGATAGTTTGGATGTAATCATAGATTCTTCATGGACATCCAGAATAGATTTGGATACAAGGCTGAGAAGATTAAAATAGAAGAGGGACAAGCCTTATTGGGCTGATTGATTTTTGATGTGGTGATGGCAATCTTGGAGCCATAACCAGGGTTTAAAAACTCGCTAAAAATGAGCTGGGATTTGTTCTGCAAATGTAACTACAGGTCATCCAACATAAGTTTTGTTAATATACTTGGCTAAATTTCCAAAGATGCCAGTGTGAATTCATTAATGCTGTTGTGTATCTCTCTTACAAGTTGCTGTGCTAAATGCTAACATTCTGTGTTCTGAGGCATTTAGTATTGATGTTTACATTTACTCAGTTTAGGCAAATTGAGGATCAAAATTAATGTGATTACTTAAAAATAAATTTCTTTTTAACAAACAACCATGAAATTATGCGCTGTGATATGATTTTATCGAAGCTCAAGATGTTCTTTTGAAACTGTCATCTTAAAGAAAAGACTAATTAACCTGTTTAGGATAACACATTCCACTATGTTACTATCTCATGGTGGAATCTTAAGCGCTCGGTGATCAAAAGTATAATTTTAAGTGTTTTTGTTATTTTTTTTAGTTGATGCACAGCAAAATGTATAACATGAAATCCATAAATTCTCGTGTAGAAGAGTATATAAATAAGATAAATAAAGTACAAGAAATCTAATTGGAACAAACCAACAACCCTTTCACTTCCATTATTAGCTTGTTGAGTTCAAAAAATTTCAAGATAAAACATAAAATAATAACATAAAGATTAGTGCAGCCATTTAAGTTTCTGTATCTCTACAAAGCACCTGCCTTCACATTATAGCTAGATAACAAAAATAATCCTTACAACTGAAGAAGAAATATTTTATGTCCTGCAGTTAGCAATAGTTTCTTAAAGGTAACAGGCAGCTATTCCAAACACACCATAGACTTGGATCTTCACACATCTCTTGTTTTCAGAATTACAAATCTGCCATTAAATTCCAGGTTGTCATTTACATTTTAATACATTCAAGCAAAGTATTATTCACTTACTCATTGTTTCAGAAGAGTGGGTTTGCTTAGTTACCTCTGTATCCACTTGAACAGGGTAGAAATGTCGTTGTTGGAAGTTATCTTGTCCGTCTGGTTCTCTACCATCAGTCTTGAAAGACGGTCATGGGGAAGACCACATATAGTTCACTTCCACCTTCCATCTGCAAGTAACTAGTCTATTGCTGCTATGTTTCTACCCTGTAGATAAGCATTCTGCACAGTCACTATCAATCTATAAACTTATTGGCTGGTGTCATGGTAGCTGCATTACCTCATTCCCTTTGAAACCAAGTGAAAGTCACGTAATTCCAGAACTCCTCCTTGTTATGGCCTGTAAACCTGAAGCAGAGTTTTTCCAATCAGCTAATTACTTGCATTGGAAGAAATAACTTGTTGGCTTTAGGTTGCATAAAGTTATGTTATGCTGAAATTTAAACTTTATAATTTCCAGTACTTCTGTTAGTTGACTTTTATTGATTCTGCACCTTTGTTTTCCTGGTATTGAATATTTGTTCAAAAAGTCAATAATCCACCATTGCTTTTTAGCCTTGAGTTTTATGGCACAGTAACATTGTGGTTTGACTGTTCAAGAGGGCAGAGGTATATGTGCTAAAACTTTTGGGGGAGAGATACACTGTATCTTAAAAATACATATTGACAATAATTACTCAATTGAACTCTTATGCAATGACCATAAGTTTGCATAAAAATGAAATTTACTTTTAATCTTATTGTGCACACTTTAGAGAACATAACTTCAATTGCAGTCATAGATTGAGAAAAAGAACCCAACTTAAAAATAAACTAGAAAATAAAGAAGTTGGCATCAGTAAAAGTGACCATGAAGCTGTTGCTTATCGCAAAAATTCAGCTGGTTCGTTAATGTCCCTGTGGGAACAAAACTTGTTTTTACCTGTCCTGGTCTAGGTTTGACTCCAGCCTCCCGCAAATGTCGTTGACTCATAGCTGTCACCTCAACAATTCTTGCAAAATGTAATAAATTGCTCAGCTGTGCTAGAGATGGACAATAAATCTCAGTCTTAACAACGATACCCTCATCCTGAGAATGAATAAAAGAAAATTCAGAGGTATTTCTTTTCAATCGCAGGTATTGTTTAGAGTTTTTTCATCCAGTGGAAAGCGATGAAAAAGAAATTTCACTTTTGCGTCTCTTTAAAAAAGCACTATGGACCTTTGGCTGATGTGGAAGTTAATAAATGTGGGTTAATGATTATCCATGTTGCAAATATTTAATAACTTTACTTTGTACACCCAGTGTAACCAACATGAATTCAAATATCTTGAAAGGAATTATTTGAAATACATATTCGATACCAATTTTTATTTCAGTAATTTAATTTGAGGTACCAATGCTGAAAAATAAGCAAATTTTTCAAATTGAGAGGAGCTAATTTCCTTTTAATTTAGTGAATTTGAAAACAAATAAAGGTGCTGCAAAACTAAATTTATTTTGTAGTGACATTTTGGTGATTTAACTAGCTGCTTAAAAGGAGATAAAGGGAGGAAGTCCAGATGAGAAATTGAGGAGCTTTTAGAGAGAGTCTTGATGGCTGTAAGTGAGAGAAATGAATGAGCGGTTCCAAAAACATAAAAAAATTGGGCCCATGGCAGTGAAATTTGTCATTTAATTTGTGCTTGCCCAGCCAAGTATGGGTATTCTGATATACTCGGGAACTATTTGTTTGGAATGATTGACTTTTGGCTGTCATAGAAACTGAATCTTTTCAGCAGAATTTGGTACAGGACCACACAATGCCTGGAGATGTGCAAACTCACGCCACTTAGAACATAGAACGTTACAGCACAGTACAGGCCTTTCAGTCCTCGATATTGCACCGATCTGTGAAAACCAATCTGAAGTCCACGTAACCTACACTATTCCAATATCATTCCTATGTTTATCCAATGACCATTTAAATGTCCTTAATGTTGGCGAGTCCACTATTGTTGCAGGCAGGGCATTCCATGCCCTTACTTCTCTCTGAGTAAAGAATCTATCTCTGACATCTGTTCTATATCTATAACCCCTCAATTTAAAGCTATGCCCTTCGTACTAACCATCACCATCCAAGGAAAAAGGCTCTCACTGCCCACCCTATCTAGTCCTCTGATCATCTTGTATGCCTCTATTAAGTCACCTCTTAACCACCTCCTCTAATGAAAACCGCCTCAAGTCCCTCAGCCTTTCCTCATAAAACCTTCCCACCATACCAGGCAACATCCTGGTAAATCTCCTCTGCACCCTTTCCAATGCTTCCACATCCTTCCTATAATGCGATGACCAGAACTGTACGCAATACTACAAGTGCGGCTGCACCAGAGTTTTGTACAGCTGCAACATGACCTCATGACTTGGTGTACAATTGGATAATTGAGGACGGTAGAGAACATTTTACGCAAAGGAATTTGGAGAGAATGGGAAAATCCTCTACAGTCAGTTCAGCAAAGGTCTTTTCTCTTTGGTTTGGTGTTTATTGTTTTGCTTTTTGGTGTGTTATTAGCTTAAAGGCTCAAATTAATACTACAAATATTGAATTAATTAAACAGTACATTTGATTTTTCCTTCTCATATCTATTAATGTACAGCATTGAAAACTGATAATGTTTTAACAAATTGTTGAATTGATTCAATTTTAATTCTGTTAGATAATGAATTTTAAATGAGTTAAATTCACACCCATGGTGTTGCTTCAAGGAATTACTTCATGCCTTTTGTAAATATGGTTGCTATTTATCAGGAAATGATTGAGGCTTGCAGTATGTTTTTCATTCTTGTATGGGTGACTTTAAGCTCCAGAGTTTAAACATGTTACTTTTTGTACAGAACATGTGAGAATTTATTAAATGTTCGTTACATTGTGGTCATTTCTTTTAATTGACTTACGTCCAATTTCCTTGCTACTGCTTCCTAGCCCAAAAAAAGAGAAACAGAAGCAGGCATGTTGAAAGTCAACAGAATACAGAAATCTTTTTTTTTTAGGAACTTAATTCAATAAATCACTTCTGGATTCAAGTAAACTTGCTATTTGTCACTGTGATTGCCAAACCAGATTACCTCTTCTCACACAGATACACAAGGGAGCACCTTATTAAACTGGTGGAAGAACATGGTACTGACTGTTGGTGGACTCTACCTTTGGACCAACTCCTGACTAAGGAAGTTTTAAAAAAGGTTAGTACACACTCTGAAGAGGTCATACTCTCATACACATTACAAGAAGAAGTGTAAAACTTCAAACTACTGTACTGACTATTGAGTGGGACACCCAGGCATCTTCGATGTTAATTGCAGGAAAGTTATTTATTAAGAAACTTGTTGGAATATAAAAGGAAATGAGTGTAAGACATAGTACATATGCATTATTATCTTTTAGTCATATTAAAATGAGCATCTTAAAACTATCCTCAGTCTGTCTAAAATAATATAAAAATTGATCAAAGGTAAATCAGTATAATTTTAACAACTACCTAAACCCCAAAAAAGATTTCTGCAACACAAAAAACCATTGGAAAGTATTAAACTGTTCTAGAATAACCACCTTTCCTTAGTCCTTTTGGTTAATGTTAAACAGATAATGATTTCATATTGTAAGCTGACAATATAGCTCATGGTACATATTGGGTTTTTTAGTTTGGGAGTGCAGCGTTGAATTTTAGTTCTCTTTTACCCTTGCCAGCACCAATCATATTTCATAGCCATACATCAGTTTTACAAATTTGTATTTTGAATGTTATATCTGTAAATCTAAATGAGCTGTAAGCTATGAAGCACTTCTAAGCTAAATCATCTGATTTATCCAAGATGTACGTTTTTGCTTTTTCTCTGAGATATATGTAACACAAATTGACACCCGTAAAATAGATATATTGCAGTTTGCACAATGTAGTTTATAAATTCCAGGGTTTGGGAATCATGCAGCGAAGCATTAAAAACAGATTCGTCCATTTTGTTTATTCACCTTCATTTTCAAATGATTTAATGCTGTTATCCAAATGAGGGAAATCATTTATATGTTGTCCTTTCTGCAATTTGACCAATTACAAAGGTCATGGAGATACATTTGGCATCTTGTTTCATTGTCTTTTATGATCAGTGCCAGTATCTGGTTTTAGGTTGTCTTCATTCTGCTGTAGGATCCATCAGGCAGTAGGTACTCAGTCTGGCGCTCCAAATCATCTGTTCAGTTTATATTAAGTATCTGGAACGTCAATAGATGATCTTAAATGGAAGAACAGATTGTATAATAGTATTATGATGCATTCAAACTTTTTGGAGCTTTAACAAGAGCTGAGAAGTCAGTTAAAATAGAAATTCAACAAGAATTTCTTGTCAAACATACCAAAGCTAAGAGCTCATTCCCAAAGGTTGAGACAGTTGGGATGCACAAGAATCCAGAATTTAATTCGACATGGAAGAAGAGTCTTGCAGGAGGCTCAGAAGCTTCTTCGGTGTTTTAATTATTCTCCCAACACTACTGGCACTGTTAGTCTATAGGTCTGTACCCTTTATTCTGCTTTTGTGTCTTCACTACGTCAATCACCATCTCTTCCACCCCAGCCTGTAATAAATGTCCTTTGTTAGTTCCCATTCCCATTTGTTAAAATCCCGGAGTCACAAATTAGAGTGTGGTGCTTATTCTCCATGTAAGCATGACCGTGTTGAGCATTTCCTTCTCCAGGCCATATCCTCTTCCGGGATAAAGATTTTGCAAAGTACTTTGCAACAAACTTCTCCCTCTGCCTCACTGTTAAGACTATGTACAAAAGAGATCAGTGACATGTTTCAAAGTTTCAGACCATCTGTCTAGTTACCTTAGTTGTTAGCTACTCTCCTCAATGCTGCTCCTACCTCACTTAATCTCTCAGTTGACTGCTGTCTCCTATTTTTACCAGTGTTCCATCTCCAAATTCATCTTTTCAATGAGATCTCTTATCTGAATACAGTTTTTTTTAATTTGAAAACTCACTGACATAATGATTCACTTTGTACACCTCCCATCCTTTGTACATCCAACTTTAAAAATCTGCTGTTGACATATCTGAATTCTTCCCTCTATTTCCTTGCAGATCTTTGAACATACTATCATATGGCAGCTCCTTGCTCAATGCTTTCAAACTTCCTATGAAATCCCTAAATATTGAAACATAGAAAATAATAGCAGGAGTAGATCAGTTAGCCCTTCAAGCCTGCTCTAGCATTCATATGATCATGGCTGATATCCAACTCAGTAATCTGTGTTGGATTTCCCAGATTTCCCCCATAAATTTTGATCCCTTTAGCTCCACGAACTATGTCTAGCTTCTTCTTGAAAACATACATTTGGCCTCAACTGCTTTCTGAGTAGAACCACAAGTTCAGCACTCTCCGGGTGAATAAATTTCTCCTCTGTCCTAAATGGTCAGACCCTGAATCCTCAGGTTCTGACTCCTTGTTCTGGATTCTCCTGCCACCAGGAATATCCCTACTGCATCCAGCCACCCTATCTATTCCTGTTAGAATTTTCTACATTTCAATAAGATCCTCCTCATTCTTCTAAACTCCTGCGAATATAATCCTAATCTTCAATCCTGCAATTCCCAACAATCAGTCTGGTAAGCCTTTGTTGCACTTCCTCCATAGCAAGAACGTCCTTCTTCAGATAAGAAAATCAAAACCTGAACGTACAGTTGTGGTCTCACCAAGGCTCTGTATAACAGCATCAAGACATCCCCGTTCCTGTACTCAAATGTACTGTGTGAAGGCCAATAAACCATTTACCTTCACCACCTGTTGCACCTACATATTTACTTTCAGTGACTAGTGTACAAGGACACCCAAATCTTGTTGCACATTCCTGTCTCTCAATCTATAGTCATTCAGATAATCTGCCTTCGTGTTCTTGCTATCAAAGTGGATAATGTTTAACCACATTATACTGCACCTTCCATACATTTGCCTACTCTCTCAACTTGTCCAAATCACACTAAAGCACCTCTGCGTCCTCACAGCTCATCAATTTATTCCTGTTCTTTGTTCCCTGCCTGCCAGCTAGTTTTCTCTCCATCTCAGTACATGACCCTCAATCCCATGTGTTTTAATTTTACATGTAGCTCTCTGATGTGGGCCTTTGTCAAAAGCCTTCTGAGAGTCCAAATAAACCACATCCATTGGCTCCGTTGATGAATGTTACTAGTTACATTCTTGAAGTATTCCAGTAGATTTGTCCAGCATGATTTCCTTTCATAAATCCATCCAGACTCTGATTACTGTTTTTCAAGTGCTGTTCTGTAAGTTCTTTGATAGTGGATTCTAGCATTTCCCCATTTCTGACATCAGGCTGACAAATCCTGATTTGTCAAAAAATCCTGGTTTTCCCTCTACCTCCTTTTTACATTGTGAGATTACGTTAGCTACCCTTAGCTAGACTTGGGAGTCTAAAATCTTGGGAGATGACGACCAATGCATTTACTATTTCCAGGACTACTTCCTTTAGTACTCTGGGATGTAGATTATCAGGCTCTGGGGATTTATTGCCCTTCAATCCTATCAATTTCCCCTAAGCTAGTTCCCTACTAAAACTGATTTCCTTCAATTCCTTATCAGAAACAACATTTCTGGTAAATTGTTTGTGTTTGTGTCCTCCTTTGTGAAGACAAAACCAAAGTGTGTATTTAGTTGGTCAGCCATTTCTTGTTTCCCACTTGTACATTCCTCTGTTTCCAAATGCAAGTGACCTACACTGGCTTCATCGATCATTTCCTCTTCACATACTTATAACAGATTTTACAGTCAGTTTTTATATTCGCCACAAGCTTACAGTCATATTTATTTTCCCCATCTTAATCAATCCCTTTGGCCTCCCTTGTTGAATTCTAAAATGCTCCCAATCCTCAGGTCTGCTGTTTTTTCTGGCCAGCTTGTATGCCTCTTCCTTGGCTCATGCCTCTTAAGGCTAATTTCCTGTTCGAGACATTGAGAAGAAAACAACTAATATCCTTGATTGTTTTATTCGTCTTCGATCTTTCCTTGGTACCTGATAGGATCCATTATAATGCATAATCATTTGCCGCTCTAATCTGTAAGTGGGGCCATCTTTAATTGTTCAACCCTTACCCATGCCATTTCTGGCAATAGCTTTTTTTAGGATCTCCTTCAGAGATCCTGAAGGATCTGACCACAACCTGTTGCATTCCTTATCCATATGTTGTGCTTCTGCGACCTCATCTTCGGGCAAGGGATAAATCTTCATTTATGTCCTTGACATCAGGCTATGATATACAGATGCCGGCATTGGATTGGGGTGGTAAGAACTCAGTAAGAATTTAGCAACACCAATTTATAATCCAACCGATTTATTTGATAGTAAAAAAGCGAGCTTTCAACACTCTGTGTCTTCCTCAGGCAAATGCAGTGTTCTGGTCTGCAATAGCACACAGCAGCACCATCTCTGTCTGTGCTGCTGTGTGCTATTGCAGACCAGAACACTGCATTTGCCTGAGGAAGACACAGAGTGTTGAAAGCTCGCTTTTTTACTATCAAATAAATCGGTTGGATTATAAATTGGTGTTGCTAAATTCTTACTGAGTTCTTGACATCAGGCTGACAGGTCTAAAAAATCCCAGTTTTCCCTCTAACTCCCTTTTTACATTGTGAGATTACATTAGCTACCTTTAGCTATACTTCGGAGTCTAAAACCTTTGCATCCCTGCCTTTCTACTGTAAACTCCATTATTGTCTTTTTAGTGGTTACCCGCCTGTCAGGCATTAAGTTTTGGCTGAGTTGTTGTTTGCAGCCACCATCCAAACTTTTGCAGCACCCTCACTAACTCATTTCCCCATACTAGCTGCTTGTTGACTGTACGTAACTTCAACATTCTGCCTGATCCACCTCTGAACTCCATGTTCCACATCCAATCTAGTGTCAAGTCAATCTGACTTCACCTTTTCCTCATTGTTTTCTCCCACAGATATCTTACACCTTCATTCCATTTGGATGCTGAACTCTTTTTCATTGCTTTTACGCTTTTCTAGACTTGATTTCCCAAATACCTGCCTTGCTAGATTTTGGTACTCTGACCCTATTCTTATCTGAACAACCTTTTCAATCTATTGGTTATGAAGCCTTCACCTTTTTTCTCAATTCATATCTAAATCTCTATTGCTCCTATTTGCTTTAATTTCAATAACCAGACTTTTTGCTCATCTGTTTCTTCCCCTATAAATGGGCTTGGGGTGTTACAGCTTTTAGTGGTTTACAGAATTTAAAGTTGAAACTTGTGGTATGTTATTAAAGATGATTAAGATATTATTGGGAAGACTACCTCTGACCACCTACTTTTGCATTTGCCCCTTTTTTAAAAAAAAAATCTGCTTGTTCAGCTCAATTTGATTGTGTCAAAACTCAAAACTTCCTAGTTTTTGTCGTACCAGGTATTATAATAACTTTACAGTTGTTGATGAGCTTGACTGTTCCTTTACATTCACTTTTAATGCCCTTGTTTCCTTTAAGATCTTCGCTATTTCCCACCTTAGCCATCCCCTGGTACTGTCCCACGGAGTTCAAGGGGTGCAAACTTGAACATATCTAGCATTCAGCTGGTTTGGCCACCATTGCCAGATCTAATTGCCACATCAGGTTTACTGGGTTTCAGCCTTTTCCAAAACTGTCCACTACAGAGTAAAAAAACTACAGCTTATTTAACCCGATGCCAGCCTCCTCCTTAAATCTCCTTCCTTCCAATAGAAAGTGCAAGGAATTCACATAGATTTATTTGTCATCAAGATGGAGTCGGTCTGTTCAGTTGCCTCTGCTGCTTCCCTGGCCAACCGAGCAAAGTTCTGCTCTTCCCATTGCTACCATGCTCTCGGAATCCCATTTTTTTGTACATCATCTCCCCTCAGCCTGACCCATGGTCTCTGAATGTATTCATTAGATCACTTCCTAGTCCTTCCAACTCACTTTCAGCCCTGTATCCTACCTCAAGCGCTATGTATTTACGCTGGTGGAAAATAAATAAAATGTATTCTGAAGTCATTTCAGTTGCTGTATGGAATTGAGTATTTTTTTTTCTGCCGAAAATTTTAAACTTGTTGAAGAGAGGTCTTAGCTTGGGCACTTGTTTTCTATGATGAATAATGTATAGATGCAGTAACTCAAACCTGGCTATCTGAAAACTGGCAATGTACAAAGACAGGCCATTTACTTAAGCTCGCGTGCATGAATTCCAATTATTATTAGATGAGTAAAATATCTTAATGGTTTGTTTGGCTCAGTGCTGCAGTGGCACAGTGATGAGTTGTCAACTTTGTGCACCTATCTAGTCCAAGTGACCCATGACCCGGCCTGAACTGCCTGACCCAAAATCTAGCCAGGACTCGGTCCTGAGCTTGCTGGTTTTGAGATACTGTCCATGTGTTATCAACAAAGATTCTGCTTTCTGCATTGATTCCATTCCAGAGCTGCAGTTGTACAAAACTTCATTCGTAAAATAATGTGACATGCAACAATAGTCACAGCTGATGAAGTGATTTCTCACATTTTGTCCTGTGTATGTGAATTATTTTATTTACGGTGGGAAGTCCATTTTAATCTTGAGGATTAAAGTAATCTGCCTTCCCCCTGACCCAGAATCCCACAGTTGCATCCTCTAAGTTTGTCCATGATGGATTTTGCAGATTGCCTCAAGATTAATATAAAATTCAAAATCATATTTGACACTCGCGCAATAGGTTGGTGGGATAATTAAATTCAGCAGGTAGAATGGACAGAGATACAAACTTTGAAAGGAAATTGATTAATAATATTATGTGACAAGTGAAAAATATCACAAGAAGTTTCTTGATAAATGATGTTCTGAACAACATGGAGGTTTTATTTTGTCTGAATAACTATTTCTGTTGTTAAATGTTAAAGTTCATGGGTTCCCCCACTTACAGCATTATAAGGATGTATAATGTTCCTCTGATTTTGTCCAAGTTTTACTGCCTTTTTTAAAGTGCATTTTTTATTTCCCTTACAAACTGTATGCACATAAAATGGTTCTGAAGATGGTTTTGGTGCACTTATGTGTCTTGAAACAGCTATCCTGCAGGAAGCTTGAATTTCAAAATTATCAAATGGTTTTGAGATAGTTTTGAGTTATGTTTAATGGCAAAGTATTGTTTTCAGCTGCTTAGGCAAAACTTAAATTAAGTTTAATTGTTGTCACAGGAATTAATGCGAATAAAGTTAAATTATTTTTAGTTAACCACAGGGGTAATGATACTTTCATTCCAAAAACAAGTTTTGGGTAATGAGAAATAATGAATTAAAATAATTCTTAGAGTCAACTTTCATATCACTATCAAAATGCATCTTAATTAGCATTTGTCTACTTTGAAATGTACCTTTGTACTGGGAGTGCCATGCTGAAGTTGTAAAGCAGCCTGGCCCAAATAAAACTTGTGTGTATTTGATTGGAACTGGTGCTCAGAACCATATGTATTTTTCTTTGGGGGTGGTAGCAGTAAAGTGCAACTAATCACCTCTTCAAAATGGCAGACTTAAATTTGTACAATCTGCTTTTATTATTCGGAATTACAGTTCCCAGAACTGTATTTATGTCACTGGAATGCAAGTTGTGCAGTCTGAGCAGGGGCAATATGCCTAATTTCCCAGACTGCACTAGTATCATTCAGTTAGTTGAACTGCAATATTTTGCTTTTGTGTCTAGCATATTTGTTGAGTTTTTCGTAATAATTTGAAGAGAAGTTAGAAAATGAATTCCGTTTAGATATGTTTGTATGGTGATTTTTCTTACTTTATACCTGACTGTCTCCTATAGTATTGCACATGCGCATTTTACTGCAAAGATATTTAATCTGAATTGAAACAGGGATAAAGCAGGGGTTACGTTATATTGGACACTTGGATGTAATTTGGCCCCCATTTCAAACCAAGCATTCTGAGATTTTTATATGATTTTATTTAACAGTTATAGTTAATTGCTATTGTTGTGATCATTTAGGAATAGGAAACTGCACTTGGTTGGAGCTTGAAAGTTTGTCTGTAGTATGGAATGAGGAAATAGTGGAGACAAAATGTGAAGTACTACTGCATCACCATTGATGGGAGGGTATAATTACAGAACATTCAAGTTTGCAAAGGTTCCATTTTAAGTATGGATATTGGACATTGTTTCTCTTCCTGCACCTAGTGTTGCACAAGATTTTAATTTGATTCCATAGTGAGTTTTACCTGGAACAGATTGTCACCAGAGGCTTCTAGCTTGAGACACCAGTCCACACCAAGCATAGTTGACCAGGAGTATTTCCCATTCTTGCAGTCTGTCATTGGCAGGCGTTGGAAGGCTTGTTGGCCATTATGAGCATACCTTCCTTGACCACCAAGACCTGAGTGGATCTCAAACCTAGAGCTTCTGGTTTAGAGGTAGGGGTGCTATCCACTTGGCAAAAGATCTCCTAAGTATGGGCATAGGAACTTATAATTCATATCAAATTTTATTATAATATGAATTATTGCTCACAATTCTGGCACAGTATTACCAATAGGAATGTGAACATACTGGAGAATAGACAAAAATTATTTGAGGATGTTGCCAAGAATTAAGAATTCTTTGAGACTGAGCAGAAATTTAATTGAGGCATATAAAATTATAAGGGCCCTTGACAGAGTAGATAGAAAGAGCTTTTTCTATTACCAAAGAAGGAGAAGGATTAGAAGGGAATTGAGTATAGAGTGGTGGAGGTGTGGAACTCTTTGCCTTAAAGAGTGGTAGAGGCAGGAAAACTCATTGTATTTAAAAAATATTTAGATATGCACGAGATCAATAAGCTACAAGGCTATGGACTAAGAACTGAAATATGAGATTAGGCTGAATAGCTCTTCCTTAGCTGGCATGAATGCAATGGACCTGTTTTTAAATATAATAATACAAAGTAAGGTTTTGCAGGCTGGCGATGAACAGCTGAGATTTTTCAATAATGTGTTTTTAAAACATGCGGGATCTGAATATGAATTTAGAGCTCATTTTTTTTTTTGTATCACTCAATTCTCCTGAAAGCATTGTCTTAATTCTTGAAGATAAATTTCAGCAGTCCTGAACCAGAGACTTCTTGCTTTATCTCATGTATTTAGTCAGTTTTAGTTTTGTTGGCTTCCTCTGTTGTTGCTTGACCTGTTTAAGCAAGCCTTCACTTTGTCAAAGTTGATTACCAGAGGGAAATTTCTACTCAAATAAGGTGAGCAGTTCCATAATATGAATCTGTATTCTGGGCATTGATTTTGAAAGATTCTCCAGCTATTTTGAATATTTTCCGTTTAAAGACAACTTCAGAATTACATTTCAGTTTGGTGTATTATGATGCTGTGCTGTTTGCTTTGATGTACCACAAATTGGATCAAAGTTACACCTCAGTTCTTGCCCATTATCAGCCTCCATTAAGTGTTAGGCTTTGGTTGAAGCTAAAGATGAGCTTTGTTTTCAAATAAGTAAATTATAGCAGCAACTTTTCCATATTAGCAGTATGGGCATCATTCAGACAAAAAGGAACCTACTGTTACTTCCCCATTGATACTAAACACATCCAAAATGGTGCTTGCATTTACAGGTGCAAAACAAATTTGCAATTTGTAAGTCAGTTGTTTTGTACTTAAACTGTAGAGTGTATAAATATTTAACTTTTTGTAGGCAAAATTTAATTATAATCATGTTTTTTGTTTCTGCAGAGTGGTGGTTCTGATGTGTCTAATTATGTTAAGGGAGAGGATATCTTGGATATTTGGTTTGATAGTGGCATCTCATGGTCACATGTGTTGGAAGGTGAGAAGTTAAATATTTACAGCGGTTACACATCTGTAAGGAATCTTTTTTGCCAAGCTTAATATTGGCTAAAATTGGTTGAAAACTAAGCTGAAAACACATTAGAGACTGGCAGTTGAATCGGATTTCCTGTCTGCTTATAGTTACTTAACTGGAAATTCAGCCACTCCTATCTCGTCAAGCCTTCTGATTCAGGCCAGAAGAGATCTGTGTAGCATTCTAGACTGCCGTGGCCTTCTGTCCAGGAGGAAAGAGGATACCTCTTTTGTATGGCTCCAGCTGTCATAAAACAAGTACATTTAAAGTTCCAGCCACTGAGAAGCCAGGGAGAAGGTATTTTTCTAAGGTAAATGGGCAGATTTGGGAGTTTGGATGGACAGCGGGATTGCAGGGGGAAAACATGGTGTTTGGGGATGGCATTCGTGGATGGCTAGGACTGTTGTTGAGGGTGTAGTTGTGGTGCAAGAGTAGCTGGAGGATAGGGAGAGAAGTTGGGGAGCACAACTGGGAGATGGGTTCATAATTGCGGCTGTGGATTACAGTGTGATTACAAGAGGGTAGTTAGGGTTTTGATTAAGGGGTCCAGTGGGCAGTTATGAGGATAGAGGGTGGTGTGGAGGGGGATACCTGTGGGGTGAAGAAAATAGTAGGGTGGTGGGGTTGTAATTGGCAGGTTGGTCTCAGTTGGAACCATCCAGTGTTTGCAATTTGAATTGCATTAGCAGATCTTTCCCAATACAGAGCAAGAGCCTAACAGAAGTTTGAACTTGCCGGGCAATTGTTATGCAATCCATACCTGGAAATATCTGCCAGTGGTGGGGGGAGTGGAGGGGGTGTCCTAAAACATGTTTGTTGCACCCCAAAACATGTTTATGGCACCCCAAGATACACTGTCCTGGATCTCAGTAGTTACAGGCCAGTAAATAAGCTGTACACTGAATATCCGTGACCAAGTCAAAGAGTAGGTTTTATAGATTCTAATAGTTGCTTTATTTTCTTCCCAAACAATGAGTATGCAAGAATTTTCAAAAAATATATATTGTTGTATTATTGCCTCAATAATATTTGTCTATGCCACTTTATTTGTGATATGCTAACTAATTCATAATTTGAGAATGAGCCAAAAGTCTGCTCAAAATTAGTTATTATACTATGCTAATGAATGATAAATATATTCAAATACTAAAAATGTTGATGCAAACTAGTATAATATTGTGAGATAAATCCTGAGGTTCTTATAGAGAAAAAATGCTTTGATCAGAGATTGTTTTTGTATACGTTTACTTTCATAATGACAAAAGTAGCTGGTATGGTGACCTTGAAACGTCCTTCCTTTGCACTTTGGCTAAACCTAGCTTATCATTGGAATGAATTGTGAAAGTCAATGAAATGAAGACCCAAGTCTCAGCTCTTACTGACCCTTGCCCAGGGTGTGAAAGGTGTGGCCCACCTAACTGTTGGTTGCTTTTTAGGCAAAGTAAAGTGCTAAGTTCAACAAGAATATCTTGCCTGTTATAAATACAGAGTTTTTAGTCTGCAACATGATCATGAAGCCACTGATCTATTTCCTATACTCCACGATCTTACTAGACAAAACTTTATTTTTATTTTAGGCTTTTCCAGTCACATTTTTTGGAAGTTAAAACTTGTCGCATTCCAACCAAATATATTCTGAGAGACAATTACCATGCCTCACCCACTTTTGCCATATAAACTCTGAAATTAAAAATATACTGTAATCCTTTTGGACATTCGTGATAATACCTCTTAAATTTAACTTCAGTAACTTGTTTCCTAACTCTTCACCTTTGTCCTGACCCCATGTTTTTACAAACAGGGTGGTGCATAAACCTCATGAATTCTTAAATGCATCATCCTTCACTTCAACCAGCTGATGATCAGAAGTTTAATATAAAAGCTATGCTATTAATGGTAGTTAGAGATGGTAGTGTGGTTTTGTCAAGGCTATGTTTTTCGAAGCCATAATACAGCAATTCCTCATAACCATTCCTACGAGTGGCGCAGAGGAATCCAGACCCACAGGGTTTCTCTCTAATGATTTCTTTTGTGCCCTTTATTAATGATTCTTTACTTCCTGCCAGTTCACAACAGAACCAACCACATAATGAAAGTATTGATCTACAACAGAGTATTTTTGGTGTAGTCATGTAATCTCACCAAATATGTTTTTCTCCAGAAGGGTGCTATTCAGATTTTTGTTGAGTATCCTGGTTGTGTAAGAATGAATGACTTCACAAGTGGAAGAATATATTGTAATAGGACAGGAGATTTTCTGAAGCATTCTTGAGATTTTACCTTGGTGTTTCGAAATACAAATGGGAGCGTGGCTTAGTAGGAGGACAGTGGACCAACAGTTGCATTCAAATGAAAGACAACATTCTTGATCTTAAATCAAAGGCAATTTTTTATTCTCAGTCAAAATATGAAGATAAAATCGTTTCGGCTGGGTGCTTATTCCAAACAGATGATTGCACTATTCATGGGTATAAACATGGGATGGATTATTAAATTTGCGGATGACACCAAAGTCAGAGGAGTGGTAGATAGTGAAGAGGGGTGTTATAGTTTGCAGAGAGACTTGGACAAGTTGCAGAGCTGGGCCAAGAGGTGGCAAATGGAGTTTAATGTGGAAAAGTGTGAGGTCATTCACTTTGGCAGAAATAACATATGTATAGAGTATAGGGCTAATGGTAGGACTCTTAATAATGTTAACGAACAGAGATATCTAGGTGTATATGTGCATAGATCCCTGAAAGTTGGCAATCAAGTCGATAAGGTTGTTAAGAAGGCATACGGAGTCTTGGCTTTTATTGGTAGGGGAATTGAATTTCGGGGCCGCAACGTCATGTTACAACTGTACAAAACTCTGGTGCGGCCGCACTTGGACTATTGTGTACAGTTCTGGTCGCCACATTATAAGAAAGATGTAGAGACATTGGAGAGGGTGCAGAGGAGGTTTACCAGGATGTTGCCTGGTATGGAGGGAAGGTCTTATGAGGAGAGGTTGAGGCATTTGAGGTTGTTTTCATTAGAAAGAAGGCGGCTAAGAGGAGACCTTATTGAAACATATAAGATGATCAGAGGTTTAGATAGGGTGGAAAGTGAATAGCCTTTTTCCTTGGATGGAGAAAGCTAGCACGAGGGGACATAGCTTTAAATTAAGAGGTGGTAGTTATAGGACGGATGTCAGAAGTAGGTTCTTTACCCAGAGGGTGGTAAGGGTATGGAATGCCCTGCCTGCTGCAGTTGTAGATGCGCCAAGTTTGGGAGCGTTTAAGTGATCAGTGGATAGGTTTATGGATGAAAAGGGAATGGTTTAGGTTAGAGGGTCATTGCTTTTTCTTAATTGGTCAGCGCAACATCGAGGGCCGAAGGGCCTGTTCTGCGCTGTAATGTTCTATGTTCTATGTAAGCCATCGAGAAAGCAATACTTTATACTTGTATAACATCTCAAAATGCATTTTATATCATTAATTACTTTGAAAACAATTATCACAAGATAGGCGACTCGGAGGGAATCTTACAGGTAGCAGCATTCCCTTATATCTTCTGCCTTTTTCCTCTTAGGTGGTAAAGGTGCAGAATTGAAAGATTCTATTGATGAGTTACTGCAGAGCATCTTGTAGATAGCATACAATGCTGATTTGGAAAAGAGTCACATGTACTTGAACTGTTAACTCAGCTTCTCTCTCCGTAGATGCTGCCAGATCGGCTGAATTTTTCCTTCATTTTCTATTTTTACTGTGTTCTGGCGATGGAGAGAGTGAATGTTTAAGGTGTTGTATGGGATATTGATCAAGCAGGTTGCTTTGTCTTGGATGTTGTCAGACTTCTTTGCGTTTTGTTGGAACTGCACTGCCTAGGCAAGTGGGGAATATTTTATCACATTTCTGAATTGTGCCTTAGACAGGCTTTGGGAATTCAGAAAGTGAGAACACCATGCTCCTAATTTGCTCTTGTATCCACAGTATTTGTATGGTAGTCCAGTTCAGTTTCTGGTCAATGGCAACTACCAGGATGTTGATGGTGAGGGAGTCAGCGATAATAATGATATTGAAAGTCACAGGGAGATGGTTGAATTGTCTTTAGCTGGGGTTAGTCATTACCTGATACGTGAATGTTATTTGCCACTTATCTGTTCAAGCTTGAATGTTGTCTAAGTCTTACTGCATGTGGGCACAGACTATTTCACTTTGAGGAGTTGCAAATGGAACTGCTCGGCCTTGCTGTCAAGAGTAGTTATTCTTACCTTGCTTCTGGAATTCAGCTCTTTTGTGCATGTTTGAGCCAAGGCTGTAGTGAGGTCAGGAGATAAATGACCCTGGCAGAACTTAAACTCAGTAACAGCGAGCAGGTTGTTGCTGAGTAGGTATGCTTAATAGCATGTTAATGACATCTTGCATCACTTTGAGAGATTGAAAGTAAGCTGATTGTGCAGTAATTGGCAGGATTAAATTAGTCCTGATTCTAATGACCAAGACATACCAGGAGGTGGGATTCCATATTGTTGGATAGATGCTTGCATGGTAGCTCTTCTAGAATAGCTTGGTTGAGGACACAACTAGTTCTGCTGCACAAGTATTCAGTCCTGAAGTCAAGGTCTGTGGCCTTTTCTGTATTCCGGGCATTTAGCCATTTATTGATATCACAAGAAGTGAATTGAATTGTCTGCAAAGTGGCATCCATGACAATGGGACCTCAGCAAGGTTACGATGAATCATCCATTCAGCACTTCTGACTGAAAATAGTCATGTGATTCAGCCTTGTCTTTTACACCAATGTGCTGCATACTCCCACCACTAAAGATGGGATATTTGTGGAGCCTACTCCTTTGGTTAGTTTAATTATCCACTACCATTCAGAACTGGGTGTGGCAAGACTGCAGAGCTTTGAGCTGATGAGTTGGTTGTAAGATTATTTAGCTCTGTCTGTAGTCTGCTGCCATCACTGTTTCAGCATGCATGTGTGGTAACTTCATGAAATTGGCATCTCATTTTTAGGTATACCTCCTTGCATTGCCCTCCTGTACTCCTCATTGAACCAATGTTGCTCCCCTGTCTTGATAGTAATGGTAAGGTAAAGGAGTTGAGATTACAGATTGTGATTGAATATAAGTCTGCTGCAGATGGCCCATGCCACCACCTGGGTGCCCAGTTTTGAGCTGCTAGTTCTGTTCTTCAGTCTATCCCATTTAGCAAAATGCTAAATTAGAAAGTTTTCTTGTACAGAAAACATAGATTTGTTGAATTGTTGGAGATATTTTTTTTCTGAATTAAATCAAAGGTCCATCGGCTTCTCCTTGATGGATGAAAAAAATCCATTTTTTTTGACAGGCAGGGAGTTCTTAGTGTTCCAGCCAACATTCTCCCCCATCCAAAACACCAAAACAAATTATTTGGTCATTCAGCCAATGTGGAAACTTGCCGTGTATTATTTTGCCTCTTTGCTTCCCTGTTAAGCAGACTACACTTCAAAATAAATCCACTGGTTATAAAGTGCTTTGGGAAATCCTAAGATATAAGATATTTTACTTTAAATACTTCCTTCAGACACATCTTGATTTTGTAAGCGTCTTGAGCATGATTTGCAAATGAACTTTGTAGGTATTAAACAGACATGCCACATTAGATGCAACTCTCGCAATAAATTGTATTTTACATGCTATAAGACTCCTGTTGTTACAAAACATTGTTCTGCCAGAGCTACAGGAAAATCTGCAAGTATAAGAACATTCAGTTAGGTGGAAAGATGGCATCTGTCTTTTTGGAAGACATTTTTGTTTTTGATGTGGACTTTAACATTGGTGGTTTAATGACTTGAAGATAAATGGATTAATATATGTTGATAGAAAAGACTTGATAGTTGAGCATTAAGATGCAATAACCTCTTTCAACACTGTCATATTTGATAATGTTTAACAGATCAGGTCAGCTAATTTTTTTAGATGAGCATATCTTTACTTTTTTATTTGTCAGTCAAAGGGCAAACATAAGGCAAAGGTTGATTTTATTACTCTACTTCTTCCAGTAAATTATCTTTTATAGAATTCTTTTGAGGAAATTGAACATTTTAAAATTCACATTAAAATTTGACTTTTCAACAGATTTTGACCCATTCTTTACTAGATCTGTACAACTTTTTGATATCTCAGATCAACTCATGTTAGCAGAAGAGATTTCCAAACTTCACCACCATTGCTTGTAGGTGTTTCCAAGCTAGCTCCTGAAAGACCTGGCCTTTTTAAAGTTATGTCTCCTCGCCCTAGATTCCACAATCAGGGAGAAAAAACATACTATTCATCCCATTAGTTTCTCTTGATATCTTGTAAACATCAATAAAATCACCTCATCATCATCTAAATTCCAGGAACTGCACCTGGTTTGTGCAATATTGTCTACTAATTTAATCTATTCAATCTAGGCACCATTTTGATAAATCTACACTGCACTCTCTTCAGACCAATACATTCTTCCTAAGCTAAGATGCACAGAACATGGTATTCCAGATGTAGTCCACCCAGAGCATTTTGAGGGCTATAAGAAACGGAATAGTCCACTGATTAAATAACAAATTTTTGAAAATCGCATTCTGAGCCACTTTCATTTAAAATAATGTCTGACTATTGAAAAAAACAGTTTCATTACTGATATAATTCTAAAGGTTAGAGCTATAATATTTTATTAGTTTTTCTTTTACAGTTTGCTTACTCATTAAAGTAAATATATCCTTATCAAGCTATCTTTCATATTGGCATTTTCAGGAAGTATATCTTAATTATATGGCCCCCTAAACTTTTGGGACTTTGGAAGATATTTTTATCTCATAGTTGGGAAGCACTGTGGCCCATCAGGCCATATTCCCTTTTTCTTCCTCACCAGAAGCCCTTAATAGTTTCATTGTCACAGCTAAACAGAAACTTACTTAAAGGTATTTCATTTGAGATTAGTATATGTGAACTGAAAAGTGATCTGAAGTTTTGAAATGTAAATGACACAAGTACACAGGACTCACTTTCTTTTCAGTTCAGTGATCATTGCATTTATTTCTGAGCATCATAGGCCTTGCATTTGATGAAAACCAGTAGTACAATCTCAAAATCATTCATCCAAAATATAATTATAATCACAAGAGCAGTGCTAATTTTTGAGAGTTATCCAGATTACTGCCATAATCATTGGTTTCCTTCCTCCTCCTATTTAATATCTTCTTCTGTTCAAATTGCTTTACTTAATGTTAACCAGGCCAGAAATCTTGAACAAGAAAAGCGGATCATTAGACCTTGTGGAATTTCTGCTCTTGAAATACCTCTTACCAGTATGACCCAACTTCAGGGTCAGAGCTTTGCACAGTTCTGACCTCCAGCCTCAGCCATTGTAATGGTCTTCTTGTCAAACTTGTATCGTAAGGTCCATTTCTGCCATATATATTCTGTCCTGAATAAAGCCACACTCGCTAATTTCCTCCCTACCCTTGCTGACCCACGCTGGTTCTCTGTTTCTCAGTGTATTGAATTTAGATGGTCCATCTCTGAATCAGTTCTCAGTCCCACTACCCTTGTCTTGCAATCCCCTTCATGCCTGTATCCTTTCTCAGAAGCATCACTTCTTTCTTCCTGATTTTCTGTGCATCTTCAATTGCCCAACCATTGGTGGTGGAGACTTAAACAGCCTCAATTTCTCTCCCCAACTTTATCTTTGCTTTCTAAAATCTGTGAAAGCCCACCAATTGTCCAAGTTTTTGTAATGTTTCTTGCTTTTTTTTAGACATTAAAGATATATAAATGCAAATTGTTATAGAATCTCAAGACTATTTTTGATCACAGTATTTTTTCTGGTGTTCCTTCTCCCCATTCCCTCATTGTGTTAAGGTAGACAATTATTTGGCTAACTTCTGTCTTGATGTATGCTTAGAAATACATTAAACATCCTCTTGTGATTTGCGGTAATAACTGTCCATGTATGTAGATTATCTGATATAAAACATCTTATGAAAAGTCAAGTCCTTTAATAATGCTGATTGTCCAATATTGGACAATGTCATTATTATATTGTATTTGTTAAACTGTGATATATACTTTAAATGACAATTCACCACATAGGAAATTAGAAGTTGCCACGCACTTCCTTATTGGGATGGGATGAATAATTGGAGTAAGAGTCAATCCCAGGCAACTCTTGCAGCCGTCTGGCAGCCTGTAGGATGTGCCAGTGATTGAGGTTTGGGGGCATTAATCATGGTCAACATTATCATAAGGCAGAGGTAGAGAACCCAGTGGCAGGAATATAATTTATATACTAAAAATAACTCAGCAGGAGATATCTGCATGAAGAAGTTTTCAAAAAGTCTTTTCCCCCACTTAGGTGCTGTTTGGTGTAGTGTTTTCTTTAATAGACTGTTGTTTATTTAACACTGAGCTGAGCTTCAGAGCCCATAACTAAGACTGACCATTTTCATCCCCAATGATATTATCGACCTCCATCCCTAACTGCTGAAGCTTTTACTTATGTTTTTGTTGCTGGGAGATGTGATAATTCCAATACTTTCTCAGCTGGCCTCCTTACTTCACCCTCAATAAATTTCAACTCACCCAAAAATTGATGCCTGTATGCCCACACTACATCCTATCTCCCAAAGCTTCAAATATAAAATTCTCATTCTTGTGTTTAAATCACTTTGACTCTTAATTTCTTTACCTTCAACCTTCTGCAGTTTGGCAACCTTCTAAGAAGACTGCATTCCTTCCAGTTATGGTCTTTTGTGTGTCTCCCATTCCCTTTTCCCCACCATGGCTGCTGAGCCTTCAGCCATCGAAGTCCTTATTGTAAAACTCTCTCTGTCTCTAGACACTTCTAACGTGTGCTTTTAGTTTTGTGTCCATTTTTGTCTCACTACACTTCTGTGGTGCCTTAGAATGTCTCTCTGCATCAATGCAAGTTGTTCTCATTAGAAGAGGTGGGCAAAAAAAGCTGAGAACTTAAACTTAAAAAGTAGTGGTGTGATTATCTGTGAGGAAAAAAAAAATCCATTTTCAGTTTGTATAATCACAATAGAATTTCTAAATTGCAAGGTGAATTCATAAATGTGAATAAGAACATTTATCTGAATCTTTTATTGAACAAATTCTGTTCTCTTTCCAGATACAAATAACATTGCAGATGTGTACATGGAAGGGAAGGATCAGCTGGGTGGTTGGTTTCAATCCTCTCTGCTCACCAGTGTAGCAGTTCAGAAACAGCTTCCATATAGGTTAGTACTTTAGTAACCTAATTAGCTAGATTCATAGAATCAAATAATGTTTATGGCGTATATTGGCCACTCGGCCTACCACGTAGATTGGAAAACCAGCTATCCAGCCTAATCCCACTTTTCCACCTTTGGTCTGTAGCCTTGCAGGTTACAGCGTCTTTTGTTTGAGATGCGTATGCAGACAGCTTTTAAATAAGTTGAGGTTTTTGTCTCCTCTACCCTTTCTGACAGTGAATTCCAGACTCCCAGAACACTTTGGATGAAAAGATTTTCCTCAACCCCTTCCGCTAATCCATATACCAATCACTTTAAGTATGTACCCTTGTATCCATGGACCTCTCTGCTAATCTAAATAGGTCCTTTCCATCCACCCACAATCCTGTACATCTCAATCAAATCTCCTCAGCTTCCTCTGTTCCTGAGAGAACAATCCCAGCCATCCAATCTTTCCTCAGAGCAGTAATTTTCCAGCCTTAGCAACATCCTCGTAAATTCTTCAAGTGTAAATAATTTTTAATGACATTAATAATTTACACATTAAGACAGTTTAGCTTGTACATTTAAGATAATTTCCTTTCCTCTGATCACTGCATGGTTGACAAAGAGCATGTTGAATTTTTTGGATCATTTTGGTAAATTAGTGTTGCTGTGTTAAACCTAAGTAAGGGCTCATGTTGAGATGTAGAAATAAGAAATTCGGCTTCCCCTTTGCGCTAGTTCATATAATCCAAGATGTGCGGCTTGGGATATAATCATTTCTGCAACTTTTGGTCAACTGGGGATGTTTTAGTGGATTTGGTATGTGTGCTTGTTTTGAACATTGTTTAATTTTCCCTAACCTAACTGGTAGTGCTTATCACTGCTTCATGCTTGTCTCTGTGCTGCTTTTCATGCACTGAATTGTCCCAAAGTGGTTGTTGAATTTGGTAAGTTGAAGCTAGAATGAAAACACGAGCATTATTCCAGAGCTAACAAACTGCACTCCCTCCTGTTTTGCTTTGCATATTGTACACCCTCCCTTTCCGGTTTTGTTCTTCAATTTGCAAGTTGTCACCTTCTCTGTTTTCAAGATTATTTATCTCCTGTGCATGCAAAATCAAGGTGTGCAGCCTGCTCCTGGCCACCCTTCATATTCCTAGCTGGCTTTCAGGAGATTTGTTATTGGTTTGGAAGAGGTTGCCTACCAACCTGCCCTTTTTTTTGTTTTCTGTCTTCCTCCATCCACTTGATTTGATTTATTATCATATATATTAGAATGCAGTGAAAAGTATTGTTTCTTGTGTGTTATACAGACAAAGCAGACTGTTCATAGAGAAGGAAATGAGAGTGCAGAATGTAATGTTACAATCATAGCTAGGGTGTAAAGAAAGATCAACTTAATGCAAGGTAAGTCCATTCAGAAGTCTGATGGCAGTAGGGAAAAGGCTGTTCTTGAGTTGGTACATGACCATAGACTTTTTTCCTGATGGAAGAGAGAATATCCAGGGTGCATGGGGTCCTTAATTATGTCGGCTGTCGAGGCAGCGGGAAGTATAGACACTTGAGTTGCCGATTAAATACCAGGCCAAACTCTGGGTACTTTTGTAAAGGGAACATATTTGAGATTGAAAGCATCCTAATTTGTCATGCATGGAACATTTATAGTTTAGTTGAATTCACATGCAAGTTGAAGAGGTAGCGAGGTTCACTGTGAAACCCATTGATTAAATTTTGTTCAATTTTATAAATACCAAGTGAACTGCAATGATATTTTCAAACTGTACATTAAATGTATAAAGGAATAGTTATTATAATCAGCATAAAAGGAAGCCATCCAGCCTGCCATGTCCCTGGTGGCTCAGCAAGAGCAATTCATCCCTCTTGCTAACTTTTCCCCAAAATCAGTCAATCTTTTCTCTTCTGATGATTATCCAGCATCTTTTTGAAAACTACAACTGAATCCACCACAATCTCAGGCAGTACATTCCAGATTCTAACCACTTGCTTCATAATAAAATTTTTCCTCGTATTGCCCTTGATCCTTGTGCCTTTTGTTTTACATCTGTGCTTTCTGGTTCTCAACCCTTCCACTAATGAGAAGTTTTTCGCTATCAGCTCTATCCAGACCCTCATGACTTTGAACACTCTACAAACTTCATTTCAGCCTTCTCCAAGAAGAACAGCTCCAGTTTCTCCAATTATCCTTGAAGTTTTTCAGCCCTGGCACGATTCCTGTAAATCTTTTCTGCACTCTGTATGTCCTTCACATCCTTCCTGAATTCTGTGCCCAGAATGCATCCTTTCCAGATGTATCACAGCTTGGCATGGCTCCTGTTTGTCCAAAACCACAAGAAACTACAACAGGTCGTGAATGAAGCCCAGTCCATAACGCAAACCAGCCTCCCATGTATTGACTTCCCACTGCCTTGGAAAAGAAGCCAGTATAATCAAGGACACCATGCACCCCGGACATTCTGTCTCCAATCTTCTTCCATCAGGATAAAGATAGAAAAGTCTGAGCTCCTGTACCAACTGATTCAAGAATAGCTTCTTCCCTGCTGCCATCAAACTTCTGAATAGACCTACCTTACATTAAGTTGATCTTTCTCTACACCTAGCTATGACTGTAACACTACATTCTACACCCTTTCCTTCTCTATGAATGGTATACTTTGTTTGTATAGTGCGCAAGAAATAATATTTTTCACTGTATGCCATTACACGTGACAACAATAAATCAAATCAAAAAAGAGTTGGACATACTAATACAGTTGAAACCAAACCAGTGTTGATTAAAAAAGTCACCACAACTTCCTTACTTTTGCATTCTATGTCTCTGTATAAAGCCCAGGATCCCATATGTATTAATTGCTTTGCCAATCTGCTCTGACCCCCTCAGTAATTTATGCACATATATCCCCAGGTTGCTGCGTCACCTTTAGGACTGTACCCTTTATTTTAATTGTCTTTCCTCATTCTTCATCCAAAAGTATATCACTTAAATTGAACTTGCTATGTTGCCACTCTTTTGGCAATCAGTTTATGTTCATCTGAGAGGCTATCTCTGGCTTTCCCACAATTCACAATACTTCTAAGTTTTGGTTCATCTGTATGTTCCAAAGTTATGCTCTGCACACTGAAGTCTAGATCATGAATATATTTCAAGAAAAGCAGGATCCAAATACCAATCATTGCTGTACCTCAATATAAACCTTCTCCAAAAAACAACTATTCATTACTCTGTTTTCCTCTCAGTCAGTCAACTTTGTATCCCTGCTATCACTTTTATACTTTTGTTCCACAGACCTAAATGCTGACAATCCTATCATGGTACTTCATCAAATGCCTCTTGAAGTCCTTATATACCACATCAACTGCATTACCCTCATTGGAAAACACAATCAGGTTTATTGAATGCAGTTTGTTTTTACCTAATTCATACTGGCTTTCCTCTGTTAATTCACATTTGCCCAATGACTGTTAATTTTGTTCTGGATTATTAGTTTTAAAAGCTTTTCCATCACTGAGATTAAGCTGACTAGCATGTGTAATTACTGGGCTTATCCTTGTACCCTGTTTTGACCAATGGATATGAAGATATGTGGGGATTGTATGGTGGATGATCAGCCATGATCTTATTGAGATGCAGGATCTCAAAGTTAGTAATTTCAGGACTACCAGTAACATGTGCTAGGAATAAGGAGGATTAGGCAGATGAATGCCTGGCTTGAGAGCTGGGACAGGGATTTAGATTTTTGGATCATTGGGATCTTTTCTGGGGAAGGGCTGATCTGTTCAAGAGGGAATGGGTTACATTTGAACTGGAAGGAGACTAACACACTGGCAGAAAAATTTACTAGAGCCGCTCGGGAGGGTTTCAACTAGTTTGGCAGGGAGGTGGGATCCAAAGCAGTACGGAAACAGAAGAGAAGTTTGAGGTTAGCATGGAAGTTAAAGAGAGCACGTTAATTAGTAAAGGCAGTGTCAGTAGTCCTGTTATCAGACAGAAGCAAGACAGAGAGCAAGGGAGGTCCAGATTAAACTGCATTTATTACAATGCAAGAGGCCTGATGGGCAAAATAGATGAAGTCAGGATATTGATGGGTACATGAGACTGGGATTTAAAGCAATTACTGAAACGTGGCTAAAGGAGGAACAGGACTGGCAGTTTAATGTTCCAGGCTACAGATGCTAAAGGAAAGATAGAACAGAAGGTAAGAAAGGAGGAGAAGTTGTACTTTTGATTAGGGAAAGCATCACGGCTGTACTGAGAAGGGATATATCCTAGGGTTCAGCCACCAAGTCTATATGGGTAGAACTGAAATATAAGGGAGAAATCACATTGATAGTATTGTACTATAGGCCTCCAAAAAGCAGGAAATTGAGGAGCAAATATGTAAAGAGGTTACAGATAGCTTCAAGAAAAATAGGTTGGTAATAGTCAGAGATTTTAATTTTCCCAATATTGACTGGAACAGTCATAGTATTAGAGGGTTAGATGGAGAGAAATTTGTTGTATTTAGGAGGAATTTCTCATTCAGTATGCGGTGGCCTGACTAGAGAGGGGGCAAAACTTGACCTCCTCTTGGGAAATGAGGAAGGACAGGTGACAAAAGTGTTAGTGAGGGATCACTTTGGGACCAGTGACCATAATTCTATTAGTTTTAAAATAGCAATGGAGAATGATAGGTCTGTCCTTCAAATTAATATTCTAAATTGGGGCAAGGCCAATTTTGATGGTATCAGGCAGGAACTTTCAAAAGTTAATTGGTGGAGTCTTTGAGAAGGGAAAGGGACGTCTGGTAAGTGGCATGCTTTCAAAAGTGTGTTAGCCAGGATTCGGGGTAAATACATTCCTCTTAGAGTGAAGGGCAAGGCTGGTGGAAATCAGGAACCCTGCATGACTCGGGATATTGAGGCCCTGGTCAAGAAGAAAGAAGAAGCACGTGACATGCAGAGGTAGCTGAGATCAAGTGAATCCCTTGAAGAATATAGGGGTTGTAGGAGTAGAGTTAAGAGAGAAATCAGGAGAGCAAAAAGGAGACATGAAATTGGTTTGGCAGATAAGGCAAAGGAAAATCCATACGAATACATAAAGCGCAAAAGAGTAACAGGGGAGAGAGTAAGATCAACAAGGTAATCTATGTGTGATCCACAAGAAATGGGTGAGATCCTAAATGAATATTTCTCATTAGTATTTACTGTTGAGAAAAGCATGGATGTTAAGGAACTTGAGGAAATAAATATTGATGTAGTGAGGAGTGTACATATTACAGAGAAAGTGGTGCTGGAAGTCTTGAAGCACATCAAGGTAGATAAATCTGTGGGACCTGTTGAGGTATATCCCAGGATATTGTGGAAGGCTAGGGAGGAGAAATTGCGGGTCCCTTAGTTGAGACATTTGAAACATTGATAGTCACGGGTGAGGTGTCTGAAGATTGGAGAGTGGCAAAAGTTGTGCCTTTGTTTAAAAAGGGCTGCAGGGAAAAGCTTGGGAACCACAGGCCAGCGAGCCTCACATCTGTAGTGGGTAAATTATTGGAAGGTATTTTGAGAGACAGGATTTACAAGCATTTAGAGATACAAGGACTGACTAGAGACAATCAGCATGGCTTTGTGAGTGGAAAATTGTGTTTCACAAATTTAATTGAGTTTTTTGAAGGGATAACCAAGAAGATACATGAGGGCAGTGCAATTGATGTTATCAAATGAACTTTAGCAAGGCTTTTGACAAGGTACCGCATGGTAGGTTATTGCATAAAGTTAAATCTCACGGGATCCAGGATGAGGTATCTAAATGGATACAAAATTGGCTAGAGGGTGGTTGTAGAAGTTGTTTTTCAAACTGGAGGCTTGTGACCAACAGTGTGCCTCAGGGATCAGCGCTGGGCCCACTGTTATTTGTCATTTATATTAAGCATTTAGATGAGAATATAGGGGCCATGGTTAGTAAGTTTGCAGATGACACCAAGATTAGTGGACAGTGAGGAAGATTACTTCCAATTGCAATGGGATCTTGATCAATTGGGCCAGTGAGCTGACGAATGGCAGATGGAGTTTAATTTAGACAAATGCGAGGTAATGCATCTTGGTAGATTGACTGAGTAAGTCCACCCTGGTTCAATGGTAGGGTATTGGGGAAAAAAGAGATCTAGGGATAGTGTTCATAACTTCTTGAAAGTGGAGTTACAAGTGAGCAGAGTGGTGAAGAAGGCATTCAGCATTCTTAGTTTCATCAGTCAGAACAGTGAATATAGGAGTTGGGACATTTTGTTAAAGTTATACAAGACATTGGTAACGCCACACTTGGAATACAGTGTGCAATTCTGGTCATCCTATTAAACTAGAAAGAGTTCAGAAAAGATTTACTATAATGTATCAGCACTTGATGGTTTGAGTTATAAGGAGAAGCTGAATAGACTGGCACTATTTTCCTCTGAAGTGTATGTGGCTGAGGGGTGACCTTATAGAGATCTATGAAATAATGAGGGACATGCACAAGATAGATAGTCAGCATCTTTTCCCAAAAGTAGGGGAGTCTGAAACTAGAGGCATAGGTTTAAGGTACAAAAGTGTCCAGAGAGGGAAATTTTTCACACAGAAGGTGGTGAGTGTCTGGAACAAGCTGCCAGGGGTAGTAGAAGAGGCGGGTACAATTTTATCTTTTAAAAAGCATTTAGATAGTTACATAGGTACGGCTATGGAGGGATATGGGCTAAAAGTAGGCAATTGGGATTAGTTTAGAGTTTTAACAAAAAAGGGTGGCATAGTCAAGTTGGGCCAAAGGACCTATTTCCATTCTGTAAACCTCTATAATTCTGTAAATAGTGGAGAAGGTTTAATGAGCTGATTGACCTATTTCAATTCCTATGTTCCTATTATCCTGTCTCAATTTTTATGTGTTATGCTTTGTTTATCCTTATCCAAACCTAAATTTTATAGTACAATGATCACGGTCCCTTAAATACTGTTCTCCTACTGACACTTGATCTTTCATTCCCCAGAACGAGATCCAGCAGTGCCCCCTTCTGCATGGACTGAAAACATATTGATCTCAAAAATTCTCCTAAATGCATTTCAGAAACCTTTCCCCTTCTCAGCCATTTACACTATTACTATTCCAATCTGTATTAGGCTAAAGTCCACAATGTATCTTCTCTATATTTTGCATCTTCTGTAATTTCCTTGCAAATTTATTTCTCCACATCCTTCCCACTAATTGGTGATCTTTAGAATACACCCTGTCATGAGTGTGAGAGTTCTTCTGTCGTTCCTTAGATCAAATAGTTTCTGTACTTGACTTCTCTAGGACATCCTCTCCCTCCGGTACTAATATTCTCCTTGATCAAAGCTGCCACCTATTTTTTATTTCTGCCCCTTTCTTTCTTGAACACTAGTGTGCTTACTAACCGGTCCTGCCCTTTTTTAAGTCAGGTCTCTGTTATCGCCATGATGACATATTCTCACTTGCCCAACTGTGCCTGATGCTTACTAGCCTTATTTACCACACCATGTACATTAATTTCCATACACAAATTTAAATTAGATTATACTGCATTTCCTTTTACTCTCACCACTCAATCTTTTACTCTGGTGTTACCTGTGCCATCTGATTCTTCCCAAATCATTATGCATCTTATTTTCCCTCTGTAATATTACCTTCTGGTTCCCCTCCTCTGCCAAGTTAGTTTGAATCCTTCCCAACAGCACTAGCAAACCTTTGAGAAGTGAAATGAAAGTCATTATTTGTTTTAAGTGTATCTCTGAGAATTTAAATGTCCATGTTTATAAATTTGCTATCTGAAAAACAATGTACTGTAAGTTTCTGATTTTGGAACATGTGCATGGAAAAGTTTGCCTTCATAGTTTATAAAACTGTACATTACTAAAACACTTCTACTACATAATTTGCTTTAGTAACCTTTGAATATTTTATTGTCAGAAAATTAGTAGTTCATGGGTTTACTGTCAATGAAGCTGGTGAGAAAATGTCCAAATCTGTGGGAAATGTGGTGGATCCAGATGTTATTATTAATGGAGGGCAGGTACGTCATTATTGAATTTCTTCTCTCCCTTCCCTAAAGAGTATTCTTTTTATGGTTGCTTTCACATCTTAAAGGTGGAAATAATGACAGCATCTAAATGAATAAAAATAACCCATTAAACACACATCATACAAACAGAAATGAATCATTTAGCCCCTTAAGCCTGCTTTGGGGCTTTCAATTAAGTCATTGTTGAACTGAGACCTAATTCCAAATATCCTTACCTATGTTCCCCTTTAATTGCTAATATCTTTGGTTAACAAAACCTATTAATCTCAAAACCACCAATTAACCTAGCATCAATTGTTGTTTGTGAAAAAGAGTTGCAGGCATCTACCATTCTTTGTGTGTAGATTTATTTCCAAATTTCACTCTTGGAAGGTCTGTCTCTAATTTTTGGACATTTCTCCCTGTCCTGGACTCCCTAACCAGCAAAAAAAAAGTTACTCTCTATCTACCCTATATGAATTCTTTAATATCTTGAAAAATTGATCACATCATCCATTAATATTCTAAATTTTATGCAAACAACCCTAGTTTTTGTCATGTTGTTTTGTAATTTAACATTTGAAGTCTAGTTCTCAATCTCATAAATCTACTGCCTCCAAAACCCACTGTGTTCTTACTCTAACATGAAATGCTAAAGACTGCTCGTAGAACTCCAGATGTGATCCAACCAGGTACTTGAGTAGCTATAACACAATTTCTGCTTCCTTGTATTTGAAATCCTCTAGATGTAAAAACCAATTCGATTTACCTTTTTGTTTATTTTCTGTATTACCTCGTGACATTTTAATGATTAATGTACAAGGGCCCCTAAATCTCCTCAGATTTTCACTATTTCTAGCTTTTAACCATCTCTACATTATGCTGTTCTAATCTTATTAGACCTAAGGGAATGGACTCACATTTGTCTATATTCAAATCCATTTACCAATTCTGTTAACTTAATATCCTTTTGTAATATCCCTACACTGCATGATGTGCCACCTATCCTTTGTCACTGGCAAACTTGGGAATGCAACTTTCTGCCACATTATCTGAATCGTTAATCAGCAAGGTGAATAGTTTAGACCCCAAGACACATCATCCTGGGCATCACAATCATGTCCTACCAATTAGAGCACTTACCCACTATCCCTAGAGGTTATCCCCTGCCACTCAATGAATTTCCTAACCAGGCCAATTATTTGTCTTCTATAAGTCTCTATTAGGGACTTTATCAAATGCCTCTGCAGGTCCATATAAATAATATTTGCAGACATTCCTCTGTGCAATACTATAATCCGTTCTTAAAAAAATTCAATCAGAATTGTAAGGATTTGTTTGTTCTGAAGAAAGTTATGTTGTTATTTGCGTGGTCAAGAAATTTCTTTGCATCCAGCAATAATTCATGCAAGTTGTGTATTATATAGTCCTTTATTTACATAATATCAGTGTATTTAGCAGAATTGCATTTGTTATATAGGATCCAAACCAAAATCCAGCCTATGGAGCAGATGTTCTTCGCTGGTGGGCAGCAGAGTCCAATGTTTTCACAGAAGTTTTGATTGGACAAAATGTACTGAATGCAGCAAGAGATGATATTTTTAAGGTGAGAGATGCAACAAAATTAATTCTGAAGCTTGCTCACTAAGGTGTACATGTTTTGACCACAACATGTTTCATCATTAATTTTATTACTTGAATTTATATAGAACGCTCAATTCAATTAAGACAGTCTGAACTTGGTCTGAGTGATGGAGCATATTGACCAAAGCATTGCACTGTGTATTGGTATTGCACATTTGAGTATTTTTAGCAATGCCATGGAACATTAGATTCAATGTTCATTGGGCTTGGTATTCAATCTGGGTTGCATTGTGTGTGTCGATCATAGATAGAAATCACTATACAACCTGCCGCTGGCAATAAAAATTGGATTGATCCACTGTCACCAAGTTACTATTATGCATCTCCTGGCATGGCAGCCAGTTAATCTGAAGACTAACCAATGTCTGAAAACTGTCTGCAGAGAAAACTTCCTTCTCAAAGAACACCACTAGCTGACATTCTATAAAGCACTCCCATTGACACAGGGCTTCAAAAAATAGTGGAGGCTCTCGTGAAATACTGTGATCCCTGCTGGAGCACACTCCACCCCTTCCAGACTGTCAACAGCGTCATCTCTTGACGGCAGACCTCCTGGTTGACTGCAAACATCACCAACCATAAACTGATGACTTGAGCTGAGTGATCAAGTCCTAGATTTCAACTTTCCACCAAAAATCTGGACAATCCTCAACTGCTGAATGGCTGGTCAGGGAGGATGTGGCTACTTGCTGCACTGGTGGAACATGAAGAACAGTTGAAATTGTGACTGTGGCCATTTGATTTATACCATTGTCCACATACTGCACTCCTGTCCTGAGAGATCCATTCCTGTTGACAGCATAACCAACACACTATGTTAGCTGAAGCTGCTGAATGGATTGTGAACTTCAACATGAAACTATAACTGCTTCCCCAGCCATATGAACTTTAGAAATCCATACTCTCAGAAAAAAAATCAAAGCAGTTTGTAAACAATATAATACTTAGCCAGCTATTGTACACCAAGGAAAAGCTGATTTGTTAAACTAACAAGAAAATGGTATTTGTTACATTTTCAAAGGACTAATAAAAATAAGCTGATTTAGATTTAGAAGTAAATTTTCATTTCCATTACTAAATGAATTAGAAGCAAAAGGGAGTAAGTGCAGGATTTGGGTGAAAAGCTATCAGCAAAAGTGTGGAAAAGAAAGAAAAATCACATAGAATTATTCAAATACGGAATGCTTCCCACAAATGTCCAATAAAGCTGTGCCAATCACGACAACAATGAATGGAAAATTTAAAAGGGTACAGACAAGCGAAAGAATAGGAATTAGATAACTCTGGGGAGCTGTCAGTTGGCACAGACACGGTGACTCGAATGACAGCAATTATATAATTTATTATGAATCCTTAAACCTACCTGACATTTAAATGGCAAGAGAAGAGAGAGTTTTTTAAGGAACGAAAAGATCCACCTTTTTCAAGTTGAGCTTTATTCCAAAGAAGAATCAAATTCACATGTTTCTGTTAAATTCATACAGATTATTTCTAAATTTTGGTTTGTGATTGAGGTTAAAAGTATTAGTTCAGAATTTATTTTCTTTAAATGTCAGGTATTGAATCTGAAATAAAACAACATTTTGGAGATGCCGAGCTGCATCTGTAGTGAACACAAACAAGTTAACTTTTCTGGTATGGGCTGCAAGCTTTGAAGAATGATTAGGAATCAAAACATTAACCTGTCTGTTACTTAAACATATGTAAACCATATGCTGCATAGGTTCTGCTGTAGTGCCAAAGAGAGGCACTTTTTTGCTCTTCCAGTGTAACCCAGTGAGATTATTGAGTTTTCTCATATTAAAGAAGTTTTTGAACAATGCAGCTGTTCACTTATTAGGAAAAGATGTTGTAAAAGTATACTATTCTAACTTACTGTGTCAACTGGTTCCTACATTTATATATCCAATCTTTAGGACATCCCAAAGTATTTCATAGCCAGTGACAGGGTGTACTTAGTGTTATGTTACACACTGATTTTGAAAATATTGTTTTAGTCTGAATGCAAATGCTTTGTTAGTAAAGGAGCACAAAATTGGCTTGATTTTAAAAATTTGAAGAGAAAAGTATCTGAGAATTAGGTAAATCAAATCTGAGGTGAATTATTTGACTTTATAACACAGTACATTATGCAGAAATTGTTTGAACATTGCACGAGTAAAGTGTTTTGTTTATAACATGAACCAGGAAAATGTTATTACTAGTCATTATATCAAAGTTTGTAGTGACTTTTTCAGAAATGCCTAACACATTTTCATTAAAAATAGCCAGTAACCTGTGATTATTGAATCACATACTTGAAGATCATTGTCATCATAACATACATACAATGCAAAAAGAGGCCATTCAGCACATGGAGCCTGCATCAACAAGCCCATTCAGACCCTATCTCCATAACTGCATGTATTTACCCTGCTAGACCACCTGATACTAAAGGGTAATTCAGTATGGCAAATCAGCCTAACCTGCAAATCTTTGAAGTGTGGGAGGAAACCAGAGGATCTGGGGGAACCCACGCAGACGCAGGAGAACATGCAAACTCTACACAGTCACTTGAAGCTGAAATTAAACCCAGATCCTTGGCACTGTGAGGCAGCAGTACTTAACTACTGTGCCACTGTGCTGTCAGATGCTCCTTAGATTTATGGTAAAGACAATCTACCTTGTTGCTTGGTGTAGAAAAACTTGGAAGGCTTGCAGATTTTGATAATTGCTTATCTTTTTTTTCAGTTACGGAATACATTACGCTTTATGTTGGGGAATCTTTATAATTTTGACCCTGAAACTGATGCAATTCCAAATGAACAAATGTTAATAGTGGATCAGTATATGCTTCACCTCCTTCAAGATTACAGTACCAAGGTAATATCACCAAAACATCCATCATCATTCTTTAAGGCACTGGGCATAAAAGTTATAAATTCCTAAAGCACAACAATACTTACTGTAGAATGTTTGGAATAATTAACTTCTCCACTGACATTAGAAAAAAGTGCACTGAATGATTGAGACTAATAAGTGAATTTATTAATCAAACAGTTATCATACTGAATTGTAATTTTTTTGGTATTATCACCTGGATGAATCCAGGCTGGTGGAACATTGTATGCACATGTGAAGGGATTTAAGCTATTGCTGACTGTGCTTTTTATTCATTTGTGTGGTGTGGGAATCTCTGGAAAAGCCCACATTTATTGTGCAATCTTAATTGAGAAGTTGGTAGTGGACTGCTGCAGTGCAGGTGGTGAAGACGTCCTGCAATGTTATTAATGACAAAATTCCAGGATTTTGATCCAACAATGATGAAGAAATTGCATTATATTTCCAAGTCACAGTGTATGAGGGGAGTGATGTTCCCCTATGTCTGCTGCCTTTATCCTTCAAGGTTGTCGAGATTGCACATTTGGTAGGTGCTGTTGAAGAAGCCATGATGAAGTTGCAATGTGTTTTGTATGTAATACACTCTGCTGTCACAGTGCATGGTAGAAGGAATTAATATCTAAGGTGGCGATGAATGGGGTGCCAATCAAGCAGGCTGCTTTGTCCATGGATGATGAACTTTTTGAAGTGTTGTTGGAGCTGCATTCCACCAGGCAAAGGTAGAATATTCCCTCACAATTGACTCGTACCATGTTAAAGGTGTAAAACATTTTGAGGAGTCAGGTGGTGAATCAGCCATTGCAAAATATCCAGCCTGTGACCTGCTCCTGCAGCCACAGTATTTGTATAGTTGGTGGTGAGGAAAATCAGCAACCAAATGCTGTTGAATATCATGGGGAGCAGATTAGACTCACCCCTCGGAGGTAGTCATTGTCTGGCACTTGTGCAGTATGAATATAACTTTCCACTGATCAACCAAAGTCTGAATGTTGTCTAGGTCTTGCTACATATGCACATGGGCTACTCCAGAATCTGAGGAGTAGCAGATGGTACTGAACACTATGCTATAATCAGCAGTATTAATTTAACAAATGATCTGAACAGAAAAGAACAACTCTCAGATCAAGAATGTCCATCAGTGCAGAATTTAATTTCAGTTATATTCAGCTTTGTGTTCCTAATATTTTTAGACCGCTGAAATATATGCATTTTGCTATAATCATTCACCAAAGGATCTGTTTTTAATTTTATTCAGGTTACAAAGGCTTATAAAGAGTATGATTTTGGAAAAGTTATTCGCCTCTTGATGGCATTTATTAACAGAGAACTCTCTAACTTTTACTTCAGTATCATCAAAGATCGGTTAGTATAATATTTAAAACTATTGTGTTTAGGCTTGATTTGTAAACCAAAGGTTTTTGCTTAGTAAGTACTTTAAATGGACTTCCAGACCAAACAATTAAAACAAATGGCTTAATGGTATTATTTTAAGACCAGAACTGTAATGAATAGTTTACATTTAAAAAGAAATAGTATGGGCAAAACTAGAAAATCCTTATTTACTGACTACCACATCAGTTGCTTTAAGAAGGCAGTGAACGGCCTTCTTCATGAACTGCTGCAGTCCTTGTACAATGGTGCTCCCACACTGATATTAACTATGGAATTCCGCGATATAAATATACAAGTGAGTGGTGGTGCATTCCATGTTCAGAGTATGTTACTCTAAGGTGATGGTATTCCCACAATATTTTCTCTCATGCTTTTTGGTGATATCGGTTATAGATGAGAGCTGTGCTGTTAAATTGCTGCAGTACAACTTATAGATCAGACGTACTGCAACAACAGTGCACCAGTAGTGGAGCCAGTGCATATTCAGTCCAATGTCAGGGGCACCAATCAAGAAACCTATTCTCTCCTGGATGATGTCAAGTTTCTTAATGCTGAATATTCCATTACTCCTGACTTGAACCTTCTAAATGGTGGTGAGCCTTTAAGAGAACAGAAAATGAGCCTCTCGTTGCAGAGTATGAACCTCTATCCTGTTCTTGTAGCTATGGTAATAATATAACTGGTCTGTTTAGTTTCTAGTCAGCACTGATCTCCAAGATAGGGCAACTCTGTAGTAGCGGTCCAACTAAAGGACAGAGAAAATAATTGGCCTTTCCCTTATTCATTATTTGGTATTTAAGTGGCACAATTGTTACTTATTTTTCAGCCAAGCTCATCTGGTATCTAAGTCTTGTTGGTTAGCATGGATTCTTCGTTAACAGGAGCTAGCAATGGAACTGATGTGGGTTTGTTATTGTCTGCTGGAGATATTAGAGAATGCCTATCTAAACAGTGTTGTATTAAAATTACAGATTATATTGTGAAGATGAGAAAAACCCCAAGCGTCGATCATGTCAGACAGTTTTAGATGAAGCATTAGATGTAATCTCTCGTTCTATGGCCCCAATCCTGCCTCATCTTGCAGAGGAAGTATTCCAGCACCTACCAAACAATAAAGGTAGCATTTCTTCAACACTGTTATTTGCTTTTAATAATATAAAACTTATAACTCAAAATATATTGAATGCATGTCTAAATCAAAAATAAACCTCTTTCTTGGTTATCTTTCAGAGCCTATGAGTGTGTTTCGTACAGGCTGGATAAAAGCCAGTTCTGTTTGGAAGAAGCCTGGCATTGTGGAGGCTATTGAGGGTGCTTGTGCAATAAGAGACAGTTTCTTGAGCTCCATACCTGGAAAAAACTCAACTGAATATGATGTAACCATCATCATTGAGCCTAGCTTGTTGCTCGAGTTGATGGAGGTAATTCCAACCAACTTTGGAAGAAATCTCGACATTTAAAAAAAACTAAATTTACTTAAATTAACTATTATTATAAGAAAAATTGGACATATTGGATCCAGGATTTGGTTGAAAAAAATAAATGTTCGCAAGTCAAATTTCAGAAGAGAATTTACCATGCCTGATTACTTGCAAACATTTGGCATGGGTGATCTTTAGCCAGCTGGCACAGCACATCTATGAATACATATGATAGACCCAATTTGAAACTGTGTAAGGAAATGTTAATTTTATCAAATGTTTAAATTGGTGTGTTGTCCTTGAATAGTAGGGCTGCAGGAGGTAGAGCAAGGAAAATAGCAAAGGAAAGCTGGAATGTGTGCAAACAATGAGGCAGTTTAGAAGTCCTTGAATTACATAGGTCTTTTACATCAGAATGAACAGTTCAGTGAAGAGTTTATTTGTTAGCTGCAGTCAGGGCATGCTCATTTTAATCACTGGCTGTAAAGATCACTGTGGCCTGAAATTTCGACATCTCTGGGTTATTGCAGCCTGCTACAAGTGCCATGGAACAAAGAGAATTACAGCACAGAAATAGGCCCTTCAGCCCATAAATCTTGCATTGACCATGCTGCCCGACTTAACTAAAACACTCATAGGCAGCATATGTCAATATGTCAACAAATTAAATCATTTTATTGTCTCTCCTATGAAGATAGTGCTTTATTTTCTGGCTATATGGTCAGTATTGCTGGTTTCCCACAGGCCTGGGGAATTATTAATTGTGAACACATTATTTTCACAGAATCATTGAATAATGCATGAAGACTGTGTTTTTGTTAATAAGATGAATAGCTGAGATGTAATCACCGTTACAAAACATGGTTACAAGATAATCAGGTTTGGTAAATAAGAATTCCAGGGTACACAACATTTCTAAAAGACAAGCAGAATGGACAAGGAGAAGTAGTACTGATCATAAAGGATGACACGATGGCATCAGTGAAAAATAATCTTGGGTCAGAAAATTAGGAAATAAAACCAGTATGGGTGGAGGGTCAGAGAATGCTAGTAGGAGATGTTAATAGGCACTCTAACAGTAGTAATACCATAGGGTAGAGCATTAAACAAGAAATTATTGGAGCTTGTAATAAAGGCAATGTAATAGTTGTGGAGGATAACCCTTCATATCAATCACATTAATCTTCACATTGACTGGATCATTCAAATGTCAAGTTTGAGTTTGTAGAATGCACCTGTGACAGTTTCCTGAAGCAATATGTTGTGAAAGCAACTAGGGATAAAACTGTGTTATGTCTAAATATTACGTACTGAAGCAGGGTTAATTAATAATGTCATTGTAAAAGAGTGTTTTAGAAATCAACAAAGAACCAACAAACTAACCAGTAACAGAAAAACAGATCGTAAGTGCTTCTGCATGTGTAGAAAAAGAAAGAGTAACAAAAGTAAATGTCAGGTCTTTAGAAGCAGAGACATTGAACAAGTATTGCATTTGTCTTCACCAAAGAGGACACACAGAAGAGGGAGGTAATTAATATCAGCAGAGAACTAGTACTTTTCAAACTCAAGGGACTAAATTCCAACGAATACCCAGGCCTACATTTTATGGTTCTAAAAGAGGTAGCTGCAGAGATGGTGAATGCACAGGCTATTCTGTCACAGTCCCAGCAGATTGGTAGTCAACAAATATAACACCACTATTCAAGAAAGATGCTGGAGAGAAAACAGAAAATTACACACCACTTAACCTGATGTCAGCATCGTAATAGTGCTAGAATCTATTATTAAAGAATTCTGAACAATGTTTTTTAAAAAATAATTGTGATTGTTGGTGTTCAAAGAAACTTGTCTGTACTTGTACCAGGATCACAAAATTAACACACAGCAAGTAATTAGAAAAGTAAAGAATATGTTGACCTTTATTGCAAAGAGATTGGAATATAAAGACAAGTCTTCCTACAATTATATTGGGCTCTGAGATCACACCTGGAATACTGTACAATTTTTGTCTCCACATTTCAGACAATGCAACAATAGCCACCATCCTACAGTTTAGAAGCCCAGAACAGTACCCATTTTAATCCTGTTTTAAATGAACACAGGCATAGTAAGACCAAGTTGTGGCAGTCGTGGATTTCTGTACATCTCATCAACTAGCAGTTTTTGATAGTATTTTTTAAGTGATCCACATGGCTGTTTGCTGTACACAAAAACAAAGGTTTTGAATCAAATTTAACGTAGAAAGACTTGATCTCCTATTTAAAAAATGGCACTCTATATTCTAAGTTTACCTCTTTTGTTTCAAGCAACTGCAGGGGGAACAAATATCCAGTTCTTCAGAATTGAACGAGTTAATGATGGCATCTCATACGACATTACTTACTAGTGTTCCTCGTGATCTGCCTACAGATACAAATTTTATTGAAGGAGAATTTGTAATCAATTTAGAAGGTAAACTAGTTTTATAGTCACTTTCCTGTAATGGATTAGGATTTTTGAGCCTTAAATTTCTCTTCAATTGTGTATATATGAAGAAACTTTAAGTACAAGTTCAAAAAAGAATTGAAATTGCTGTTCACAGTAGAATGAATGTTTTTCAGTGGACAGGCTGATATTTGGTTTTGAAATTGTTTATTCTGAAAATGTTGGTATGGAATTGGTTCTGCAGAGGTTCATATTTCATAATTTGGTTTTAAATTTCATTGGTTACTAGAAAATTGGTATGATTGTAGTTGCAACACTAACACACCAAGACTATAGATATACACTGAAGTTTGATTTAGTGGTTACCTGTTATCTTGTTTGTTTAAGAATATAGTTAACATGTATGAAAAGAAAATTAGTAATAACTTATCAATTACAAACAAAAACAAAACCATGATAATGTATAACCCTTAACAAAGCTATCTAAAATATTCAAACAAAAGTTCCCAGAGACAAAAAAGCCTTTCCAAAGGTTTAGCCCAGCAAAGACTAATGCTCATGTGATACTCAAACAGAGTCCTTTTGATTGGAGAATTGAAACCCTTGTAAATTCTGGCAGCCCTCTCTAGATACACACAGAACAGTCTGAAGTCAGAACAACTTCCCAGAACGCCAAGGCGAGTGTGTGGTCAAGCCACCAACAGCAGATATTCTACTCCAGAAAGGCAAAAAGCCTTATTTTCAGCTAACCAGCAGAATTTCCATTAAAAAAAAACAGGAAGAGAGAAAAATGCTTCTTTTCAGCTTGATGTCTCTTCTAAACTCATAATACTGCCAACCAAAACAGAAAATGAAACCTTAAATTCACTAGAAAAAACTGTCCAAAACACATGACCTTCTTCCTAACAATGCAAGATCATAAAGCATCCGAGAGAAAAAATAAACAAACTCCATTTAAACCACTGAAGGAGCAGTAAAAGAATTTCTACAAAGGACCAGCAACAATGAAAGTTGCAGAGAATGATTTTTTTAAATCTCAAAGGTACATTAATAATATAAAAATGCTTTGTCAGCTATAGGAAAAACGGTTTGAGATAATTAACATTTATATGCAAGAATGTTTTCTTATATTTACATTGAAAAATAATTATTCCTAATTACTTGACAGGTGGCGATATTGTTGAGGAATCATCATACAAAATAATTGTTCAATCTGCTGCCAAAGAAAAATGTCCTCGATGCAAGAAATACACATCATCCTCAGCAGTAACACCTTGCCCTCGTTGCTTGGAAGCCATTGCTGGAAAGTGGAGCACTTAAGAAAACAGGAGCACAAATGGGGACAGACAAATATACAATGTAAAACTAGCTTTCACCATAAACAGCTAGTGCTATGTATTTCATCTCCATATTCCCACTTCAGAAGTCTTCTGTTCTCATTGAATAGTTCAGATTTTGTCAAAACTACTATTTCCAGTTTAAAGTGGGGTATGGTAATTTTGCATGTTAGATATGAAATGTCTTGTGTTTTTGTAATATCTGCCTTAAAATCTGAAATTAAATTTGGATTATATTTTTACAGCTGCTATTGTACAGACAGAATAATAATTTACAAAGATTATTGTTCGCTCAACCATTAAATTAATTTCCAGTTTTCCCTGACAGAGAAACTGAAGATTGCCTTTTTTTGAATAGCAAATATTTCCAAGTTATACATACTTATGATATCATGTCAAAAGTCAACATTGTTTCCTAATCAATGTATAGGGAATACCCAGTTAATGAAACTTAATGGGGCTCCAAAAAAAAAAGGTTCAGTTGCTTGTTACATAACAGGTTAGTAAGGAATTGTGAGATTTGTGTAATAAACATTTTTATACACAAAGGTTTTCTGGATTTAAGAAATATTTTTGTCCTTTGCCTAGAAATAAATTTTATTGACCAACAATAGCATGCTTGGAAATTACATTTACTGCACAGTTATGTTAAATTTGTTATCTGAATCAAAGTCTAACCACTTATGGATTGGGCACACTGCGGCTTTAGATGAGTGTGGGTTCTACATTCGAGCAACTATCATTCTTGTATCTGTTATGTGTAAGTGGTAAAATTGCATTCCAAGAATGTCTGTTAAATAAGTTGTACAAGTAGTTAGTGTGGTTTCCAAAGAGATTATTGTACGTAGTTAAGTTAGACAACAACAACAAAAAAATCCATTTAGTTTGCCTTTTACCATCTTGGTAGTTGCATGCTAGAGCAATAATGAAATTGTTGGCTAATCCAGCAGGCACCTACCCAATACAAGATGGTCATAATGCAACCCTTCCATCCCATCAAACTTAATCTTCTGACATTTTCTCTCACCATTACGCAATTGATTAATTTAGTGAAAAAACAATGGCCAGAATTTTATCTTCCTCCCTGCCATGGGAATCAGAGTAGGTAAGGGGCAGACCATGGGAAAAGGTCCATTGATCTCAGGCAGGATTTTACAGTTTTGTGAACTGAGGGGCTGTAAAATCCCACCCAGTAACTTGGATTTCAGACACCAGACCTTAATTCAGAAATGTCACACTGCTTTCCAGTTGTGACTTTCCACCTATTAAAATAAACTGGAAAGAGTGGACTTACGTGAACAACTCTGGCTTAAATTTTTAGACAATTAACAAATGCGGTTTAATTTAGATTCCTTACCTATCAAACCATCAAATAGTTCAGATAACTTTGTCACCAAATATCAATGCTTAATATGATAGATGAATTATTTTGAAAAGTTGCTAATCTGCTAGAAACCTGATATGAAGGGTGTACCCTTCTCTGTATTTTAAGATTTGGTTGACACATATGCTAAAGCATCTGATACATGGCATTCACTATGTTCTGTTTGATATGCAGTGTTAAATTAGAAATGTGTGCTTCCTGAAAGTGGTCCTATCTTGAGATAGGAATTAATTCTAACCGCTGTTAAAAATTAATTTAAAAAAATTGTTCACAGCAACATGTCAAAAAACACATTTTTAACTCTGAGCTACTACTGAAAATCTTTTGAGGTCAGTAATCCTGAGACTCCTAATCTGATACGATTATTCCATTGATCTTTACCTTTACCAAGATCTAGTCTAATTTATTTTTTTCAGGATCTGCACATAGTCAGTCAGGTACTATAACTCACTACCGCAGTTTTGTTTTTGCTTTAACTTATAGACTGTGCATTTACCCCATTTCCCTTCAGTTGGGCCACGAGTAATAAACACTTTCACAGAAATTAGTGTTTAACTCTGCTTTCATCAACAATTTTACTTGTCACATACAGGCACTTCACTCCAATTATTTGTACAAAGAGCAACTCAATGTGGATTGAAGAGTTTTTATTTGGTTAATGAGCAATAATTTACAATATTACAGTTGGTTTATGCCCACTGATTAGTGTGGAAACGTATCTGACTGTACACATATTATTGGAGTCTAATCACTATTCATTTTGTTACTTATACAAATGCAAAAAAATTGAGGGAATAAAAACTTTGTCTTTACAATTAACAAAATAAACTCAAATGTTTCCTTTTTTTGTGACAGAAGTTGTGACGTAAGGCTTCATTAAATAGTCACCTACTCGTGATAGGACATTTGGGTATTTACTGCTGGAAAAAATATATTGCAACGTTCCTCTATTTTTTTTCAACTCCAACAGTGGGATTAGAAATTATAGATGTATGGCCCACACTACATAACTCATTCACTACATAATACCATGAGATACAGACTTGCTTCAGCTGACATCTAATCTGCATAGCTACAGCAATAAGTATGATTTCTTCTGAGACTGATGCCATCTTTCAGCAGTAAAATGACGTAGCTGAAGCAAAGCTCACTTTTTGTAAACATGGACATGCAAACTGTATATGGGCATTAGAATATCACATAATAAAACAGAAACTAAAGAGTTTAACAGAACTCAGGTAACCATCTATAACAATAACCATTTAAGAACATGATTATTCGCAACAGAGAATGGTTCATTTACATCAAAATGATCCTAGCTCTTCACAGCTGGTCAAATCTGGAGACCTATGTAAATAAAAATTGGCCAACTCTTGTCACAAGGAGGATATGGCTTCAACTGCTTCTAACAGATGCAGCACCAGGCTGTATTGCCCATGGTTTTCAGGTAAAAGTTCTATCAATTTGCTCACCAGTCTGGCTGTTGCTACAATTGGCACATCTGTGTTCTGAAGATCCTGAGGATCCTAGAATTAGTACAAGCCATGATTAATGGGAAGCAAGAAAACTGGTCATATACAATACAAGGCTGATGTGATGTTAAAAATGAAATATTTTTAAGATTAAGAGCTTCAAAACTATTATTGTTAACTTTCATGATCACTCACTGACACCAAGAATGGCAGTATGATAATTATTCAGTAGGCAATGAGATGTTGAAAAGTTAACAGCTGAGAATACCTAAGCCAAGCAGTTTTGAAATGCATTAGGATATGTTAGTGAGGCCAAACAATTGGAGGAGATAGATCTATCAATGATGGCTTCCCGGTGCATATTGAATAACCTCAGAGGTTTACTACATGGGAAACAGCCCTTTGGCCCATTTTGTCCATGCCGCCCCTTTCTTTAACCCCTAAGCTGTTCCCAATTGCCCACATTTGGCCCATATCCCTCTATATGTACCTTATCTGTGTAACTGTCTGAACGCTTTTTAAAAAAAAACAAGATTGTACCCACCTCTACTACTATCTGTCGCAGCTTGTTCCAGACACCATACTGTGCGTGAAAAACTTGACCCTCTGGATCCATTTGTATCTCTCCCTCTCACCTTAAACCTATGCTCTCTAGTTTTAGACTCCCCTACCTTTGGGAAAAGATATTATCTATCTAGCCAATCTATGCCCTCGGTATTTTATAAGCCTCTATAAGATCACCTTTAAGCCTTCTACACTTCAGAGAAAATAATCCCAATCTATTGAACCTCTTATAACTCAAACCATCAATTCATGGCAGTGTCCTAGTAAATCTTTTCTGTACTCTTTCTAATTTAATAATTTCTGTAATAGGATGACCAGAACTGTACACAGTATTCCAAATGTGGCTTTACCAATGTCTTGTTCAATTTCAACAAGACATCCTAACTCCTGTATTCAACGTTCTGACCAATGAAACCAAATATGCCAAATGCTTTTTTCAATACTCTGTCCACCTGTGCCTCCACTTTCAAGAAGCTATGAACCTGTACTCCTAGATCTTTTTGTTCTGTAATTCTCCCCAGTGCCCTATCATTAACTGAGCAAGTCCTGTCCTGGTTCGATCCACCATTTTTAGTCAATATAGGCACGATGGTAAGCACTGCTGCAAGGACCCGGGTTCAATTCCCAGCTTGAGTCACTGTCTGTGCGGATCCTGCATGTTCTTCCTACATCTGCATGCATTTCCTCCAGGTGGTCCAGTTTCTCTCAAAATCTGAATGATGTGCTGGTTATGTGCCTCAGCCATGCTAAATTCTCCTTCAGTGTACCTGAACAGGTGCCAGAGTGTGGCAACTAGGGGATTTTCACAGTAACTTCATCGTGGTGATAACGTAAGTCTACTTGTGACACTAATAAAATTTAACTTACTTATCCCAACAGGTGAACTATATCTCCTGCTGACAAGCAGCAACAAATTCACTTAAATGCTTCTGTCTCATCAGTACAAGTAACTGGGATGTAGGAGATATAGTTCACCTGTTGGGATAAGTAAGTTAAATTTTATTAGTGTCACAAGTAGACACTATAGTAAGCCACACTATTTTCACTAGTTTATTTTCAATCTACCCGTAAATGCACTTGGTCCAGAAATCTTGACACTCCAACTAATCTCCAACTAAACTGTACATCCCACATTGTCCAAACAAAAGTCTACACAGCAGATTGCCCAGAAGTTCAACTTGGAGATTCAAACATGATGGCTTTCCTTCCACATAGCTGCTACTGAGTTGACTTTAATAGTTGGCTAAAAACATTGACTTCTGTACAAATTCACCAAGTTAAATCCAATATGTTTGATTCACATCATCACTGCTTTATTTTTTCATAAGCAGATGATTCAATCACATATTACATTGCTGAGAAAACCAAGTCAACATTCAGTTCTCCCAAGTGACCTAATGACAATTAGCTTGACAATAGTTATAAACTTTATTTTGCTATTTGAAGTGAAAAGCTCCTACATGCAGACCAATTCATAGTTTTCCATGAGATTTTCTTTAAGCACAGAAGTGACTCTGTTGTACTTATTGCTACTAGCTCAAGTTATCTCATGTCTTAAAACAGAAACACAACTACTTTTAAAACATTCAGCAACAAGGTTATAGCTACTTAGAAAGATTTGCTGGAGTTTTCTCCTTTACTCTTTTGTAGGATAATTCCACGGTTAAATCTGTCAATACTGTAAATGCAACTTTGTAAAATGCACAAACTACTGGATAAGGATAGTTTAATTCTGACAAAAGAAAGCTTACAGAAAGTTCATGATTTCAAAGTCTTTGATGCACAGCATAATTTCGTTTTTGTTACACAGTGTGTTTACTCTTTTAGTATAATGTTAGCTTTCTTGATGAAGTGTATTGATACTCACCATGGCCTTCAGCCACGTACACAGCATTGGTGGGAGTCTGGCCAGCAGCTCCATACCTTCCTTAGTTTGAGTATGAAGTAAAGCATATGCAAGTCTCTGTCCCGTCAGTACAAGTAACTGGGATGCCAAAACCTCTTGATCATGCACCTGGAGAAGGGCCTGAATGGATGGACAAATGAATATCCTGTTACTTTAGAATTAAATTAAAAAGTGTGAAATATCGACATTATTCATCAAAATTAGTTTCTTTAAATTATTCTAGCATTACATTGCCAGCATTCGTTAAAAGCGTAACTAATGCAACCAAGTTGGTCACTATACCTGTCTTTATTGCAAGTAACTTATAGGTATTCCAAACTTAATTACAAGTGTTCTGGAATAAAAGAGGGTAATTAGCTACCTTAATAAAACTATTCTGTATATTCATCTATAAGGCAAATCCATACAAGACAGCTATCTATAATCTGATCCCAATTCAATCAAGGTGATGCCCTGTTGGTTGCCAATGCTCACAAGCAGGAAATTCATTTTAATGCATTTTGCTTGTTGCATAAGTTGCCACCACTAAATAAACAGGAATTGGGGGAAATCAAAGCTCAGAGTATTGACAAAGACAATGGGCATTCACAATGTTCTAAAACACTTCAAAGAATAAAGAAGAACAACATAGCGCGGGAAACAGGTCCTTCGGCCCAATGAGCCCGCATAGCGATTTTAACATTGTTAGTGCCCTCCTCGACCAATGACCTTTGTCTATGCTTATTGGGGAAGATTGAGAGAAGAGTATTTGAGGGACAATTTGTTACACCAATCAGCCTAATAGCATGTTTTTGAGGTGTGAGGAAACCAGAGCACCTGCAGAAAACCCACGCAATCACGGGGAGAAATGTGCAAACTCCCGCAGACACCAGCCCAAATCCATGTATCACAGCAAACAGTGACAGTCACTGAGCTGTCATGTTGCCCATCAGATGGTCCAGTTTAAGCGTACTCTAACGATGTGAAGCACTAGGCAACTCTCGAAGCAATACCCAAGAGCAGCCCTCGCACGACCCACTGCGTGTACGCCCCTTGTTGGTCAACAAGGCGGACTGAAATCACCTATGAAAAGAAAAGACATCAATAAACATGTACAACTTAGACAGACATTTACAGAATCCCCAGAAGCGCAGAAGTAAAACAAGTGAGCCATGAAATATGTTGGAAGGTCCATCAATTGATTCCCAGGGATGTCCCAAGGCTCTTGATTTTTATTTAGAAAAGTCTCTTGTATCCCTCCATCTCTAGACCGTTCATGTGCCTATCTAAGTAAGCCTTAAACAACTCTACTGTGCCTGCCTCCACCACCCTACTTGGCAGTGCATTCCAGGCCCCCATCACCCTCTGTGTGGAAAAACCTCTAACATCCGAATTATACCTCACCCCCCTCCCCCTAAGCCCGTGGCCCCTCGTAATTTTTGTATCCAACCTAGGAAAAAGCTTAGCAATGTTCACTATCTATACCCTTCATGATCTTATATACACCTCTATTAGATCTCCCCTCATTCTCTGCCTTTCTAAGGAAAACAGCCCCAATTTGCCCAATCTCTCCTCATAGCTCAGTCCTTAGATACCAGGTAGCATCCTGGTAAACCTCCTCTGTATTCTCTCCAGGGTCTCATCTGGTAGTAAGGCGACCAGAACTAGACACAGTATTCCAAATGCAGGCGAACCAACGTTCTATACAACTGCAACATTAGACGCCAGCTTTTATACTCTATACCCCTCCCTATAAAGGCAAGCACACCATAGGCCTTCTTCGTCACCTTCTCCACCTGTACTGCCACCTTCAAAGACTTGTGTACTTGGCAGCCCCCAGGTCCCTCTGCGTTTCTATATTCTTAATAAGTCTTCCATTTATTGTGCAACTCCCCCTACGTTATTTCTTCCAAAATGCATCACCTTGCATTTATCTGGATTAAATTCCATCTGCCATTTCTCTGCCCAATTTACCAGCCTATCTATATCCTGCTATATTGCCTGACATTGCTCCTCACTATTAGCAAGTCCAGCCATCTTTGCGTCATCTGCAAACTTGCTGATCACACTACTAACTCCCTCTTCCAAGTCATTTATGTGTTTTACAAATAGCAAAGGTCTCAGTACTGAACCCTGCGGCACCCACTAGTTACAGACCTCCAGCTAGAAAAGGACCCTTCCACTACTACTCTCTGTCCCCTGTTACCAAGCCAGTTCTCAATCCATCTAGACACTGTCCTTGTATCCCATGAGCCTTAACCTTTTCCACCAACCTACCATGATGGACTTTGTCAAACACGTTACTGAAATCCACGTAGACGACATTCATGGCTTGTCCTTTGTCAACCGTTTTTGTCACCTCAAAAAATTCCACCAGATTCATAAGGCATGACCTCCTCTTTACAAAGCCATGCTGCTTATCACTAATCAAACTGCCGCACTCTAAATGCGTATACATCCTACTCCTAAGAATCCTTTCCAACAATTTCCCTACCACTGACATCAAACTCACCAGCCTGGGTTATCACTACTACCCTTTTTAAACAACGGTACCACATTCGCTATCCTCCAGTCCTCTGGGACCTCACCTGCGTCCAAAGAGACAAAGATTTGCATCAGAGGCCCAGCAATTTCATCTCTCGTCTCCCTAAGCAGTCTAGATAAATGCCATCAGGCCCCAGAGATTTATTAGTTTTAATACTACCTAAAAAGCCTAACACTTCCTCCCTCGTAATAGATATTTCCTCCAACTGGTCTACAACTCCCTCCAAGACAGTAGCAGACAACAAGTCCCTCTCCTTCGTGAATACTGACGTATTCATTCAGGATCTCCCTCATTCTCTCGGATTCTAAGCACAGTTCCCCTCCTCTGTCCCTAAGAGGACCAATTTTTCCTCGAACCATCCTTTTGTTCTTAACATAAGAGTAAAATGCTTTTGGATTTTCCTTAATCCTGTTGGCCAAGACCATTTCATGCCCCCCTTTTCACCCTTCTATCTCCCTGTTTGAGCTCCCTCCTACTCTCTCTGTATTCCTCCAATGCTCTCTCTGTTCCCAGTTGTTTACACCTAACAGATGCCTCTCTTTTCTTCCTGATCAAGTCCTCAATCTCCCTAGTTATCCACGGCTCTCTGATCCTATCTTTCCCATCCTTCTTCTTAACCGGCAAATGTCTTTCCTGCCATCTTTTCAGTTGTCCCTTTCCCTATCAGAGACCTGAGATGCTAGTCTTATTCCCAAGAATATATATTAGAGTGAAACATTTGGGGCAGGTTCGTGAAAGGAAATCAAAATTCAGACATTCAGAATACAACCTTGATCACACCTGCTTCTTGTCAGATAAGTGTACATAATCTCGGAATAAACTACATGAAAAATTAAAAACATGCAATCATCCCACTGCTCTAAAGTAAAAGGGTGCAGAAAATCTCACATAGTAAACTGTCTCTGATATACAGGAATTTACGTCTCGACTGTGTCAGAAGAATTCATTCCTCTATTCCAGGACTAGAGAAAATAATCAAGGCTGATAATTCCATGCATTTCTGACGAATGCTCCACTCACTGTCAGAAGTATAGCTTTATTTTGGATTAGAATTCAAAATGGAGGTCCTGTATGCTTGTTTAGTTCGATGTAAAAGACCCCAAGGTATTTTTAAGAGAGGAATGTGGGGAGTTCTGGCAAACCTAGTCAACATTTTTTCTCAATTGCCACCAGAGACAAAATCATCATTTCTCCCATTTCCTCGTGTAGGAGCTTGCTGTGCATGAATTGTCTGCCATCCTTATTTACATAACGTTGGCTATACTTAAAAAGTTATAAAGTTATACAGCATTATTTAAATATAAGCTATTTTTCGGAATTTGGTATCCATCGGTGACCATCAGTAGGTAATTAAAAAACTGCAATTTAATCAGCTCTACAAATACTTTACACTGATCCCATTCTCAAAATCATAGGCAGCAACTCTAATCTCAGCAACAGGGTAACTCAGGTATAACCCTGTCTTATCAAGGTATTTTGCATAAGTTTCGCTACTGTCTACTACTGTTGTTTGTACAACCTTGCTATATAAAAACTAGCTGCTGCATTTGCCTAAACAGGGTAGAAATATCAATTACTAAAGGACATAAATTTAAAATAAAGGGGGAAAGTTTAAGGGAGATGTAAAAGGCAAGTTTTTTTTTGCACTGAGGGCAGTAAGTGCCTGGAATGCACTGCCAGAGGTAGTAGAAGCAGATGTAATAGCAAATTTTAAAAGGAATCATAACAGAAACATGAATAGGCAAGGAATAAAGGGATACAGACTGCTTAGAGGCAAAAGATCTTTAGTTTAGAAAGTAACCAAATGTTGGCACAGGCTTGTTCTGATGCTGTACTTTTCTTTGTTCTACAATTCAAAAGTAGTTCACTGGCTGCAAAGTACTTTGGGATGTCCTTAGCATGTGAAAGGCAGTATATAAAATCAATTCTTTCTCACATTGGTTGCACTAAACTATGCATCTTGATCCACCCAATCTATCTGGTTATGAAAGGAAATATAAACTAAAAAAAAGTCTCAGCTACTCTATTAGTTCAAATATGTATTTTAAACAAATGACTGAGAGATACATTACCTCTTCACCAATGTGGTCAATTCCATGATTATACAGTTCACATACATAATGCCGACGGATAACATCCTCATTCACTTGGAGGTTCTGAGACAGTTCCACTGCTACTGATGGCCAGTCTTCATTTTGCACTTGAAGAGGTTGCTGTTCAGAAGCAGATTCAGTCTTTGAAGGTCTTATTAGGTCTTTCACTGCAGCACTGACTAATTTCATTAGGAACTGCAAGAAAACACGCGCAAGTTACTGCACTACAAAATAGAAGTTTGTATTTGGAAAATACGATACAGTGTATACAAGTGCAGGTTCCTTGTTTTTCCCCCCTGAATTTTCTATATTTAAGAAAGGTACCAGTTCTGGAACACTTTACGTTTTCAGACATCTGCTGTCAGCCACTAGTAAATCAGCTGCAGCTTGAAACTAACTGTATGTTTTAGTATCAATGTGGCCTGTCTGCATATTAGTACCATGCAAGTAATAGTATGTGCACTGTGGATACAACACAGGCTGAACTTTTAACTCAGATGCTAGAAATGAATTGGTTCCTAAGCAATTGTAAATTGAAATTTTAATTTAGACGTAAGATTGATGCCAGTTTACCATCAAGTAAAACTCAAAAATGATAGTCAAGTCAAGCAAGTGTTACAATATCTCAACAGAATTTCAAGCCAATATGGAGGAGGCTGAGAAAAACTGTCACAGCACACTTTGTTATTTGACCATTTCTAAGAAATACAGATGCAAATGAGAATTTCCAAAGTACTGTTTTAATCATTTAACAATCCACTTCATGATTTTATTACCTGCTGTCTGAGTGAAACTATGTTGGGATCCATATCTCCACTTGGCAGCAACTGAATTGATGTTAGCTCCTTAAAAAATGCGTTTTTGCCCTAGAGATAAACACAGAGGATAAAGTATGAAAGAGCTCAGACAGAATTTTCAACTTTCAGCTATGAGCGACAGGCATTGCACAAGAATTAAACCATGAAATTATTCTTTAAAAGCAGCGTTATATTAGACAAATAATTGATTGATGCATTAACACATTGATTAATAATCAGTTATACATGTATAGTGACAGAGCATGAAAAAATGTATTTAAGGTATAATATGTACCACATGGACAACTATTTTTAATTTTGCATTTTGAGAAGGAAAGCATATACCAAATAATAATAAAAGTTAACAGTAGATTTATTAGTACGAAAACGTCTGTTGTCTTTCAACATACAACATCTGAGACAAAATAAACACAAGTTTAAAAAAACATACCTTACTGTCAAATAGGCTAAATATTTTGATAGATTTCATCCCAAACAGCATTATTCCATGCATAATGACAGACAAAATATAGTGGTGCTGAACCAATGGGTAATGAACATGTCTTTGTTCCAGAGCCAAATCCACTATTGAAGTTTGACCCTCTACCGATGACCAGGTGTCCTCAATATCTAGAAATGGTTCCTTCATTTCATCGCTGCTAACTTCAGCCTAATAATATATAATAAAAAAATAAAAAGAGCAACATGAGAAGACACTTAATTTTGTGGCAATCATATAGAAAAAGTTTAATCTGATTCTTGATTCTACCCAAAAGCTTTGATTTATGTTAATAAAGACGGCTCCCATTAAAACAAAAGTTCAACAGAAAAGTGTACTGATATGTGAAGAATTAATTGAATATACTCCCAAGATATTACACTTTTTGTTCATGAATTCAGTCATTATATTTTCAATGTACTTTTCTAACAAAACCTTATGACAACAGGCAGTCTTACTTTCACATATATATTCTTTCCCCAATGTTATGTAAAGCATTATTATTTCAGTATCAGAATACTGATTTTAAAAAATATAGCTTTACTTTTAAAATACAACATCACTCTTGAAAATTCCTCTGAACAATGCATACTCCAAACAAAATACTCTTTCCCACCCCCTCTACATTAAAATCTGTCCACTTTGGACACGATTTTATCTGCTTTCAGATGTGAAAACTCAGTAGAGCGTGAGACGAGTAGCGAGATACACACCTACCTCCGTGCTGGTTCCCTCTTTAACAAGGCCTGAAAATAGCTCTAATCAGAACAACTCCTGAAACGGGCACAACAGTCATTTAAATGCATTTGCATGACATTCAATTGACTTAATGGGCCGCACACCCAACTTTAACAGCACTTCCCCCTTGACCATGTTCGCTTATTCAGAATCAGCGCAAAGCAGACATGCCGCATAAAAGTCCAGTTAGTGAGGAAGTAGGTGCCTAATGTCTGATAGCTCTCTGCTCGGGATCAGTGGTGGTTGGGGGGGAGTGGTTTCTTGATGGTCTGCTGCTACACTGCCTGGGGTCAGTGAGGGGAAAAGGGGGTGGCCGCTGCCATTGCCTGAGATCAGTCAGTGGGGAGGGAGTCTGCTGCCACTCTGCCTGTGAAAAGTGAGGAGGTGGTGGTGGTGGTGTGGTGGTCTGCCTGAGATCAGTGGGGAGGGGAAGGCCACAATTGGTCTGCATGGGACTGGGGGGGATAAAGGAGTCAGTAATGTTGGTGGAGTGGAGCATGGCAGTCAGGGGGAGGCATTAGCTGGCTCAGATGGGATGTGGCAGGGGAGACTTATTCTATTTTTTTTTTCTGCGCATGTGCAGTTGGAGGCACTGATAGGACATGCAGGATTTCGGACGCATTAAGCCCTGCTTGTGGGATTCTACAGCATGATTTGGAATTGCTGATATTTTTTCAGGCAGAGAGCGTAAAAGAGCACTTGAAAATGGGTCTAAAAAATCAGATCTGAACCACTCCCAGTTTCAAGTCCGGCCAGCACTTAGAATCAAAATAGTAAAATAGGGTCTTTTGTGTTACAACATAACAGATATTTAAGACCAATTTTCAGGCGACAATCTATCACAGTACAATGCTTAGGTGGTCTAAAGTGAATCTTCAGTATGAATATAAACATGCCAGGTAAAGCATATTGGGCAATTTAAGATTTCAATTGCGAAAACTATCACCAATGAAGTTCTTTTTCACACAAGTGAGGGTGCAGGTCTGCAATTCACTGCCTAGAAGTATAGTGGAAGCAGGTTCAATCAAGGCATTCAAAAGGGCACTAGGTGATTTTTTGAAATAGAAAAAAATTGCAGGAGTACAGTTATACAGCAGAGGAATAGTACGAAGTCAGAATGCTCAGTTGGAGAGCTGATGCTGATTCGATGTACAGAATGATCTCTTTTTCCACTGTAGATAATGTGGGGTCAATCTCATTAACAATTTGTTGAAAGCTGTTTCAAATCCAAATACCAAGAACAACCAAAAACTGTTAGATTGAAGGAACTTTTATCCCACAGTCTTTTCCAGATTTAAATACAAGCTCTTAAAAGATTAAAGTTTTCTAATTGTTACTAATTCTACAAAAAATATATACATATGTAAAAAAATCACCATTACAAACATGATGTTGTTCAAATGGACTTTTTTTTTTACCTCCATTAAAGTTTGAAGAAGCAGTGAGCAAGAACCAAGGAAAGATGTCATAGCAGTGTCACTCATGCCTACATCCTGTCCAGAAAACATGAAACACTTATCATTAGTCAGTACTACCATTTATTTTAAGAATGTTTTTAAGGTAATCTTTTCCAAAAATCCTGATGTATCACACATTAGCCCCTGCTGAAAAAACATATGGCCAGATGATCAGAGTCAGAGCACCTTTAAGTAACAACTTTAGGAAGAATGTAAACAGGCATACAAAGCAGCCTAGCTATTTTTGCAGCACCTCTTCAATTGCACACAGTCAGGATTGATAACTTGCCAAGCAAAGAACTAACTTATAAAATACCATTTCAAAGGATTAGCATACTGGAGCACTGATATTCTGCATTAAGTCAATGCGGGTGCTAACCTCCATCTTAAGGATATCATACTCATTGCATATTCCAGACATGTGATCACAGATATAGGCTCACATTATAGCGATTCTTGAGAAAATTCTAGACTTGCAGATTCTATAAGTTTAGTGGGCATGGACACTCTAGACTGGTTAAACAGGAACACAGTATTAGAAAATACTGGATAATAGGACTTGAAATGGAATTTCTACACACACGCATGCACACAGTTGGCTAAATACAGAGGTTTGCAAGTTGTAAGGCGAAAAAGACCAAAGCTGGCATCCCCACTTTCCTGATTTAATTGCAATTCTGGACAGAAAGCTCATCCTTCCCAGGAAACTGGCACAATTTTATTCAACTGAAATTTGTGATTTCAATATTAACGCTGGCAGAAATCCATTGACTTAATTTCCATACTTATATAATGTAACTTATGCATCTTTGATGATATAGCAAAGTGGTAGTTTATGTTTTTATTTAAGTTAAATCAAAGACACTTTGAAAAATCAAACATGGAGGCAATTATTAATTTTTTGTTGAACTGCATACCAAAGAATCATTTGAAATTTCAGCTCTTTCCAGATATGAGAGTTTCAGTTCCATTTTTCCAGGCTGAGTTCAAGTCAGGTCTCAGAATTGACTATAGAGAACTATAAATCAGCCAGGAAGGAGCTAAAGAGGGAGTTGAGAAGAGCTAGAAGAGGACACGAGAAGACTTTGGCGGATAGGATTAAGGAGAATCCTAAAGCTTTTTACAGATATATAAATAATAAAAGATTGGTTAGGGCAAGATTAGGGCCAGTCAGAGATAGCAGTGGGAAGTTGTGCATGGAGCCTGAGGAGATAGGAGAGACACTGAATGAGTATTTTTCGTCAGTATTCACGCAGGAGAAAGACAGTGTTGTCGGGGAGAATACTGCGATACCAGGTTGTAGACTGGGTAGGATTGAGGTTCATAAGGAGGAGGTGTTAGCGAATCTTGAGGGTATGAAAATTGATAAGTCCCCTGGGCCAGATGGGATTTACCCTAGGATTCTCTGGGAGGCTACAGAGGAGATTGCAGAGCCTTTGGCTTTGATCTTCATGTCGTCGTTGGCTACAGGTATAGTGCCGGAAGACTGGAGGATGGCAAATGTTGTCCCTTTGTTCAAAAAGGGGAGTAGGGACCATCCTGGAAATTATAGACCGGTGAGCCTGACTTCTGTTGTGGGCAAGGTCTTGGAAAGAATTATAAGGGATAGGATTTATAAGCATCTAGAGAGGAATAAATTGATTAGGGATAGTCAGCACGGTTTTGTGAAGGGTAGGTCGTGCCTCACAAACCTTATTGAGTTTTTTGAGGAGGTGACCAAAGAGGTAGATAAGGGTAAGGCAGTTGATGTAGTGTATATGGATTTTAGCAAAGCGTTTGATAAGGTTCCCCATGGTAGGCTACTGCAGAAAGTGCAGATGCATGGGATTGAAGGTGATTTAGCAGTTTGGATTAGGAATTGGCTAGCTGATAGAAGACAGAGGGTGGTGGTTGATGGGAAATATTCAACCTGGAGTGCAGTTACAAGTGGTGTACCTCAAGGATCTGTTTTAGGGCCACTGCTGTTTGTCATTTTTATAAATGACCTAGATGAGGGTGTAGAGGGTTGGATTAGTAAATTTGCTGACGATACCAAAGTGGGGGGAGTTGTAGACAGCGAGGATGGATGTTACAGTTTGCAGAGGGACATAGATAGGTTGCAGAGCTGGGCCGTGAGGTGGCAAATGGAATTCAATACGGATAAGTGTGAGGTGATTCACTTTGGTAGGAATAACAGGCATATGAAATATAGGGCTAATGGAAGGACCCTTAATAGTGTTGTCGAGCAGAGGGATCTTGGGGTACAAGTACATAGCTCTTTGAAAGTTGGCACCCAGGTTGATAAAGTTGTTAAGAAGGCGTACGGTGTGTTAGCTTTTATTGGTAGAGGGATTGAATTTAGGAGCCGTGAGGTTATGTTACAACTGTACAAAACTCTGGTGCGGCCGCACTTGGAGTATTGCGTACAGTTCTGGTCGCCGCATTATAAGAAAGATGTGGAAGCATTGGAAAGGGTGCAGAGGAGGTTTACCAGGATGTTGCCTGGTATGGTGGGAAGGCCTTATGAGGAAAGGCTGAGGGACCTGAGGTTATTTTCATTAGAGAGAAGAAGGTTACGCGGTGACCTAATTGAGGCGTATAAGATGATCAAGGGATTGGATAGGGTGGATAGTGAGAGCCTTTTTCCTCGGATGGTGATGACCAACACGAGGGGACATAACTTTAAATTAAGAGGTGGTAGTTATAGGACGGATGTCAGAGGCAGGTTCTTTACACAGAGGGTGGTGAGAGCGTGGAATGCCCTGCCTGCAGCAGTTGTGGACTCGCCTACTTTGGGGGCATTCAAATGTTCGGTGGATAGGCATATGGATGATATTGGAATAGTTTAGGTTAGAGGGTCCACTGGCCGGCGCAACATCGAGGGCCGAAGGGCCTGTACTGCGCTGTAATGTTCTATATTCTAATGTCCTGCACTTTCTACAGCTTCAATTAAAAATAAAAGGAAATAAAACTGAAAATGTTTCTAACTCCAGCGAAGATTCACCTGAGCCAATGCCCTCTCCAAATAATTTCAAAATACTCACTCTTCTGCACAGTCTGTCTTTTGGCGCCTTGCCAACCTATTAAAAATAATATTGATCATCAATAAGTGTCAAGTGACTAGAATATCTTACAAAGATGCAAATGAGCATGTAAATTATACTTTGTCAATACAATGAAATTAACAGAATTTCCTTGTAAACTTGCGAACATCTGTCCTGATCCTTCCATGATGACGCAACAGTTAAGAAAACTTCTACTTTCTCAAAAGGCTAAGGAAATTTGGCATGTCTACCACGACTCTCACCAAATTTTACAGATGTACCATGGAAAGCATCCTTTCTGGATGCATCATAGCTTGGTATGGCTCCTGCTGTGACCAATATTGCAAGAAACTACAGAGTTGCAAACATAGCCCAAACCATCACTCAAACCAACCTCCCATCCACTGACTCCATCTATATTTCCTATTGCCTCAGCAAACCAACTAGCAAAATCAAGGTTCCTATGCACCCAGGGCATAGTCTCTTCCACCAGGAAAAATACACAAAAGTCTGGGATCACGTACCAACTGACCCAAGACAGCTTCTTCCCTGCTGCAATCAGACTTTTGAATGGTAGTGTCACATATTAAACTGAACTCTCACCTCACCCTATCGGTAATTGCAACACTATATTCTGCACTCTGTCCTTTCATTCTCTCTTGTGTACTCTATGAACTGCATGCTTCATCTGTATAACTCACAAAAAACAATTCTTCTCACTGTATCCCAATACATGTGACAATAATAAAACAATTCAAAACTAAATAGGAAGGAAATGCATGGTATTTAAATTACATGAAACCAGCCTCCAAAAATGTTTCAAATACTTAGCATGCAACAAACTCAAATGCTCTAGGGTAACCAGCTGTGGAAACTTACTGTGGTATTGTCACCAGCTGTGCAAGACTTGACTACAGGAAGTCAAAAACATCTAGTCATAGCAACAACAGTGTATACTACTTTGACAAAGTGTACAAAAAAAATCCTTACTTCTGGATTACAATCCAAAGCCATTGCTGGTATTGGAATATTATGGCAGTGGAATTCGTATCTGTCAACTTTTCCAGCCCTTACATTATTAGTAATTCCTTGATATCACTAATTTGAAATGAAAATGTTCATTAATTGGCAACAAAAATGTAAACAGACCACAAAAATTTACCAAGGCACTTACATCCTTACACAAAATAAGAAAATTTCCTACTGAATTCCCAACTTCAATTTTCCTGCAAACGCTTCGGTAGCTGTCAGTGTTCCTCTATCATGACCAGACTTTACCTATCTAAATCACACTGTCACTTCCTGGCTCGACTAGAAGTAGTACAGGGAGAAAAAAGTTTCTGTACTATTTGCGTTTGCTCAAATATATTCAGAAAGTTTGATCCAAGACCAAACAGCATTGAATAATTTACTGTTACACTAATGCTGTTCTTGATCTAACCTCTTCTCTATTTCTTTTATTTCATCACTTTTGTTGTTCTGATTTATATAGTTACGCAGTAACGTTATCATAATGGAAAGTTCTTAAATTAAATCTCAGCTTTCACCTTATCCATTAGGTAAGCAGCTGCTGACAGTCTTTTTACAATAAAGGTGTTCCACATCATTATAGCAATACCTGCAAAGAAAAGAATGTATTCAGCTATACCATAATAAATGCTATGACTTGGACCAATTTTTTATTCACTTATAGAACATAAAAATTTATTATAAAACATTATAATAAGCAATAAACTTGAATTCAATATTGTCTATATAAACATTTACAATTTAAACCATGAATGTCAGCAGTTGTTTGTAACGATAGGGTTGTGATATGTGCACCAAGTAGCAACATGGAACTAGTTTCAGTAGTCTGCTGATTTCTTTTGTCATTTCCCTTGCCATACCAACACTCCCACCGTCTCAAGTATAGTGACTTAAATTTAAAATTTCATATTTCTTAGAATTCTTTGAAAAACAGTTGCACCTTTCTCAATGCTCCTGCCATTCCACTGTTTCTGTCCTGTTCCATTTAGCACATGTCACCTTACCACGTTGCCCCTGTGCTAAATGCTACAATCGCCACTCCATCTGAATCAGTTTACTCAGTCACTAATCTGCCCTCCTGCCGGTTCATGCTACCATTCTCCCTTGTGTATGTATGAATGAACAAATAATGGCCAATGTCAAAAAAAAGCATTTTCATGCTTTATTTTCATTGCTGGTGATGTATAAATTTATACATAATTTCACTGACGCTGTCTGATACTTGCCAGCTTTCATCATGTTTTGCGCTATTATTATGTTTCAATGAGGTTTTGCTTAATCTATAAGTGGAGATGGTATATAGCTTTATCTTGAAATTATTGACTAAAAACTAATTAGACTTCACGGTAAACACATGGTTCCCTTGATCGTCTGACACTGATATCATGCTTACATCATTATTGTCAATATTGTCTCACGAACATAACCACAAACCCTTTACTCTACAATTTAAATGTACTATTTCCCCCGCACTGGCCTTTTACAGTTCTGACAAAAGGCTTTTGACATGAAACAACTCTGATATCTCTGTTTATTTGACCTGAGAAAGCGGATACAAGTTTGGACTCAAAGTAAAGAGTAAAATATTGAATCCAGCCATCCTAATTCTTCCACTCTTGAAATATTGTCACATGGTTAGAACAAATTCTAAAAAATTTGTCTTTTTTCATTTGGAAACATTTCATTGAGAACGTAAGTCATTTAAAGTCGACAGAGAAAGAGGGTTTTGCATTTAATATTTGTAACAGAGCAGGACAATGAATTAATCCGGAACAAACACAATGGGCTGAATTAATTTTCTGTTTCTAGGTTCTAAATCTGATGTGATCAGTATTACTTCTATTTAATAATACTATTTTACAAATTTGATTTATAGTTGGCAGCTTTTTCAAGTTTTATGTTATTTTGAGAGAATAAAAACAAACTGTGTTTATCTGTATTATTAACATATGCATCTCAATAATAAAGTATTTCATCGTTCACCTTGTAGAATGTTATCTAAAACAATGTCTTGCAACGATGTAAAACCTTTAATGTAAAACAAGTTCCCAAAAGATTCACAAAGATAACAGGGAAAATGGACACCAAGTTAGGAAGCAAAATGAAAGATGACCAAAAGCTTTTAATTAGCTGGACCATGGGGGTTTTTAATAGTGATGGGGCGAAGGCAAGGGGCTGACAGATGGCTTGTTGAAGGAAATGAATGCTTCTGAAGAGGAATAGGAATAGAGCATAAAGCAATAAAATAAGTCAAAATTATGGAAGGAATTTATAGACAAGCATGAAAATTAACACTTTGCAACACACCAGTGTAATTCGGCGAGATCCGGGTGTCCAGACAAATATAACTTATCATGGATCTATATGAAAGATGAGTATTTTGTTTATGGAGGACAGAAGGCATTAAAATAGCTGTCCAGAAATAACGAAAGTAAACTTAAGGATATCAGCAGCAGACGTACTGAGGTATGAGTGGAGGTAGAAATGACCATTCTTGGATAAGGGTTCAAAATAGAATGCAAAGCAGGATATCAAGAATACAAACAACCAACTTCTCATTAAAAGAATAGCACTGACCAGAGATTACAGCAGGTTTAGATCATGATTTTAATTTTCCTCATGTTGTGCTGAAGGAAGTTATTATTTATTGTTGATGGTCAAGCAGTTGGATAGCATGGGTTCAGAGGAAGTGGTAGAGAGATTGAGTTATCACAAGTGCACATATGAAATCTGATTCCATCGAAAAGGATCCTTAGTGTTAATGTGAAAGCTGACCTGATGCGAGTCTGAATTATCTCTCCTTATCCTGATCTTTTCTGAGACGTTCTAAAAGTCAGACTATCATTCATCAAAATGACTGGAGTTTTTTTTAACGCTGAGAAACATGAGAATTTTACCAAGGGGTTTCAGGGGGAAAAAGAAGGCAAGGCACTTGAGTTAAGAAAATGAAAGTGGTGAGGGCACAAAAAATTTCTGTGACTATAAAAAGGTCATGTTTTAGTTGACATGGAGCATGTACTTGTCCATGAAACTTACAGGACAAATAACTGGAGGTTGCCTGAGTCACAACAGACTTGATGTCCTGATTTCACAACTGGTTTAGCCACCCATCACCAGTCTGATTTGGCCACATGATGCCCTATCACACCAAATTTTCCTCTGTAAAATCATTCATTCATCCATTTTCAGCCTCAGCAGCAACAATAACCTTTGGCTGATTTTCTTCAATTCCAACAACATTTTGAGCAAGTAAAGATGAGACAGGGTACTGTTTTCTCTTTACTGATTCACACTCAACTCCAACAAATGTGAGTTTCAACACACTGAAACTGATTGTTATTTGCTCAGCTGCTATTGCTGCATTTCTTCTGATCTCTCAACCCCATCCATGCTTACCAAGCCAGACTCTGAACCAGCAGCATTTCTCTCCCATCTCCTATATAAGTCAAGGCAGAGGGTGGGAACACCAAACCTGACAGGTCACTGAGTTTCTGCACATTTGCTGACTGGAAACAGGTTGTGTACGTGCAGTCCAGCATTTTAAGTTCTTTCGACTGAGGACAAGCGCATGTCCCAGCACAGAAAAAGCGCAATGACCTAGGTTCACATGACTGGGAGCAGAGCACCATTGAGAAAGTGTCCCAGGCTGTGGGGAAGGGGGAGGACCAAAGACAGGAGCAGAGAAAGAGGCTCCAATCATCGAAAGGACTGTGATTGACAGACTTAAGAACAAGGGGTTAAGAGAAGTCCTGAAGCTCCAATAAGGTCGCTGAAGTTTGGTGACAGTATGCTATGGGCTATTGGGACACAGGTACTGTTTTGGAGCAGTGGTGTTTTATTTAGTGTGGTCAAAGAGCTGAATTTGTGTTTGCAAGTTACTGCTTTAGCAAATATTCTGGAATCCAGGGGAACAGAATCTCAGAAGAGATTAAAACCCTATCAGGTAGGTCATTGTTGACATCATCTGAGTTGGAGAGGATTCCAAGGCAAGATCTGCAAAAGTGAAGATTGAAATTCCTTGTGAGAGACAGACAGATCTTCAACGAGACTGGTCGATTCAGTGTTTATTGATGTCTGACTGAGCTGTTGAGAAATCTGTGGACTCTATTTTGTTTGGACTTGCCAATTATTGTGCAGTGTGGTATGTTCGATCATGGTTTTCTTGTTAATTCACATGTCCTTCATATACACATTGAATGTCAGAGTATAAGATAGATATTGTAAATTATTTTATCTTTTTCACCTTGGAAAGTTTATTTATATTTGTTCAAAGCCCAAAGAATCTTGTGACTTTATTCATTGGACAAGTGTGTTGAATCTCAAACTCTGTCTACTTCAAACAGAGTTATTGGGCCTTAGCCAGATCTTACCAAAAACTTTGGGGTTTGATGCAGCATCATAATACATTTGTCATAGTGCCTCTCTCCAGTTCGCCTTGTTAGCCTGCTGCTCCTTGCTTTCACTCTTGGCCTCCATTTAGCTAATGGTCCAGTAATATCAGTGGACAACAAGATTTTTTTTAACAATGTTAGGCCAATCACAATGCACCTACTCGTGTGTTGATGTTTTTGCTACTGACAACAACTGATAACAAGTTTTCTTTGCATTTTGGGACAAGAAATTGCAATCCATTCTTGATTGGATAAGCATTTTCTTTTCTGCATCATTGTTCGCAAGTTAAACAATATGCTGCTTATATTATTAGATCATATCATGTACAATGAAAAACATGGTCTTGCCTCACCAATTGCTTGAACTTTGAAGAAGTTATAAAGTTGACTGATGCTGGCTCCCCAGTTAAGTCAGCACATGTTGATTTTCAAAAGTCTCTGACAAATTTAAGGTGGCTGAATAAATGAAACTGCATAGTACTTCTGGATTTTACCTATGATTATGTACATTTATTCTGTGAAAATTATGAATGATCTTGATCATTATTAAATAGTGGTTACAAATCTATTTAATACTTATTTCTTCTCTTTGTGAAACAGAGGAATATGCATGAAGATGATGGGCGATGGGAAATTCCTTCTAGGAAGCAAGCTTTCAGCAGCTGTGAGGACAGCAAATTGAAAACAAGAGGGGTGAGGAGGTAGCAATGGACTTCAAAGAATTGGGTTTGGGGTAATGGAGTTAACAAGTATCGTAGCTCCGGGCTGAAGAGAATTCAAAACTCTCCCTGAACATGGTCCTAAAGGGGGGAATTAGGACCTTTGCAGAGTGTTTGCTCCCAGATTCATACTAATATTTCCTACACTTATGTACTTAAAAGTACGTACATCATGCTAGCCAAAACAAGTACTAACCACGCTGAACATGAGCATTGCCAATGCATTTCAGATGGTCCACAGATATGCTCAAACAACGGCCTTCCTAGAAGTCAAAAGACAAGTATATTTTGTGAAATCACAACCTTTATTTACTGTTAAACCAAAAAAGCCCATTTAAAAACGTCAAGTATTTATAATTATGTTTTATGTATAAAGTTAAGACATCAAAAACTATTTAAAATTCATACAGAATATAGACAATATTAAAAGCCTTTAAAAGGTGTTAAAAGTAACTGTACATTTATAACCAATATCATCCAAAGTGCAAACAGCTACATGAAATTTTCAGTGAAAACTCAATGGATACATGCAATAACAATGCTCATTTAGATAGATGGCTTAACATGGAAAAATATCACAAGGCAATTCACAGTCACGTAATCAGATGAAAAACAACCACTAAACCAAAAGGAGCAAGTGTAAGGAGTTGTGACTAAAACTTTAGTCACATACAGCATTGAAATGGGAATGGATTCTGGACAGAATCCCACAGTTTAGGATTTTGACAATTAAAGGCATAGCCAAAAATAATTGTACAAAGCAAACTGATATCCACAATTCTCAAAGCTGTAGGGCTAAAGAAGATTACAGACATTGGCAGGGGCAAAACCATAACGTGATTTAAGCATAAAGATGGTATTTTAAATTTGAGGTGAAGATGGGCTGGAAGTCAAACTAAGCAATGGGCTGATTAATGGACAGGCATTACTGCACAGAAAATAATATTTGGGATAAGTGGAAACTGATGGAGAGCAGACCATAAAAGCTCAATCAAGACAGCAGGGCAGGGCCTTTTCACACTGGAGTTTGACATTTTTGGGGTTCTGCTTATGTGCGTCCAAACTGTCAAACTCCTACTTGCTGGCCAGTGCGGAAGACTTGCAGTGCTGCCCCTCCAGCCCGATCGCAGCCCCCACAACAATTCCTGGGCCAGCCCTGCACCACCCCCCATCTTGGAGCATCCCAATAGTCAGATCCCAATTCCCAGCAGTGGTAATCCATTTCCAAACTTAACATTGCAATCTCAATTTCAGAATTCACTCAAAATTATTGGCTAGAACTCTGGCTCTGTATAATGAAATTCAAATATTGAGTTAATCATCATCATTTGCTGCTCCAGCATTCAGTAAATTAATGGGAATTTTGTAAGTTGTCTGTTACTGTATTTTGTAAGATAAATGTGCTCCTAGCAGTTAACAGTCAATTTCATAAAGAATCTATTTTCATTTACATAATTAAAGGCACAATTATGTTGATTTTTTTAAAATTTAATTTTCCATCTAGTATTAAAAACAAACATTGTTTTGATACAATATGACAGGGATGTTCTTGAAAATCGTTTTTGCCATTTTCCATAATAATGATTATCCCTCTAAAGTACAGTTGTTCAGTTAACAGTATTTTATAACACAAGTACAAATAAGACTGGGAATATATCTGAATACTGAATTGTAACTGTTCCTGGAGAACTGCACTAGCTTTCAGGCAGTCATTTTTTTAATGCAACATAAATAAGCCACTTTGTGATTTTAATAACATGCAATGCTTCAAAATCAAATCTGAAGAACTGTGTATTGTCCTTACCTCTGGATCTTTGTTCCATTGCACCACATATTCCCAACAACAATGAGCATGAAGAACATCTGATTCTAGACTGCAGGGGAATCGCTCATAAGCCAGTTGAAGCAACTCTGTAACAATAAAAATCTTTAAAAACAAGAGCAAACCAATTTCCTTCAGAGAAGGAATTTTGCTGACCTTACCCACTATGGACTCCAGACAGTGTGTTTAACTCATAAACAAGCTCAGAAACAGCCTTGTAAATCACTCAAGTTGTTTTAAATTACTATGAAAAAAATCTGAGAACCTGAGGGTCCATTGTTTGAATAAGGACTCAAATGAGAAGGAATTTCTTCACTCAAAGCCCTGTGAATCTTTGAAATTCTCTTTTCCTAAGAGCTGAGTTGAATATTTTTAAAGCTGAGATTTCTGGTCTCTCAGGTAATATGGGGAGTGGGCAGGAAGACCAAGTTGAGGCAGAAGGTTAGCCATGATCTGTTTTAAGTGGCAAAGCAGGATCAAGAACTATATGATCTATTCCTGTTCCAAGTCACACCACCCAGCACTGGACAAGATAACATCATACTTAGCTCAATGTACCCTGCAAACTCATCCCCAATAACGTCTTGTGGCTTATGCCAAAACTCAGAGGGCCATTCTGAGACTGGTCAAGCAACAACCTGGCATTGTCATGAAAGATTCAGAATAAACCTAGTAACTCAAAACTGGTTCTCAATGAGGCATTCGGAACAAGAGTTATACTAGACTTGAAAGGTTAGCTCCATTTCTCTCTCCACAGATGCAGCCAGACCTGCTGAGTTTTTCCAGTACTTGCTGTTTTTATTTCAGATTTCTAGCATCTACAATACTTTGTTTTTATTTTGGCAGATATGAATCCCAATATGTGATGTCATGAGAGGGGGAATGGCACATGAACTGAACTTATTTTGCATCACTACAGAGAATACAAGTAACATTCCAGAAATAATTGTACATCAGGAAATGGAAGGGAAAGAGTAACATGAGAAAATTATGATCACCAGGTAAGTGGTACTGAGATAAACAGTGAATATAGCTTCTTTAATCAAAAAAAAGGAAGGACACAGAACATAAGAAGTTACAAGCCAATTAGCTTAACATCTATCATTGGGAAAATGTTAGGAGCCATTATTAAAAACATTATAGCACTTAGAAAAAGTCATGGTAATTAGGCAGAGTCAACAAGGTTTTGTAAAAAGCAAATCAAGTTGAACCAATTTATTGGAGTTCTTTGAAGGAGTTACATGTGCTGTGGATGAAGAGGAACCAGTGGATGTACCGTACTTAAATTTCCAGAGGGGATATGATAAAGTGCCACGTCAAAAGTTATCACGCAAGATAAAAAGGGGATGTTTAGAAGACTGGCTAGCTAATAGGAAATGGTTGGCATAAAGAGGCCATTTTCTGGTTTGTAAGATGTAGTGAGTGATATGCTTCTGGTGGGTGTTGGGGTCTCAACATTTTACAATAAATATACATGATTTGGATGAAGGGACCAAAGATATGGTTGATGAATTTTCAGATGACATAAAGATAAGCAGGAAAGTAATTTGTAAAGAGGACTTTAGGAAGATACAGAAAAAATGTGCACTGGTTAAGTGAATGGAAAAGATTTGGCAAATGGAGTATAATGTGAGAAAATGTGAAATTGTACATTTGGCAGGAAGATTAAAGAAAATTATATAAATGGTGAGAGAATGCAGAGCTCTGAGATGCAGAGGGATCTGGGTGTCCTAGTGCATGAACCACAAAAGACAGAATGCAGGTACAGCAATTAATTAGGAAAGCTAATAGAACAATATCATTTAATGCAAGGAGAGTTCAATTCTTAAGTAGGGAGATTATGCTTCTGTTGTACAGGGCATTGGTGAGACCATATCTAGTGTACTATGTGCAGTATTGGTGACATTATTTAAAGGAAGATGCAAACATGTTTGAAGCAGTTCAGAGAAAGTTTACTATACTAATACCTGGAAATGCTAGATTGTTTATGAGGAAAGATTAGATAGGTTAGGTATGTATCCATCTGCTGGAGTTTAAAAGAGCAAGAGGTGACTTAATTGAAACATACAGTATCACAAGGGCACTTGACAAGGTGGAAATTTGAAAGGATGTTTCATCTTGCGGGAGAATCTCGGACTAAGGGTCACTGTTGAAAAATAAGGGCTCGCCCATTTAAGACAGATGGGGGAAAAAATTCTAAGGTTTGAGAATTTTTGGAAAAGACTGTGGAAACAGAACCTTCAAATATTTTTAAGGTAAAAGTAGATCGATTCTTGCTGAGCAAGGGAATGAAAAATTATCAGAGGTAGGCAGGAATGTGGAATTGAGGTTACAATCAGATCAGCCTCAAGAGTGGTCTATTCTTGCTCCTAATCCATATGTTTGCAAGCATCTGCCATATCCCTCATTCTATCACCACCATCAAACCAGAGAGTCAACTTCGGCACAATATTAAGCGTAGAACATATAGGAACAGCACCAGCTGTACCTAAAAATGAATTGCAAACAGGCATTATGTGCATGCTTAGCAGTAGATGCAACGGGCTATAGTCAGATCTAAGCAGTCCCACACAACCCACACGCAGAATTAAAAGCACTGCAATCTTGCCACATCTAGTTGTGAATAGTTGAAGACAACTAAACAACTAAGAGAACATGGCTTCAAAAACATTCCCATCCATAATGATAGTGATGCCCAGCATGTGAATGAAAAAGACAAAGCTAAAGCATTTGCAATTGCCTCCAACCAAAAGTGTCAAGTGAATGATCCTGCTCGGCTTCCTCCTCATGTCACCATCGTCATAGAAGCTGGGCCTCAATCAATTAGATTCATTCTATATATAGAGAATATAGAGAAATGGCTAACAGTATTAGATACAGCAAAGGCTAAAGATTCTGACATCAACTTGGTTTTATTGCCTGTGCTTCAGAACTACCACATTTCTAACTAAGCTGTTCAGTACACCTGCAACACTGGCATCGACCCAGCCAAGTTGAAAATTGCCCAGGTATGTACTTTACAAAAAAGCAGAAAAGGCCAAACTGGTCAATTACCATTTCATTAGTCCTCTCAATCATCAGCAAAGTGATAGAAGATGTTGTAACAGTGCTATCAAGGGACACTTACTCACCAATAATTTGAGTAAATGCTCGTTAGTGCTCATTTTAGGTTCCAAGTGGCTCCAAACCAAACATGGACTAAAAGAACTCAATTCAAGAGGTAAGGCTAAAATGACGGGGTCAAATGCTGCCTTGATGTCAAGAGGTCTTAATTACATTTAAGAGTATAGGAATCAAAGGAAAGTTCCATTTGCTAGAATCATGCCTAGCACAAAGGAAAATGCTTGCGATTGTTGGAGGCCAAATCATCTCAGCACCAGCAGGAGTTCTTCAGAGCAGTGTTCTAGGACCAACCATCCTCACCTGTTAGAGATTGGGTATCACGTGACAAAAATTTCACTTCAAGACACGAGTCAGGAGTTTGATGAAACACTCCCCACTGTTCTGGATTTGTGCAGCTCCAATAACACTCAAGAAATTTGAAACTATCTGGGGTGAAGCAACTCCTTCCACCACAGATGGACATGTCTGCAGTGTTGCACAATGCAATGCAGCAACTCACTAAAGCTGCTTCAACAACACCTTTCAAATCAGTTACCTTGATCACCTACGAGGGCAAGTAATACATGTAAGCACCATCACCCGTGCAAGTGTTTTTCCAAGTCACACACCATCCTGACTTGGAAATATAGTTATTTGTTCATCATCACTGGATCAAATCCTAGAATTTCTTCCCTAACATTCTCTAATGTGAATCTGCCAACACCACTTGACTTCATGGGCTCAAGGTAACACCTTCTCAACGGTAATTAAGAATGGGCAAAATGCTAGACTCAACTACAACAGCCACATACCATGTTTTTTTTAAAATCAAAAATGGTACTTCGCTCCTCAAAAAGCATTAAACGTTTACAAATATAGCAAATTAATAACAGTTTTACAAGCTTTCTGGGTATACTAGGAAGTTGGCTTGCTTCAGTGGCTTCCCATGTACCTAAGTCCAATTTTATCAATACCATCAGTAGAAACATTCAACTGGAGGTTAGACACACCTTTAATTCAACAAACAAAACAGAGATCCTCAATAAGACAGAAGTCACTCAAACTCTTATATACCTTAACATTTATTTACAGAGCATTCATTATGCAGAGCTGGTGGATGACTGCTCACATACTCACTTAGCTGGAGAATAGTACAAAGAAAGCCAAGCCAACAAATAAATATACTGTAGATGAATGCTTGTCACTAATACTGGCTGATTATTAATTATCTCTTGATGGTAGTGAAAAGCCAAAGTTCTGGTCTACCACACAATCTGATTAAAAACAAATTTCAAGGTCCTTTATTATCTATATAATTTTGAACACTTGAATAGTCTTCTAATGTATTATGCATTATCTTTTTAGTAACCTAATAGTTTATAATCAAGCAATCTAATCATTTATGTTCCATGAGAACTAACTGAACACAATTTATTTAGGTGCTTCTTACCGAATATTCTTTCCAGACCAAGTTCTTTGAAATTCTCACTTATAGGAAAGTTTTCCCTTTCTGCCTGTTCTTCTGTATTTTCTAATATCTTGGATTGATGGACCTGTTTCAAAATGCTTGGAACAAGGTCGAGTTTGAAAATCCATTTTGCCACACCATCAGCAACGACTCCTGAGAAAGATAAACAGATACAGATTGTTAATGACAATATCCCACAGAACAATACATGCAAGTTAATGAAATATAAAATCTTTGGAAAATACTGGCTCAAGATATTATTGTGACTTTTTTTCTCCAAGCACTAGATTATTCACATTGAGGAATTCACAAACAGTGATCAAATCATAGGCTGGAATTCTGCCATTCCGCCCACCGTAGAAATCATAGCAGGCGGAACAACGACCATGAAAAGGTCTGTTTGACCTCGGGCAGACTTTTGAGATTTGGCATGAGCATGGCTGGAATATCCTATCCATAACCTTCATTAAATCAAAACTAATTATGAATACTGCAAATGGATGGAACATAAAATAAGAGGTCAAATTTATAGTTAGAAAGTCACTGCATTTCCGAAAATTATATAGAAGGGCTGAATGAGGTTTCACAATTGACCTTAAACGTCACTAATAACCAAGTCTAACCAGATTCTATTGTAAGAAGCAAATAGGATGTAACACAACATCCACGCATCTAGTGATGTAATACAGCAACTTGGCCAGTATTAACTTTTCTTTTCTTTGTTTGTGGGACATTGCTGGCTGACCAGCATTTATTGCCCCTCCCTAATTGCCCAAGTGCAGTTGAGAGTCAGCCACATTTCTGTGGCTCTGACATTACATGTAGGCCAGATCGGGTAAGGACAGCAGGTTTCCTTCCCTAAAGGACATTAGTGAACCAGATGAGTTTTTCTGACAATTGGCAATGGTTTCATGGTCATCAGTAGATTCTTAATTCCAGACCTTTTTCTTATTGAATTCAAATTCCACCACCTGCCATGGCAGAATTCAAATCATGGTTCCAGAACATTATTAATCCGGAAACTCAATTAATCTAGCAATAATACCACTAGGCTATTGTCTTCCATAATATGATTTTGCTAAGGTGGGGATGAACGGTATGGCAAGTGGTAACTTTTCAATCTAAATTTTGTTAACTTTTTACATAACAGATGGGATTCTCTGGTCCTGCCGCTGTCAATGGGATTTCTCATTGAAACCACCCTATGCTGCCAGGTAACCTGCGAGTGAGAATGCGCTACTGGCAAGGCCACAGAATCCTGCTCATGTGAACGGCCAAAAGATCCATTCCCCTATCCAGCACTTCAAACTGTTAGTTTTCAGATATAATAGGAAACAGGTAAAATATATTTGCGTACACTTGCCTATAATTCATCACTTTCATAATTAGAGCTCAGGAATTTTTCCCATTGTCAGACCTCTAGAATGGTGATTAAGACTAAGGGCAATATTGCCAATTTTTCAATAATTTTTTCAATAAAGCTCCTGGAATTTTAGGTGAGTGTGCAATTTCAATGTTTGCATAATCAACAAACAGGTTACAGGAAAATTTGCATCTGCTGGTAATGAGTGTTTAATCAAAGCTTTCTCCCTACAACATGTTCTGATGAACAATTTCTTAATTTATAGCATTAGTCATTAACTACATCTTTATAACAGAATAGAATGTTGAGGGAAGAAAACAGGCTTGACATTTCCTCCATTCTCAGCATTTGAGCCCTTCAACACAGTGTCAAGTTTTAAGCCCCTGATTTTCACAATTAGACAGACATACGTCAGTACCTCACTGAAATTTTTTCAACCATGGAAATTGAGGCGTGACATGAGTGAACCTTCATTTGAGAACCAGTATTTCAATTATAGAAGATAAAAGGGATCACTTGTCAGTGGCACAGATGTCTCTAAAGGCAAAGCAATTAGCTTTTACAGATTGAAACAAAAGTTACTGAACTGGAGAAAACAAAAACAGAGAAGTCAAAGGAGAAAATTAGTTAACAAGAATTGCAAAGACAAAATCCAGAAACCAAAGTCAAAGATTAGAAATGATAGAAGAAAGGTAAAATGAAGATAAAATACTGCAAATGCTGGAAGTCTGAAATAAAAACAGAAAACGCTAGATAAACACAGCAGGTCTGGCAGCATCGGTGAAAAGAAACAGTTAATGTTTCCGGTCTAAAGGATCCTTCTCCAGAGGAAAATTAAAATTCTGACAAGTAGGAGAAAAAGCGTGAGAATGTGGTACTGAGAATATAAAATGAAATTAGCATGGTAGGAACTAAAAGCCAAAAACTGGTATCAATATAAACAGCATGAGTAATAGGCCATATACCAGGAATATTAATATACAGCTGCGTGGCAGTAAAGTTATTTGAGTGAATCAGCACAAAGGTCAATCTGACTCAAACACACAAAAGCCAAGAAATGAGACTTTTCAGCATTTCATTTCTTGGCAAGAATCTTACATTGCTGGCCTTCAACGAGTTTCAGCTTGACTTCTAACAACTATAGCCCATGACTGTACCATCAGTTTTATTCTTCCATTTTGCTTAATGACTGCAGGAACCACTCAAAGCATTGCTAGTGTTCAAATCAGGTGCTGCCTTTAGGGTTGGGTGGGGAACATCAGAAACCATTTCTTTGGCCCTGGAATACCCACGATCAAAGATTTATGAGCACACGCAATGAATAGAGCTCCTACCTCGGCCACCTTCCAAAAGTTTTTTTACGGAAATGCTAGCAAGTGCCTCAGAATGATGGCAGGTTGTGCTGGATGTTTTGCTCCCTTTGCTGTGCAGCAATGTTTGCAGAATAAGGCAATCCTCAAGCTGTCTCAGCAACAGATTCCAGTGTTCCATATCGAGAGACAGTGCTTCCCAAGAATCAGTCATTCCATCTGAAGCCATAACTTCCAGCTGTTGGGAAAACAAAAGAGGAAACAAAGTTAGATATAAGGCAGCGAAGGAATAGAAAATCTGAATGAAAGTCCAATTTATCTTTAAGAAAGTTAACCAAAAAAAAATCTCAGTAATAGAAATTGATTGTCCAATTTTTCGAATCCAGCTTTCAGACACTGGTAGTCTTTATTTCAACTGCCTGATTCCTGCCAAGTTTCCTTCAGTCACAGCAGTCCTTTTATTTATGCAGATTTTTATATTGTTCAATTGTCTCCATAAAGTACTGCCACTTTAGATTCTACACTGAAACTGAACTCTTGCAGCTCCCTCAAGGAGATAAGAAGAAGTAATTTCTTCCATTTTATTTCCAAAGAACAGCCAGCCAATTTTCAAACAGGAGTGAATAATAATCCTCAGGTACAGGATTTTAAAAATATCCATCAGAATGAACAAAAACATTGGAGGTGACACACACCAGCTCTGCAAAATAACCATCTTCCAACAGCAGATCACACGATGATAATTGCTGCAACTGGCACTATCAAATGAATGGGTTACTGCTATGTTCACACATGTAACAACAGACAATTCTACTTACCTCTTTTTCAGCCAGGCTATTCGTTGCATTGATAGCTACACTCCTTCCCACAAGTGCAGCTAACAGTGCAGCTCCGATATTCTCTGCCTGTGCACAAGCAGTGCGCATTTGTTGCCACCATGGAGACACTGACTGAAGGTCCCATGAAGTATCTATGGCACCTGTAAGGAAATATGAATTTCAAATTAGAAATGGATTAAAATTCCAGATTTTGTGGTTTTTAATGCAACCACCTATGGACGAGTTAGTATTACCAAGCAAAAACACACAAGTGCTAGCTACAATTACAGAGTGCATACCACTGGTACTTAGCACTCAAAAGTGAAATATGTTGGTCACATAGTTACATATGTTTAACTTTACGTTGCTAACTTTGAAGCAAAATAAATGCTGATAACTTAAATAAAATATAGGTGTTGAGGGTTGGTTGAGGGGGTGGGGGGAAAAGGTATTCTACAAATTGGAGGAATAGGAAGGACATTGAAGCCATAGATGAGGCCACTTGGTTCTATGTTCTAACCATTCTATGGTTCTACCATTACAAATCATTGATCAAGCCTTCTCTGGAATATTACATTCAACTCTCAACACCACACTTTAGAAAAGGACCTCAAAGTCTTGGATGGGCTATAGAGGACGTCTACCAGAATGATTCCACAGAATTGGAACTTCAGTCATGTAAGAAGACTGAAGAAGTTGCAATTGTTCTCCTTACAGCAGAGAAGGTTATGGGCAATAGAGGTATTCAAAATTATCAGTGCTTATAACAGATAGGGAGAAATAGTTTCTTCTTGCAAGCAGGCCAGTAACCACAAACTAAAAATAATTGATTAAAAAAAAGAGAAATAAGGGCTCTGCCATAATCTCGTGTATGATGATGTACAGCCTCTTTGGTTCTGTGAGATACAATATTAAAAAAGGGCTAAAAACATTGTCCCATTTTTCTTGACTGCAAGATAAATAAAGTGTGTAAACAGTCCTGGGTGGTGATGCTGCATCAGAATCACAACTCACTTTATGGAAGTATTTCAATGAGAACACCTAGGATCTTTCAGTTAGTATTCATTGGAAAGAAAAGTGATGGACGAATTTGATTAATCCAAAAATAGATCAAATTACAATAAACTATTTATCTCTACACCCAAAATAAATTTCCAAACTAGTTTCTGTACAAAACTTTGACAGGAATATAAATGACTGATATAAAAAGATATACTGGGTTATTATTTTTTACTTCTAACAACGATAAAGAAGATAATGAAAGGAAAGCTGCAATCATTATAAATTCCTACGTAAACTGAGGTGGGGGTAGGTGGTCTTCTTGAACCACTGCAGTCTTTGTGGTGATAGTGCTGATAAGGAATTCAGGATACTGATCCAGCAATAATGAACGAACATTCAAATCAGAATGATGTGTGATTTGAAGGAAGCATGAAAGCACTCTCAAAACATTGCTGCTTTTATCCTCTTCTTTGATAGAGATTGCAGGGGAACTAAGTGCTTTTGAATTAAGCTTGGTGTGTTGCTGCAGTGCATTCTATAGAAATGTACATACTGCAGCCAAACATACTGCAGTCACAGCGTGACAATTATGGAGAACTGGATACGGAGTCCAGTAACAGGAGTGCTGATCAAGGACTCTGCCCTTGAGAATGGGAGCTGAGTGGTGTTGTAATTGCATTCTGCCAGAAAAGTGATGAGTGTTCCATAACACTCATCAAGTGAGCTCTGATGATTCAAAGGCTTTAGGAGGCCAGATGAACCAATCCAAGAGTCCACTCTCTGTCCTCTTGCAGTCAACATGTTGAAATGACTGGCTCAGTTAGGAATCAGCGAATAGTGAACCCCAAAATCTTTCAAACGAATAATTCTAATAACTTTGACAAAATAAACCACAAATGGCTTATTGATAACCAATATCCACGACTTCACCTTTCATCTTGTTTAGTAGAGATAACGTAACGTGGAGGTGGCTAATTGATTCCTGATTCTTGAGAATTTCTTTCTCCCTGAACAGCCACATACTGAGCAGCAAAGACTGCAGAGAGACAGAGCAATAGAGGGGAGAAACATTATTAAAAACTGCTCAGCAGCTTGCCATTGCGTAATCTTCAATACATATAGATTAAAAATAAGTCAAGTGCTATCATGTTCCAATTTTGACACAAAATAACACCAAAACATAGTTAAATTGTTAACCAGGAAATATTCATGAATTAATTTCAATACGATTAAAACCACACTTAGTAAGTGAAGAAAAGATCATTATAATAGGCTACTAAAATGCAGCAAATTAATGCACATCCTAGTTCAATCAAAATGACCAAGAGTTTTGCCATTTTTATTAAAAGTAACTACTTTGACAAATACTTTGCTAAGGGGCTTCCCATCAGAAAAGTCTTAAGAAATTAACAGCAATCAATACTAATGCTCAACACTGCTTCCGATTCTTCGATAAATCATCAACTAAAAAAAAGTTTAATTATCTTAATTTACAGAATTCAACAAATAATTGTGGAGTTGACAGGTTTGAGCAATATTGATAGGCCTGAATTTTTAGGATTTTACCCTCTTAACATTCATTGATTGGCATTCGGCAGGATGCCGGTCCCTCACTCAGGAGGAGGACCCATTTCAGAAAACTGCCAGCCAGATTTGCCAACAGCTCTCCAGCCCTTGGAGCGCTGCTGTGTGACCAGGCAAAGAACTCCCACCAGGAGGCCTGAGATCAGGTCTGACAAACCAAGGAAAATGCAAGTGTCAGGGGTTCCAGGACAGGATGGTTTAGGAAGGTAAGGGAGTTGAGAGTGGAGAAATTGAGATTCCAGTGTGGAGGGAGGTCCAGAGGTCACTGGAAGGCTGGGTGGGAAACAAACTTCAAGCGGCTATTAATTCGCCACTTATGGGCCTCAATTGAGCAAGGACAGGCTTCCAGTCCAAGGCCTTGTTGCCCCTGCATAAAGTCATTGCAAGGTGAAGATGGACGGAAACCTAAACGAAATCCTGTCCTGCAATTTTATGTTCTCACCTCTGCCTAAAAACCAATGGTAAAATTCAGGCCATAGAAATGGGTGCTCAGTACGGTTGCAAATCTTTAAAGCAGAATGTTTCATAACCTTTTAATATTTGTAAATTGAGTAAAGAGAATTATATTCGGGGCATGACTGCTAGCAATTTTGCTACGGGCTAGGTTTCCTTATACACTGTTCATCAAGTTTCACATATAAGTAATACTATATTATAAATTGAAAACAAATTCAGAGGAGGGGTTAAATTTAAATATGTGATCTTCAGTAAACTTATATTTCTTTTTCAATTTTCTTGTTATTTATATGCAGTCAGAAACTTACTAAAAACTGCTGAGGCTTGGCGCCCGCAGACTCCAGCAAACAGCACATTTCCTCTGCAGAACTTTTCCCACACAGACATTTCCAGAAAAAGAAATTGCCTGCAACAGAAGGGAAAGATGTGAAATAACATTTAAACCTCATTTCACTTGGACTGTTAAACTTGATATTACTGTTATTCACTCAAATGCCAAGCAGCATATATTAACCATAATGAAGAAATGCCATCAAGTGTACCAAATGAAAGTCAGGAAAGAACCAATTTATAGATATAGCTTAGAGACTTAAGGAAAAAGCACATGCACAAAAATCTCGTATAATATTTGTGTTTGAGAATTTTCCAAGTAATTGAATGTTATAGATTGCTGCATCACCTACTGTGAGAGGTAACTTCAGAGATCATTAGTAAGTAATGCATAGTCAAACCTACTTTCTAATTTAGTTATGCAAATGTGTTAAATATTACATTAATTTTTCTATTTGGCAATGCCATAGAACGTTCCATTAAGTATATTTATCAAGTTTCACTTTTTTTAAATACCATAATTTCTCTGCACTTTGTACTGTGACATTATAGCCTTTTTTCTTCATAAATACCAAGCTTTTTCTCAAATTGAAATTTGCTTCTATCTCATATTACTTTTTAAATATTTTTCACTATATTTGGCTCTCCCATTATCGTCTGCCATTAATAGAAAATGTAAATGGGAAAAAAAAAGTTTGTGGTAATTTATTACGCCAACACACATCAAGAACTCATCACAGATGGATACAAATCTATTAATCAGTTTCACATAAGCATTTTGCTTTATCTAACATGTTTATATAAATATTGCAATCTTGCAAATGCATTTAAATGCTGTAGGAAATATTCACAATGATTAATAAAGCTCCAAGGTAAATGGTTTATCACTTTGGTTAAATGATAATTACTAAGTGGCTGTATTTTTATGTAATAAATTTGTATGTATCCGGCATACTACAAAAGACATCTAATATACACGAATCATAAGAATTTATGCAGACTCACCCAAAGCCACACATTCAACTTCATTCATTTTCTTCACATTGACAACTTCTTTTTCATATTCGAGATATTCAAGGAATGTTTGGATTGGAAGTTTGCAGTTTTGATCCTCCTCAAAATGAACTGTACTTCTTGTGTTTCCTTGTCTATAATTATCAAGTAGTGTTTGAATTTTCACAACTTCTTTCTCTTCCAGTCTTAGCAATGTAGCCAAGTCCTGCACGACAAACAACACAAAAAAAAGACAGAAGCAGCAAATGGGATATAAATTTTAACTGTGGTCTATAAATGCTTGATTTCTACTGACTATTGAGACTCAAATTCCTCATTCTTTGCAAAATATTCCTATAAGAAAACCCTCATTGGTAAGACATGTGAGAATAGAATTTAAAACAAATTCTAGCTCAACTTGATTTTTTTTTAAAAAGTAATATCTAACAAGACTATTCCCATTCAATTGCACTGAATGCACCATTATTCAACTACTCACGTTGCTGGTTTTGGCTTCACCCTGCTCAAGGTCCTCAGAATTGAGCTTGCTTACACATGAATAAAGGTGAAGTAATTTCAACTGGCTGAGACAAAATTGCAACAATCCTTCATCCACACTTTCAGGATCTAATGACGATACAAGTGGGGGAAGAGATATTACAGTCAACGTACAATCAGTAATAATTCATGATAAATGCTTTGCTGGTCATTTTTGCTTCAATAAATAAGTGCTCATAATATAACATCCCAAAAAAATGTACAGCTGAGCCCTTGTTTAATCTATAACATGTGCTGAATTAGCAGATCTCAAATGGGTTGCAGTACTAGAATGCCACTGTTCAGAATGGAATAATTGGCCAGGACTCTGGACCTTATTACCATCCAATTACTAATGTGTCACTATCGTGCTTTGCTGCAATGCCCTGCTTCCCTGCATCACCTGCTAATATTCAGCATGCTTGACCAGGATAGATCACCCAAAATCATGTTTCTATGTATTGTTGAGGGAAGACTTCATTGTCAAAAGCTAGCATCCTTCAGCTGTGATTCAAATCAATATTCTATTGCCAGTATGGCTCATTTTGCAGGACTCAATAGTAACAATTTTCATTTACAGAATGCATTTAACTAATAAAACAATAAAGTGCTTTGCATGGGAAAACCAGGGTAGCAAGTGAAGTAGGAGAGTTTGCAGAGCTGACACAGATGAACAAAAATGTTGGGACTGAGAAGGCTTTCACAGCAGGAATCGGATAGTTAAACAAATAACACTAAATCTTCAGAGATGGGGCTGAGTTGGTTAGGTTCCACCATCAAATAAGAACTGATTGGATGGGAAAATGCACTGGAGGTTAAAATTATACGCACAAGGCTGAAGCAAAGTAAAACTAATTTGTGTTTTCAAATTAGTAACAAGACACTAAAGCATTTCAATTCAGTGGAATAAAGGATTAAAAAGCCAGTGAAAAGCAATGAATTTAATGTGGTGAGAGAATGGAACCTAGTAATGTACAAGAAGCAGACAGTGGTGCTTTAATCAAGTTGAAGTTTTGCAAGGTATACTCAAGGTAATTTGGAGAACTTTGGAAAAGACAAAGAGAGGAAACAGAAGCATAAATAAAGGTTTCAATGGAGATAAGGGTGAGAGTGTCAACTTGAAATGTAGTCACTTCATGGTAAGCTTGAAGATCAAACCAAGGGTGTGTACTGTCTGATTCAGCCTGAGCAGGTGATCGTGGAATCAAGTATCATGGTATTGTTTCAAGATAATTCACCTGGGGAACAGTGTGAAGTAAATGTTCTACAGTAGTGTTCTATTTGAGAGAACACTCAAATTTCCTCTTAATTTTCTCCACTCTAAGTATAGCAGTCATTGCTAATTTATTCTCTGATTGCAACTTAAGTCCCTCATCCCTGCTAACACTAATAAATTTGCTTCAGAACCTTTCCATCCATTCGGAAACATGGTACCCAGAATTGGTCACAATGTTTTAGCTGTGGTTTAAAATAAATCAAAAATTTCAGTTTGAAATGTGACCAATGTTTACAAATGTCTTATTGCAAAACTTAATTAATAACCACTTAAATCACAAAAAAATAGAAATAGTGTAACACATTTCCTAATACTACTAGGGCAAAGACAAAAACAATGAGAATACAAAAAAAATGCTAAGCATATATTTAATCATTGCTTATTTAGTTATTTCAGTTTACACCTACCTTGATTCATTAAGTTATCCAACAATGCCTGAATTAAATTTGTTAAGCAGGATAATGGGATATTTTTACTCGCCAGCATTTTTTCTAAAGCCTGTATTTGTAAGAAACAAAATGTTGAAATTACAAAAAGATAGGATGAGAATTTAAGTAATTACTTTTATAAAATCGTTTAATTACCTGCTTTTTCATGGCAGGATACTTAATATCAAGAAGGTGTGTCTTTATTTCAGTTTCTAAATTTTCTGGAAATATAAACACAGAATAACAGATTATAAAATCAGTGAAATGAAAGGTGCAAGCATTCATAGCAATGAACACTGTTGCTGACTTGAACATTATGGGACAGGAATCTGTTTTGGGCAATAACATACATCAGGCAGCATTGATTCACCACTGCCATACACAGTGCCTGATTTTTCAGTGACATTCAATGAAATTAGGTATCAGGTGCTGCTTACATCAGATGGCTGACTCGATGCTGCTTCCATCACAGGCACATTTCTGCTCCTGCATCACTTAACATTTATCAAAATATCTAAAATTAATTAACATTAAAAATAAATAGGTTGTGAATATTAACACCAACATGGTTTGAATTCTGCACAGATTAACTCTTGAATGCTGAGAGTCCTGCAGGTTTTTCTGCACATGATTTGAAGCAATATTGCCTCAAACCTTGGTGGCATGAACTTTATGAATACACCAAACTTCAATCTATTGCGATATCCTGTTAATTTACATTTATAAAGTTGTCAATATAAAAACGTATTGACAATTATGTCCACGTTCTCAAAATCCAACTCACATTTAGTTATATTCTGATTAACCTCAATCACTTGCAGATTCTTGGAACAATGGTTCCTAATTTTATATAGAGCATCAAGCCAATATTATTTACATTTTAAAAGTACTAAAAGCTAACCCTTCTGCTAATACTAAAAAGTCTGATTAATGATATAAACTATGCATTATAACTGCAGGCAATTAAATATAATAACTACCAGGATTAATGACTTTGGGCTTCAACAAAGCAGTTAGCCGTTTCAGTAGATGCATATCCTTTGCTCTTTCACTCTTCTTATCACTGAAAAGCAATACAACGCATCAGTATTTTTTTTTTGAAAATCTCAGTGCAAGAATTTCTCATCCATTAAAATCAAAACACCAAGTTTACATTTTACAAATATTTACTTATATAGAATCCATACTTTTAGCATGCATGGGGTAGAAATTTTGAAGTACTAAATAAAAAACTGCATTTCAATAATTCTAAACATATGTACAAATATTCCTTCCATATCAACAACTTGGGCTTATTAACTTCTGAGACAGTAGTGACATTTTAGCACAAAGTTGAATCTTTTGCATTATAAGGTACAACTCGTGATTCGAACATTAATAGCATAATTTTGCTCAGTATGCGGAAATGTCCTGCCAATTATAAGATTCTAAATATGAAAAAAATGGTCATAAGATGGTGAAATAAGTTTCCAACTGGCCTTGGCTTGACATTATTAACAATTACCTATTATGGAGAAGAAAAGCTTTTAAGAAAATTTAAACTGGTTGCCTAATGGTCGGTAATCAGCTCACTTACAGTGAACAGTGCATCTCATCAATCCTTCTACAATGGTTAACCCTATTAAGGGTCAAATGGCCTATTTACAGGGAAGGGAAAAGAATCACAAGATACTAGAGGCCAGAGCTCATTTTTATAGGAAAAAGACAACTAAAAAGTGACTTGTTGGAGGACTTTAAAACCATGAAGCAATTCGATACAGTAGATATGGAGATGTTTTCAATTTTGAGAGTTCAGAACTACTGGCCATAAATAAGAGATGGTCACTATAAAATTAACAAGCAATTCAGGTGTAACTTCTCTACAGAATGTGAAAGTTGCTACCCGAAGTGAATTCGGTGAATAAAATTGATGCATTTATGTGGAAGCTAGATAACTACATGACGAAGAAAGGAATAGAGGTATATGTGTATAGAGTGAGATTAAGTAAGATGGGAGAAGAATCTTGTGGAACATCAGCATCGATCCACCGTACTGAAGGGTCTAGTCCTGCGTTGCAAGATTCTATGCAATTCTATGATGGCGCCAGCCAGGTACCATATCCACACGTGATGCTGTAATTATTACTTTTCTTTTTGCAGGGAACAAAATTAAAATAGATACCTAAGAGCAAGATGGAAAGGAACATTGATGGTTTTCACGTTGCCATCTACTGGATCAATTAGACAAATTTGATAGGTTTGTGGCTGCCAACCTTGGCTGGTTACATTGTTCAATCCCATTATCTTGTAGCCAGGATAAAGTAACCTAAGAGGGGCACATATTAAGAGTTATAAAATATCCATAATATACAATCTCAAAATTAGTCAAAAGCATTTAGATATAAATATATTTTCTTTTGTAAATTTGACAACAGGACATTTCGCTAGGTGAATGATTTATAATTTGAGGCAATATTAACAATCTCATCTCAACTCCATCTAACTCAAGCCAGAAATCAATTCTGGCTGAGAGGCCAACAGCCTAATTACAGATGTCTCCAAAACCATACTGAACACACCACCCACAGATACATAGCGTCAGCCTGGTACATATCATTCTCCTGTCTTGTCCTCCATGTACAGAGGTGCCCAGTCCCTACCTGTTACCTCCCTTTATCAGCAATTCTGATGTTAAGAATTCCCCTAGTCCACCAGCTGGAGATTTTTGCAAGCAGCTTAAAAAAAATTAAAGAACAATTGACCTATCTAATTAGCCTACTGAAATCACCTATTTCATCCCCCAAGAGGTATTAGGTATTTTTATACCATTTAAGAAATATAATGACTACAAATTTCTTCAAATCTCAGGAACTTTATGTTTATTGCTCGTTCAAATCATTAACATGGCACATTTGTTCCAAATTCTGATCTGTTCTTTACAACAGAAATATGGGTTGTATCCTAGTCTGGAATACTACACGCAGCACAAAGACTTTCATTTTAGAACCCTTTTATCATTGAAAATTATTTCAATATAATGATTCCTGTAATCTTAAAAAAGTTTGCATGTTGAGATGAAACGCTTACAACAAAATATTTGTCCCTGCGTGTGCATTTAAGCGTATATCTCCAAATGTGAAAAAAAACCATATCCGTAAAAATATAATGTCATCCAAGAAAGCAAAAATGAAGTTTAATTGAAAAAAATTCACAAGTGAGATGAACAGTGCATTTTCTTTGAAGGAAATACAAGGGTGCTATTTAATTTGTGCCTGTTTGGTTCGGTGATTTTATTGGATAACACAAGAGGCACAGTATGAAAGGATACATAATTCTGTGGTAGAATATAAACTGTTAAAATCTTGAGAATCTGCACATTACCCTCACACAAAACAAAACAAATTAAGTCTCTTTCTCTTCCTTAAAAATGTACAATATTCTTTAAAACATGATAATTACTAAGTCGCAGAAGAGGTCTAAAATGACAATCTCTCTCCATTCCCCACCCATTCATTTTGTACAATAAAGCATTTGGCAAACTCACACAATAAACATACTGATTTCAGATAATATTCCACAATACAGACCTGCAGTGTTTTCCTACATTAAATGCCCCAACTCTTGGGCCTTGCTGGGTGCTCCACACTTCGAGGATTCCTCTCCTTGGGGCATAGATCACCAGGAATTGCGCCACTCGCCTAAGGCCCGTCGGACTGCTGAAAGGAGAGAAATTGCTTTTCTCTGCTTCTCTTTCGTGAAGATCTTCTAACACCTGGATCCAGCCTACCTGTGCATCACGGTACCCTAGCAAACAAAACTAAACTTAAAACAGAGCAGCCAGGAGGAGCATTCATGCTTAAAGTGGATTGTGTTTCAGGTGAAACCTTTGTTCAATTCTTTGACACATTTTCATTTCCTGCCAAAGAGCAAGAGTGGCTTCCAACTAGATATTAGTGCCAAGGGTATAATTTGAAGATGCTCAATGCGTCTCTCCCTCTCTGCTATTATAATGCCTTTCACTCAAGGGGGGTACTAGAGAAATGGAGAATTGCAAATGTTACACCCTTATTGATAATAAAAATAAGCCTAACAACTGTAGCCCAGTCAGTTTAACCTTGGCTCAAGAAGGCTTTCATAAATGATAACTAGGAACAAAAGTAATAGTCATTGCAGGTTCCTTTTACTAACTTTCCCAATTCACACTAGCAGTTGTGATTGTCTTACAATTGAAACTACAGTGATCCCTAGATCTTACAGGGCATAAAGTACAAAAGCAAGGAAGTTATATGAAACCTGTATTAAACACTAGTTCAACTTCAACTGGAGTACTGCATCCTGTTCTGGGCATCACAATTTAGAAAGGCTGTGAAAACATTAAAGAAAATACAGAAAAGATTCAGGGCAACATCTATTACATATAAAGACTGGAGAAGTTGATTCTGTCCTTCTTGAAGAAAAACGTGAAAGATGATTTGATGGAGGAATTCAAAATCAAGAAGGGTCTGGACAGTTGATAGGGAAAAACCATACCCAATTGCAAAAGAATAGAGAACAAGAGGACACAGATTTAAGATAATTGGCAAAATAAGCAATGGTGACATGAGGAAAGACTTAATCACACAGCAAATGGTTAGGATCTGGAATACACTGCCTGAATGTGTAGTGAATTAGAGAATTGAATCATTGTCCAAAAAGAAAAAAGTTGCCAAACTATAAAAAAAAAGCAAGGGTGAATTGCTCCTTCGGAAAACCAGCACACTTACAACAGACCAAATGGCCTCCTTCAACGCTGCAAACCACCTTATGATTCTAATAATCAAAAGTAACCATTAGTTGGGGTACTATTGAGTTACCATGTGGGATCCAGTCCACATTCAGCTGCTTACTGTCTGTCCTATTTCTATCATATTTATAAACTTAATGTCATCAAAACTTTATATATTCAAAAGCAAAGTTTACTCTGTTGAAGAAAATTCTACATTATATCTTAAAGAAATCCAAATTATCCAGTAGGATGATTGGTTCCCAGTTACATAATATTCATTCAACTCAACAGGAGAAAGTTAAAAAAAATTACTGTTTGCAGTGAAGAGAACAATTGTAAGCATACTGAATAGTAATAAATAAAAACTTCTGAAGTAAAAAAACTGAAAATTACATCAGAATATCATGTTTCAAATAATTACTGTTAAACTAATTGTAAACATCATCCTCACCTTTCCACATCCGTATTGCTACACCTCTTGTGACATCTAATAAAGTGACACGGCCAAAATCATCTGTTACAGCTGCCAGGGTATTACAAGGTGACAGGCAGATACTTTCTCCACGCCGACGTGAATCTGGAATACCAAACCTGCAAAATAACAAGTAGAAAACTACATGAGCATAGCTTACAAATAAATAGCTGCAATAAAAACGCTGCAATCATTTCCATTACTGAAACGTGGTGAAGAAATACTCAAATACAGATCTTTGGAAAAGCAGGCCAAACTCAATAGCATTCTGGAATCCAGTTCAGGTTGGCAAAACACATTAAAAAGGCAGTGCAATAGAGCCACAAGGCCAATCTGTAGTGTCAATGGTTTGTGTTACTAGGGATGAGAAGAGAACTCAAATATTTTCAGCCTGGAAGGGAAGAGGGCTGATGGATTTATAAAAATTCCCCGGAGCGGAGAAGCTACGACATCTTCTCCGGAGTCTTCAACATGTCATCGATGACGATGAACATCTCGCTAGGGCCATCCCCACCCCCCCACTTCTTGCTTTCAGACAACCGCACAACCTTAAACAGATCATTGTTCGCAGCAAACTACCCAACCTTCAGGAGAACGGTGACCACAATACCACACAACCCTGCCACAGCAACCTCTGCAAGACATGCCAGATCATAGACATGGACGACATAATCAAACGTGAGGATACCATTCACCAGGTACACGGTACATACTCTTGCAACTCGGCCAACGTTGTCTACCTAATACGTTGCAAGAAAGGATGTCCCGAAGCATGGTACATTGGGGAGACCATGCAGACACTACGACAGCGGATGAATGAGCATCGCTCAACAATCACCAGGCAAAACAGTTCCCTTCCTGTGGGTGAACACTTCAGCAGTCATGGGCATTCGGCCTCCGACCTGCGGGTAAATGTTCTTCAAGAGGGCCTTCGTGACACACGACAGCGCAGAGTTGCTGAGCAGAGACTGATAGCCAAGTTCCGCACACATGAGGACGGTCTTAACAGGGATCTTGGCTTCATGTCACACTATCTGTAACCCCCGTAACTTGCCTGGATTAGCAAAAAACCTCACTTACTGTGCTGTCTGGAGAAAATACACAATTCTCTAACCAATGCTCAGGATTTCCTTCACACACATTGTTAGCCACTTTAACACTTGAATAGCAGGTTAGATGTAAGGATTCACATTCTAATCAGCAATCTGTAACTGTATGTGTGGATGTGAGTGCCTCTGCAGATCAGAACACTGCATTTGCCTGACGAAGGCACAACATAGTGTTGAAAGCTCGCGGATTTACTATCAAATAAATTGGTTGGATTTAAAATTGGTGTTGCAAAACTTTACTGAGTTTACCCCAGTCCAACGCCGGCATCTCTACATCAGGATTTATAAAAAGGCAGCTGATGGAAAGGAAAAGATAAAATCCAGAATCCCAGACTGAACATCAGTGTGAATTTTGGGTCTAAGAATTGATATAAAACATTAGTTAGCTTATGCTCGGAATACTTAGTGCAATTCTGGTCATCACAATATAGTAATCATGAGATTGGTACCTAAGAAATAGCAGGAACAGGCATTTGGCACATGAAACTCACTCCACCATTCAATAAGATCATGGCTGATTTAATTATGGTTCTAATTCTACTTTCCTGCTTGTCTCCCATTCCCTTGGACTTCGTTGTTGATCAAAAACCTGCCCGATTGGATGATCCAACCTCCACTGTTCTCTGTGGAAGCGAATTCCAAAGACAAAAGGTTCCTGAGAAGAAGAAATTCAGCCCTCAGCTATGCTTCAATCAGAGGTCTTTTTCTTTAAATGTACCCCCTGGTTCTAGCTCCCCCATGAGGAGAACCTTCCTCTCAGCATCTACCCTGTTAAGCCCTTTCCAAATCTTACATATTTTAGTAAGATCATATTCTTCTAAACTCCAACTAGTATTGGTCCAATCTGCCTAATCCTCTCTTAAGAAAACAATCTCCCCATCCCAGGAGTCAACCTAGTGAACATTTTGTGAGTATATCCCTCCTAAAATACAGAGACCAAAACTATACACAGTAAAATCCAGTCTCATCAATATACCCTATACAGTTGCAGCAAGAGTTCTCTATTTTTATATTCTATCCTCCTTGCAGTAGGATTATATCATTTGCCTTCCTAATCACTTTGTGATTCATATGTAAGGACAGTCAGATCTCTTCATACAATAGTATTTTACCACCTCTCTCCATTTAAATAGTATTTTGCTTTTCTATTCTTCCTACCAAAGTGGGCAACATCAACTTTTCACATATTATCTACCTGCCAATCTTTTGCCAACCAACTTAATCTATCTATATCCCATTTCAGATTACCTGCATCCTCCTCTCTGGTTATTTGGCTGATGGAACTGTAATTGTCAGGATAGACTGATTGTCTTGATTGGATTTGCCCAGGAATGATGATAAACAAATCTGGGACATTGGCTAATCGGTATAACCACGTCAGGCTACTGCTTGATAATCTGTAGGACAGCTCTCAATTTTGACAGAAGTCCCTATAAATTAAAGAAGAGGAGTTTGCAAGGTCCACCACATTATATGTCCCTTTGCCATATGCAAACCAACACCTAGGTTGGAGCCAAGAGTTCCACCCAGTATTATAGTTATTGTTCACAGATTGATACAACTGAGTGGCCTATTATTTCTGGTTGGTTAGAAGACAAGACATCAATTAAATATAGAGAGAGAAAAGGGATTAAGAGAAACTTCTTGGCACAGATCTTTGTTGGTGTACCCAATTTTTTGTCATGCAAATGGTTGAGGCAAACCATTTATTCTATAAGGGAAAACTGAATTAATAGTTGAAATAGAGTAAAATGCAACACTACGAGGAGTGAACCCTGCTGGTAATTAGAAATTTTCAGCACTAAAACAGATGAGCCAAATGAAATTTTTCTGTGTTGTACATTTCTATGGTTCAGTAGAAATTAAGAATTATTTGTACACAGTGATGAATGTTTGAGCTGAACAGTATAGATGTATTTAAGGAGAAGTACAGAGAAAACAAGTAGTCAGATGCGATGAAATGGTAAAATTAAGTAAATACGAGTGGGAACAGGTTCACGTGGAGCATGAACACTGGCATAGCTTTTATTATATGTAGTACATAACATCAGTGCCTTCGACATCACAAATCACTTCACTTCACAGTCAATTGAGTATTTTCAAAGTGTAGTCACCAATAAGATAGAAAAAGCACAACCATGTCCTTAACCTCACCAATCTCTATGCTGCAGATGCATCTGTCCATGACAGGTAAGAGAGATCACTGACTGCACAATCCTTATGGAGACAAAGTCCGGTCTTCACACTAACGACATTCTCCGCTGTGTTGCATGCCACATCCACCATACAATTGGGATACATTGCTATAAACAGAAGTAGTGAGCTATATTCAGAGATAAGCATCCCACAAGCAAGGGATCAAATCAAATCTCTGCAGCCCTGTCACATTTAGTCACGAATAGTGAGACACAACTACTGGGAGGACAAAGAAGTATCACAAGTATTCCCAATCCTATTCCTGCTTCCAGCAGCAGGATGGAATTTTACCATCTCAGAATTACCTTACGGAATCTGGTTCTGTGAAGCTGTCTGTCAATGATATCAGTAAACAACCGTTAATGCTGTGATTAGCAATGAATTTATTATTGAAGTTCTGTAATAGCATCAAGGCAGAAACAATTGCATTCCCACACAAAACTTGCCACAATCCATAACAAATCAGACAATGAAACAAAATAAGTTAATTTATTTAAATATTATTCTCCCCTATCCTTTTAAAAGCTTTGTGTAGGGCAGTGGTTCCCCAAACAATGTGCTGTGAAGGCCACCCTCTCTCTCTCCACTGCTCAAGAAAAGATTCAAACTGGTTCAAAATTCAGGTAATTAAATTAAAACTAACTTTCTTCTTCAGGTCTGTGATTGGCATCTCCAAAACCCAACAAATCTTAAGCCTCATGCACATGCACCAGCTGGGATTGTTTAGATTTGGTCAGGACCATGTGCATGACCAACAAGCATGGTGACACTGTGGTTAGCACTGATGCCTCACAGTGCCAGGGACCAGTGTTCAATTCCGGCCTCGGGTCCACTGTTGGAGTTTGCACATTCTTCCAGTGTCTGAGTGGGTTTCCTCTGGATGCTCCAGTTTCCTCGCATAGTCCAAAGATGTGCAGATTGCGTTGTCTGGCCATGTTAAATTGATTCTAGTGTCAGGGCAATCAGCAACGTAAATATATGGGGTTATGGGAATAGGGCCTAGGTGAGATTATGGTCGGTGCAGACTCTAAGGACCAAATGGCTTCCTTCTGCTCTGTAGGGATCCTATGATCTATGACTTTGAGCTGAAGCCAAAGGCTCCATGCTCTTGAACAAGCTGCGAAAACGCAGAAAGATGCAAAAACGCAGGGAGAAATGAGAGAGATAAGGAGGTAAAAAAAAAAACAAGAAAGAGATCAGGGAGAAGTTTAAAATGAAGTTCCCTGTAAGGATGAAGATAGAAAACAAGAGGTTGCTTCAATTTTGTTTTTGCAACATACGTGTGCCATGACATATAAAAGGTTTGGAACCACTAGTGTAGGGAATTCCTCATGATTCTGGTAGCTCATTAGATGATAGTTGGATACTTAATTCTGGAAATATTGCTTCAAGTTCTATAACAGATAATACATTTCTTCTTAAGTTTTTTTTATTTTTACCAAAAAATACTAGAATTCATTGGAAGTAGAGTATATTTCTTCAGTATTTGCTGAATTGTTAGAAACATATTTTGCAGACAGAATAATTGATAAATAATAGGTAAAGTGGATACAGGACCTTGCAACTGATTAAAACAGCACTGCACTGTTAGTCTCTGTCTAGCCAACTTATTCATTTTGATGCAGCCAGCTGACACTACTTTTCATATATTAACAAAAACAGAGCACATTTGAATTCCAAATCCTGCCATGTATAGACATAAACTTTGAAGCAGTGTTTTCTCTCCTTTGTACCAAAAGCAAATCATTTTGTCTTTTAGCTGCCAAATACTTTGACCCAAGTGGATTATCATGCCCAATCCTGAACACAACACTTTAGGAAGGATGTGAGGTTTTGGAATGAGCATAAAAGTGATTTACAAGAATGATTCCAGGGATGAGGGATTACTATTATGTGGGTAGAATGAAAAAATTGACATTTGTTTCCTTTACAGCAGAGACCAAAAAAAATTCATAGGTGTTTAAAATCATGAAATGTTTATCTAAAGGAAAACTGTTACCCATAATTGAAAGGTTGATAACTAGAGGGGACAGATTTAAGGTGATTGGTAAAAGAACAAGAGGTAACATGAGGAGAAAGTTTATGTAAAGAGTTACTGTGATTTGGAATGCATGGCCTGATAGGATGATGGATACAGACTCAGCAAATTCACTTAAAGGTGAATATTAAGTATGAAATAAAATATAGGGATACAAGAAAAGGATTAGCACTAATTGGTTTGCTCTTCAAAAGGACCAGTGCAGACTCAAGTGAATCACCTCCTTCTGAACTATCCTACAATTACACAATCTTGCAGGAATCCTGGGCAACTTGTAACAAGATTTCTTAATAGTGCAATAACATGGACTTCAGAAGGCTAATGCAAAGACAGCTGAAAAAAACTTTGACAGATGATGTGTCTGAAATCTTAATATTTCTTCAGTTTTTGTTGTTAAATACACATTTACCCACCTTACAGCAAGAGGAGATGCTGGTTCAACTTTTGGCTTCTGTTTCTGTACTGACTCTTCATCATGCTTACTTTTCCAACCAAGCCATCCACTAGAAAATGGATCATGATAGTCACAGTCTGTTAAGGTTTAGGCAAAATGTAAATCTGCCAACAGGCATTTACTTTAAAATATCACCTCTCCACAGTTAACAGAAAAGGCCACTGCCATCAGCCAAGACATAGCATGGAAAAAAAAACACGCTGGGATTTATCGATCCCACTCACGATGAGAATCGTCATGGGCGGGGTGGAAAATTTGATGGATTAACCAAGGGAGCACTGACTTTGGGGGAGAATTTCTGAATACTGGCCCTGAAATGTTTTACTATAATTCAATTGTATGAACAATGACACTTCATGAACACAATTCTACTTAAAGCTTTTCTAATACATTTTAAATTTACACTTAAACATCAAGATTCCATCATTAAATGTGTTTTTAATTTTGTGTTAAATACCATCTTTTAAATAAGAGCATCATAAACTTTTGGAACACAAGGCTTGACAAAGGACAACAAATACCGAGAGAGAATCCAACAATTATTACAGGCAACATCCAAGAGAACGGAAGAAAGGCTGTGTTAGGCACAACGTGAGCAGAAAAAGTATCCCCAGTCTGCAGTAGATTGTCATTAATTGCTCATGAGGACTAAATACAACTTAAAACTCAGGAAGTTTGTATTCACTAACTGGAAGGGCAGCTATTAAAATTTGCACTGTCTCATCTTCTCTGGAAGCTGATAAATCTGTGAATTACAGCATAGCAATTCATTTTGCAATATGCAAACCTAGGCACAGTACAATGCAAAGATGAAGTTAATTTAAATCCATATCTGAAAAGGGTGAAAGAATATGTCTGAACATGAACATGCATGAAGTGGTATTTAAGAAGTCATCCAAGCCAGACATGCATGAAAAACAAATATCCCCATTTAACTTGAAATCCCAAACCCCATTCAACCTTATTAAAGGCATATAAGATAGAGCACAATTGAAGCAATTTGGCATGTAGTTTCAAAATGATCAAGCAGCAGTTCAATAACTTTGAATTCAATAAAAATCAACAAAGAAACTGCATTCTTACCTAGCTGCATTAAATAAAGCTGATGTGAGCTTGCTGGCAACTGCTAAAGCAACATGCGATAGCAATGGCTGGGTACTGCCCTGCAAATAGATGAACAGATAATGCTTTATCAAAATGGTGGGCAATATCCTTTTATTTAATATTGGCTTCAGAAAGTTACCAGCAGAAAATGTATTTGTTGTAAATCATTCAATTCTAAATTGAAAATGCATTACATGAAACACATTCAAGTAACACATTATTTACTGCTAACAGACTTATTTAGATGCATGGATGTTCTAAAATCACAATCTTGAATTGAGAGAAACTGAAAAATATCACACCTCCAAAGCATAGAAGAAACCAGCAAATGGACCAGAACCAACTGTTACATATTCTGACATAGCTGGTGGACTGCTTTTTACAGTAGCATTAAATCCACCTAGAACAGAGGCAGTCTTCAACTGATCAAATGGACAAAGAGTCATGATTCCTAATGTAAAAGAGAAAGAAAAGTTATGACACAAATATACGGAAGGATGTTCCACTCTGCACTAAACCATAAGGATGTAAATTGCTCCACTATATAGCTTTCAGTACACGTAAATGTGCTCAATACTCTAAATCTGACTGATAGCCTTAAAATGGTTACCAGCAACATTTGTAGCACACTGAGAAAGCTACATATATTAATATAAAGGCCTCGGATCCTTGCAGAAAAAAAAAACAACATGCGTACACATTGCACCTGTTTCAGCTGAACAAAATAAGTGATTGCCATTCGCCGGTTTATTCCTCAATGTCTTGACCAGAGTCAAGCTGCCTGGTTTAAATTTTCAAACAATGTTTGGCAGTTAACTGCCAATCACCATTAGCTGGTGCATTCTCCATGACAATGCCTCTACCAGAGAACACTTGCCGACCAATCAGCACTGTCTTCTCATATAGTACAATGTTGTCTGGGTGCAAAATAAAAATCTTTGACAAAATGGCCAGAATGCTCTGACTTTGTTCACCCCACCATTGCTGCCAGTGAGAACAGGGAATTTAACACTCATTCAAAACTGCTAATTTTCCCAGTACCTCATCTCCTTCTGATAATCAGTAAAACAAGCTGTCTGCAAATATTATGATGTCAAAAACCTTATGAAATGCTGCTCTTTTTCTAAGAATGGATTATTTCATTACCTATGCTTGCATGGTCCACTATCATATCAACATCCTGCAGACCCCATTTCTTGTAAGTTAGGGGTGGAGGTTGAATGCTCTCAGCACCTGAAGCTGCAGCTGCAAAAATAACATTGCAAGACAGTAAAATATGCTGCTTTGAGGAATATAATGTTATTTATTTTGTACAATAACTCAATTTACTTGACAGACAAGGATTATTATACAATAACAAATCCTGCTAGAGATGCCCTAATTTTCAGTTCTGCATTACTAACAAATGTAACGATACAAGGAAACCTCAAAACAGCAAATTCCTCATAAGCTTTAGTGGGAGATTCTCCAGAGATATGGTGTTATTTGGGAGAAAGAATTTAGAGCTTGACTAGTGAAATGAGAGTTGTATAAAAAGTCTGATTTTAAAAAACACTGTCAGGACACGGACACTGTCAGCAAGATTAGAATTTATTTCCCATCTCTAGATGTCCTTGTGCAGGTAGTGGTGAGCCTTCTTCTTGAACTGCTACAGTCTACATCATGACCTACACTTACTGTTAGGACAAAAACAACAACTAAACAGCTTTCCTTAGTATTGATGGATGAGTAATAATTTTATTAACAATCCCTCTAGTTAATTAAGCAAAGATTTTTTTAAAAAGTCACCATAATCCCAGATGAGCAGACTGCTCTCCCCTTTGTGGATCACCACATCTCAGACAAGGGGCAAGATTGAAAAAATGGATTTTCATGAATAATCTCAGCCAGTACAGGAATTGAACTTGCACTATTAGCCTTACTCTGCATCACAAATCAGCTATCCAGCCAACTGAGCTAACCAACCTCCTTGGTTAATAACATCCACACTAGGACTCCAGAGTTTGACAGCACCTATAGTGGGATCCCAGGGTGTGATCGTCAAACAAATTACTGCAGTTATCTTGGTCAGTTTTATGAAATTGCACACAACATTGCATTCAGAACCTCAAGATATGCTCCTCTCTCATTATCCTACTAGTCAAGGGATTTTCTCCAAACTTCCACTTCTACCACTCACTTACCAATACTTCTGACAAATGCCAACTGATCAGAGTAGACTATGCAGTTGTTGTGGCACATTATAGAATGATTTCCAATCAAACTTTAGAAATAAAAATTAGCAACAAAACTGAAAAAAAGATATTCCATCTAGACAAAGTAAATGGATTGTAATGATTTGAAGACAACATACACTTCGATTAGAGAAGCTGCATTCTTGCATCATGTCACACAAAGTTTCTTTTCTGCACAATATGACAAAATTATTTATAATAATTCATGCCTGCAGCATTTCTATTTCTGACAGTTTCACAGTCCAGTGCACATACCATATTTCACAACAGATGATGTTCTAATTTCAAGGCACATCATAAATGAGCTCTGCAAATACTGGAGAACTATTATAATATTCAAAGAAACTTACAAATGAAGTACTTGGGTGAAAATAATATTACTGGGGCAAAAATAATGGATTTCCTCCCCTATAAATCACAAGGTCTTCACTCCAGGTTACAACAGCATTAACAAGACATTTGTGACACCAAGATTGATGAACATAACCTGGCTCCCAGCACCACAACATTACTTGCTCTTTCTTTGTTTTTTCATTAAAAAAGTGGTACCAATGTGGATGTGGGAGGCAGAGGGTGAACAAGGAAGGAGAAAGGGGCACAGAAATTTAACTAGGGTGTTTTTTTTAAATTTAGTTTTTAAAGAAACAGTCGGCTGCTTCTTAGATCATATTTAAATTGAGAAATCTTAGATTTATTATTTTGGAGTATGTGACATTAGATTTGAACGATACATTCATTATTTTAAAAAAATGAATAGCAATCTCATCACAGATTTCACTACTGAAGACTAAGCAAAAATATAGTTTCTAAAATTACGGATATTCCAGCATAGCCAGGAGCCAAACAGCTTAAAAAGGATACAGAACATTATTTAAATAGGTTTATCTTTTCTAGAAATTAGGCATTGATAAATTTTTTTTGCCATTTAAAATAAATGCTTTGTTTAGGATAATTAATACAGCATATCCAGCATAAGACATGGATGTTAATGCAACGGAACTTTCAAACTTAAATTCCAAGATACCAAGATTCAACCTTGAATATTAGACAAGTTACAAGAATAATTTCTCTAGCTTTAATAGTGTTTTTTTACTAACAATAAAATAACTTTCTGCCATGGACTTGAGGTTAACACTTGGTTTCAGAGTAAAAACAAAATACTGCAGACACTGGAATTCTGAAATAAAAATGGAAAATATTGGAAATACTCAAGAAGTCAGGTGATATCTGCAGAGAGACAGACAGTAAACAATCAGGATATTTTTTGGCCAACAGGAGCTCACCCATCGACCAGACGACCGGTTGCAACAACTGACCACATGTAATCTTGTGTTTTCAGCTCATTAAAAATACATCCTTTATATTACCCGATGGAGTTGAAAGTCCAGGCACCATAATTAAATGGCATCCAATCTTTCCCTTCCACCTTTGCCTGGCCTCTACTCTATCCTTTCCCACCGACACTTCCTCCATTCCTTGGTTATCCTCCACGTACATTGCACTGCCACCACCCAGTTCAAGCATAGGCTGACATTTTTAGAGACAGTCTCCGAAGAGGATAATACAGCTAAAATTCATTATTAATCTCATCATCATATCTACCTCAGAGGTTGCACACCACTTATATGCAGTCGTTAAAGTGATGTTCTGATTACTCATTGATGGGGAACTTAATCTGGAGAAAATTTAATTTCAGCAGCTATACTTTTAATGAGCATGCATGATATGCAAAAGCGCTTCCAGACATTGCTCATTGGGAAGGTAAACCAGTTTTTAAACACACTTTTAAAGTCCTGAGACCATAACTGCTAGAAATTTATTGCACCACCAGGAAACTGTTATTTTTTGCCTCCTATCAAAGTAAACTCTCTGGTGAGACATGAAGATTCCACCCATTAGTTCTATTTCTCACCACAGACATTGTCTTATCTCTGAATATTTCCATGCTTGATTTCAGGAATTTGGATTTTGGTATTTTGGAGTGTCAGACTAGCAGAAAACCTCCCATCTTTTCCCCTAGTACATTTTGAAAGCTGCTGGCATGAAGAAACCAAAATGTAATTAAAATTTTTATCATAAATATAATTGATACACCAAGCATAATATTTTTAAAAACATTACCTCTTGCCACCTGGTTTCGACAGGCACGCAGAGACTGAAAGAGACTGAATCCATCAATTGTTACAAGCGCAGCTGGATAGAGAATACTCAATTCCTCGTGCTTAGAAAACAAAATGAGAATTCCAATTCGTCATAATACAGCAAGAAATCATAGGAATAACATAAATTATCTCAAAGACTTTAGCTTCTTTTACATTTTTTATTCATTTATTATATGTGGGCATCGCTTTGGAGGCTAGTGTTTATCACATTTCAGAAGGTGGTGATGAGCTGCCTTTTTGAAACACTGCAGTCCCTGAGATGTAGGCACACTCACAGTGTTGTAGGGCGGGAATTCCAGGATTTTCACCCAGTGACAGTGAAGGAACAGCAGTGTATTTCCAGACAGGATGGTGAGTGAATTGGAGGGGTACTGCCAGGACATGGTATTCCTAGGTATCTACTGCTCCTGTCCTTCTAGTTGGGAATAATTGTGGGTTTGGAAGGTGCCATTTAAGAGAGCTTCATGAGTTCCTGCAATGCATCTTATAGTTGATACACATGACTACCACTGTTCATTGACTGTGGAGGGATTGCATGTTTGTGGAAAAGCTAGCAATCAAGTGGGTTACTTCGATCTTGAGCTTGGTTGGAGTCCTCAACAAGCTGAGAGGAGAATTCTATGGATTGTCAATCTTTACGGTGGCAAAAAAGCTGGTCAGATTTATTCCAATTATTTTCAGACACTAAGCAGATATCCCTTGCAGACACTGTGGGGGCAATTCTCCCATCTCTACGCGTGTAAATCTCCGAGCACCGGATATCCAGCATGGTTGGGACCAAGCTGGAAACCGGAGGAAGCAGCAGGTAAGTTATTTTAATTTTATTTGAATGTAATTTAAATGTCATCATCAGGCCTAGGACTGAATTCTCCAGGCCCGATTACATCTCCTACCCGCTAGTACAATTTCACTCCGGCAGAGACTAGCTCCCCACTTTCGGGGAACCAGCGATCAGGGTGGATTGGGGAATGATCTGGAGATTGGGGCTACGATGGGGCCATTGGGGGGCAGGCAGCACTGAGGGTCCCAGGCCAGCAGTAAACTGCAGGCTGACAGATCGGGGCCACTGCGCATTTGCAGAGGCCCAGGACTGTCAGACTCTGGTATGAAAAGGCCCGGTGCCCCAAACTTTTAATGATATTCACTATTGTGACCTCTGCATTACACAGACTGTGAACTTGCAGTAAGAAAACAAACAAACAAATTAACACCAGTTTTCCTGCGAATTCAGCATTTAGAATTTTTTTGAGAGAACTGCCCCCTGCAGTTTTGAAAATCAGGCAATAAAATCTTTTTTCACTTTTCCATCAGGAAATACAAAGCAGCTGTCCTCTCTCATGTGATGTTTGTAGTGTTTTATTATCGATGAACTTGCTTTTATAACCTCCATATGGCTGATAGACAGCAAAAGAAAATTCAATCCTCTCTCTCCTCCAAGCTTAATTGTAGGAGATGAATATAGTCATAGAATGGCAAGTTAGATATGCAACTGTACAACAATAAAGTCTTCAACAACTCTGAAAACATGGGTGCACAAATCAGTCCCATGCAATATTACCATCACAAAAATTAACATGTTAGAGGATTACTTTAGATAATCTTGGTGAAACAGGGAAAATATATGACCAGTTCATAGAGGGAATTGTGTCTCTTAATCAAGGATGATTTTTTTTTTGTTGCATTGTTTTGCATTAAAGATTGCATGGTCCAATATATAAAACAACATCAACTAAATGTACTAGTTCACCAAACTCAGTTTAAAAATACGATCCTAAAATTACTACTCAGACTCCACAAGGCATAAAACCTTCTAACGTCACAAATAATGCAACATAAACATGAAAAAACCCTTGATTTTGTAATTAAATATGGAAAAAAAGCTCCTTAACCTAACCCAGTTAGGTTGAACTGCACTACTTCTGTATAATCTAGTCATACAGGAAAATCTGCTGTTATCATGCTCTGGGAATCAAAGGTGCGGATTAATCAAATATTGCTGTTAACTAAGAAGCAAGGTGAGTTCTGTGTTTTCATCCAATCTGAAAGCTCAACACACGTGTTGAGGTCTCGTAAGAAGTAAAGGAGCATACGGATCTCGAGAGCAATGTAGAAGGGATATTGTACTACAGAACAGGAGGAGGTTGAGACTGGAGTGAGAACAGGCCACCAATAATAACTACCAATGTGACTGACATTGCCAGTTAAAAAACAGACCCAACCCCAGAATTCCAGTTAAGAGACAATTCTGTTTGACAGAATACTAGAAAACAGAAATTTTACTGTACCTCCAAATATCTCACAAGATAAAAATCAAACCAAGTAATTTGATAAATTCCCCAGCACATTATACAGATATCTTTACCAGTGGCTTCCATAGTATGGGCATGAGATATCTAATAAATATTTAGAGAATAAAAATAAGATAATATTATCTATTCAGCAGCATTGCATCCGCACAACATAATTAGGCCTGGTTAACAGAGTACCTTATCCAATCAGTTTCTAAAATGCTTTGCAAAAGCTCACCTGCTCTGTCACACCAGGATGTCTAGGAATCTCATATGTCCGACACTTCAATTGCAGGACTGGGTCTTCATTTAAAAGTTGTGCTAGAAGGAGTACTCCATTCTACACAAAAAACAAAGAATGGATTCTTCTAACAATGATGTAAAGAAACAACAGTTGTGACTGTCCACTTTCTTAAGCAGACAAGCAGCTTTACAGCACCATTAATTTTAATCACTTTTGGTTCATGCTAGGTGAGACTACGGATAGTTATTCATTATTTTCCACTTAAGAATATTTAACTTTGAACCAAATCCTGCAAAGTGGGGTAGCAGGTTTCCCCTTACCTGGATGTGTGGCACCATTCAAGAGGGAGTGAGGTGGACAAGTGTGGATCAAGTTTGCATCAATGGGAAATGAATTACAATGAATTTGATGAAAGGTCATCAACCTGAAATGTAACTCTGCTTTTTTCCACAGATGTTGCCTGGTCTGTTGAGTAAATTTGTATTTGGTGATATCTCCAACTTTAATCAACATTCTGCCATAATAAATATAAATTTACCAATACCCACTGTCAAAATAATTTGCTGACAATCTCCCACTGAAGCCGTGAACACTGACTGAACATGAAGGGACAGCAATGCTTCACAAATCCTGCAGCATAATAATTTGTTATTGCTGCTATACTGTGCAAAAAAAAAAAAAGCTCTAGGGCAAGAATATGCAATTCCTCAGATAATGAAGTGGTCTGTGCCCGCACACAATGAAAACTGAACAACATCCAGGCTTAGGCTGCCGAGTGGCAAGTAACAAACATCTCTGATTAAGTGCCAGGCAAACACCATCTCCAACAAAATTTTAATATTCCCTCCTGTCAAATGCTGACTAAGCTGCACTCACCTCACTCTACAACCCCCTCATTTTGAAAAATATTCTGGCAGAGTATACATACTATATACAATGTGGCTAAAAGCCTGTCAGAAGTTTGATCTTCTGCAGCAGTGGCTAACCTCCTGACTTCTCAAAGCTTGGAGCATAATATCTGTAAATCACACACTACTCAGACATATATTGCTCCAAAAAAAATTCCTAACATCAGTCCAAAAAAATATACTTCAGTAATATGGTCTTGCCATCTTCTAATTCTATCCAACAATTTACTTCCAAAGTAATATTCTGCATCAATATTTTCGCTGGAAAATTATCCTTCAGATACCTTCAAGCTGAAAAGCCAAGTCTACCCAATCTTCCCTGCTAACTCAACACAATTGACACTAGTCACAGCTTTGTGAATTGTCTCTGCACATTCTTCAATATTTGGCAGTCTCTTATTTCTTGGTGACTGGAAATAGGCATATTATTCAAGGTATGAGGTCGCCAGTGCACAGATATTACTCGATATTTCCCTTTGACTCACGTTCCATTTTTGTGACTATATAGTATTGGTGAACACATTTAACAGAGATCATAAGACATTTGGGTTGCTTTCAGTTTCATTCACATCCATGCAATATGCATGACACTGAGCAGCATGGTGGCATAGTGTTTAGCACTGCTACCTCAGCATTAGGGATGTAGATTCAATTCCTGGCTTGGGTCACTGTCTGTGTGGAGTTTGCGCATTTTCCTTGTGTCTGCATGGGTTTTCTCTGGAGGCTCCGATTTCACTCCTCAGTCCAAAGGTGAGCAAGTTCAGCAGATTGCGTGTCGGGGACTAGCTAGGGTAAATACATGGGGTAATGGGGGTAGGGCATGTGGTCAGTGCAGACTTGATGGGCCAAATGGCCTCCTTCTGCACTGTATGATTCTATAATCTAATGTTTCATTTCCAGATGTAACATTCACATTTGTTTATCAAACAAATTTCATCTGTCATTGTTCTGTCCACGTACATTTTTCTTACTGCAATTTCTGACCTAACTCCTTCAGTTAATCTTCCTGATTTGATATCATCTGCAAAGGTAATAATTTTGCTTTCAATTTCTAAACTGCATTGTTTATTTAAATTGGAAACTTATTGGTGACCAAACCAAGATTTCTTGCTCAGAACATCATTCAACTGGCATAAATATTTCCACAAGCACTTGTTGCTTCCTTCTCTTCAGGATAGTCTTTTATCAAGAGGTGTTTATGATCATAAGAGTTCTAGAGACAAGAGTTGAAAGAAAGAAATTGCTCCTATTGGCAAAAGGAGTCAATGCAGGTTTAAGGCAAGTGGCAAAAAAGAGTGAGATGACAACCCAAATAGACTGTAGAAAGCCTGATAATGTGGTGCCCCTTGACTTCAAAATGACATTTGATTATGTTCCAAGCACAAGCCCTTAAACTCGATGTTCCCAACATTTTCAAAGAACAAAGTACAGCACAGGAACAAGCCCTTTGTTTCTCCAAGCCTGTGCTGATCATGATGCCCTAACTAAAAAAAAAACTTTCTGCCCTTATTCAGTCCAAATACCTCTATTCTCTCCATTATTCATGTACCCATCCAGATGCCTCTTAATTGATGCTAATGTGTCTGCTTCCAACACCTCCTCTAACAGCGTGCTCCAGACATCTACCAGTGTGTGTGCAAAACTTCCCCTGCACTTCTCCCTTAAACTTTCCCCCTCTCATCTTGAACCTCTGCCCCCTTGTAATTGACACTTCCACTCAAGGAAAAAGCCTTTGACTATCCACCCTATTTATGCCTCTCAATTTTGTAGATCTCTCAGATCTCCCCTCAGCCTACATTTTTCCAGTGAAAACAAACCTAGCTTATTGAACCTCTCCTCATACCCAACACCCTCGAGACCAAGCAACAGCTTCTTTCTTCCCTGCTGATATCTGACTTTGAATGGAACTACGTCACATGACGTTGATCTTTCTCTAAGCCCTAGCTATTATTGTAACTACATTCTGCACTGTCTCCTTTACTTCCTTATGTACGGTATGCTTTGTCTATATAGCATGCAAGAAACAATATTTTTCACTGTATACTAATAAATGTGACAATAACAAATCAAATCAAAAACATCTTGGTTAATCTTCTTTGCATTGTCTCCAAAGCTTCCATGTCCTTTTGGTAGTGTGGTGACCAGAACTGCAGGCTATGCAGCCTAATCAAGGTTTTATTTGGCCGCAAGATGATTTCCCAACTCTTATACTCAATGCTCCAGCTGATGAAGGCGAGCATTCTGCATGCCTTCTTAATTACCTTGGCCATCTGTATTACCACTTTTAGGGAACGGTGGACTTGCATATCCAGATCCCTCTGTATGTTAATGTTCTAAGGGTTCTGCTATTTTTACTATAATTCACACCTAAATTTGATCCTCCAAAATACTCTACAGTGCAGAAGATAGCCATTCGGCCTAGTGGGACTGCAGTGACCACAATCCCACCCAGACCCTATTTCCATAACTCCACATATTTACCCTGTTAATCCCTTGACTCTAGAGTCAATTTATCAGGTCAATCAACCTAACCCACACATCTCTGGGCCTTTTGAGGATATCACAGCACATTTGTCTGGATTAAATTCCAGCTGCCATTTCAGTGCCCAAATCTCAAATCTATCTATAATTCTGTTGTATCCTGACAATATCCCCGGCTTATGTCAGGATGAGGCTTGAAGGCTCGGTTAGTGCAATGGATAGCTATAGATTAGCCAGGAGGGAGCTAAAGAGTGAATTGAGGAGAGCTAAGAGAGGACATGAGAAGACTTTGGCTGATTGGATTAAGGAGAATCCTAAAGCTTTCTTTACATATGTTAAGAATAGAAGATTGGTTAGGACAAGACTAGGGCCAGTCATAGACAGCAGTGGGAAGTTGTGCGTGGAGCCTGAAGAGATTGGAGAGGTACTGAATAAATATTTCTCTTCGGTATTCACGCAGGCTGATGTAAATGTAGTTATGGAGAACACTGAGGTACAGGGTAGCAAACTGGAAAGTATCACAGTAGATAGGGAGGATGTGCTAGATATTCTCGAGGGTTTGAAGTTGGATAAGTCCCCTGGGCCGGACGGGATTTACCCTAGGATTCTCTGGGAGGCAAGAGAGGAGATTGCAAAGCCTCTGGCTATGATCTTCAGGTCCTCGTTGGTTACGGGTGTGGTTCCGGAGGACTGGAGAATAGCGAATGTGGTCCCATTGTTTAAGAAGGGGAAGAGAGACCTTCCAGGGAATTATAGGCCAGTGAGTCTTACTTCTGTGGTGGGCAAAGTATTGGATAGAATAATTAGGGATAGGATTTATAGTTATTTAGAGAGTAATGAATTGATTGGAGATAGTCAGCATGGTTTTGTGAAGGGTAGGTCGTGCCTTACTAACCTCATTGAGTTTTTTGAAAAAGTGACTAAGGAGGTGGATGGGGGTAAGGCGGTTGATGTGGTATATATGGACTGTAGTAAGGCGTTTGATAAGGTGGCCCATGGAAGACTTCTGCAGAAAATGAAGATGTATGGGATAGAGGGTGATTTAGCTAATTGGGTTAGGAATTGGCTAGCAGATAGAAGACAGAGGGTGGTGGTTGAAGGGAGATATTCATCTTGGAGTTCGGTGACAAGTGGTGTACCTCAGGGGTCTGTTTTGGGGCCCCTCCTGTTTGTAATTTTTATAAATGATCTGGATGAGGGTATTGAAGGATGGATTAGTAAATTTGCAGATGACACTAAAGTCGGTGGAGTGGTAGATCGTGAAGAGGGGTGTTATAGTTTGCAGAGGGACTTGGACAAGTTGCAGAGCTGGGCCGAGAGGTGGCAAATGGAGTTTAATGTGGAAAAGTGTGAGGTAATGCACTATGGCAGAAATAATAACTGTGTAGAGTATAGGGCTAATGGTAGGATTCTTAGTAGTCTTGATGAACAGAGGGATCTTGGTGTATATGTGCATAGATCCCTGAAAGTTGGCAATCAAGTCGATAAGGTTGTTAAGAAGGCATACGGAGTCTTAGCTTTTATTGTAGGGGGATTGAATTTCGGAGCCGCAACGTCATGTTGCAACTGTACAAAAATCTAGTGCGGCCGCACTTGGAGTATTGTGTGCAGTTCTGGTCCCCACATTATAAGAAAGATGTGGAGGCATTGGAGAGGGTACAGAGGAGGTTTACCAGGATGGTGCCTGGTATGGAGGGCAGGTCTTATGAAGAGAGGCTGAGGGATTTGAGGTTGTTTTCGTTAGAAAGGAGGCGGCTAAGATGGGACCTAATCGAAACATATAAGATGATTAGAGGTTTAGATAGGGTGGACAGTGATAGCCTTTTTCCTAGGATGGAGAAAGCTAGCACGAGGGGACACAGCTTTAAATTAAGGGGTGATAGTTATAGGACAGATATCAGAGGTAGGTTATTTACCCAAAGGGTGGTTCGGGAGTGGAATGCCCTGCCTGCAGCAGTTGTAGATGCGCCAAGTTTGGTGGCGTTTAAGAGGTTAGTTGATAAGTATATGGAAGAGAGGGGAATGGTTTAGTTTGGAGGGGCATTGCTTTTTATATTGGTCGGCACAACATCGAAGGCCGAAGGGCCTGTTCTGTGCTGTAGTGTTCTATGTTCTATCAGCAACTCCATTAATCTTCATGTCATTCACAAACTCAATCCATTTTCCTCCAGCTCATTTATGTATACTACAAACAAAAGTCCCAGCACTGATCCCTGCAGAACATTACTAGCGACAAATCTCCATTCTGAAAAACATCCACCGCTACTCTCTCTATTCTATAACCAAGTCAGTTCTGATTCCATCTAGCCAGCTCACCCCGAATCCCATGTGACTTTAGTTTTTGTACTAGTCTGCCATGTGGGACCTTGTCAAATGCCTTAAGTCCATATAAACTACATCCACAACCCTTCCCTCATCGATTATCTTTGGCACTTCAAAAAAACTCAATCAAATTGGTGAGACATGACCTTCCCCATATGCTGCCTCTCACTACCCAGCCCATTTGCTTCCAAATATGCATATATCCTCTCCAAAAGCTTTCCCACTACTGACATCAGGCTCACTGGCCTACAATTTCCTTAATTATCTCTATTTTCTTTTTTAAGCAAGGGAACAACATTGTCTATTCTCCAGTCCTTTGGAACTTCACCTATAGTCAAAGAGGACGTGAAGATAGTTATTTCTCCCCTTGCCTCCCGCAGTAACCCAGGATAGATCCCATCCGTCCCTGGGGACTCGTCTATCTTAATGCAATTTGGGATACCCAACACTTCCTCCTTCGATATATTGAATTCTCTACAGCATTCACACACTATCCCTGACCACAACATCCACCATGTCCTTCTCTTTGATGAATACTGATACAAAGTACTCATTAAAGATCTCACCCACTTCCTATGGCGCCAAGCATAACTTTCCTCTACTGTCCACTAGTGGGCCTACGCTTTCTGTTACTACCTTTTTGGTCCCAACGTATGCATAAAAAGCCTTGACCCTGTTTGTCGAAGAGATTTAATGGCCCCTTTTCAGCCCTTGCAATTCCGCATTCCTACTTTCATTATATTTCTCAAGGTTTTTGTCAGTTTTTAGATGCCTAGACCCAGTGCATGCTTTCCTTTTCCTTTTGATAAAGCTTACAACTTCTCTCATCACCCACGCTTCCCAAATCCTGCCATTTTTATCCTTCATTTTTGTGGGGACCTGACTGTCTTGCACTTCAATCAACTGGTTTTTAAAGCCTCCCCCATGCCAAATACAGATTTGTCCTCAAAAGCCACTCCCAATCTACATTCCTCAGTTTGTTTAATTTGGATGTACTTAGGCCTTGCCCAATTAAACACCCTCACCTGAGGGCCATTCTTGTCTTTATCCATGACTCCCCGATATCTTATGGAATTATGATCCCCAAGCCAAAAATGCACCCCCAAGGAAACATCAATCAGCTGGCTTGGCTCATTCCCCAATACAAGTCTAATGTGGCCCTGTCCCTGGTTGAATGGTCAACCATAGAAAGCATTCTTTCTGGTTGTATCACAGCTTGGTATGGTTCCTTCTCTGCCCAAGACTGCAAGGAACTACAGAAAGTTGTGAATGTAGCCCAATCCGACACGTAAACCAGCCTCCCATCTATTGAGTCTTCTACACTTCCCACTGCCTCAGCAAAGCAGCCAGCATAATTAAGGATCCTACACCTCCAACATTCTCTCTTCCATCTTCTTCCGTAGGGAAAAAGATACAAAATCTGAGGTCACGTACCAAGCAACCGGAGAATAGCTTCTTCCCTGCTGTCAGATTTTTGAATGGACTTACTTTGCATTAAGTTGCTCTTTCTCTACACCTTAGACTGTAACACTACATTCTACACTCTCTTATTTCCTTCTCTATGAATGGTATGCTTTATTGCTATATGGCGCAAAAACCAATACTTTTCACTGTATGTTAATACATGTGACAATAATAAACGAAATAAAAAAATACAGTGTATCAAAAAACCCTCCTGCACACATCTAACCAATTGCTCTCCATCCAAGGCCCTGGCTGTATTGGGGGAAGTTACAGTCACAACTTTAATTCCACAATTACCGTGTTTTTTCACACCTTTTCAGTATCTGACTCCTGTCTCTTGCAGCTGTTGGGAGGTCTATAATACACTCCCAATCTTGTGATTTCACTCTTCCTATTCTTGAGCTCTATCCATAATGCCTCATGACAAGATCCTTCCTGTGTGTTCTTCCTTAACACAGCAATGGTGTGCTCCCAAATCAGCAAAGCATCTTCCACATCCCTTTTGTTTCCCCTTCTGCTCGTCTAAAACAATGATATCCCGAAATGTTAAACTGCTGAACCTGTTCCTCTTTTAACCATGTCTCCATAATTGCAACAACATTATAATTCCTTGTAGTAATTTAGGGCTCAGTTCATTTATCTTACATGTTATACTTCTTGCATGGAAGCAAATGCAATCCAGACCTCCAGTCCTGCCGAACACCAAGACTTCCCTCTGTGCTATGTTTGTCTCAGTCTCACTTTCTTCCCCAATCCTGACACTCACTGGCATGCTGTTCCAGTTTCCACCCCTCTGCCATAGTGTCAACCTTCCTGAACAAGCAAATCTCCAACCCAGGATGTTGGTGCCCCTCCAGTTCAGGTGCAACCGTCCTTCTTGCACAGGTCCCACCTTCCCCAGAAGATATCTCAGGGGTTCATATATCTGACATCCTCCCTTCTATACATGTCAAATGTACTATCTCCCTGTTCCAAGCCTCACTAACACGTGGAATGGGGAGTAATCCTGAGATTACTACCCTACAGGTCCTGCTTTTTAACTCCCTACCCAACTCCGAGTTGTTTCACTTGACCTCTTCCTGCCTATGTCATTGGTGCTAATGTGGACAATGACATCTGTCTGATATCTTCCCATTTATATCGGCTCAGAGACATGTAGCGCCGTAGCACCAGGGAGACAACATACCATTCTAAAGTCTCATTCACAGCCATAAACAAGCCTGTCTGTGCCCCTGACTATGGAATTTCAAAATGAACTACTCTGATCAAATACCTCTAATACTAATAAAACTCCACGCTAACACTTTAGTCAGCATAAAGAGGAATACAGTTTGCACGTAACAGTGCTTGGAAAAAGGAAGTTATTTCGAAGGAAACTTCGGTCAACCTGCATAGAATTACATGGAATATAACGCATAAAAACAGACCATTCCACTAAACCAATCCACATTGACATTTAAGCTCCACTTGGAGCCAATATGAATTGGGAAACCAACCACAGAATATCAAAGTAATTACAAAAAAGAATATTCAGCAGTCAGGCGGCACCTTATGATGAAAGAAAGAGTTAACATTTCAAGTCACTGCCCATCATCAAATATCAGAGATGCAATAGATTTTAAGTAAATCAGGAAATCTGTAAAGTCTATGATTGGTTGGAAGACAGAAGCAATTAAATAGCAAAAGGAGATGTCAATGGGCCAAGTAAACTAATGAAAGATGGGTCAAGAGGGGTATAAATGGGAAAAGCAAAGTAATCACCAACTGTCATCTGAAATAAAAAACAGGGCAGAGGTTACAATATCCCATGCTTTTTCCTTGCATTCATACTTGCTTAAAACATGTTGCATCTCTAATATTTTCCAGTTCTAATAAAAGGTTGTTGACAGCACAGTGGTTAGCACTGCTGCCTCACAGCACCAGGGGCCTGGGTTCGATTCCTGGCTTGGATCACTGTCTGCATGGGGTTTACATATTTTCCCCATGTCTGCGTGAGTTTCCTGTGGTTGCTCCTGTTTTCTCCCACAGTCTGAAGATGTGCGGGTCAGGTTGATTGCCACTTAAGAGTCAGGGGGATTCGCAGGATAAATACATGGAGCTACAGGGATAGCAGCTGAATGGGTTGTGGCCATTGCAGACTCAATGAGTCAAATGGCCTCCGTCTGCACTATTTGTTAACTTTGTTTCTTTCTTCACAGATGCTGCTGAACCTGAACATTTCAAGCATTTTGCTGTTTTTATTACAGATTTCGAGCATATGCAGTGTTTCACTTTTGTATTCACATCTGAATTCCCCCTATCTAAATAAAAATGTGAATTAATTACCTCAGTGTAAAACCGTACATATCCAGAGGTAAAACCTATAATTATACATGTCCAGTCCGGTCGTCCTGTGGAGCTTCTGTCAATCAGAACAAAAGTTATTTAATTCAGCATCTTTCACAGTTAAACTGCACTGAAACAAACAAACCAAACACAAAATTTTAGGGTGCATTTGTGAAACTGCTGTAGCTTTGGTAATTTTGCTTCTTCAATAATTTTTATATAAAAGGCAACCTAAATCTAAACAGTCAGGCACAACTACATACTTTTCCTAGAAATCTGAGAGAAGGGAAGAAACACAAACATCCTCCTGTGTAGAAGTTGTGTCAGAGGATTTCAGAGTTTTATACTCACTGTTTTAGGAGGGCACTAATTAACCATTGATTCGTCAGTTTATCGTCATTGGGAAGTATCCTACCCTACCAGCCTCCTTATTCAAAGGATCGTTTCCTGCCATTTCAGCCAACTCCTGCATGATGTTACCATGAAACACATCTTCCATTCATTCTCCTCGTCACCATTCCCCCATACCCATCAGCATTCCACAGGGACTCCTCACTCTGTGACACCCTGATCCACTGCTCCATCATGTCCAACTCCCAGTCCCCTTCTTGCTGACTTTCCCTTGCAATCGCAGAAGATGTAGCACCCGTGCCTTTACCTCATCACCGTTCATGGCCCCAAATGCTCCTTTCAGTTTAAGCAGCCTTACCTTATACCTCCTTTAATTTGTGTTCACTGGTCCCAATGCAGTCTTCTGTACACTGACGACCACTGTACAGAATACCTTCGCTCAGTCTGTGAGCATGATATCAATTTTCCTGTTGCTGAGTTAAAATGATAATCAACATGTCCAAGTTTGGCCTGCTGAACTGATGAATCCAGTGAAGACCAACTGAAATAGAAACATCTTGTCTTCCAATCAGCACATTACACCCCTCAAGGCTCATCACTGAGTTCAGTAACTTTAGACTGTGACCTTTCTTCCTCCCCATAACCTTTTTCAAGTAGTCAATTGCATCAACGTTGTACAATCATTATGGTCAAGTTACACACCATCCTGACTTGAAAATTACTGCCATTTCTTCATTGTTGCCACGCTAATATCTCAGAATTTCCTCTTCAGCACCACCACCATCTCAAGAGCTGCTGCAATTCAGGAAATATCATCATTTTTCAGAGTAACTAAGAAAGAGGTCCTCCAGCAGCTCCCAGAATCATAAATACCAATCTTCAGCCAACTCAATTCACTCTACATATCATGAACGTCTGAAAGCACCGAAAACCGTAAAGGCTACGGATGCTACCAACATCCTGACAACAGTATTTAAAGTTTATGCTCAGGAACTAGCTGTGCTTCTAAATAAGCTGTTCTAGTGCTATTACAATACTCGCATCTACTGACAATGTGGAAAATTGTTCAGATGATATGAACTGTCCATAAAAAGCAGGAGAAACTTAATCTGGCCAATCACCACCCCATTAATCTCATGATCACCAGCAAGATGATAGCGGTATTATTGAACGTCAGGCAGCAAGACATTGCTGAATAAATGCCACATGATAGCATGATCAATTTGGATTCCACTAGGGTCACTCTGCTCCTGATCTTATTATAGGTTTGGTCCAAACCTAGACAACCAGCTGAACTTATAAAAGGCAGGTGATACCAAGACAGCATTTGACCAAGTATGGCATGAAGGAGTTCAAGCTAAATTGAAGTCAACAGGAATCAGGGGCAAAACTCTCCATTGTTTGAAGTTATACCTCACTCAAAGAGAAACGACTGGTTTCCAGGATATTGCTGCAGGTGTTCTGCAGGCTAATGCGCTAGGCTGAAACATCAATGCTTCATCGGTGACCTTCCTTCCACCACAAGGTCAGAAGTGGGGATGTTTGCTGAATTCAGTTCAGATCGCAGAATCTTCAGTACTGTTCGCAACTCCTCTAATAACGATGTTGTCTGTACCGCATACAGAGAGACCTGGACAACATTCAGGCTTCGGTTGTTAAGTGGCAACCGAACAAGGACCAGGAGTAGACCATTCGGTGCCTTAAGCCTGCTTCACCATTAATAAGATCACAGCGGATCAGAAAGTAATCTCAAATCTGCATTCCATCTACTCCTAATAACCTATCACCTTTTTGCTTTCCAAGAATCAATGCACCTCTGCCTTAAAAATATTCAAGGACTTCCACCACCTTTTCAGGAAGAGAATTCAAGAGATGAAAGAAGCACCACATAAGTACCAGGAAATGGCCATCTCCAACACGAGAATCTGACCAACTCCCCAAGACATTCAATGGCATTACCATCACTGAGTTTTCCCATGAACTGGGGGCTTAACAATGACCAGAAACTGAACTGGGCCAGCCACAGAAATTACAGAGCCAGAAGTGTCGGTCAGTCGCAGAGGGAAATTGAGTCCAGTAACTCACCTCCTGACTCCCCAAAGTCTGTCCACCATCTGTAAGGCACAAGTCAGAAGTGCAAAGGAATGAACACTCTCCTCTGTCAGGATGAGCACAGCTCCAACATCACTCAACACCATTCAGGACAAAGCAGCTTGTTTGCCCTGCACCCCATCCACCAACTTAAGCATTAATTCCCCCACCGCTGATGCACAATGGCAACAATGTGTGCCACTAACAAGATATATTACAGCAACTGCTCCTCCCATGACATCTTTCAAACCCGTAACTTTGACCACCTAGAAGAGCAAGAGCAGCAGATGCAAGGAAGAACAAATCCTCCTCCATATTATATATCATCCTGACTTGGAAAGGTATGCCATTCCTTCACACTGTTGCTCAATTAAAATCCTGCAATGCCTAAGCAGCAGCGCTGAGAGTGTACCTGCTTCAGTTGGACTATTCCACTCACTTCCATCTTCTCAAGAATAATTAGGGATGACAACAAATGCTGACCTCACTGACAATGCCCAGATCCCTTGAAGAACAAAAAAGGTGGCCTTGCCAGTAGCAGTTAGATCAGGTCAAGATTACATAAACTAAAGCCAAAAAATCTTGTTTAGCTACTGAACCATCATGGAAGCCTGCATTAATCCATATCCTTTCAATAGACAGTCCTCTTTGTTAGATTACAGCAAGAACCCAACTATAAAACAATAAAAAATAAGACACAACAATTGAAACCAAACAAATACTGGATTCATAATGTAGATCATTTCCAGAAAAATAAATGTTAATAGACAAGTGACATTTTTAAAGATTTTAAGTGATTGTCAGTGATGGTTATGAATTAAATTGATAAGAAGATTCTGGACAGCAAATGTTACATACGCTGCTACTTTGTTTAAATGGCAACAAGGTATTGGAATACTTTAATGCTTTGAATTCTTATAATTAAAACAGCATATTTTGAAAAGGGTCATTAATTATTTTAATTTGTCATCTTTACACATACTGTGCACAGACTGCTTTAAATTAAGGTCATTCATTGGCTTGAAGAAATCTCTCAGATTCAGACTAGTTAATAAGCCAAAGATGAAATTATTGGATGTATAAATACACACATAAATAAACACACACACACACACACAATAATTCTTCTATATTCACTTCCTAAATAATCTTAATCTGCCAAATTTTCTGAAAAAACAACAAATAATATTCATGCATAAAAAATTCAAAAATAAATCTACTGCAAAATATTTGTATTATTCAGTTAACTTTTCATTCGTTTTATCAAACTTGCATACTATACAAAGGTCCTGGAGTGAAAACACTTACCTTTTCTGGCTTGCTAGTGGAATACAAATAGCACTACTGACACATTCACTGTAGATAAAGAACATAGATAATCAATTAGATGTCACTTGTCCATGGCACATCACAGATCTTAAGCACAGCAATAACCTCATGAAAGAGAAATCAAACAGCTAAATTCATTGCAATGAAAATAAGAAATTACTGGTTGGAATCCTGAAGTGATGGAGATGTATGAGAGAACCCTTGTATCAAGCAATATTTCCATCATCTAGGTTCTGAGAAACTGGTTCAGGTTTGGGAAGAAATTCAATACATGCTGGAACACAATTTGATTAAGCCCAGCCAAAGTAGCTAGAGTTCTCTGGTTGTGTTTGCACCTAACTTCAATGATTCAACAAGGCTCCTTACTGATTATAGAAGGGTTAATTCGGTGACCAGAGATGTCTCCGACCTGATTCCTAACCTGGTAGGCTGTATCCACAGAGGAGGAAATACCAAATATATACTGCAAAGAGCAAGTTCCCTGAAGCTCAGGTAAACTACCTAGGGCATGTTCTGAGTCAAGGGTAGATGTTGTTCAGATACAGGATTGCCCAGCATTTCTCTGTCCCCTTGACTAATGAAAAAAAATGCCAGTTTGGGGAATGTGCAAATCCTACCACAAGTTTGTTTCATACCTCTGCACTCTAGGCACCTATTGAGAGGTTTGTTACAGAAGTAAAGCAGTGTAATCAAGGAGGTGCCAAACAGTTTTCAAAAGACTGAATGCCATATTAACCACTGTACTGGAAACTCAGAACATTTACCAACTCTTCAAAGTGGTAACTCATGCTAGCGACGCGGTAGGTGCCATCCCACTTCAAGATAATGGATCCAGGCAGAGGGACCCAGTTCAGCACTTCCCAAAACAAACTGAACAAACATCATAAGGAGGAAACTCTTGGGCTGTTTCTGGCACCATATGTCTGAAATTGATATAAAGATCCCTTAGTTTATAGGGATCACAGCCCTTAATTGTTGGAAAAATTCAAAACTCAATGCAAAACTATTTCAATGAAGTCAGCTTTTGCAACCGTGTTACAGGGAAAACAGTGTGATAGCTGATGCTTTAATCCAGCAGAGTATCATCTGAAAACTGTAGATAATGAGGAGCCAATTCCAAACTGTGCAGAATGTAGCCAGTGTCTGATACAGGCAAGAGTGAGTGTTTAAGTACGAATGTATTTTTTTAGAACAACTATGTAATGAAGTGTTTATACCGTAGCATTTCACTCCTTATGTTACAGAAGTGTCATGAAACCATGCTTTATATCAAATATTTTTTAATTTACTGGCTAGAAAGCACTAATTATTTTGTTTCAAAAAAGATTGAAGCCATAATCCAGTGACTTGGGATCATAGTCAAGGATGGCTGGACATTTACACCACTGTACCTCCTGCTTTCTAGAACTATTAAAATGGAGACAACCTTTCTGCGAAGCTGCAACAGGAAAAAACCCTGATGAATGGGGCCAATCCCATTCTACTAGCCAAGCATCCAGACAATCACCTGAGTAGAGATAAACCATTAGACATGATCACTATACCAATGGGATCTTGACAGAGAAAGGAATTCCCAGCCATAATCTAATCAGGGAATACACTAGCCATGCCCATATCTGGAACACTGGACAAGAGTTCATGTGACATTAATAGTTTGTGTGGTTAAACATTTGCTTTCGCTAAGATACTGAAAGAACAAGACTGAGTGGATCCCGCCCTTCTCTTTCCCTATCCAATGTGCACATTGAACCTTGTGCGCTGATTTTGACAGTCCAGGTACTGCAAGCAGAGTTTTAGAAAGAACTCAATCTAGTGTTGCTATCTCCACAAGAACCAGAATTCCCAAGTACAGCTTCAAATCACAAGAGTGCCAAAAGAACCAGAAATGGTTGAGTGAAAGCAGCAGAAATACCAAGTTCAAGTTAGCTGAATTATCAATCTGTCTACATCATTAATTTTACTGGACACCAAATTACTTAATCTATTCTTCCCCACTCTGTAGTCTATTTGTACATGCATGAATTTCAAAAGTGATGTATGCATGTGAGAAAGAAAGTTTACAATGAAACCTATCCATTTTTTGAAAAAGATCAAGGAAGTCTGTCTGATCACATCTTTTGTGGTCATAACATGTAAGCAGTTAAATACTCACAGAATTGGCAAAAAAATGTTGCAGTCATACACAAAGAGGGATAAGAGGAAAGACATTTGACCCTTCATCACTGGGTTACTCAATCAAATGTCAAACAGTTCAGACAATTCATCTCAAATACAATCCGTTCAAACTATAATTTATATTCATATGCAGATTGAAACCCTGCAACTTTCAGGGCATAATCCTCCATAGTGTACGACCAAGGATGCTTTTCCACCCCCTCTTCTGCACCTCTCATGAGATTTGTATGCTGTCTTTCTCCAGCAAGATGAAAAGATAGTCAGGACAGTCTTTGTGGAGCTCCCAGTGTCTGCATCGATTTCCTCCCGGTACTCTAGTTTCCTCCCACAGTCCAAAGATGTGCAGGTTAGGTTGATTAGCGATGATAAATTGACCCTAGTGTCAGGGGATTAGTAGGGTAAATATGTGCTGTTAAGGGAATGACGTCTAGATGGGATTGTGATCAGTGAGATTTGATGGGCCAAATGACCTCCTTCTGCACAGCAGGAATTCTATGATAACTCTTATGAATTCAGTTGTTACTTAGCATGACATTTAAGACTCATGGTGGATGGGGAATGTTAAGTTAGCTAACTGAGGGAAAGTTCCATTGCTATCAATTAAGGTATAGAGTTAAGATGCAGCTTGGGCACCCATTCTTGTGTGGTTGCAAAGAGAGACATTTAAAATATGTGTGTGGCTAATGTGGCACAGAAGTGATGACTCTGCAATACTTGCTTATCATTCACTTTGCCAGACCTTAAGAAACCACTCACTGGATCCAAATCCTCCTCACCACTCACTCTTCCAAGACTTCCTGCCAAGCCTGCTTGAGATGCTGATTGGCTTTCTCCCACCATTCTCTGAAAACAGAAGCATCTTTGTGGCCTCAAGACTTCCAATGTCACCTCAAGTGAATATCCATAAAGCATGCGGCTGCCATTCTTCTTCTTTCATCCATTTTCCTCTTTATTTTGCTTCTGTAACTTTGCTGCACAGAATGCTGTTGGTATCTTTTTAAATACTCCATCCTCAAAGAAACGTCTGATCACTCCTCCTTTCCCCTGTTCCAAATTGGATGCCAATCCTAGAGGAGCCTTCATAATCTGCTGACTCCTGCAATATTAATCCGCAAACACACTTCTCAGAGTCAGGCTGCAATCCCACTTATGGCCCCAAAATACATCAGAAACAAAGTTTCTAAGGTTCAGTCCTTGCTGGTACCTATTAGATCAATAACTAAATGGTGATCAATTGAATATTATGTACAACAATTTGGTTGGCTATTCATTATATGACATACTGAAATTGAACCAAACTATAAAGTCTGTTAAAATTATAATTTCAAAATATAATAAATTTTGAAGAAAGCTGATTCAACATTAATAACCACCCAGGGATAAAAATCAAATCAGTGCCAAGTAACAGTGATTACAATTGACAGTTCCTTTTCCAATCTGGAAGTTTCACAAGTCACAATTACTGTGGGCTGTAAACTGAAGCTCTTAAAATAATCAAATTAATTACTGTATGTATCCTACAGCATACATCATATAGATCCTCAAAGCTACCTGAAAGTCATTCTAAAAACATTTTTACCTTACTCACAAATCATTCCCTGACGGATGCATGCAGGTAAAGCAGACGAGCTGCTCGTAGGCCTCTTACTGTTGAAATACATCTTAAGTGCACGATAACAGCATAGGCAACTTGCCTCCGGATTTAGTCTCCAAAAACCTTCCTCCTCTCCTATGCCATCCTAAGATCAAGTATTTGCATACAGGAAATCCCCATTTTCACATATGGCATTTTGTTGTCATGTGAACAAGAAACCACATCGGCACAAGAACACACGAACATACTTTCAAAGATCTTGCAGGCAATCGTTCTTTTAAATTAATACCATGAGCAAAAATAATCAACCCCAGAAATCTTATCAAAGTATACATACCCTTCTTCAATGTTCAGGATCCCACTCCAAGCAACACAATACTGCATTTCATCTTTACCCTTTTCATCAGGCTTCCATTTTGCTACAAAAAAAATACAAATTAGAAACAAAACTATCTTCCAGAAATAGTCTGGCTTAAATTTATAAGCAGAGCTCCACAACTCTTCAAATATTTACAACATTTTCAAAAGGGTTTTAAATTACATAATAATTACAAACAAAAAATGTTGCAAATAAAGATCAAGCAGCAGAAAAGCAAAATTTTAAATCAATAACTTTTCATTTGAGAAGGTAAGAGATGTATCAGCATGCCTGACGCAGGGAAGGCTAGGAGGTGGCAAGGGGAAAAAAAAAGGAAGGTCTGTGACATGGTGGCTATGTTATTCTCTCCAAAGGTGCTTCCTGACCCACTGAATATTCCAGCATTTTCTGTTTTTATATCAAATTTCCAGCATCTGCTTTGTTATTGAATTAGTTTTATATTCCAACACAAGTAAATGCAAAGGCGGATCTTATGAACCTCCACCAGACCCTAACATTGTTGGTAAGATTAGGTGAACAGCCAATAACATTTAGGTTAAAACACACAAAAGTGTATTTGAGATTCAAAACACTTTCGCAGTGAAGTATTTTTACACACAGGGTGATGGGTGCTTGGAACTTGCTGCCAGGGGAGGTAGTGGAAGCAGATACGATAGACTTTTAAGGGGTGTTTGTACAAATAGATGAATAGGATGGGAATGAAGGGATATGGTTCCCGGAAGGGCAGGGAGTTTTAGTTCAGATGGGTAGCATGGTGTACACAGGCTTGGAGGGCCAAAGGGCTTGTTCTTGTGCTGTATTTTTCTTTGTTCTTTGAATAAAGCCACAACTTTCCACAGGTTTGTAAAGAAACAAAATTAGGCTTTCCACTACAAAGTTGAAAAGATAAAACAATTTACAATGACCATGATTTTCCAGCTCTGTTTGACATTGGCTGCTAAATCTGGTGAGAGGTGAAAAACAGGTTTGCTCGGCTGAAACTCTGAATAATCTTCCCAGGCCCTCCCTGTTAGCATGAAGAGGTTCACGCCCAGAAAAGGCGAGAAACTAATCTGAATGCATTTGAACTTCATTGATGAGGTTAAAATTTCATGCAGTGCCCTCAGTGAATCTTCCCGTCACAGGATATCACATGGGCACCAAAGATTAGTGCTCTTTAAAAAGCACAAAGCATCATAGACTCTGAAAGGCAGGAAGGAAGCAAGTATTGCTCCCTGCTTAATGCCAGGGTGTACAAGAGCAAAATAACTGCTGGTCATGTGCAGGGGGGAGGGGAAGTTGGTTACTTCAAGGGAGCTGAGAGAGTAGGGGGGGGACAGTTACAGTGGGATTGAAGCGGCCAGGCTGGGAGTTACAATTGGTCTTTATGGCCTCAGACCCAGCTGTTTTTCAGGTTTAAAACCCCTAACATTCCACAGCAAATCTGCAGCCTGTCTCTCCTAAAATTTTCTCATAGGAGAGTGCTATTCTGCAGCTTGTGTCTTGGAAAAGCATTTCACACCCCATTAAAAAGTCTCACAAATTCAAGTCTAACAGGTTTATTCGGAATCGTGAGCTTTTGGAGCACTGCTCTTTCATCACTTATCTGAAAAAGGAGCAGCACTCTGAAAGCTCACAACTGCAAATAAACCTACTGAACTTGAACCTGATGTTGAGAGACTTCTTACTATGCCCACCCCAGTCCAATGCCAGCACCTCCACATCATGATGCTCCATTAAATTTGAATAGGCTTGGTGGTAAATCGAGAAATTATACAGTTTCATAGATAGATCCTCTTGAAGTTGTTTGTTTATAGAGCATTTCATGCCTCCAACTTCGAATAGGCTCTGCAGTTAGGTCTGGCTTCACAGATCCTCTTGAAGTTGTTTGTTTATAGAACATTTAATTCCCCATTAACTCTGAATAGGTTGTGCTGTTAAACACTTGCTGTCTGACTTTATTTTTAAAAATAGGTTTATTTTCAACCAGACTGATCTCAGCCCCCGGAGGTTTAATTGAAAGGGGGTTCTTTTCAATCTGACAGCTGTCAGTTTTCTGAGATTAGAATGAAATTATTCTTGTCTGAATATGTTTTCATTGCCAGAGTCAGGTATTCAAGCTGTGTGCCAAAGAGCTGAGAGTAAGTTCACAAATACTGCTTGCCAATGGCTTTGGGATCTGGTGCAGCAGGACTCAAAATGTGGGGTGGGGGTGGGGGGGCAGCGGTGCTGAGGAGTATTATAGCTGAAAGCTGTTAGCATAAAGGAGCTGGATGCTTGACACCTAGAAAGAAGAGGCAGGACAATGCATGTCTGAACTAGAGGGCACAGCCTCAAAACAAAGGGGGGGGCAGTTTAAAACAGAGTTCAGAGGCACTTTTTCACTCAGACTGGTGAATCTCTGCCCATTGAAGTGGTGGAGGTTACCTCGTTGAATATATTTAAGACACCGGTAGATAGATTTCTGATAGACAAGGGAATTAAAGGTTATGGAGAGAAGGCGGGAAAGTGGAACTGATCTACTTCAGATCAGCCATGATCTTCAATAACGGCAGGGCAGGCTCAAAGGGTTAGATGGCCTACTCCTGCTCCTATTTCTTATGTGGTCACTTATTCTTTGCACTCCCATTCTTCTGGGCATTTTGCTAGCATTGAATATAGCTGCCACCACCTCCCAAGTTTGCTTGGTCATGTTTTTCAGGATCTACTGCCTCTCCTCCAGTTCATCTAAAAGCCTGCTAAGGACCCTTCAGAAAATTGTGGAGCTGTCTCATTCTGGATTGCCTGGAAGTGAGTGCTGAGGAAATGTTTAAATGTAGCTCCTCCTTGACTGCAATGCTCAGCTGAGCCCAAAGTAAGGCAAATCATGCTACTCAGGCATGGTGTGTTTCACATAAAAAAGTAATAATGGCAGAAGATAGCAATCAGAATTGTGCTGGCGCATTGACAACTATTTTCAGGAAAATTCCACCCAATATCTACCTTTTAATCTAATATTCAGGGTAAATATGAGGTATGTGTGAATTATCAGACTAACTGTGGTTGAACACACCACACTGCACACTACACGATAGATATAACAAAGAAAAGAGTCCATGGATTTCCCAGCAATGCACTCAGATATCAGTAACAGAGTCAACCAATTTCATTGAAACTGTTTCGCTCATGAAGGATTCCAATCTTCACCTTCAAATATCTAACTTGGGAATTCTCTCCAAACGTTGCACCAGCTCCGACAGCACCAACCACCGCACACCTCACAAGTTTCCAATTTTCTACCCTGAGATCTCATTCCCCTGAATTGCCTGAGTACACAGTTAAGCACCAATTCACAAGCACAACTTCAGATCATTGGCTGCACCAACAAAATGCAAGAGCTCCAAACAGTACCTTTGCCCCAAGGGCGCACAGCTCAAAATCACTTACCTTAAGCTGGTTTCTTCATCTAAAGTCTGTTCCCCGCAACTCTTTTGTTGTTTGAAGCCTGTTTCTATGCTCCTCTCATTTTAACTGAGCTGAGTCCTTTTCCTGTTCCTATCCTCTCCCTGGTACTCTTCTTTAGGGCTACTCCCTGTTTCCTCTCCCGTTCAGAACTTTTTTCTGTCTCCTGCCCAGGACCTTAGTCTTCCTTGGCAAGCCACTTCCAGTCACTTGACCTGGGTTTTTGCACTTCTTTCCTCAATGCACAGAAGTGCTAGGCTAGTTAAAGATGCAGAATTACTCGAGTGCACATATGCAGTCTGCTCCCTGTGTGTGCATGTGCATAAAGTCCAAGATTTGTCAAGGCATGGAGTTTCCAAAATTCACTTTCAACACCAAGATAAGTCCAGTTTTCATAACACAGAAAATAAGTGGAAGTTTTGTTTTACAAATTAAAAGAATTTTTAAACATTCATGGCAGCACAGTGGCACTGTAATTAGCACTGCTGCCTCAACACCAGGGACCCAAGTTCAATTCCAGCCTTGGGTGACTCTCTGTGTTGAGCTTGTAAGTTCTCCTCACGTCCTCATTGGTTTTCTCTGGGTACTCCAGTTTCCTCTCTCATTCTAAAGATGTGCAGGTTAGGTTGACTGGCCATACTAAATTACCTCTTTATGTCAAGGGAATTAGCAGGGTAAATACGCAGGGTTGCTCGGATATAAAGGAACTGGATGAGATTGTTGTCGGTGCAGACTTGATAGGCTGAATGGCCTCCTTCTTCACTGAATTGATCTCATGATAATACAAACACAAATGTTCACGAAATAATACTTACGCACTAGAAAGACAGCTTTCTGATCCCTCGTTATCACCATAAGATCGTTTGTGGGTGACAGTGAGATCACACAGTCCTGAAGCCATGATGATGTGGGTGCCTTATTTGTGGAATTATCTTCTTTCTGTAACACATTTCAGAACTAAAAGTAAATACATTATTTGTAACTCAATATAAAACAAGTTTTGAACAGTTTCAAAATGGTTTCTCCTTATAATCTTAAATGATAACTCACGCGTCCAAGAAGAAAAATCAGGCAATTCAACTTCAAGTCAAGTGAGCAGCAATGTTTTAGGCAAGCACAGTGGTTAATAAAAGGATACTGCAAGTTGCTGCAAATTACACTGTGAAAGAACACATGAGAATGGGAAATAGACTATAAATACATTTAAGGAGGATCTGAATTGCATAATGATGATGGAACAAAACCAATAATTTGATTGTACTGCCATGCTGATATTGTCATTAAGCTTTCACAGTAAATTTTGTTATCAACAGATTGAGTGTTAATCAACTTACTGAAACAGCACCACTATGACTGAACATAAGATTAATGTGTTTGAGAGGTGAGACTGGCGTGAACTCACTCATATGGATTTAGTTGAGATAACTGAAGATAAGAGTTAGGTGCAGGAAGTGGGGTGGCTGCCTTTTTGGGAGGATGTGCGCGTAGACTGGGGAACAAAAACAGCAGAATGGAATATTAAACGGACACTAAATAAGTGACAAATATTCTCATTTTTTGGATGTTACTAAAGACATTATTCAGGAAGAGGCAGAAGCTGTTTATATTGTTTGAAGTTTGTGGGCTTGGAAGTTTGGATAAAGCTCCTCGCACCATTGCCTCATTGATTTAGGATAAATCTAACCACACCAAAATTAACAGGCCAACATCATGAGGCATAGGCTAAAAATGTGTATGTTAATATATATGTTTATGGCTTCAGATAACTGTGCTGTGTGTCAATGAGTGCAACTACATACAAAGATCTTCAACTGCAATCTTACTGCCTCACATATTGGGCTGCAAATATAAAGATCATATGCTAACCTTCATGTTCTGCCTGCTGCTGATTTTTTTTTTGTTACAGACATGGGACCATAAACTATTGTAGATCACTACAGTTTCCCATTAAACTTGCTTTTGTATATTTAGGTTTTTAAGATGTTTTGAGGCATGTTACTGAAGCCTCAGGGGCTGACACCAATAGCAATGGAAACCGGTATCTACAACCCTGAGTGAACAGGGCAAGCAATTGTGTATTTCATTAACAAGTCGGATTAAAAGAATTGTGAAATTAAAAGCGCAAGAACCAAGCAACAAATACTGGATAACTGAATGGATGAATTTCATATCAAATCAACGACAGCAAGAGAAATAAAAGACGACAACAGATTGGATTGAAAAAGGAGATACAGAAAAAAAAGATCTTACATTTACTTAATTTACAATCTTCACACCAATAATTAAAATACAAAGGAATGAAACTCCACACTTAACTGGCACAGAAAATTAACGAGACATTCACTAAAAGTATGGCAATAAAAGGGTGCATGGACTGCAATGAATCAGGTTTAAACTTTCTTGAGCGAGTTTAATTTGTATCATCTGCAAATTTCCCAATCATAGCTGCCACATTTAAGCCAAATTTATTAATATATACCACAAATACCAAAGGTCCCAGCACGGAGCACCATGAAAGCATTGGAAACCCCTTTCCATTCACAAAACCATCCATCAAGAATTACCCTTTGTTTCCCGTCCCTGAGCCAAATTTGGATCCAACTCACCACCTTCCCCTACACACCAAGAGATCTCACTTTTCTAACCAGTCTATCATGTGGGACCTCATCAAATAGCTTACAAAAATCCACACAGACAACATCCACTTCAATAGCCTGATAATCTTCCTTGTTACTTCCTCTAACAAAACTATACTGACTGATCCTGATCAATCTGTGCCTTTCTAAGTGACAGTTTAACCTGTCTCCCAGAGTCGAAATCAATCATTTGCCCACCGCCAAAGTTAGGTTTGAATGGCTCATAATTTTCTGACCTACCATTCCAACCTTTTCTAAATAGTGGTGCATTAACATTTCCTGAAGCTTGTCTTCAGAAGTTGAGTTACCGAAGCTTCAGGAATGGAAATACAAATCACAAAAGCTAATAAGGCACAACTCTTTTCATAAGGGATCGTAGATCTCTAATAAGTTAGTAGTACATGCAACAGATACCAAAGGCCCCAGATGCAACAGATTCACTAAGTATTCAAAAGAAATTAGTAAATGTTTCTATAGAATGTAATTCCTTCATTAGCAGTGAAGCCACACTAACATTTCTAATTCCTAAGCCTACGCAACCACCCAATAGTCCTTACACTAGGAACCAATCAAGTGGAATACTGAACCATCCATTGGACTTTTTCAGACCTCAATATCTCTCAAAACACAAGGGAACCAAAACTGAACAATGTCTTGCAATAAGGATCATATTTCTTATTTGATATTTAATTAACCCAGCGATACATATTAATAACCAAATTGCTAACAGAATAATCTTGTACACTGGTCACAGATATTCAGTAAATCATGAGCTCTTTCACCCACTCAATAACCTTGAGAATGCAATCCTGTATATATACTTGGAATTGTAAGGAAACAAGATAATGGTAGAAATGCACTTTCAAGCATTAGTTTCTGGCAAGAAGTGTGGTAATGGTAATCATCATTTATTGCCCATCTCTAATTAGCCTCAAACATCATATTAAAACCATGACTGCATTTTGAGATGCCCTGAGACTAAGCACCACACAAGGCAAAAATAATTTCTTAAGGAAGGTTAGGGAGTTTGGAATGATATATTTAAGATAAAATAAGCTGTGTGGCTGCAATAGTAAACTGAAACCTGTTTGATCATACAAAAGCAAAATACTGCATCTATTACCAATTGAAAACTAAATAAAACAGAAAAGCAGGAAATATTCAGGTCAGGTAAAATTACATTCATTTCTGTTTTCATTGCTTTTCAGAACCATGATGAAATCCCCCCACTGAGTATCCATCCACCAGCCTCCACCTTCAGTTCTATCATCTCCATGCCAAATGAAAACATCTTCACGTCTCCTCCTACTTCAGCATTTCAAAGGACCTGTTCCATCCCTCTCCTGGCTTGAGACAAATTAGACCTCTAACTTGTGTTTAACCCTCTCCCCACTCACATTATTTGCATCTGTAAAGACCTGATTACCTGTAAAGACTCACATTCCAACCATTATCTTGGAAATTGAATCTGTGCCTATTATGTCCTCTGTTTGTGAGCCCAACTCTTCATTCACCTGATGAAGCAGCACTCAAAGCTTGTGCAAACAAATAAACCTGTTGGACTTTGTAACCTGTTGTGAGACTTTTTACTGTGCCTACCCCAGTCCAATGCCAGCCTTTTCACATCATGCCTCAATTACAACAGTCCCTGCCCTTCAATGCGTACACTTTTACTTCCACGTGAAACAACAATTTACTTCTACTTTCAGTTTAGAGAGCTGCTTTCGCTGTTCATGAAGCGGTCTCCGCTATGTCGGGAAAACCAAACACAAGTTGGGTGACCATTTCAGAACACTTTCACTCAGTCCACAGGAACCCCAAGCTTCCCGCTAATATCACTAATTCCTTTCACAGTCTGATCCCTGTCCCATGTTTCCTGCATCATTCCATCAGGGATAAGATCAGGGACAAGCACGTCAGATTTATAATGGCACTTTACAGCCCTTCAAGCTCAATACTGAGTACTATAATTTCAGAACATAACCTCTGCTTCCTTTTTTTTGGACAGTGGCTGTTGATGATTCCATTTCTCCAAGACTGATACTTCATTTCTTTACTTATTCCCTTTACAACTCCTTTTATTATCTCATCTCCCCCACATTCCTCCCCCCCAGACCCCGCTGCACTGATTGCTCAAAACAGAGTAAATCTCATAACCTTCCCCAGTTCAGATGCAAGATCATCATTGACTTGAAATATTGGAGCGAATTTTGTCGTCCTGCCCAGGTGAGGAACGGACCGTGGAATATCCATTGACTTCGGAAAAGGTTTTAGTTTTGAGAGTAGTGCAGCCATAAAATTCTGCCCATTAGTTCTGGTTCTCCCCTTACCAATGCTGATTGATCTTGTATTTCCAACATTTGTTTCTTGTTTGATTATATTGTATGGGCTGTTTACCATTGAAGGTTACTGATCAACAGAAGAAAGACATGATGAGGTTACCATCTTTACAAACTCCAAAGGCACGCCTGCTCATTAATCAAATGTATTTCCATGTGCTTTTTATATTCACTCGTGGGATGTGGGCATTGCTGGCTAGGCTAGCATTTATTGCCCATCTCTAATTAGCCTCAAGAAGGTAGTGGTGAGTCACCTCCTTGAACTGCTGCCATCCCATGGAGTCCTCAAGGCTTTTGATGAAGGAGTTCTAAGATTTTGACCAGTGACAATCAAGAAATGGTGATATATTTCAAAGTTAGGATGGTTTGTGGCTTGGAGGAGAACTTATAGATATTGATGTTTTCTTGCATCTGCTGGCCTTGGCCCTCTATACGGTGAAAGTTGTGAAGTGAGTAGTATGAGTGCAGGCACAGAACCTGGACAACAGGATGATGAAGTGACATTGCAGGAAGTGATATGAAATATAAATGAAGAAAAATGGGAGCAGCGGAGGAATTTATTTTCTTAACTGGTTGTTGTTTGGAATTTTCTTCCGCAACAAGCAAGGCACTGAATACATTCCAGGTTGAGTTACACAAGTTGTAAGTTGACAAGAATGTCGAGAGTTAAGGGGACTAGGCAGGAAGGAGACTTACTGGCCACAATTGGGATCTAGAACACCTTGCCTGAGAGTTAGCAGAGGCACGTTGAGACCTTCAAAAGAGAATTGGATAATTCTCTACATCTGCAAGTTCCTGATAGATCCTCCAATGCTCTCATCGAGATCACCAAGATGACGGTGAAGAGCAACACCATTTTTAAGACTGATCTCTGTGGGATTCCAGGCCGTTACTCAGGGCTATAAAGAACAGTATAGCACTGGAATAGGCCCAAGTCTTTGCCAACACAGATGCCTCTCTCATTTAACATAAAATAATATAAAATATAAAAAGGCATTTACATGGTTCATATCCCTCTATTCCCTGTCTATTCATGTATCTGTTCAGACGTCCCTTGGACATTGTTATAGAATCTGCTTCCACCACCACCTCCTCTGTCAGCATATTCCAGGCATGCACCATGCCTTGTGTGAAAATCTTGCCCCTCACAACCCTTTTAAACTTTCCCCCTCTCACTTTCAACTTATACCCCCAAACAATTAGTCCTTCAACCTTGGAAAAAAAAGACTCTGACTATCCACTCTATCACACCTACCATAATCTTGCAAACCTCTAACAGATCCCTGCTCATCCTCTGATGCTCTAATGAGAACAATCCAAATTTGTTCAGTCTTTTTACATAATCCATATCCTCCAGACCAGACATCCTGGTAAATCTCTTCTGCACCTTTTCCAAGGCATCAACATCCTTTCAGTAGTATAGTGACCAAATTGTACACAACACTCTGAATGCAGTCTAATCAAAATCTTACACAACTGCAACATGATTTTTCAACTCCTATACACAAAGGCCCGAATAATAAAGACCAGCATGCCACACACCTTCTTGACTACACTGTCCTCTGGAGTAGCCACTTTAGGGGAACTGTGGATCTGCACACCTAAATCCCTCTATGCTAATATTTCTAAGGGCTCTGCCTTTATACTTTGCTTCTGCAATAAACCTTCCAAAAATTGCATCATCTTACATTTGTCTGGATTAAATTCCATCTGCCATCTTTCAGCATAGGTCTCCAGCCAAATTACCTCCTACTATATCCTCCGGCAATCCTCCTCACTATCCGCTACTCCTCTAATTCTTGTATCATCTGCAAATTTACTAACCAGACATTTTCATCCCAATCATTTAGATTACAGAGGCCCCAGCATTGCTCCTTGTAGAACACCGTTTGTCACAGGTTTCCAGTTAGAAAAGTACCCTTCCGCTGCTACTCTCTGCTTTCTATGCCCAAGCCAGTTTTGTATCCATCTTACCGGCTCACCTCAGATCCCATATGACTTCACCTTCTGTATCAGAAACCTTACTGAAAGTTTTACTGAAGTCCACGTGTACAACATCTGCTGCCCTGCCCTGATCAATATTTTGTTACTTCTTCAAAAGAACTCAATGAAGTTTAAGAGACACGATCTTCCCTTCACAAAACCATGCTGCCTACTGCTAACAACGCTATTCTCTTTCAGATGTGAATATATCCTGTCTCCATGAATCTTTTCCAATAGTTTCCCCATCATTGATGTGAAGCTCACAGGCCTGTAATTTCCCAGGTGCTCTTCATAAAGAGAGGAACAATGTTAGCTACTCTCTAATCCTCTGATGCCACACCTGTGGCTAAAGGAGACACAAAGATTTTGACCAAGGCCTCAGCAATTTCTTCCCTTGCCTCTCAGCATCCTGGGAGAGGCCTTACCTGGCCCTGAGGACATGTCCAGTTTAATGTTTTTTGAAACCTCCATGACCAATACCCTCTAACTACAAATTTCCAACCAATTCCTTAATCAAATCATTGCTGCTCACCAATCACCATCAACCAAATGTCAATAACAATTTGAAACAAAAAGAATAGACAATTTATTCGTACAGTTTCTTTCAATTCACCATCTTCCCAGGCTCCCCAATCTTCATCTTCCCAGTTGTGTTCTTTATCTGTAAGAGAAAGAATAATCAAACCATAAATTACACAGTTAATAATTTATTCGTTCAAGAGATGTGGGCTTTGCTGGCTAAGCTAGCATTCATCTCCCATCCCTGATTGCACTAGGGAGAGCGATGATGAGTTCCTTTCTCAAACTGCTGTAATTCATACGATGGAGGTACAGTGATTTGAAAAAGCAATGACCAGGATTGATGTTGCGTATTTCATCAGCATGACCATGTTGCTTTATAATGATGGAAGAGTTATGTGCACTGTTATAACCGTAGCAAAAATGGGACAATGTAATTTCATGTTGTACTGACATTCCTCAGTATAAATACAGCCTGAACCTTGAAAAGTTAGTGCCTTTGCAGCAGATTCACTGTCCACAAATTTTATGTTGTTAAAAAGCCAAAAACACTTGACACAAACATTTATAACATGGCTGCACTATTAAATGGTTGAATTAGTCACTGTAGGTTTTTTTGCGTTACAAGATGAATGGCAATCCACTAAGATCACAGAGTCTTGATTGATTTAAATCATTGAAAAACCCAGACCTCAGATGCAAAGTTTGAAACCACAATCTTCTGACTCAGAATTCCTACAATGCAGAAAAAGGCCATTTTGTCCACACCAAGAAAAATCCCACCATAAGCCCTATCCCCACAATCCTACACTTTACCCTGCTAATCTCTCTAACCTACACATGAAGACACTGAGAGGAAATTTAACATGACCAATCAACCTAACCTCACATCTTTGAACTGTCAGAGAAAGCCTAAGCACTTGGAGGAAACCCATGCAGACATAGGGAGAATGTGCAAACTCCACACAGACCCAAGTCGGGAATTGAACCCAGATCCCTGGAGCTGTGAGGCAGCAATGCTTACCATTGTACCACCTCAAAGTCAATATTGTTTCTAAATTATTTTGGTATTATTTATATCATAAATAATCAATGAGGCACACGCAGTGGCCTGAGAGTTCTCCTATACTGTTCAGCAGTGGAATTAGCACATGCCCATAGTTTCTACATATCATCAAAACATGTGCTAGAGATCTGAAGCACAGGCCTTCAGTACTATAGCTGATATGCTGTCAGAGCCCAATGCCTTTGTTGGTATTCATTCACTTCTTGATATTACAGAGTCAACCAAATTGGCAGCAGATAGGTTTGTGATGCTAAGGACCAAGAATCCAAAAACACAAGAAATAGGAGTATAAAGCACAGCCCATCACCCATCGAGTCTGCTCTACGAGTCAACATTATCTTAAATTCCACTTTCTTGTTTGCTTCCTATATCCCTCAGTTCCCTGAGATACCAAAAATCTGTCCATCTCCACCTTAATTATATTCAATGATGGAACATTTACAACCCACTGGGTAAAGTCTTTCAAAAATTCATAACTGAGTAAAGAAATTTTTTCGTGTTAATTCTCAATGATCAACCTCAATGATATACCTCAATCAAGAAGATCAACATGGTTCTTCTAATTGCAGAAGAATTGCAAACACATCACCCTTGTATTTTGCACTGATATTCTGGGCTCTCCCTTTAGTGAGGTTGGGAATATTTGTGGAATTTCACTCTCCATTAAACTGATCTGCTGGTTGTGGGATCATTCAACCGTCTACAACATACTGCTTCTGCTGTTTAGCGTGCAAATCATTTGATGTATTCACGATGGCACCTTATTTTCAGGTGCTCCTGGTGTTGTTGCTGGCATACTCTTCTACATTCTTCACTTAGCTAGGTTTTACTGTCCAGCTTGAATGTAACGGCAGATTGAAAAGTATCAGGCCATGAGGTTACAGACTGTGCTGAAATGGAAATATGTGGCAACTAATGGTTCTTAATACATGTCTAGTTTTGAGCTGCTAGATCTATTCTAAATCCAGCCCATTTAACAACACCACATAGCACAATGCAGTACAAATTCAGACTGTCTCTCCACACGAACCAAGTGGTGGTCACTCTCACCACAATACCTCATGTAGGCCTGTGACAGGCAGGTTGGTGAGGATAAGGTCAAGTGGGTTTTGCTCATATACCTGCTGAGAGATACGTCTAGGAATTATGTTTTTTTAGCAGTTAGCCAGCTTGATCAGTAATGGTGCTGCAGAGTCACTCCCCACTATCCAACAGTACGCTCTGTCCCCTTTCTAGTTCAGCATTTTCTCCACTGGTGTTCAACGTGGGATTTCAGCTAGAGCAAGCTGGTAGGTGATAACAGCAGAAGGTTTTCTTCCTGATGTTCAACCTGACGCCATGAAGACTCAAAAAACATTTTAACATCTGAAATCAAAGGGACTGAACTTGTCTCTCTCAGAACCATGTAATACACTCGAAGGGTCCCTCCCTCCAGACCATGTACCACTGTTCTGCCAGCAGGACAAAACATACCATGGAGAGTGATAGAAGAGCGTATAACACTTGAAAATTATTCCAAGTACTCCAATGCCAGGCTGTTATTTGGCTTGTCTGGTAATGAGAAGAACATTGCAAGATCAGCTGAGCTTGGTGCATCTGTCATGTCCAAATGTGACTTTTGCAAAGGTAGTGCTTTGCTTGGCCAGTGAAGAATGAAACACTATTGTGAGTCTACAGGCACACATGGGCCAAATTAGTGGAGGATGGTACATTTCTTTTATAAAAGATGTTACTGAATAAGTTGGAATTTTTTTCTATAATTAGCAGAAGATTGCTCCATAGACATGATGGAGGCCTTGTGGCACAGACGTAGCTCACCTACCACTGGACCAGAACATCTAGGTTTGAGTCCAACGTCAGGACTTGTTGACCACAGAACAAGCATTCAACACAGTTCAACAAGCTGATAATCAGCTTGGAAAGCCTTCCATCGCTTCCCCAAAGGGTAAAAAAAAAGTATGCGTGTGAAAATACAGAAGCGAGAAATGGACACCAACTCAAAAACCAGCTTTTGGCACAGTCACTCTCATTTCATCTCATTGATGCAAGGTAAAAACTGTTGAAATCTGGAGTCAACTGGTCCTCGTGGAATTAAAAAAAGAGCATCAGTGAGCAATTTCTTGATGTGTAAGAGCCATTTGATAACACAGTTGATGACTTCCTCCCTATTTTTCTCATAATTTAGAGTAGGTTGATAAGATAAGTTGTCAAGTTGGATTTGTCCTGCTGTTTCGATACCTATACAATTTTCCACATTATTGTACAGATGCCAGGGAAGGAAGAAGATATTCATGAAGCCTCTTCTTTCTGATAATGGCTTAATTCACAAATGGATGAAATAATTATTTAAATTATCATTTACCAGTCACAAAAAAATGGCAACAAGATCAGGTTAGAGGCTGAGAATTCTGCAATGAATAACTCACCTCCTGACTCCTCAAACCCTGTCCACAATCTGCAAGGCACAAGTCAGGAATACAATGCCATATTCCCCACTTGCCTTGATGGCAACTTCAACAACACACAAAGCATTCATACCACCCAGGACAAAACAGTCAACTTAAATCAGCACTCCATTTACCACCTTACAACATTCACTCTCTTTCTACCATCAGAACAATGTGACTACTGTGAGCATCATGTACAAGATGTACTGCATCGATCTAGCAAGACTTCTTCAACATCATCTCCTAAATACTTAACCATTAGTGGTAGATAGTGAAGAGGGGTGTTACAGTTTGCAGAGAGACTTGGACAAGTTGCAGAGCTGGGCCGAGAGGTGGCAAATGGAGTTTAATGCGGAAAAGTGTGTGGTAATTCACTTTGGCAGGAATAACAAATGTGTAGAGTATAGGGCTAATGGTAGGACTCTTAATAGTGTTGATGAACAGAGGGATCTTGGTGTATATGTGCATAGATCCCTGAAAGTTGGCAATCAAGTCGATAAGGTTGTTAAGAAGGCATATGGAGTCTTAGCTTTTATTGGTAGGGGGATTGAATTTCGGAGCCGCAACGTCATGTTGCAACTGTACAAAAATCTAGTGCGGCCGCACTTGGAGTATTGTGTGCAGTTCTGGTCCCCACATTATAAGAAAGATGTGGAGGCATTGGAGAGGGTACAGAGGAGGTTTACCAGGATGTTGCCTGGTATGGAGGGCAGGTCTTATGAAGAGAGGCTGAGGGATTGGAGGTTGTTTTCGTTAGAAAGGAGGCGGCTAAGAGGAGACCTTATCGAAACATATAAGATGATTAGAGGTTTAGATAGGGTGGACAGTGATAGCCTTTTTCCTAGGATGGAGAAAGCTAGCACGAGGGGACATAGCTTTAAATTAAGGGGTGGTAGTTATAGGACGGATGTCAGAGGTAGGTTCTTTACCCAGAGGGTGGTAAGGGTATGGAATGCCCTGCCTGCTGCAGTTGTAGATGCGCCAAGTTTGGTGGCGTTTAAGAGATTAGTAGATAAGTTTATGGATGAAAAGGGAATGGTTTAGGTTAGAGGGTCATTGCTTTTTGTTAATTGGTCGGCGCAATATCAAAGGCCGAAGGGCCTGTTCTGCGCTGTAATGTTCTATGTTCTATTACCCCATGGGACAAAAACATTATGCACGTAGCAACCCCATCATCTCCAAATCCCCTTTCAAAACATATCAATGTTCCTTCATGGTCACTAGATTGAACTCCTGGAACTCTACTTAATAGCGCCTACATGACAAGGACTGCAGCAGTTTAAAGGACACGTCACCACTGCTTTTTCAAGGGCAATTAAGGATGGGAAATGCATTCCAGTTTTGACAGTAATGCCCACATCCCAAAAATGAATAAATAAGAGCAAAGGTAAGAAATTTAGCAAAAGAAGAGGTGAAATAATCTACTACGAATGGTAGAAGTAGAATCAAAATAGATTTAAATATCTGAAAGCAAAGGGACTGGACAGAACCAGCACAGGCAGTGGGAGCTTTTTCTTCTTGTTCTGCACAATTTTAAAACTGTAAGCAAGTTAGATAAGTATATGAGCAAGAAATAGAAGGATGTATGGATAGCCAGAGATAAAGTAAACAGATTAGGTGGTGGGTTTGTGTGGAACATACACAGTAGCAGAATTGGCTGGTTTTCTGGTGCAAATTCTTAGCAATTTTATGTAAAAGAAAATAAAATGTGCATAAACACAAATTGATCACTGCAGACAAATATAGGTTTCTGAAATTTATTGCTTTAACAAAAGCTCAAATTGGTTAATCAAATTTCATAATTTGTATGTTTCAAGTATTAATTTAATAGCCGAAAGCCAAAAGAGTCGTTAGACAGCTTCAGTGCTCCAGTCTGCTCTTTACGCTCCATTGGGCATAGAAGTAAACTAACAAGAAAGGAATTTATGCTGCAAACCACCATTTGTCAGCTTTTGTCTGTGCATTACTGTTAATCCCAAAACTGCAATAACTTAGCTACAGGTCTGAAGATTCCAGTAGCCAATGCACCACCTTGCCATTTTGATACAAAACATTGTAAGTGTGATTGAAATTTCCAGTTACAAATTGGTGACTTCAGTTCTAAAATTATAAATACATTCACAGGCACATCAACCTGAAAAATTAGAGCAGACCCTAAATTTGGGGTCAATAGCTTCTTTCCACACTATCTGTAATGTTCTCCAACTCCACAACCCACCAAGATTTCTGAGTTTCTCTGATTCTGGCTCTTTGTGCATTCCCAATTACAATTACTTTGCCACTAGTTGCTGAGGCCACAATATCTCTCTGCCTCTGTACATAACTTTCCTCCTTCAAAACAGAAAACCTACCTCTGAGCAAACATTTGGTCATCTGGCCCAAAATCTTTTTAGGTGACTGTCATATTTTACTCTAAATGTACTATGCAAGTTGTTGCCAACTTGCACCAATAATATAACTTCATTGTACCTACTTACCTCATATTGAAGAATTTAAATAAGTCAATTGAAACAAGTCAAACTGGAATAGGTAAGAAATCATGATCAGTTAGAGGTGTGCTGATGCCTGCTACTGTGGTTTGTCTAAGCTAGGATAGAGTAAAGGAGCAGGGCAGTCAGAGGTTAAACCAAAGCTTTACCTGATACAATTTTTCAAAGCCAGCTCAGGCTTTTGATTAAGATGAAATGTCAGATCAAGCCCAGGAGGGAGTGCAATGCCTCATCCTGTCAGTTTGGATCTTGTTTGACAGAGCCCAAGGTGGAATGAAATGTCTTGTCAGTTTGGATCTGGTTTGTCCCTCATGTGGGGACTATGATTGGACTTAATTTGAATTGTTTTTTTTATTAAAATTAAAGTACCAAAAAATAGTAGCATCATAATCTAATTCCATTTGCTTTTTATCAACATTGTGTAACTTGCAATTCCTTGTTTACGACAGTAAAACTAATTACTTTTGACAGGTCAGACCATCGTCAATCTTTTGCCGTACCCCTTGCGCATTCATTTCAGACGCATATATTTTTATTCGTTAGGTATAATGTGCCAATAGCTTCCATCAAAACATCAACATCCAGCAGTATCTGTCTAACCGTTCACGAAAATAACTTGTTTATGGAATACCCAAACCATGTTTACAACACAGAATAACTTATAATAATACTTCCCTGACAAATATTGATCAGACGGCTCGGTGAAGAGAAACAACGCCACTTTTAAGTAGTAGACACTGAGTAGTGTCTGGTTGCATGTTGCTCAACAGCTTGATGCTGCCCAAGGAAAGTTTAAGACTGAAAAGATGATGACTGGGCCCAGCTGTCGGGGCTGCCAGCCCTGGGTTTGCACTCCCAGGTTGGGCAATGGCCAGAAGCCTCTCCTGATGCCCGGAGTGGAGGGTATTAGCACCGGGATCACGGCCGCTGCCGACAGTATGAGGTGCTCCCCTCACTCCAGCCGGGCCCTGCCTGTGCCCCCCTCCTCCTCCTCCTCCTCCGCCCTCTCCTTCAGCATCACCTCAAAACACCTACCGTCGCTCCTCGATTCCTCCTTCACTTGGGGAAAGAGAAAATCGCGGACGACCCCGAGGTCCTGAAAGGAGCAGAAATGCAGCAGGCTGCAGGACATGGTCAGGGTGTCACCCGCGGCCGAGTCTGCACTCCCCGCTGCAGCTTCCCTCAGCTTCGGCTCCGGGTTTGTGGGGCAGCGGCGATCACAGAGCCAGCGCCACCAGCGCGCATGCGCACCCCTCCCATACGTCAAACAGAGGTGTGGACGCCTTAAAGGCGAAGCAACCCAAGGGCCAGAACTATGATTTAAAGGGACAGTGCCACCCCACAACTGTTTAACTGAACAACTTTTCGACTTGATTTAATGTCGTTTGATTTATTATTGTCACATATATCGGCATACTGTGAAAAAATTGTTTCTTACACGCTATACAGACAAAGCATACCATTTCAAAAAGTACATAGGGAATAAAAAAGGGAAAGGATTTGATTAGATTTGACTTATTACTTGCCCATGTATTAGTATGCAGTGTATTGTTTCTTATGTGCTACACAGACAAAGCATATCATATATTGAGAAAGAAAGGAGAGGGTGCAGAATATCATGTTACAATAATAGACAGGGTGTAGAAAAAGATCAACATAATGTAAGGTAGGTCCATTCAAAAGTCTGATGGCAGTAGGGAAGAAGTTGTTCTTGAGTCAGTTGGAGTGTGATTTCAGAATTTTGTTGAAGAAGATGTAAAGGAGTATGTCAGGGTGCATGGGATCCTTGATTATGCTAGCTGCTTTTCCGAGACAGCAGGAAGTGTTGATGGAGTCAATGAATGGAAGACTGGTTTTCTTGAATGTATGGGCTACACTCACAACTGTTTATAGTTTCTTGTGGTCTTAGTCAGAGCAGGATCCATACCAAGCTGTGATACATCCAGAAAGGATGCTGTCAATGGCTTCATTTGTGCTGTCCTTCTTAGCATTTACTCTTGCTGGTTTTGGAGTTCTATCTGATATTAGTCAACAATTAATACATTAATGTCCACTTCCTTTTTTTCCCAAAATATTTAACTCTGTCTATTTTTCTGACACAATTTTCCTTTAGGTTAATTTAGTTTGGAATACGATAATCAAATTCTCAGTGAGTTCTTCACCAGTTTCATCCAAGGTTCTGGGATGTAAACCATTGGATCCGAATGATTTTTTCACCCCAATTTCAAGTGATTTATTTGGTGTCAATCTTGATTCAGTGACAGCACTCTGATCTATGAGTAAGAAGATTGTTTGTTTCGGCCTTACTCCATAGAGTTGAGCATACCCAGGATCTTCGTAACCAGAGATCAATTGAGGCCCTTAAGTGGTCTCTTAAAGACCTCATTGTACCTCCACTGGTATTCAACCAGGGATGGAAGGAAGTCAAGCTATTTAGGAAAATGCTATGTAAATCCTGCAGAATATGCATGCAGGCTGTTGGGGTGGCCTGTCCTCAGGTGTCCTGAGCCCAACAGTGGGACTCATTCATGGAATTGGAGGGAGCCACCTTGCTGCACTTGGCATTGACTCCCCTACGCTGAATATCAAAATGTAATTAATTAGGTTTTAAACCATTTAAATACATGACATTTAAAGTTGAGTTTCTAGATTATGCTCAGTTATCTTTTTGTGTAGGTAGCTATGATTCACACATAATCATAAATGTGTTTGATAATTTTCCAGGAGTCTATTGTGATGGATACATTCTATCCGATACGCCGAAAGCAAATAACAGCTTGAAATACCAGCTATTTATTGAAATATCTGATTTTGTACAGATTTGCATCCCCAACATATCAATTTGCTCACAAAAATATCTAATGTCCCATGGACTAAAACTTTAGCTGATGATTCTACCTACATGGCTTTGGATAACTGTCTGTGTGGAGTTTGCACAGTGAGAGGTCTGACAACACCAATTTTAAATCCAACCGATTTATTTGATAGTAAACTTGCAAGCTTTCGGCTTTTGTAACCTTCTTCAGGCGAATGAGGTGTTCTGGTCTGCAATAGCACACGTATCAGCACAGACAGTTTACTTCTGTGCTGATATGTGCGCTATTGCAGACCAGAACACCTCATTCGCCTGAAGAAGGCTACAAAAGTCGAAAGCTTGCAAGTTTACTATCAAATAATTCGGTTGGATTTAAAATCAGTGTTGTCAGACCTCTTACTGTGTTTATCCCAGTCCAATGCTGGCGTCTCTACATCGTGTGTGGAGTTTGCACATTCTCCCTGTGTCTGTGAGGGTTTCTTCCAGATGCTTCTATTTCCTCCCACAATCTAAAGATGTGCATACAAGGGGGATTGACCACGCCTTAGTGTCAGGGGAATTAGCAGGGTAAATAAGTGGGGTTACAGGGATAGGGCCTGGGTCGGATTGTTGTCAGTGCAGATCCAATGGCCACATGGCCTTCTGTAGTGTAGGGACTCAATGATACCATAATCCTGCTGATGTACCATATCAGTAAGTGCACCACAACATACACTCAGTAATTTGGAAAGTATAATTCAATTGTTTTCACAGGTCAGGTAGTAATATTTTGTATGTATGACTTTTTATTTTGGCATTTGGTATGGTAATTTGAGGCCACATTCTGATCAACCATGACTTTAACAAATGATGAAAAAGGCACTATGAGCCTAATTTCCTAATTTATATGGTTGCATATTCAGGACCCAACTCTCATAGTTCAATGAGTTTACTTGTTGAACAACTAAGCCATATGGATCAAGAACATCTTAGGTTTAATGTTTAAGGTTAAACGATCTGATTCTACCTAGAGTAGAAGTTAGGATGTTACAATTGTTCTCAGCACTCTTATGTCAAAGCAGGGAAATATAGTTTGGATTCCCATTATTGATCAAGTGAATACTATCAAGTAATTGCTGTTTGATGTGAGTATGTTTGGCTAGAGGTCAGATCAGGATAAATTTAGCCTAGGCCATGATAAATCCTGGAATTAAATAACTAACAAACATGAACTAGCCAGGGACATGAAGTATATGCTGGGTTCTCAGAACTGTATGCCAACAATGACACAACAGTTTCAGAAGAGGAAGGAAAAGGAAAAACAATATCAAGTAAAATGAGACAGGATGTATTTTTGAATGGCAATTATTGCAGGGTTAATATAGCTTCACATACATGTATAATGATCTTTCATCAAACTATAGCTGAGGCTATTTATCATTTTTCTTAATATTTGTCACATTTTAAACATCTGCTTATTTGTATTCTTGGGAGGTTCGTTAAATTTAAGGGGAGAAGTTATCTTTGATAATATTTCCATTGTTTAAAGCTACACATCAGTAATCTCTGCATTTATTAACTTTTGTATAATCTTATTTATTATACCCCCACAATATTTTTGTTGAGCAGCTGGTGCAGATTCCAACATATGTTTCATTATGTGCACTTGTAGTAGTAAAATACCTGTATCGTATTAATCCATTTGTCTATGTTTCCAACAGAAACCACACAAAGACAAATATATTTTGAATTATTTTCATCTTACTTCATATTGAAAACAGGTTGCTTATATTTTTCAAGTTACTTATTGGTCTGGAATTTCCTAGAACTTATTGACCTAACATTGACAGGAGAGCAATGTTGCATTTTTTATGACAAGGTGTAACTGGTGCATGCCAGTCATATTCATATATGATGTGATTTTCCTCAATTTGCACTATTTTTGAGATTCTTTGCCAAAACTTGCAATTAATTTACAAAGCCAACGCCTTTCCTCCCCTATTACTCCATCCTGTCTCTACCACAACCTGCCCCCATCCCATTTTGTCCCATTCCATGCTGTCCCCACCCCACCCCATCCCTTCCACAGGTCATCCACGCAAAACAACAGCTCAGACAAGTATCCAATATCTACACCAGCATGTATGCTGCTGCAGATTTATAACCAAAACATAAGGCTAAGCATGCACTGAAGTCACCTGATAATTATGCAACTGATGTTTCCAAGTTTGTTAGTGCTTTTCTTATAAATTAGTAAAATGTTTTACTGATGCTCGTTCCCATATGTAAGCAAGGTACTGGCAATCTCAATATACCCACAATTTTTCTATCTCCCCACACATTCAAAAGGAATAAGCAGCTATAAATAACTTTTTAAAAATGGCAAACAGACATATCATTGTTCTGCATAATGATTGAAGAGAAGCAGAAGAAGCAAAACCCACTGACAGTGTGGCACCATTGAAAAACCAGCAGTGTGGCAACAGTAACTTCATTGCAAAGTTAATGTAATCCTACTTGTGATGCTAATAAATAAACTTAAACTTGCAATTGGCCATGATGCATTTGTACTTTTTGTAATGCAAACTTCTGTATTCTGATTTCTGGAGAAAATTTTAGTCTGAGTTCCATTGAACAGACTTTCATGTAAACTATCATAATTTCTGCATTAGGATGATCCAGAAAATGTCGACCCATGATTTTTCTTCCTTGATAATCCCTTTGAAATTTGTTTAAAGTAAGTCCTTCCAATGACAGGCATTGGAAACCTGACTTGACACTGGCTTGCCTATTTATAAAGATCTCTCATTTGAATTGTGGGAGCAATCAAAACACAAGCACCTGTAAATATGTAAGGAAAATCCATACAAAGCAGAGTGACTTGCTCAGGTACTCTGAGCAATGTGTGATGTTCAATCTCCTATGGTGCCTGAGCCAAGTTGATGAAAAACTGTGAAAATCCTCCTACGCAGTCATTTAATTATCCATGTCTGATGTATGAATGCTGACGTATAATCATAAACTTTGCCCACGCAATGATTCAGAAGTTGAAAATTACCATGAACACAATCAACCTTCTCCTTTGTGACATTTAGCCTGCTTAGGCTTTACCATATGTCTTGTTGTATTTCCAATTGATCGTACAGGATGTTTGCTGGTCTAGTCATGTTGACAGAGATACCAGTTTTCAACCACATATAAATACAATGCACCATGATCAGAATCAAAGTAAGTATCACAACCTTTGTCTTTATTTGCAATCACAAAGCAGTTTTAGGTCAAACTATAAGACCTCTTATTAGTGGCATTCACCATCTGAAATTTTCCTTCTCAAGAGCAATAAGATGTGAAGGATGTTTTTCATTAATTTTTAGCATCACAACTATGGCAAACAAAGTGGCAGACAGATGACTTCCTCCACATATGTTAATTTTGCTATCTAATCAGTTACTCAGAAGTGCACAAAAAATGCATGGCCATTTCGACATGGCCCCAGATAGGATGGTGGACTTATCATCATCAGGCTTGCCCCACCATGAATATGGCACAAAGCACCCAGTTGCATAATTAATGAGGTTGGAGTTGAAAGATCTGGCATGTTTTCGCACCAGTCTCCATGGCAGGAAACACTCCATATTCCTGCTCAGCTCTAATGCTTCCTAAAGAATGGTGCCCTTACTTGGACATAATATTGCTATTGGGATCCAACCAATGAGTTTACAAAACTTCCTTGCCTTTTTTGCTTTATGTCGTTGTCTATATAGCCAAAGACCTAATATGATTTATTTAAACATCCTTTTCATTTTGCTCTGCCACCATCACATAGATACCTCTATGTCCCTCTGTTCCTACAAACCAGTTAAAATTGTACCATTTGATTTATAATGTCCCACCTCAGTCTATTTATTAAAAAGCATGACCTATGCTAAATTGTATCTGCCAGGTGGATACTCATGTCACTATTCTGTTTGAAGTCTGTTTACTACATTTCAAATAGTCTCATCTCCAAAATAGGAAATTATGCTCTGTATACACAAGTTCAGGTCGTAGAATCTTACAGCACAAAGAAACTCAGAGCACAGAAAGAGTCCATTTGCTCAGTGAATCTCTGCTGATCCTTTGAAGGAACAATGGTGCTTGTCCCTTATCCCTGTTTTGGTCTATAAGCTCATGCATTCCTCATCCTCAGATACCTGTCTGAATTCATTTTTTAAATTATTAATGGAATCGGCTTTCACCACTTTCTCAGGAGCATATTTCAGGTCTGGACAACTCTGAGTAGGAAAAGCCCTCCTCATTTCTTCTCCTGATCTTTTAACTATTATTTTAAATCTATGACCCCCAATTAATCCACTCACCGGTGAAAGCAGTTTGCTTTCATCGGCTCTATCAAAACTCATTGTTTTGAAAACCTTAGGCCACTTATTCACCTTCTGTGTTCCAAGAAGAATAGTCCTAATTTTTCCAAGTTGTCCTTATAACTGATATCCCTCAGCCCTGATAACATGCTGGTAAACCTCCTCTGTATCCTTTCTAAGGCTTTTCCTGAAGTGTGGTATCCTGAATTGTGCGCAATATCCCAGCTTAAGCCTAACCAATGATTTTAAAAGGTCAAGCCACAATCTCTTTGCCTTTATAACCTATAACTCTTTGATTTCATTTGTTTATTATTGTCACATATATTGGTATAGAGTGAGAATTATTGTTTCTTGTGCGCTATACAGATAAAACATTTTGATTTGGGGGCTACACCAATCCAGGCAAGGATAGAATATTATACCATTCATAGAGTACATAGGAGAGAAGGAGAGGATAGGATGCAGAATGTAGTGCTAGAGTCATAGTGAGGTTGTAAACAAAGATCAACTTAATATAAGATAGGACCATTCAGAAGTCTGATGGCAGCAGGAAAGGAGCTGTTCTTGAGTCGGTGGGTACGTGATGTCAGAAGTCTATATCTTTTTCCCAAAAGAAGTTGAGTAAAGTATATCTGGGGTGCATGGGGTCCTTGATTATGCTGGCTGCTTTTCCAAAACAACAGGAAGTGTAGACAGAGTCAATGGATAGGAGGCTGGTTTGCATGATGGACTAGATTTCATTCACAACTTTTGTAGTTTCTTGCTGGCTTGGTCAGAGCAGGAACCATACCAAGCTGTGATACATCCATTTAAAAACCTAAGAAATCAATATGCTTCTTTAGCCAGCTTATCAGTTGGATTAAAAGCAAATTACTGCGGATGCTGGAATTTGAAGCCAAAACTGAAAACGCTGGAAAGTCTCAGCGAGTCTGGCAGCATCTGCAAGAAAAGAAAACAGCTGACATTGCAAGTCCCGATACCCTTTGTCAAAGTTCAAAGCAGCCAATATAATCAAGGACCCCAGCTTTGACAAAGTGTCATCTGGATTCGAAACGTCAGCTCTTTTTTCTCCTTACAGATGCTGCCAGACCTGCTGAGATTTTCCAGCATTTTCTTTTTTGGCATCAATTGGACTAGCCATCTTTAAAGATGCATCTGGATAGAAATCATCACCTGGATTCAACTGCCCTGCCCATCACAGAATTGGGGGAGCTGGTGAGGGGCAGACAGTGGAAATGTCCATTGACCTTGGGCAAAATTTCTGGTCTCATTCTAGCGAAGCCATAAAATCCTCCCACATATCTCATCTGTGCTTTCCAAAATTGTACCATTTTTGATATACTTTTTTTCTATATTGATCCTCTAAAAGTGCAACACTTCACACTTATTCAATTCTATCTACCATGCTTATGCCCATTTAATCACTTTCTACTAAGTTTACAAATTTTATTTGATTTGCAATTTTATTTTAATTCTGTTTATAAATTTTAAAAGAATAAAGGACCCAAATTCATCTTTGAGGAATATATTGTAAACCACTTCACAGTCCTCTATTCACCAACAATCTCTACTTCCTTTCAGTGAGCCAATTATGTATCCATACTGCCACTTAATTCTGTCTTCTTAACTGGCTTTGTCTGTGACACTTTGTTGAATGCCTCCTAAAAGTTCATGTGTACAACATCTACTCCACTACCTCGATCAATCTTCCCTGTTATCTCATCAAAAGATTCAACCAGTTTGTCAGACACGATTTGCTTTTGACAATCTTTGCTTCTGTCATTTATTGGCATAGTTTTTCCATACGATAATTAATTTTTCCAATGCTTTTTATACCCTTCACCATCAATTTTAATGTTTCTGAGCTAGGACGTCATTTCTCAATTCAGCTGTCTGTTTTATATTGCTTTACTCCACATTGTTTAGTATTTTGAATTCCTGCCATATTAAATGGACTCTAAAATTTAAATAACTGAAATTAATTTCAAACCAAATATACTTAAGAGTTAAGTAATTCAATATTGTTTGGAAAATATGACAAACAACACCAATTTAAATCTTTATGGAGTCATGAAGGATCCATGCCTTAACAAAAATGGCAGCTGGATTAGCAATCCAGGAACACCACCCCCATTTCTGAGAAGTCTTTTGAATTATTCATTTGTGGGACATGGGCATCACTGGCTAGCCACCATTTATTGCCCATTCCTAGTTGTTTGAGGGCATTTGAGAGTCAACCACATTGCTCTGGCTCTAGAGTCACATGTAGGCCAGACCAAGTAAGGAAAGCAGATTTCTGTCCCCGAATTAGTGTACCGGATGGGCCTTTCTGACATTGACAATGGTTTTATGGTCATCAGTAGAATCTTAATTCCAGATATATTTTAGTGAATTCTAATTCCACTATCTGCTGAGATAGATTTGAACCTGGATTCCCAGAACATTAGCTAAGTTTCTGAATTACTAGTCAAACAATAATACCACTAGACCATTCCCTCCCCTAGGTGAACAGGGACAGGACATGATTCTTTCACCGAAACTCAGCAAAACTATTTGAGAGAAGTGCTTATTTCAAAACAGCCCATTTTCACTGGAGCAAGGACCTTAACCTATAATGTGTGACTTGCAATTTTTTTAGAGGTTGACCAGAATGGCTGATGAAGTCTGTCAAACTGATGGGCTGTGAAGTTATTTAAGTCTCCTGCCCTTTAAATTTTACAGAGAAAAAAGTCTGTCTGTGCCTCTGAGTGGAAAAAAAACTGATGCTTGCAGTTTCAATAATTCAACAGTTGTTTGTTGATATAACCCAAGAACTATCATTATAGTATTATTAATGCTTGACTGCTTCTGCAACCTGTCATTATTATGTGTGTGTGTGTGTGTGTTGGGGGGGAGCCTTTAAATTCAGAGTTTGATTTGCAGCTCCAAGAAATTATTAAGGGATTAACTGTCTTTGATTTGAGCTATGAATACAAACGTTTGTTTTTATATATATGAAATTCAGTATTTGAGGGAGTTTAATTGTTCAGCAAGTTCTCATTTCACATCAACTCATTTGTTGTTGTTTTGATTTAACACTGTTAATAATATAATGTCATTATAACCATTTAACATTGCCAAGTCCTGCTTTAAAGTTTTTTTACAGACTTTCTCTTCCATGGCCTATTTACACACAAATTCTTTCTTCCAGTTCTTTCAACTCTTCCTTTTAGTCCCTCTCCACCCACCGCCTGGCCATCTTTGGCTTCTGTGGTTTTACTTTCTGCTCTGGGCTCCTGGTCTCCCTTCTTTGGCTCTACCTCCCACCCCTGTTCCCCAGCCATTTCTCCCCTTCCAGGCTACGCCTTCTGTCCTCCTTTCTGGGCCTCACCTCCTTTCTTGAGTCTCAACTCCTGCTTTCCAAGGTCTTGCCTCCCACATCCCACTCTCACCTTCTGCCCTCTGTTTTTACCTTAGGCCCTGATGTCTGTTTTTCTTCTCCTGGATTCTGGCCCCAGTACTGGCTTTGCCCATGTTGAATTTCCCTTCAACTCCTGGTCTCCATCTAGGGACAGAACATGGTCCTGCAGTTAGTTAGGATATCTGCATTGACCAACTTCGGCTAAGAGATGGAGCCTGGTCCATCTTTCTGCACCTGTAAGGGGATGTATTATTTTACATTTTGCATTGTCCGGATTTGTATTTCTTTTATATTTAGTGAATTTTACAAATTATTTCAGCAAGCATAGTGACTGCACATGTGTGGTACAATATTTCAACTTATACATTATTTCCAGGCAAGAAATATCTGAAGCAATTTAACTCTGGCTTTAACATTGATTCCTATAGGAACTACGTTTCACATAGGACTGTTTCACTTAAAAGTTGCAATCATAACTTTAAATACTGATACTGGAGGGAATTGGCTTTTATCAGTGAGTGTTTTTATGCAATGCAGTCTGCAATAGATATTTAGCACTTTATTTAATCTCACTGTGGCTACTGTGTTTTGGCCATGGTCAATACTAGATAGGTTGACAAATTGTCAGGGATGGGGACATAGGTTGGCATGAGTCAGCGTTAAGTTGGCATGAGGCTATAAAGGGCCATAGGGATTAGTGGCAGGTTACGAGATAGCATTAATTGCTATGAAGTTGCCATAGGGGCTACAAGGGGCTATGGAGATATGGCAGGTCAGGATGACATTGTTGGAATAGGGGTTTTAAGGGGCCATTGAGAGTAGGTGGAAGACCTATTCCACATTGAGAGTAGGTGAAAGGTATGAGGGGTTATTGGGAATGGATGGAGCATGAGTTGGCATGAGCTGACATGGATGGGGCATGGGGAGCGAACAGAGGCAAAGTGTTAGAGGACCTAACATTTAATAACACAGCTGAGAATAACACAGGACTGAGTGTGTTTTCACAAGTCCACCTTAGCACCTAGCAGCCAATTAATGTCCAAATCCAATCTGTTTCCACGTCCAACTCCATCACATACCACCTTCCCTCTGCCACCCACTGCCCCACTCCACCTCAGAACAAAGGTCCCATAATTTGGGATACTTTTTCCCAAGATGAATGTGGTGGTGAACTGGAATGTTTTCCAACCCTGCACACTCTCCTCAGAAGTAAACATATGCGCCACAATCTCTATATAAGGCATAACGCATAATGTATTTGCCACTCTCTTAAATTATTTAAGGGTCTGCCATCTATTGTGTTCTACACTAGGGTTGGTCCTAACTCAGGTTGATTCAGCTCCAGTGGAAAAAAACTTGGCAGTGCATACTGCATTTACTCTGTCAAATGCATGCTCATTTTCAAAAGACTCCTGCATTAAATATTTGCAAGTTTTAAAAATATTTTAAATAATGTATTATATCTTCAGTTTCTTTTTTCCATTCAATGCACAAATCAACTATGTCAAGAGAGCTGCAGGGTTTCAGGTCTTTGCCAAGGCAATTTATAAGTATTGCTAGGAGTACACAAATGCAGAACACGATAATTCTTTTTCCAATAGTCTTTCCCTTTCGCTACTCAAGATTCCAGCAGGATTCCAGATGATCGTCAAATTTGAATTCTAAACCATGACTTTTAAGTAAACATTTATTTATTAGTGTCACAAGTAAGGCTTACATTAACACTGCAATGAAATTCCCCTAGTTGCCACAGTCATCGCACATCAATGTAGTTAGAACATAGAACATAGAACAATACAGCACAGAACAGGCCCTTCGGCCTTCGATGTTGTGCCGACCAAAATAAAAAGCAATGCCCCTCCTAACTAAACCATTCCCTTCTCTTCCATATACTTATCAACTAACCTCTTAAACGCACCAAACTTGGCGCATCTACAACAGCTGCAGGCAGGGCATTCCACTCCCTAATCACTCTTTGAGTAAAGAACCTACCTCTGATATCCGTCCTATAACTCATACCCCTTAATTTAAAGCTGTGTCCCCTCGTGCTAGCTTTCTCCATCCTAGGAAAAAGGCTATCACTGTCCACCCTATCTAAACCTCTAATCATCTTATATGCTTCAATAAGATCCCCTCTTAGCCGCCTCCTTTCTAACGAAAACAACCTCAAATCCTTCAACCTCTCTTCATAGGACCTGCCCTCCATACCAGGCAACATCCTGGTAAACCTCCTCTGTACCCTCTCCAATGCCTCCACATCTTTCTTATAATGTGGCGACCAGAACTGCACACAATACTCCAAGTGCGGCCGCACTAGAGTTTTGTACAGTTGCAACATGATGCTGCGGCTCCTAAATTCAATCCCCCTACCAATAAAAGCTAAGACTCCATATGCCTTCTTAACAACTTTATCCACTTGACTGCCTACTTTCAGGGATCTATTGACACATACACCAAGATCCTTCTGTTCCTCAACACTATTAAGAGCCCTACCATTAGCCCTATACTCTACACATTTATTGTTCCTGCCAAAGTGCATTACCTCACACTTTTCCACATTAAACTCCATTTGCCACCTCTCGGCCCAGCTCTGCAACTTGTCCAAGTCACTCTGTAAACTATAACACCCCTCTTCACTATCTACCACTCCACCAACTTTAGTGTCATCTGCAAATTTACTGATCCATCCCTCAATACCCTCATCCAGATCATTTATAAAAATTACAAACAGCAGGGGCCCCAAAACAGACCCCTGAGGCACACCACTCGTCACCGAACTCCACGATGAATATCTCCCATCAACCACCACCCTCTGTCTTCTATCTGCCAGCCAATTCCTAATCCAATTAGCTAAATCACCCTCTATTCCACACATCTGCATTTTCTGTAGAAGTCTTCCATGGGCCACCTTATCAAACGCCTTACTAAAGTCCATATATACTACATCAACCGCCTTACCCCCATCCACCTCTTTGGTCACTTTCTCAAAAAACTCAATGAGGTTAGTAAGGCATGACCTACCCTTCACGAAACCATGCTGACTATCCCCAATCAATTCATTTCTCTCTAAATAACTATAAATCCTATCCCTAATAATTCTCTCCAATACCTTGCCCACCACAGAAGTAAGACTCACTGGCCTATAATTCCCAGGAAGGTCTCTCTTCCCCTTCTTAAACAATGGGACCACATTCGCCATCCTCCAGTCCTCCGGAACCACACCCGTAACCAACGAGGACCTGAAGATCAGAGCCAGAGGCTCAGAGTTCTAGAACTCTGGTATGTTTCGTCTCTTATAATTTGAAAAGTAGGTATTTATGAAACAACTTATATTTTAACCACCTTGTTATCACCTAAAAGAATGTTAGAATGGTCATGCCATTGAATGCCTTTTTGGAAATAGTCATTGCCTTTAGTTATCAGTTGACTTGCCTACCACAAATAGCAGAATATGTATTTTTGATTTGATTTGATTTGATTTATGATTGTCACATGTATTAATATACGGTGAAAAATATTATTTCTTGCACGCAATACAAATAAAGCATTTTGATAGAGGGACTACACTAATGGAATACTATATCATGTTCCTGACTTGATATGGAGAAAAACATTTTCAAGCAGCAGATAGTTAGGGTCTGGAATATATTGCCTCAGAAACTTTGTTTATTCAACATTCTGTGTTTAATATGTAGTTGGTTGCAAATATATCTTCTGTTAGCTTTTTCCCTCGAAATTCAATTCTCAACAAAACTCCCCCATAGAGAAAATGGACCAATCTGCACCAAACACCTCCACAGAGACAATAGATCAAATCAACACTAAACACCCCCATTGAGATAATGGAATAATCTACAACCAAACACCCCTACAGTGATAATGGACCAATCCACAACCAAACCCCTCATAGAAACAATCACACAATTGTCATGGTGCAGAAGGAGATAAATTGGTCCGTCATGTCTGCATTGGCACTCCAATTCAGCAATTGGCCTTGTTACATTTCCCCATTTTCTCTCCAAACTCTGCACATTCTTCTTTTTTAGATAATTATTTGATTCCCTCTTGAATGCTTCACCACACTCTGAGGCAGTTATTCCAAATCCTAATCATCTGCTGTGTGAAAATGCCTTCCCCCATATCAATTTTGTTCATTTACTCATTACTTTAAACCTGTACTCCCTCATTCTCAATCTTTTCAGAAGTGGGAACAGTTTTTCACCATCTATTCTGTCTAGTAATCTCATGATTTTGAATACCTCGATCAAATCGCCCCTCAGCCTTCTCTTTTCAAAGGAAATCAGTACCAACTTCTTCACTCTTACCTATGTAACTGAATTTCCTCATCCCTGAGTCACCTGACGAAAGGGCAAACCCTGAAAGCTAGTGGGTTTACTATCAAATAAACTTGTTGACTTTAACCTGTGTTGTGAGACTTCTTACTCCAGTTATGATCACCAGGGAAAGAGACATTTAAGCATTGGAGATAGTACAGAGAAGAGGAATGAAATTGTTTTGTAATGTTAGGGCTAGAGTTTTAAGGAAGAAGCTGTTGATCTAACATCTGTTGAATGGAATGTTTTGAGCTGATTAGAGAGAGTCATTGAGAGAGAATTTATCTTAAACACCAATTGAAATCTCTAAACAGGTACCTAATACATTAGATTGGGGAATATCTATGAATATAATTTATATAGCTGTCCAGAAGGCATTTGATAAGATACTTCACTGTTATGAAGCCACAGGCTACGGTGATCTGGTAAGTCATGATGTGGACTGTTCCGACATGCCAGAGCAAAAAAACCGCACTAGCTTCTTCAGAAGACAAACACATGACATGGTGGACAGAGTACCCTTCGTTGTCCAGTACTTTCCCAGAGTGGAGAAGCTATGACATCTTCTCTGGTGCCTTCAACATGTCATTGATGAAAACAACCATTTTACTAAGGCCATCCCCACACCCCCACTTCTTGCCTTCAAAAAACCGCACAACCTCAAACAAACCATTGTCCACAGCAAACTACCCAGCCTTCAGGAGAACAATGATCACGACACACCACACATCCCTGCCACAGCAACCTCTGCAAGACGTGCCAGATCATCGACATGGATGCATTCATCTAGGTGAGAACACCATCCATTAGATATACGGTACATGCTCTTGCAACTCAGCCAACGTTGTCAATCTGATACACTGCAGGAAAAAATGTCCCAAGCCATGGTACACTAGGGAGACCATGCAGATGCTACAACAATGAATGAATGAACACTGCTCGACAATCACCAAACAAGAGTGTTTCCTTACGTTTGGGGAACACTTCAGCTGTCACGGTCATTCAGCCTCTGATCTTTGGGTAAGCATTCTCCAAGGCTGCCTTCGCAACACACAACAACACAGACTCGCTGAGCAGAGACTGATAACCAAGTTTCGCTTGGAAGTTGCTGAACCAGTGGTAGAGATGGGATACCAATGTAGTGGGGTGCTTTGTCCTGGATGTTGAGGATCTTCTTGAATGTTGTAGGTGCGACTATATCATATTCCTGACTTGTGACTATTAGATATGTGATGTTAGTGTACCTTTAAGAAGTGTTTTTTAAGTCATGATCTTTGCAACTCTCACAGTCAGTGTGTCTCATGCTTATACCCTTGGGTGATGTCATTGTTGGGAGGAGAAAAAAATCTGGGCAGATCAGGTGACAGGAGTTAATTTTCATTTTCAGTTTTAGAAGGCACAGCAAGTTACAAAGAAATGTTTTCCCTCTCTCCCTGTTGTTTTTGAAAATTCTGTTGGCTAGCTGAAAACTACATCTTATTTTCCTGAAGGGTGAAAATCTGCTGTTGTTGGAGGCTGAACAAGAGTCTCTCTGTATTTTGGGAAGCTGCCTTGTTTTCAAAATGTTACAAATAATCAGAGAATTGCAGACTTCAATCAAAGGACTCAATTTCTCGTTATCACATGAGCAGTAGACTTTGCTATATTGAACCCATTTAAAGGGTTTTGTCTATGGCAAGAACTTTGGTTTGATTGGAACACATTAGATATCTTTGTTAAGGGTTATAGATTACAGTGATTGCTTTGTTTCTTGTTTGTAATTGATAAAAGTTCATGTTAATTTTCTCACTATACATGTTAACTATATTCTTAAATAAACTTTGTTTGATAAAAGCTCCCTAGTGGGTCATTTGAATTATACCTGAAGTGAAACATCTCATATTTATCCTAGCCAAATTCAAGATGCAAAACTTATGATCCAGGTGGGCTCCATAAAACACTCTGGAGTTTCTAACCTAAAACATAACAGATAACAGAAAGAATTAGGGGAATTAGATGGTGAGCCAGTTGCCACAGAATACCTAGCATCTGACCTGCTTTACTAGTCATACCACTTATGTTGCTGCTCTAACTTCTGATCAATTATGGCCCTCATATTGTTAATGTAAGGAGAATTGATGGTGATCATACTATTGAATATCTTATTGGAAATGGCCATTGCCTTCAGTTACCTGCCATTTAGCAACTCAAAGCTGAATGTTGTCCTGGTCTCACTGCATGTAGACTGGACTGCTCCTTATCTGAGGAGCTGGGAATGGGACTGTGCAATCATCAGCAAACTTCTGAACTTCTGATTTTGGAAGGGGGAAAGCAACTGAATGTATTTGGGCCTAGGAAACCGCCCTGTTGAATATGAAGTGGTGACCTTGGGCTGAGGTAATCATCCGCCAATTATCAGAATCACCTTTCTTTTTACTTGTTGCAATTCCACTCAGCGGAGGGATTTTTCCTGATTCTATTGAGTTCAGTTTTACTAGGGTTCCTTCAAAGAAAATGTTACAATTTATTCAAAAAAGTAGGGAGAGAGAAAGCAGCAAACAGTAGGTCAGTTAGTCTAACACCTGCTTTAGGGAAATTGCTAGAATTTATTAATAGGGAGGTTTTAACAGGATACTTTAAAAATAATAATAGGACCAGATAGAGATAACATGGTTTTATGACAGGGATATCATATTTATTAAAATTATTTGAGGAAGTAGCAAGCAAGGTTGATAAAGGGAAACCTGTAGGTGTGATGTATTTAGATTTCCAAAAGGCAATTGACAGGGTGCCACATCAAAAGTTACTATACAGAATAAGAGTACATGGTATAGGGGTTCCATTTTAGCATAGATAAATGATTGGTTAGCTAACAGGAAGTAATGGTTAGAAGAACATAAGGACATAAGAAATAGGAGCAGGAGTAGCCCATCTGGCCCCTTCAGCTTGCTCTGCTATTCAATGACTATAGCTGAGCTTTTCATGGACTCAGGTCCACTTACCTGTCCATTCCTTTACCCTTAATTCTTTTACTGTTCAAAAATCTATCTACTTTTGCCTTAAAAATATTCAACAAGGTAGTCTCAACTAGTTCACTGGGCAGGAAATTCCACAGATTCACAACCCTTTGGGTGAAGAAGTTCCTTCTCAACTCAGTCCTAAATCTGCTCCCCCTTATTTTGAGGCTTTGCCCATTAGTTCTAGTTTCACCCGCCAATGGATCAACCTTCCTGCTTCAATCTTATCTATTCCCTTAATAATTTTATATATTTCTATAAGATCCAGCCTCATTCTTCTGAATTCCAGTGAGTATAGTCCCAGCCTACTCAGTTTCCTCTCATAAGTCAACCCTCTCAATTCCAGAATCAACCTAGTGAATCTCCTTTGCACCTCTTCTATTGTAGTATATCCTTTTTCAAGTATGGAGTGCACAAGTTTGCACATTGTACTCATGTCTGCGTGGGTTTCCTCCAGTGCTCTGGTTTCCTCCTACAGTCCAAAGATGTGCCAGTTAGAGAATTTTGCCATGCTAAAATTGCCCCTTAGAGTCCTGAGCTGCATAAGTTATTGGGTAAATATGTAGCGATATGGGGGTAGGGACTGGACGGGATTGTGGTTGGTGCAGACTCGATGGGCCAAATGGCTTGTTTCTGCACTGTAGGGATTGTATGATTCTATGATAAATAAAAAACTGTGGCCTCATCAAAACATTGCATAGCTTCACCATAGTCTCCCTGTTTTAAAATCTATCTCTCTAGCAGCAAAGGACAAAATTCCATTTGCCTTATTAATTATCTGTTGCACCTGCAAATCAACTGTTTGTAATTCATGCACAAGGATATCCAGGTCATCTGCACAGCAGCATGCTACAATTTTTTAATCATTGAAATAAACCCTTTGCAGACTTTCGGGATTTTCTACACACTTTACCACTCATTTTGGTGTCATTTGCGAACTTTAACACAATACACTTGGTCGCCAATTCCAAATTATCTGTGTAAATCGTAAACAATTGCAGACCCAACTAGAAAAACATGTATTTACATCCACTCTTTGCTTTCTATTAGTTAATCAATCGTGTATCCATGCTAATACATTATCCATACACCGTGCACCTTTATCTTATACAGCAGTCATTGTTGTGGCATCTTGTCAAATACTTTCTGGAAATCCAGAGACATTAGTTCCCCATTGTCCACTGCGCTCGTAATATCCTCAAACAATTCCGCTAAATTAGTTAAACATAACTTGCCCTTCATGGATTCATGCTGTATCTTTCCAATGGGATAATTTCTATTAGATGTCTCACTATTACTTCCTTGATGATAAAGTCAAGCATTTTCCCCACAACAAAAGTTAATCCTATAGTTACCCACCTTTTATCTACCGCTTTTTTTAAACAGCATCACATTTGCTTTTTTCCGATCTACTAGAACCACCCCAGAGTCCAACAAACTGGTAAATTATCACTAAGTGCATTTGCTATATTTCCCACCATTTCTTTTCGTACCTTGGCTTGCATTCCATCAGGGTCAGGAGACTAGTTTTCCTCCAGCCCCATTTGCTTGCCCAACATTGCTTCCTTAATAATAATGATTGTTTCTAGGTCCTCACCTGCCATTGCCTTCTTGTCATCAATTTTTAGTATATTATCTGTCTGTTACACTGTAAAGACTGACACAAAATATCTGTTCAACGCCTCGCTGTTTCCTTATTTCTCATCATTAAATCCTCTTCTCATCCTCTAAATGTTTACCTTAGCCATTCCTCTTTGTTTTATATATTTGTAGAAACATTTGCTTTTTTTATATTCTGAGCTGGCAAGTGCATTAGTTTACTCTCATAATCTATCTTACTTCTCTTTATAACCTTTATCGTGGTTTTTCGTCAGCTGTTAAAGATTTCCCAATCCTTCAGTTTCCCACAAATCTTTGCCACTTTGTATGCATTTTCTTTCAATTTGATACCCTTCTTTATTTCTTTAGATATCCATGGTTGATTATCACATTTTCTACAGTCCTCCCTTATTACTGGTATCTACTTTTGCTGAGCACTGTGAAAAATCGCTTTAAAGCCCTCCACTGTTCCTTAATTGTCCAACCATAATGTTTTTGCTCCCATCTACGTTAGCCGACTCCTGCTCCTTCTCTTTGTAGTCTTCTTTGTTTAAGCACTGGCATTGGAGTTTACCTTCTCACCCTCCATTGGTAATACCATAAAATATGGTATTTTAAATTCAACCATACTGTGATCGCTCCTTCTGAGAGGATCTCTAACTGTGACATTATTAATTATTCCTGTCTCATTACACAGGATGTGGAGGTGCCAGCAGTGGGCTGGGGTAAGCACAGGTAAGACGTCTCACAATATCAGGTTAATATCCAACAGGTTTATTTGGCAGCACTAGGAGCTTGAAGTTCCAAAAGCTCTTAATGCTGCTAAATAAACCTGTTGGACTTTAACCTGGTATTGTGACATTTCTTACTGTCATTATACCCTGCCAGATATTGGATAGCTTGCTCCTTCATAGTTGCATTACATACTGTTCGAGGAAACTATTCCAAGTACAATCTATAAATTTCTCCTCAAGGCTGTCTTGAGCGATCTGATTTGACCAATCAACATGTAGATTAAAATCCCACGTGATAATTGCTGTGCCAATTTTACATGCATCAGCTATTTCTTTGTTTATGCTCAACCCACCATGATGTCATTATTTGGTGGCTTATACTTACAACTATCAGTGACTTTTTCTCCTTGCCATTTCTAATTTCCACCCAAACTAATTCAAGCTTTTTCTCCATCGAACTTATATCATTTCACACTACTACCTTGATGTCATTCTTAAATATTAGAGCTACACTTTACCTTCCTGTCTGTCCTTCCAAACAGTCTGATACCCCTGGATATTTAACTCCCAGTCGTGACCACCCTACAACCATGTCTCTGTAATGGCTGCTAAATCATACTATTTCACGATGATTCGTGCCGTGTTTTGAATGCAACAAGCATTTAGGTAAAGTGCCCTTTTGCTCATTTTTATACCTTCTTTTTGAATCCCAACATCTCCATTAATACCACCTCCTGAGTTCTCTTTCTTTTAATTTTTTTTCTAATTCTCGGTGTGGTTAAAACTTCCTCCCCACATGGTAACCTGTTGCTTTGCTTCCCATTAACCATTATATTTCCAGTAGTTTTATCCCACACCCCCTCCCACCCCTCCTGCCCTACCCCCCACACACTTGCTACTTTCAACTTACTAGTTGGCAAGTTGTAGTTATTGCTGTGTACAGGGATAAGTGTTGTGTCACCTATATACCAATGACTTGAAAGAATGAAGGGACCAAATGCATGTGGTTAAATTCGCCAATAACACCAAGATAGGTTGAAAAGTAAGTTACCAATAGGAGGTAAAGACTCCATAAGACAATATGGATAAATTAAATATGTGGACAAATGTTTGATAGAATATGATGTAGGAAAGTGTGAACTTTTGTCCAGTTTGGCAGTAAGAATAGGAAAGCAGTATACTTTATAATAAGGAGAGATACCACAGAACTGGGTGGTAAAGATGGGTCAGACTGTTCCCGTACACGGAGTACCAAATATTAATATCCAGGTAGAGCAAGTGATCTGAAAGATATTGTATTCACCGGCAGTTAAATGGTTAAGGAGTGACCAAGTCAGGATTTGGAATTTTTGGAAGGAATTGATAGATTAATTGGAAGTTTTTCCACTGACATGGGAGTCCAGGGTAAAGGAACAGAAACTTAAAATCAGAGTCAGGCCATTCAGAAGAAAAGTTAAGAAGTTCTTCACAATTAGTCTGCTAAAAGTGTGAAACTTTCTCAACAATAAATGCTAGTTCAATCAATAATCTGTGATTGATAGAATTTTGCTAAGCAAGAGGATTAAGGACAGTGGATCCCAGGTCTGTGGGTGGAGTTAGTTTACCAACGTAAATACAGATATGGATTTCATTAGTTTTTACACACATAGAGCCCAATTTTACCATTTTGATTCTAGGTGCTGAATCTGGGTGCAATTCAGAGCCAATTTGGAAATCTGTTCCCAAGTGCCTCCATATGCACTCAGCCTGAAAAATACCATGATTCATAATGAATCGTGCTGTGGTCGGACTTATCGCAGCCGAAATGCTGCTGGTCAGATCAAAGCATTCAACTGTGTTAGCGCAATTAGAAAAAGATTTGAAAAACACACCCCTGTCACATTGCTCCTGGGCCGCAAAAAAGTGGATAAAGCAGCCCAAAAAGCAGGAGCGATGGCCCCCACAGATATTGCCCCATCCCCACAACATAACTGTTCCCCTTATCCACCCACCCTCCCACCTGACTATCCAAACTGATTGTGACCCTTTGCCCTGTTACCCCCCACTGTTCATCTGCAGAACTGCAGTGGATTCCCGCCCCGGAGGCCAGCAGCATGCTGCTGAGCAGGCCATTGTGCATGTGCCCATTTGTCATTGCGGAATTTGGTGCCTGTGTCGTGACCCTGCGTTGCCAGCCTCCAGGTCATTGGCCAACTCAATTTCTCAGCATCACCTGTAACCACCCGTCACTAGCCTTCTGAACCCCTCCTTCTGAACATCCCAATCATCTCCTGGACCTTTCTCGGGCCAGCCCTGATGTCCCCCATCCTGACCAGCCTAGATCATCCTGATTCCTCATCCAGCCACCTCCAATCTCCATATCTCCCGCCCACCCCTACTCCTCCCGTGACCATTCCCAACATCACCCACCCCCCCACCCCCCACCCCCGGTCTGTCAGCAATCCTGACCTCACACATCTCATGTTCCCAACATGGATGGCCAGCCCCGCTTCGCCTCTTCCCTTCCTCTGTCACCAATCCCAATGCAGTTTGGTAGTGGGTACCCACTGCCCCACACCATCGATTGCCCCCCCGCCAATAGACCTTGCCCATCCATAGGTCCTGCTCCTCTGGCCCTGCCCCTTTGGCATTGCCTGAAGCCTGGTGGGCTGTGCCAGTTTGCCTCTTGAGCAGTGCCGGGGGCCAGGCTTGCATTGCCCAAAGGGCATCTTTATCTTACCCCCCAACCTCCTGTGGGGGTGGGGAGGTCTGTGATGGGGGGAATGGAGGTCTCTCTTCTCTCCAGTGGTGTCAGGCAACGGTTCCCCATTAATGGAGGGAACCACTCCTGGTGGAGAAGGGTTGGCGCACACATGCTGGCGGGCCCAGAGAATTCAGTCCCATGTCACATTTCCAGCATGAATTTGACTACACTGAAAAATTTAGTGCCGCAGATGTGCGGAGGCTGTGATGCCCAGTGGGAAGCCCGCAAAATGGCCTTGGCTGATGTCTCCCGGCCTGCTGTGCGACCCGAGCAGTGCAACAGGCTGGAAATTGCCCCCTCCTCCTTAGGTGCTCTCTGGAGAAGGGAATTCCACAGCCAAATATCTCTCTGACAGAATAAAGAATCTGAAGCAGGAGACTCTTTATTTTTAACCATTGTCCCCTAGTCTGTCCCAGAAAGGAAAACATCCTCTCAGCATCCACCCTGTCAAGTTCTTTCAGAAAGCTATGTTTCAAAGAGCATCACCTCTCATTCTTTGAAATCCAAATGGATACAGGCCCAACCTGTCCAACCTTTCCTTGTAAGTAACCCCTTCATCCCAGTAATCGGTTGACTGTGTACTGCTTCTAATGCAGTTATATCCTTTCTCAAGTATGGAAACTAAAAACTATAACCAGAACTCCAGATATGGCTCACCAATGCCCTGTACAACTGTAATAAAACTTCCCGACTTTCCCCTTGTAATAAATGACTATGTTCTATTTGCCTTCCTAATCACTTGCTGAATAGACACTCTGATCTTTTGTGATTCATGCACTGGGACATGTGGATCACAGAATTCTACAGCCTCTTGCCATTTTCTGCTTTCCTGTTCTTCCTACCAGGATGAACAAGTTCACATTTTCCCATATTATACTCCATCTACAGGTCAGCCATGATCTCGCCAAATAGCAGAACAGTTTTAAGTAGCCTCCTCTCGTTGCTATGACTGTAGATCCAGGGTCTTTTCAGCCTGAAAAAATACCTGGAAGGAATTTTTTTCAACTATACAAGATATTAAATGTGAAGGAAAGGGCTTGTTTAAAATACTCTTACATCAAACAAGTAGGAAACAGGTTTAAATAGGGAAAGGTAATTTTGGGCCTGACATTGCTCATGCACAGTGTGACCAACATGGAGCATGGACTTTTGGCAAGTGGTTGGGGGTGAAAATAATTAGATGTGACAATGTGACAATCGTAGGATTTTTCTAGATTGAGTAGCCTTTACTGCGACTTCCAATAAAATTAAATATAATGTTAATTGCCCAGTAGGTGGCAGTATAGAACTGGGGTGAGAATTTGTGGGAGCTTTAATTTGGTCTTCTTGTATCATTTCTGGTTAGGGTCAATGATTTGACCATTCAGGTCTGCTCAAAAAAAACCAGCTTATGCAAAATTGCAACACTCAGGCAGTAAATCACATTGCATGTGGCAAGTGGAGCTATTTATAAGATGGCACAAAATAGGAGCACGAATAAACCATTCAGCTCACCGAGCCTGCTCTGCCATTCATGGCTGATCTGAGTATGACCGTGGCCATTTGCCAGCCTCTCCTCCACAATCCTTGATGCCCTTGTTGATTAAAACTCTTGTCTAACTCAGTCTTGTGTAAATTCAGTGACCCAGCCCGCACTGCGCTCAACTCCAAAGACTAATGATCCCTTGAAGGAAAAAATTCCTCCTCATCTCCATCTTGACCTTTAAGTAAAAAGGGAAATGTTCTCTTGGCAACTACCCTGTCAAACCCTCTCAAAATCTTATGTTTCAATAAGATCATCTCTCAGTCCTCTGGTGAAATTTGCCATGGAATATCACAGTGAAGCAAATTCCTTCTCCAAACTTTGACACCATGTTGAATGATTCATTTTTTTCTCAGTTAATTCTCTTTTTTAGAATATAATGATAATACTTAATCACTTGCCTGAAACATATCAGAAATTTTAAACCTGACGTGCAGTCTTGAGCATACACAACGGTCGATGGAGAAATTATAGAATTACAGATTCATTGCAGCGCAGAAAGATGTAATTTTTCCTGTCACACCTTTCGCAGTTCTTCATAGGAGTAATTTACCACTCCCTGACCTGCATGTTCTTCCTTTTCACATAACAATCTAATTCCCTCTTGAATGCCCCGATTGAACCTAACTCCGCCACACTCCCAGGCACTGCATTCCAGACTCAAACCATTCTCTGCATACAAAAACATTTCCACATGCTGCCATTGCTTCTTATATCAATTAACTTAAACCTGTGTGCTCTGGTTCTTGACTTTTCCACCAAGGAGAACAGTTTCTCCCCATGCACCCCATCCAGATCCCTTGTGATTTTGAATACCTATATTAAGTTTCCTCTCAATCTTCTCTTCCCAAGGAAAACAACTCTAATCTGTCTATGTAATTAAAGTTCCTCATTCCTGGAACCATTCTTATGAATCTTTTCTGCACTAAAGTATCTCCTAGAGGCTGATGTCCCTTCACCTTTATTTACAAACTGGATTCCACTCCTAAATGTGCTTCAGCGACAAAGTCAGAATCTGGAGTGGCAGTAGCCCTGACACTTCTCAATATATATTGTATAGATAGATGAGACTCCTTGATTAGGCAGGCAATCATTACCAATATTTTTTGGCAAACCAAATAAACTCAAATTAACAAGGGGATAAATTAAAAGGGCAGCAGACAACGTGGAAAGGAAACTTAAAACATCAAATCAAAATTTATTGATTAAATTTGATTAAAGGGGTCAATAATGCATCCCAGCCCTGTGGTGCCCAGGGGGCATGGAAGGTATTAATGGTGCCCTCAGATACCACATGCTCCTTCTCCAGGGACATCAACCACAAATATAGTTGCAGTGGAACGACAGATAGTCGGGTCGGATCACCTGCTGATTGGACTTGTAGATGGCAAGCTTTGCCAGGTCCAGGAGTAGGTTCATGAGGAGGTCCTCTCCTTCTCTGAGCCCCTTCACACCAGGTATCTGTAGATTAGGAGCGTGGGACTGAAATGCAAACAAAATATTAATAAAAGGCTTTTGAGGAAACTAAAAAGCACGTGCAGTCTCTAATATTCAATGTAGACATAGCTTACTGACTGCATAAGGTTATAAAAAGAGTAAGTTGCTTGGAAGTCCATGAACAAACTTAACCTTTCGTTGTACGGAACTGATGTATGCACCATCCTTCACCGCAGGTCCCCAAGATAGTGGGGGAGGGACCTCCATAATGGACAGGCAATCATTAGCTCAATCAGGGAGCTCATACTCCAATAGGCCAACCTAATGGGCCTTGTTGAGGTCATTACATGCATCCTGTCCAATGCCTTCACATCCTTCCTAAATTGTGATCTCCAGAACTGGACACAATATTTCAGCTGCAGCTGAACTAGGATCTTACACAAATTTAACATCACTTCTTTGCTTTTATACTCTATGCCCCTATCAACAAAACCTTGGATGCCAAATACTTTACTAACCATTCTCTCATCCTATCTCGCCATCTTTAATGATTGATGTGTTTATACACACAGTTCCGTCTGCTATTGCACCCCGTTTAGAATTATACACTTTATTTTATATTGCTCTCTGTGTTCTTCCTTCCAACATTAATCACTTCACTTTCTCTGTATTGAGCATCATCTGTCACTGACTGCCCATGCTGTTGGCTTGTCTTGTCCTTTTGAACTTCCAACGTATCCTCCTCACAGTCCACAAGGCTTCTACGTTCCGTATCACCTGCAAACTTTGAAATTCTGCCCTGCACCCCAAGATCTGTGTTGTTTATGTATAATGTGACTTAATGGTACAACTTAGGTCTTCGTGTGCTAACTGGGAATGTTAGAGCATAAGGTAATTTCTATTATACCAGCACACCTTAAAGAAACTTGCCCATATTTTACGACTTGGCTTGTGACTTCCCATGAGCTTGTCTGCTGTCAAGTTCAGATAACCTTCCCTCTCATGAAATCCTTATCAGTGAGGAAAGCCATCTCAATTCATTGTTCCAGCAACCACACCAATCCTCTTCCATTGCAGCACTCATTGTTCAGTTAATCAATCCAAGGGTTTTTCCTAGTTCTTCACTTTTTCTCCTTTCCCCTATTTTTTAAATGTGTTCCTCAAATGAGGGAAAGGCAAACAAGGTTACATTTATTGGGTGTTTCTGGTTGCACAAAGTGCTGGTGGGCCTCCTTCTTGAACATCTGCAGTTTTTGCTCTCCTAATGGCATCCCTCAAAAAGATCATAATCATCTCAATTATAAAAGCCCTACAATGCACAAGGCGGCCATTCATGCATTGAATCTGCACCGAAAACAGTCCCACCTAGGACCTATCCCTGTCATCCCACATGTTTAGCCACTAATCCTTCTAACCTACACATCCCATGACACTAACGGGCAATTTAGCATGGCCAATGCACCTAACTCACACATCTTTGGACTGTGGGAGGAAACCAGAGCACCCAGAGGAAACCCACACAGACATGGAGCGAATGTGCAAACTCCGCGCAGTGACCCAAGCTGGGAATTGAACCCAGGTCCCTCGAGCTGTGAGGCAGCAGTGCTAACCACTGTGCCATCATGTTGCCCACACAACTGCAGAATGAAAAACCCTGTGTCTCCATTACTTGGACTTTGTGACTGTTCTCTGCTGAATACTTATTTCGTGATGACTGAGACTGGACACAGTAATTAAGGTATGGGTTGGCTGGAGAGATGTACTATTTAATTACAGCCTACTTAGACACATTCTACTATCTTGATTGCATACAGTATGCTATAAACTTTGTCCATTACATACATTGCATTGGAAAAACAAGAACAGCCATGTCCAATTTCTCCCTCAACATATTTGCACTGCATTGTCCCTGGGGGAATTCTTACAATAATGGCCCAAACATTAAAAAATGAGCTGAACTCAGGAGGAGATGAGAGTGACTGCTTTGATATCAAGAAAGCATTTGACCAAGTAAGGCATCAAAGGGTTCTAGCATCAAGGATTCCTAAGAGTCAATGAGAATCAGAGGGCAAACTCGCATCTGGTTGGAGTCACTCCTAGCACTGAGGAAGATGGAGGTTGGAGGTTAATTATATCAATCCCAGGACACCACTGCTGAAGTTCCTCAGGATGGTGTCCCAGGCCCAACCGTCTTCAGCTATTTCTTCAATGACATCCTTTCATCATAAGGTCGGAAGTGGAGATGATCACTGGTGATTGCATAATGTTCAGCACCATTCATGACTTATCAGATACTGCAACAGTTCATTGATCCAGCAGAAACGGCAGAGAGGCTTCACGGAGGAGCATTCTGGGAGAAGTTGTTGTAGGCACCATGACTATATAGTAGTGTCAAGGAACAATTAAACCTGAAACACTACCTTGGTGTTTCCCTCCCTCTCTCCTCCTCTAACCTAAAAAAAGGGCACTGTGAAGAGGACAAGCAAGGTAAAAGCAAGGTGTGGTCTTGCTTTGCTGCAGTAATAGAAGACTCAAGAGAAAGAACTGATTGATAAGTAGAAATGTCAGGTAAGTTTTTAGTCATTTTATCACTGGTAATCTGAGAGGTTATTTCTGTGGTTCATAATTTGTAATGGTTATATTTGGTAGTAATGAGGAGCAGGAAAGGAGAGCCATAGAGAACTGGATATAGTCTGATACAAAACATTTTTCATTAGTTTAAGACATCACAGCCAAGCTACGGTATGCTCTTTGTGCTCCTTGTGCGAGACCAGGAACACTTCCAGTGCCCAGTCCCAGCGTGTGTGCAGGAAGTGTCTCCAATTGCAAGTCGTAGAAGCCCACATTTCAGAGCTGGAGCAATGGCTGGGGACTCTGTGGAGCATCTGTAATCTGAAAGTATCGTGGGTAGCATGTACAGAGAGATGATGACACCAGGGGCTCAGAGTTCACAGACAGGAAGGGAATGGGTAACCACTTGGCAGAGAAAGACAGCTAGGCAGGCAGTGCAGGAATCACCTCTGGCTATTCCCCTCCAAAACAGATATATTGTCTTGGATGCTGTTAAGGAGAATGGCCTTTCAGGGAAAAACAGCAACAGCCAAATCTTTTGCTCCATGGTTGGCTCTGCTACACAGGGGAGGATTAAAAGACGTGGAAATAGAATAGTTATAGGGAATATGATTGTAAGGGGAATAAATAGGCATCTCTATATCCACAAATGAGATTCCAGGTTGGTATGTTGCTTCTCTGTTGCTAGGGTCAAGGATGTTTTGGAGTGGTTGCAGGACATTCTAAATAGGGAGCATGAACAGCACGTGGTTGTAATACATGTTGGTACAAATGGCATAGGTAAAATATTCTTTGTTTCTAGCGAGAACAAAGAATTTGGCCCTCAATCAAAACATCATTCACTGCAGCAGGACTGGAGAACACCAACCACAGATGAGGTTAGAGAATTCCAACCAAAGACTTTTCTTTTAGCATTTCCTGGGAACTCTTCAGGTAAGTAAGTTTGAATAGCCTGAAATCTCCCAACTCTTACTCAGGGTGAGCAAGCAGGATAAACAGAGAGCTAGAGAAATGGTATACAAAAATAGGGAAGTTTTGCCACAATTGTATATAGAGCATTGGTGAGACCACACCTGGAACACTGTACAATTCTGATCTCTTTACTTGAGACAGGATAACATTAGAAGTTCATAGCTCACAGTGTTAAATAGCAATATGTCTTGTTAATTAAAAACATACACTAATAAACTTATTATACAAAGACACGACCAACTTCCTCAAGTTAAAGTGCTTCATCACAAAGTCCAAGACAAACAAAATAATGAATCAGGAAGTTAACTTGTACAACAGACGTTCAGCCAAATTGTACTCTACATCTTAAAGACTCAGGTAACTGATTTGAGAGAAGGTTCATTCGATAGATTCTTGAAATGAGAAGGATCATCATATGAGGAAATGTTGGACAGGTAATTGGGTATGTATCCATTGGAGTTTAGAAGAATAAGAAGTGATCTTATTGAAATATATAAGATCCTGGAAGGATTTGACAGGATAGATGCTGAGAGGATGTTTTCCCTGGGGAGAGAGAGTGGAAATAGCGTACACGGTTTCAAAATAAGAAGTCCCACAGCTCAGATGGAGAGGATAATTTTTTCTTCCCGTAATGGAAGACAGATCATTGATTATTTTTAAGATTGAGTTAGATTACAGAATAGAATCATAGATTTCCTATCATGCAAAAAGAGGCCAAATGACCCATCAAGCCTGCACCGACAACAATCCCACCCTGGCCCTATCCATGTATCCTCACATATTTACCCTGCTGATCCCTGACACTAAGGGACAATTTAGCATGGCCAAAACATCTAACCTGCACATCTTTGAACTATGAGAGGAGTATCTGGAGGAAATCCATGCAGGCACAGGGAAAACATGAAAACTCCGCATGGTCACCTGGGGCTGGAATTGAACCCAGGTCTCTAAAACTGTCAAGCATCAGTGCCAACCATTGTGCCATCATGCCACCCTCTTTTAATCAAGATAGATTCTAAGAAAGTGAAAAGATTTAGGGGGTAGATAGGAAAATAGGGTTTAAGTCTCGACCAGATGAACCACGATCTTACCAAATGATGGAGCAGGCTTGAGGGACCGATTAGCCTATTCTTGCTCCAAATTCATGCTCATTGTCTAAGACTTTTTCACAGGGCCCTGGGGAGCAGCTAAATTGTTTATCAGGCATTCAAACTTCCTGGGCAATTCTCATAGCGTCATTGTGTTCCACAGTAGTTTCAAAGCATACTTGGGCCATAAGTCCAATCAATCTCCAATGATTGGAAGACCAGAAGGTGTAGATCCATATTAACTCTAAAAATAAAAACATTGTTGCACATATGTCTGTCTGGCTCCCATGCTAACTTAAAATTACTAAATCAGATCTATTAAAGCATGTGTCTAGCAAGAATATCAGACATAAGAGGATTGGCACCAATTGCCTTTCCTGATCTAATGAATCATTCCACCATTTGTCAATAAAATATGTTATAATATTCGAAGAAATGATTTCTCAAATCAATAACGTTGCCAAGTGTGCCTTTACTTTTTAACACATCATAAGCATTCCACATTTCTCTCCTCTTGTATGTTGGTGGTAAGACAGGCAGTATGCATGTGACAGCAAAATTACACAGGAAGATTTAGAACTCAAACATGATAGCTCCACTAATTATGGTTGAACTCTATGGGTAGGCAGAATATTTGCAGTTTTTTTTTGTTTGAATGGTAAAACAGTTGATTTGAGCTGCAGACTGCTGAGCTGCCGATCTCAGTCATAACATTGTGCAGAAACAGCAAGCGTGCGTTGATGAGGGGCCAAGTGCCTGTTTTAGGACAATAGCTTTGGCCCTCCCAATGTTTAGCAGAGGGAAATTATGGCTCATCAAAACTGGATGTCAGACAAGCAATGTGACAGTACAGAGGCGAAGGTTTTAAAGAGTTGGTGGGAAGGGTGTTGCGATCTCCAGAGACTGACAATGGTTTAAAGAGAAATCTGAACATCCAGTTATTAGTGGGTTTCATGTCAAAGTTTCACTTTGTAAAAAGTATTTTTTACCATATTAATGACGTAATACGAAACACTATTAATTTAATACTATTTTTATTTTCTTCTCATGGCCACATTTACTTTAAACAATTGGTATGATTTTGCCTCTTTCTACTGACAAATGAAAACCTCAGTTTTGTTGCATTAGTTGGCTCTTAAATCAACATCTACTTCTCCTGGAATCAAACCAAAGTGTTTCACGGTTCCCAAGGACTTGAGTATCTTTCTTTCTTTTCTCATTATTGTCTTCCACTATGAGTTTTCCGTGGGGATTCTCCCCCTACCTCCAGTTTGGTAAACCCTCCTCACGATCTAGGATTTTCAACTGGGCATAACCCCAACCCACATTCAGTTTGGTGAAAAATAGAGTAGGCATTTTCTCTGCCTGAGGTTCAGGCCTGTGTATTTTGCTCCTCAACTCCTACTCAGCTGCAGAGGACAAAGGGTAAACCCTTCTGTTCATGATACCTCTGGATTTATAGAGAATCTTATCTCAAAATGGCTTCCTCTACTCTCCTCTCCATGACAACAGGAAGCACACTGTATTTTTAAAAGATCATTTATGGGATGTGAGTTGGCTAGCATTTATTGCCTAATCACTATTGTCCTTGAGGAGATATTGGTAAGCTGCCTTTTTGAACTGCTGTAGTCCACATTTTATAGGTACACTAGAGTGCTGTTTGGGAGAGTGTTTCCAGGATTTTGACTCAGCTATAGTGAAGGAATGGCAATATATTTCCAAATCAGGAGTGTGAGCTGCTGAGAGATTAACTTTTAAATGTGATGTTCCCATTTGCCTACTGCGCTATTGTGAATCTAAAAGGCAGCAGTTGTGGGTTTGGAAAATGCTGTCTAAGAAGTCGTGGTGAGTTCCTGCAGTGCATCTTTAGATGGTACACACTGCTATCAATGTGTGTCAGTGGTGGAGAGAGTGAATGTTTGTGGATGTTTTGTCCTGGATGGTGTTGAGCTTTTCGAGTGCTGTTGGGGCTGCACTCGCCTAGACAAGTGGCGCGTATTCTATCACTTGTGCATTGGACGGATTTTGGGGAGTCAGTTGTGTTACTCACTGCAGAATTCCTAGCCCCTGACCTGCTCTTGTAGCCGCAGTATTTATATGGCCAGTCCAGTTCAGTTCCTGGCCAATGGTAATCCCCAGATGGTGATTGTGGGTGATGATAATGCTACTGAATGTCAGTGGCTGAAAGTTAGATCAGCTCTTGCTGGAAATGGTCAGTACCTGGCATTTATGTGGTGTGAAGGTTACTTGCCATTTGTCAGCCCAAGCTTGGTTTTTAGCTGTTTAATCTTAAAAATATATGTGCTCTTTTATTCTGTCTTCTCTATTCTCCTCGTGCTCTTTTAACCTGTGTCTTTTCGCCCTCTTCATGCTATTTTATCCTGTGTCTTCCCTGCACTCCTCGCATTCTTTTATCCTGAGTTTTCACTGTTCTCCTCATACTCTTTTATCCTATGTCTTTGCTGCTTGCTTCATGCTCTTTTATCTTGTGTCTTAGCTTCATGTTCTCTTTTCCTGTATAACCACCACTGGAGTGAGTACAGAGGAGATTCACAAGATTAATTTCAGGAATAAACAACTGTAGCTATGAGGATAAATTGGAGAGATTGGGTCTGGTTTCCTTGGAGAAAAGAAGGCTGAGAGGAGACTTGAAAGAGGTATTCAAGATCCTGAGGGATATTGGCTGGGTAAATAGTGAGAAACTGTTCCTTCTCAAGAACACATCAAGAACTAAAATAATTGGCAAAAGGTATATAAGTGATGTGAGAAAGAAATTTTTCACCTAAAGGGTGGCTGGAGTCTAGAATGAACTTTCTGAGAGGGTGGTGGAGACAAATTCCATCTCCGTAAACTTCAAAACATCCAAAACTACTCTGCCTATATCATTAACCAAACAACTTTTTTGAAGCAGAATAATTTGTAAATTATATTTATAACTCCAATTGCATCCCTAGATTTTTGTGAATGAAATGAACACTCTTTTATATCCGTTCTTTGGTCCCAGGATTTGTAAATCACTTTCTTCAGAAGGCAGTTATTAAAATTTAAACATTGGAATTCATTTTCATAGAAATAAAATCCCAGTTAAAAACAAAAGCAGATGACCAATAAAGTTACTTGTAAAGTTCATTCTTGAAGAGACAGTGGAATACAATGCTGACTGGAAGAGCAAACGACACAGTTTTAGTTGAGAATACACTAAGTAATTGCCTTATGCAGGGAGAAAGCCTCTAACCTTTAACACAGAGTGACAGAGGAAAGAATCCCCAGGGGCTTCACAGGACCATTATCGAACAAGATATCACAGAAATGTTTCGGATTTTTGGAATTTACAGAGAAAAGAAGGGATGAGGGAAGGATTTGAAAGCAAAGGTGAGACTTTAAAATCAAGATATTGTTTAGTTAAGAACCAATATAGGTCAGCGAGCTCAGGGGTTGATGGACAACTAAGTTTTGGATGACCACAAGATTAAAGAGGGTCGATGCCAGCCAGAAGCATGATGGAAGAGTCAGGTTAGAGGTAACTAAGGCACGAATGAGAGTTTCAGCTGCAGATTAGCGAGGCAGAGTGAAACCGGGCAATGTTACAGAGTAGGAAATGGACAGCCTTAGTCATGGTATGTGATCAGAAATGCTTCCCGAGATCAAGGTTGCAAATAATATGATTCAACTTCAGACAATTGCAGGAATGGATGGTTATAGAACATTGTTTGTAGCGGAACCTCCCAAAATTTTGTCCTGCCAAAGTTTACTTGAACGGAATTCCTGTTCATCCATGCAGACAAGTAATCTGATAATCTGGAGAAAGTGGAGAGTTGAGAATGTAGAATTGAGTGTCATCGATTCACAAATGGAAACAAATGCTGTGTTTTACAGATGTGTTTTACAGGAATAAAAGATGGAAGAGCAAACTGGAAACAATAGATAGGATTTAATGGTCACAGGCTTGGTGGAATACTGGGGGCAGTCCTACCACAACCATTTTTGGAAGATTTGATGGAACTAAGCCCTAATAAGGACATGATTGGAGCATACTTTGCCATCATTTCATTTCAAACTTCAGTGAAAGGAATTTGCCTCAGAATCTCTATCCATATTGTCTCACCAGATCACTTGATCCTCTGCCCTTCCCTCCACTATCAGCCTCTGAACCTGCCTCTCTGGCATTAAACTCAAACCCATCCACTGGGAGAGCATACAATCCTTAGACTGAAAATTATTTTAAAAATCAGAGAGGGAAATGACAAAATTATAAGTCTGTTAGTCATTCATCTGTTGTCATAAAATTATTGGAGTCCATAATTAAAGGTGGCAATTATATGGAAAGATTAAACAAACCAAGTTTGTTTCCCTGGCATTTAAAAGATTAAGGTTGATTTGACCTGAGTTTTTCAAGATGCCCAGGAAAACTGCTGGTGTAGAGAGAAGTATGTAAGTTGTTTGACAAATCTAAAATCATAGAATCCCTACAGTGTAGGAAGAGGCCATTCAGCCCATCAAGCATGCAGCAATGACAATCTGACCCAGGCCCTACCTTTGTAACCCCACATTTTTATCCTGTTAATCCCTTCTAACACCAAGTGTCAATTTAACATGGCCAATCCACCTAAACTCACACATCTTTGGACTGGGGGGGGGGGGGGGGGGGGGGGGGAGCCCATGCAAACACAGGAAGAACAAACAAACTCCACACAGTCATCCAAGCCCAGAATTGAACCTGGGTCCCTTGCACTGTGAAGTAGCAGTACTAACCACTGTGCTATCGTGCCGCCCTTCTTGAAATCTAGAGCTAGGGGCAGATTTTTAAAAATAGGGACAGGCCATTGAGAAATGGGACACTTATAAGGACTGACACAATTTCTTCCATAGTCCAATGATATGCAGGTTGGGTAGATTGGCCATGATCAATGCATGGGGTTACTGGGCAAGGCAAGGGATTGCATCTCGGGGTCTTTTGGTGGTCTTTGCAGGCATGATGGGCTGAATGGTCTCTTTGTAGGGATTCTATGATTCAATGAATGAAATTAGGAAGCTAGGAAACTTTTCCTCTACAAAATGTAAAGGGCAGATAATTTAAATAACTTGATAGTTTGATAATTCTACCCCCCTCCCTTATCCATCTTTCATAAGCATTTATATCTCTACCATAATATTGTGGAATACACACAATGGGCTGAGGTTGTTGCTGGAGTGAAAATTGGATTTGTTTGTCCTGTGCATTGAGTACAAATAGCTAAGCCTATTTGTAGTATGCACATGTGTACTTTATGCATGTGCATGAAGTAGAAAGTGTCGAGAGCTTCAAGTGGTGTCCAGATCACCAACAACCTGTCCTTGTCCCTCCATGATATAGTTAAGAAAGCCCAGCAAACCCTCTACTTTCTCAGAAGAATAATATTTTTATGTTGCAAGTCGTTACGACTTATAAAACTCTGTCTGACAGGACGGAGGACATACATTCAATTGCAGCTTTGAAAATGAAATTGGATAAACACTTGCTGGAAAATAAATTGCAGAAATGCATGGAAAGGACTAGAGAATGCTAACTGAATTGCTCTTTGAAAGAGCAGGCACTAACTCGGTTGATTAAATAGCCTTTCTATGCTGCATCATTCAATGACTTACTTCTTTCTTTGGTCATTTAAGATAGTATCACATTGGGATAGGCAGTGCCTTTTTTTTTGACTGGTTGAAGGCAAGTTTCCCACTTTGTGAATGCCTAGTTTCTGAAATACTATTTTCACTAAATTATTATTATCTTTTAAATACAATACCAGTCATTGAATATGAATTACCAGAATAGGGAGCTATTGTAGGTCTGCACCAAAGGAGGTGGTGGATGAGTACCAGAAAATTAGCATGTGTTTTTTTTTACATAAAGTGAATGTCATGTCAAACTGATTTGGAGGAAATTGTAGAGTGTTGAGACAGTGGGAATGAGGCGAATCATGTAAACATGGATTTTTAGAACACATCTGATAAGCTGCCACATAAAAGAATTGTTACAAAAATTAAGGAGCAGTGTATTAAAAGAAACATAGCCACATGGCTGGTGAACAGAAGACAAATTGTAAGGACCAATCATTGGCAGGATGTGGCTAACATTATGCCTCTAGAATCTGAGATAGGACTCATTTGTTTTTCATTTATACAACAGATTTGAAGAAAAATACAAGAAGCATATAGCAAGGATTGTTGTCGTTTCCAAATTAGATGGTAAGGCAAACTACAAGGCGGAATAACCAAAACTGTAAGAAGACATCAGTAGGCTGGTAGAATAGGTATCTAAGACAAAGATGGTCTTCACTTAGGAGAAGTTTTTGATGGAAAATGGTGAAAGAAAGTGAATTCGTAATGATAAATCCCCCACCAAGCAAAAGATACAGCAATGTGTATGTTCAAAGATAGAAAAGATAATAATGAAGAAAAATAAAAGTAAAATTTATTTATTAGTCACAAGCAAATTTACATTAACACTGAAATGAAGTTGCTGTGAAATCCCCCTAGTCACCACAGTCCAGCGGTGCATATTCAGGTCAATGCGCTTAACCAGCACATCTTTCAGAATGTGGGACAAAACCGGGACCCCCGGAGGAAACCCACACAGACAGGAGAACATATAGACTCTGCACAGACAGTGACGCAAGCCGGGAATCGAACCCGGGTTCCTGGCACTGTAAAGCAGCCGTGCTAATTACTGTGCTACCGTGCTGCCCAGATCCCAGATTTCATCAGATCCCAGATTTAATATAAAATCAGTATTGAATTGAATATGGTTGTGACAGAGATGTAAAAGATGGTTGTAAGGCCAAAGCTAGAATATTGTGCACAGTTGTATTGCCACACTATAGGAAAGATGCAATTGCACTACAAAGGATGCAGAGGAACTTCTTCAGAATGTTTCTTGAGCTGGAAAGTTTCAGTTACAAATAGAGGCTGATTAGGCTGGGCTTGTTTTCCTTAGACATGATGTAGAGATGCCGGCGTTAGACTGGGGTAAACACAGTAAGAAGTCTGACAACACCAGTTTTAAATCTAACCGATTTATTTGACAGTAAACTCGCAAGCTTTCGATTCTATGGCCTTCTATAGAGTCAAAAGCTTGCGAGTTTACGATCAAATAAGTCGGTTGGATTTAAAACTGGTGTTGTCAGATTTCTTACTTTTTTTCCTTAGAGCAGAGAAGGCTGAGGGGAGGTCTCATTGAGATGTACAAAATTATAAAAATTATTGAAAGAGCAGAAAAGAAGAAATCTTCTCCCTTAGTAGAGGAGTCATTAACCAGGGGGCATAAATTTAAGATCAGGAGATTAAGAGGGGATTTGAGGAAAAGATATTTTATCCAAAGGATGGTGGGGATCAGAATTCATTCTCTGAAATGGTGGCAGAGGCAGAATCCTCACAACTTTATAAAAGCTTTTAGATGAGCACTTGAAATGCCATAGCATTTAAAAGCTATGGACTAAGTGCTGGGAAATGGGCTTGAAATAAATAGGTGTTTGATGGCTGGAATAGACACAATGGGCTGAAGGGCCTCTTCCAGTGCTGTAAAACATGATGGCTCAATGACTTTGGACAGGATATTATGACCTTGCTTGTTCAGAAACTGTAAAATCCTGCCCAAGGTCAATGGACCTTTCCATTGTTTGCCCCTCTCCCACTCCATGGTGGACAGAGCAGTAAGATTCCAGCCTATGACTCTATGAACATTGAATTTGTATGAGATACTAATTATAGTAACATCAAAAGTGTGAAAACCTGCAACTTGTTTTCACTCGAACCAAAATGTTAATGCTAAATAGAGGCTTCTAATCAGACGATGTGTTGAGAATTTAATCAACAGAAACTTCCGTTGGTTGCCAAGTTGGAAACATCAGAGCAGAGGCTCTGCATAAGCTAAAGAAAGATAGGTGATATTAGATAATAAAATCATGCAGGTGGAACTTTGAGGCTCCGTCGTAGTGTCGGCAGGGCAGAAAGTGCGGTGAGACATTCAAAACTCCATTAACTGTGGCAGATCCAGATAATCCCACTGGTAGGAGAGGCCATAAAATTCCCCCAACAGAATGTATTGTAACATGGGATTTAGGCAGAGGTGTACTATCATTTGAAAGATGATAGAATGAGTATTTGGAAAGGAAGAATAAAATGAATAGTGGGTATTGTGGAAAATGGGGATGGGGCACTTGTCTCAGTTGAAGAGTGAGCACTGACAAAGGACCAAATTAGTTCTCTCAAGTCGAGGGAGCAAAGTTAGGATAATTCTACAATCTAACTCGGAAGAAAGTACCATAGATGTTCTGATTTCTGTTTCAATAGTGGGTGTTAATGGGAGTTGGATCCATCTCTCCATCCTGGAAAGAGTTTGGAGGTAATCACAGGGGCTGCCAGGTAAGAAAGCAAACCATATGAAAGGCTTGCCCCTCTGTTCCGGGACTTGTAAGAAAAATAGTAAAACAAGAACAGTCCTCTAGTCTTCAGCTCTCGCACAGCCTCACATCCCACACACATTCCCTATGGTCCATCTATGCCAACTCATGACTCCTACCCATTCCCATGGCCCCTCATACCACCCATGCTAACCATAGAAAAGTTGAGCATGGAAGAGGCCATTCAGCCCATTTTGCCCATGTCAGCCTGAGGACACACAGATGCCCTTTTTAATTCCACCTTCCTGCGCCCACTCATAGTTCAGTATCTTACAGCATTTGAAGTGCAGATCCAGCTACTTTTTAAAAGAGTTTCTGCTTGCACTACCAATTCAGGCATTGAATTCCAGATTTTCCACCACCCTTTGTGTATGGCTCTCCGCCCACTGCATGTGGCTTCTCATACTCCCATAACAACCAATGCACCTATACCCAAGGTCCATACCTCCTATGTCAATTTTGTGTCAAATCATGTCAACCCAAGTTCTCCATCCACTGCTCTTTGCCCTTACAACTACTATGCCGACTCACCAAGTATCCACCATGGGCAGACCTCTGGAGCCAAGCTGAGATGAAATAAATTAAGTTTTAAATGTGTATTGCAGATTTTGTGCCTGAATTTTCTTGGAATCATAATAGACATCGTATTTCCATTGTTTCCAGAAAGTTACCTGACTCGACAATGCACTGCACCTAAACCGGGATCTTCCAAACTCACATGTTCCAGGAATGCTGAGGGTAGTGTCCCTCAAAGAACTCCATTGGATCATACTAGAGTCAGGGAAGATAAGCATAGATGTTTTTATGTCACCATCTGTGTGGGTGAGATGGGTAAGTGGGTTGCTGGATGAAGTGGCAAAGTCAGAACGTGGATAGGAAGTTGGTGGATGTATGGATAGTCAGGTCTGGGGTTAGTTGAGTCAGCTAGTTGGGAGGTCAAGATGGTAGTCAGTTGTTTGGGATGAGTAGTTGGGGAGGTTCAGTGTGAGGCACCAAGGAATTAGTTTAGCTTTTAATCTGGAATGTCTGTGGATGTCACATTGCGCACTCCATGGCCTTGGGTAGTGTTGATGAATTTCGGGCTGTGTGCCTCTGGATTCAGTTTAGAAAATATGGGTAGAGGCGGTATTGGGGAATCTTCAAGTTATCTCTCAGAAGACCAGGAAGACGAGGTTTATGAAGGTAGATATCATTGATGAGGTGAGTGGAGGTATTAACATAAGAGTGTGTTCTTCTTCCTCCCACCTTTCCAAGTCCATACCCAGTAAAAAGGTTAAGAAAACCACTTTGATGCTCAATTAATTTAAAAAGTTTAGTGGTATCAAGGAGGAAATGAAATGTCTGTGATTAACTTACAGGACACAAGGCATGTCCTGCCTGTCCTGCCATCCGGCAACCTAGGTGCTGATCACCTGTGGCAGGACTGAAAATTTCCATTGATAGGAGGGCTGGAAAATCCTACCCAGAAAGTGAGCTGGACATCTTCCCTTCCTCCTTGAAAACAATCTGCTTCTGACCTCTACTTCTGTATGAATTTCACTGAAGCTGGCTCAGAATGCACACTACCCTCAAACACAAAGCCAGTGTTAGTTAAATCCAACTCTTACCTCAACCCCCCCCCCCCCCCCCCCCCCCCCCCCCCCACCACACCCATTCATGGCAACCCGGACTTGCAGCCTAGTCTGCCTTCTCTTAAGCAGAAATGCAAAATTGTTTTATCTGTTAACTCTGCTGCTTGAACCTGGCTGGAATATGCCGTTGAGGAGAATTGATGAGTTTTTGCAGTGAATCTTGTATATGGTATACAGTGCAGTCACTGTGCATTAATGATGAGAGAGAAAATGTTGAAGTGATAGACAGGGTGTCAATCAAGTGGGCTGGTTTGTCCTGGATGATGTCGAGCTTCTTGAGTGTTATTGGAATTACACTTGTCGAGACAAACAAAGACTATTCTACCACTTTCCTGTCTTGTGCCTTGTGTTTGTGGACAGGATTTAGGAAGTCACTAGGTGAATTCGTCACCATGGTATTCCTTGCGTCTGATCTGATCTTTGTATGGTATTTGTATTGGTTGATTCAATTCTGCTTTTTGGTGAATGATAATAGGGAGGTTTGGTAATGATAATAATGTAATGCTGTTGAATACCAAGGAGTGTGGAAATGCTGGTATTGAACTGGGATGCACACAGTAAGAATCTCACAGCACCAGGTTAAAGTCTTGCAGGTTTATTTGGAATCACGAGCTTTCAGAGTGCTACTCCTTCCTCAGGTAAGTAGGAAGCCAAACAGCTGACTATCACCTTGACCTCCCACCCACCTGAGGAAGGAGCAGCACTCCAAAAACTCATAATTCCAAATAGGATCTGATTAGGGATACGCAGCATGGATTTGTTAAGGGGGGGTCATGCCTTACGAGTCTGGTAGAATTTTTCGAGGAGGTGATAAAAACGGTCGACAAATGGCGAGTCGTTGATGGCGTCTATATGGATTTCAATAAGGTGATTGACAAAGTCCCTCATGGAAGGTTAGTTGAAAAGGTCAAGGCTAATGGAATACAAGGACAGGTTGCTAGACAAATAAGTAACTGGCTTGGTAATAGGCGACAGAGAGTAATAGTGGAAGGGTGTTTTTCTAGCTGGAGATCGGTCACTAGTGGTGTGCCACAGGGCTCAGTACTGGGACCTCTTCTATTTGTAATATATATAAATGACTTGGAAGAGGGAGTAAGTTGAGTGATCATCAAGTTTGCAGACGATACAAAGATGGCTGGACTTGCGGATAATGAGGAGCATTGTCAGACAATAGAGCAGGACATAGATAGGTTGGTAGCTTGGGCAGATAGATGGCAGATGGTATTCAGTCCTGATAAATGTGAGGTGATGCATTTCGGGAGAAAGAATGTAGGGGGGAGGTATATGATAAAGGGTAGACCTGTTAAGAGTATAGAAACTCAGAGGGACCTGGGGGTGCAGGTGCACAAGTCTCCAAAGGTGGCAGAGCAGGTGGAGAAGGTTGTGAAGAAAGCATATGGTATGCTAGCCTTTATAGGAAGGGGTATAGAGTACTAGAGCTGGCCATTAATATTGCAGTTGTATAAAATGTTGGTTATACCTCATTTGGAATACTGTGTCCAGTTCTGGTCGCCTTACTACCGGAAGGACGTGGAAACTGTGGAGAGAGTGCAGAGGAGGTTTACCAGGATACTGCCTGGTATGGTAGGTCTGAGTTACAAGGAGACGTTAGGCAAATTGGGGCTATTTTCCTTAGAAAGACATAGACTTAGAGGAGATCTAATAGAGGTGTACAAGATTATAAGGGATATAGATAGAGTAAACAGGGTTAAGCTTTTTCCTAGGATGGACTCAAATAGCACGAGGGGTCACAGGCTTAGGGTGAGGGGGTAAGGTATAATTTGGATGCTAGAGGGAGTTATTTTCACACAGAGGGTGGTGGGGGTATGGAACGCACTGCCAAGTAAAGTGGTGGAGGCAGGCACTCTGGAGTTATTTAAGAGATACTTAGATGGACATATGAACAGAATGGGAATGGAGGGATATAGAAAATAGGGATCATCAGCCTTGCGATGTCCCTGGGAAGTGTGTAAATTGTCGATGATATTGATGTATTTGTTTTATCCTACAGGTGCTTTGGTCCACCTTGTTGTCTAACAAAGGGCATACACACGATGGGTCGTGAGAAGGCTACTCTTGGATTTTTTTTTCGAAAGTATCCTAGTGCTTCACGTCGTTAGTGTACGCTTGACCTGGACCATTTGATGGGCAACATGACAGCTTAGTGACTATCGCTGTGCTGTGCAGATACATGGATTTGGGCCTGTGTCTGTGGGAGTTTTCACATTCTCCCCGTGCTTGTGTGGGTTTTCTCCGGGTGCTCCGGTTTCCCAAAGATGTGCTCTTAGGCTGATTGGCAAAACAAATTCTCCCTAAATTGCCTCAAATTTGATTCCAATGCATAGATCTATAAACATAGACCGGGATCATGGGTAGAAGTGGGAACATCGGGGTGGCAGTGCTGGCTCGTTGGGCCGAAGGGCCTGTTTCCCATGCTGTTTTGTTCTTTGTTCTTTATTTCCTCTAACTTGCATTCTACTGTTATGGTTCATTATGCAAAATGTTGTTGATTTTAGATCTGCCACGTGTTGGATGAAAGTGCTCGACCCTCCAAATTGTGCCTTTGTGTGGCTGTCACCAGTGCATTATAAATCTTGAGGCCATTTTGAACCTTGTTGAAAATGATGCATCTTTAATTTAACTTTTCATGGTGATTTTATACAAATGCGTCGAACAGTTTCAGTTTAGCCCTACCCAGAACATTTTGTTTTAGTTGCATCCAAACCATTTCTAAAGTTCAAGTTAAAAACAGAAACAAATTAACATATCATTATGTAAGAGCCTGCTGAAGCAATGGGGCTATTTAAATCAAGCTATACAATATCCACAGTTTCTTCTTTTAGTAATTACTTCATAACTTTTATTTCCCAAGTTTGAAGTCAAAATTATCAAGCTGTGAAGGCTGTGGCAATACACGAAGTAGGTACTGGAGCTCTAAAATTAGACCAAAAAAAGGTGAAGTAACATTTAAACTGGCATTTAATGGAGCAACATGAACAATTATTTGAAAATGACCTTTCTTGTGTCAGTACTTCAGTGTCATGGTCCAGCTTTTATGATGTGGTTCGGCAGATTTGATCAAGGGATTACACATGTATATAAATTTAGAGTTTCCACTTAGTGCTGAAGTGATAACACGCAGAACCCATAGAAATTCAACAAATGAAGTCTATGTAATGACATACACTCATAAGCAAAGCATTGTTGTATGCAATGTAACACCAGTTGTTGATTGATCCATTCCTGTTTTCTATTGTGTACTTGAAAGGTGGAGCATTAGAAAAGTCAATACTACCAATGTCATAACTACTGGTAATGCAGGGAGAAATTGCAGAGATTGTAAATCATTTGAAGTTCGGGGAATGGATCATCAAAACCTGTTTGCTGAGTTTAATTTTTCCCCTTTCAATAAAATTCAGGTAATTCAACCTTTGCTGTTTATTCCCGCCAGGAAACTGAATGTTTCCTCTTTAACTTCCGGAGCTCCTTTGATTTTGTTTTGGGAACTCTGGATAATAAATATTGTGTCTTTTGAACAAAGCAGTATAAAGGTTATGGTTTGAGAATATCCTGAGGAGCTTTGTTAGCATTTAGGCCCAGATTTTCACTTCTGAGGCAGGTAACTTGAGTTGGAAATGACCCATCTTGCCAGGCTTGCCCTGGTAAAATAGGCCCCCCCAATATCACAGGGAGGTGTGAGCTCCCCAGAAGCAAAGCATAGGTGACATTGAGGGCAGTCAGGTGCAAACAAAGGTAAGAGAATTGTGTGAACCCCTCGAATTAAATTTCTATCAACCAGGTCTAACTCTAAGCAATAGTATTTTGTAACCATTCAAGCTAGGCTTGGGTTAGGCAGGGTAGATTCAGAAAGAATGTTCTCAGTGGTGGGGAAATCTAGAACTAGGGGTCATAATTTGAGGATAAGAGGTAAACCTTTTAGGACTGAGATGATGAGAAACTCCTTCACCTAATGCGTGGTGAATGTGTGAAATTCTGTAGTTGAGGCCAAAATATTATCTGACCTCAAGGAGAAAGTAGTTATGGCTCTTGGGGCTAAAGGAATCAAGGGATATGGGAAGAAGGGGCTGAATCAGGGTATTGAATTCGATGATCAGCGATAATCCAAATGAATGGAGGAGCAGGCTCAAAGGGCTGGATGGCCTAATCCTATTTCTAGTTTCTATGTTTCTAGGTTTAGGCTAGATTTTTGGGAGTTGAGAGGCTCCACAGACCTTCAGCAATTATGGTAAGACCTTAGTGCTGAAGTCCTAACCCTGTTTCTGACAGATCCAATTATTATCAGCAGGAAATGGAACAGGGAGTGACAGTGTGGGTGTTCTGAGGTGCAAGTTTGATTGATAGATGAAGGAGCCAATTAACGGACTGGATGTCTTTGATATGGGGTGCAAATAGAAATCTATTTGTTTTAATAAAAGATTAAGCATCTGAGACTTAAAAAAAACTGAATGGGAGACTTTTAACAAGTTTGCATAGTGAATCTGTATTAGCTTTTTTTCATTTATTTCATCGCCACGTGGCTCCAGAGGTTTACCCAGGCTGTGTGAGTTGGTATGAATTGGAGTAGTGTAAAGGAGCCTTGGCAGGTAGGGAGTGCATGAGCTGGCATGAGTTGACATTAGGGGTATAAAAGCCTCTGGGGGTTGGGTAGAAGGCATGAGTTGGCGTGAGTTTGCTTGGGTTAAAATGGAGGTATAAAGGACCATGGGACAGATGGGAATATGGGGTGATATAGAAAGTGGATGGGGAGTAAAGAGATGTGAGACAAGGAAGCCTAATTGGGACAAGAGGGCACAACTGGGACAAAGTCCCAGAGAACTGAGGTGGCCAAATAACATATGTATAGAAACTTTTGAATCAGTTTTTATGTTCCCCACAAGCTTGCTCTCTGCTTTTAAATGTGCTATTTTTAGATTGCCAACTTGAATATTATATATATACAGCAAATTGTTTAAATTCTAGGAAATGCTTCAACACTAAATGTTTATATAAGATGCAGCTTGCATTTATTCTTAGCAACAATATAATGCTACCAATGTAAATCAAGACAAATCTCAATGCATTATTTATTTGAGGTTTTTCAACATAAATTATTTGGACATTGTACTATCTCTGACAGTAATTTTCAGCTGTGATATGACTGAGTGAATCTCCGAATATTGTAAATAGTAGTTCTTACCTTGAACAGCATCTTTCAGCGTTCTGTCATCATATCCAAAATGCTGACCAACGTGCCTTTAAACTTGTCAGAATGTTATACTTGATTTTTCAACTTGAGTTTAATTTACTGATCACACACAAAATGAAACCTCAAGGATGTCTGTCAGAGAGAGTTCAAGTAATGCTTTAAATCATCCACAAACAGCATTTACAGATCATTATGCAGAACGGAGGCATTGAGATCCAAAACATTGGTAGCCTCATCCATGCAGAGGGATCTCATAGGCCTGCTTGTAAGTGGAGGCTGCCATCTGGTACAAAAGTCTTCTACAGTCTCATTCACATTCTCATGGGAGGCATAGTGGCACAGTGGTTAGCCCTGCCTTATAGCACCAAGGACCCCTGTTCAATTCTGGCTCAGGCCACTGTCTGTGCTCAGTTTGCATGTTCTCCCTGTGTCTGCGTGGGTTTCCTCCGGGTGCTCCAATTTCCTCCCAGAGCCCAAAAGACATGCTGGTTAGGTGCATTGGCCATACTAAATTCCCCCTCAGTGCACCTGAACAGGCATCAGAGTGTAGCGACGAGGGGATTTTCACAGTGATTTCATTGAAGTGCTACTTGTGACACTAGTAAATAAATTTATTCACTCATCCATTCTTTTCCCTGGCAATAAATGTTAATATTACCTCCATTTACGTGAGAGTATTGCTCAGCTGTATAAAAAAACACTGGGAAATCAAACAATATGCGAGTGGAATGGAAAACCAATGAAAAGCCATCTCCAGGATGCATCATTCAATTTTAGTGGAAAAGTTCCTTTGTGTCAGAAAATCTACCCCAGACTAGTTTGATGAATTTGAACATTCCAGTTCTTGAAAAAAAACACTTTTGGTACAGTGTAACCATAGAACCCTACAGTGTAGAAAGAGGCCATTGAGTTTGCACCGATCACAATCCCACTCAGGCCCTACCCCCATATCCCTACATATTTTACCCGCTAATCCCTCTAAACTACGCATCTCAGAACACTATGTGGCAATTTTACATGACCATTCAACCTAACCTGCACATCTTTGGACTGTGGGAGGAAACTGGAACAGCCGGAGGAAACCCATGCAGACACGAGGAGAATGTGCAAACTCCACACAGTCAGTGACCCGAGCCAGGAATCAAACCCGGGTCCCTGGAGCTGTGAAGCAGCAGTGCTAACCACTGTGCTACCGTGGCACCCCAAGCCTCAGTCATCTTTTGTATTTGTTTATTTTCCACATTCTGAGTTCACATCCCATGTTATTATTCTTGGCAAGCACCCCTCCATTGTCTAGAAATTGATGCTAGGCTGTTTGACAACTTTTAATGTCAACCTGATTCCCAATAAATTCCCTTCAAGTGAGCAGTTGAATTAAGTCATTTAAATTATGTCATAAACCACAGTTTTTTTCAGTAGAATTACTGCAGTGAACTCCTGTAGGATATTCATTATCCTTCACCAGAGATTTTCTTTGCATTTTCCATTGTATGCCTGCTATGCTAGCTATTGTAAAGATGATTTGTCTTAGATGTAATAATGGTGGATTATAATTTCAATTTACCATGCTATCCCGAGCAAAATGAAAAAGCCAGTATAATATGAAGACATACGCACAAGAAAATTCAGTCCTTGGTTTTGGCTGAATTAGTTAATCTCAATGTGCGTTTCAATTGATCTTAGTACCATTAAAATAAGGCGAGGCAAATTACCCAAAGATTACCCACTTCTGATACTTATCATTTGACTCCTGCTAGAAAGCAATGCAATTTGCATGGGAGGTAAACTTGATTGTTATTGTCAAATACTCCATCAGCACTCATTGTCTAAGTTCACCTGTGAAGAGTGGTCCAAAGATATGCAGGTTAGATGGTTTGGCCATGCTAAATTGCACCTTAGTGTTCCAAGATATGTAGGTTAGGGGGGTTATTGGGGTAAATATGTGGGGTTACAGGGATAGGGACTGGGTAAGATGTTCTTTCAGTGAGTTCGGTGAAGATTCAATGGGCCGAATGGCTTCCTTTTGCACTGCAGGGATTCTATGATTTCAGTGAGATGCTTTAGAGATGTTGGAAACCATAGAATGGTGCCCTAATATAAGTCACTGCCTTCAAGAATCATGTTAAGACTCTTTTTAAAGACCACCTCTTTGATCACCCTTCTAATATCTCCTCCTTTGCACAATATTCATTTTTGTTTGAGTATGTACAGCATCACTACATTGAAGACAATGTATCAAAACATGTGGTTATTGTTGCTGGTGTTATGTTGGACTCAGAACTCCTTGCTTATTGTTGTTATGACCTGATTTATTCTTAAACAGATTGCCTTTCAGTTGATTGTATATCATACACTGCTTTGTGGATTAAGAACGGTGAGTATTTTTATAGTTTTCAAATAATCACAAAATAAATGGGTCAATATCCTGTTTTTGTTGTAATGTTAGCATTGCTGTCATGTTCTTATGTTTCTATTGAGATTTATACTTGGAAGTGGTTGACAATTTCTTGTAGATGTGATTAATTGTTCTGGATTGTAATGGAGATTATTGTGTACTATTACTGACCATCAAATTATTTCATTGCTTGAATCACAAAACTGGGAATCAGATGTGTTAATCAAAATATATTATTGTCCTACTTATTTGGTGTGCTGTTTTCTTTAAGGAAATGGCTGATATGAATCTTCTACAATCCAGTGGTTCCTCAGGGTAGAGTCCTTGGGCCAGCTTCAGCTGCTTCATCAATGACCTCCCTCCATCACACAAGAGATGATGTTCACTGATGATTGCACAATGTTCAGCACCATTCATGATTTTTCAAATACTGAAGTATTGTATATCTAAATGCAGCTAGACCTGGACAGCATTCAGGCTGGGCTAATAAGTGGCAAAAAGCATCTGTGCCACTTAAGTGCCAAGTAATGACCAGCTCCATTAAAAGAAAACCTAAACACCTCACTTTGACATTCAATGGTATTATAATTGTTGATTCCCTACTATCAATATCCTAGCGTGGAGAGATTACCATTGACCAGAAGTGAACTGGAGCAGCCATAAAAATACTGTGGCTATAACAGCAGGTCAGAGGCTGGGAGTTCTGCAGTGAATAACTCACCTCTTTATGCCTAAAAGCCTGTCTACCATTTACAAGGTACAAGTCAGGAGTAAAATGGAATACTCTCCGTTTGCTTGGATAAGTATAGCTTCAACAACACACAAGGAGGTTGACAACTTCCAGGACAAAGCAGTCCACTTAGTTGATACCCCATCTACCAAGCTCAACATTTACTTCCTCTGTTGCAATGGCACAATGGCAGCAGTGTACACCGTCTACAAGATACACTGCAGCAACTCAAAAAAGGGTCCTTTGACAGCACTTTCCTACAATCTCTACTACTTCAAAGGTCAAGGGCAGCAGATTCATGGGGACATCTCTACTTGCAAATTCCTTTCCAAACCGCACGCTAGCCTGAGTTGAATATATCATCATTCCTTCACTGTTGTTGGGTCAAAATCTTGGAACTCCTTCGCAACAACACTGTGGGTGTGCCTATAGGACTGTAAACTGCAGCAGTTCTGGAAGGCAGCTCACCATCACCTCTTCAAGGGCAATGGGAAATGGGCAATGGAAGCTGGCCCGGCCAGAGATGCCCAGATCATTTGAAAGAATAAAATAAGCTTATTGACTGATGGTTCCTATAACTAAATACCTCTGACATTCCTTTTCTTTTCCTATTAAGGTCAGATCATGCATTTTTAACCTTTCTCTCTTATTCTCTTTATATATATATTTATCATGCACATTATCTTCTTTTGCTTGACAAGTTACAGCTGCCACAAATGCTGAATGTGATATTCAGCACAATTACAGCACACAAGTAACACAATGGTGGAATTTGATGTGACATATCATTGCTTCGAACATTTACCAAATGCTTTTTTAATAAATTCAGTGATCTTTAAAAAAATCAAAGATGTAAGAATATTAGATTCTGCAGCATGAATCTGACATTGTGAGTTGTTGAATAGTCTTAGCTACAGTATGGAATCACTTGAACTGGATTTTACTGGGGGATGGACTATTCACCACCCCACCTAGAAGAAAAATCAGCCGACAGTCCTGCAGGCATAAAATGGTGAGAATGGGTGGCATGGTGGCACATTGGTTAGCACTGCTGCCTCACAGCACCAGGGACCCAGGTTCGATTTCTTGCTTGGGTCACTATCTGTGAGGAGTTTGCACATTCTCCCTGGGTCTGTGTGGGTTTCCAGTTTCTTCCCACAATCCAAAGATGTGTGTGTTAGGTGGATTGGCCATGCTAAATTGTCCCTTAGTGTCAATGGGACTAACTGGGGTAAATGCATGGGGTTAAGGGGATAGGGCCTGGGTGGGATTGTGTTGGTGCAGGCTCAGTGAGCCGAATGGCCTCCTTCTGCACTGTAGGATTCTATGATTCTACATTGCCCCTCAGAGGGAGGACATCCCCCCCTCAGAAACCCTCACCTTTTCCCACCTGGCTTCAACTGATTGAGGAATCAGAAAGTGGGATCCTATTGCTGTTGGCTTGGTTAAAAAACATTGGCAAACCCACTTATCAAACCTCCAGTTTTCAGACCTGCTGTTAGCCTCTACATTGTGAGTGGATCACAAGGTTAAAATTCAGCCCAAAAAATAATACGAAGATGCTGTGCTGTGCATGCTAGATTCTCTCTCAATGTACCCAAACAGGTGCTGGAGTGTGGCAACTAGGGAATTTTCACAGTAACTTCATTGCCGTTTTAATGTAAACATACTTGTGGTCCATAGAGCCTGTCCTGACTTTCAAAGAGCCTGTTAGTCCCACTTCCAATTCTTTCCCCACATTGCTGCATATTTTCTCTTTCAACTATTTATTCAATTCCTTTTTGAAGTCTCCTACTGTATTTGTTCCACAATGTTATCAGACAGTGCATTCAACATCCTAACCGTGAATTAAAATACGTTTTCCTCATGTCACTTCTGGCTCTTTTGCCAATCTGCTAAATCAATGCCATCTGATTATAGATGCTTCAATCATTAGAAACCATTTCTGGTTAATTACTCCATCAAAACCCTTCTAAACACATCAGGAAAGAAGGAAAACAATAGAGGATTGGTCACTAAAATTATCGAGTTGATAATTTTAATCATAAAAATCAAGTACAAAATCCTATGACAGGAGATTTCTCTTCCTCCATTCAGCTGTCCTCTCCTGTGGTTACTTATTGAGCAGTGTCAACCAACCTACTGAAATACTCCACTCTGAAATATAACTAGAATATACAAAATGGGGAAGGAAAAATACATTCAGATAAAGAGCAAAGTTTATTTCTGAAATTATGTGCAAGCATGCAAACTGGGATGAATAGGACATTGGGAGTTTCTAACTTGACAGGGGAAGAACTAAACTGAAGAGGGAAAGAGTCAAGACAGTCATCCTAGATTACCTTCATCACTGAAGATACAAAGAGGTTACCCTATTTGTTAATCTACTTGACTATAAACTACAGATCGTAAAAACTAACGGACACATTTCAATGAAATTTGGTACACAAATAGTTTATGTCTCAAGGGAGAACTGGTTAATTTTGATGAAGATGTGGGTCCATTTTGGATCCTTGTAATTTTTAAAGGGCCTGTTCACATCGGGAGATCGTGTGAACTAACTTTTTCTTTGCTTTAATTAGAATGTTGATGGTTTTAGAATGTCCCAGCTGCTGTGGAGGGTTTTGTCACAACTGTCAGAACTTTCAAAGCAGGTTGCTGGATGTCGATTGGCCTGAAACCTCTTCAGCGAGACAGAAGTTCTCCACAAAAATATTTATTTTTACACTTTGTAGTCACAGAGGATTAATCAGACAGAATAAAGCCTTAAGGAAGAGTTCTGTCATTTTAAAAATGTTGAATTAAAAGATGGTGGGTGCAGAATGCAATCTTCTGAATGCCCTTTTCATTTGATTTCATTGCAGTGATCTGAGTTCTGGTAGAAGATCACCATTGAGCTATGAAACTATTCTTCCCTTTACAGCTGTTCATGCATCTGTCAGGGTTGAAGATTTTCTGTTTTACATTTTTTATTTTGCATGTATGCCATTCTTCTACTTTATATTAATTATTACATTAAGTAGTCAAGAAGCCAGAGAATAAATTATAGAACAAGTATTATGCATTGTTATATACTGTATGTTATGTAGAACTAATATTATAGAATAAAAATTAGGCTGGCAGAATGGCAATGGATGGCACAGTGGTTAGCATTGCTGCCTCATAGCACCAGGGACCCAGATCCAATTGGAGTTTGCACATTCCCCCCATATTTGCATGGGTTTCCTCCTTGTGCTCTGGTTTCCTCCCATAGTCCAAAGATGTGCAGGTTAGGTGGATTGGCCATGCTAAATGCATGAGGATAGGCCAGGGGGCTGGAATTGAGTAAGATGCCCTATTGCAGAGTCAATGCTGCTTCTACAATGTAGAGATTCTATGGTTAATCCTAAAATGAAATTTCCTGCGATGTAAGGTTGGTGTGTGGTCTTACTTTTCTAGATTTTGCACTGCCCTTTTATCATAAATATTAATTTCACAAATGATTCTGCACTATTTATTACCATCATTATGAGATTATAATCACTGAATTTTGTTAAGTTGTTAACTGTCAAAATTTTGCCATTCCTGAATTGTCTGATTTGCAATCATTTTTCAGTCAGGGCCACTAGCCAAATCATGAGTTACCAAATCATTAACACTCTTCAGCTGTGATGCACTTGTTTTCATATTATCTCATGAAAACATAGAATCTAGAAGCAGAAGTAGGCTATTCGGCCCTTCGCGCCTGCTCCACCATTCATCTTAATCATGGCTAATCATCAATTTCAATATCCCGATCCCCGCTTCCTCTTCCCTGATTCTTTGATTCCTTCAGCCCCAAGAGCTATATCCATTTTTTTCTTGGCCTCAACTACATTTAGTGGGAGCAAGTTCCACACATTCACCACCCTCTGAGTGAAGAAATTTCTCCTTACCTTAGTTCGAAAAGGTTTATCCCTTATTTTGAAACTATGACCCCCTAGTTCCGGATTCATCTACCATTGGGAGCATCCTTTCTGAATCTACCCTGTTCAACCTGTTAGAGTTTTATAAGTTTCAATGAGATCCTCTCTCACTCTTCTAAACTCCACTGAGTATAATCTTAACGGACTTAGTCTGTCCTCATATGACGGATCTGCCATCCCAGGAATCAGCCAGGTAAACCTTTGCTGTACTCCTTCCTCAGATAAGGACACCAAAACTGCACACAATTCTCCAGGTGTGGCCTCACCAATGCCCTATATAATTGCAATAAAACATCCCTATACCTATACCCAAATACTCTCGTTATGAAGGCCAACATATCATTTGCCTTTTTTATTACCTTCTGTACCTGCGCACTTACTTTCAGTGACTGGTGCACGAGGACTCCAAGGTCTCATTGAATATCCACCTTTCTCAATTTACACCCAATGTCGCTGGTATATTCTAATAAAATCCAATTTTAAAATTATAGACACAGAAAGAAGCAATTGAAGTGCAAAGCAGAAAAGCACAACCACCAGTTGGAGAAAATTGGTGATAAAATGTTGGAAAGCACCATTTAAACATATTTTGATTGCTATTCTGTAACATGCTCAATGCCAAATAATTTGATTTTCCTGTTCTGTTTTTTTTTTATTGGACATAACTTGATAAAGTAGTGCAGGATGTGATTCCTGGAATGGAGGAAACTTTTACAAAGAATTACACTTTTCAATATGTTACACATTTTATGAAATGTTAATAGATCACTCAACACCCCATTTTCTTTTATTTTATTCACTGACTAGACCAGCATTTATTCTTCATCCCTAGTTAACCCAGGAAGGTGGTGATGAGCTGCCTTCTTGAACCACTGCAGCCCATGTGGTGCAGGTACACTCAGTAAAGTTTTACAACACCAATTTTAAATCCAACCAATTTATTTGATAGTAAATCCGCGAGCTTTTGACTTTACAGCCCTCGTCAGGCAAATGCAGTGTTCTGATCCGCAGAGGCACTCATATCCACACAGACAGTTACAGATTGCTGATTAGAATGCGAATCCTTACATCTAACCTGCTATTCAAGTGTTAAAGTGGCTAACAATGTGTGTGAAGGGAATCCTGAGCATTGGTTAGAGAATTGTGTATTTTTTCCAGACAGCACAGTAAGTGAGGTTTTTTGCTAATCCAGGCAAGTTACGGGGGTTACAGATAGTGTGACATGAAGCCAAGATCCCTTGGCTTCATGGGCCTTGTCAGACTACAACTTCAATCAGAGGAAATCGAAGTTCTCAGCCGAGGGCTCAATTTCTGTCCCACCACCAAAATGGACCCCATCAGTCTTGCAGCGGACACAGAGGAATTCATCAGGCGAATGAGGCTGCGTGAGTTCTTCCACAAACCCCAAGAGGCCAATAGCAGACTCAATGAGATAGCTAATGAACCAGAACAGCCGACAGAGGGATCCGCAGTGCAGCAACCGAAGAGGAATGAATCCAATTGGACTCCTCCGGAAGGCCGCGGCCCCCGACTGGACATGTATGCCCAAGCCATCAGGAGGTGCGTGAACACCAGATTCATCAACCGCACTTACAAGACAGTCCCGAACATCACCCAAGCACAAAGCAAGGCCATCCGTGCTCTTAAGACCAACCGCAACATTGTCATCAAACCAGCAGACAAAGGAGGCGCCACCGTCATACTGAACAGAAAGGACTACTGTGAAGAGTAGTTCTCTTCTACAGGACTACTGTACTGTAGTTGTAAAATGTTTAGTTTCACTAAAATGTGAAACACTACAGACAGTTACCGGCGGATCCGACCAAAGAACACACTCGTCAACTCAACACTCTGATCAAAACCTTTGATCCGGACCTTCAGAACACCCTCCGGGCTCTCATTCCACGTACTCCTCGCATTGGAGATCTCTACTGCCTCCCAAAGATACACAAGGCAAACATACCCGGCCGTCCCATCGTATCGGGCAATGGGACCCTGTGTGAGAGCCTCTCCGGCTATATCGAGGGCATCCTGAAACCCATTGTACAAAGAACCCCCAGCTTTTGTCTTGACACTACGGACTTCCTACAGAAACTCAGCACACATGGAGCAGTTGAACCAGGACACTTCTTGTCACAATGGATGTCTCGGCGCTCTACACCAACATCCCCCACGACGATGGTATTGCTGCAACTGCCTCAGTACTCAATGCCAACAACTGTCAGTTTCCGGATGCAATTTTACAACTCATCCGCTTCATCTTGGACCACAATGTCTTCACCTTCAACAATCAGCTTTTCATCCAGGCACACGGAACAGCCATGGGGACCAAATTTGCACCTCAGTATGCCAACATCTTCATGCACAGGTTCGAACAAGACTTCTTCACCACACGAGATCTTCAACCAAGGTTATATACTAGATACATTGATGACATCTTTTTCCCTTGGACTCATGGTGAACAATCATTGAAACAACTGTATGATGATATCAACAAGTTCCATCCCACCATCAGACTCACCATGGACTATTCTCCAGAATCAGTTGCATTCTTGGACACAAGCATCTCCATCAAGGATGGTCACCTCAGCACCTCACTGTACCGAAAACCGACAGACAACCTCACAATGCTCCACTTCTCCAGCTTCCACCCTAGACACGTTAAAGAAGCCATTCCATATGGACAAGCCCTCCGTATACACAGAATTTGTTCAGATGAGGAGGATCGTGACAGACACCTCCAGACGCTGAAGGATGCCCTCGTGAGAACAGGATATGGCGCTTGACTCATCAATCGACAGTTCCAACGTGCCACAGCGATAAACCGCACTGACCTCCTCAGAAGACGAACACGGGACAAGGTGGACAGAGTACCCTTTGTTGTCCAGTACTTCCCCAGAGCGGAGAAGCTACGACATCTTCTCCGGAGTCTTCAACATGTCATCGATGATGATGAACATCTCGCTAGGGCCATCCCCATCCCCCCACTTCTTGCTTTCAGACAACCGCACAACCTTAAACAGATCATTGTTCGCAGCAAACTACCCAACTTTCAGGAGAACAGTGACCACAATACCACACAACCCTGCCACAGCAACCTCTGCAAGACATGCCAGATCATAGACATGGACGACATCATCAAACCTGAGGATACCACTCACCAGGTACACAGTACATACTGTTGCAACTCGGCCAACGTTGTCTACCTAATACGTTGCAAGAAAGGATGTCCCGAAGCATGGTACATTGGGGAGACCATGCAGACACTACGACAGCGGATGACTGAGCATCGCTCAGCAATCACCAGGCAAAACAGTTCCCTTCCTGTGGGCGAACACTTCAGCAGTCATGGGCATTCGGCCTCCGACCTGCGGGTAAATGTTCTTCAAGGGGGCCTTAGTGACACACGACAGCGCAGAGTTGCTGAGCAGAGACTGATAGCCAAGTTCCGCACACATGAGGACGGTCTTAACAGGGATCTTGGCTTCATGACACACTATCTGTAACCCTCGTAACTTGCCTGGGTTAGCAAAAAACCTCACTTACTGTGCTGTCTGGAGAAAATACACAATTCTCTAACCAATGCTCAGGATTCCTTTCACACACATTGTTAGCCACTTTAACACTTGAATAGCAGGTTAGATGTAAGGATTCGCATTCTAATCAGCAATCTATAACTGTGTGGATATGAGTGCCTCTGCAGATCAGAACACTGCGTTTGCCTGACGAAGGCTGTAAAGTCGAAAGCTCGCGGATTTACTATCAAATAAATTGGTTGGATTTAAAATTGGTGTTGTAAAAGTTTACTGAGTTTACCCCAGTCCAACGCTGGCATCTCTACATTGTGCAGGTACACCACAGTGCTCTGAGGGAGGGAGTTTTAGGAGGAATAGGGATATATTTCCAAGTCAGGATGGTGAGTAGTGTTTGCATATATCTGTTGCCCTTGTTCTTCTAGATGGCGTTAATCATAGGTTTCAAAGGCGCTATTTAAGGACCCTTAGTGACTTCCTGCAGTGCATCTTGTAGATAGCACATACTGGTATTGTTGTGCATTAGTGATGGAAGATGTGAATGTTTGTGGGATGAGATGCCGATCAAGAAAGCTGCTTTGTCCTAAATGGTGCCAAACATCTTGAATGTTTTGAAGCTGCACTTATCCAGGCAGTTGAAGAGTATTCTATCACACTCTTGACTTGTGCCTTGCAAATTGTGGTCAGATTTTATGGAGTTGTGAAGTGAATTACTCACTGTAGAATTCCTAGCCTGTGACCTCCTCTGATAGGTTCAGCATCTATATGTATAGTTAAGTTTCTAGTCAGTGGTAATCCCCAGTTGTTGATAATGGGGAATTCAGCAATGGTAATGCCAATGAGTGTCAAGGGTCCATGCTTAGATCTTCTCTTGTTGGAGATTGTCATTACCTAGCACTTGTGTGGCATGAATTTTATTTGCCACCTGTCAGCCCAAACCTGAATTTTGTTCAGGTCTTGCTGCATTAGTACATGGACTGCTTCATGTTTTGAGAAATCATGAATAGTATCCTCACTTTTGGCCTTATGATGGCAGGAAGATCATTCTAGAAGCAACCGAAAATGATTGGGCTTGTGAATAATTGAAAGCTTATTCACCAAATGAATATTTATCATGTTTAAATTGTAGCATTTGTACACAAAATGTGCACTGGAAAGGTTAAAAATTATAATCTTATTGATAACATATCTTATCCGTAATACATATTTACCATTCAGAATTTCACAATCAATGTAAAGGTTGCTTTCATTCACATGATTCAAATATAAGTAAGACTTTCTCAGTTATTTTGTAAAACATCTGGCAGTGAATTGCACCCGCGAATTAACTCTGGGGAAATGTTTCTTATCATCGTGCAGCAGAATGCAGCTAAATTGTCAGGTCGAGGCAGTGTAGCAAAGGATAAATGGGATTAGCACTCAGTATGACAGTTGACTTGAAAGAAAATAACATCGTATTGCAAGTGCTATGCTACTAGAAAGTATTTTCATTACAGCACCTTAACAGCTTATTATATAAATTATAACAAATACAAGTACTCAGGGTTCAATTATTTATTTTACTGTATTGTCAATATTACATTTCATTAATAGTGTAACAAACACAATTGAAGCTTCAGGACATGTTAGAGTTATGATTTTTTTAACACAGGTTTATATAATTCCTGTAGAGGTTTCCTCTTTAGCAGACAAGCATATTTAAAAAGCATATGGTGGAAACTATGGAGTGTTTTTAAGTCAGTGAAAAGAATTCTGTTACTTCACATGACAGTGTAAAGAAAGAAACATTTGTATAGCACCTTTCACAATCTCAGCATGCTGGAAAATGATTTCTAGAAGTACTTTTGAACTTTCGTTACTGGCAAAGGAGGGTTAACTCCCCTGTGTCATAATGAACTGGGAAGTCAGTGGTGACTTTGGTAAGAGCTGTTACAAAGGGGAGGTTTTTAAAAAGATTGGTTCTTGGGATAGGAACATTGCTGGCAAAGCCAGCATTTATCACCCATCACAAATTGCCCTTGGCAAGATGATAGTGAGGTGCTTTTTTGAACCACTGCAGTCCATGTGGTGTACGTACACTCACAGAGCTATGAAGAAGGGAATTTCAGGATTTTGACCCGGCAACAGTGAAGGGGAGGATAATATAATTCCAAGTCAAGATGATGAATGAAATATTGCAGATAGGGTGTTCCCACACTTTTGTTTCTCTTGGTCTTTCGGGTGGAAGCTGTTGTTTGTTGATGATTGCACAATGTTCAACTGGATGGTGCTGTTGGCAAAATCTTACTGAATTGCTGCAGCACAGTCTTTTTATATGGTCCTGACTGCTTGTCATTGTATACCAAAGGGAGAGGAGTTTGATCTTTAAGAAGATAGAAGGGGTGGTAATCAAATGGGCTACTTTGTCCTGGATAGTGTTGAGCTTCTGGAGTGTTATTGGAGCTGCACTAATCCCAGCAAGTGAGGAGTATTCCATCGCATTCCTGACTTGTGCCTTGTAAATGGTGGATTGGCTTTGGACAACAAGAGATGAATTACTAACCGCAGAATTCAAGCTTCTAGTGAATGGTAAGGTCCAGGATGATGATGATGTGGGGATTCATAAATGGTAATGCCAATGAATATAAAACGGGAGTTGGCTAGGTTCACTCTTGTTATAGATAGGCATTGCTTGGCACTTGTGTAGTGTAAAATTTACTTGCCATTTATCAGCCCAATTCTGAATGTTGTCTAGCTCTGGCTGTATTTGGACATAGACTGCTTCAGTATCTGAGGAGTCATGAATGGTGCTGAACATTTTGCAATCACCAACCAACACTCTCATATCTGATCTTATAATGAAGGAAAGGTCACTGGTGAAACAACTGAAGATGGTGAGTCCTAGGACACTGCCATGAGGAACTCCTGCAGTAATGATTCCAGCCAGTGGAGAGCTTTCACCCTATCTCCCATTGAGTTGAATTTTGCTCAAGCTCCTTGATGCCACATCCAGTAAAATGCTGCCGTGATGTCAAAGACAATCATTATCACTTCACTTCTGCTCTTTTGACCATGACTGGACCAAGGCTGGAATGAGATCCAGAGCTGAGTATCCCTGGTGGTACCCAAAATTGGGTTATTGCTGAGTAAGTGCCATCTGACATCTTCCATTATGTTGTTGATGACCAAGAGTAGGCTGGTCAGCAGTAAGTGCCTGGCTGGATTTGTCATATTTTGTAGACCTGGGCAGATTTCCATTTTGTTGGTTAGGAGTCAGTTTTGTACCTGCATTGGGACAGTTTGGCTCTAGGCGCAGATCAAATCTTCAGTATTACAGTTATGGCCCATGGTATTTGCTGCATCCGATCCTTTGACCATTTAATATGGAATGAATTGAATTGGCTGAAGATTTCTGGCATCGATGAAGCTAGAGATCTCAGAAGGAAGATGCAAGAATGGGGATGTTTGTGGAATCTTTTCCTTTGGTTAATTGTTCGATTGTCCACCACAATTCAAGGCTGGATGTGGCAGGAGTTTTTATCACATCTTTTGGCTGAGAGATTGTTTATCTTGGTCAATAACTCACTATTTCTGTTGTCCAACATACATGTAATCCTAATTGCAGGGCATCAACCTGGAGTTCAGAGAAAGCTAGGCATGGATTTAAAAAGCCATAATATGTTCAAGGACCTTGGAAAGAATAGGGAATATGGAGATGTGACAATAGTTTGCCAGGAAGGAGTGGTCAAGGGTTGTCTGTTTCTGAGGAGAGGCAGAGTGATAGCAAAGTTGAAGGAGCGGGGAATAGTTTCTGAGGTGACAGAACAGTTAATAATGTATGTCCTTTATTTGAATTTATATGTTTAAAATCATTTATTATGCATTGGATATGATGCACCATTTCAAATAAATGTTACCACTTCAAAATGCCAACAATATAGACAAATAGGCAACAAGTGATCAGGTTTGCATTTAAAATAAAACAAAAGCATGTTTAAACTTTCAAGGTTTTTGGAACCATGGTTGAATATTAATTACCTCCCAAAAATAATTTTTCATTTGACTTTTGAGCGATTTAAAAATAAAAATGCCCATGGATTATTTCATTATATTTATATATTGGGGATTCTGAGGTACACGAAGATGAGAGGAACAGCCTTGGCATAACCAAGTAACTATTCCTTACGTAAAAGGAATGATTTCCCCTGTAAGTGCTCCACATTCTGGCTATGAGTAGCTGCTATCCTGAGCTGAGTCATAATTTCCTAATTGGTATATCAGGGCAGGTGTGCTGCAGGAAGGCATTGTTTTACTCTAAATAAGGGTGCCTCGAAATCACTTTGCATCATGGAACACTCATTCCAAGGGGATGATAAAATCCTGATTGTGAACTTGATCTGATAATCACATCTCCTGTCAGAAAACTTGCAAGGGAACCGGCTGATTATAATTGAGTGTGACATACAGAAGACAAAGAAAAGAAAATGTATTGACTGATTAAAACACAAATAGCTTCAGGTTTACTTGGATCATTACCAACAGAAGCATATTGCCTGTCTTTAGCCAGGTAGCTCACATTAGTAAAGCCCTGACTTCTAATAATTTGAAACCAGCAGTTATTCAGCTCACACTGGGACAGTTGACTGTTTTACTCGTTGGCAGATTCTGTTCAGTTAAAGTGCTCACAGGTATCCATGTCAGTATTATTTACATGCTAATCAGTTCCAACTGGAAACAAGTGAAGCTTGAAACTTAGATCTGAAATTTTGGAAATAAACATTTCTATCATGAAGCCCCTGCACATCGGTCACCAATTTACAACTCTCCACTGATAAATATTCCCGGCTTTATAGCTGTTGTAAAACAACTCACAAAAGCCTCTGGCATTCCAGCATCGTGACACTTGTTCCAGTTTTCCTTTCTAAAAAGTATAACTCCTTTTACAACACACTTCAAGCTAAAAGGCAGGGAAGGGCGAGCCAAAGAGAAATGTAGAAATCCAAGGAAGAAAATTGAGGCAACAGATCAGTGTAGCAATTTGTGTCAAGAAGGGGAAGAGAGTTGAACAGTAATCCTGGTGCAAGGGTCAAAAATGTCTTGGAGCGGCTGCAGGATATTCTGGAGGGGGCGAGTGAACAGCCAGCTGCCATGGTGCATATAGGCACCAAAGATATAGGTAAAAAAAATGGTAAGGACCTTCAAGCTGAATTTAGGGAGTTAGGAGTTAAATTAAAAAGTAGGACCTCAAAGGTAATAATCTCAAGATTGCTACCAGTGCCACATGCTAGTCAGAGTAAGAATGTCAGGATTGCTAAAATAAATACGTGGCTTGAGAGATGGTGCAAGAGGGACAGATTTAAATTCCTGGGACATTGCAACTGGTTCTGGAGGAAGTGGAACCATTACAAATCAGACAGTCTGCACCTGGGCAGGACTGGAATCGATGCCTTGGGGAGGGTGTTGCCTGGTGCTGTTGGAGAGGGTTTAAACTATGAAAGATTGAACAAGAGATAAGGGAGGGGGGAGAGTTGCATTTTTGATTAGGGAGAACATAATGGCAGTACTGAGAGGAGAATTATGCGAGGGTTCATTCAATGAGTCAAAAGGGTAAAACTGAAAAATTAGAAGGGAGATATCACTTTAATAGGATTGTACTATAGACCCCCAAATAGTGAGTGGGAAATTGAGGAACAAATATGTAAGGTGTTACAGGTAATTCCAAGAAAAATTGGGTGGCAATAATGGAGGATTTTAACTATCCTAACATTGACTGGGACAACCATAGCATTAGGGACTTGGATGGAAATAAATTTGTTGAGAGCATTCAGGAGGAATTTCTCAATGTGGATGGCCTGAATAGAGAGGGGGACAAAACTTGACTTCCTTTTGGGAATAAAGAAGGGCAAGTTAAAATTCTAAATTGGGACAAGGCCAATTTTGATGGTATTATACAGGAACTTTCAAAAGTTGATTGGAGGAGTCTGTTGCCAGCCATCAGAGTGGGACTTTTTCAAAAGTGTGTTGACCAGGGTTCAGGGTAAGCACATTCCTTTTAGAATGAAGGGTGAAGCTGATTGAAGTAGAGAACCCTGGATGAGTGAGGATGTTGAGACCTGGTCAAAAAAGAAAAAGGAGGCAAATGACATGCATAGGCAGTTGGGATCAAGTGGATCCCTTGAAGAGTATAGAGGTTGTTGGAGTAGAGGTAAGAGAGAAAACAGGATGGCAAAAAGGGGACATGAGATTGTTTTGGCAGAAAAGACAAAGGAGAATCCAAAGCGCTTCTACCATTACATAAAGGGCAAAAAAGTAATGCCGATCAACAAGGTCATCTATGTATGGATCCATAAGAGTTGGGTGAGATCCTGAATGAATATTTCTCATCAGTATTTGCTATTGAGAAAGGCATGCATATTAGGGAACTTGGGGAAATAAACAGTGATGTCGTGAGGAGTGTATATATTACAGAGAAGGAGATGCTGAAAGTCTTGAAGTGTACCAAGGTAGATAAATCCACGGGACCTGATGAAATGTATCCCAGGATATGGTGGGAGGCTAGGGAGGAAATTGTGGGTCCCCTAGCAGAGATATTTAATTATCGACAGCCACTGTTGAGGCATTGGAGGGTAGCAAATGTTCTGCCTTTGTTTAAGAAAGACTGGAGGGAAAAGCTTGGGAACTACAGATTGGTGGGTCTAACGTCTGTAGTGAGTAAGTTGTGAGAAAGTATTCTGAGAGAGAATTTACAGGCATTTACAGATGCAAGGACTGATTAGGGACAATTAGCATGGCTTTGTGAGTGGAATGTCATATCTCACAAATTTCTTTGAAGAGGTAATCAAGAAGGTAGATGAGGGCAGTGCAGTTGATGTCGTTTACATAGATTTCAACAAGCTTTGACAAGGTACTGCATGGTAGGTTGTTTCATAAAATTAAATCTCGTGGGATCCAGGGTAAGGCAACCAATTGGATCAAAATTGGTTTTACAACAGAAGAGAGAAGGTGGTTGTACAGGGTTATATTTCAAACTGGAGGCCTGTGACCAGTGGGGATCAGTGCTGGGTTCACTGTTATTTGTTATTTATATTAATAATTTGGATGAAAATTTAGGAGGATTGGATAGTAAGTTTACAGATGACACCAAGATTGATGGCATAGTGGACAGTGAAGAAGGTTACCTAAGATTGCAATGGGAGTTTGATCAATTGGCCAGTGGGCCAATGAATGGCAGATGGAGTTTAATTTAAATAAATGTGAAATGATGCATTTTGGTAGATTGAATCAGGGCAGGACCTACTCAGTTAATGATAGGATGTTGGGGACAGTTAAAGGATAAAGAGATATCGGAGTTTCACAGCTCCTTGAAAAAGGGGATGGACAGGGTGGTGAAGAAGGTATTTGGCATGCTTGGTTTCATTAGTCAGAACATTGTATACAGGACAAGGGATACCTTGTTTAAGTTGTACAAGACATTAATAAGGCCACACTTGGAATACTGTGTACAGTTCTGGTTACCCTATTATAGAAAGGATATTATTAAACTAGAAAGAGTGCAGGAAAGATTTATTGGGATGCTACTGGGATTTGATGATTTAAGTTATAAGGAGAGACTGGGTAGTCTGAGACATTTTTCTCTGGAGTGTAGGAGGCTTAGAGGTGAACTTATACAGATCTATAAAATAATGAAGAGAATAGATAACATCTTTTCCCAGAGATAGGGGAGTCTAAAACTAGAGGCATAGGTTTAAGTTGAGAGGGAAGAGGTACACAATGGTCCAGAGGGACAATTTTTTCACTCAGAGGGTGGTGGGTGTCTGGAATGAGCTCCCTGAGGCAGTAGTAGTGGTAGATACAATTTTGTCTTTTTAAAAGCATTTAGAGAGGTACATGGGTAAGATGGGTAGAGAGGGATCTCCTCTGGCTGGGGATTTTACAATATGGCATGCACAACCTCAGGATAAGAGGTTCATCATTTAGGACTGAGATGAGGACAAATTGTGAATCTTTCGCACTGTCTAACTGAATGGGTTGTGGATAGGGCACAGTGGTGAGCATTGCTGCCTCATAGCACCAGGGTCCTGAGTTCAATTCCCAACTTGGGTCATTGTCTGTGCAGAGTCTGCACATTCATCCCATGTCTGCCTGGGTTTCCTCCCACAGTCTGAAAGACATGCTGATTGGGTGCATTGGCCATGCTAAATTCTCCCTCAGTATACCGGAACAGGTGTGGCAACTAGGGGATATAGGGGATTTTCACAGTAACTTCATTGCAGTGTTAATCTAAGCCTACTTGTGACACTAATAAATAAACTTTAAAATATTGAGTATATTCAAGGTAGATTTATGGGCAAATTTTTATCTTTTGGTAAATCAAGGAATATAGAGAGTGGGTGGGAAGGTGAGTATTTTTGTATCATGGGCAAAGTCAGCATTTATTACTCATTCATAATTGCCCTTGAGAAGTAAGGTGGTGAACTACCTTCTTGAGCTGCTGCAGTCCATCTGGTGTAGATACCGCCATGATGCTATTAGGGAGGGAGTTCCAGCATTTTGACCCAAAGGCAGTAAAAGAAAGGCAATATATGTTCAAGTCAGGATAGTGAGTGACTTGAACAGAGGGTTGAAGGTGGTGGTTTCCTTTGTGTCTGCTGCTCTTTCGAAGTGGTAAAGGTTAGGATTTTGGAGAATGCTGTCAAAGGAGTTTTGGCGAGTTGTTGGAGTAGATCTTGTCGATAGTACAGACTGCTGTCTCTGTGTTCTAATATTGGAGGGAGTGAATATTTAAATTAATGGATGAGATATCAAGTTACATTGTCTTGGATGATGTTAAGTTTCTTGAGTCTTGTTGGGGCTGTGCTTGTGCGGGCAAGTGGGCCATATTCCATCACCTTCCTGATTTGTGCCTTATAGATGGTGGACAGGGGGTGAGTTATTTGTTGAGGAATTCCTAGTGTTGGCCTGCTCCTGTCTCTTTATATGGCTGATTTAGTTAAGTTTTTGATCAATGGTAACCCTGGAATGAAAGTGGTAGAAGATACACAACAGTAATATCTTTGCATATCAAGGAAACATGGTTAGATTCTCTCTTGTTGGAAATAATTATTGCATGGTATGAATGTCACTTGCAGTTATCAGTGCAAGCCTGAAGGTTGTCCGGGTCTTTCTGGATATGGACATTGTAACATTAGTGTCTCTTTAGAAAAGGTTTTCTTGAAATGATTTCTGTAGCTCTCACAGTGTCAGTGGTTTCTTAGCTTCAGTGATGTCATTGTTGCCAGCTTGACTACTATGAGTCCTTTTATTGCTTCTTAAATAGTTTAAATGGGATTGTTCATGTTTACTTTGGGATTAGTCTTACGATCCTGCATTGTTAGGACAAACGGTCATGTGTTTTTGGATAGATATTTTCCCCAGTGAGTTTAAATTTCAGTTTGGAGAGCTCTGAGGTTGCAGCATAGTTTTTAGTTTGAAAAGGGGTATCAAGCAAGAAAGAAGCTGAAGTCTTTGTCTCTGTCCCCCTGTTCTATTTGGAAATTCTATTGATTATCTCAAGGCAAACTTTTGCATTCCGGAAGGAAAGAGCAGCCTTCGAAAAGACGCTTCCAGTCAAGTGAGATTTTAATCTGTGCTGTGTTAAGCCTGTGAAAAGGGTTTTGTCTATGAAAAGGTTTGCTAGAACAGCTTTAATATTCTAATAAGGGTTAATGCATTATTGTGGTTGTTTTCTTTCTTTTCTTGCTTGTAATTATTAAAAGGAATTTTCTTTCTATGCATATTAACAATTGTCTTAAATAAACTATGTTTGATGAAAGCTCTCCAGAGGGTTGTTGAATCATACCTGAAAGTGAAACATATCATGTTCATCCTAGCCAAATTCAGGATGCAAAATTATGTTTGAGGCAGGGTCTCACTGAACATTGTGGAGTTTCTGCCCTGACTCATAACAACATGAACTACTCTAGTATCTCAGGAGTGGCAAATAATATTGAATAACATGTAACCATCAGCAAATATCATATAGTGGAGGGAAAGTCATTGATGAAGCAGCTGAAGATAGTTGGGCCTTGAACATTGCCCTGAGAGACTCCTGCAGTGATATCTTGGGCCTGCGATGATCAACCTCAACCATCTTCCTTTGTGGTAGATATAACTCCAACTATTAAGGTGCCTTTCCCCTGATTCCTGCACACTTCAATTTTACCAGACTTCTTTGATGCCATACTTGGTTAAATGATGCCTTTGTTACATTCTCAGCTTACTTCTAGAATTCAGCTCAAAGGTGTAATGAGAGCTGGAGCTGAGTAGTCATGGTGGAATGCAAACTGATCATCAATGAACAAGTTGAGATGGAAGATAAGCCTTGGTCATATTGAATGGCAGAAGCTATATGGTTCACCCTTGCCCCTATTTCTTATGCTAACATGGAATCGTAGAATCCCCTCAGTGCAGAAAGAGGCCGTTTGGCCCATCAAGATGCTACCACCAACAACCCCATCAGGGCCTTATCCCTGTAACTCTACATAGTTACCCTGCTAATTTCTTTGACATTAAGGCCAAACAACCTAACCCACACAACTTTGGATTGTGGGAGGAAACGGGAGCACTTGGAGGAAACCCACACAGATACAGGGAGAATGTGCAGTTTCTGCACAGATAGTCACCCAAGGCTGGATTTGAACCCAGGTCCCAGAGCTTGAGGCATCTGTGCTAACCGCTGTTCTCCTGTGCACCCCATATGTTTATATTCAATTCAAGTATAGCTTCAGTGGGTTTAAATAATTATCATCATAGATTCCTTTCCTGCTTTAATTTTTGGATCGTTGTATCCTGCCATTTTTGGAACTACCAGTTTTTCATGCTATGTAGTTTACTGTTATTCTGGGGTAGCGATTGCTAACAGCAGCTTGTAGGTAGTTGTTCCATGAACACAGTAAGATATCTACAACAACTACTTACATTCATGCTTGCATTTAAATAGTCTCTATAAATATTGCAAAGTACTTCATTGGAGGGCAAACTGGCATCAAGCCAATAGAAGTGATTTTTCTAAAAGGGTCATTAACAGATTGGTAAAAGAGCTATATTCCAAGCAAGGCTGCAAAGAAAGAGAGTGTCATAGAACATAGAACATAGAACACTACAGCACAGAACAGGCCCTTTGGCCTTCGATGTTGCGCCGACCAATATAAAAAGCAATGCCCCTCCAAACTAAACCATTCCCTTCTCTTCCATATACTTATCAACTAACCTCTTAAACGCCACCAAACTTGGCGCATCTACAACTGCGGCAGGCAGGGCATTCCACTCCCGAACCACCCTTTGGGTAAAGAACCTACCTCTGACATCCGTCCTATAACTATCACCCCTTAATTTAAAGCTGTGTCCCCTCGTGCTAGCTTTCTCCATCCTAGGAAAAAGGCTATGTCCTGGAAAGAGAGAGAGCTGCAGAGACGGAGAGTTAGCAAGGGAATTTAAGGGTCCAGATTGCCGAAGTATGAACATTTATATCAGTTGCAGCAAAGAGAGTAAGGAATACAAATTGAAATTAGGATTGGAAAATCCAGAGTCACAGGAGGGTTGTAGGGCTGGCGGAGGTTACAGAGTCAGTATTGAGCTTATGAAGATATTTGAACAATATGATGAGAATTTTGCATTTGAGATATTGGAGTATCAGTATAAGTCAGGAGCTGGGAGTGAGCAGGACTTGGTGTGATTTAAAATATGAACTTTTTAATGAGTTTATGTTTATGGCGGTTGTTGTGGGGGGGGTTGGGGAGATGGGAGGCTGGCCTGGAAAGTGTTGGAATAGTCAAATCTCGAAGTAATGAGGGCATTTCAGCAACAGATGGGCTAATGCAGTGGGGGAGACAGGTAGTAAAATGTAAGTGGAAGTATGTAAGTTTGGAGATGGAGAGGCTATGGGGACAGAAGCACAGCCCAGAGTTAAAAAGGATGCTGAGCTTGCAAACAGTTTGGTTTAATGATGTAGTATTTTAATCATTCACTCTAAGAGAAAGTTATTCAGAGTTTCTGTTATATATTTAATTCATCAGTGTATAAATAATTCAGAGTTTGTACTACATCAGACAAATGTTTGTTTGAGTTCCATCATATTTTTATTTATAAGAGATACGCTTCTCATGATACTCAACACAACACTCATCTGTGAATTTTGTAATAATAAATAATAGGAAATGCTTGTCTTATACTGTTTTTTTCTGTCGGGTGTAAAAGAGTTTATTTTAGGAAGGCTTCATGTTCTTCACTGATGTTATAGTGTTGTCAGGCGATACATTTTGGGACGCAGTTTATGAATAAATTGAGACATGACCTGTGGTAAAGTGCTTTGGTGTAAAAAGATGTCTTTGGAACTATAGTTCTGAAGCTTTCCAGTACCAGGCTGGAATTTGATGCTATTCCCTCTGACAGGTTTTGTTGTGGAGGGCATTTAACCAAGCAGGAAGATGACTGGTGCAGACCGGCCACCTTCCTGCTTCTGCCCTGATTAAGTCTGTGATGGACAGGCAATTAATGTCCACTTAGAGTCTCATTGCACTGTTGCTGATGCCCAGTGGCAAGCATGGAACTCTTCATGTGGAAAGCCTGAAAAAACACATCTTGCTGGGAATACTTACAGGCTTCCCTGGAAGCAGGGGCGGGGAGAGCTGAATCATTCAAAAGTACTCAGTGCCTGATTGAGGAGGCATCTGGAAGTGGAGTCCCGCTGAGGTCCAACCCTGACCCTTGTTGCTGATCCACCTCTCCACCCCGACCCCTGTTCCTCAATTCCCCTTCTTTCATCACTTAGCTGTGCCTTGGGTCCCTTTGTGATCCTTGATGGGCGCGTTACTATCAGCAGCCACTGTCTTCAGGTGATGCTGCTGAGCCAAGAAGAGCTCTGACCAACATCGACTCTCGGCAGTGGGACTTCCATCCAGCAATGGTACGTGCAGTGGCCTCCCAAAAAGAGGCAACACAGGACTCTTGCCGGTTCTTTATCCACTTGATCCGACATCGAAATCAATCCCTGGTGCAGTTTCTGGGTCAGTTACGGACAGCTGATTGATAGAGATGCGTTGCTTTGATTCGTTAATCAAGACCATAAAGGTCAAACCTGGTCCTTTTTCATCTTTCAATTTGGAATTTTCCTATGAATTAGAATAGAAAATGGAGGTTTGAATTAACTTGGAATGTAGATTTTAAATGATGCAAAATCTGACTGATGATGGCATGGTGGCATAGTAGTTCACATTGCTGCCTCACAGCATCAGGGACCTGGGTTCAATTCCTGACTTGGGTCACCTTCTGTGTGAAGTTTGCACATTCTTCTCTTTTCTGCATCGATTTCCTCCGGATGCTCTGGTTTCCTCCTATTATCTGAAAGATGTGCTGGTTAGGAGCATTGGCCATGCTAAATTCTCCATCTATGTACTCGAGCAGGTGCTGGTGACTAGGGGATTGTCACAGTAAATTCCTTGCAGTGTTAATGCAAGCCTACTTGTGACACTTATAAATACACTTTACAACTGTAGTTGTTTGGTCCCTGTGGGTGCTATTTGATGTAGAGATGCCGGCGTTGGACTGGGGTAAACTCAGTAAGAATCTGGCAACGCCAATTTTAAATCCAACCGATTTATTTGATAGTAAATCTGTAAGCTTTCGACTTTCGTCTTCGTCAGGCAAATGCAGTGTTCTGGTCTGCAATCGCACACGTATCAGCACAGACAGTCACAGATTGCTGATTAGAATGCGAATCTTTACACCTAACCTGCTATTCAAGTCTTAAAGTGGCTAACAATGTGAGTGAAGCATTGGTTAGAGAGATGTGTATTGTCTCCAGACAGCACAGTAAGTGAGGTTTTTTGCTAACCCAGGCAAGTCATGGGGGTTACAGATAGTGTGACATGAAGCCAAGATCCCTGTTAAGACTGTCCTCATGTGTGCGGAACTTGGCTATCTGTCTCTGCTCAGCGACTCTGCGCTGTCGTGTGTCATGAAGGCCCCCCTGAAGAACATTTACCCGAAGGTCGGAGGCCAAATGCCCATGACTGCTAAAGGGAACTGTTTTGCCTGGTGATTGTTGAGCAATGTTCATTCATCCACTGTCGTAGCGTCTGCATGGTCTCCCCAATGTACCATGCTTCGGGACATCCCTTCTTGCAACGTATTAGGTAGACAATGTCAGCCAAGTTGCAAGAGTATGTACCGTGTACCTGGTGAATGGTATTCTCACGTTTGATGATGTCATCTATGTCTATGATCCGGCATGTCTTGCAGAGGCTGCAGTGGCAGAGTTGTGTGGTATTGTGGTCACTGTTCTCCTGAAGGTTGGGTAGTTTGCTGCGAACAATGATCTGTTTGAGGTTGCGCGGTTGTCTGAAAGCAAGAAGTGGGGGGTGGGGATGGTTCTAGCCATCAAATAGCACCATACGGTGCTATTTGAACCAGAAATGTGCATGCACATTTTTGCAGCATCTCATATCAGATGCCATTTTGGTGATGTCTCCCTCTGGGCACAGCGAACAGCACCCATTAGTACACAGAGTGGGCAAAACCTTGATGCCAGTCAGTGTGTAGCTTTGATTTGATGCCAACAGTGTGATTTTGAAGCTCAACGCTCCATTTAACCCTGCCTCCTAACCTTGCAAAACTGAATATGGGTCCATAGCTGGAAGAACTCACTAATGGTGCTACTTAAAGGGATCATTAGTTGCTTACAGGTTAGTTGCTGATTGATTTCTTCTGGCTGTTCATCAATTTCACCAGGGTTTGGTGCTTTTGGGAACAGTTTCAAATTGCCAGCATTGACAGGAAGTGGTGCGATAGATGCTGAAGGAGTTTTTGCTGATTTCACAATCCAATTTCTAATACAGGTACATCAGTAGCCATTCCCTTTGCAATACAACATGACTTGAGGAATGAGCAGAGGCCATGCACAAGTGGACTAGGAGGAGGAGAATAGTTCTCAGCAGGAGGTTACATAAAGCCAGGCTGTTAAGGGAACAGTTCTCCTACCTGGACCTGCAGGGGATGGGCAAAGTATGTACTTCATTTACAAACATCCTCACTGAGATCTGCCACCTGCTACAGCTGCAACTGCAATCTCAAACAAAGACAAGAAGCACACTATTAATGACAGGGACCAGGTCAATGAACTTCTACGTACTTGGCCTGTTCCAGGCGGAGGCTGGAGATAATTACAACATCCTTAAATTTGCCATCCATTGTTGTGTGGATGAGGTATCAGTGCTCTCTATTTATTCAGGGATAATTACATTTTATCCACTGTTGCCAGGGAGAAGCAGGCGAAGCAAGCTGCAGCTTCATTAGAGTTGCAGCCCTCCCGGCAGTGCAGGGCACTGTTGATTATACATCCACCACATGTCCACTCTGCCCTACGCCAGAATCAAAAGAAATTTGATGCTCACTGACATTTGACAGTAAGTGGAGAATTTTACTGGTTAATTCTCAGTATCTTGGCAGCAGACATGGTGCCTACAATTGCTGCCTGTTTGGCGTGCTTGCTCTATTTCAGCGGCCAAAGCAAACCAAAGTATGGCTATTTCGCAATAAGGGCCATCCACTGAAGACATAGCTGATGATTCCATTATGCAACCTACATACTGCTGCGCAACTTGATTACAATGAAAGCAATGCTGCCACATGAAATGTGATTGAGCAGTCCATTGGCGTGTAAAAGCAAAGTTTCTGTTGTCAGTGCTGCTCTGTAGGCAGTAGTGCCCGTTGTGCAACTCTGCCATCGTGAGAGGACAGTCCTTGCCACCTTGACAAGTGCTGGAAAATGGGATTAGCGTGACTTTAGTGATAGTTATTGTCAATGCATATTTGATGGGCTGAAGAACTTTTTCTGCTCTTTATGACTCTGTGACCATTATATAACGTGAAGCTCAGGAGCTGGATCCTGAAAACAAGGAAGAGGAGTAGGAAGGAAAGGAAGAAGATGAGGCAACTCGCTCTTTCCGCCAAGATGGCAGTGAATGAGTGTCAAAGTGCCTCCAATTTCCCAGCATTCACTAGCAGTGCCACACCTTACATTCCCTCTGTCAGTGGCTATTGCTGCATTTGTCTGACAACAAAATCACCAAAAAACGCACATTCCAAACCGAATTTAGAAATTCAATTGTTCCTCTGGCATTCAAAAGTCATTGAATTATCCCAGTGCATTCTCTTAATGCATGTCTTCCATGTGGTTTCCAACAGTGTGGTTTGCGCCGGGCAGACATTCCAATCATGGTTAATCAGCAAGCTGTGCAAAGTTAGAGAGCTGTCTGAATAATTTGGGAAAAAGGCATGATTGAATCTCTGCCCACTTTTGGATCTGTCAAATTTAGCTCCTTGAAATGCGGGTTCTACATAAACAAATCTTAATTCTGGATCAGAAATTAGAAACATGAGCCAAAATATATGGTCTTTGCTCTTCTTTGCCAGAGTAAGTTACATTTGCCAGACTTAGTCAGTAAACTGTGTGAAAATAGGGACAGGGTTAAGTTGCACAGATCTCTGGCGTGGGTTTCATGGGTGAGGGGAGGTGGTCTTCAGCAGGCCTACCCTTTCCAAAGCCTGGCCTTCACCTCCCCACCGCCTCCAGACGTCATGGGATTTTAAACCAAACAGCATGGGTAAGAATCAGCAACTATTAACTTTCCATTGTTACTAAAAGACTGTGGATCCTAATTAAATAATATGACTTCCGATGGATAGAGCACCAGCTCATGGCGAGCACACCCCATCCCCACTGTTGCTAGGTTAATGTCAGTGGCGATGGGATGAGTGCCTTACGTGAACATTAATTGCCCTCTCATCATGGACTTAGTTGGGGTGAAGGTGGGAATGACTTGCCGTCCCCATTCACCATTCTCCTTCCCAGTTAAATGACCCCTCCCCCTCACTGCCTCCAAACACAACAGAGGAGGGACACCATTCCACCCACAGAATCCTTGGTTGGACTTTTTGCCCACCTGTCATAGCTGACTCGCTTGCTCCAACCTTTCTGATATTTTATGAGGGTGGAATAGGCATCAGCCACTTAGGGATCCCACTGCTGCAGGTAGATTACACACAGCAAGGGGGAGGCCCACACTATTCCGGAAACCTGGCAACTTTAGCTGAACAGCCTGATTTTGGTGAGCAGGGGCCTCCACTGGGGATCCAATGGCCCATCCAGTGGCATCCCCAAAGTTATCTCTCTGATTTTAAACCATCCTCTGGCCTCTTGAACTCAACCTACCATCCTGTTCAGCCCCATGCCGAGACACCAAGCCCCAGACTCACTATTCCTTGGCATGGTGGGACTGCCTGTAGTGCTAGCGATGGTAAGCACTGGGCATGGGCACTATTGGCAGTGCAGATCTGCTGGTCAGCCGAGGGGTGGATGGCTTTTTAAAATGGGACTTCCTCCCAAGAAAGGGGCAAAGGGGCAGAAGTCTCAGCTTAAAGCAAATAACACTGCTCCTAATGTTAAATTATTACGGAACAGCTAAATAGCTGTCAGAATCATGGGTGGGCTTCCTCCCATGATATCTGGGGATGGTGGGGAGGTGAAGGCCAGGCCTTGGAAAGAATAGGCTTGCTGAAGACCACCTCTCCTCATCCATGAAACCCACTCCAGAGATCTGTGCAACTTAACCCTGTCCCCATTTTCACACAATTTACTGACTAAGTCTGGCAAATCCACCTCTGAAACGTCAAGACTATACGGTTGGTTGGGGTCAGAGGCTGATATCCACAACTCTTCCCCACCCCCACCCCCACCACCACCACCACCAGAGAAGCACATCATGTTTAGTCACCATCAACATCTTCTACCTGCACACTATTTTAAACTTTATTCGTATGCGAGTGCCATTGTGAATATTCATTATATAAAATCTATGTTTGTAAATATTACCATTGCATACACAGGATAGGGATGAGCAAATATAGTTAGAATCTTTTCCTTGTGTGGAAGATAAACACTGAAGCAAAAGTTGGGCTGAATGGCCAAGTTCCATGCTGTCATTCCTTTGCCTTTGTATTACCTTAGCTATTACTAAAATGCCTATAACAAAGTCTTCATCCACAGCTATGTGGATAACGCTGAATAGTTTATAGTCTATGAAGAGACTTATGTCCAGTTATTACTTAAATCTTGCTTCCTTGAAGAGATCTGATGTTTGAACTACTTGACTTTGCTTGTTTTTAAATTGATTGAATCCCAGTTTAGAAGACTTGCATGTTAGCAATGGAATGAAATAATTGTCATTTGACAGAAGTATAAAGAAAAATTACAATCATGCAAAACTCATTTCAAACATTGGAGCGTCTCTTATGAATGAACCACCATTTCCTTGAAGGCATCAAAATAAATACATCTGATCCTAGCTTCCAACGCCGGTAACTCCACATTGTAGCTTCTGAACCACTCTGAAACATTGCACCAAAGGAACCCTGTACAAATCTGTGAAGTCTCTATGCCAAATTTGCCAACTGTATTTTGCAGACTCGAAAAGCCACATCTATATTGCAAATATAATTAAGAGACAAGAGAATGATACCTTATTCTAAAGCTTCATAACATTTGTAGTTCAACATTCATTTCCTCTCCAACTTGCTGATGCATACTGACTCGCGAGAAGTAGAATATGTAACATAAAATCAAGGAAATGTCTCTGCCAAAATGCAAGAAAATGGATCAAGTAAAAAGTTGAAAAACACAATCCATACTTTTAGGGGAAATAAACCTTGTAGATGGGGTTAAATTCTACAATTGCTGCTATGCAGCCTTATGTCAAGTTGCTCAATCTTCAATGTTTTAAAGAATCTGTTACCCAGTTCACAAATGAGTGTGTTATCTAGTTTGGCAAATGATCTTTATTGCTACTTTGCATCAGATTGTCTAGTTTCACAACTAGCCAAATCTGATGTCTAACTACAGTGAAGTATAACAGCTTTCATTTCCCCTCGTTCATCAGAATGCCTCACTCCGGTTATATTCTCTCCTCCCACAGGTGATCATTTTTAAATCTATGATTTATTCTTCCAGTTTTTTTGAACCTAAGATCCTTTGGTAAACGATTCAGTAGTTGATGTTTATGAAAAAGTATTGAACAATCAAGGGCCTTCAGTGTCTCATCACAGCAGCTACTTTTATAAATTAGCTCAGCGAATCATCTGCATTTTTAAGTATTGTGTTCAAATTTGTTCTCAACTCACCATCTGTTGTGTCCCATTGCCTCTTATTCCAACAGTGTATCATTTACATTTCAATGTTGAAATGAGATCTGTCTTTAATTCTGTTTCTATCTGACTTCTTTTAGAAGTAACAGCCTAGTTTCACATGCCAAAGTCTTTTTTGATTAATTCATATGCACATGCTATTTGAACAATTGTAATAATGTTGTGTTCTGCCTTTAGCCTGCCTTCTATTTTCATCAAAATCATCAGTATCCCCATCCCATCTCCCGTCCCCACCACTAAAGGTGGTGGAAGCAATTTCTGAATATTTTTAAGGCAGAGCAAGATAGATTCTTGATAAGCAAAGGGAGGAGTGAAAGTTTATCAGGGGTAGATGGGGTTGTGAATTTGAAGTTACAATCAGATCAACTTGTTGAACGTAAAGCTGGCTTGATGGACTGAGTGGCCTGCTCCTGTTTCTAATTTGTGTATGATTTATTGACCATAAGAGGCATCACAAAAATGTGCTTAAACACACTTTCTCACAGAGGTGACTGGAGAGGAGTAAGCACTATTATTTCCTCTTTCTAGACTAGCAATGTGAAAGCCAGTTGTCATACTGCCCTAGTTAAATCTGCATGATTTGGGATTGAATTTGAAGCCTTCCTATGAATATACTCAGTTCGATGATTAGCAGTACAGATATGAACTGGGCATCTGGAGAGTATTGCTCTCTCCCATAACAATTGGAAGCAATCATCATCCCTGTGTAATGTTTCTTGCACAATGTGTAATTTTACAGTCACAGAACTCACAAGTTTGTTTTTTTTTCATTTTATATTTCTTCTTTGTTTTCTTTAGAGTAACAGATTTATCTTCCAAAGGCTCAAGCCACGGGGATTTTATTTTCTCATTATGTACCTGTCAAATTGTCAAAAATGCCCAACTGGTTCATTAATTTCTAACATGCTTCCCCTTAACCACCCTCTGAAGTACTTCAGTAAGCCATTCCACTGTCTCAGGGCAACTAATGATGGGCAATAAATGTTAACTTGCCAGCATATGCCATGTTTTTAGAAAGGCCTTTTCATGGACATTCCTGGTGAGGCCAGTATTTGCTGTCCTTCCCTAATTATCCCTGAGAAGGTGGTGGTGAGTTACTTTCTTGAACTGCTGCATTCCAAATGATGCAGGTAAATCCGTGGTGCTGCTGGGAGTTTTGGATTTTGATACCACAACAATGAATGAACAGTGATATGGTTTCAAGATAGGATGTCGTATGGCTTGAAGGGAAACTTGTTGCATTTGCTGGATGGTAGAATTCATGGATTTGGAAGGTGTTGTCAAAGGAGCCTTCATGAGTTGCTGCCATACATCTTGTATATAGTACACATTGCTCTGATTGTTTGTTGGTGATAGAGTGAATGTTTAAGTTGGTGGATGGGGTGCAGATCAAGCAGGTGCTTTGAATCTGGGAAAGTACAAATTAAAAGTGCATTTTCAACCCAATGACCTTTGAGTGGGTGGGTAACTGGTCAGCTTCCAGCTCATGGGAATGATCTTGAACCCACGCCCTCTGTCCGTGAGATTGGCAGCAAGGACTCAAAATCCAAAATCTCACTGGCAAAATCATCATCTCCAATTTATGTTGTCCCTCACCAGTGATGTAATCAGAATCGTGCCCATAATGGATGTGAACCTGATTACAATACATTTAAGTACATTTTTTAATATAATTAAAGACTCCGTCACCACATAGTTCCTCCCCCTGTTATATTTTTGAACCTTGCCAACATGATGTCACACCGATGTGTGTGTACAACAGATTCACCCGGACGTGAACCTGCTGTGCAGATCCCACCCAACAACATAAAGATGAGTGTAGTGCTTGGGCGAGAGTGACTTACCCCAGCATAGGTTGTGTGAGATGGCCCTAGTGGGAGCCTCATATGTGGCATGGGGGAGGAGGTGGGCGTGGGTATATAGTGGGGAGGAAAGAGGGAGATGCTGCGATGACTGTTTGGGAGGGTGGGATTAGATGAAGAGAGGGGAAAGATAGGGGCAATGGTGTGGGGTGGGGTGGGGATGTCAGCATTGAATGCGAGGGTGAGCAGATATAGCTTTGACTTTGGGGGTTGGAGTAGCGGAGCAGGGTGGGAGGGTGCAGGTGGAGCCCTTGAGACTACCATGGTGGAGTCTCTGAAGAGAAACTCATTGAGTTTCAGGCACAGCTTGATACATGATACATTTCTGGTAAGATTCCGCCCTATGCATTTAAACTTGAAGTCGGAGGGTGAACAACAACAATACCTTGGTGAAAAATAACCATTCACATTCCCCCTTCCATTTCAGGAAACACCTTTCGGGTTGTATTGAAATTAACGAGATTGAAATTTGTATAATGGGTGATACTTCTGCATTAAGAGGTTTCTATCGGGATAGCAATTTAAAATTTAAATGCTCAGTTCAAATGGGGACTGACAGGGGGATTGACATGATCCATGTTATCTGATGTGGTGTGCCATTAATGTGGTCATTTTAGACAGTCACTCTGCTGACTCCACTTTTTCTTCTGCTGAATTAAGAGATTATAATGGCAATAAGTATGATGTTAAATTTATAATATATTCTTAGATTACAATATTGTGTAAAACATCTAAGAAACGGATGTGATACTATTTTGGAGCTTCAAATTATATTCTATTTTCATGCCAAGTGAAGTGATATCAAACCAACAATTTCAAAAAGCTAACAAATCATAATCATGCTGAATTTAGCACTCTGGTTTACAATGTGCAGTGAGACAAAGGGTTCTTATTATTGAGTTGTGGGCATTCAAATCGAAAAAAATAAAATGAAGGACAATGCTGTTTGTAGATTGATGCCCCTGTGCATTGCCCCCTAACTCTGAAAAGCACTTGATTCAACATTTTATTGGGACGTTTTTGAAAATTTAAGATCTACACTATTTGTTTAGAAACCATGTTACCCTAGGCATTTCGGAAACTATGTGAAATCTTGAGATGTTCGTTGGGCATTTACCAAGAGACGTAGAATCATAAAATGCCTTCAGTACAGTAGGAGGGCTTTCAGCCCATCGAGTCTGCACCAATCACAATCCCAACCAGGTCCTATCCCCATAATGTCATGCGTTTACCCTAACTAGTCGCCCTAACACCGAGAAGCAATTTAGTGTTGCCAATCCACATTATCCACAAATTTTTGGACTGTGCGAGGAAACCAGAGCACTCAAAGGAAACTTATGCAGGTTCTCACAAGGAGAATGTGCAAACTCCACACAGACAGTGACCCAAACCAGGAATCGAACCCAGGTCCCTGGCATTGTGGGACAGTAGTGCTAACCATTGCGACACCGTTCTGCCCTACAGTAATAAACTATAGATGTCAGGACCTTAGGTAGATGGCATGCCTGCTTGGGCAGGGGATAAAAGTGGGAGTGTGATCTTTTCCAATTACAGTCTGCATGCCAGTTAATCTCAAGTGGAAAGGAGAAATGTACCAGGCGGGCACTACTTTCAAAAGCATCTCGCAATACATTTTAAAGGCAGCAGCCCTGGCAATGGACAAAATAGTGATATGGCAGAAGGCAGAGCACAGTCCAAGTTCTTTGATGCCTCCCTGGGAGGTTTTCCTCCAGGCGGCAAGGCCTTTGGTGTAGGAGTGGGGGAGGGGAGATCCTTTTCCCTCTGGATGGGAGAGGAGGCCAGTTTGTCAATCAAAAGAATGTGGATCAAGATAGCGAAAGAGGTGAAATGCTGTGGGCTGGTACCACACACATGGATTTGTATCAAAAATATCAGTTCTAACAGCCTCTTTGTACATACGATGACCTGATGTATTCCGGCAAGCATGTAATATTATGCTCAGTGTGAAGGAAGAAATGTCTATCCAGCCAGTGGCAATGCCCAGCACCAGCATTGTCAAATAAACGTCTGCCTTTTTCTAGAGGACACAGGTCAGTCCTCATAGCCAGTGCAAAGTGGTCACTTGCAGGATCCTTTCCTGTAGCACCATGATGGACAGTTAGGCTGCCCCAAATATAAGCATCAGGTATGCTTTTGGTAGGTGAATAACAATAGAAATTTCAAGAACAAAGAGCAGATAATGCTATACAAAGTTCAGGAACCGAAGACAAAATTCTATATAGGGTGATCCTTACGCCAATGAAGGAAGAGCTATTCACTGCAACTGGAAGACATGAAGAGAAGACAAGCGTCACTGTTCATTAGTTTTTCAGATCTGTGGTTTACAGACGAGTCCCAAATTGGTTTCCACCTTCAGTTGCGAAGGTAATAAAGCTTGAGTCTCCTGACTCTCTCCCTCTCCAGTTTACTTCTTCCACAGTCGATTTAGAAATATCACAGTTTGCATGCTTGCACATGATTCTAGAAATAAATTTTCCTCTCTATTATGTGAACGTATTTTTTCTTCTCCATTTTGATAGTCAAAGGTGTATTTCCTTGTGGAATATTCCAATAAGTTGGTCGACACTGCTCAGTAAGTAGCTACAGGAAAGGATGACTGAATGGGGGAAGTGAATGAGGCGCAGAGCAAAATGCTGCACTCTGTCCTAACAGCCTCTCCCCCCTTTATTCTGTACATACATGTGCCAAGTCAGCCTTGACACTGAACCAGAGCGCCTCTACTGTCCCAGCCAAGTTTGGCTTTCCTCCAGATTGTCACTGTACACTGATACTAAGTTTCACCCTCCCTAACAAACAACATCACCTCTTGCGATGTCAAGACAGACCTTTCACCTCCTTATCTGGTGAGGCTCTAGGACTCCTTTGTTTTCATGTATGCCTCACAAAATGGAAAAACACTGGTAAAATCACCTTTAATTGCCATGTACGACAAGTTCAAATACCTTCCTAGTGCCTTCAGGTGCTACCTTCCTCCGGCTAGCCCACAGCTGCATATGTGAATGTTTCCTAGTGATTTGAACACATCAAGACTTCTTTCCTGGTGCCTTTCACTGTTATATTCCCACCCATCCCGTTTCCCAGCCAATCATTAACAAAATCCTATCACAACAGAGATGAAAAATAGCCAGATTCAGTGAACGGGCTGGAGAGGTGTGAAAGTTAACAATATTGTTTTATATATTCACTTTTATTCATATTCATCTGAGGAAATGTCAATAAAAGAATCACAATTATTTAGACCCTGCTTCTTCCAGTACAGTCCATCCACACAACTTCATTTGGACCCTCAGTGACTGGTGGCAATTTAGGATTGTACAATTCAAAAACTCAAACTGAAAGAATTATCTGAGCAGCTTTGTAGAGTTATTATGTTGCTGGTTAGACATCTGAAGACCAATTTGAATATTCAAAATTTTATATTAAAAAATAGTTCCACATGAACTACAGCTTTTAACAAAATCTTGCATGTGAACCTCGATATCCTGCATGCTTGCCCCAGTATGGGAGATTAACCTGTATTACTTCCCTCTTACTGCCTTCTAACTGCAATTAAATATCATCATGTGGCCTTTATCCCAGATATGGCAATGAAGGCTGCTGCTGATGAAAGACAGGAAGCTAAACAGTTCAATGGTTTCCTGCCTTGTCATTTGGCTACCAATTGATACGTGCTGCTCTTTCACATTATCAAAATATGAATGGATATTTTTCAACTCACTTACTCAGCATTACCCTCCCTTAGAGTTAAAATTGCCCATCTAAACTAGTGTATCAGCTTTAAACGGATCAGCTGTTTCTGATTTGGAACCTTATAACCTCTCACCCTCACCTTCTCCACCACAGCTCTTGTCCTGATAAAGTCAGGCAATGTGCATTAAAAATGAAATATCATTGAACTGATAAATCAGTTCTACAGATGGCTGGGCCAGGAAGTTGCATTGGAGGCAGCTCAACAAGGATTCTGAAGTATCAGCAAAGGAAAAGTACACATCCAATTGAAACACCGATTGTATAAAATGCAGACAGCTGTCACATATGATTCTGACAGTGCAGGACTTTTATGCAGATTAGGACTTGTTTTATCAGTGCTTTAAGATTGAGAGACTCAGGGAGTTGCGAGGGATGGGGGGGGAAGCGGGGGGGCAGAGTTTGTGGTGGTGATGGTTGGTTGGTTGGTTGGTGGTGGTGGTGAATTAATAAATCTGAAATTGAAAGCTAGTCTGATTGCAGTTTAAAAAAATCCCCTGGTTCACTAATATCCTTTACAGAAGGAGCCATCCTTACATGATCTGGCATATATGTGACTCCAACTATGTGGTTGACTCTCAACTCTGAAATGATCTAGCAAGCCACTCAATTCAGGGGCAATTAGGGATGGGCAACAAATACTGGCCTCACCAGTGGCACCCATACCCCATGATAAAATAAAATTAAAGTCACCTCTCTCCAGGATTCTATTAATTCACAAGCCTTTTGCCTTCATGTGATCTGTGTGAAATTACCTGATTATGTTCTCTCCCTGTTTCTCACAAAGTGCGAATGAAATCAACATTTGTTCACTTAGTGGATAAGAGACTTACAACAGCTTATCAAACATTACTGTATTAACAATTCAGATAAAGCTGAATTAAGATTAGCCTGAGTTTTGTGAATGTTCAATATATAAGCAGTGTTGGTTTGTTTCACCAGAAACTGCACATCTCTCTGTGTAGATGAGTGACTCATATAGCTTGCAGGTTAAGCCACTGTAAACTCCTTTTGACTCTTGCTTTGCCTCATATCCTATCAAGACTATAGTTGTTCTATTTTTATCCCAGATCAGTTGTTTTGAATGTGCTTATCAATCTGCCTAATTAGATTATTTCCTGAACTTCTTGATTAGTTATAACATCAAGAAATATCAAAAATTGTTGCTGATATGGAATAATTGTTTTAAATTTTCATTTGGTGGTACACAACCTGAATCTTACTGAGAAAAGTCACATGCAACCAAAGCTTTTCATCTTGCACTCATCAGGACAAATGCAAGAATGCCAAATTTCAAAGAGAACAACAATTTATACTGCATAAGAAAAGGGGTGTTGATGGTCGGCAGATTGGTTCTGATTGATCGAGATGTTGCAATGGCAAATGCTCCATGGAACTATTGTCCTTCATACTTTTGTTTATGTAAGAAAGGTTCAATACTGGACAGATTCCTTTTGCCTTCAAATGGAAAGATCCCTGAATATGAGTTTATGTAACTTCTAGCAAATGTAAATGAGCTACATTGTAAGCCCAACTGATAATCTTAAATTGATTGTTAGTGTAATTCTCAGCAGAGTCCAAATTGTTCAGCAAGTGCTGCCCAATTGCCAAATCATATCTAACATTAGACATTGTGTTCTGAGTTTTGCAAACATGGATTGGTCGAGTGAGTCAGTACTCTGCCAGTAGTGAAAAGTCGAAGGAATGTGTTGTTTGATATGATTCAGCAGGCTTGGAGACGTATAACCTTTGTACCTCACGTTACACTGGCAATAAAATTCATATACCACGTTATTCAGAATTTTTTTTGGCTTGATGGCAGCATCCTATTCATAGAAAATACCACTCACGTTGTCACAACATAGTACCAGCATGAAATAAGTATTTTCATCTGCTGCTCAAATATTTGAGATACTTTACCCTTATAGGATAATTTGAGGTTTTTAGATTCAAAATTTGGCTTTAGGCCTATTTATGAGTGTAGACAAAATACAGTGATTTGTATTTTGATGATCTGATTGGGATAGCCATTATCCTACAGGATAGTTTGATATGACCTATTTGAGCATCAAACTTGATTGAATAAATGAGGCCCCAGAGGTGGAAAAACAGTGTGCTGGTTTACTGCAATTTCAATTCTTCAAGCATTGTTATAGCACTCACTGACTGCACTCAACCAACTCATGCTTGCAAAAGTCAGAACACAATATCTAGTGCAAGATATGATTTGGCAATTGAGCAGCATTTGCTGAACAATTCTGACTCTGCTGAGAATTACACTAACAACCAATTTAAGATGATCAGTTGGGCTTACAATGTAGCTCACTTATACTGCTAGGAGCTACATGAAAATTTTTTTTGTGAAAAAGTGGCTCAGGCCCTATTAAGAGATTGTTGATAAGGCCAATTTTGAAGCTCATGGAGCTATGGGCATTCCAATGCGTCTATCAAGCATTGAAAATAGACTTGCAGTAGATAGTAGTAGAGAAGCCATCAGCAGATTTCTCAACTAACACATTGAGGAAAAGGAGTTCAGTTTCTTTTCAAATGTGAATTTGAATGCCGGATGGACCCTATTAAGGTGTATGAGGGAATTCCTACATACAGCTGCAGATTTAATTAAAGCAAACGTCATCATCATATCAGAATACACAAGGGATAAGAGGTTAGGGATTATTCCATCAAAAACACATTTCTCATGGGATATTAATAAAAATATTAGTGCAAGCTGCCCCTAGAGAGTATCCATGGCAAAACTATCTGTTTGGAAAGACATTGTTTCATTAAAGCTGAATTCAACAATGCGAGTTGCAAAGTTCATGGCTGGTATCTTACAATCTTGCCTGCCCATGGCTCGTAAGATCCCACCTGAGGCCAATGGAGAATGCCATGCTGCAAGCCTCGCTCGCTTTGATTCTGGATTGGGCGAAGCCGTAAAATTCCAGCCCATAAATTCAATTAACATAGATTCAGGAGTTTCTAGATTTCTGTGATGTAATAAGTTGTTGTAAATGTCTAGTGCTTCTTTGAGTGGCATATCAGGTTCACAATGTTGAACAAGCACATAGAGACAATAGACATATCTGGCAATATATAGATGGTGCATAGTCTTTGCAAGAGTGAAGAAGTCCTTCAACTGCATGTCTCTTTTTTCGACAATTCTCAAATAACTGTTTCCTTTCTTTTGATCAAAACTGGAATGCTCAACTGAGTCTATAGCCTACTGAATAAAGAAACATTTATATTTTCAAATGTATAAATATTTTCTCATATTGCAATTGTTCATTGCCAAGCATTCTAGTTTTCTCTTTCTGTCTCTGAGGAGGAGTTCTAATTATGTTAGTTATTTTGCTGAAAATGATTGAGTTTTAACCTGAGTAAGAATAAATATTTATCTTAGTGATCAAGTTACTATAATAATGCTTGAAGAACTAAACATTGCAGTAAACCAGCACACTGTCTTTCCAGCTCCAGGGCCAATGACTTAATGGAATACAGCCTGATGGGGTGAGAATCTCTTCAGTCTAATGGAAGTATAAGGTCAGATGTAAAAATAAATTTGAGCAATCTTGATCCAGTTCTTAATAGTTGTAGGCCCAAATCAAAAATAGCTCATTTCTTGGCACAATTTGATAGGAAATTAATAATCTCATTCTGAGATGGCTGGTTGATGTAAGCAATGAAATACATCGCCCTTCTGCAATGTTGTTGCAGAGTATTGTATATAGCTACTTCTGCTTTGGGTTGTATGATGTTGACACTAATAAATGTAACATTCTCCTAATTTAACATCTTGATTAAGGTAAAATACAAAACAATTCATTAAAAAATGCAATTAGCATGGCCATTCCACTTAACCAGCACATCTTTTAGATTGTGTACATTCATCAGGGTTGAAAGTTTGGCTCTATTCTCTCCCCACAGATGCTGTCAGACCTGCTGAGTTTTTCCAGCATTTTTTGCTTTTATTTCAGGTTCCAGTCTCCACAATATTTTGCTTTTATCTTTGTGTAGTAACCAGTGCTGTAGCTGACCTGAAACAGCTTGGCATTGAAGCATAAGACTTCAGCACTACCACACACATGTTATCAGAACCCTAGTTGGCCAATTCATAGAATCCCTACAGTGCTGAAGGAGGCCATTCAGCCCATTGCATCTGCATCAACAACAATCGCACCTAGGCCCTATCCCTGTTATTCTACGTATTTACCCCACTAATTCCTCTAACCTATGCATGCATGATATTGCTCCTAACATGCTCTTCTCACTAATTAAACCAAGTTTAGTCCCCTGGTATAGTGAAGAACATGCCAGGCCACAAGGTTAACAGGATTGTGGTGATATACAATTCTGTTGATGCCGATAGCCCACAGTGTTTCATAGGTGCCCATTTTCTAGATCTGTTCTGAAGTTATCCTATTTAGCATGGCAGTAATGCTACATAAAACGATGGAGGCTGTCCTGATAGCGGTACATTGGCACAGTAGTTAACACTGCTACCTCACAGAGCCAGAGACCCGGGTTCGATTCTCAGCTTGGGTTACTGTCTGTGTGGAGTCTGCATGTTCCCCCCATGTCTGTGTGGATTTCCTCCGGGTGCTCTGGTTTCCTCCTACAGTCTGAAAGACATGCAGGTTATGTACAATAACTATGCTAAATTCTCCTTAGTGTAAACAAGCACTGGAGTATAGCGACTAGGGGACTTACACAATAACTTTGCAGAAATGTTAATGTAAGCCTACTTGTGATACTAATAAATAAACTTTCAACTTTGTGGGTGTGATTTCATCTATACAATAGCTTTGCAGGGCCATTCCTACCAATATTATCATGCAAAGATGCATCAGTAACAGATCGGTTGGTAAGAATGATATCAGTCACGCCTCCCCGGCCGCCGCCACTCTGTCACTATCTGACACATTCCCAGTCTTGATATGTTGTTCTTTACGACTCAGCTAGTTTGGCCAGTTTTAATCATGGACATTGAAATCCACCACACAGACTGCGTCTGTGTCTTTGCTTCAGTCTTCCTTCAAAGTGGTATTCTAAGTTTTTACCTTGGGATGAGAGAAAGTTTCCTTCTTCATGATGGACTCGTCAAGTTTAAGGGCGTTCAAATGGGCAGTGGATAGGCATATGGATAGCATTGGAATAGTTTAGGATAGAGGGTCATAAAATTGGTTACATTGGTCGGCGCAACATCGAGGGCCGAAGGGCCTGTACTGCGCTGTAATGTTCTATGTTATGATTATCCTGATGCCATGAGGACTGTGGAGTACAATGTCAGTATTGAGGACACCCAGCACTTCTCCATCCTGACTGTACACCACCTTATCACCACCGGTTCTAGATCTGTCACTAGAAAGGACATAGCCAAGGTTACTATTAGAGGAATTTGAGATGTTTGTTTGATACAACTGAGTAATTTACTGGGTCATTCCATTAGGCAGTGAAGAGTGAATTACACTTTACGTAGATCTAGAATCGCATTTAAACCAGATCAGATGAGAGGATAGATTTCCTTCCCTTTTAGTGTATATCAGTGAATCAATATGTTTTAACAATAAGCCCACATAATCATGGTCACTGTAACTAACATTTTATTCGAGTTTATTTGTGCTTTCTCTTAAACCTAACTTAAATTCACCAACTGTCTAGCCCCTTACCACCTTTGAACTCATGTTTCCCAATTATTAGTTCAGGTCTCTGGATTATATCCAATAATTATATCCAATATATAATTCAGTAATATAATCACTACATTCCCATAGCTCCAGGAATGCCATTTATTTTCCCTTCAGGTGACAATCTGCTAACAAAATCACAATCGCTGAAATTGTATGTTTCAAAGCCACATATTATTTTGTCTTTAAATAAATATTCATTAATTTTTCTCTCAGTATTACCGGTCATACTATTCACCACCATTTGCTAATCCAGGGTGTTTTGCTCAACTCAATATAATACAAAGTTCAAATATAATTCTGGATAGAATGACATAAAAATATTCAAAGTAGTTTATATTGAAACACAAGAAAGCACGTAATCACTTAGCACAATTCAGAACATATGCCATGCAGGAAACAAGCTCAATATCACAGTCAATTAGACATGTTTCAGCAGGTTTCACTCAGAATACAGTCAAGCATGCTAATTTGAAACAAGTAAGTATCTCTATTTAAATATGTTATAGTAATAAGTTACCAACAAGCATATTGTTTTGTTACAGAAGCTACACATTATTCAAGCAACTGGCAATTCTGGCATATCTGTTTCAACCAGACAGAGAAGGAAAATGCCAAACTTAGCATTTTTGTGGTGAGAAACTATAGTGTTTAAAAACAATCTCTCCTTGTTGCATTGGTGTCTTCCTGGAAATTGTGAAAAACACATAATCCAGCTAGCCTCGCAAAACTCTTTTTCTCTACAGCCACGTTCCCCAGTTTTCTCACTACAATAGAGGTAGAATCAGATGACCAAATTTGCTGCTCAGATGCAATTGGCTAATTGGCTTTTAAGGTATTACTTTTGGCCATAAAACTCTAATTTATGGGCTTGACCATTTATAAGACAATTCATTTGTTTTCTTGGAAAATATTGAGTATAATACATAAATACACAGAAAAAAAAAGTTGCAGATAATGCAAGAAGGCAGAATTTCGCTGTAGCTTTCAAACATAGAATCATAGGATCCCTAAGTGCAGAAGGGTGCCATACTGGCCATCAAGTCTGCACTAACTCTCCAACAGAGTTTCCCACCCAGGCCCTATTCCCATAATCCAACTAATCCCCCGAATTTATGTACCTTGAGACACTAAGGGACAAATTAGCATTATCAATCAGCCCAACATGCACATCTTTGGACGTGGGAGGAAATCGGGGCACCTGGAGGAAACCCACAGAGACATGAGAAGAATGTGCAAACTCCACACGAACAGTCACCCAAGGCTGGAATCGAACCTGGGTAATCTGCACACTTGCTGCCTACCTGCCTACCATGCTATGCACCTACGACCCTAACCAGCTGCCACTCTGCCACCCTATCCACCTGTCAGCCTACAAACCAGCTAGCCTATCCATCTACCACCATACCTACTCATCTATCTCCTTGCTCACTTGTCTTATCATGCCCAGACCCTTACCACCCTGCATCCTTATCCATTTACCTCTTCACATCTTTTCAACGAAGCTTTAGAATGTTTAAACACTTTTGTTATGAATATGGCAGCTGGTGCCTTAATAAAGCAGGGGGAGGGGTATGGTTTCTACACAGAACATTACCAGCTCAACATGCAGTGAGACAGCACTAACCACTATGCCACTGTGCCACCGTTAGGATCGGAATACATATCAATCCCTTCACAGGCCAAATACATTAAAGACGCGAAATTGAAAAGTAAAAATAACTAAATATGAATAGAGAGCGAGTACTTACTGAGAGTGAAATGTCAAAAGAGCAGGGAAATAAAGACTTGGAATTACAGATCAGTCTGGATGATAATACTATAGCTCCTGGCAAATGCTTTGCAGAATCAGCTGCATTCATAGGAAAAGCAAGCAAGATAAGTAACATGTACACTGAGCTGGTTAAATTCCCATAGTGCCCATTGCGTGTAAATACATGCATTTACAATCATGCATCATTAACAGCTTCTATGGTTTGTGCCCATTCACAAGACTATCTTGGCTGGAATCTTTCGTTCAGGATCAGGACCCCTATTTCCGACCCACATCAGATAGTTAACTTTGTCCTATTTCTCAGGGCAATTTCTAACGGAGGATCCTGCAAAACTCAGTCAATGCAAAAATTCTCAGTTCAGCAGCAGAGAGAATCTGTGCAGAAACGACACCCTCTTTATCAGCTGCCATATTCTGTAACTAAAGAGTTTAAATATTCTAAAGCTTCTTTGAAAAATTATGAGGAAAAGGTAAGTGCGTAAAAGTGTAGGGTGGTAAGGGGATGGCAGGATAAGGTAGGTGAGTAAGGAGGTAGAGTGGGTATTGTGGTAGATAGGTAGGGTACCAGATCAGTAGGGTGACAAGTGGGCAGGGTAGCAGCTAGTTAGGATCATAGGTGGGTAGGGTGGCAGGTGAGTAAGATGGCAGGTGGGTAGGTTGGCAAGTGGGTAGATTGGCAGGTGGTTAGATTGACAGATGGTTAGATTGGCAGATAGGTAGGTTGGCAGGTGGGTAGATTGGCAGGTGGGTAAGTCGGCAGGTGGGTAGGGTGGCTGGGTTGCAGCTGGATGTGAGTAGATGAATCAGTGGGAGGTTTTTAGATTGAATTGGGAGGGGCTATCCACTCAAGGCTAGTCAGGTCCAGTCAGTGGGACTCAGATGATGTGGAGCTAGTTAGGTCAGTTAGGGGCTAGTCAGGTCATGCCAGGGGCTGGTCAGCATGATTGGGAGGGAGTCAAAGACAAGGTAGGGTGAGGTCAAGGTTGGAGTCAGATAGTGAGGGTTAGTCAGGCAGGGTCAAGTGATGGGGTGAATCAGGTCAGGGATTGGAAGGGGTCAGAATTTCGAGGAGGAGATCAGTATGATTTATGAGTCAGCTGGATGGTAATTTAGATTGTTTACATAAAACCCCAAATCCTTCCTTGCCTGAGGCACAACTTCTATATTTTTGACAATATCATTTTGTACTTTAATACACTTAGCAAGAGGAGGAACATAATACTTCGTAATATCTGAAATTCTGTTTCTTATCTTGGGTGATTGATGTTGCTTCCATTCACCAGAACATTAGGAGGCTATTTAGAAGGTCTAGGTTAGGTTCCATTACAGGTCTAGTCAGCCATGGAAGGGGTCTTCATGACGTGATTTGAACACGTTGAAAATTAGCCTCCTTATCCTTCCAATACTTCCGCAACATTCCCCAAAAGAAAAAAAATGTGCACAGATACAAAGCAAACAAAACTAGAACATTTTAAAATTCCTGATCTCTGTTAATTAATTGCACCATTAAGCTGATGATGTGAGCCAACTGCACATTTTCCATGCTGAACTAATGCCAACAGGTCCAGTTTTTTTAAAGCTAAAATTAACAACTAATGAACCAAAAAGAAATCCTTCTAAAAGAGAGCTGGTTAATGATGACAATAGACATGTTGGAATATGAAATCCTGTGAGAATTTCCTGGATTGATCTTTAATATTTCTTTTTACAGAGTTTCAGTTAATAAATAAAGATATGGTTAACTTCACCTTCCCTTCATAAAATGTTCATTATATTCTAGTGCTGTAGTGGTAGTGTCACTGGATAGTAATCCTGAGACCCAGGTTAAAGCTCTGGGGACACAGGTTCAAAAGACAGCTGGTGGAATTTGAATTCTCTTATTACAACCTGGAATTGAAAGCTAGTCTCAATAATGGTGACTGTGATAGTTCTCAAGAAAAACCTGTCTGGTTCACTGATGTTCTTTAGGGAAAGAAATCTGCAGCCCTTACCTGGTCTGGCCTACCTCTGACTCCAGAGTCACATCAATGTGATTGACTCTGAACAGCCTCTGAAATGGCCTACCATGCCACTCTGTTTAAGGGTACATATGGATGGGCAACAAATGCTGGCCCTGCCAACATTCCATGAAAGAATAAATATTTAAACAAAATGATAGAGTGATTAAACTGCTGGACTTTAGCCTATTTATATCAACAAGGGGAAGTGAAGGCCTATTGGTATTGTTGTTAGACTATTAATCAAGCTAATGTTCTGGGAATCCGGATTCAAACCCCGCCATGGCAGATGGTGCAATTCAATAATAAGTTCAAAAATATTCTGAAAATAAAAATCTACTGGTGACCATGAAACCGTTGTCAATTGTCAGAAAAGCCCATCTGGTTCACTAATGTCCTTTAAGGAAGGAAGTCTGCTGTTCTTCCCTGGAGTGGTCTATATGTGACTCCAGGGTCACTGCCATGTGGTTGATTCTCAACTGCCCTCAGGCAACGAGGCATGGGCAATAAATGCTGGCCAGCCAGTGATGTCCATGTCCCTTGAAAGAATAAAAAAATTGGATTGGTTCCTGGCAAAGAATTCTCTAACCAGAAAAACTGATGGATAGAACCTTGAAACTTCCATATTGCATGGAGATTGTAATGTGATACAGAATGTTGAGACCAGCTCATGTATTTCTAATATAAAGATGAAGGTCAATCCAGACTCATCTCTCCAATGTTATTAACTACATACTGGGCATGGAGTTACACATCCTCAGTTTGTCTTGTTGTCTATTGTCTTACAACACTATGGATGAGAACCCCAGGAACAAGAGATGGATTTTCCTGGTAATCTTTCAAATGGGCTACAATGTTCCATTACTGTGTGAACAGTATTTAAAACCTCTAAAGTAATAATTTGTGCAGAAAATTGTACAGTAAAATTAAATGTAGAATTGTTTCATAATCCTGAAGATTACATGTTTGCAGCATCAAATTTTCTAACAATTTTAAGCCAAACAACTTAATTAGCCAACTTCTCACTCCTAAAACGTCTACAAGTTGACCTGAGGATTAGTATATAATAATATGAATGGTCTTTTTGACCTGTTCATTTACTGCCAGTCATTGTTTGGCTAATAATGATTCAGTTTTCTAGCTCATAATACAACGCAGGCTTAGAATAAACAAGGCCTCATAGTGTTTTATTTTTTAGAGGTTGCTGCTTGAATATTTGGAAAAATAAACATAATTGATGTAAGATTGATGATAAGCTTTGTACATTTATTTTAATTCAGAAAAATCTTAATAGCCATTTTGGTAAGCAAAGTTTTGTTCTTCATTTGCAGAACTTTTCAAAATAGTCTGGACCCAAATAATTCAACACAGTAAATGTTGTTTATTCAACTCTGAGGCCTGCACTGGACAGTATCCATTTCAGGAAGGAGAAGACCTTCAATCTATCTAGTCACAGAATTGCATTGGGTGCAGATGTAATAACCATGAATCCTTCTCATTAATAAGAAATTATCAAGTGCCTTTGTAAATCCCATTAAGGATTCTTGATCCATCACTATGCCATAATCTTTCCACATAGTTACTATCCTTTCAGTAAAAAACATCCACCTGAATTTCCAAACTCATATTGCTGTTCTTGTGCATAAGTTGTGTGTTCCATGATAGATTTCCACGCGAGTTAGGTAGTTTTGACTAATCTTCTCTTCAGTATGAGTTCACAGTACAACTGCAAACCCTCTTGGAGGTTATAATGATGGCTAGTGCAGGAAATGATGCATTTACACTGGTACACTTGACCTGAATTTGTGTGTTGTTAGAAACGAAGAGGCTTTATTACCCAACATTCTTTCCACTGCTTCTCATGAAGAAAAGATGAATGTTTCATTAATGTGTATTTAGGAATGTGGTTATATTCAGAAGACTACTTAAGTTACTTCTACAGTAGACTATATCAAGTCAAGATTGACTTTTCGATTGTGTAATATCTGGAGGAATAATATAATGAGCTTGTGAGATTACTAGCCAAAAGCGTAAAGAGATTTATTGGAAATTTTGATACTAATTGCTGTGACTCAGTTTCCGGCTATAATATATATCAACATGCTGTGTAAAAGACCTTATAGTCTTGATTTCTGAGGAGCTCTAAATCGAGCTTCAACGTTGAAGAGACAAAAATATTTACATTTACTTTTAGACAAATTTGATATTTATTTTGTGTGGTTATTGTGATATATTTTATGTTAAGAAAACAGGATTTAATTTTCTAAGCTGCACCAAAATGCCTTTCAAAATTTAATATTCATAGAATCATACAATGCACAAGAAAGCCAATTACCAATCATGTCCATTCCAGCTCTTTCAATGAGTTTCATTCAATGAGTGTCCAATTCCCCTTGGAAGTTACTACTGAATCTACTACAGTGACTCTTTCAGTGATTGCATTCCAGATCATAGCAACTCACTATGTTATGAAAGTCCTTAATTTCCTCCTTGAACATTTTGTCAATTATCTTAAATCTGTGTCCTCTAGTTAACAACACTCTCATCCATGGAAAATATTTCTTTCTGTTTACTCTATTAAAACTTCTCGTAAATGTGTTATCCATCCATGGCATGTGGTCACAAGCATTTATTGCCCATGCATAATTGTCCTTGATAAGCTAATGGTGAACCCACTTCTTGAATTGTTACAGACTATATAGTGTAAATACATCGACAATGCCTTTAGGTTGGATGTTCCAGGATTTTAACCAAACAACAGTGAAGAAGCAGTGATATAGTTCTAAGTCAATATTGCGGTGATTTGATGGAGAACTTAGAGGTGCTGGATTTGCCATGCATCAGCTGCCAATGTTCTTATAGCTTGTCAAAACCATAGAGGCTATGACAGATTTACAATGAATCATACTGTGCCTACACACAGGGTCCCAAACAATAGGGAAAGGTCTGCACCAGCAAGTATCTGTGGGCACCAACCAGAGCCTGATAACTCTGCATTTGCTGATAGGCCCAACAAATACAAGTTTGCCTATTAGCAGCAAATGCAGAATTATCAGGCCCTGATTGATTAAGTCCCTTTAGAAAATAGACTGGTCCAAATGTTGACACACTTGCGCAAGGAATGAAAAATGAGTAAGCAAAAAAGGAAAGAGGCAGGAGATGCAGTGTTTTACCATTGTGAAGAAAGGTTCGGCCAGCACGTTTCTTGATCCAGGCCTAAGGGCAGGCCAGTCAGCAGAGCCAGGTCAGGTACAAGACATTAGGCAAAAGCCACAAAGTGAGCCAGCTACTTGGGAACAGTCACTGTTGAGCATCGAGGTGAGGGGGGAGGGGTGACTAAACACAGCCAGGACATCATGGAAGGGAGAGGTGGACCCCAGAAATGAAGGTTTGCGAGAGACCCCACAAAGTGTAAATTTGCCTCAGCATAGAGATCACAGATCTGAAAGGTGCTGTTGAAGGAATCTTGGCAAATTGCTGCAGTGCATTTTGTAGATACTACCCACTGTGGCCAACATGTATTAGTGGCGGAGATAAATCTTCTCTGCACCATTCTCCAAGAATTTGACATCCTTCCCGAAGTTTGATGCCAAAAATTGGAAACACTGCTTTAGTTGAGATCTAACTCATTGCTTTTGTATTCTTTGTCTCTACGTAGAAAGCAAGGATCCCATATATCTTTGAACAACCTGTTCAACTTGTCCTCTGCCACTTTGAAAGGTCTGTAGATGCAAACACCTGTGTCCCATGTTCATTTACCATTTTTCTGACCTGAAATGTTAATTCTGCTCTGTGCACAGATGCTATCTGATCCATTGAGCATTTCCAACAAATTCTGTTTTTATTTCAGCAATAACTAAGTTTCAGTGCCAATTGGAAAAGAAAATTGGTCATTTCACTGGAAATCATATAATGTTTGTTTCAATTAATTCACGTGGCATTTGCAGTTCGATGTGGGACATGTATTAATGTAAGGTAATTTTATGCTCATGTCCCATTTACAAAACTGTGCCATTTGATTTAGATTATGGCTTGTCACTTTTCCTTCTAAAATGCATCCATTCACACTTCAGCTGCTATGTGCTGGCCATTTTACAAGCCTATGCTCTGCTGGATTCTGCAACTTTCCTCTTCACTGATTACTACTTTTCTACGCAGTGTGGCATGAATAATGCCCATGATTATTAAACTCAAGAAATAATTCAAAATTCTTAGTTGCAAAATATTTCACAAACTCACAAGCCATTTTCTGGTTATCGAAAAGTATTAAGCTGGAAGCTTTATAACCTAACCAACTTTTCATTTTCAGTGCTTTAGGTCTGAAAGCTTAAATTGCATGAACTGATATAAATGCCTGGGGTTTAATTTAGCTCAGATGCTGGACGGCTGGTTCATGCCAATAGCATCGGTTCAATTTCTGTGCTGGCTGAAATTATTCATGAATGTCTGTCTTCTCACCTTGTCCCTTGCCTGGGGTACGGTGACTCTTATGTTAAAATCACTACAAATCAGTTCTCCCCTTCAAAGGGGAGAGCAGCCTAGAGTCATCCAGACTATGGTGACTTTACCTATATTACTGCCCATTCCCATGTCTAACTGGAAATGCTACATGGGTTAATTGAAACATGATTTCCAGTGAAAATGGCTGGTTTATTCTGTATTTTACACTGAAGCTTTGTTATTGTGAAAGGCCATGGGCCCTGATACCATTTAAGAACAAAGAACAAAGAACAAAACAACACGGGAAACAGGCCCTTCGGCCCAATGAGCCAGCGCTGCCACCCTCTACCCGCGATCCCTGTCCATGTTTATAGATCTATGGATTAAAAACCAAACTGGAGACAATTTAGGGAGAATTTGTTTTGCCAATCAGTCTAAGAGCACATCTTTGGGGTGTGGGAGGAAACCGGAGCACCCGGAGAAAACCCACGCAAGCACGGGGAGAATGCGCAAACTCCCACAGACACAGGCCCAAATCCATTACCTGCACAGCACAACGATAGTCACTGAGCTGTCGTGTTGCCCATCAAATGGTCCAGGTCAAGCGTACACTAACAACGTGAAGCACTAGGATATTCTCAAAAAAAATCCAAGAGCAGCGCTCTCACGACCCATCGCATATATGCCCCTCGTTAGACAACAAGGTGGACCAAAGCACCTGTAGGATAAAAACAAGTACATCAATATCATCATCTATTTACACACTTCCCAGGGACTCCCAAGGCTCATGATCCCTATTTTAAATCAGTTTTCTATACCCCTCCATTCCCATTCTGTTCATGTGCCCATCTAAGTATTTCTTAAATAACTCCAGAGTACCTGCCTCCACCACTTTACTTGGCAGTGCATTCCATACCCCCACCACCCTCTGTGTGATTTAGACAACAGTTCTGAAGACTTGTGCTCCAGAACTAGCCGTGTCCCTTGCAAAACCTTTCCAGTATAGCTACAATACTGGCATCTACCCAACAAAGTAGAAAATTTCCTCATAGAAACATAGAACAGTAAGACAGTACAGGCCTTTTGGCCTCCAATGTTGTGCCGAGCTATGTCCAAACCCAAGATCAAGCTATCCACTCCCTAACATTCCAGTATGCTCCATTTGCCTATCCAATAACCACTTGAAAGTTCCTAAAGTGTCCGACTCCACTGTCACAGTAGGCAGTGCGTTCCACACCCCAACCACTCTCTGAGTGAAGAATCTGCCTTGGACATCTCTCCTATATCTCCCACCATGAACCTTATAGTTATGCCCCCTAGTAACAGTTACATCCACTTGAGGAAATACTCTCTACTTGTCCACTCTATCTATCCCCCTCATCATCTTATAAACCTCTATTAAGTTGCCTCTCATCCTCCTCCACTCTAAAGAGAAAAACCCCAGCTCTCTCAACCTTTCCTCATAAGACCTACCAGGCAGCATCCTGGTAAATCTCCTCTGCACTCTCTCCAATGCTTCCACAATCTTTCTTATAGTGAGATGACCAGAACTGAACACAATATTCCAAATGTGGTTTCACCAAGGTCTGGTCTGGTTGCAGCACAACATCAACTGCTCTAGCTTTGTCTACACACTTAGTTACCTCCTCAAAGAATTCAATTAAATTTGTGAGGCAGGACTTCCTCTCACAAAACTGTGCTGACTATCCCAGATTAAACTGCATCTTTCCAAATAATCATAAATCCTACCTCTCAGGACTCTTTCCATTAACTTACTGACCACCGAAGTAGGACTAACTGGTGTATAATTACCAGGGTCATTTCTATTTCCTTTCTTGAAGACAGGAACAACATTTGCCACTTTTCAGTCCTCTGGCACAATCTCCGTGGACAGCGAGGACCCAAAGATCAAAGCTAAAGGCTTTGCAATCTCATCTCTTGCCTCCCAAAGTATCCTACGATGTGTCCCATCTGGACCAGGGGACTTATAAACCCCCAAGTTTTTCAAAATTGCTAATACATCTTCCTCAGAAGATCTACCTCCTCCATCCTATCAGCTTGTATCATGCACTCATCCTCAAGAAAAAAGTCCTCTCCTTTGTGAACACTGAAGAAAAGTATTCATTCAATGCCTCACCCATCTCTTCTGATTCCATGCACAAGTTCCCACTACTATCCTTGACTGGCCCTAACCTCACCCTGATCATTCTTTTATTTCTCACATAACAGTAAAAAGACTTGGGGTTTTCCTTTATTCAACTTGCCAAGAACTTCTCATGCTTCCTGCTCGCTCTCCTAAGCCCTTTCTTTAACTCATTCCTAGCTACCTTGTAACCCTCAAGCGCCCCAATTGAATCTTGCTTTCTCATCCTTACTTTTTTCTCTTAACAAGACATTCAACCTATTTTGTGAACCATGGTTCCCTCCCTCGGCCATTTCCACCCTGCCCGCCAGGGACATACCTATCAAGGACACACAGTATTTGTTTCTTGAAAAAGCTCCACTTTTCATTTGTGCCCATACCTGACAGTTTCTGTTCCCATCTTATGCTCCCTAATTCTTGCCTAATCGCATCATAATTACCCCTGCTCCAATTATAAACCTTGACCTACCATGTGATCCTATCCCTCTCCATTGCAATAATGAAGGACACCAAATTGTGGTCACTATCTCCAAAATGCTCTCCAACAAACAAATCTAACACTTGGCCCAATTCATTACCCAGTACCAAGTTCACTGTGGCCCCAACTCTTGTCGGCTTATCCATATATTGTGTCAGGAAACCCTCCTGCACACACTGTACAAAAAGTGTCCCATCCAAACTATTCAACCAATAAAGGTTCCAATCAATATCTGGAAAATTAAAATCATAACATAATAATCATGATAACTACCCTGTGACCTCCACATCTATCCATAATTTGCTTTGCCATTTTCTCGTCTACATCTTTATTACTATTTGTGGGTCTATAGTAAACCCATAACAATGTAACCGACCCTTTATTTCTAACTTCAGAAATGATAGAGAAGGTGAAGGCGCATGGGATACAGGGTCGGGTATGTAGATGGGTCGAGAACTGGCTTGGGAGGAGGAGACAGAGGGTAGTAGTGGAAGGCTTTTTTTCCGGCTGGAAGCCTGTCACTAGTGGAGTGCCACAAGGCTCAGTACTAGGTCCTCTTCTATTTGTGGTCTACATAAACGACTTGGAAGTAGGGGTAGGTGGTGAGATCAGCAAATTTGCTGATGACACCAAGATGCTTGGATTGGCGGGTACAGAAGAGCAGTGTCAGGCAATACAACAGGACATAGACAGGTTGGTAGACTGGGCAGATAGATGGCAAATGGAATTTAATCCGGAAAAATGCGAGGTGATGCATTTTGGCCGGAAAAATGTAGAAGAGAGTTATAGGATAAAAGGTAAAACTATACGGAGCATAGAGACGCAGAGAGACTTGGGGGTGCAGGTTCACAAGTCTCTGAAGGTGTCCTCACAGGTGGAGAAGGTGATAAAGAAGGCGTATAGTATGTTAGCTTTCATAGAAAAGGGTATAGAATACAAGAGTAGGAGTTTGATGTTGCAGTTGTATAGAACTTTGGTTAGGCCTCACTTGGAATACTGCGCCCAGTTCTGGTCTCCGTACTATCGGAAGGATGTGGAGTCCTTGGAGAGAGTGCAGAGGAGGTTTACCAGGATGCTGCCTGGTATGGAAGGACTGTCTTATGAGGAACGATTAGATAGACTGGGGTTGTTTTCCCTTGAAAGACGTCGGCTTAGAGGGGATCTCATAGAGGTGTATAAGATTATAAGGGGTATAGATAGAGTAAATGGAGGTAAACTTTTTCCACCTTTAGAAATGGATAGGACGAGGGGTCATGGCCATAGGGTGAGGGGGGCTATGTATAGGACGAATATTAGAGGGCAGTTTTTCACACAAAGGGTAGTGGGGGTGTGGAATGCACTGCCGAGTAAGGTGGTGGGAGCAGGCACGCTGGGGCTGTTTAAGGGTCTCTTGGACAGCCACATGAGCGGTATGCAGATAGAGGGATATATTAGGACTGTTTAACTACGGCTTTTTTCCACAGGTAATTCGGTCCATAATTTGAGCATGCATTCGGCAGGTGGTGCGGGTACAGCTCTTGGATGTTGATTCATGGGTTGCCTGGTACCTCATGTCGTAAATGAGTGCTTTATGTGGACCATCTGAAGGGCACCATGACAGCTCAGAGACTATCGATGTGGCTGTGCAGACACTTGGAATTGGGCCGGTGTCTGCGGGAGTTTGCGCGTTCTCCCCGTGGTTGCGTGGGTTTTCTCCGGGCACTCCGGTTTCCTCCCACAACCCAAAAATTCGCTCTTAGGCTGATTGGGAAACAAATTGTCCCTATGGTGAAAATTTTCCATATTAGGAATAATATATATATTATTATATAGGAATATTAAAATAGGATAATGTATTTGCTACTATATAGTATGACGGTGGCGCGGGCTCGTTGGGCCGAAGGGCCTGTTTCCCGTGCTGTGTTGCTTAAAAAAAAAATGTCCTATCCACAAAAAACAGGATAAATTCAACCCAGCCAATTATTAGGCCATCAGTCTACTGTTGAACATCAGAAAAGCGATGGGAAGTGTTGACAGTGCAAATAAATTGGAACTTACTTAGCAATAACTGCTCAGTTTGGGATCTACCAAAGCCACTTAGCTCCTGACCTCACTACATCCTTGGTCAAACATGGATAAAAGAGCTGAATTCAAGAAATGAGGTGAGGTGAGAGTGACAGCTGTTGACATCAAGGCAGCAATTGACCAGGTGTGGCATCAAGGAGCCCTAGCAAAACTGGAGTTAATGGAAATCAGGGTGAAAACTTTCCACTGGTTGGAGTCAGACCCTGCACAAAGGAAAATTGTTATGGTTGTGTGTTCATCAATCATCTCACTCCTGGAACATTGCTGCAGTGGCTCCTCAGGCTAGTGTCCTAGGCCAACCAACTTCAGTTGCTTCACCAGTGACCTTCCCTGCATCATAAGGTCAGAAATGGAAATGATTGCACAATATTCAGCATCATTTCTGACTTCTCAGATACTGAAGCAGTCCATTTGCAGCAAGACCCGGATAACATTTCAGCTTGGATTGATAAGCAACAGTCAAGCCACACAACAACTAATGAACTTCTCCAGCAAGGGAGAATTTAACCATCTCCCTTTGACATTGAATGAATTTACCTATCACTAAATCCCCTTCTGTCAACATCCTGAGAGTCACCATTGACTAAAAAATGCAGCTATATGAATTCAGTGGTTACAAGCACAAATCAAAGGCTGGGAATTCCTCAGAATTTAATTCACCTCCCTACTCCCCAAACTCTATCCATCACTGGCAAGGAACAAATGAGAGATATGATAGAATAATCTCCATTTGCCAGGATAAATGCAACACCAATAACACTCTAGAAGATCAACACCATCCAGGATAAAGTATCTTCCTTGATGGCATCCAATCTACCATATACACAGTGTAGCAGCAGTGTGCACCATGTACACAATGCACTAAAGCAACTCACCAAGGCTCCTTTGACAGCACCTTCCAAATATGTGACCTCTACCACTTAGAAGGACAAGAATAACAGATGCATGGAAACACACCATCTTAAAGTCCCCCCCCCCCCCCCCCCCCCCCCCCTCACTTACACATCACTTTAACTTGTCTCTGTAGCTGCTGCTGGGTCAAATTCCCAGAACTCCCTTCCTAATAGTGCAGTGTACCTACAACACATAGAATGCAACAGTTCAGCTAGGGATGGATCACCAAACGCTGGCCAAGCCAACGAGGCCAACATCCGGTGAATAAATAAAAAGTACTGGAAACACTCAGCAGGATAGGCAGCATCTGTGGAGAGAAAGGGTTAAAGTTTCAAGTGGAGATGGCCTTTTAATTCCACTTTAAATATTAAATGCGTTTCTCTCCACAGAAGCTCCTTGACCTGCTGAGTATTTCCAGCAATTTTTTTTGTATTTCAGATCCCCAGCATCTGCAGTGCTTGGCCTTTGTTACTGCGGGGTTGCAATCAATAAGAATCATAGTAACAATGATAACTGTAATTCATGCTGTTCATTGTATCCAACGAGAATGCGATAACCTATGGAGAGCTGGGGGGGGTGGGACGGAGACTGACTCTTGACGAGTGCCCTTGTGACACTATTTGGATGAATTAATTCCTACACATAATCATCTCACCCGGCAAAAAAATAATCCATTTCTGTAATCCCAAAAGCTTCTGAATTAATATCATTAACCAAAGGGGGAAGAGTTGTTCCCTTACTTCTCCCCAGCCCCATAAAATTGCTTTGCCCTGATCATAAAATTATCAGAATAAATTTAATCAAGATTTTTTTTGAAAGAATCGTTTCATTTTGTATATGAGAGGGTGGATAGATGGAAAAAAATCGACAACAAAAATAATATTCACGGGGGGGGGGAGAGAATCTAATATGCAAAAGATCATGTCAATGTCATTGGACTGAAATATTGATTCATGTTGCAGGATGGTAGACTAGATACTTATTGGACCCCTTTTGGTAAAAGTCCAGGGGAAGAGAGAGTGTGTGCTGTGTAAGTACTTAGTGCTAGGGCTGGCTGCCGCTGGGATCGCTGTCTATACACGGGCTCTTAGGATGTATGTACGCTCACAAACTCTCTCTCAGCCCCTGTCTGCTTGTGGTGACAAGTATACCTGAGCTCCAGTTGCTTTGCTTCCCCCCTCCCCTCTCCTCTCCAGCTCCTTCTCTTCCTTTCCTTTCCCCTCCTCCTCCTCCTCCTCCTCCCCCCTTTTTTTCCCTCTCCCTCTTTCTTTTCTTCCCTCTTTCTATTCTCTCCTCCTCTTTCAATTCATACAGATTTCTTCATCCCCTCCCCTCCCTTCCCTCACTAACCAATAGATGCCCGGTCAGTAATGGAGAATTTCCTATCCAACATGTAGGCGAGCGTTCCCTTCTCCGGCAGAGACCTCTTTCATTTGAGGGGAGGGGGAGAAAGAGAGAAAGGCAAGAGGGAAGAGAGAGAGAGAGGGGGAGAAGTGCGAGTGGGAAGAAATAAAGGAAAAAGGAAGGATTCGGCCTAAAGCAGAGCGTGAAGCCAAAATGTCGACCAGAACGCCATTGCCCACAGTGAATGAGCGCGACACCGAAAATGTGAGTGAGACAATGTTTCATTTTTATTCTTGTTACTTTGATGTGAAGGTTCCAGTCGAGGGCCGGCGGCGGGGGGTGGCAGGTTTGGAGAGACTTGCTGAGAGGATGTGTGTGTTTCTTGCTGAGGAAAGGGATGTTCTACCGGCTGCCTGCTCCGGGAGATGGTTCCAGCATAATATTTAAAAAATAGAGAGAGAGATCCCTTGGAGAGGAGCAGAGGCACTGACTCGCCTGCTTCATCGATCTCACAGGCCTCTCTCTCCCTCTCTCCATATTACGTACAAGGGGTATTTTTTCCCCCTGAGGAAAAGGCTACTTCCTTTAGATTGAATTTAAAAATCCTGCCTCCCATTTGCTTGATTTTTGCACCCCTCATTCCGTCCCCCCATCCTTCAGCCTGCAAATATCCATTTAAGGCCAGCTGCCTTTGACTGGAGGGAGCCGCTCAATGACAGGGAGCGGTTTACTGGACCACAAAAGAGCCCCGTCCCTGTTAGGTTTCGCTCAATGCAGACTTCCCAACTGGCGCAGTGTTTTTCCAGTTTGATCTGCTACTGTGGGAGATTTTTTTTCTCTCTCCCTTTTTTGCCTTTTCAGTTGTCAAGTATACAACACCACCATCTGCCCTATTATCAATGTATCTTTCACAATCCTTTCAACCACCCCCCCCCTATATATTTTGGAGGATGAAAATGCAAGAGCTGTGACGGCTGACGATTCAATGGGAGGAGGGTTAAGGGTCAACCACACTATTTCAAAACCAAATTATTACCAGTGCGAATTTTGTGTTGTTTTTCCCCACTGACTGGTTATTTAGTTGCATCCTACCCCCTCTCCAACATTGGGCCTTTTTAAATGCCTTTAGTCTTATTATGCATGTTTTGTTCAGGAGGACGTTGACATAAACCAATTCCCTACGCTATAATGATTTTAATTTTAGTTTTGGACTTGTTAATTTGAGAGGAAGCCTGGTTTTATGTATTTATTAAGTTTTCAGTAAGGGAGCTTTGTTTGAGTAGTCGATAATGCTGAAGTCATCCAAGTACAGTGATAGATATTTAGCATGCATTATATGATGCAAATATTACTTGTGCTATGCGATAATTAACGTAGTTTGTATCTGGCTACTTTTGCAGCACACATCTCTTGATGGATATGGTGACTCACAAATCCAGCCTTCCAAATCAAGTAGTAGACAAAACCTACCACGATGCAGAAATTCAGTGGCATCTACAACTGAAGAGCAACCCCACATTGGGAATTATAGGCTGCTAAAGACTATAGGCAAGGGAAACTTTGCAAAAGTAAAATTGGCACGACATGTTCTGACTGGAAGAGAAGTGAGTTTAATTTCGGTCGCTTTGTGTTATCAACATTTTATTTCAGTTTTTGCTGTATTTGTATTGTTTTTGAATTGGAGCCATTTCCTCATTTTGTGTTTAAATATATATTTTTAAATTTTTTTTCTAATTCCATTTGCATGAGGCCTGTAGTTGCTATGTATCTTCCATTTGCCTGGAAGGCTGACCCAGTCATGGTTGATTCCATCATTCTGATTAGGAATGTTTGGCAAAGCAAAACAGGCATATAGACTAGTTATGATATGCAAGATAATGTTTCAAGGGTTCTGTGTCTTATCTCTGGTATGTCTCTAAACACTCAGTGGATGTCGCAGAGGTTTTGCTGTGCTCCCCGGATGCTATCTGAACCAGTATTTGTATGCTGTTATCATATACTTAACTGAGTGCTACAAGATTGTAAACTCTAGGTTCTCTGTATTATATCTTGTTTGTTTATTTTTAAATGTTAAATTTTGTCAATATCAATTGCTGAAGTGTTTTGATTACTGCTAAGATTTTAGTGCTTTTTCCTGTTGAAAATTTGCATTTGATATCCTAAAGAGCTCTGTCCCTAGGTACATTTCAGGTCTCGCACCCAGACGAGCTCTAGTTATGTAAAAAAAAATTGCCTTGTGAGTTATTGACAGAAAGCAGAATGAGACAGACTTGGATGTCAGGCAGTCTCACTGTTCATATCTTTGAGCATCTATTTGTAAAACTGTGCATTCTATCTAAAAAAAAATTCAAGTATTGAATATCTTAATCTCTTAATCATTTTCAGGTTGCTGTTAAAATAATCGACAAAACACAGCTGAATCCTACTAGTCTACAAAAGGTACAGTTTTATCTCCAATTGCAAACTCTTTTTTTTTAGCTTTATCAATGGAGGCAAACAGAAAACGTGAATGAATTTGTGTTGTATTTGCACAGCAGTATTACTTTGAGTAACAAAGGAATGGTGGTTTTGGGATTTCTGTGTAGACTGAATAAGTTTAGACCTAAAGCAATGTTACTGTGTATACCTTGCATTGTAAGGCAAAAGAGGTAGTTGGCTGTGTGCAGAAAATGGTCTCATTGGATTTTCATCTCCGCAATGTTGATTGTTTACAACAAGAGTGATAATATTTGTTAAATTTTTGACTGAGAGAAAGTACTTTTATGGATAGTTTGAGGAAGAGGTTTATTTTATTACTTTGGCTGTTATATTCATTCAGCAGAAAAAATGATTATTACAAATTATTACTCGCAGTCACTATTATACAGAATTATTTCATAATATATTCTGTGGATTGTGAATAATCATTGCCTCACAACAAAGAACAAGTATCTTTGATGAGAAGGCATATTTTTAACAATATGTTATGAAAGTCGAACAATAAATTAGTTGAGCCAAACTGCAATGCTGTATTTGTTCTTAAATTGAAATATATATCTGTTTGGAAATGATAGAAGCACTTTTCCTTGCCAGTAAGAGTTACTGTATATATGTTGTGTTTATATTGACTTTGAATTTGGTTGGGTAGTGGGATAGGAAATAATACATAAAAGATGGGCATTAGTGTTTTTAGTTGATATTAAAATATTAGCCACCCCTTTCTATGTCGAGCTTAAAGGGTAGAGTATCTTTGAAGATGTCTTTGGGAAATCTTTTCAGGAAGGGGGCAGAGCAATGTCTGAAATGTTTCACCATTACATTATTAATAACTGATATATATGCATAACTTGTTTGTAAATGGCAGATACACTAAGACACTTTATTGAAGATGATTATGTAGACTTAAATGAAACATTAGCAGAAATTTTCCATCCCCTCCCACCAGCGGGTTAATGGACTTTCCCATCATCCCATTGAGTCAATGGACTTTTGAATAGTTTGCCACATTCGCCATAGGGGAACCCAAGGTGGTGGGGATTGAAAATCCTGACCATAGCTGATTTTAGCAGTAGATCAACACCCAACCTGTAATCAAATGTAGATGTAAACAGCAATAAATGATTCATCGCCCATTTCATTTTTTTTCATCAGTTTGATTTCAAGATATCATGGTTGCCACAAGGGCAAACGTTTTCCTACTTTAAATTTTCAAAGCCCAAAAGACCAGGTGGAGGTTCTTGTGGAGCGTAAGCACAGGCATAGACAAGTTGAACTAATTGGCCTGTTTCTGTGCTATATATTTGACGTGAAACTATTATGAACATACGGACAAGAAACAGAACAGGCCATTCAACCCCGAGCCTGCTGCAACATTTAATAAGATCATAGCTGATCTGATAGTAACCACAAATCTGCATTCCGCCTACTCCCGATAACTTAGTACTACTCTGCCTTCCAACAATCTATCCACTTCTGCCTTATAATGTTCAAGACACTGTTTTCATTGCATTTTCAGGCTCTTGAAACTCTGAAAGAGAAAATTTCTCTTCACTTCCATTTTAAGTAGGTGACCCCTAATTTTTAAACATATTTTTAACAATACACAACATTTTTAACAACATACAACATATGTTGTATGTTAGTCCAAATTCTGAAAAAGAGGAAAATCTTCTATCCATCCATCCTGTCAAGCCCCCTCAGGACTTTTTATGTTTCCACCAAGTCACCTCTTACCGTATCAAACTCCTTTGGTTATAATTTAGCCTTTTCTCAAAGGACAACTGCCCATTGCAGATATAAGTCTGGTAAATCTTCTCTGTATTGCTTCCAATAATTTACATTCTTTCTTAAATAAAGTGGCTAATATGTATACAGTACTCCCAGGTATGGTCTCACCAATGCTCTGTATAACTGAAGCATAATCTCCCTTCTTTTATATTCAATTCCCCTTGCAATAAGTGATAATGTTCTATTAGCTTTCCTAATTATTTGCTGCATCTGTATATCAGGTGCAATTCATACACCAAGCCTGCAACATTCCTCTGCATCTCAGAGCTCTGCAATCTCTCACAATTGAAATAATATGCTTATCTTTAAATTTGTCAATTTCATATTTTCTATATCGTATTCCATTTGCTAAGTCAATAAACCAATAAACCTATCTATATCTTTATGTCCTTTTCATAGCTTACTTTCCTAGCTCTTAGTGTCAACAGCAAATTTGATAACCATTTATATAAATTTTTAACAGTTGAGGCAGCAGCACTGATTCCTTTGGCACAACACTCATTATGTATTGCCAACCTGAAAAAATACCTATTCTCTGCTTTATGTTTACTCTTCAATTTCTGTTAGTTAGCCAGCCAATCTTGTATCCATGTCAATATGTTACCCGTTGAACGTGAGCTTTTATTTTCTGCAATAATCTTTTAATGTGGCACTTTAACAAGTGCTTTCTGGAAGATGATGTATCACACAGCGGCTGATTCTCCTTTACCCACGACACGTTATTTTCTCAAAGGATCCAATAAATTGGTTAAATATGATTTCCACTTCATGTAATCATGCTGAATCTGCTTTTATTACCTTAAAATTATCCACGTGTCCTGCTATAACTTATTAAGTAATAGCTTCTAACATTTTACCAATGACAGTTGTTAAGCTAACTGGCCTGTAGTGTTCTGCTTTCTGCCTCCCTCCCTTTTTGAATAATGGAATGAAATTAAATATCTTCCATTCTTGATCACTCTACTTTTATGTTTTGGTCCAAGGTTGTTTAAAACAATCACATCATGTTTCAAGAAGTTCTGAAGAAACTGAGATTGTATTACAACTAACAAATCACCCCATTTTGTATCATACATATTCTGCACAGTTTTCTTATTGCTAGTTATGGCCTGTGAAATCTGTCATTGTGGTCTTGCAAAGCATTTTATGTTGCTTGACAGGAAGAGGAAAGAGAAGCCAAAATACTTAGCCACATCATGCAGGTGAAACATGAGTGTCTTAAAATATCTTAGCTAAAAGATTCAACTTACTTTCTTGAACCACATCAGTTACTTTGTGTGCAAGTGGTACTATGTGTATGAATAAGAGTGTGTGAGGAAAATTAAGTCCAAAGATGTGTGAGTTAGGTGGATTGGCCAGTCTTAATTGTCCATTAGTATCCTATGATATGCAGGTCAGGTGGATTGGTCACGATCAAGGTGTGGGGTTATGGGGATAGAACAGGGGAGTGGGTGTAGGTAGAGTGCTGTTTTGGTGCACGGTGCAAACTCAATGGGCCTCATTGTGCACTGTAAGAATTCAATGATTTCTATGACATGGGGAAATCTAAATTTCCTCCTGAATCTTATTGTGTCAGTATTTTTAATTGTGGCATACGTTTTCCCTACAAGTAGCATTTTACTCTTTATTGCTATTTTATGCCTTCCTTTTTTTTGTCTAATGTTTGAATTTTTAAAAGAGGTTTCAGTGATTCATAATGAATTTTATGGTTTGAGATTTTACAAGATAACTTGCAATAAACTATAGACTTCCGGTTGTTTAAAATATGAGCAGTTTGCAGTTGCTGAGGGGAATTTCTCCTTTCCTCCTGTTGTGCTTGCCACTGGAATTGTAGTGTGCAGGGAGCGGACCACACAAAGGTTCATTGACTTCAGGCAGGATTCTCTGGTTTTTGGGCAAAGGTAGCTGGAAGATCCCAGCTCTTTCTCGCCATGAGTATGACCTATCATTTCACAGACCAATGAAAGTATAATTCATTCATGTTTGGATTATTATTGGTTCTCTTATAGAGAAATGATTGATTATGTGACAGCTGTCAACAATATATGGGATATTTCACAACTGCTGGGAGACAAATACTTATAAAACCGACCCTTTTATTTGGCTTGAGGTCAAAGCACTTTGTTTAAAAAGAGAAACGCTGCTAATGTTAATGAAAGTTGCTCAAACTGCATAAGTGAGGGATATAGAAAATTGAAATTTACACATTGGCTTAAAGTAGCCTGTATCAGTTGTAATTGTTCCTTCAGATCCACATTAAACTCAAAACAATTTTTGTATAAGATGAGGAAAGATCTTACTTGGTGTGGAGCAGAAGGAAATGAGGCTGGTTTGTGGATAGAGCTATCAGGATTATGATGTGGTGATTAGAGACTGCTGTGAAATGCTATATATTTCTAGCATAGTTTCTAATGAGGGTTTTGCTTTATACAATGACTTATAGCCTTATTATTTTCACTATAGCCCAAAAGGAAATGTACAGTCTGGAGGGTTTTTCCCCAGTGTGTGACATTCAGTTGGGGAGTCAGTTAGCTCAGTTTGCTGGACGGCTGGTCTGTGATGTAGAGTGACATCAATTCAGTATCAATTTTGACAGTTCAGTGACTGTTCAGATTCAATTCCCATTCTGGTTGAGGATACTCATGAAGGCTTGCCTTCTCAAACATGCATCTCATCTATGGTGTGGTGAGTCTTATCTTAAAATCACCACCAGTCAGTTCTTTCCCCTTCAAGGGGGGAGAACAGCTTATGGTTATCTGGGACTTTGGTGACTTTACCTTTTATCTTAGCATCAAAAACTGCATTCATTTGCAGCACATGATTTGAATGTCTCTTTTCCTCTTGTCAAATTCCACCTATAAGTTTAGTGTTAAAATGGCAATGGATTGTTCAGGACTAAATGGTTGACCCACTCTCCTACCAAAAATATACACCAACTTGGTTTGCATAAAAAAAGGATGTTTTAAAGAAAACATTTAGCTAATAAATACCTCAAAAAGGATAATGTTTGATGTTTTGCTGCTTCTATGCCATTCTCTAAAGTTAAATTGTTAAAAAGATTTTTCAATGATTTGTGGTTTTAGATTTTTTTTAAGACCTGATTCAAATTTGGAGTGAAGATTATTGCAAATACATCAATGGCATTAAGTTTTAAAAGCCAAACGCACAGGCTGAATGTTGAAGATTTTAAAAAAAACCTTCCCTTTTACTGGCAAGTTGGTGGCAAATTTAGCCCTTTATACCTCATGACTTTACATGATTGTGCGATTTTAAACTGTATATAGTGGGTAACATTTGTAAGTATTATAACACAGACCCAGTTTAACCGCACAAGTACATTTTTGACAAAGCAAGTACAGGCAAATAACTAGCAGCAGGTTTATTCAAATACTCTTCAGTACTTTTACTTAAATAGAAAGGTTGCCAGATGGTCGGAACTTTTGTTTTACACTGCCTCAGAGATAACCATTATTTTATTTCTTGTGCACTTAAAAATAGCTTTTTTTTAGATCCTGAAAATAAATTACTTGATTTTACTAATTGGGCAGTGTTTGTGGTTAAAAGTATGGAGAAAAATGAGTAAAACTCTTTTAGATATTCCCCACCCCTTGCCCCCATTAGTTATTGAAACTCTTTTAGCTTTTTTTTTATAATTAATGGAATTAGTTTTGCTTATGAAAGACAAATTTTGATTAGATTCTAACTTGAATTGTCACCTTAAGATTCAGTAATCCAAATGATGGAGTAACTTAAATAGATCATGAGACCAATCATAGTTTGATTGCCATTTGATGAGGGAAGTTTTCAGATTGCCAGGTGCTTGTATATTTGCAGCCCAGATTAGGCGAGAGAAGCATGTTTTAGTTGTCTTCTAACATTTTCATTTGAGGCAATTTACAGATGAATTGCTGTCTGTACAGTTTTCTGCTCAAGGGTTTTGTGTATAATTCTCAAATGTAGAAGTCCAATTTTAAAGTGGCAAAGTGATGACGGCAATGAAAGTGTACCTTTTGTACAAAAGGTATCTAACCTAAGGAAATTTAGGTTTTGGCTGCTTTGGAGTATTCATAGAATAGACTCATAGAATAGAATAGACTCAGTGCAGAAGGAGACCATTCAGCCCATTGAGCCTGCACCAACAACAATCCCACCCAATCCCAATCAGCGTAATCCCAAGTATTCATTTTGTTGATCTTCCAGACACTGATTAATTTAACATAGAACCTGCACATCATTGGACTGTAGAGGAAACAGGAACATCCAAAGGAAACCCGTGCAGACTCCACTCAATCACTTGAGACCAGAATTAAACCCAGGCCCCAGGTACTGTTGGGCAACAGTGCTAACCACTGCCACTGTGCCTTCCCCAAAAATCTGCTGTGATGGGATTCAAACCAGGATCTCCTAATCTTGCCATGGGTCTCAGTATTATTACTAGACTCATAATCCAACTATGCCACCACCACAGAATATCTGTGCTTTGTTGCCAAATTATTCTTTTTTTCCTCTTCTATGCTATGGCTCCGATGTAAGTGGTTATTTTTTGATTTTTTTTTAAAAAGAATTTGTCCGTTGCAAGCAATATTTCATTCTACAGCAGCAACGAAAAGTGTGAATTTTCCTGGTTATTTATAAAACTGGCAGAGTGGTTCTAGTCTTGCAGGTAATATTGCTGTATGACCATCCATATTTATGTTGTCTTAGGCAGTCGGTCAGACATAATAGCAAACACTTTATAATGTGATGTTTCCACTAGTCATTGCTTTAAAGACATAAAGAAAACATCTTAAACAACATTTTATGATGAATTAATATTTCATGTTTTGCATTTTTGTAGGATTTGGGAATATTTATATCTACTTAATCATATAGTAGCAAGACTTTTCCACCAACAATAGCCTAACCAGCCTTTCTTAGTTGAAAGGCTCCAGCCCAGGCAACATCCTAATGAATCTCTTCATCTTTTCTAGTGCAATCACATCATTCCTATGGTGTGGTAACCAAAACCGCAGTTTTGTAGCAGTGGTGTAACAAATAGTTTCTATAATTCCATCATAACCTCCCTGCTCTTAGGTCTATACCTTGGCCAATATAGGCACATAACACATGTGCTTTTTTATTTACCTGCTACCTTCAGGGACCAAAAATAAACTGGCAGAGTGGTTCTAGTCTTGCAGGTAATATTACTGTATGGTCCCACTAATATTTTCTATTTCTTGTAACCCAATCTGTTGTCTTCATGTGATCTGTCACATAGCAATCATCTCAGCTGACTGTGTGAGGAGTTTGTCTTTACATTTCATGATGCTTATATGTTTTGTGGATTGCATATGATATCCTGTTATTGTGTCATCTCCTCTTCCTATGATTAACTGCTGAAGGGGTATAAACTAAAACAGATTAATGCAGCATCTGGATAAATCTTTAGTGGGACATTTAAACGTATGATGTATATAATGTTACACCTCTAAATTGATGGGCTTATGTGCTGTTTCCAAAATACTTTTTTGATTTGACTGTGTTATGTGGTAAACTTATTAGCAATTTGTGCTGCTAACAAAGTCAAAATTGTAGTTTTTAAAATAGTTTTTTTGCCCCCTTTTAAGTTACCACCTGTAAGCCTTTCATTTGCCTAAGCAAAAGAGAACGGCTAGATCCACTTAGTAACCTACAGCGTAACTCTGTGCTGCAGTTTACTTTCCAAGGCACGTTACTTCAATTTCCTGTTCTAATGTCTGTTGGTCAACTTGTTGCGCAATCCACCATCTATTCATTTTACCTGCAGCTTTTTTACCTCTGAGGTTACCAAATTTCAGGTTTGTAAGTTTAACGTGGACATTTGGCTGGCAAGTCTTTTATTTTTTTGCTTAATTTCACTTTGTCTCTACACAATTTCTTAATTGAGGAGTTGAGCAAGCAGCTGACTTGCATTTTTCTCAGTAAGAATTTAGCAACACCAATTTATAATCCAACCGATTTATTTGATAGTAAAAAAGCGAGCTTTCGACTCTGAACACTGGTCAGAGTCAGTGCACTGACTCTGGTCCGAACTGTTTCTGGTCAGAACACTGCATTTGCCAGAGGAAGACACAAGAGTCGAAAGCTCGCTTTTTTACTATCAAATAAATCGGTTGGATTATAAATTGGTGTTGCTAAATTCTTACTGAGTTCTTACCACCCCAATCCAACGCCGGCATCTGTACATCATGACTACTATCGACATTGCATTTTTCTGTCAGTGTTGCTGTTGAATGTATTGTGAGGCATGTGGCAGCAGTCTAGGATGCTTTATTTGCTTTTCTTCCTTTTACCTTTTGTTCAGCCCAGCTCCACGCAATGATGTTTCCATTTGCAATACCTCACATCAATTATTAGGAAGGCACCAAGTTAGTGAACTGCAATAGCCCTCACCTGTCGAGTCTGCTGAAATGCTACTGGAAGTCGTGTCCTTTCCACCCATCAGTTCAGCACCTGATCTGCTGCTGTCTTCTAATTTGAGTCTTTTGTCTGTTCTTATGTTTTGTGTGCATTTTTTTTGTCAGACTTTTTCCATGTTTGTGTATTTTTTTTTTTGTAATGATGGGTTGGCAGGGTAAGAAGGCCTAATGATAATAGAGAAGCTGGTTAGTTGCTGGGCTCGAATTCAGCCAAAAGGCATTTAGCAAAAATGAATGGTCGACAAATGGAAGCAGTAGGGGAGAGGGAGGCAGTGAAAAGAAAATTGCAGTGAACAAGACAGGAATAAAATGAAGTAAACATTGTGAAGGGCAGTAAGTGGATGTTCCTGTGGCTGCTGTCAGCAGTGATGTTCAATCCAATTGAATGGATTCTTGGAGCTTGCTCGATTTGAGTGACTGTAATCATCTAATTCGCAGTGATTTTGAAAGTTTCAGAAGCCCCCCTCCACCTCCCCCTGCATTTGATAATGCACTCTGAGTACTTGATATTATGTTAAAATGAATACAATAAGACTTGTTCATAATTGTACATAGTAATGTAACTAATAGATAATCTTCCTTTTATCCTTCTACAGAGTAATGTTTGGGTAGTTCTTTGTTTTAATTCCCTTATGGATTAGTACTGTCCTGTAGAAGTTCCAGGTTTGATTGCGAGTCTGTGCTCACATTAGTTCGGAAGGAGAAAAATCAGACTGAGTTATCCTCCTTGATTGGTAAACAGCGAATTTGGTGGAAAATGAATGTCGCCTGAGGACAACGTTCAAGGTTGATACAATACTTCCCCAAATTGCTCTTTGAGGCTCCCGCATGAGGAGTGATCATTGCCTGGGCACGAGAGAGTGATTATCATTGCATTGCACTCTAGAATGAACCATGAATCAGCTGTTGCACCTGAGGAGGGGAGGAAAATGACCTGCAAGGACACTGATCCATGTTCCAAAACACAGCCACTTACTGTTGGAATTTCCATGTTATGTCTCTGTCTCAGTTGAGACCTGATGTGATAGATTTTCCGTTGGCTGTTAGTCCAGGATGATAAGCTGTGCAATTATCTTAAAAAATAGAATGGACAAATTGATGCTGTAACCACACACAGTATTATTGCCCTTAAATAACCTTCCAATTGTGAATTGGAATATAAATCTATTGTTTTTGGGAGGATTTAGTTACTTAATTTTTTGTCACATCTCACAACAGTTAGGCAGGTGTTTCCACTGAATACTGATAAGACTTGATTCCACACTGCCTTGATTTTGTATTTGCATTTGTATAGTGAGAACTTGATATTGGGTTTGATTGCCCGTAATAATTAAATTGGAATAGTAATTTGTGTTTGAAAGCTAAGCATGCTGATAGTTATAGTAAAGTCCAAAGTTCAGAAGTTTCTTGCTGTCTAATGACTTCCTGCTGCAGATGGGGAGCAAAAGTCAAACATTATCAAAAAAAATACTCAATTGTAAAAATTAAAACAGGCTATTGAAATTTCAACCGTTTTAAACATTTGTCTCTCCTAAATCTCGGTCCCGATCTTAAATATTTACATGATTCAAAGTCAGGGAGAAAATTAGGGATATTATTAATATTGTCTTTATGTTTCCAATTTGGGGAGGCGATAGTGGTATTCTCGCTGGACTATATTAATCCAGAAACTCAGCAGAATCTCGCCACGGCAGCTGCTGGAATTTGAATTCAATAAAAATCTGGAATTAAGAATCTATTGATGACTATGAAACTATAGTCAATTGTCAGGAAAACCCATCTGGCTCACTAATGTTCTTTAGGGAAGGAAATTGGCTATCCTTATCCGGTCTGGCCTACATGTGACTCCAGAGCCACAGCAATGTAGTTGATTCCCAACTGCTCTCGGGCAACTAGGGATGGGCAATAAGTGCTGGCCAGCCAGCAACACGCTTATCCAGTGAATAAAAAAAAAATTACAAATAAAATCCATCTTTGTAAACACATGCCCCCCTCCTCACCCACAGCATCAAAATAAAATTATAAAATGCTCAGAAATAGCTCATATTGTTAGTCAGCAAATTACTTACAGTTGTACAATGGATAATAAAATTCATGTTGGTAGATGATTTTTGTAAACAGATTATTTGGTGAATAGATGTCTGATCTTTTTAAGTAAAACAGAGCAGGCTTATTCAGCTTAATGATTTTAATTTTTAAAATGAACGTTAACAAAGCTGGCATATTCGTTTGAATATAAAAGATTACAGAGGTATGTATTCGGGTTCATTCTCCTCCCTCCCACTTGACATTGCCTTGATTTTGATTATAGTGAACTACTGCAAGTCACTATTGTGAATTCTTCTTGTGCTCACTGTGACGGTCAAAATTTAAATTAACTTGAGAATCAGGAGTATGGCTGTGAGAGCAGGAAGGACTCACTGACTTGACCTCCATTGAACATCCTCATACTCGAAGGGACCAGCAAAATGGGAATGCTTCCTTATGCTATCATTAATGTAACACAAAAGAAGTAGGTGACGGCTGCATTGCTGCTTGGAAGATCCGCGGATGAATGGCTTTCATTTTATGGGACAGATAACGATCCTTATTATTCCGGGAGGCCAACATTGAGGAGCGAAAGCGTTCCTAGAAGGCTAAAGACTGCCAGCAGTGTGGTGTTGAGCATGTACTAGATAGATTATTGGAGGATCAGTGTTGGATCACTGAAGCCAAGTGATTGATGAGAATTCTTATTTAAGTCAGTGATGGCTCTAACATGCATATGTATGAGGCATTTGTTAAGGAGTTATAGAATCATAGAACCCTACAGTGGAGAAAGAGGCCCTTCAGCCCATCAAGTCTGCATCAAACACAATCCCATATCCCTACCTATTATACTCACTAATCCTATGAGGCCTATCCCCATATCCCTACATATTATACTCACTAATCCCTCTACACTACGCATCCCTAGACGCAAGGGGCAATTTCTTAGCATGGCCAATCATCCTAACCCATACATTTTTGGATTGTGGGAGGAAATCAGAGTACTCTGAGGAAACTCACGCAGACATGTGGAGAATGTGCAAACTCCTCACAGACAGTGACCCAAGCTGGGAATCGAACTCAGGACCTTGGAGTTGTGAAGCAGCAGTATTAACCACTGTGTTACTGCGTCACCCGTCTTAAAGCAGAAAGTGGGACTTTCATCAAAAGATGATCAAAAGATGGAAATATAGTATTTGGAACAATTTGCATTATTTGAGGTTCAAACATAAAGGTGTGAAATGGAATTCATTTTAAAGTTTGCATCTGTCAATATCTGGGATTGGGCAGTGAGGTTTAAAGTTTATCTGTTAGGGTCACAAGTAGGCTTACGTTAACACTGTAATGAAATTACTGTGAAATCCCCTAGCCGCCACATTCTGGTGTTTGTTTGAGTACAGTAGGGAGAATTTATAGTGAACAATGCACCTAACCAGCACATCTTTCAGAGGAAAGTGGAGCGCCTGGAGGAAACCATGCAGACACAGGTACAATGTGCAAACTGCACACAAACAGTTATCTAGGTTGTGAATCAAACCCGGGACCCTGGCACTGTGAGGCAGCAGTGCCACCTGGACGATGAAAACATCAGTTCTGTTTCTATGTAGGTCGGCTATTTGTTCATCAGTTGCCTTCTAAAAAAAAACGATGATCCGATCAGTCAAGTTGCCAACTTTCGCTGTTCGTATTCTGGGAGACATTGGCAGAAGTGACAGCACAGAATGAATGACTTTGAGGAAACTGGATCCATTTCTCAATGGGAGCTTCATTCTTTAGGGATGAAGCCTTTGGAAAGAGAGGCAGGTAACTGCACAGTTTACTTGTGATTCACTGGTGGATTTCTCAGTGAAATCCTTTTTAAAGTAAGGATTTTGAAAAAATAAATTAAAAGCATTTGGCAAATTATCACTGATATGAGATTTTGCCTTATTTGGCTTTAATTGCTTGGTGATTCAGTGCCACTTTCTAAGCTGGAGGGTTCTGACACAGATTCCTGCCTGCTCTCCTGTCTAGGACTATTCATGGCAGTTTATGCGGGAATAGAGGATCCCATCCATGGAAGTGGATGGGGACTCCTTGGCCGCTGCCCAGGATGGGATGAGATGGTGCTGCTGACGTCTGGTATCATGGATCTGGCTTTCTCCGTGCTTCTTGGCAGCCTGCCAGTCAGTGAAGCTGGGATGATACTGCTCCCAGCGCTTCTACTCCCGTGTCAGGCAAGGAGCAAGCCAACTGTGCATACTTCATCTGCAGTATGTTGGCCTCTCACCCCATACCCGCCTCCTGCCAAGATGCTGATTTTTTTTTTTAACCATCCCTATGGTAAGCTCACCCCAGGGTCAGCTGTTGATCTGCCCTCTGAGCTTCCTACCGAGCAAATCAACAGCCAAAGATACCGCAGTCACCATTCCATTATTTGGAGTCACTTCTGCAACTACTCCTGCTGCAGTGGGCTCATCACGCCTGCTGAGAGGTTTGGGGATTTGATAGAAGGGCAGAGGGCTGTTCTGTCTGACTAAAACATTTACTGTGGTGTAATTGGGCAGTGAAGAGGAGCTCCATCTGACTGAGGGACAAATTGAATTGGGGGAAGAAATGGTCACGAAGTTTGACCACAGTATACTGGTTTACATTTTATGTTATCACATTGGGCAATCCACAAAAAAACCATGAGTTTCTGTGAGCAAATTATTATATACATTAACGTAACTGCTTAAAATAGCATTTTAGAATCTCCCTGGATTGCCTTCAACAGCCACTAGGCAATTGATACCAATTACAGAAGACACTCAGCCACTTAGAGAAGGTTGGCAATCGGGGAAGATCTGTTATTAGATGCCAACTTCAAGATGGGCCTCATTGTAGACTGGCTGAAGACAATCATGCTAAATTCTGCATCTAAAATATTGCACGAGTTTCGTGAAAACAGTTGTGATTTTGTTTTCGTGAGCTCTGTATTGTCTTTTGTATTTCATTTTAAATTTTTTAATGAGTTAACAAGTTATTAAGTTTAAGCATAATTTTTGGTTCAAATTTTATTTTTAATTATGTTCATGATTTCATTGAAACAATTATGTGCTTTAACATAGAACATTACAGCACAGTACAGGACCTTCGGCCCTCAATGTTTTGCCGAGCTATGTCCAATTCCAACATCAAGCTATACCACTTCCTAGCATTCTGGGGTGCTCCATGTGCCTCTTCGATAACTGCTTGAAAGTTCCTAAAGCACCCGACTTCACTATCACAGCAGGCAGTATATTCCACACCACAACCCATTCTGAGTAAAGAATCTACCTTGGACATTCCTCCATTATCTCCCACCGTCAACGTTATAGTTATATTTTCTGTTGAAGTACAGTCTTGCCAGCCCAGTGGGCTTTCTGCTAGGCCTCTGGCATTGCTACGTTTTTTAAGCAGATTTAGTCTGAGGACCAGGTGGTGACTGCTGTCAACTTTCCTCTTATTTACATTTTTCCACTCGCCCTGATTTGATGCAATCCACTCAGACTCCCTGGCTGAGATTTGGAGCTGAGTTAAGAACACAACGAGAAGGACAGTGATGAAGCAGACTTGTTTTGCATTATGTTTCAGCATTTCCAGTGTCATCAGGCAAAATGCAAAACACTTCGCTTTCTGGGTGCTTTTTTTTAGGTGACTAAGGAATTCTTCAAAATTGAGCAGATTCCACGATAATTTTAAGACAAAACTAAAATCAACAGGGAGTTTATGAACAAAGTATGTCCCATTATCCAGTTTTAAAAAGCTTCATTTAAAATTGTCTTTTAACAGTTCAAAAGCAAGTTTTTTTTTGTCTGACGGCTGCTCCTGTGGCCCTGATGGGGAGGAGCCCTCTGCACCCAAAGCAGCTTCATTCGTTGCAGTGAGAGTAGTGACTCAGACTGGGCAGGCAATTGCTGCAAAGCTACATGACCTTGGGAAAAATATGCCACTTTAGTATGTTACATTTGCAGCGAAGGGAAGAACAGCAATTCTCTTCCTTTCTGAATCTGAATTGTTGTAGCACTCTTATGTGTTGTCTTTTTGGAAATAAATGTGAAGTAATTTTTTTATTGTTTTCCTGCTTTGATTCTCCTTTCTCTGTGCCCCTCTGGATTATAGTTGTTCCTAAACCACTTAACCAGCAGCATGTTAATAAGTTACTGTCAATGCCAGTTTTAGATAGCTGGTAGATGCATATAAAGAGATTTTCTTACAGGCTGTTGGTGCCTTGCTCAATATCACCTCTGTACCTGCACTCTGATACAGGAAGAGGATGTCCCAATGAGTTAGACAATCTTTTTTTTCTCTCTATTACTGGTTAAGTTCAAATCCAATTCTGAGTGTGATTGTAATGAACGTTTGATTTTGAGCAGTTCCAACAAGGTGGACATGGGCTCACGCCACACTCCTTTAGCTCTCGGTTGCTAGTCTCACACTGAGGCTGCTGATTGGGGAAATTGGAAAATGTCTTGCCTTGTATCACGGGATTGATTTGAAGGACTCTTTTGTCCTGCATAGAAGCTTTGTTGTATGTCTAACTGTGGTATACCTAGCTAAGGAAATTGATTGCCAACAAGAACCTCAAATAAATTGCCTTAGATACCCCAATATTTTATAAAACCTCACCTTGAAGAACTTGAATATGTCAGAATCTGTGTAGGATTTAAATATACCAGCTTCCTAAATGCACTATGCTGTTGGTTATAAAAGAAATCTCTAAATTTATCAGTGGAGCCAAGCTGAATTCCTTTTGTATTTGGCAGTGCACATTCACAGCAAAGACTCTGCTCCTAAATACTAGTTGTTAAATGTGCCTGTAATAATGGGTTAGTTATTATCATACACATTATTTGATGTGCATGCAATAAAACAATAGTGATTTAAGATAATAGAATACTTGTATATAAAGCATGAACTAGCTGAATTAGATACACTTTCAATGTAAAATTACTAATGGTTACAGGACAGGGGTTATGAGCAGACTGCTTTTAAAAATCTTGCAACGGTTGAGATCATTCACATTTCTCTGAAAAGAGAATATATAGTTGAGATTCATACTGTTGCATGTTTTTTAAGTTCTAAATATTTTGGTGTGACCACCACTCATCAATATCCTAATTTTTAGGTTTTTTAGATTTTTGTTTTCTTAAAATTCATCTTATATTGCACTTAACCAAAAAGTAAATAACTTATTTCACCATTTTGATAGCTGTGTATTAATGAAAGAAAATCAGCCCATATTTGTTAAAACAAAGTTGCTTAATTGATTTTGATTGAGTTTTTTGATGACGTAACAGAGAGTTGATGAGCATCATACAATTTGTGTAGTGGACGTGAACTTCCAAAATGCATTTGATTAAGTGCTATGTACAGACTTACCTGTAATGTTGAAGGCCATAGAATAGTAAAAGGGACAGTAGCAGCATGGACAGGGCATTGACTGGAAGAAGAGAGTAGTAGTGAATGGTTGTTTCTTTGGGCTGGAAGAAGATATGGAGTGAGGTTCCATATGTTTGGTGCTAGGAATGTTGCTTTTCTTGAACTACACTAATGGTCTAGACTTAAATGTGTCAGGCACAAAGTTTCGCAGATGGCAAAAAATTGCAAGAATTGTGATCTGTGAGGGATTTCAAAAGGTCACAGAATGATGGATTGGGCAGACGTGGCAAATTAAATTTAATGCTGAGAAGTGTGAAGCTCTGCATTTTGGATGGAAAGATGAGGGGCAATGTAAAATAAAGAGTTAAATTCTTAAAAAGGATGCAAGAACTATAGAATTTCTACAATGCAGAAAAAGGCCTTTCGGCCCATTGAGTCTGCACCAACTCTTTCAAAGAACATTCCACCCAAGCCATCCCCTTCGACGTATCCCCATAACTCCGTGTACTTATCATGGCTAATCCATCTAAACTATACATCTTTGAACAATAAAGGACAATTTAGCATGGGTAATCCACCAACAGAGAGACCTGGGGTATATGTACAAACATTGTTGCCTTGGTGATAGGTTGAGAAAGTGTTTTTTAAAAAAAAAATTTAGCGCCCTGGGCTTAATAAATCCAATGCAGAGAGTACAAAAGCAACAAAATTATGATGAACCTTTTACAAAACATTAGTTCAGCCCAAATTGAAATGGTGGGTGTGCTTTAGGATGGATATGAAGAATTTAGAAATAGTGCAAAATAATTTCTAGGGATGATGAACTGCAGTTAAGTGGATAGATTAGAGAAACTGATGTTTTTCTTACAAAAGAGAATTATGAGACATGATTTGATAGAGGTTCTTGACATCGTGAGAGGTTTAGACAGAGTAGGTAAGGAGAATATGTTCCTGTTGGCAGAATAATCAAAAACCGGAAGACAGCATTGGCGATAGGAACGAGGCAAGATGTGAGAGATCTCTTAATGGCAAGTTTTTAACATTGGGATGTTAGCACCGCTGCCTCACTGTACCAGGGACCCAAGTTCAACTGCAGCCTTGGGTGACTTGTGGAGTTTGCACAGTCTCCCCATGTCAGTATGGGTTTCCATCAGGTGCTCTAGTTTCCTTCCAAAAGATGTGCAGGTTATGTGAATTGGCCATGTTAAGGTGCCTCTTTCTATCCCAAGATGAGTAGGTTGGGGGGATTAACCATGGTAAATACGTTTTGTTACAAGGATAGAGCCTGGGTAAGATGCTCTGTCAGATATGGTGTAGATGCAATGGGTAAAATGATCACCTTCTGCATTGTAGGGATTCTATGATTGTGATATTGGAATGTGAACTCTGTTTTAACCTTTAAATTTGAATGACCCATATCTTGTTTACTTTTTTTTGCAATCCAACAATGTTAAATACTTGAATTTAGCAATTGGAAGAGAGGCTTCCTTTGACAAACATTATTTGTTGAAATGATATAATAAAACAAAATGGTACAAAAGTAAAATATCGAAGTGCCTTCAGTGGCTCAGTTGGAATGCATTCTTGCCTTTGATTTAACAAGTTTCCAGGTTCAAGTCTCTATGCAGGAACTGAGCACAAAAATCAAGGCTGACACTCCTAAAATCTCTTTGTCCCCTTCGTGTCCAAAAGTAAATCTCAGACAATGCAGCATTCATAATGAATGGCAAAGCAACCTCCAAGGGCCAAATGGCTGCCTCCCTGCTTCTATTTTCTATGTTTCTATTCCTCTTTGTACTGTGCCAGTTCTGTACTAGCCTAGATTAGCGCAGTCCTGAGGAGTGCTGCATGGTTGGGGTGCTGTCTTTCAGATGATGTGTTAAACCAAGGCTCTATCTGCATACTCGAGTAGATGCCAAAGATCCCATGCACTATTTTGAAGAAGAGTAGGGGATTATCCCTGCTATCTTGGCCAATATTTATCTGTCAATTAAAGAATGAAAAACTGATCATTTGGTGATTGTTGCATTGCTGTTTGTAGGAGTTGTGTGTGTAATGCCTGTTCCATTTCTGACATTACAACAATGATTACACAGTTACTTTATTGGATGTAAAGTGCTTTGAAAAGTATTATATTAATGCAAGTCTTTTTTTAAGAAGATGAGCTAAGTACTCATCTTTTTCTGCTACATTACTACTGTAGAATGATATAAAAAAAAGTCACTGCATTCTTGGAGAGTTTGAATATGATAAAGCACAAACACAGTTGATATTTGCTGTCTATGAAATATGAATCATTTTGGTTATGCTGATATAATTTGCTTACCATGAAGCATGGAACAGATTTGACTAACATTTTTCGCTGGTGCTCCTTTTAAGTTATTTTATTCTTTTACCTGTTCCTGATTTAAATTAACCTCCTGAGCCATTGGAAGTTTTCTTCACTTGTGCTTAGTGTTGTTTCAAATAAAAGGATATAAAATCTTTTGAGATATTTCAGAACAAAAAATGTCTGTTTATAGTGCTAGTTTAATATTTTCCATTTTTAATTGATTATGTAATTAGTCAGGTGTATATATCTTGATGGTGCTGTTATCTGCACGAGAATGGCCAGCGTCTAAATTTGTCATCATACTAAACGTAGAAACCCTACAGTATGGAATGGGGCTCTTTGGCCCAACAAGCCTTCATTGACAACAATCTCACATGGGCCCTATCCCTGTAACCCCATGTACTCACCCTGCAAATTCCCCTGACATTAAGGATCAATTTAGCATGGCCAGTCAACCTAACCTGCACATCTTTGGAGTGTGGGAGAAAACCAGAGCACCCAACGGAAATCTGCGCAGACATGGGGAGAATGTGCTGGTGGGAATTTGCATTTGTAATGCAAAGCACCAGAATGTTAGCGACAGCATTGCTGTAAAACCCCTTCCTGCTAATTTCTTAGCTGTGCTTACTATTGGTAGAGAGAAGTGAATGAGAGAGGCTGAATTCCGGAATGCAATGGCATAGGTCAAGAGTACCTCATTAATCAAGAACAATGTATGAGGAAGAAGGGAAAGACCATTTCATCGTATTAGTTTTTCTTTTTTTTAAATTAAAAAAAACCTGTGATGGCTCACTTTTACTATTGTGAGTTATGAAGAATGTAAAATGATCAACTTTTGAATGAAATTTGATTTGCAAAAAGCATGCAATTTTTTTTCTGTTTGGAATGGCATTGACTTTTTACAACAGTCTGCATTGATATGCTTGTCAGTAATCACTAACTATCCAGTGAAATCTAGGAAGTGTTTACAGTCATAATGATCCACTCCTGCCCCAGTGAATGTTGTTTTGCTGAAGTTTGATTTGCTCTGGCTTTTGGAGTCATAGGTTATTCATGTTGTTGGGCAACATGGATGTGCAGTGAAGGATTCAGATCTCTCTGTTCTCGTAGGGATGTTGTCCATTCCTGAGGCGGCACGACAATGGCAGGAGATGCTTAATAGAAGGGAGTTGATAATGGACACTCCTAAATCTGAGTCCTTCTGGGAAAAATCATTCCAAAAATAAGGAATTTTTCTCTTCCAGTGTTAGTGTTTGGACATTTAATGTTGACATTTCACTCCTTCCTCTGTTTTTTACTGGGGTAATTGCTATAAGACGTGAGCGCACTTTTGCATGCAAGTAGGTTAAAGCATCATATATGGTAAATTCAAATACAGCTTATTTAATTGTTGTTTGTTGTGTTTCTGTTCTGCTGAGTGAGCACATTTTTTCATTGTTTTTCATTTTTCTTTTGATATAATGAATTGTGTTCCTGTCTTGGCAATGGGCAACACTGTTCACTTTTGGTCTTTTGTTGAATTGTTAGACAACTTAAACCTGGCTTTAACCTCTTCTATTGAGGAAAGAAGGCAAAAAGCCAAGGTCCCATAGTGCAGCGCTGTCCAAACTTGGAAACAGTAACAGAGAAGTAAATAAAAACATAATTGATTTGGTGACAGCCAGCTTGGATTTTTGAAAGTCATGAAACAAGGGTGTGATTGTGTGTGATTGTAAGAGTGAAACTGAGGTGAAGACAGGGTGAAACAGAAAGAGAATTTAACTGAGAATCTGGCAACTGACCCAGGACACTGGGAAGTGATTGTGGACTTGTTGCCTGAGAGATGGCAATAATACTATCCTAGGTTATCCAAGAAAACCTGATGCCTTTTGTCTGAAAGAATCTGTCCCATTTCCCAGGGCAGAAAATGAGATGTGCAATTCTTGCTCACACTGGTCAGGCAAGGAACTTCCTAGCATTCTAACTACACAACCGAGGAAATGCAATGGGTAATGAATTCCAGAAACCAAGGGTATAATAATGCCTGGTTCAATAGACCTGGTACCTGCATGCCTCTCTTTATTTTATAAAAAGACCTACAACAATATTAATCAAATCAGTTAGGGTAAGTGGTACATTTTAGGAGCTGTTATGCTACGACAGAATAGCGCTCTGGTAGCTCTTTAATCATATAACTGGGATTTTTAAATAGAAGCTATTGGCAGAGAAAACCTTTTTAGCTAACAGTACAGTGGGTGGTATTTTTAACAGGAAAATTTGTTTTTAATTTTTTTCAAGGCAATAAGTAGTAGAAATATCTACTATTCACAAGGCTGCTTTCTTGAAAATTTGCCTGTGTATGAAATTTTGAACCTGCATAAGAGTTGCAATGTAATTGTTGGATCTGTAATTGTTCTGGCTCCAGATTTCTGTTTCAGGATTGTGAACATAAGTGGTATAGAGTAGATATTCCATACTGTCCTGCATAAAACAAAAGTGAAATGCTGTCAAGAGAATTTTGAGTGCGTATATTTAATAATGTAAAACCAGTAATGGAGAGGAAGATCGGTCTGCTTGATTACCTTGCATTATCGAGACATTTCTTTCTCAGTGTATCATCTCCCCGAGATGTTCTGATGGTCTGAGTGTATGCTTTTATTGCTGCAGCTGTATATTATTTGATGGGAAAGACTGTGTTACAAGGAGAGTGATGTAAAGATGCCTGCGTTGGATTGGGGTGGTAAGAACTCAGTAAGAATTTAGCAACACCAATTATTAATCCAACCGATTTATTTGATAGTAAATCCGCGAGCTTTCAACACTCGTGTGTCTTCCTCAGGCAAGTGCAGTGTTCTGGTCAGAACACTGCAGAACACACCAGAACACTGCACTTGCCTGAGGAAGACACAAGAGTGTTGAAAGCTCGCGGATTTACTATCAAATAAATCGGTTGGATTAATAATTGGTGTTGCTAAATTCTTACTGAGTTCTTACAAGGAGAGTACCAACACATCTTTAACTGGTTGATGATTTGAGGTCCATGTTAGGTTGTAAGAGAAGAATCAACTGTAGATATTGGGATGCCAAGGCCACAGTATTCAAGTTAGGTCTGATCAGGTTGCATCAGGATAGGGAAATTGATGATACTTGGGTGCTTTCCTAGTAAAGCATAGGCTAACTGTATCCACAGTGCTCTCAGAATAAATATGGGTAGATTTCCACCGTTCATGTAGCTTGGAAAATAGTGAGCACAGATCTGCTAAGTCTCAGTTGTTGAGAGAGATAATTGCTTAGTTTATTTTTTTTAAAAAAGGTGTGCTGTCGCTTGTCACTCTTAAACAGCCCAAATGTTTGAAACTTCCTAGTCATAGATGTCACTCCTAACATTTCGCCAACTCTGGCCAATTTTCTGTTGGCAGTGCCTAACTGAAAAATGAGAGAGCTTCGGATTGCATAAATAAATTGAGGATGTGAAGCTTGTCAGGTACAATGGTTTTCAAAAAGCTCTTAAACATGACTGCACGTAATTATTACCCTGATTTTATATAATGTTCAAATTATTTGCAGATTCAAATTTCTTGTGCAGAAATTGGATTCTGTTTATCTAGCATATTTTGTTTTTTTTTCCTGTTTCTTTCGTACTCCACTCTCCTGCTCAACCTATTCCAAGAATGCAATAAAATATGGAGTGGGGGCCAAATAGGTGGGGAAGTAGGGGTTGGATGGGTGTGAGTGTTTATGGTTAAGGTGGGCCAGAGATAAGGCAGTTTAGAAATGAACCATTGGTGGTGGGAAAGGATCTTGGGTTTGAAAATGCATTTCAAGATTAAACATGATACTGAACTTCATAGATTGAAGTTTAAATTACTGCTCAGGGAGGGGGATGACATTAGTGAGAAGGAGACAGAGTTTATAATGGGGGACAAAAACAATGATTTTCAGTCTTCCCAAAGTTTAGTTGAATAGCATGGAATAGTGGTTAGTATTGCTGCTTCAGCACCAGGGACCATGGTTCACTTCTGGTTTCCAGTGACTGACTGTGGAGTTTGCATATTCTCTGTGTGGGTTTCCTCCAGATGCTCCAGTTTTCTTCCACAGTCCAAAAAATGTGCAGGTTAGGTTGATCGGTCATGCCAAATTGCCCCTTAGTGGCAGGGGAACTTGGGTAAAGACTGGGGCTTGGACATGTATTTGGATGGGATTGTTGTTGGTGCAGGCTCGATGGGCCAGATGGCCTCCTTCAGCACTCTAGGGATTCTATGAAGGAATTGTGTTTCACTTAAGGAGACAGAGAGTACAGATGTAGTTGAAAGAGAGATGGCTGGTTTTCATTAACATACACGTGGAAGCTGCCGTGTTCCAGTGAATTATGTTGTCAGATGACAATACATTGGTAAAGCAGCAGAGAGGGTTAAAGATGTATCCTTGTCTGGTGGGTAGATGGACTTAATAACATTGCCAAGCAGGTTGGACAAGCTATAACTAGAGGCTCACTGACTTCATTTATGCATGTAGGAGTGGAGAGGAAGACATAATTAAAGATTGGGTGAGAAGTTGGTGTGGAATTGACAGCATACTCACTCGGGAATGTTGGAGAGGAAAGGGAGTTAATTAACATAACTGCTTGCAAAAATTACTTTACAAAACTATCAGCTTCATAAGGCACAATTACTTTGGGATGTTTAGGTTCCAAATGGTATTCGTGGATATGTGTGTGATCATTAAACAATGCGACAACTTGTTTTATTGAATAAATGTCACCATAGTAATCAAAACACTAAACACAAATAACAATCAAAAAAAGAAATGCGAGTCGGACAGAAAATGCTGGAGAACCTTTTTGTAGGTCAGTCAGTTGGCATCTGGTGTGAGAGCAAATTAATTAATATTTCATAAGGAGAGAACAATTCTGAAGGTGATTATAGCTTTTATTGGTGCAGGTATCTTCACTCATCTGCAAAGTGTCTTTGGCATATTCTGTTTCATCTTCAAACAGTAACTATGATAGAGGCAAATAAGAGGAAGTGACTGTCTCAAAAACCTACAAATATGTTAATAAGTGTTGACACCAGTTGGATACTGCTTCCCAACATCACACCGGATCTTTTGTCATATCCCATCACGCCTAGGTTGTCCATTGAATTTGAAGTATTCACATTTCCAATGATTCATTGGGTAAATGCATGATATGTTTCATTACTAGAGCTGAGGTCACTGCTGCTTTGGCTGATCTTGGCCAGGGCATGAGTTCAAGTGCTCTTAGCTTGGCTCAGAATCTCTGCAAAGGACAAGGAAAAAGCAACTAAGGATCCATATCAAATATCAGTTGAAAACTAAATTGATCTTAACTTTGATTCCATTCAATCATTGGGTGTGCCAGCACTCTCACTGGTTGACCTTGCATGTGAATAATGGTCATCTCTACCAGGCCTGTGGAATCAAATGCCAGCCATTGTCAGGTGCTTCAAGATTGAGGAAGGGAAAATTACTGAAGTGGTTAGATACAACCACTTGTGGATCAAGCAAAAATGTAACTGGTTTTGACTTTCAATGCACACGAAATACTGGCATATAATCTTTGTACTCCGTTTTCAAAATAACCGATTACATTTAATGCTATGTGCATTGTAATGGGATGTTTGTGTATTGTGACTGATGTGCTGCCAGTGAATGTGGTGCACGAGTTTGTTAAAACTATTAGCTTCTGTGTCATAAAAATGTCAGTCTTGGCAATTCCGTGACACAGTATGTGGTTACTCATGCTTTTAACAACATAAGGTATGTTAATTATACCTAATGACAAATAAAGGTTCTCTAAAGGTTAAACCAAGTGTTTTTGCAATGCTGTCATGCTGTCTGTATGTTTTCATTGAGAATTTTAGTGTTTGATCACTCCTAGGGAAATATTGTAAATGTGAGTTCCAAGAACAGTACAACTAAGACATAACCTGGACAGACATCCTTGGTGCTGAGCAGGAAAGAGGTTGTTAATTTGTGTTTTTTTTAATGTATCCGAAATAATTTTGTTCAGAAAAGCCTGCAATGGTTAATATACTTGAGATTAAAATATATTTAAACAGTTGCACTAATAAAACTAAACAAAGAAGTTAGTAAACTTATTCTTGTGCGTATAAATGATTTATCTATGGGCTGAAAATGCTGGAAATACTTGGCAAGCCTGGCAATATCTGTGGAGAAAGAAATTGAGTTAACGGCCTGGTCTTTCATCCGTGAGATGAGTAGTGGGAGTTGGGAAATTTCCCACCTGTCTGTGTCTGGTGCCAAAACAGCCAACAACAACTTTCTGTGTCAAGCATATTTTTATTCATTAACCCTTGAGGTTCCTCCTAGTTGCAAATAGCGTTTGAATATACTATTAAAATGAGAACTTTTCACAAACAATACCAACAATATATTAATTGGAAAATCTTCGTACTTAAATTAAGCAACATATTTATGACGGGGGAGCAAAAGGATAAAGATGTCTGATTCAGAGAAATTGAGTATTTGTTGTTCTGGAGGACTATAGAAACGATGAGAGGGTGATGGAGTACATGGGGTATTTAAACATAAGGGTTAACATTTGAAGAGTTTGCATATAAATGCAGGATAGTTGACAGGTAAACCACATTGGATGCAGGACATAATATTGTTGGCAGTGTATCATGTACTGAGTTTTACAGTGGGTGACAGTTGGAAAGCAAGCTAGGACAGCACCAGAGCAATTGAGTCCAAAATTAGAAAAGTATGAATGTGGTTTTTTTTAGACGAAATTAGTTGTATGGTCAGAGGTAAGTGTTGTTGCGTTGTGTGATGAGCTGTGCACTTTGCAAAAAGATTGGGTTTGTGAAATATTTTATTAATCCCAAATGAAATGGAGCTACTTCTGGAAAAGGAACCTGTAATTGGATTTGCTAGCTGTGAGACCATTTCTGAGAAGTAACTTGTTACTTGATATTGATATGGAGATGAGTTATATGTTATAAGTTGGCTGTGTTGATATCCAGTATGGAGGTATTTTCTTGGAGAAGTTGACTATGTGGGACCTGTCCCCGTTGGACTTTAGAAGAATAAGAAGGGATCTTATTGAGACATATCGGATTGTTAGGTGGCTTGACAGGATAGGTGCTAAGAGGTTATTTCCCCTTTTGAGAGAGCCTTGGACCAGAGGCATGATATTAGATTAAGAAGTTGCCTGCTCTTCTCTGAAGCTAGTGAATCTGTGGGAATTCTTTAATCGAGAAGTCTATAGAGACTAGGTCATTCGAGGCTGAGATGGACAGATTTTTAATTAGTAAGAGAATCAACGGTTATGGCAATTAAGTCAGGAAAATGGAGCTAGATGGATTATCATTTTCAGATCAGTCATGATCTTATTGGATGGTAGAGCACACTTAATGGGTCAAATGGCCTGCTTCTTTCTGCTTCAATGTCTTCTGGTGTTGAGAGAGCGTGGTAACCAGCAAAGGCAAGGGGAGGGCTCAAATTTTTTAGCTTTACAGTGTTTAGCTTTGCAGCTCATGAGACTGAATGCCATACAAGAGCTACGATGGCATATGGGTAGTGGTATGGTTTGACATCTGAAGCACAGGTTTGACCATACATCTGTGATGGCTGTTAGAAAATATATCTGTGATTGTATTCCATGACAATTGTGCTTCATTAATCTCTTGTGCCTTATTCTGATTTATCCCTGCTCAGCAGCCTCTTTTTCCAGTAGGGTAAATTGTAGACAGAGTTAGCTGACTGTTGTGCGATGATTGCAGTTTTGTTGCCCATTCACAAAATAAGTACTGTTCACTATTTGAGAGTGCAGCTTTCTTATCTTTTTTCAGTATATTTATGATTGTGGTTCTGTGCAACTGAAACTCAAAAGGTTCTATTCAAAAGGTAGAGCACTTTTAGCATCATAGTAAAATCTTGAGAATAATTTAACTGTAAATTCTACATATTAGGTGCATTGGCTATGCTAAATTCTCCCTTAGTGTACCTGAACAGGTGCCAGAGTGTAGCAAGTAGGGGATTTTCACAGTAACTTCATTGTAGTGTTAATGTAAGCCTTCTTGTGATAATAATAAACTTAAACTTGATTGCTATTCATTTTGCAGATGTGTTATTGCTTGCACTTACAGTTGTATTGCACTTGATTCTCCCCTCCTTATTCATGCTTCTTTATCCCGTCAAATTAGGAATATTGAACTGTCATTCCTGCCCTTCATTAAGCCACTTGTACTCTAAAATACAGAAAAGAAATTCCCCACTGAAAATTTAGCATGATCGAAAATCTCCCACTGTGGTTATACATTGCACTGTCCCTTAAGTGGACATCCCTTTATCCAGGAACCAGGCTAAATTATTCTTAGTTATGTGAGTCTTGCTTTCTTCTTACTCCCTAACTAGGTAACTAATCATGGAATTGTCTTTCATTCTGAAAATTATGCTGTAGACCCTTTTCTCTAACTCCAAGCTAGGTGAATCTTCCACAAAGATTCCTCAGAAACTCAGCCTTCAAAAGCTGAACAAAAGCTCCCAGCCATGTTCCATCTGATGAATGATAAGAGTCAGCATCTTTTCTGCTTAAAGTTCAGGCCCAGCTGCTGCTATCTCTTGCTCTTTTACCTCTCAATCGCACAAGATTGAGAGCTTAGAGGGGATCTAATAGAGGTATATAAGATTATAAGGGGTATAGATAGAGTAAATGGTGGTAAACTTTTTCCACCTTCAGAAATGGATAGGACGAGGGGTCATGGCCTTAGGGTGAGGAGGGCTATGTATAAGACGAATATTAGAGGGCAGTTTTTCACACAAAGGGTAGTGGGGGTGTGGAATGCACTGCCGAGTAAGGTGGTGGGAGCAGGCACGCTAGGGCGGTTTAAGGGTCTCTTGGACAGCCACATGAGCGTTATGCAGATAGAGGGATATAGTAGGACTGTTTAACTATGGCTTTTTTTTCCCACAGGTAATTCGGTCCATACTTGACCAACAAGGAGCATGCATTCGGCAGGTGGTGCGAGGATAGCTCTTGGATGTTGATTCATGGGTTGCCTGGTGCTTCATGTCGTAAATGAGTGCTTTATGTGTACCATCTGAAGGGCACCATGACAGCTCAGTGACTATCGCAGTAGCTGTGCAGACACTTGGAATTGGGCCGGTGTCTGCGGGAGTTTGCGCGTTCTCCCCGTGGTTGCGTGGGTTTTCTCCGGGCACTCCGGTTTCCTCCCACATCCCAAAAATACGCTCTTAGGCTGATTGGGAAACAAATTGTCCCTACATTGAGATTCTTCCATATTAGGAATAACCTAAAATTAGAATAGGATAATGGAATTGTTACTATACAGTTATGACGGTGGCACGGGCTCGTTGGGCCGAAGGGCCTGTTTCCCGTGCTGTGTTGCTCTTAAAAAAAACAGATAGTAGCGCCAACTACAAATTGATATCAGTCTGATATATTTATGTGATTGTAGAGAAGTCTGTAACCTAATTTCAAGAATAGCTCCCTACTCTCTGTTGCAACAGGAAGCATGTTAGCCTTTTATGTAAATAGAAATGCAAATCAATTACTTTTGATCCCAACTCCTTTTAATCTTCAAAGTAAATGTACGATTTATAGCACCACCATAAATTTGCAAATTGATACCTATAACACCTTTCTAGGATTTTGGGGGTTTTGGGGATCTACTCATGGAATATTCAGAAACTGTGATTATTGCCATTAAGCACTAATACCTGGCATTTCTCCTTGGTAAAATAATCTGAGTCTTCCTTTGATCTCCAGTAATCAAACCGTTCAGGCAAACTGCAGAACAGGTCAGATGGCCCCATTCACTTACCCCATGTTAAAGATACAGTTACAATTATAAGATTTATATGAAACATTCATCTCACCTCTGGAATTTAGCTTATTTTTCTATGTTTGGATCAAAGCTGCAATGAAGGTTGGAGTTTAAAAATAGGGAGGTTTTGTTGCAATTGCGCAGGTATTAGTGAAGCCTCACCTGGAATATTGCACACAGTTTTGGTCACCTAATCTTAAAAAGTATATAGTTACATTGGAGGCAGTCCAAAGGAGATTCACCAGGCAACTTCCTGGGATGAAGGGTTGCTCTATCAAGAGAGACTAAATAGTCTGGGTCCGTATTCCTTGGCATTTAGAGTAGGGGTGGTCTTATTCAAACATACAAGATTCTGCAGGGGCGTGATAATGTAGATGGTGAGATGTTTTCGTTACTGGAAGAATCTCAAACAAAGGGACATAGCTGCAAAACAAAGGATCAATTATTTAAAAACTGAGTTGTGTAGAAATTTCTTCTTGCAGAGGGTGACGAATCTCTGGAATTCTGGGCGCCAAAGGATGGTGGAAGCTGGATCATTAGAAGCATTTAAAGCGAGATGCATAAATACTTGATAGATTGAGGAATAGAGGGCAATGGGGAAATGGCACAAAAGGATTTGAGGCTAGCATAGATCAGCCATGATCATATTGATTGGTGAGGCAGCTTGAAGGGCCTGGTGGCCTACTCCTGCTTCTATTTGTTGTGTTCTTATGTTTGTGAGGTGGATATTTGAGCATTTCTCCCAAATGAAACATAGGTGAACAGGTTATTACCGAATAAATGCTGCTTGATAACACTGCTGGCGACATCTTCCAGCACTTCTATATAATTGAGAGTAGATGGGGTGGAGAGGGAATATAAGTTGCGAGATTGGATTTATTTTTCCTGAAAAGACTTAATTGGGTAACTTTCCACTTTTTCGTTATAGCACTAACGTTTTCTACTGAAAATCTGTAAGTTTCTGGTATTTCCCACTGTCAGAAGTGGGCCAGTAATACAAATAAGTTATCGCCATTTCTACGGAGGCAAGAAAACGACTTCACTAGCAGTTCCATTTCCTCATTCTAAAGGTCAAGCCTGATTAGAAAATGTAGCTGGCTGGACGTATCACTGTGTAACTGCGATTTTAATTTTGTTGACTCTTAAGGACGGGGTAAATGATAAGCAGGCCTCCCCCTGATTTTTTTTCAACTATCCACCATCAGAAGGCAACATGCTTTTTGCAAAAAGAAAGTGTTTTAACTCCCAAATGCATTCATTGTCAGAAACAAGAAAAGATAAATGTTTATTGTTCAACACCCGAAAATATGCAGTTACACCTACACTCGCATAGAGACATGCACATTGAGGAAAAGATGTGACACCAGAAGTAACAGTATTTGTTTTATGATTTTGAGACTTTATTACACTTGTTTTTTCCCTGGGCTGAGATTTTTTTGTCCACTAATGAATAGTTCTGGTAGTTTAAAGGAACAGACTTGCTGCTGTTAAATGTTGCAGGAGCAGATATCTCTACTCCAATCACAATGCATTAACAGAGCTTTGGAGCAGTTCCTCAAGTAGAGAGTTCAAGGCCAACTTTGTTCTCTGTCAATATGCGGCTAACACTGGCTTAAGAGCAGGTGTTCTCAAACAGTAAGGGGGAATTTTCCCACTCCAGCCACCATGGAAATCGTTGCGGGTGGAGAGCGGTCCATGCAGAGGTCTGTTGACCTTGTGTGGAATTTTTTGATTTTGGAGCGAGTGCGGCTGGACAATCCAGCCGCTGGCCTTTTTCTTTCATTGATGCAGACATAGCTGGGATTCTCTAGCGCTGCTGAAGTGAATGGCAGAATGTCAAATTCTCCTTCTCGCTGGCAGTGGGCTAGCCACAGATGTTTCTGTCATGTGATCAAAGCCTCATACTTTTATTGTCCTCAGAGTTTCAGATGGTTAGGTCATTCGGACTGTGGAGTTCACATGTCACTTTTCCACATACCACTTTGATAACTTGAAACTTTTAACTCCCATTGTTCTGAATTTCAAGTTTGGAATCACAGAGGCTACAACCATACAGTGAAACTTGTTTTTTTTAATTAGCTGGAGAAATGCAGCCATTGTTTGAGGAATGCTGCATCTTAAGGAGGAGGCTGTTTGCATCTTAATGATTTGGAGCCTTGTCCAGGCATGGAAATTAGCTCTGTGATCTTATAGTTCCATGTGTTGCAAGATTAAGTTTTAAATTTATTAGTGTCACGAGTAGGCTTACGTTCGCTGTAACTTCATTGTCGTGTTGAAAATCCCCCAATGGCACACTCCTGCACCTGTTCAGGTACACAGAGAGAATTTTAGTGTGACCAATGCATCTAACCAACACGTCTTTCAGGCTGTGGGAAGAAACTGGATCACTTGGAGCAAACCCAGGCAGACACAGAGAGATTGTGCAGGCTTCACGCACACAGTGCTCCAAGCCAGGAATCGTATTGCTTCCACTATAAAGCAGCAAAGTGGTTTCCACTTTTCACGCAGGTTGTTTGGGGCAAACAGCAAGGAAGAGAACGAAGTTTGTGATTGTCATAAATCACAATCAGCTCCAAAATGTTAGCACTTTGATGTAAAATTTAAGCATCCTGGATAGGGCTACCACTTTTTAAAAAGAAGGTACTAACATTGCCAGTGGATTTGTCAGTGGTTGATTAGTGCATTTGTGTGTGTGTGTAATCATGCGATGAGACCTGGAGAAAAAATTGTCAAACCTACTTCGCAGCCACTAATGATCACAACCTACAATTTCATCAATTCTATGGAAACTATCAATAACGCAATGTCTAATGATAGATATCAACACGCATGATCATAAGATCATGACTATAGAAAATTTTTTTTCTATATTTAATAAAATGCACATTTTTTTCCCTTTTTGTATTTCCCTTGTCTTTTTGTTTTAATGCTTCTCTGTGTGTCATGCCTTGGCATAACTGCGCATGCTAGGTTAGCAAAAGAGGGAAACTGTTTGCATTTCTGTTTTCGCTGAGCACTGTTTTTTTTTCTCCACAAAGCCGGGTGAATTATGCTGCATCTGTCGCGTGACACAGGGCATCGTCGCTGAATAACAAGTTAAGAATGACACTTCTTTTCTGCTCTCCCTGTTATGACTAACTTGGGTAGTACATACGTCCTTTGGAAATCAATGCACTGGTCAAAAACCATTGGTACTTTTATTTCAATCATGCAAGGATAGCTACAATAATGAGTAGCCCTGATAATTTGTCTTGTGGCCATGGACTATTCTTATAATAATATCATAGAAACATAGAGCAACAGAAGAAGGCCGTTCCATCCATTGGGCCTGCGCTGGCTGTTCGGTAGAACTGTCCAATTGATCCCATCTCTCTTTTCTTTCCCAATAGTCTTGTGTGTTTTTTCTTCCTCTGGAAATATTTATTCAACAACATAAAAACAGAAAATGCTGGAAAATCTCAGCAAGTCTGTCAGCATCTGTGGGGAGAGAATAGAGCTAACGTTTCAAGTCTAAATGACTCTTCGTCAGAGCTCAAAGCAAAGGAAATCAGCAGAGATTTATACTATGGTGGGAGGGAGGGGTTGCTGGAATTGGACAAAGGGAGTCTAAATGAGGATAAAGAAGACTGAGAAAGGTGTTAAAAGTGTCCATTAAGTGATCAGAATGGCAGAACATAGGTGTAGATAGTTAAGAGACTGTCTGGGCATTATGGCAGTTGTCCTGCAGGCCAGGGACGAGGACAAGAAAGAGCTGGAATGGAGAAGTTTAAAAAATGGAAGTGAGAAAGAAGGTTGATAAAATGGATGAATGAAATAAAAAGAAGAAACAAAATGAAATAAAATAAATGGAAATGGGGTGAAGGTGGTGGAGAGAGTTTATATTCTGAAGTTGTTGAACTCAATGTTCAGTCCAGAAGGCTGTAAAATGATGAAGTGGTGTTCTTCCAGTTTGCTTTGGGGTTCGCCAGAACATTGTAAAAGGTCAAGGACAGATATATGGATAGAAGAAGAGTGTTGTGTGTTAAGGGTCAAGCGATAGGAAGGTCTGGATTCTCCTTGCAGATGAGCCATACAACTGTAGAACATTAAAGCACAGAAACAGGCCTTTTGGCCCTTCTTGGCTGTGCTGAACCATTTTCCTGCCTAGTCCCGTTGACCTGCACCTGGACCATATCCCTCCACATCCGTCTCATCCATGGACCTGTCCAAGTTTTTCCTCAAATGTTATAGAACCGGATGGACTCAAGGTGTTCAGCAAAATGGTCACCCAGCCTGTATTTGGTCTCTCTGATGTAGGATAGACCATATTGGGAGCAGCGAAAGGAATAGATCAGATTGAAGGAGGTATGTGTGAAGCGCTGCTTCATCTGAAAAGGGCGATTAGGACCTGAGATGGTGGGCAGGTACTGCACCTTCCACAATTGCATGGGAAAATGGCGTGGGCAGAGAGTGAAGTGTTGGGTGTGATAGAGGAGTGGACGAGGCTGTCCTAGAGAGAACGGTATCTGCGGACAGAGGGATTGAGTAGTGGTATCATGCTGGAGTTGGTGGAAATGATGGAGAATGATCCTTTTAATGTGGACAAGTATTTATTCCATTTGCTCTTTGAACATTTTTATTGAATCTGATTTTAGCACCCTTTCAGTCCATGTCTTCCAGATCACAAGAATGCACTTTGCTTAAGAAGATTTCTTGTCTCTTCTGGTCCTTTTGTCATTTATTTTAAACCTGTGTCCTCTGGTTACTGACTCACCTGCCATTGAAAACACACACTCAATTACTCGATCAAACCCACCATGATTTTAAATACTGCTTAAAATCCTTCGGACTAAGACCTTCCCAGATTCCAGATAAGAAAACCTAAAGCCTCTCCTAGGCCAAATGCAATGAAAAAAAACATCAATCACATGGAATAAATTAAATTGTTTTCAATAGGGCGGCATGGTGTCACAATGGTTAGCGCTGCTGCCTCGTGATATCGAAGACCCAGTTTCGATTCTGGTGTTGCTTGATTGTCTGTGTGCAATTTGTACATTCTCACTATGTTTGTGTGGGTTTCCTTCCACATCCAAAATGTGCAGGTTAGGTTGACAGATGCGTAGGTTAGGTGAATTAGCCATGGTAAATATGCAGGGTTACAAGGATAGGACTGGGGAGTGGGTCTGGGTGGGATGCTGTTTTGGAGAGTTGGTGCAAAGGTGATGGGCTGAATGGCATCTCTCTGTCCTGTAGGGATTCTATGTTCAATAAATAATGAAATATTTAATAATGAAACAATCACAAAATAGGGCATACATAGTTTGAATAATTATTTTTTTATTTATCAACTGCCCTGGTTGAGCTTGAGGCAGTGGGCACAGCTGAGTTATCTGAGGATGATGATCGACCAGAAATACAGTTTTCCAGTGTAGAAGGTACGTTTTGAAGTTGAAGTCAGGTCAACAACACTTGCTCAGATAATTTTATTTGCTTCATAACCTTGGACTTCTCTTTGATTAGTGTTTTTTTGAATCTTGTAAACTTGCATTATCTCTGTTACACAGTTACTTTGCTCTAAGTCATAAATTAAATCTTCACATGTTTGACTGTGGGCGCTTTCTGCACCTGATCACAATGTTGTCATAATCATCATCATCACTGTTGTCCCTCCTCTGGATTTAAAACCTTTTCCACAATAAACCAAATGTATGAGCAACATTGTCTATGTTCATAACTTCTTTAATATCTTGTTTATCCAATTGTTGAGTAGCTTTTGAGAGGATAACTCTCTTTCACATATTACAAATCCTGAAATCACTTTTTTCTCTCATAGATGCAATAAATTCTTCAAAATTAGCATCATCATTAAACATAGTTGCTGGACTTAGGTTACACTTTAAATCAGTTGGTGTCACATATGCGCAGCAGTTCAGGTGGTAGCCTTCACTGAAAGTTCTTTTTGAAACCTTGCTATTCCCTGAAATCACACCGCTAAGCACGTGCATCATATATAAATTCTTTGGTCTATTGGCTGTATTAGTGATGTTACATTTGGCTGGGAGGTGGGAGGAGAAGGATATGGATATGGAGATGGGGATGGGGATAAATCTATGTCAGACACATTGGCCGCAGTTTTCTGGCTGTTCACGCCCTGCAAGCAGGGATGGAGAATTTGGCATTCAGCCAATCTCTGTTCACTATATTGGGACCAGAGAATCGTGTCAGGGTGAACAGCCAGAAAATTCCAGGCAATTCGTTTGAGTTCAACAGCAGTGTGCACTAACTAATTGTCAAGCAACAACAGTGCTTCCTTTTTTTTTTGCAGTGCTGTCTATGGAGTTATCTGCTGACCATTTTGACATGATGATTGAATTTTATTATCAATACCAAATTAATAGCTTTTTTTACTATAGAGATGAGTGGAGCAGTTCAGGCTGGTTGGGTAGGTCATGTGGGCATAAGGGTCGTCCCAGTGGAACGTGGGCACTAGACTGATAATTGAAGGGGGAAGTTGGCACTACCAAGAACCAGGGGCTAGCAAAATTGTGCTAGTAATTGAGCATTTGTTTTCACTACAGATGAAGTGCAATTCTTTTGAAAAATGCCTGGTTCTTGGACAAATCCATTTTTGGCAAACTAGATTTTAGATATCGTATCCATACTTCCTTTTAACCTTCTTGGCTCTGCTGCCTCAAGTGCCAGGGGCCCAGGTTCGATTCCTGGCTTGAGTCACTTTGTGCAGATTTGCATATTCACCCTAGGCCTGCATGGGTTTCCTCCAGGTTCTCCAATTTCCTCCCACAATCTGAAAGATGTGCTGGTGAGGTACGTTGGTCATGCTAAATTCTTCCTTAGTATACCCGAACAGGCACCGGAGTATGGTAACTAGGGGATTTTTACAGTAACTTCATCGCAATGTTAATGTAAGTCTACTTATGATGTTAATAAATAAACTTCTAAAAATCTGCTTGAAGTAGGACAAGCTGAGCTTCTGCATGTAACTGAAGGCCTCAACTTTGAAATTGGGTGTGTCTTAGAGATAGAATTTCAAATGCTGTATTGACTACTGTGCCTGCAGCAGAGTAATCCCACTCCACCAATTATGTAATAATCTGATCTACAAATAGCTGAAAACCGATAGCTTTCAAAACATTTGTCGGAAAAATGAAAGGAAATGTCTACAGAAATTTAGTAAGTAGTATGTGATTGACTTTTGAGGAAAAGTTATATTTTATCAACCATTAAATCTGCAGATTATTTGGCTGATTTACTTTTGTTTGCAAACTTCAGAGACAAGGTTATATTTCTTAACATCAGTCTTTTTCAAAGCTTTCTGAGCTGATCAAATGCACACTAGTTACTGGATACTCAACATTCACACTGACGGCTGAATTGAACTCTATTTTTAGTAGTCTCAGACTACTGGATGTCAAATTATTTCCAACCCTTGGACTGTCATTAAATGAATGCGTAAACCTCCAAGAGTGTGGCTTTGATCAAAGTCCAAAAATGAGAGAGAAAGGAATGGAAATTTAAATGAATGGCAGCAACTCATCTTAATCCAAATCATACTTCTGTTTGTATTTAGATTATGGCAGAAATTACAATTTGAGTTTTTTCATGAAATATTTTGTTTTCAAAATTGCTGAATTTCCACCTTTTCTTAATGTATACCTGATATAATCTATAGCACAAAAATAATGAGTAATTAATAAATTGAAAATCAAAACCTGGTGAATAATTTCAGCAAAACTACAATAACAAGCCAAAAATCAGTGGAACTAATCCTATGTGTTTTTTTTGGATAGAAAGTAGCTCTCTTCCATACATCAGAATCATAAGGCTTGTGGTGCTGGACCGTGAATGGGAAGTAACAAGGCAACCTTTGCTGACTGTAATAGCATCTGTTTAATATTAGAACATGACCTTTAGCACATGGCACTTGCAGTATCCTGAAAAGGTGACTTCAGCAAAATTCAGTATGAAGGTGGCCATTACATGCTCATGCTTCCAGACACATCTATTGATGAATCCTTCCACCATCCTGATATTCTTATGAAACGTGTGGTCCTGATGGGAAGTGTTTTTTCATAGAAGCCAGAGTTAAATGCCAAGTTAATTGTTATGTGTTGGGCGGGGCAAGGTGGCTAAGGACTCGGAAGGATTGTTTTTCTGCATGAAGCATGGTTGCCTTTGCCAAGTTTCATTGTAGAATTTCACAAATGTATCAGTTTGAAGGAAAATCTTCAATTCAAATTCTATGTATGTGTGTGATATACATGTGAACAACTGAGTCTTTATGGACTATGTTTGTAACACATGTATTCGTTGAAAGAGCAGGGTTCACCTGAGGCTTTGAAAACAAAAATTGCAAATTTTAATGCAGCAACAGTCCAAAGCGTGACATGTTGCTAATCCAGCATACGTAATATAAACATGCATTGCTTTTTCTGGTAACTTGAACTGTTTTGCAAAAGAAGGCAAAACCTCAAAATAAGGGGGGGAGCGGTTTAGATCGGAGCTGAGGAGGAACTTCTTCACTCAATGGGTGGTGAATCTTTGGAACTCTCTGCCCGTTGAAGTGGTGGAGGCTACCTTGCCGAATATATTTAAGTCACGGGTAGATAGGTTTCTGATAGATAAGAGAATTAAGGGTTATGGGAGAAAGCAGGAAAGTGGAACTGATCCACATCAGATCAGCCATGACCTTATTGAATGGCAGGGCAGGCTCGAGGGGCTAGATGGCCTACTCCTGCTCCTATTTGTTATGTTATTTTCTTATGAAAATTGTTGATGGCTCATGTAACTATATGCCAAAAACACCATTCAATAGGTGAAACAATCCTGTATTTTCTCATTTGAGGCCTAAAAAATTAGCAGGTCTTCTAGTTTGATCACAAAATCCCTATAGTGCAGGAGATGTTTCAGCCCATCAAATCTGCACTGACTCTCTTGACAGAATATCTTACCCACCCCTATCTCTGTAATTTCACACATTTGCCATGCTAATTCATCTAACTTGCACATCCTTGGATTGTGGGAGGAAACCCACGTAGATATGGGAAGAACGTGCAAACTCCACACAGTCACCCAAGCTGAAATTGAACCCAGGTACCTACTATCGTGAGGCAGCAATGCTAATACAAAACCTGACTTTTCACGAATGATCCATGCAATGCTTGCTGCATTGTGTGAAGTAGTTGATTCTCACGTTGCACATTTTTACAAGTAATTTAAATTGCAAAGCTGCAAATCATTATTGTTGCTATTAACACTTATTTACCATGGCATTGTGTGGATGACCTAAGTGAGAGCTAAAACTACAGATGTGGCAAGTTATGAAACTTAATGCTTCACAACTTGAATTAACATGACTGCAGTTACATTTGGAATAATGCTGGTCAAGAGATTGAAGCTGGTCAAGTTACATTTGGAGTAATGCTAGTGAAGAGATTTATTTATTCTCATAATTTCCACACTCAGTTGCATTTTAATGGAAATGGTGGCAGGAGGATAGTTTTATAGTGCTCCAAGGAAACGCTGGACCCCCCCCCCCCCCCCCCCCCCCCCCCCCCAAAAGACCCCAGATAAGGAATACATAACAATTACCTGGGATGTTAAAATTTCCTTAGGGCAATTGCCCTACTGATGGAACTATTTGAACTGTACAATATGAATCACAAATTTTGAGCCGTTTGAACTGTTTTACCAGAATAGTTACTCAGGACAAATTAGAAGAATGAAAACTATTTCTTTCTTCTGGCTAAATATGGTACTGGAATCACCCCATGCCAACTTATGGGAACCTACTGACCTCTTGATCTTTCCTCTTCTAACTGACCACACCGTGACCAACTGACAACTTCCCCACCGCTGACCATCCCAACTGACAGATTCTCACTCTCCGATCTCATCTCCTCAAGTACAAACTTGCATCCTCCCTAGCTTCTGAAAGTGGCTGAATTTTTAAACGTGGCTGTTTTATGGCAGTTGGTGCTGTTAAAAAGAGGTATGGCCTTAGTAAGTCCCTTCACCAAAATCCCTTTATTTATAACTCTAACAGCAATACACAGTGCTATCTGTTAGCAGTCTATCTCCAGGGATGTCAGAGGAACTTCTGTAAGTTAAGTACAAGGCAAAGATTCCCTGATTGTCCATCAGTTGGATCCTTAATCAGGAGATCATACTCCTGTAGCCAATCTCAATGGCCTGATTTGAACTTGTTACAATGGCTACCTTATCACTGAGTCGCTAGATCTCAGCACAAGGTCTTAGTAAATGTGCTGCACTAAGCTGATCTTGACTGGCTTGAGTTGGAAGGATGGGTGAGAAAGGAATGGCTGGATTTCCAAGTAAGAAACTTGGGACAGTGTGGCAGTCCAGTTCTGAATGTCTCCATAGAAATTTGGGCTTTTAGTTTTCTGGAGACCCAGGCAACTGTATAAGGCCATATCTACCAGAGGTTGTCTGCGTTGTGGGTCATTGTCCTTAATGGTAATGAGTTCTGGGAGTTACAGTTTATGTTGAGTGATTCTGCTGGATTAGACTTTGAAGTACCAGGTGAAGACCAACTACTATTTGTTTATGTATTTAGGACTTGGTGAGTAATTATAATCTGACTCACCAAGAGAGAACCTAGCAAGTTTTTGGTTCGTCTTCTTATTTCACACCCTGCCCAGTTTTACTCTCCATTTACTTCATTGTCAGTTTACTCATTGAGTATGCTTAAAATTACCTCCTTAGAGGTCCTTTTTTTATCAGCTTGACAGGAATTTTGAGGTTCCACTTTCCACATCAGTGTTGGAAATATCTCCATTCTGTTTGCGATGCTGGCCATCACTGGTTTGCCAATTTATAATTTGTAAAAAAAACACCCTCCGCTGGCCAGACTAGCTTTTTCTGAACTTTTGGTCTTCTGCAATGTTCAAATAAAGCTTAAAAGCAGTTGTTTGCTATTGCTTTAAAACGCCATTCTCATATTGGTTTTTGACTATTTTCATGCAATTGGATCACCTGTTTGTGACTGGTTTGTTCAACTTATTTGAAATTTTTGTCCTGTTAGACTTTCCTAGATTTCCACTGGAATTTTAAATTTGCTTGTTCACCAATTAAATCACCCAGCATTTGATCACTAGATATGCGTTGAAGTTTCATAAATGGATAGCTGTGTTGTTAGTTCAGTCATTCTGAGCTAAATTATTGCTGTGATCTCTCAATTTAGCAGTCCAATTGACAAACTGACCCAGATTATTTGACCTTGGGCAGCTTTCCAGTTAGTGTCAGATTGGCCCAGATCTTGTAATGATAATGATGAATCTGTCATTACTGTACTGACTAGAGGCAGTGGTGTACTGGTATTGTCACTGGACTAATAATCCAGGGTAATGCAGTGAGAACTTGGGTTCAAATTCCATCATGGCAGAAGGTGAAATTTGAATTCACTAAAATTCTGGAATTAAATGTCTAATGATGACTCATGAAACCATTGTCATAAAAACACACCTCGTTCATTAATGTACTTTAGGGAAGGAAATCTGCTGTCCTTGCCTAGTCTAGCCTACATGTAACTCTAAGTACAAAGCAATGTGGTTGACTCTGATATGTCCTCAGTGCTGGGCAATAAATGCTGTTCCAGCCAACAAAGCGCATGTCCCATGAATGAATTAAAAAAAAATTAAAAAGCTGATGGGGATCTGGGGAGTCCATCCACTTGCAGATTATTGCAGAAATCCAGAATTTGTTGTCAATGAATGTGGCCCTTCAGAGGATGAATTGCTCCCTCATCCCATGTGCAGTTCCTAAGCAATCCGTGAATTGGTGAGATCACCCACTCTTGTATTCATCTCAGCATAAGAGCTCTTGGCAGTAGTTGTAACTTGTTGAATGAGGGGTCACTGGATTTTTAATCAACACGTTCACTCCATAATGAATGAAAAATGCCTGCGCTAGTCCGATAAAGCTTTTTTTGTTAATTTGTACAATGTCAAATTTCTGCATTATAATTTCACATTTAATTTTTTAAATTGTTGTTTGTTTTACTTTAGTTGCCATGCAAATTCAATTAATTATTTCACCCCTGAAAACTTCAATTAAAAGTGAAGGACAAACAGCTTTTCATTTCCTGGTTTGCTGCCTGTAAGCATACTTCTATTTAATTGGCTGCTTATTCTACTTGCTGTTAACCTAAAGAAAACTACTGCATATGTGTGTTCAAATGCACCTTGTAGGAAAGAGGTTTAGGGGCATTGTAACTATGAAATGACAGTTTCTTGGGAACCCTTAATCAAGTATTGAAAGCATATAAATAACTGCAAAATAAAATCCTTACATACTTATCAAGCACTTGGATTCGGGTGTTTGTGGAGACTCCACTTTTGACAACTATTTTTATCAGTAGGGGAAAGGATATTCGATCTGATTCCCACACAAAGGAAACCCAAAATCTATGTGGCCATTTGAACTCAACTTACTGAGTTAAACAGGTGCTATTTTTGCTGGAGTGAGGTCAGTGTATGACTTGAATTTTTTAAGAATACACGGATAAGGTCTGTGCAACTAAAATCTGTGCTCTTTAAATTAAACAAAAAAAGTATATTGTGTCTGACCATTAAAATAAATGATACTTGCAGTTTCAATAGCTGTTTGTTGACATGGCCTGAGGGCTATCATTATAGTATTACGTAGGTTGTGAAAGCAGGAATAATACTATCAGGAATGTGTGGGGCGGTAAGTTTGCAGTTTGATTGACAGTCTTAAAAGGTTATTAAGAGATTGATTTCTGTAGAAGGGTCATATAGACTTGAAACATTAACTGTGTTTCTCTCTTCACAGATGCTGCCAAACTTGTTGATATTATCCAATATTTTTGTTTTTTTTAAGGAATTCATTTTATTTGATATAGGGCCATGAATGCAAATGTTAGTTTTTATAAAAGATAAAGTGCTTGAGGTGAATGGACTTTTATTGCAATGGGTATTTTTTTTAAATCTGTAATAAATACTTAATTTTATTTAATCTTACAATGGCATTTGAGGTCTGCCAAAGAAGGAAACCAGGTGAGTCAGTATAAGGATAAAAGGTGTTGGGTGGGAGACCCAAAGTTGGCAGAGGTTGTAAGGGGCCATAGAAATCTGTTTGGGGTGGGGTCACATAGCGTCAGGAGATAACACGAAGGTAGCATAGATGCTGTAAGGGGCCATGAGTATAAGGCGGGAGTGGTCATATTTGGCATGAGTTAATGCTAAGTTGGCAAAGGGGCTATAATGGGCCATAATAGTTGGGGGAGAGAGGTTATAGGTTGACACTAAGTCAACATTGGGGCTATAAGAGGGCATTGGGATGGGTTGGAGGCAGATTAGGCATGGTGGATATAAGGAGCCATTGGGGATGGGTGACATTAGATATGGAGTGTATGAGGGGCCATTCAGGATGGATGGCGGCATGGATGGGGGCATAGAGGACTGAAAGGATTTGAGATCTCGCAGGCCTAATTTCAACTGCACAATTGCGACGGCCCCTCACACCAATGAAGATCCAATTGTTTTGGACACGTCTTCCTCAGATGGGTGCAATGAAACAAGTAATTTCCCAACTCTGTGCACCTGCCTTCAGGGTGAAGAAACATCCAGGCCTTGATTGATCTTCCATGGTCACAGTCTTCAGGTGGGGTAGGGTTAGAGAATGGGGATAATTGGACAAGTGTGTGGAAGATATAATTCTGTATCATTTCAAAATAACCATTTTTCTACACAATGAATTATTGTATACGTATTTAAAATCTAAGTTGTCTGCACAAACTTGTGTTGCAATTACATCTGCCAATCAGTGAAAAGAATCAATAATGAGAAGATTTTTATAAAACTATCAATTGACAGAATACCCTCCAGATATAACTGCAGTGAACATCTGTAACTTGCAGTCAAGTCCACATAACTGTTATTAGGGCTCAAATGTGGCTTCTCCCCTCTGAAATGGAATAGTTTTAAGCCACGGTTGGATTGAATGGTTTCAAATGATTGCCTGTATTTTAATGTAGTATTTTTCTTTCAACTACATGCACAAGAGGTCAGCCATCCATCCATCTCGAGGTGTTGGCGTTGCATTCAAACAGGTGACACTGAACTTGGGACACAGGCAGGTGCAGGAGTCGGATATATTTTGTGTGGACTATTCAATATTCTGTGGCACTGCGCATAAAATAAAGAGCGGAACCAAAAACTCTCAAATGAAGTTGACAGAACTGAAATTTTAAAAGAAAATGAGAAATGACACAGTCTTCAAAAGGGAACACGACTGTGACTATGGGGGAGAAAAAGCAGAAATGGGTTTGTCTGTTTTTTTTTTAAAAAAACTGCCACTATTGTTACAAAAAACATAACCAGTTGAATAAGGAGGTGGTGAGGGGGGGAGAGGATGGGCCCTAGTTTTTAAATAAGCCTGATGGCTTTTAAAACACTACAAACGTTATGATGTTTTGAATGATGGAAAGAGAGAAGCCTATTAGCGTAGGGCTGAGTCTGCCCTTGTGTCAGATGTTAATGGACAACATTATTAAAATTGTCAGGCAGGTTTGAAGGATTTAGAGCAGCTGAACTAGCCATACATGCTGTGTGTTGAAGTGTCCTGTGTTGGATTCTCAGGCTATGTCTGTAGCGGGGGAGACTGCTGCAGGCGGAAATATCACTACAGTGATTATCTTTTCAGACTTCATTATCTTTGCTGCACCATCACCTTGATGACTGGCTTCTTGATGTCCGTCCCACTCCTGCACAGTGGCCTCGGATCTTTCTGAGAAATCATAGATTCACTGGTTACAAAACTAAAGGTCATTTGTCTTGTTGAGCCTGTGCCAAGACTCTGCAGGAGCAACTTAACTGGTTCCACTCCTGCCCTTTCCTTGTAGCCTTCAATTTTTATATTCCTTCAGGTCCTTTTGCAAAGCCATGATCGAATCTGTTTTCACCACTCGTAGGCAATGCCTTCCATAATGTAAACACATGTTGTGAATCTGTTTCCAGCACCCTGATAGGCAGCACTTTCCAGATCATAACCACTCACTGTGAATCTACCTCCACCAGCCTTACAGGCAATGCATTCCAGATCATAATGACTCGCTGTGAATGTGCCTCCATCAGCCTTATAAGCAGCGTGTTCCAGAACATCATAACTTGCTGTGTGTTTGGTGAGGGAGGAGGTGAATGTGAGTGAGTTTCCCGATAAACTAAACTTAAGGCTAACGTTTATGGTTCCAAATAGTCTAGGCTATTCCAATCAGTTCTGAACCTTCTTAATAAGAATTAGAATATTT